>CM019069.1:133077572-134364005 GCA_009667805.1 Leptobrachium leishanense | reverse complement strand
TAACCAGAAAAGAATTTAGCTGATAGGACTCTGAGTAACCAAAAGGGAGTAAGGATATAAATCAGGTATGACAAGATGGAGACACTGTGTGTCTAGTGACTGAGAGAGAGGTTCTTTGTTACGTCAGATTGATCTTTTGACCCGAGATAGGAATATTAAAAAGAAATGGTGGAATTAATTAAGAAGTGCAATACTGCCCTCTAGAGGATAGTAAATATTAAATTGATATTAATAATATTGCCAGTGACGTCAAATTGGCTATAATAAGTGGCAGTGTTGGTTGCAAGGCAGTCGGAGATTCCAGCATTCAGAGACTCACACTGCAATGCATTACACATGACCCTCTGAGAGTCCAAGATTCCAACACTCAGACTCACACCACGATGCAGGCAGATCCCAAGACATGAGGCAATCAAGATTCTCACCAAGTCTCTGACTCTCACCAAATCTCTAACTCACATGCATTGATTATCTGATATCGATAATCTTCACACATTCCAAATTATTACATCAGGAATTCCAAGGCAGACTTATCAAAATCCAGATTGGACAGGTAATGTATGAAAAAAAGGAGTTAATGTAATTATATATATTTGTAGATATTCTTGCAACATAGACTGAGATTTCTCAGATACTTGGGTTAGATCCAAATTCTAAGTATTTTCTATTCTGCAGATAGAAATATGAAGAAGTGGATATAAGGATTTATTCCTAAAAGAAATGTTGTAAGATTGATACAAATATATATATTGAATTTGGAAATTACTGTGATTAAAATTAATAAGCAAGGAATTATATAACTACAAAATAAAAACAACAAAAGATTAGAAGTTTAATTCTCGAGATTAGGGGAGGATTCACTAAATAAGTTTTTATTACTTATCATTAAATTAGCTCATCTTTTGTTGATCCATGTAGCATAGAGATATATATATATCTATAAGAGCTGGCTGGCTGTTAAACATTGTTTGCTGGGAAATGCATGTTGTATTAAGCAGAAATGTTTATTAACCATTTGTGTATTAGTTACTAACTGATAAGCTAAATGATATTAATCATATATGCAGTTACTAACCGGAGATACATATATTGTGAAGCTAGTTTTTATATGCTGATGGATTGTGGTTTATAAATTTTTGTTTATGATATGAGATTTGAAACTTTTTTGTATACGTAATAAAATAATATATATTTTTATCCGATTATTGATTATTGTATTTTTTAAAGCAAAACACAGACAATTAAAAGAATTCAGGATAATTTCTAAGAAATATAAACGATTGATATTTGTGTCTCGTATAAGTTTCTTATGAAATAATAATCCCTGATATATTGGAGGCAACTGCCGAGGTAGGTCCAGTAAGTCCAATATAGATATATTGGAGGCTTGACTGATAAGTCCAATATATAACGTGTTGTATTCACGTGCAGAGATTATATCCGACATTACCTCTTATCCCTCTGTGTAGAGAGTGGTGCGATCCACCGTTTCCTCACTCCTTGGGCAGATAGACACTGGGAAGACATAGATCCGACGGTTCCTCCTTCAGCTGTCCCAGCCGAATCTCACTTGCCCAAGCTCTTGCAGATGTCAGTCAAGATTGCGTCCACCTCCATGTAGTCCTATTGACTTAAGTATTAAGACTCAAGCTGCTGAGAAAGCTGCTCGGTTGTAATACAGACATTAAAGGTGAGCCTTGGACGTAAAAGTATTCCATCTGTGTCTTGCCCTAATATTTAGATTGTGATCTGGCCATTAGTATTTTCGGCTCATGAAAAACAGATAGTAATGTCTACATATGCAACTTCTACGTCATTCGTTGGACCAAAGGTTAAAGTAGCAAATTCCTTACGGTTGCTAACAAAGGAAAGAAAATACCCAGGGTAGGGCTGCAGAGAGTACAGGGCCTTAGGGAAGAAAAATACATCCCCGATACGTAAGAAAAATGTCTCTCAAAAGATTTCCAAATAACTACTGTTACACTGTTGTTTTGCTCTAGTACTGGGTTTGCCTAGAGCAGGGTCGGCAAACTTGGTCCTCCAGATGCTTTGGAACTACATTTTCCTTAATGCTCAGTTTACCTAATGAGTAGCTGAGTATTATGGGAAATGTAGTTCCAAAACTTCTAGGGCCAGATCATAACTGAGAAGTTAAAGGAAAGACGAAAATGGAAAACGTTTGCATCAGCCGTTTTCCGTTTGCAGCTCGCCTTTAATGTCTGTATTACTACCGGGTCACTTTGCCAGCAGCTTGAGTCATAATAATTCTGACCCACATCTTGATAAGAGTGGCGCTTTCCAATTAAACCCAACATGACCATGAAATCGGTAAAAGAAAAAAAAAAAGTCCTAATTCCCTTTTTTGTTCAAATTCATCACAATTGTCAACTTTTTATTTATACAGTAAACAGAGGTGTTTCAGTTACTCACCTCCACATTCCCCATGCTGGAAGCAAGTGTAGAGGTGATGGCACAGTGTGTTATGGCTTAGGTGCTACATACTGATGGTTGAGGAGCAGACATCTTGGAGAGTTCACACACTTATATTTTTAGGACTGGACACCTGCCTACTTAATTGTATGACTAAACAAGAGTCAAATTTTAAAGATATACAGTATCTCACAGAAGTGAGTACACCCCTCACCCACTTACCTTTTGTAAATATTTTATTATATCTTTTCATGTGACAGCACTGAAGAAATGACACTTTGCTGCAATGTAAAGTAGTGAGTGTACAGCTTGTATAACAGTGTAAATTTACTGTCCCTCAAAATAATTCAACACACACAGCCATTAATGACTAAACTGCTGGCAACAAAAGTGACTACACCCCTAAGTGAAAATGTCCAAATTTGGCCCAGTTAACCAAATGTGAGGGGTGTACTCACTTCTGTGAGATACTGTATGTGAGATCACATATATCTTCATCTTCTGTGAGATATAAAATGTAAAATAAAAAAAAAAAACAACAACGAATTGGATCTAAAAAGTTAGTGTGGTTCAGTGTCACTGTTTGTTGCAACTGCAGTAAACTTCGGTGTTTCAAAAAGAGAAATTGAAAGAACTGCTGGTGAAGCTTCAATGATGAAGCTTCTCCTGCTGCTGTTTGGATTTCTCTTTTGTGTAATTATGGAAAACATCGTCACCTCTTGAATAACCCCCTTAATGATCATAATGCATGGTATGATACATGGTGGAAATTGTACAGTGAAACCTTTCTAAATCCAGTAGTCGCAAACCCCATCTGAATGACACTCTGTAAGCCACACTTTAATTGAAAGTTTGGAATTTTCCCTTTCGGTGGGTGTATTTCCTTCTTTCAGAGTAGGTCCATTCTCAGGGTGTTAGGTTTGGGGTTTCAGGATATGTCTCACCTCAGTTCGACACTGTTGCTTCTTTCTTGATCCATACTCTCGCCGTCGCTTGTTTTCGCTGTTTGTGTTTGGTATTCTTGTTGCTCTTTGTGTTCGTCTTGTGAAGAAACTGCACCATCTTTTGTCTTCACCTGCTTGTTTGTCCGTCTGTTCCTCACCTCTGTCCCACATCTCTGTGACCCTCTCATATGCCTATCTGTTTCTCTGTCATCTCTCCCCTCTACATTTGTATGTTTACCCCAACCTCTCTACAGTCCTCCTGTGTCTGTCTCTGTTCCCTCTCTGTGCGATCTTCATCTGACTGTCTCCTAACACATTTTATTAGTGAATCTGTTTCTCTGTCATCACTCCACTGTTCCTTTGTCTGTCTATATCTGATTTCTCCACACTTTTCTTGTAACTGCGTCTCTATGACTGCTCTCTCATTCTCCTGTAACTGTCTCCTGATTCTCTAATATGCCTATCTGTTTCTATGTCAACTCTCCCTTTTACGTTTGTATGTTTATCCACATCCTCTCTGTGCTGTTACAGTTATTCATTTAGATGGGATTTATAGTGTATAGATATCCTTATGTTGCCTTATGCTGCCACCTAGTGGTCTTTCTGTATTGTACATGTTTTTCTTTTTCTCCCTCGCTTTATGATGATGCACTTCCTGTGTGTGTTAGTTCCACCTTCCTTTTTGTAAGAGCTGCAGCATGGTGTAGTTATCCAGCAGCACATGTATGTTCATCCTCATGTTAGGACAGAATCATCTTTTGACCGCAAAAAACCTATAATTCCATCATCTGCTGTATCCTGTGATCTGCTGTAACCTGATGTACGGAATAAAGCAAGTCGTGGAAAGAAACAGTGTTTTGGTGAGTTCAGCTATCTGATAAGGATTGTCCTCGGTGATTGCATCTACTTATACAGGCCAGGCAAAGAGGTCTATGCAAGGATAAATCGCCTATACAACGATCTGAGTCAGAATAGTCAAAAGATGAGTAGAATCCTAAAGAAAAAGATGAGTAGAATCCTACAGTCAAAAGATGAGTAGAATCCTACAGACTGCTATTACATATGTGTGTGCTTAATCTGCAATCAAGCTCAGTGCCATCGGCCATTTTATGGAAGCACATGTGTGTGTGTTTAATCTGCAATCAAGCTCAGTGCCATCAGCCATCTTGGGGAAGCACATGATCGCACAAGCTTACTGCATCTCACTTATACTGCATCTGACTGAATATTGAAAACGGTTTCTCTGCATTTAACTGGGTTACCTGCCTGTCTAAGCTGCCGTTCATCTTTTTAAAGAGACAGTACTATTTTTGCAAAAACGTATAAAATGTCCAGACAAGGTTCTGTGCACTCTATTATGGCTGAACCGACGCAGATTCATCATGTCCCTGAACCGGCAGACGTACAAGGAGCAGATTCTGCAGAGTTTGTCGAACAGAGTGTAAAACCCAAACGCACAGTAAAACCGACACAGAAACTCAGAGAAAACTATGAATACACTAGAGATGAGCTCTCCAGCAATCTGTCTGACCTGTGGGACAGAACTTCACAATGCATGTCAGTTTTACCACACTTTAACGATCATCCAGCTGAATTAAGAGACTCTATAGATCGTCTGTCTGCCGCATATAAACGTTACCAGAGGCTGTCAGAAAAATACACAGACTTCTTGCAGGACTCTAATATGGAAGACTTTTCAGCAGAACTGACCAAGACTGATGCACTAAACCAACAGAGAGACCTCCTAGTGCAAGTTGCCAAAGAAAGGGCAGAATTCCGCATTGCTCAACTGCAAGAGACCAGATCGCACAGATCCACATCAACCAAGCACACTGCACACTCTTCCAGATCCTCTCGCTCCAGACATTCAACGTTAAGCGACAAGCTAATAGAGGCCCGCGCTGAAGCGGAGTCAAAGAAAGTGCAAAGCTCCTTTGCTAAAAAACAAGCAGAGTTAGAAGCTCACAGCAAAGTCCGCCAAGCAGAGTTAGAAGCAGAGACAGAATCCCAAATCAAGATTCTGCAAATGGAAAAGGAGGAAGCAGGTGCCGTAGCGAGGCTGAAGGTCCTCGAAGAAGCAATGGGACAAAGTACTAATGCAGACTGCCCTATCCCAGCAGAACTGGAAGACCCAGTCGAACGCACTAATGAATACGTATTAAAGCATAACATTTGCATCAATACACAGTCATCTCCTGTACCTTCCCAACACTGTTCTGACTCTCAACGCAGAGACCTCTCAGCTCCAAATGCCTGAGCCTCCTCCAGTCTACAACACAAGAACATCTACGCAGCAAATCACATCAACTCAGTCTACCAGCAAGGTGAAACCCAGTGTCAAGCCGCAGCTCAAGCCACAGCCAGCAGAAGCCTTAGAGACTACACCAAGGTTAAACGTTCTTGCAACGTCATTTTATCCTGGTAAACCTCACCCTTCATCACCAGAGAACTTTAACACCCAAGCGGTTCCTCAAGTTACTTTGGCACCAAAGAGTGAGAGATCAGACTTGACTGACTTCGCCAGATATATGATACGCCGAGAGCTCATTAACACAAGCCTCTCAAGGTTCGACGACTGTCCAGAGAGCTACAGGGCCTGGAGATCAACCTTCAAGGCTGCTATTGCTGATCTGAACCTTACTACCAAGGAGGAACTTGATTTGCTCATAAAGTGGCTGGGGCCAGAATCCACAGATCGTGTTAAAAGACTGAGAACAGTACATGTTGACCACCCGGATGCAGGTCTCGTTGCTGCGTGGGCAAGACTTGAGCAAGCTTATGGCAGCGCTGAAGCCATAGAAGGCGCTCTGTTCAAGAGACTGCAAAACTTCCCAAAAATAGGTAACAAGGACTATCGAAAGCTCCAGAACTGAGTGATCTCCTCATGGAGCTAGAGTTGGCAAAGACAGACCCACGCCTACCTGGACTAAGCTTCCTGGACACTGCTCATGGTGTCAATCCAGTGGCGTCTAAACTGCCATACGGCCTGCAAGAGAAATGGGCGCAACACGGCTCAAGATACAAAAGAGACTATAACGTATCCTTCCCTCCATTCTCATATTTTTGCAGGTTCATCAGCGAACAAGCCTGGACAAGAAACGATCCCAGCTTCAGCTTCAGCGAAACCAACTTGCCAGCTTCATCATCATCACCAGCATCCTCATCAAGGTATGATAACACAGCGGCTAATCGTAGAGACTTTAATAGAACAATATCTGTTAAAAGGACAGACATCTCACCACCCGTGTCCTCTCGTGCAAACCAGAGGGATTCAGGTGATAGCGATAAAGACCCTAATCGTCAGTGCCCTATTCACAAGAAGCCTCACCCTTTAAAGAAATGTCGTGGCCTTAGGGCAAAGACTTTACAAGAGCGCAGGGAGATTCTTCAAAAACTTGGGGTATGCTACAGGTGCTGTGCCTCTTACGGACATTTTGCTAAAGACTGTAAAGTTGTCATCAAGTGCACAGAATGCAGCAGCGACAGACATGTTACAGCTATGCACCCCACTCCACTTCCAGACAACCCACAGCAGCTACCTACCTCTGCACCTGTCTCAAATCATGGCGGGGAGCAACAAGGTAATGCTCCGACTATAGGGAATATTTCTTCTTCATGCACGGAGGTCTGTGGAGAAGGCTTAGATTACAAATGCTGTGCCAAGGTATGCCTAGTCAAGATATACCCAGAGGGTCAACCTGAGAAAGCCACGAAGATGTATGCCATATTAGATGAACAGAGCAACAGATCGCTTGTTAAGCCTAAATTCTTTGAGATCTTCGGCATAAAGGGACACGCAACACCGTATACTCTCAGAACCTGTTCTGGTCGTGTAGAGACTTTCGGCAGAAGGGCCAACGGGTTTATGGTCTCTCACGTCAAGGGGAGAGAGGGAATACTCCTACCAACATTAGTTGAATGTGACCAGATACCAGACGAAAGGGAAGAGATTCCTACTCCAGAGGCAGCATATCACCATCCGCACTTAAGGCATCTTGTAGATGAGATTCCAGTAATGGACATGAATGCTGAAAATTTGGTCCTGCTAGGAAGAGACATTCTCAGAGTACATAAAGTACGCGAACAGTGCGACGGACCAGACGATGCCCCTTATGCACAAAGACTTGACCTGGGCTGGGTAATAGTGGGCAATGTATGCTTGGATAAAATGCATACGTCATCTGAGATCCACTCCTTCAAAACTCACGTGTTAGGGAACGGACGTGTATCCCACTTCAAACCGTGTCCTCACCATTATGACGTAAAGGAGAAGCCTCTTGACATCATCTGCGTGTCCGACGTCACTCCTATCCTCTGTGATGACAACCTAGGTACCACAGTGTTTTGTATTACAAGTGATGACAACAAAACAGCTTTATCAGTTGAAGACAGAGACTTTATCAAAGTAATGGACAAAGAATTCCTCAAGGATGAGTCTAACAGCTGGGTAGCACCATTACCTCTTCGTGCTGCAAGGGTCAAACTCCCAAACAATCGTGAACAGGCTTTATCCAGAGTCAAGTCACTACAACGAACACTAAAGAACAGACCTGAAATGAAGGACCATTTCATCGCCTTTATGAAAAGGATCTTTGACAATAATCACGCTGAGCCAGCTCCACCTCTTCGAGAACATGAGGAGTGCTGGTACCTGCCTTTCTTCGGAGTATATCATCCACGTAAGCCAAAACAAATCAGGGTAGTATTTGACTCCAGTGCCAAGCATCAAGGCATATCCCTGAACGACGTTCTTCTCACTGGTCCTAACCTGAACAACCTCGTAGGTGTACTCATGAGGTTCAGAAGGGAGCCAGTCGCCATAACTGCTGATATTGAACAAATGTTTCATTGTTTTATTGTACAAAAAGACCATAGGAACTTCCTGAGGTTTCTGTGGCACCGTGACAACAACATGGACAATGAGATGATTGAATACCGCATGAGGGTACACGTCTTCGGAAACAGTCCCTCACCTGCTGTTGCAACATATGGTCTACGAAGGACTGCTCTCTGACGGAGAAAAGGAGTATGGAGAAGATGCTCGACACTTCGTTGAAAGAGACTTCTACGTGGACGACGGACTTAAATCCTTACCCACAAATGAAGAAGCCATAGACCTGCTCCAAAGGACACAAGGTATGCTTTCTGAAGCTAACCTCAGACTACACAAGATTGCTTCAAATAGTGTTGCTGTCATGAAGGCCTTTCAACCTGGTGACTATGCCACAGGGTTTAAGGACTTAAATCTGGGAATGGACATGCCACCCGTACAGAGAAGCCTAGGCCTGCGGTGGGACTTATTAAAGGACACCTTCGGCTTCCAAGTCGGCTCTGCAGACAAGCCATTTACCAAACGTGGTGTTCTGTCGGTGGTGAACAGTTTATACGATCCAGTGGATTCGTGGCTCCCATTACCATACAGGGTAAATCCTTACTTAGACAGCTCTCAGAGACTATTACAGATTGGGATGCTCCACTACCATTAGACAAGCTTTCAAAGTGGAATTCCTGGAAGCAATCTCTACATGCCTTAGATGGAATTCACATACCACGCTGCTACACTCCAGCTTCTCTTGCCACAAGTCAGAGAAAGGAACTTCACATCTTCTCAGATGCATCTACAGAGGCCATAGCAGCTGTCGCCTACCTTAAGGTAAGAGACTCCTCCAATCATACCCACATAGGATTTCTGTTTGGGAAGGCTAAGTTAGCACCTAAGCCTGAACACACAATTCCAGGCTTGAACTTTGTGGGACTGTGCTAGCCGTAGAAGTTGCAGATTTCGTACTACAAGAGCTAGACGTTCAGATGGACGACATCAAATTCTACACAGATAGCAAGGTCGTTTTAGGCTACATATACAACCAGACTAAACGTTTCTATGTCTATGTCAGCAACCGTGTAGAAAGAATCAGGAAAACATCTAAGCCTGAACAATGGCATTATGTTCCATCCGAACTTAATCCTGCAGATCATGCCACCAGGCCAGTGTCCACAAGTGTCTTCGCAAATTCTTCTTGGTTGACAGGTCCTGATTTCCTGCTGGCTCATCCAGAAGAAACAACAGCTGACGTCTTTGGTCTTCAAAATCCTGACGAAGATCCAGATATTCGTCCTGAGGTTAAGACTCTTCTCACCAGAACTGCACAAAGACTCGTCTTGGGCTGTCAACGCTTTGAACGTTTCTCCAAGTGGACAAGGCTTGTACGCACCATCGCGAGGTTAGTCCATATTGCACACTGCTTCCACACGAAGCCCGCAGAGGCTCACTGTCAAGGTTGGCACACGTGCCAAAGGTTTCTTTCTGCAAGGGATATTGCTGAAGGCGAACTGATCATAATACGCAGTGTACAACAGGAAGTCTTCGGCTCAGAAATTAAATGCATTTGTGACAAGACGGACGTTCTAAGAAACAGTCCAATTGCTAATTTGAACCCATTCATCGACAGTAATGACATGCTAAGGGTCGGTGGACGTTTAAACAAGGCTAAGTTGGGAGAGCAAGAACAGAATCCTCTCATCATACCTGCTCGCCACCACGTCTCCACTTTGCTCATACGGCACTACCATGAGGGGGTTAAGCACCAAGGTAGACACTTCACAGAAGGTGCCATAAGAGCTGCAGGCTTTTGGATTGTAGGAGCAAAAAGACAGATTACAGCTACACTGCACAGCTGTGTTCAGTGCCGCAAACTGAGAGGGAAACAGCAGCAACAGCAAATGGCAGATTTGCCAGCTGACAGAGTAAGCACTGACCCACCCTTCACTCATGTCGGTCTGGACGTCTTTGGACCATGGATGGTAACAGCCCGCAGAACTCGAGGTGGCCAAGCAAATAGTAAACGATGGGCAGTGATGTTCACCTGTATGAGTGTGCGTGCAGTACACATCGAAGTAATAGAATCTATGGATACCTCAAGTTTCATTAATGCCCTAAGACGATTCCTCGCCATTAGAGGTCCAGTCAAGACATTGAGATCTGATTGTGGAACTAATTTCGTTGGAGCCTGTCGAGAGTTGCAGCTTAACTCAAGGCCTCTCCAAGACCTTTTAGCTGAAAAGGGCTGTACATGGATTTTCAATCCTCCTCATTCTTCCCACATGGGTGGTTCATGGGAGAGAATGATAGGCATTACACGTAAAATACTGGACTCAATGCTTATAGACTTGAACTCCACAAGACTCACCCATGAGATTCTAATCACCCCTGGCAGAAGCATCTGCCATAATCAATTCTAGACCACTTGTTCCAGTGTCTACAGATCCAGAGAACCCAACCATCCTTACTCCAGCTACTCTTCTTACCCAGAAACTCGGGACTGTTCCTGTTCCACCTGGAAACTTTAAAGCAGGAAAAATGTGCTACGACCAGTGGAAGCGAGTACAACACCTTGCCAACTGCTTCTGGAATCGTTGGAAGATGGAGTATCTTTCCACTCTGCAAGGACGCAGGAAATGGCAACGCCTGAACCCGAACGTTCAAGTTGGAGATCTCGTTCTCCTCAAGGACCAGCAAGCCGAAAGGATAGAGTGGCCTATGGGACTTATTAAAAAGAGCATCTCTAGCGATGATGGTAAGGTACGTAAGGTGGAGGTGAAGGTCGCAAGACAAGGAACTGTAAAGACTTTTATCAGACCTATCACGGAACTTATTTTGCTCTTACCGCTTGGAGACTGAACTTACTTAGGTTTTCAAGACATCTAGCAAATTACACTGTCGTTATTTGCGCTTGCATAACTACCGTTATGATGTATATATAGTGACATTTTCAATGCCAGACGGGGAGTGTGCTGTTACAGTTATTCATTTAGATGGGATTTATAGTGTATAGATATCCTTATGTTGCCTTATGCTGCCACCTAGTGGTCTTTCTGTATTGTACATGTTTTTCTTCTTTTCTCCCTCGCTTTATGATGATGCACTTCCTGTGTGTGTTTAGTTCCACCCTTCCTTTTTGTAAGAGCTGCAGCATGGTGTAGTTATCCAGCAGCACATGTATGTTCATCCTCATGTTAGGACAGAATCATCTTTTGACCGCAAAAAACCTATAATTCCATCATCTGCTGTATCCTGTGATCTGCTGTAACCTGATGTACGGAATAAAGCAAGTCGTGGAAAGAAACAGTGTTTTGGTGAGTTCAGCTATCTGATAAGGATTGTCCTCGGTGATTGCATCTACTTATACAGGCCAGGCAAAGAGGTCTATGCAAGGGATAAATCGCTATACAACGATCTGAGTCAGAATACTCTCCATAGTCCCTCTGTGTCTGTCTCTCTTCCATCTCTTGTGTCTGTCTGTTCCTCACCTCTCTCCAACCTCTCTGTGGCCCTCTCCACTGGCCTCTAATATGCCTATCTGTTTCTCGGTCATCTCTCCCTTTTACGTTTGTATGTTTATCCACATCCTCTCCATAGTCCCTCTGTGTCTGTCTCTCTTCCATCTCTGTGTTGTTTTCTTGTGTCTGCCTGTTCCTCACCTCTCTCCAACCTCTATGTGGCCCTCTCCACTGGCCTCTCATATGTCCATCTGTTTCTCGGTCATCTCTCCCTTCTACATTTGTTTGTCTATCTCCATCTTCTCCACATCTTCCCCGTGTACGCCTGTGTCTCACCTCTGGCCCACCTCTCTTTGTCCCTCTCCTGTAGCCTCTTCTAGGTCTATATGTGTCTCTGTTATCTCTCATTTCTTTGTCTGCCTGTGTATCCCAAGTTTCTCTCCTGTCTCCCTGTTCCTGTCCCTTTCTCACCTCTCTCAAATCTTTCGGTGACTCTTTTTCAGTTCCTCTCATATGTTGACTGACCGGGTCTCTGCTGTCTCTACCTTCTCCATTTGTCTCTGCCTCTCCAAGCACTTTTTGACCTTCATGTGTCTCTTTCTCTCTCACCTTGCTCCCGTCTTCCTGTAACGGTCTCCTGTTGTCTCTCATATGTCTATCTGTCTCTGAATCTCTATCATCTCTCCATTCTCCCTCTGTCTGTTTATCTCTGATCTCTCTCCTGCTTACAGGTGCCTGTCTCTCGTTGACATAATTCCAGTCTTCCTGTGCGTCTCTCATCCTGAATTCTCGCATTCCTGCCTTTGTTTCGCCCTGTCTGACATTTGTCCTATGTTCTGGCGAGGAGATAAAAGTGCCTCGATTATGTCCATGTGACATACCTTTTCCAGGATTTTGTCTTTCTGCCATTTGTATCTCTTCTTCCTTTCTGGTGGAAAAGAACTACCTTTCTCTGCACCCTCTTCCTCTCGTCTCCTCCCAGGTCTCTGAATGTGACGTTCTGGGTCTCTGGCGCCCCCTCTGGCACTACTGGACATTGCTTTTAGTTCTGGACATTTGGTTCACGTCCAAGCCTGATCAGTACCTGGACTCCATTGGTTCACCCTGGACCATTTTGTATAAATGGAGACCACTCCCTTAGTAGGGTGCGGTCTCATTCATCCTGGATCAGTCATTCAGCTCATGTCTGGTTTGCCTTGCTCTAGATTCATTCTGAATCATCTATTCAGTTCAGTCTGTCTTCAAGCTCCTGTCTGGTTTGCCTTGGTCTAATTCTATCCTGTTCAGTCTGTCTGTCTTCCAGCTCGCTCATGTCTGGTCTTTCCCTGGTCTAGATTTATCCTGTTAAGCCTGTTTTCCTGGTCATTCTGTTTACAGGCTCATGTCTGGTTTGCACTGTTTTTCTTGCCTTCTTGTATCATGTTTAATTCTGCCTCCCATGTTTAGTTGCCTATTTTGTTTATACCTGGTTTTCTTTATATTTCTTGCCGTGAGGTTAAAGGCTCTGTTTATTGTATTTAAGTTCTTGGTTCCTAGAATAAATTATATATTATTTTTCTAGTTCAGGCTCATGGTCTATTTTCACTGCTCATTAGGCTCACACCCCTCTCTGTCAGGTCAGGTCCCTGACCCCCATCGTGACACTGAAAAGGTTCTCCACCCATTTATGGTTAGTCTGACTTTATAGAGAAACGAAAGTGAAACTACCTTGTATAACACACACTGATTGCACTCTGCCAATGATCTATATACACTCACGGCCACTTCATTAGGCACACCTGTTCAATTGCCTGTTTATACGAATTTCTAATCAGCCAATCACATGGCAGCAACTCAATGGGCCCTTTTCCGTTCCTCACGCAAAAACGATCGCGTGAATTTGTGCGTCCAGCGTTAAACGTTAACGTGCGTAAATCAACACTGGAATTACAATCCTCGTGCAATTTTTCATCCGTCGACCAATAACGCGCGTAAAACGGACGTTCAAAAGCACGTGCGCAGCAACGTTGCGCGTAGAAATCAGTGGGCGGACTGGTTTTTTTTCACGCGATTCAGCCAATCAGAATTAAGAACCACAATTGCCTCATGTTAAGTTTTTGCGCCTGTCAAAGGCAATGTGCGCATATATGCTGCATCAATAAAAAAACACACACAACTTCTCAAAGTTATTGGTTGGGTATGTGTAGAATGTGTAACTATACTTTGCTGTGTATTTTTTTTGGGCTGGTGTATTTGGTTTCGGCCAGGTTGATAGAATTTGCTATTAACACCAGCTTTTAGGAGTTGCTAAAATTATGCGTGCAAAGGTTGTGCGTTACAAACTGCGCATAGATTGTAATACCATCCGCGTACCAGCGCACAAACGCATTTGCGCTCACAATGTTAAGTATAGGACGCGCCAAGTACAGTAAGCTTGCGCAGCGTTCGCGCAAGTTCACCCAGGGTAGACGTATATGGCGTTTGTTGCGCTGACATTGTAATACGGGTTTTGCCCCTCACTTTAATGCGTTTTTGCGGCGGCGCAAACGTATGCGCGAAGAATGTAATAGGGCCCAATGCATTTAGGCATCTAGACTGTGCAGACAACTTGCTGGAGTTTAAATTGAGCATCAGAATGGGGAAGAAAGGGGATTTAAGTGACTTGGCATGGTTGAAGGAGCCAGACGGGCTGGTCTGCATTTTTCAAATACTGTTGATCTACTGGGATTTTCACAGGGCCGGCCCAAGCCACTGTGCTGCCTGGAGCGAAGGAGGAAATGCCAAAAAAAACCACAAACGCGTGACATGTATGAGTGCATCAGAGCTCCACAGCAATAAACCTCACAGCAATGTGCGGTGTGTATGAGCGCATCAGAGCCCCAGACCAGCTCACAAATGGATATATTGCCCCCAGACCAGTTCACACATGGATATATTGCCCCCAGACCAGCTCACGCATGGATATATTGCCCCCCAGACCAGCTCACGCATGGATATTTTGCCACCAGACCAGCTCACGCATGGATATATTGCCACCAGACCAGCTCACGCATGGATATATTGCCACAGACCAGCTCACACATGGATCGATGCCACCAGACCAGCTCACACATGGATATATTGCCACCAGACCAGCTCACACATGGATATATTGCCCCAGATCAGCTCACGCTTGGATATATTGCCCCAGACCAGCTCACACATGGATATATTTGCCCCCCAGCTCATACGGGTATATTTGCCCCCCCAGTTCATATGGGTATATTTGCCCCCCAGTTCATATGTGTATATTTGCCCCCCGTTCATATGGGTATATTTGCC
Organism: Leptobrachium leishanense; assembly: GCA_009667805.1. Classification (NCBI taxonomy): domain Eukaryota; kingdom Metazoa; phylum Chordata; class Amphibia; order Anura; family Megophryidae; genus Leptobrachium; species Leptobrachium leishanense. The sequence goes on along the minus strand of CM019069.1, from coordinate 134,349,054 downwards.
CCCAGCTCCTGTCTGTTCCCCCGAGAAGATTCTGCCGGCGGCTGCGTGTTTTTCCCTCCTACGTGCGGCCGCCAGCATGAACATCTGCCGCTCACCTGGGGTTCTATACACCAGCCAGCCACGAGATCGCGGCTGGCTGGTGTATAGAAACCCAGGCGAGTGGCAGATGTTCATGCTGGCGTCCGCACGTAGGAGGGAAAAACATGCGGCAGCCAGCAGAATCTTCTCGGGGGGCGCTTGGATGCCCTCCGAACTGGATGCCTGGGGGTCGGGCCCCGTTGGCACATACCTGGCGCTGGCGAGGAGTAAGCTGGCTGGTCCAGCCCCCAGCGGGAGCAGCAGACAGACGCTGGGCTGCCTGCCACGCGTCTGGATCCTGCGCTCCCGTCTGGACACATGCGTACAGAGGGGGTGCGGTCACACTGCTCTCCCTCAATGTATCAATGCGCCGGCACACCATAGGTGCTGCCGCAGTGCCGGCGCTAATAAGAAATAGTGCAGCAGCGATGGCGGGGCGGGCGGCACAAAAATTTGCCGCTGGCAAATTTTCTGTGCCTGGAGCAAGCGCTCCACTCTGCTCCATCGTTGGGCCGGCCCTGGATTTTCACGCACAACCATCTCTAGGGTTTACAGAGAATGGTCCAAAAAAGAGAGTGGACAATTTTGCTTTAAGGAGGATTAGAATCTTACTGTTTTGTTCTTTTCCTTAATTTAAACACTATGGGCCATATTACATCCTTCACGCTAAAACAGGACGCTAATGGGGAAAACCTGCGTGAGACTCTGGGGCAGGCCAGGCTCGAGTCGAGCAGGAACGGCGCCCCGCACTTCTCCCGCTGCGGGAACGCACCGTTCCCGCTGTGGCCTGAGCCCCAAAGGCTGGAGCAGGCCGCCGACGCACATTGCCGGCGGCCGCGTGCTTCCTGTTAGAACGGCCCGCTGACAGGAAGTGGAGCCGCTCGCCTGGCTGTTTCATCGATCCCAGGCGAGCGGCTGCACTTCCTGTCAGCGGCCGTTCTTACAGGAAGCACGCGGCCGCCAGGCGCAGAGAGGTGAGCTGGGGGCACTATCCATGAAACCTGGGGGCAATATCCATGAGACCTGGGGGCATTATCCATGAGAGCTGGGGGCACTACACTATCCATGAGAGCTGGGGGCACTATCCATGAGAACTGGGGGCAATATCCATGAGACCGGGGGGCATTATCCATGAGACCTGGGGCAATATCCATGAGATCTGGGGGCACTATCCATGAGACCCTGGGGGCACTATCCATGAGACCCTGGGGCACTATCCATAAGACCTGGGGGCACTATCCATGAGACTTGGGGGCATTATCCATGAGACCTGGGGGCATTATCCATGAGACCTGGGGGCATAATCCATGAGACCTGGGGCATATATCCATGAGAGCTGGGGGCATTATCCATGAGAGCTGGGGGCATTATCTGTGAGAGCTGGGGCATATATCCGTGAGACCTGGGGGCATTATCCATGAGACCTTGGGCATTATCCATGAGAGCTGGGGCAATTATATCCATGTGAACTGGGAAAATATATCCATATAACCACCAGTGCTGTGCATATTATTCTTGGGGTTCAGTGCTGCGTATATTATTCTGGGGGCTCAGTGCTGTGTAGATTATTTTTGGGGCTCAGTGCTGTGTATATTATTCTTGGGGCTCAGTGCTGTGCATATTATTCTGGGGGCTCAGTGCTGTGTATATTTTTCTGGGGGTCCAGTGCCGTGTATATTATTCTGGGGGCTCAGTGCCATGTATATTATTCTGGGGGCTCAATGCCGTGTATATTATTCTGGGGGCTCAGTGCTGTGTATATTATTCTGGGGGCTCAGTGCCGTGTATATTATTCTGGGGGCTCAGTGCTGTGTGTATTATTCTGGGGGCTCAGTGCTGTGTATGTTATTCTTGGGGCTCAGTGCTGTGCATGTTATTCTTGGGGCTCAGTGCCTGTGTATATAATTCTGGGGGGTCTGTGCCTGGATATATATATATATATATTATATATAAAACGCGTTAGTCCAGTTGCCAAAATCGCGAGTATACCTGTACGGAGTGATACCGTTCACTGATCAGTATGGTTTCCAGTTTACACTCTCAAAAGCTTGTCTTTTAAATGTAAAGTTAACCCAATAAAAATAGTATCACCACGCACTGCTATTCTCGTGATATATATATTTTTTCTTCAGGTAATGGGGGTTGTGGAATTCGTGGGTGAGTTCCCTCACTTTTTTTCCCAGGACTTGACCCCCGGGCAGGTGCTACTTTAGCACCTCACCCCGGAATCATGTGCTACCCTAGGTGACACTCATGGTAGTGCTTTCGCACCGCTACGAGTATCACCTTTTGGAGTCGATAGGATTCCATGGGGTGGCTGCGCCGCTGGGCCGCGAGCCCTGCGCAATCTCGCTTTCGGGCCGCAGAGTCATCTCGGATAGAGACTGGGAAATATTTGACCCCAGTCTCACTATGCTCCCTGCGGCCAGACGCAGTGGATTGGGCCACGGTTCTCATTGCGGGATGAGAGGTGAGTATTGGATTCATTTGTGGGGGGGGGGGTTAGCTGGTGCTAAATGATTCTGCAAAAGCGGAATCAGTTAGCACCAGCTTTTGGGTGCCAGTAAAGTAATTTCAAAAAATATTGGTTAGCCCATCGCAGCGGTAATTAGCGTTAGGATGTTTAAGGTATTACAAAGTCCTAACGCTAATTACTGATTGCACTCCCCGTGTTAAGTATATGATGCGCACAGTAAGCTAGCGCAAGCTAGCACAAACACTGATGCACTAATAGATTTTTTTAACTGCTCAGCGTTAGAAAGGTAATATGGGGCATGCGTTAAAGTCACTTATCCTGACGTTACGTTAATTTACTCGAACGCTACAGTTAGTATTCACCAGGGAATAGGGCCTTATGTATATATCTAGTATCTATACCAAGATTCATCATGGGACCCGCAGCCAGGATATTCACTTCTAATTGCTCCAGGGTTGACCGCCGCTGACGGCAAACAACTCATCAAGAAGGCGTGCACTCCTGGAGTCTTTTAACTGTCAGGGTTATTCACAAAGAGCCAATCTGGCCCCGAAATGGCACCAAACAGTGAATTTCCCCGTACGGTGCCATTTCGTGGCCATTCGGCTATTCAGAGAGCAAGCAGTTTGCTTTTTTCTGTAACAGACCTATTTATTATCATTCATAGGATCTTACAGTATATGTAAATTCCAGACATTTTCGTTCAGTAATTTTTTTGCAAACAGCGTTTCAATTTTGACACTTTCAAACCTTTTTTCTGTACTTTTTACCCAATTCGTCAGCTTGTCAGCTTTTTCCGGAGGCTGGTCGTCGCTGTGTTCAGCAGCTTGTCGACTTTTTCCAGCGGTTTGAGTGATCTGATACTTTGGATCGTATTGGATGCGTTTTTTTTTCGGTGGATGTTTGGTGGGCTTTCGGCGGTTTTGCTGCAGATTTTTGAGTCCGTCCCCTGAACTCTGGGGACCCTGCAGTGAATGCTGAATTCACCGTAGGGTCTGAAAATTAAATTCCCCGAAGTGCAGGGAAAGAGAGAGCTTCAGTGCTCTCTGAATAACCCCCAGAAACTGTAAGCTACTGGGGGCAATATATATCAATGTGTGAGCTACTGGGGCAATATATATCCATGTGTGAGCTACTGGGGGCAATATATATCAATGTGTGAGCTGCTGGGGCAGTATATATCAATGTGTGAGCTACTGGGGACAGTATATATCCATGTGTTAGCTACTCGGGGAAATATATATCCATGTGTGAGCTACTGGGGGCAATATATATCAATGTGTGAGCTACTGGGACAATATATATTCATGTGTGAGCTACTGGGGGGCAATATTTATCAATGTGTGAGCTGCTGGGGCAGTATATATCAATGTGTGAGCTACTGGGGCAGTATATATCCATGTGTGAGCTACTGGGGGAAATATATATCCATGTGTGAGCTACTGGGGGCAATATATATCAATATGTGAGCTACTGGGGCAATATATATCCATGTGTAAGCTACTGGGGCAATATATATCAATGTGTGAGCTTCTGGCAATATATAACCATGTGTGAGCTGCTGGGGGCAGTATATACCCATGTGTGAGCTGCTGCCAGCAGTATATACCCATGTGTGAGCTGCTGCCAGCAGTATATATCAATGTGTGAGCTACTGGGGCAGTATATATCCATGTGTGAGCTACTGGGGGAAATATATATCATGTGTGAGCTACTGGGAGCAATATATATCAATGTGTGAGCTACTTGGACAATATATATCCAATATATATCCATGTGTGAGCTACTGGGGGCAATATATATCAATGTGTGACCTTCTGGGGGCAATATATATCCATGTGTGAGCTGCTGGGGGCAGTATATACCCATGTGTGAGCTGCTGGGGCAGTACATATCCATGTGTGAGCTGCTGGGGACAAGTTTCATTGAGTGAGTTTTATTGTTCTGTGACGCGGCTGTAGCTGCCATGAGTGTGTGATGGCTACCGCAGCAGAGCAGTGGCAGTTTGTAAGTCTGGAGGGGGCACAATGGATTCTCCAATTCGCTGGGGCCCCGAGTGGATTTTATTAACTCATTAAAATTAGTTGAAAATTGTGCGAAGAAATAAATTCTTTAATGCAACAATGTGCATGTGGGTTGTGCGTTGTATGGGAGGGGTTTATGGGTGTGGCCTACTGTGTAGGCGTGGCACAAGAGGCCCCACTAACTCCTATTGCCCGGGGGCCCCATTACTTGTCAGTCCGTCCCTGAACCTAACCCTAACCCTGAACCAACCCTAACCCTAGCCCTACGCTAACCCTATCCCCCATAAGCAATTTGTTTCACGTATTATACATAAAGATTCCAAATATCAGAAAAAGTCGAAGCTTCCGATATTCCGAAATCGGCTGATTAGGATTATTTCTGAATCCGAAATTTTTGGATTCCAAAACAATCCAAACCAAATCGAGACACATTTTTTTGTACTGTACATGTCCAGGCTACCGTAGTTCTTACTATATAATTGCATATTGAAACACACACTATCACTTCCATACATAATCTGTATCTCAACTTTTAGAACAGAACCCTCTGGTGTGTCTAACAGGGTAATTCAAAGAGATTCGATAAGTCACCGCACGTTCGGTGACTTTTTGTTCTCTTCAATTCGGTTCGTTTTGCCGATCCCATTTCGGCCACCCTGCGGTGTATTCAGCAAGCACCACAGGGTCCCCGAATTGCAGGGAAAGGCTGCCGCATACCCGATGAAAACTAACCACAAAATCCAGCGAATGCACGCCGAAAACCCGCAAAAACATCTGGATTAACCCACCGAAAACCACCGAAAAACCTGAGCAGGAGCCAATCACACGCAGTGAAGCCGCCGGAAAAACCCGACACCGCAGACGAATGCAGTGAATAAATTAGCAAAACAGTTTGCTTGAATGTTTGAAAAGTGAAACGCTGTTTGCAAAGAAACTACTGAGCGAAAATGTCTGAAATTTACATATGAGGTCCAGGGAACGATAATAAAAAGGGCTGTTACAGAAAAAATAAGTAAACTTAAAGGGATACTCTAGGCAATATGACCACCTAAGCTTTTTTAGGTGGTCATGATGCCCGGAGTATCCTGCCCTCTGTCCCCCCTCCCTCCACTCGGCAGTTCAGCAGAAAAAGCTGAAAACAGCTGAGAGATGCGGAGGACTATACTCCGCCCTCCCAGCTGTCGGTCAGCAGAGCAGGAATCATATTTCCCGCTTCTGCCGACTTTTGCCGAGTAGGAGACGTCATCGTGCTTTCAGCGCGATGCCGTCTCCAACTCGCCGCAGTAGCTGGCGGCAGCGGCTGAGGGTTAGTGTTGCGCGCATCCTCTTGCGCGCAACACTAATCCTTCCTCAGAGGGAGTCGGGAGGAAGCCTGCCGATTGGCTGGCTTATGTGAGAGGCACGCAGGCGCGCTTCTCACGTAAACCAGAAGGCAAGTACAAGCAAGAAGGACGGGAGCGGAAGAGGAGGGAGATGAGTATAAAAAAAAAAAGACGCTGCTGGAAACAAGAGGATTTTAGGATAAGTATTACAGTTACAAAAAAAAAAAAACACCCTAACGATTTATTAAGGGAATAGGGATAGATTAAGATAAAAAAACGGGGGGGATTTTTGAGTAGAGTGTTCCTTTTAAAAAAATATATATATATATTTTTATTTAAAAAAAAAATCCTGAAAAATGCTTAAAATATCCTAAAAAACCTATAAATAAAGAGACTCTTTACTGCAGAATTTTATAATGAACGGTTTATTAGATATTGAATTAAAACGGGAATATTTTTAACATTGAAGCCTATGGGATTCACCTGAATAAACTTGACGAATTAAACCACCGAATGGCAGGGCATTTCGGGAACCTTTCACTGCTGGTTTGTGTTCTCTGAATAGCCGAAGCAGTGCTTTTCATGGGGTTTTCACTGCCCTCGAACAGGCACCGAATGTGCAGGCAATTCGCTAGGATTTGACGTATTGCCTGCTCTCTGGATAGCCGAATGGTCAAGAAAGGTAACCGAACGCTGATTTTCAGCGTTCGGTTACCTTTCTCAAGCAATTCGGATCTCTTTGAATTACCCTGTAAGTCTGTATGACAGTTGGAATTCATTTTGAGTCTACTGAGATCTGTTAGTGACGCAACTATGTTTTGAGCCTGAATAAATGTTGATTGAAATCCATGTTTCCAGAGTTTGAGCAATATTTTGGGACAGTCACTAGCAGAGTAATAAGACAAGAGTGATCACACAATAGACATAACAGAAAGGATTGAAAGACTGGCCGAGGTTGAGGGAAAGTTGAAAGCAGAAAAATAAAGAGATAACCTGGTCCAGAGAGTTTGGAACTTCAGACTGGGTCAAAGTTTCACCCTCCAACAGATTAATGACCCCAAGCACATAAGGACAACACAAAAGCAGTTTAGACTGTGTGAATGTCATTGAATGTCCCAGCCAAAGCATGGACTTGTGCCACAGAATTCTTCTCTGGAGAAACCTGAAAATGGCTGTCCACCAACTGTCCCCATTCAACCTGACACAGCTTGAGAACACCTGCAGAGATAAATGGCAGAAATGACCGAAATGCAGGTGTGCAAATCTTGTAACATTGTACTCTAAAAAACAGATGTATAACCTACGCTCAAAATCCTATAAACCTTAAAAAAGAGAGATTTTTTTGTGTCTACTTAAATCATACACCAAAAAAACTTGATGCTGTAATCACTGCCCTAGGAGCGTCAACCATATAATGAGTTATGAGTCCAATACTTGTATCAATGATCTTTTTAATAAAATTGCAGATGTGTCTATCTATAATCTGGTTTTGTATTGTCATTATGGAGTGAACACTGATAAAAACACTTAATTTAATGAATTTAACAAAACAATGTTGAAAAATAAATACTTTTGGAATTCACTGTTACATTACGGGCTCTATCACATTCTTCGCGCAAACGTTAACGCGTGCGCAAAAACGCATTAACGCAAGGGGCAAAACCCTTTGCGCAGAACGTCGTATTACAATGTCCGCCCAAAAAATGCGCGTTAACATCTAACGCGGGTGGACCTGCGCGAACCCTTTGCGAGCGTACTGTACTTTGCGCATCCTATACTTAAAATTGTGAGCGCAAATGCGTTTGTGCGCTGGTACGTGGATGGTATTACAATCTATGCACAGTTTTTAACGCACAGCGTTTGCACGCATAATTTTAATGTCTTTTTAAAAGCTGGTGGGAACGGCAAATCTGAACGTTCTGGCCGAAACCAAATACACCAGCCAGAAAAAAAATACAGCAAAGTATAGTTACACATTCTACACATACCCAAACAATAAAATAGAGAGGTTGTGCGTGTTTTTATTATTGCTGCAGCATATATACTCAGATTGATTTTGACAGGCACAAAAACTTAACGGGAGACAATTGTGGTTCTTAATTCTGATTGGCTGAATCTTGTGAAAAAACAGTCCGCACACTGATTTCTGCACGCAACGTTAATGCGCACGCGTTTTGCGTGTCTTTTTTTATGTGCGTTATTTTTTGACGGATGAATAAAGGTGCTCGGATTGTAATACCCGCGTTAATTTACGAGCATTAACGTTTAACGCTTCGCGCACAAATCAACGCGCTGGGCGAGCGTTTTTGCGCAAAGAATGTAATAGAGCCCAAAGTATTTTAAGTTAAAAGAAAAGCTAGGGTTAATTATTAAGCTCTGTCACAGATTTAGTATTTGAGTCAAATTAAACAGTGAAACAAAATTTAGTTTGTTTCATAAAGTCCTTTGCTGACTATTACTTGTATTGTAAGTTAAGATCAATTCGATAGTTGATATTAATTTGATAGTTCATTTCAAATTCGATAGTTGTTATCAGTTATTCAAATTTTTCTTTCATGATGATACAGTGTAAAACAAAATAAATTCGTTATATACCGTTTCGAATTCGTATCGTATCGAAGTACTTCCGAAATACGAATTATCGAATTTCATTCCAAATTCCGAATTTTTCCGAAACGAATTCACGAAACAAAACGAAAATGAAATGAAAGTCTAATTTTTGGATGTTCTATTCCAAACAAGCTGTTAAAAATGACATTCTGATCTTAGCGTTTCACTGTAAGTGGGTCTCCTATATTTAACACGGGCCCTGCAAGAACTACAGTGGCAAGAAAAAGTATGTGAACCCTTTGGGATTACGTGGAGTTTTGCATGAATTGGTCATAAAATGTGCTCTGATCTTCATCTAAGTCACAACAATTTGTGACTTAGATCTTTTCTGCGAGGCATGGTTCACATCAGGCAGTGCTTCTTGAATCCAGTAAACCCAAAACTGGTGTGTGTTTTTAAAGGGCAGGACAGCTTTCAGCAACACATCCAATAATATCACACTGATTGGACTCAAGGTTGGCTCACTCCTGGCTCCAATTAGCTCTTGGAGAAGTCATTAGGCTAGGGGTTCACATACTTTTCCACTCTGCACTGTGAATATTTACATGTTCTGTTCAATAAAAACATGAAAAATATAATGTTTGTGTTGTATTATTTTAAGCAGACTGTGTTTTTCAAATTGTTGTGACTTAGATGGAGATCAGAGCACATTTTATGACCAATTCATGCAAAACTCCACGTAATCCCAAAGGGTTCACATACTTTTTCTTGCCACTGTACAAGAATAGCGGCCTATTCCAAGGAGCAAAAATAAGTAACCCTCTAGGTGTAAGGCCTGAAAACGTAACACTTTCTGTAAGCTGGTGTTACGCTCATAAGGACACGTCCTTAGGTCTCCACAGGGTTGCCATCAGAAAACTTGGAGACCCTCACTGAACCACTTCTCTGGGCACCACTTCTTTCAGCTAAACATTTCCGTAAACTAATTCAAATGAAAACATTTTGCTGCCTCTTCTGCTTACTTTATTTTACATGGATTGGGCTAAATCCTCTGTGATCCAACATAAAACTTGTCCTCTGGTGCGAGAGCAATTGGTCTGCACCTCTACCAGATGCAGACCAAACTACTCACTCCATCAGTGAGGAGTCAGAGTGCTCTCTTAGCACCCAAAATGCAGCAGCCCACTGGCAAATTATTGGGTGGACCTGTCCTGAAAGGCATGGAGAGACCCGTACAACTTTGGTGCATAAGTTATGTAGCGTCTGCAGAGAACGATGTAATGGTGTAGTACGCAAGCACATGTAGATCATGCTGACATCATGAACCCCCAATTTTGTCCCCTGCAGGTGGGATATTCAAAATCTAGTCCCAGTGATAGCTGTGAGGTCAGAGGAAACTCCTCTGTTTTACTCAGTGCTGTTGGACAAACAGGGCTGGAGGGAGGGCTCACTCCTCACAGCCTGACCACTTTCCGTAGAGTGTCCCTTTAAATAAATCTTGAATCTCTTATTTGTTCTATGCTTTTGTCTCCAAGTACATTGCGTAAAGTTCATCGAGAACTGGAAATACAGGTTTGTGTTTGCACTTATCTCTTTTTTTTTCCGAAGAAAACTATTTATTGTATTAAACCATTACCACCGGGGAGTGGCATTGCAAGCCGGAGAGTGGCATTGCAAGCCGGGGAGTGGCATTGCAAGCCGGGGAGTGGCATTGCAAGCCGGGGAGTGGCATTGCAAGCCGGGGAGTGGCATTGCAAGCCGGAGAGTGGCATTGCAAGCCGGAGAGTGGCATTGCAAGCCGGGGAGTGGCATTGCAAGCTGGAGAGTGGCATTGCAAGCCGGAGAGTGGCATTGCAAGCCGGGGAGTGGCATTGCAAGCCGGAGAGTGGCATTGCAAGCCGGGGAGTGGCATTGCAAGCCGGGGAGTGGCATTGCAAGCCGGGGAGTGGCATTGCAAGCTGGAGAGTGGCATTGCAAGCCGGGGAGTGGCATTGCAAGCTGGAGAGTGGCATTGCAAGCCGGGGAGTGGCATTGCAAGCTGGAGAGTGGCATTGCAAGCTGGAGAGTGGCATTGCAAGCTGGGGAGTGGCATTGCATGCGTCGCAGACTCCAAAGCCTTCTTCCTGCCAAGCATCTAGACGAGATGAGCACGTCATTGACTGAGTTCATTCGGGCAGACCCGCGGCAGCCAATCACTCATATTCAGGGAGCCAGAGGGCCTGCTATGCCAGTTCGGAATGTTTACACCCACCTACCGCGAGGACAGCAGAGCACCCCCACAGGGGAAAATGGTTCAACTGTCCAGTGATATCTTTGCAGAATAATGTTTCAATCTTTCTTGTTTTAAGGCTAATGTCAGACGAATGCATTCTGAGCGCACTGTGCATCCGTGCCCAACGGACAGTTGTACTGACGGAAGATACTGTAGACACCACACGATCCGTTTTTCTTGACGGATGTAGAAAAATAAAAAGGGAACTATGGGAAGCAAAATTAATATGAAAAATGCAAAAAATTAGAAAATGATACGAAAAGCCATTGTGTGCGTCAAGGTGCTGGACGTTGCAAATGCGGTCCGTCTGACATCTCCTCATCACTCGCACAGAACGCTACGCAGACGTGGCTTATTCTGCGCGTCCGTCTTAGCGGATTTACGTTCTTGCCTAACTTGCGTCCGTTTGCCACGTGCTTTGTGCGAATGCTGTTCAGTGCGGACACACTTTGTGTGTGGGTCTCTATTGCTCATGATTCTGTGCTATGACGGAAGTTAAACTGTGCGGCGACACGGACGCGGTCACTGCGTTCATTTGACACGGGTCTAAGGGGTGTATTTAGGTTTGGCGCTGCTCTAAGCACCTTAAACATCTGTTACTCCCCACCGTGGCATAACATAAATTTGTCAGCATGAAATTAAGACAAATATTCACAATTTATAAGATAATTTATATAAATTTATATGTCCTTTAGGACAAAAGCAAAGATTCTTATTTACAGAAAGCGATTTTTAACAACATTTATTATAGTTTTAGAGACTCGTTGCTGGGAGTTTTATGGATTTCCCGCTGTTATACACCTGCACACCTCACATACAGTATATAGGACATCAAAAAGAAGGGATATTAGGGAAAATTGAGAAAATTTGATTATATTACATATCATTTTGGGTGGTGTCTCCTTGATACATGCAATCATTTCACATGGCAGCTACAGCGTTTACAGACGCACATGTGATATCAGCATTCGCGTATCAGCCCTTGTGAGCTCCATGATCCTCCCATCACTTTCTGATTTCAATAACAATTGATTGTTAGTGTTTTTTAAAAAAAAGAAAGAAAATACCATACCAGTCAACAGATGTAATCTATCCGAAAAATGTGACTCCCCTCCTCAGGGCCTATATTGTATTTTTTTTAAACAAGGTATATCACAACATACTATAACCACACATTTTTCACATTTTGGCCCCTATAACAATCTTCGCGCAAATGCGCTCACGCAGCGCAATTTTTTTTGCGCACGCAAAAAACGTTAGCGCGCGCAAATTAACGCGATATTACGATCCGAGCGCAGTTTTTCAGCCTTCATGTTTTTTCGAGCACAAATCCGACGCGCAAAGCCGGCCGCAATTGACCGTTGCGTGCAGGAATCGTTTTTTCACGGGATTCAGCCAATCAGAATTAAGAACCACCATTTGCTAGGTTTCGGTTGTTGCGCCTGTCAAAGTCAATCTGCATATATGTGCTGCAACAAAAATAAAAAATTAAACAATTTATTAATTTTATTGTTTGGGTATGTGTAGAATGTGTAACTGTACTGTGCTGTATTTTTTTTTTGTGCAGGTTCATTTTGTTTCGGCCAGAACGTTCAGATTGTAAATTAACACCAGGTTTTCAAAGACGTTACGATACTTCGCGCAAACATCGTTCGTACGACGTTGCGTCAAGATCGTAATTCCATCCGCTCGAATGCATTCGCACTGACAATGGTAAGTATGGGATGCGCGCTCGCGCTGGGTTCGCGCAGGGTCAATCGCGGTAGACGCTAAAGCGCATCGTTTGTGCGAACGTCGTAATACGACGTTCCGCGCAAATGGTTTTGTCCTCACGCAAAAGCGCATTTTAATAGGGGCGAGGATTGTAATAGGGGCCTTTATGTGCAATGCAGCCAACAAGACCAAGTCAAAGGTTCCTCTATTTAAAAAAAAAGGCCTCTTACATTTTATGTACAGTATTATGTGTTTTTTGTTCTTTGAGTGATCTGTCACACAGGTTCCTTACATACTTTAGGAAGTACTTTGCGTACTTTCCGCACATTGGATCCTATTGGCGTGTTCCCCCATTTAGTTAAGAGTACCTTTGGAGAACATTCATTAGGTAAAATTATTTATGTAGAATTTTTGCCAACAAGCTTCTTAATTTTATTCTTGTAAAGTATTTTTTTTAATAATAGGCTCGCTCATATGCCCTCAACAGGTCTACATTGGGACACTTAATGGGTCCAGAAAAGAGTAGAGAAGGATTTGGAATAGGCATTGCTTCCTCCTGCAGCATACGCCAGTCTTACATCGGAAGGTGGAGGATAATTTTTGCTTTTCTTGGGTGGTCCACAACCCTTAGCTTTTGCAATCTACCAGGAATTAGAGTTTGCCCATCGACAAGTTTGAGCCAGGTCCTCAAAGTTCACAAACACCTGGGGCAAAAAGGCCTTCAGGCCGCAGAACATTCAAAAGTGCAAACCTCATGTACAAATTACCGTCCTTGTCCAGAACTTTTTCTGGTATGAGTAGATTGGTTGACGTCCCACACGAATCTTCTTTGAAGTTATGTGATGGAAAGGGATGCAAAAAATATGACATATTTTCAAACTTCAGTTGCTGGTAACTCTGTTCAGTAAGAAATTCAGTAAGCGATCGACCTTGAACTGTGTTCAATCCAGATGGTGATTTGATGTCATTAATACAGCCGGTCAAAGCAATGTCACTCATGCTATTACCCAGTAAGCCTTTCGACTTTAAGTTACAAAGAGACTTGTTATCTTCATACGTGTTAGAAACATTCCACATATGATTAGATATGTCGAAAGTAAGGGCATAAGGAACACTGTCCTCGTTTTCATCATCATCGGTAGTTTTAGTGTTATCTTGAGTATAATTTGCAATATTTCTCTCATCATTGCTTAGTGACTTGTCATCAGGATGCTTTGTTTCGGTGTAGTCACAGGTACCTGATACCTCCATGCCATTTTGAGGAAAGTGCCCTGGTTGAAATTCCATTTCCTTGCCATAATGAAGACCACCATGGTCTACCTCTGTTGTACTGCTATTTAGAAGACATTCAAAGGTCTTATACCCCGAGTCTACTTTTGAAAAGTCTATTGGTTCTAAATGGAAACTCATCGACGATTGGTCTTGGCCAATAGCTGCTGAAAAACTTTGATACTCAGAGCACTCTTGAGTAGATGTAGGATATTCCTCCACAGGGTTTTGTCTAATTTTATCTTGGTTCAAGTCCATGGACTGGCCAGACTTTGGTTTAAAAGTAAATTGATAGTACAGATTCAATGGGCTCAATGGGGCATCAGGATCATCTGGGCTCATCCATTGATGACATCCATCATTACTGACTGTGCACCAAGGCAATGCTTGGTCTTTGCATGTCTGAGCAGTAGTATCATGTTGAAAACCAGAGACGAGATTAGCAAAACTGTTGTATCCTGTATCCATGCATATACCAGAATGGCAAACCTCATTTGCAAAGTTCTTATAAAGGTTTTCCGACAAAGTGTCAGGTTGCGACGTCGCCTGATATCCAGAGAAATGCTCGAAGCAAAACAGTTGAGATTGCCCAGATATATTTTGTATCTCGGGTTTATAGCCATCATCAACAAAACATTCCGCGTGCAAGTCTTCCTTTTGCGAAATATGTTTGAAGCAAGAGAAACCATCCCATGTTGAAGATGAGCCTTGTCGTCCAAATGTCTCCATTTCATCCATCAATAAACCTTCAAAATCACTCGCTGCAATTTTAAGCAGAGTATTTTTGACGGACGTGTCTAATTCTGAACGTTGCGTCCCAGTCTCTTCAGCTTCACATCCTGTTCCGTTGCTGCCTGATGTATCATTTTCATCTTCAAGGCTAACCATTTGAACGAAATTTTCAACAACTGGAATTTCTGGTATAAGAATTCTCTGGTCCGCGTCTTGGACTACACCGTAAACCGGATTGTCTGATTCAGTTCCTCCTTGCGCATTGCAGTCATATTCTATGCGGACTTTGAAGATGAACTTATAAAGCCAGTTGTCTCTGCAAAATAAATAAGAAATTCAAATATTATTTCAGGAATTTTACCAACTTTTTGGTTTAATGATTGTTTTTACCACCTAATTTAAGTCGATTTCGATAGTTTTCATAAAAGGTTCATTTTTTTATCTAAAACGTATTACACAAACTGGAAAGAGTCAGAAAAGAGTCCCCCCCCCCTCAAAAAAAAATAACGTGATATCTGCGTCTTTAGTGGGTCACATGACAAAATGTAGAACTGATCACTTACCGGACTATTTTGTTATTTAGATTTTTCTTCATGTGTTTTGAGCGGTCACAGTTGACATGTGGATTCATCCAGGATTTCTGAAGCAAGAAAATTAAATAAAAATGAATATAATAGAAATTATAAATCGAGTATAGAATTCAGATGCTCTGGAAATAGTTAATGAGACATAAACACTAGGTGGCGGTAGCAATCCTGCTGCATCACATTCAACAAACTCATGAAGCTCAGTGACTGTATCCCTTGGTGGTAAATAATTTAAGGGACGTAGTTGAGGGTGAAGGTACAAAAGGGTTAGGCAGGTATTGATGGTCAAGGTCACTGAATGGGTCATGCACAGCTAATATCAAGGATGAATACGCAGAGCTAAGCAAGGGAGAACTGCTTCAATACTGGAGCAATGATGGATGGCATTCTGGCCTTTTAAACCCTGCAGCTCCCTCTGTGCCAATAGGAGGCCTGTGACGTCATTAGTGCGCACCACGCCCTAGTTGCCATCTTGTTGGAGACCAGTCGCACGCACACCTGACCAGAGGCCTAAGCAAGGCCTGAAGCCTGGAACTGCGGCGGAGGCCGCCAGCCGGCGGCGGAAGAGCCATCTGCAAGGGAGTCGGCGCTCGACCTCCCTGAGGCCCCAGGACCCGTCGAGGAGGTGACCCGGTGACCCTTGGCCACAAGGCACCACCGGCCACCAGCGCAGGCTGCCTTGCCGAAACCTGGGTGGAAATGCTGGGAGCACGGAGAGGCGGCCGCGCCAGGCACCGACGGGCCAGCGGCCCTGACAGTGATTGTATTTCCTGTACGGATAGAGGTCATTTTATATGGACGGCTAATTGAGTCAAGGACCAAGAGTGCTTTAAAGAGAAACTCCAAGACTATAACCATATATTAGTATGCTAAAACCAGTTAGAAAACAAATGAACAGAAAAGTCATCTTTTCCAGAAGAAAAAGGTCAGACCGTCTTCTCAGAAAACTCAAAACTGATCTAGAAAATGCTAAATATTGTTTGAATGTGACTGTTGTATAACCCCCCCCCCCCAAAAGGAACAGAAAGATCAGTCACTCAATGTCTACTGTGAAAAGTAGCTTTATTAGGGAGCCGCACCGTTTCGGTCCTGTACAGAGGACCTTTCTCAACCGGACATTGCAGCTCTTTAACGAAGCTCTGGTTTACGCCAAGCCTTGAGTGACCGGTCCTTTTTTCATTTTTTTGTGGTTGGTGACCATGGGACTGTTGGATCCTTAGCTGTGGAGTATAACTTATTGAGTGCCCCTGCTCTATTTTTTTTTTATACCTGGTCATATAACCCGATATTGTCCCGGCCCGAGCCCGTTGGAAACATTACAGGGTTACAGTGTGGACTAAAAGTCTTTCGATTTACAATACAGATTGCTTAATAATAATTGTTCTTCTAGTTTAAACTCACCATCTTATTTATTTATACATAACATATAAATACAATGTTGGGGTCTGCACTCACAATTCACCGCTAGTTCCACACACCCAATGTTCAGCAATGGCCTCTTTTGGATATGATGAGTCAAGAATGTGCCAGCACTCTGCGAATTCCATCAAGTAGCAAAGTTTATTAATCCATGTTTAAAAAGCCAACATTTCAGTTCCAATCTGGAACGTTCCTCAGGGTTTGTTTTTATTCTGAGGAAAGTTCCAGATGGAAACTGAAACGTTGGCATTTTAAACATGGATTAATAAACTCGTTTACTTGATGGAAATCCCAGAGTGCTGGCACATTCTTGACTGATTAGGCCGGGGTCAGGTGAGCGTTTTGTAGAGCGGAAGGAACGTCCGTGAGAGTGGACGTTCCTTCCACTCTCACGCCTGTCTGGCCACCTCGCTGAGCGCAGTTAGTGCACTCAACGCTGCAAGGCTCGATCCTCCTATGGAGGATCGCACTTTGCAGTCCCATCGAACGCGCGTCGTAGCGCTTTGAAAGGGAGGCTTTCAGCACAGCTGCAGCACCGCAACTGTTGCGCACGCAATTCGTGTGCACGCTACAGAGTGGGCTTGTCTGACCCCGGCCTTTTATATATATATATATATATATTACAAAAAAGAAAAAGCGAGACGTATCTATGTATCTGCCAATTAAGGAGGGGTTAGTTATTAGTCAACCAGACCAAATGTTCTCCATTTCCCTATTTATGCAAATAACTCCGTTCTGTAAAGAGACAATGTTTGCGGAAGAAAAAAAAATCCTATATCACATTACCTTATGATTTTTTTTATTAACAATGCTCTGTTGTTACAGGAAAGGTAGTTTTGTGGCTACGCAGTATAGGGGCTATGTAGGGGCTAGGTAGTAGAAACATAGAAACATAGAAAATGTCGGCAGATAAGAACCTTTCGGCCCATCTAGTCTGCCCAATTACATGGATACTTTACCTGGATTTATCTTTTGTTTAGGATAGCCTTATGTCTATCCCATGCTTGCTTAAATTCAATTACTGTTTTGGCCTCTACCACTTCTACTGGAAGGCTGTTCCATGTATCCACCACCCTCTCAGTAAAATAATGCTTCCTGATGTTACTTTTAAACCTTTGCCCCTCTAATCTAAGACTATGTCCTCTTGTTTTGCTACTTTGTTTCCTTTTAAATATACTCCCTTCCTCTACCTTGTGGATTCCCTTTACGTATTTAAATGTTTCTATCATATCTCCTCTGTCTCGTCTTTTTTCCAAGCTGTACTTTTTAAGATCATTAAGCCTTTCCTGGTAACTTTTCTCCTTCAAGCCGTACACCATTTTAGTAGCCCTTCTCTGAACACTCTCTAAGATGTCTATATCCTTCTGGAGATACGGTCTCCAGTACTGCACACAGTACTCCAAGTGAGGTCTCACCAGTGCTCTGTACAGTGGCATGAGCACTTCCCTTTTCCTACTGCTAATACCTCTCCCTACACAACCAAGCATTCTGCCAGCATTTCCTGCTGCTCTATTACATTGACTACTTACCCTTAGTAGGGGCGTAGGTAGTGTAGGAATTAAGTGGGGGCATTTAGGTAGTGCGGAGGTTAAGGGGGCATCGAGCAGTGCATAGGGGGGAATTGGGGGCCCCTTGTGCATTTAAGCCCTTCAGCCCCCATGCTTGTATGATGTGGAGTAGGGGGCTGTGCTGCCGCCTTGTCAATATCCATTTTAACTCCTGTGTATAACTATTATTTAGTATAGGGGCCAGCAATAGGGGTCCCCATGTGCATTTAGACCCTTCAGCCCCTATTCTGGTAGTATGTGGAGTGGGGGTTTGGGGGAGAGCTCCCCAATATCCATTTTAATTCATGTGTGTAGTTGATTTTTGGGATTAATGTTTAATAAAAATTTTACATTTTTGGGTAGCTAGGTTTTTTTGTCCTTAATATGTCATAGCATGGGAACGCAAAGGGCTTATCCCACATCTTTAGAGTGTGCATACAAGCCAGGCTTGGGTCCAGTCACATCCTGCAGCTCTGATAAGGGAAAGGGCAATGAAATGTATCATTTGTGATAGGAAAAGCTACGGAATTTGCTATTTACATCCTTTATTTGGTGTTATTTAGCAATTATTAACTAGTCCATGTGAGTCACTGGCTTTGCATGAGCTGGGCCTGGGCGTTCCAGGGACGCATGTGGGGTCTGTCATTGTACACATCCCTCACGGGAACTTGATGCTCCGTCCTAGATCCACTATCAGTTTATGGTGAATCCAGCCCAATGAGCCTTTACATGACACTGACCTCTTGTCGACTTTGACAATGGATAACATTCAATGTTTTTTTCATAGAAAGTAACCAAACCTGTTCTTTGCGTACCTTGCTTTTGACCAGCTGACTTTTTGCCGGGTCCGGAATCTTGTCCAACCAGTTCTTCTTACAGCTGCGGGGGGAG
Organism: Leptobrachium leishanense; assembly: GCA_009667805.1. Classification (NCBI taxonomy): domain Eukaryota; kingdom Metazoa; phylum Chordata; class Amphibia; order Anura; family Megophryidae; genus Leptobrachium; species Leptobrachium leishanense. The sequence continues at coordinate 134,330,174 of CM019069.1, read as the reverse complement.
GGGGAGGGCAGGTGTTATTGTTGGCTCTGTTTTACCCAGCAAAATCAATATCACTCTAAGCTACTGTAGTTTACTTATCATCACTTAATCATTATATTATTGTGCGTTTCAACCTCAATTTCGTAAAAATATGATTTATTTTATTTTTACCCATAACCCATATTTTCTTATATTTGTTGTTCTTCAGTCATATAAAGAGAAATACATCTTGGTTTATACAATGACTAAAATTACATTTCTTTAACAGAGCTCCATTCAGTCTCTGTAACTCTGCAGAGGGATCAGTGGCGTAGCGTGGGTTGTCAGCGCCCGGGGCCAGCAAAGAATTGTGCGCCCCCCCCCAACCTGTGGACGTTATCGATATTGCCCCAGCTCACACATGGATTTGCCCCCAGCTCACACATGGATTTGCCCCCCAGCTCACACATGGATTTGCCCCCAGCTCATGGATTTGCCCCCCAGCTCATGGATTTGCCCCCAGCTCATGGATTTGCCCAAGCTCATGGATTTGCCCCCCAGCTCACTCATGGATTTGCCCCCCAGCTCACTCATGGATTTGCCCCAGCTCACGGGGATTTGCCCCCAGCTCATAGATTTGCCTCAGCTCTCACATGGATTTGCCCCCCAGCTCACTCATGGATTTGCCCCCATCTCATGGATTTGCCCCCCAGCTCACTCATGGATTTGCCCCCATCTCATGGATTTGCCCCCCAGCTCACTCATGGATTTGCCCCCAGCTCATGGATTTGCCCAAGCTCATGGATTTGCCCCCCAGCTCACTCCTGGATTTGCCCCCCAGCTCACTCATGGATTTGCCCCAGCTCTCACATGGATATGCCCCCATCTCATGGATTTGCCCCCATCTCATGGATTTGCCCCCATCTCATGGATTTGCCCCAGCTCATGGATTTGCCCCCAGCTCACTCATGGATTTGCCCCCAGCTCACTCATGGATTTGTCCCAGCTCTCACATGGATTTGCCCCCATCTCATGGATTTGCCCCAGCTCATGGATTTGCCCCCATCTCATGGATTTGCCCCCATCTCATGGATTTGCCCCCATCTCATGGATTTGCCCCAGCTCATGGATTTGCCCCAGCTCATAGATTTGCCCCAGCTCATGGATATGCCCCCATCTCATGGATTTGCCCCCAGCTCATGGATTTGCCCCCAGCCCTTACCTGGATATTGCCCCAGGCCCCAGCTCCGGCGGGGGTTGAGGGGACCGGGACGCAGATGCCGGGCAGCGCGGGAGCGCCTGCCCGGTCTTTAACAGTCCGTCCTGTTAGGTGATGCCGCGCAGCCGGTCACGTGGTCCGGCCAATCAGGTGGTACAGAGACTCCGTACCACCTGATTAGCCGGACCACGTGACCGGCTGCGCACGCCGCGCAGCCGCATCACCTAACAGGACGGACTGTTAAAGACCGGGCAGGCGCTCCCGCGCTGCCCGGCATCTGCGTCCCCTCAACCCCCGGGCCAGTTTTAGGGGCGCAAATGCGCCCCTAACAAAACTGCGCCCGGGGCCACGGCCCCCCCAGCCCCCCCACGCTACGCCACTGAGAGGGATGATTTATCACCTCCTCTGTGTCACGATATCCCATACAGTAGATATTAACCCCTACAATCACGATACTACCTACTCTTCCGATCCTTGAATGGTCAGTACAATTACCAATTGTCACCGAGCAGAGTAATATATAACCCCTACGGGTTAACAGACAGGGAGAAATATAAAAGTTGGTACAGAAGCAGCTGGTGTTACAACAATTTGAGTTGAGTTGTAGTCAATGTAATAGAGCAGCAGGAAATGCTGGCAGAATGCTTGGTTGTGTAGGGAGAGGTATTAGCAGTAGGAAAAGGGAAGTGCTCATGCCACTGTACAGAGCACTGGTGAGACCTCACTTGGAGTACTGTGTGCAGTACTGGAGACCGTATCTCCAGAAGGATATAGACATTTTAGAGAGAGTTCAGAGAAGGGCTACTAAAATGGTGTACGGCTTGAAGGAGAAAAGTTACCAGGAAAGGCTTAATGATCTTAACATGTACAGCTTGGAAAAAAGACGAGACAGAGGAGATACGATAGAAACATTTAAATACGTAAAGGGAATCCACAAGGTAGAGGAAGGTAGTATATTTAAAAGGAAACAAAGTAGCAAAACAAGAGGACATAGTCTTAGATTAGAGGGGCAAAGGTTTAAAAGTAACATCAGGAAGCATTATTTTACTGAGAGGGTGGTGGATACATGGAACAGTCTTCCAGTTGAAGTGGTAGAGGCCAAAACAGTAATTGAATTTAAGCCGGCATGGGATAGGCATAAGGCTATCCTAAACAAAAGATAAATTCAGGTAAAGTATCCATGTAATTGGGCAGACTAGATGGGCCGAAAGGTTCTTATCTGCCGACATTTTTCTATGTTTCTATGAGTTCTTAGAGAAAGCCGGATCGATACACAATACAGGGTTCTCAGATATAGCCAGATCTATACACAATACACGGTTCTCAGATATAGCCGGGTCAATACACGATACAGGTTCTCAGATATAGCCAGGTCTATACATAATATAGGGCTTCTCAGATATAGCCAGGTCTATACACAATACAGGGTTGTCATATATAGCTGGGTCTATACACCCTACGGGGTTCTCAGATATAGCCGGGTATTTATTAAATAAAATCAATTAAAATATATAATAAAATAACGCCGAGACGCGTTTCGCAATAAATCGCTTCCTCGGTCAGCAAAAAATGGATAGTATTTCCAGTCCTGCAGTGTCCTTATATACTAAACAGTCTAAATGGCGTAATGAAGTTTAGTATATAAGGACACTGCAGGACTGGAAATACTATCCATTTATAGCTAACTGATGAAGCGATTTATTATATATTTTAATTGATTTTATTTAATACATTTTGGTGTAATGGTCCTGTTGCTGTATTTTATTTCCCAACGAAGTACCCTGCACTTTATTTCCTAAAGAAGTACCCTGGACAAGACATCAGAGGGGGATCCGGTATCTCCATATTATACCAGTGGCTCTTTTCATCTAGTGTCCGAGTTGTGACACACCAACACGTGAGTTTAACCTCTATATTTTTTGGGGGGCTCCGTTGGTCAAACAGGTTACACTATGTCCTGTATTTTGTTTCTGTTCTCTTTGAGGGTTGAAGAACATACCTCGCTATAAGCGAACCTAAGAGCAAGAACTCTGTCCCATTTGAGGGGAACCCTTGCCCTACAGAAGGAAGCGCTTTAATTCACCACATTTTCCTGCAATATTGTTGTCTCTGTGGTTTGAGGTAAACCACTGTGTGGGTGATTTTTTTTGCTGCTGATTCATGTGAACTGCATTATGGATGAACTGCATTATTGATGAACTACATATTTTGGCTTTTATTGAATCGCAGTAATTCATCTGACTTACGTTTGCTGATAACTAATTATTCTGTGCATTGTCCAGTTTTGTCCGCTAGGTGGCGCCAGATACTCACTATTTTTATATGCACTATATTAGAGACATAGACATAGAAACATAGAAAAATTTCGGCAGATAAGAACCTTTCGGCCCATCTAGTCTGCCCAATTACATGGATACTTTACCTGGATTATATATGCACTGATCAGCCACAACATTAAAAACTCCTGCCTAATATCGTGTAAGTCCCCCTCGTGCTGCCAAAAAGCTCTGATGCGTTGAGGCATGGACTCCACAAGACCACTGACTGTGTCCTATAGTATCTGGCACCAATACATTAGCACCAGAGTAGAGGTAACATCATTGCTCTGCGTGGAAAGAGCCTGTGGAGTCATGGGTTCGATCCAGACGAGCACCTCTCCAGTAAGTGTCCTTGGGCAAGACACCTAACGGTACATACTCGCCACCCAGGACATACTTGAAAACGAGAGAAATCTCAATGTATCCTTCCTGGTAAAATACTTTCTCAAATAAAATAAAACATTGTGAGGTGGGGCCTCCATGGATCGGATTTGTTCTTCCAGCAGGTCCCACGGATGCTCAATTGGATTGATATCTGGCTAATTTGGCGGCCAAGGCAACACCGTAAAATATTTGTTATGTTCCTCAAATCTGAATAATTTTTGCAGTGTGTCAGGGTGCATTATCCCGCTGACAGAGGCCACTGCCATCAGGAAACATCATGGCCATGATGGGGTGTATGTGGTCTACAACAATTTCTAGGTAAGTGGTACGTGTCACATGTGTTGTGACATCTTTCTATTATGGCTGGCATTACGTTTTTCAGCAATTTGTGCTGCAGTAGCTCTTTTGTGTGATTGGATTGGACGGGCTAGACTTTACTCTCCATCTGTATCAATGAGCCTTGGGTGCCCATGACCCTAATGACGGATCACCAGTTGTCCTTCCTTGCATCAATTTTGATAGGTTCTAACCAATGCATACAGGGAACACCCCACAAAACTTGCTGTTTTGGAACCAGTCGTCCAGCCGTCACAATTCGGGCCACGGTCAATCAGACCTTTTCTTTTGCCCATTTGATCTGCTTCTAACACATGAAATTCAAGACCTGGCTGTTCACTTGCTCCTAATATATCCCACCCTGTGACAGGCGCCACCGTCACCATATAATCAATGTTATTCCCTTCACCTGTCAGTGGTTTTAATGTTGTGACCGATCATTGTAAATACATACATAAAGAGACTTGCTATACACACAGTGGCGTCACTAGGGTTGGTGTCACCCGGTGCGGTAATTTATGGTGTCACCCCCCCCCGAGTTTTACAGATTTTTTTTAACTATTCTTACTCCTAAATCAGTACTCCCATATAACACTGAATGCTCATACACACACAGCGCACATTACTGTGAGGTTTATTGCTGTGGAGCTCTCTCATATGTTCACACAAATTTTAGCCAACTGCCAGCAAGTACGTTGCCTGTTCGAAGGCAGTGAAAGCACACATGGATATATATTGCCCCCAGCAGCTCTGGATATATTGCCCCCAGCAGCTCTGGATTAGACTGGATATATATTGCCCCCAGCAGCTCACCCATGGATATATATTGCCCCAGCTCACATATGGATATATTGCCCCAGTTCGCAGTTATATATTGCCCCCAGCAGCTCACCCATGGATATATATTGCCCCAGCTCACATATGGATATATTGCGCCTCAGCTCACACATGGATATATTGCGCCTCAGCTCACACATGGATATATTGCCCCAGACCAGCTCATACATGGATATATTGCCCCAGACCAGCTCACACATGGCTATTGCCCCAGCTGTCATGGATACTGTCCCCAGCACACATGGATATGCCCCAGCTCCTCTCATGGATATTGCCCCAGCTCCTCTCATGGATATACTGCCCCAGCTCCTCTCATGGATATACTGCCCCAGCACATGGATAATGCCCCAGCACACATGGATATGCCCCAGCAGCTCATGGATATGCCCCAGCTCACTCATGGATATGCCCCAGCTCACTCATGGATATGCCCCAGCTCACTCATGGATATGCCCCAGCTCACACATGGATATGCCCCAGCTCACACATGGATATGCCCCAGCAGCTCATGGATATGCCCCAGCTCACACATGGATATGCCCCAGCTCACACATGGATATGCCCCACCTCACTCATGGATATGCCCCAGCACCTCATGGATATGCCCCAGCAGCTCATGGATATGCCCCAGCTCACACATGGATATGCCCCAGCTCACTCATGGATTTGCCCCAGCACCTCATGGAATGCCCAGGTCACACATGGATTTGCCCCAGCTCCTCATGGAATGCCCCAGCTCCTCATGGATATGCCCCAGCAGCTCATGGAATGCCCCAGCAAATGGATACTGCCAGGCCCCCAGCTCACCTCCGCCACGTGTTCTGTTCGCTCCCTCTGAGCGTCCGGCGGCGCGCAGTTTGGGCACTCGCCTGAGAGAGCCACGTGACCAGCCGCGATTGGCTGGTGACGTGTTTCCTCCAGGCGAGCACCGAAGCTGCATGCTTCGGACGCTCGCAGGGAGCGAATACGCGGCGGGGGGGTGAGACACCCGCCCTTAGGGTGACGGTGTCACCCTAAAGGCGGGTGTCACCTGGTGCGGGCCGCCCCCCCGCCCCCACGTTACGACGCCACTGTATACACATAGACGTCCTTTGCTAGGTTCTCCATATGTAGCAAGGAATTCTGGGTAGGACATGCAAACGAAGTTCACAATTTCTCTTTTTTTTGCATAAACAAATTGCAAAAAAATGAATATAGAGATCATATTCTTAGAGAGAAATTGAGAGGACAAGTTCTAAACCAATTGAATATTTCAGTTGACTGCTCTATTATTAGAGGTTCCAGCCAGAACACAGACTCATATGGTCCGAAGCAAACCCTGGTGTTTACCTTTGCAACTGATGACTACAAAAACAACGTCATACTTACTATTTAACACCGAAGTGGGATGATAAAATCAAAAGTATGATCAGGGCGCTGACACTCGGAATAATTATCCACAGCAGCTCAATGGCAGAGAGGCCATAATCTATAGAAAGGAAAGCAAAAAGGCAGAAATGTTAGACGTGCCACCACACTGGAACAATTTATCATATTGATATACCTTGTATAGGACAATACAAGGACATACTATCCAGAGGATAAAGCCAAAGGGAAGCAGGAGACGGAGCTACAAATTAGGGATGGGCTGCCGGTTCGAATCGGTTCGATGTTCGCATCGAACATTGGCTGTTCGAAAGTTCGCGAACTGCGAACTTTCGGGACGTTCGCAAGAAGTTAGATTTTTTTTTTTAGAATTTTAAAAAAAAAAATGCTTACAAAATCCTAAAGAATTTAAAAATAAAGAAACTCTTTACTGCAGAATATTATAAGCAACAGTTAATTAGATATTGCATTAAAACAGGAATATTTTTAACATTGAAGCCTATGGGATTCAACACATTTCCCACCTTGTTGCTAAAACATCAGGCAGATGCAGCCCTCTAATCAGGCACTGTAGAGGGCTGCCTGCCGGGGCCTCCCAAGGACCCCCTTGAGGAGTGAGTGGCCGCCGGATGACAGAGCTGCAACTGTGCAGGCTGGCTGGCCGGGTGCATGTGGCAGGGAGGGAGCCACTGCACCTGCGGCCATGGCAGACGCCCCCACAACCAGGATCCAGGGAGCCCCCACTGACTGACCACCAGGCTAAGGTAAGGCGACACATTTTTAAAAAAATCCGAGAACATTTTTAAATGTCCCTGGGAACATAAAAAATAACTTTTTTTTCTTTCTTTCTAATACTCACCTGATTCCTGGATCCACCAACAAGCGCAGCCTGCCGTCTCCCACGCTGTTAGAAGCTGCATACACCGACGCTCTGTGTGCAGCTTCTAAGAAGATACGCTATTAGTGTAGAGGGAGCGATGCAATATGCGCAGCCGGCTTCCCCGCTACACTAATAGCGTATCTTCTCAGAAGCTGCACACAGCCCGCCGGTTAAAGCTAGCATCAGACTGTAGAGGTGCTGCCCGGCAGTGTGCGGATTCATATGCTGCATTAATTATTCTTCTTACAAATTTGGTTACTTAACCCGTTTGCGTTTGGATTGTAATATTTTGACATCCAGGGCCCCGGGTGGCGAACTGGGGTGGCCCTGGACGCATGGTGCCGCCAGCTGGCTGAATGCCAGGAGCTCCGGCGGCACCTGGCACAGCTGTGAGTGATCAGGGGGCAGGGCACGGTGTGATGACACAGAGCCGCCGGGACCTTTAAATCAGGAGCACGCGCTGTACACCTTGCCTTGCCGTGGAGTTTCATTCCCGCATCGCTAGCTTACCGAATCAGTTTGTATACTTGTTACTGACCCTGCTTGTTCTGAGGACCCGATCTGTTGCTGACTTTGCCTGCCATTTGACTATTCTCTCTGTGTACTCCCTGCCTGTTCTGTTTGCCTCCTGTTGCTACTGGTGTGTGCCGATTCTCACCATATACAGTAGCGCAGTACTGGTGCCCAAACGTTGTTGACCCGTTTTTTTTATAACGACTACTCTCGCTCTGTGCCCCTGTCTGGTGTATCTGCTGCTTGTTACTGTTGGTGTGTGCTACAGATCCTGCCGCATATAGTAGCGCAGTAAAAGTGCCTAAACGTTGCAGACCCGGTTTTGTTATAACGACTACTCTCGCTCGCTTTTTCCCACTCGTTGTTGTCCAGACATTTCCCATGGCTTCAAATCGCGTTTAAACATGAGCAAAAGCGGTAGAAATTAGCTCAGCGCACAGCGGTAAAATGGCTCAGTACTCAGCAGTGAAATGGTTAAAAACCTTTTTTTTTTTCATTGTTTCCTGTCTCCCAGGGCAGTCCCCGGACCCCCATACACCTTTAATGACCAATATCTTGCATACAGTATATGCCCCCTGGAGGGGACCTTAATTTACGAACTTTTGATTCCCATTGACTTGCATTGCGTTCGAATCGTGTTCGCGTTCGAACTTGAACTGTTTCAAATGTTCGAGTTCGAATGCGAACCGAACACGGGGGTGTTCGGCCCATCCCTACTACAAATGTCACAGGTGAACGTTGGAACATGTGGATGGGTCTTCTCATGGTTTTCCAGAAATTTCTATCAGCAGGTTCACAAATTTGGAAAAATGTCACCAATCATGTACCTTTGTTAGCGTCACCAGTAACTTGTTTTCGATGAATATTGAAACATTATGGCTAGGGTCAGACGAAAGCATTTTTCCCCGCGAACGTGAAAAAGTGCGTCCGAATGCATTGACGTATTTTTTCACGGAATGCGCAAAAACGGTCAGACGACGCGCATTTTCGGGCGTGATTTTGTACGGATCGTCAATAAAACTCTTTTTGCGTCTGGACGTTATATAGGCTGGACATTAGCAGCGCCTGACATCTCCTAATCACACACACACGCCGCTATGCCGCAGCTGCGCACTCTGTACGTCAGTACTAGCGGTTCAGCGTTCTCAAAAATGCGTTCAAATTCCACTTGCGTTGCACGGCCGGACTTTTGTGCGGCCGTACATCGTATATTGGCCGTCATTGCCCGTCATCTGCTGCTAGTGCGGCCGTAATTATGTGCGCCAGAACGCACGTTAAAAGTGCGCTGGTCTGACCCCAGCCTATAATGTCTCATCGATAGAGAAGGGATCTCAAACTCTGACCCACCAAGGTCTTTCCGAACTACAACGTCTGGGATTCTCTGGCTACCTATTGCTTTCAAAGAATTCTGGGATTTGTTGGCAAATCAACATCTGGGGGGCCAGAGATTGAGATCCCTATCATATACTGTAGTAACCCCTCATAAAGTCCATGGCATCTCTCCATTTACTGCTCGGCTCCTGCTCGACTTGTAAAAAAGAGCCGATGGAAGGAAGCGAAAGCTGGCACATCCTCTGCATTTACCCAGGATTGCAATGGAATTATAGAACTAAGTTGCCAGTAATGTAAGTAGAAACGTATCGATTCTAAAACTCTATGAAACAAGGTCATGACAAAGTATTGGCGAACATCAGAAAACCGTGGGAAAAGTGGAGGATTGATGCAGTCAAGAAGATGCTACCACCGAACGGCGGACCACAAATTGCATCAGTAACTATAAACAAAAGGGTGTTAATTACATAGAGAAACAATGTGCAATATTCTATGGTGTAACGCTAGATTGTAGATAGTGCTACGCTGGTCCAGCAGAAGTGGAGCAATAGTTTGTTAGAAACATACAGGATCTTCTGCAATTTCTGATAAGAGTTATGGTTTCTCGGTACATTGTGCTCATGTGTCCAGTGGTTTAATGTCATAACATTTCATTATGTCGAGAATGAGAAAAACCATAATAAATGTATCTTCCTGTACGAGTTTGCATCCAATTGTAATTAAATAATTCTGATTTAATTATTCAATAATAATAATATTAAAAAAAGAATGAGAGTGAATCAAGTTTACACGCTAGAACGTTTATATGTCCAGGTAAATAGAAGAACTACTATCAGGGTTATTCAAAGAGAATCGAAAAAGTCACCGCACGTTCGGTGACTTTTCGTTCTCCTCAATTCGGTGCGATTTGGCGATCCCATTTCGGCGACCCTGCGGTGTATTCAGCAAGCACCACAGGGCCGTCGTAGTGCAGGGAAAAGCCGCCGCAAACCCAACAACAACTAACCGCAAAACCCGGTGAATGCACACCGAAACCCGCTAAAACATCTGGATTAACCCCGCCGAACCCGCCGGATTAACCCGAGCAGGAGCCAATCACAGAGCAGAGCAGCTGCCGGAAAAAGCCGACACCGCAGACGAATGGAGTGAAGAAAAAAACACAAAACAGTACGTTTGAATGTTTGAAAAGTAAAACGCGTTTTGCAAAGAAATTACAGAAGGAAAATGTCTGAAATTTACATAAGATCCAATGAATGATAATAAAAAGGGCTGTTACAGAAAAAAGACAAATCCGGAAAAATTCCTAATAGATCCTAAAAAAAAAAATCGATAAAGAAAGAGACTCTTTACTGCAGAATAAAATAATAAACGGTTTATTAGATATTGAATTAAAACGGGAATATTTTTAACATTGAAGCCTATGGGATTCGCCTGAATAAACCTGTCGAATGACAGGGCATTTCGGGAACCTTTCACTGCTGGTTTGTGTTCTCTGAATAGCCGTAGCATTGCTTCTCTATGGGGAATTCACTGCCCTCGAACAGGCACCGAACAGGCACCGTGTGTGCAGGCTATTCACCAACATTTGGCGAACTGCCTGCTCTCTGAATAGCCGAATGGCCAAGAAAGGTAACTGTATGCTGAATTTCAGCGTTCGATTACCTTTTGGCCCCATTTCGGATCTCTTTGAATAACCCTGTATATAGCAAATAAATGTCGCCACCCAGGACATACTTGAAAACGAGAGAAATCTCAATGTATCCTTCCTGGTAAAATACTTTCTCAAAATAAAAATAAGAAAATAAAACTGTTAAGTGAAAAACAATAAAATGCAAACCAGGAAAGATGAAACAAAAAGTCACACCAAATTTTCAACAGAAAAAAAAGTGCCCGGAAGTGTCTAATGATAGTTACACAGGCATCATTTTACGTTTTGAAGCCAGGTTCCGTTTAGAAATCATAGAGTTGTCGTTGAGCTTAGGGTTCGAGACGCACAACATAACGACAGATGTTATTAACTTAATATTTTCACAGCCTTTTCTTAGGGTCCTATCATTTCTAAATGGAAACCGGCATCAAAACGCGAAGTGATGCCTGTATAACGAACATAAGACACTGACGTTAAAGGAGACGTTCCGGCCTTAGCGTCTCACGACTTGCGTTCCTTACTGTAATTTGTGTCTCTTATACATCACATGCGCAAGTCATTAAGAAATGCAAGAATAGCGACCTATTCCAAGGTCATGAATAAACTTAACATCTAGGTGCAAACTAGGGAAATGTAACTACTCTTAAAAGCTAGTGTCAAGCTCATAAAGACACGTAAACCCTGGTGTAACATCCCTGAGCAGTGGAAGTCTATGGAGTTGTTAAGTCTCTGGTTACGTTTACACCAGGGCTGAAATACAGACACAAGGGTTTAGTAAGTACTATCTGTCCGCATCCACTTTCAGTAGCGCGAGACGTCACTTTCACTGCTCCAAACTATTTTTAACGTCTCCAGGCAACTTTAGCGTCTTGACATGCGACTGGGTTGGTGTAAGGAGCCTTAGTAAAGAGTTAATACCTCTGCCTTAGAGAAAGTGTTTCATCAAGGCTATTGCATTACGCAGCTGCTCGGCCTTGTTCTTGCTGCACATCACTTACAGATAAAACCTGTCACAAGAACCTCTACAGGCGAGGACAAGAAACTTACGCACATACATTACTGCGAAATGTCTAGTTACAGTTAGCTGCGCACGTTTCCACTTTCAGTTACATCAGAGTTAGTGTCACTGCTCCACACACTGCATAACGTCTTGCTAAGAAATATTAACGTCTCCAGCCAACTTTAGTGTTTTGACATGCGTCTTAGTCGGAATACAGAGGTTAAAGGTGAGACGCTAACGGTTAGCAGCTGGCGCACGATTTTTCCACTAGTGTCTGCCATTTAATGACAATCTTGAAACAGGACCTTTATTTGTTGCATTAAATCACGTTACATCCAGTCTTGTTTCAGAGACTAGGGCCGTATTCTAACCCTAGTGTAAACTTAACCAGACACATTGGGCCAAATGACATTCTTCACACAAAAACACACGCGCAACGCGTGAATTTGTGCGGCAAGCGTTAAACGTTAACGCGCGTAAATCAACGCTGGAATTACAATCCTCGCGCATTTTTTTCATCCGTCGAGCAATAACGCGCGTAAAACGGACACGCAAAAACGCGCGCACAGCAACGTTGCGCACAGAAATCAGTGTGCGAACTGTTTTTTCACGCGATTCAGCCAATCAGAATTAAGAACCACAATTGCCTCATGTTAAGTTTTTGCGCCTGTCAAAGTCAATGTGCGCATATATGCTGCATCAATAAAAAAACACGCACAACTTCTCAAAGTTATTGGTTTGGGTATGTGTAGAATGTGTAGCTATACTTTGCTGTATTTTTTTTGGGACTGGTGTATTTGGGTTCGGTCAGGTTGATAGAATTTGCCGTTAACACCAGCTTTTAGGAGTTGCTAAAATTATGCGCGCAAAGGCTGTGCGTTACAAACTGCGCATAGATTGTAATACCATCCACGTACCAGCACACAAACGCATTTGCGCTCACAATGTTAAGTATAGGACGCGTGCAGCACAGTAAGCTCGCGCAGGTTCACCCGCGGTAGACGTATACGTGTGTTTGTTGTGCTGACATTGTAATACGACGTTCAGCGCAAAAGGGTTTTGCCCCTCGCGTTAATGCGCAAACATATGCGCGAAGATTGTAATAGGGCCCATAGACTTTTAAAAACGAATCAAATACTATGGTCCATGAAAATAATTAAAAAATTAATGACAAGAAATTAATTGTTCTTGGTGACATCGCAGCTTCCCCAACATTTATGGATTCACCAAACCAACTCAGGATCTCTAGTTAAGAAATGCCCTGATTTTCGGTGGTTTCATTCGGCAGGTTTAATCAGTCGAATTCCATAGGTTTCAATGTAACAAATATTCGGTTTTACTGTGGTTTTTCGAATGCGTTCGGCAGATTTCCCCTGCACTTTCAGGGACCCTCAGCGTTCGGTTACCTTTCCTGGCCATTCGGCTATCCAGAGAGCAGGCAATTCGCCAAATCCTGGCGATTTGCCTGAACATACGGTGCCTGTTTGGTGCCTGTTCGAGGGCAGTGAAAACCCCATGAAAAAGCACTGCTTCAGCTATTCCGAGAACACAAACCAGCAGTGAAAGGTTCCCGAAATGCCCTGCCATTCGGTGGTTTAATTCGGCAAGTTTATTCAGGCGAATCCCATAGGCTTCAATGTTAAAAATATTCCCGTTTTAATTCAATATCTAATAAACCGTTCATTATAAAATTCTGCAGTAAAGAGCCTCTTTATTTATAGATTGTTTAGGATATTTTAAGCATTTTTCAGAATTTTTTTTTAAAAGTCCGATTCTTTTTTTCTTTAAGTTTACTTATTATTTCTGTAACAGCCCTTTATATTATCATTCCCTGGACCTCATATGTAAATTTCAGACATTTTCGCTCAGTAGTTTCTTTGCAAACAGCGTTTCACTTTTCAATCATTAATGCAAACTGTTTTCCTAATTTATTCACTTCACTCTGTGGAGGCTTCGCTGCGTGTGATCGGCTCCTGCTCGGGTTTTTCCGTGGTTTTCGGCAGGTTATCCAGATGTTTTTGAGGGTTTTCGGCATGCATTCGCTGGGTTTTACAGTTCGCTTTCGTCGGGTTTGCGGCAGCTTTTCCCTGCAATTCGGGGAACCTGTGGTGTATTTTGAATACACCGCAGGGTCACCGAAATGGGATCGGCAAAAGGAACCGAATTGAAGAGAACGAAAAGTCACCGAACGTGCGGTGACTTTTCGATTCTCTTTGAATAACCCTGCATGTCTTCATTGTATGAAAACCTAACAAACCACTGTGGGAAAGTGTGGCTAAGGTGACAATAAGAAGGGGTAACCCCTACTATCACTCGGAGTACGCCAACTCTACATTATTCAGAGAAGCGTGTACAGCTCATACTCAACAGGAAAATGCTAATGAGGATTATCAGTATTCTTTCTGAGAAGAACTTACTCGAGGTCTGTTCCTAATGTATGTATAAGAATATTGGCATTCTTCTCTACAGGGACGTGCAGTCAGGGGTGGCAGGGGAGGCAGAGCCTCACCTGCCATTCCAGTAAATAAATGTGCTCATTGTGCTGTAATGACATGTGCAATGTGTATATTTAAACTGTAAATAAAATGTTATTCATTGAAAAAAGTTCTCAGACTCACCTCTCCACACTCCCTCGCTGTGCTTCTCTGTCCTCTGCTTTTTTTCCCCCCTGGACTTTCAGTTTGCCAGCTGCTGTGTGTGTGTGTGTGTGTGATTCATTACACAGACAGCAGGGGCAGCACTGAGCCAGCCTGAATGCTACACTAATTGCGTAGCTCAAGCTGACTTCCTGGTTCTACGCTTTTCAGTGCCTCCAGAGACACAGAGCAATTGAAAGCTTGAGGCAATGGGAAAGCTCTAAAAAAAAAAAAAATGCCCCCCATGGGAGGCAGAGCTCCCCATGGATTGATTGACACAGGACAGTCATGTGACTGTCCTCGTCAGTCGTGGGGGGGGGGGCGGGCAGGTAGAGATCAGCAGCCAGCATGTGTGTAATAGCGTCCTCTATTAGTCAGTATTGTAAGTGCATGCTCTTAAAACTGTAAAAAAAAATGCAAACTTTACTTTGTAAATAGTGAAACTCTATTCTCCTATATAACAATCAAATGCGTAAATTGCGACTGCGTAACCCTGTGTATATCTGGCTCTGATACTAGCCAGTGCCTCACCAGCCACTGACCTCACCGCACGTCACTGCTTCTCTATATTCTACTTTTTGGTTCTTTGGGGAAACCACTATTGAGGTAGACAGCGGCTGAGGTTATTATTATTCGAGGTGTGCGTTTTTGTGAGCGCTTCACTATTGCACAATTTTAGAAAGATAGAGCATTGTCTACTTTCAATTCGACCATCAAGGAAGAGACGCTGCAAGTAACAGTGACGCGCACACCTGCTATGGAGGGAATATGGGACATGGATTTGGTGATTCTTCCTGAATCTATTATTTTCCTACTTTATAGGGGTTATTCAGATCTGGCCCCGAAATATCACCGAACAGGGAATTTCCTCGCACTGTGACAGTTCGGGGCAATTCGGCTATTCAGAGAGCGAACTGCCAGTACGGTGCCTGTTCGACGGCAGGGAAATCCCCCTTAGAGTAGCAATGGTTAATCTATTCAGAGAACACTGAACAGCAGTGAAATGTCAGTGAAATGCCCTGTTGTTCGGTGGTTTCATTCAGCAGGTTTATTCAGGCGAATCCCACCCATAGGCTTCAATGTCAAAAATATCCCCTTTTTTATTCAATATCTAATAAACCGTTTATTACTTTAATCTGCAGCAAAAAGTCTCTTTATTTATTCATTTTTTTATTAGGATCTTTTAGGCATTTTTTGGCAAATTTTTTCTCCCGTTTTTTTTTTAAAGTGTTTTTTCTTTTTCCTGTAACAGACCTTTTTATTATCATTCATAGAATCTTATATGTAAATTCCAGACATTTCTGTTCGATAGTTTTTTTCAAACAGCGCTTAAATTTTGATACTTTCAAGCGTATTGTTCTGGTTTTTTTATACCTCGTTCGTCAGCTTGTCGGCTTTTTCCGACGGCTGCTCTGCGCTGTGATCAGCAGCTCATCAGCTTTTTCAGCTTGTTTTTTGCGGCGGTCCCCTCAGGTTTTCGGGGGGTTTGGGGCATGTTTACGGCGGGTTTTTCCTGCACTCCGGGGACCCTGTTGTGAATGCTGAATACACTGCAGGGTAGGGAACTAGGGATGTGCGTTTCGGGTTTTGGAATTTCGGAATTTTCACGAAATTTCCCGATTCGTGCATTTGGATTCGGCCGATTATCCGAAAACGGCAGATCCGAAAAATTTTCCGAAACGAAACGAAAATTTATTCGGAATTTTCGAATGGAGTAGAAATGTGTAAAATCGAAAATCATTTTCGTTCCATTCGTAATTTCGGCTCCATTCCTGATTTCGGTTCCATTTCAGTAATTTCGGACAATGTATTTTTGGTTATATCGCTGATTCTGTACTTTTGTATCATTCCCATCTCAATGTATCCTTCTTATAAAACCAGAGAAATCTCAATGTATCCTTCTTGTAAAACCAGAGAGATCTCAATGTATCCTTCCTGGAAAACCAGAGAAATCTCAATGTATCCTTCCCGGGAAACCAGAGAAATCTCAATGTATCCTTCCTGGAAAACCAGAGAAATCTCAATGTATCCTTCCCGGGAAACCAGAGAAATCTCAATGTATCCTTCTTGTAAAACCAGAGAAATCTCAATGTATCCTTCTTGTAAAACCAGAGAAATCTCAATGTATCCTTCTTGTAAGACCAGAGAAATCTCAATGTATCCTTCTTGTAAAACAAGAGAAATCTCAATGTATCCTTCCCGGGAAACCAGAGAAATCTCAATGTATCCTTCCCGGGAAACCAGAGAAATCTCAATGTATCCTTCTTGTAAAACCAGAGAAATCTCAATGTATCCTTCCTGGAAAACCAGAGAAATCTCAATGTATCCTTCTTGTAAAACCAGAGAAATCTCAATGTATCCTTCCTGGAAAACCAGAGAAATCTCAATGTATCCTTCCCGGGAAACCAGAGAAATCTCAATGTATCCTTCCCGGGAAACCAGAGAAATCTCAATGTATCCTTCCTGCAAAACCAGAGAAATCTCAATGTATCCTTCCCGGGAAACCAGAGAAATCTCAATGTATCCTTCTTGTAAAACCAGAGAAATCTCAATGTATCCTTCTTGTAAAACCAGAGAAATCTCAATGTATCCTTCTTGTAAAACCAGAGAAATCTCAATGTATCCTTCCCGGGAAACCAGAGAAATCTCAATGTATCCTTCCGGGAAACCAGAGAAATCTCAATGTATCCTTCTTGTAAAACCAGAGAAATCTCAATGTATCCTTCCTGGAAAACCAGAGAAATCTCAATGTATCCTTCTTGTAAAACCAGAGAAATCTCAATGTATCCTTCCTGGAAAACCAGAGAAATCTCAATGTATCCTTCCCGGGAAACCAGAGAAATCTCAATGTATCCTTCCCGGGAAACCAGAGAAATCTCAATATATCCTTCTTGTAAAACATGAGAAATCTCAATGGCAGAATTATCGTATCGACAGAATTATTGTATCGACAGAAATATCAGATCCGAAAAACCATTAGTTAACGTCAAAATGAATAGACACTTTGAAACGAGGAGAACAGACGTTCCGAAAAACACGAAAAATTTCCGAAATTACGAAAAAAGTCGATACGAAAAACGAAACGAAAACGAAACGAACCGAAATGGAAATCGGCCGAAACGAGCCGAAACGAAAATTTAGGAAATCCGAACAAACCGAACCGAAAAAAAAATCGGTGCACAAGTCTATGGGGAACTTTGATTCCCCGAAGTGCAGGGAAGCATGAGGAACGAGAGAGCACCGAAATGTCAACGACATTGACAAATGTGTGCTTCTGAATAACCCCCTATAATTCTATAATTCAAATTCTATGTAAAGTGGGTTAGAGAACAAAAACAATATGACCTATGGAATCAAATCCCAGTGACTCGTCTTGAAAAAGTTTAAGTAAATGGAAATTAGGAGCGTGAATTAATCTCACAATTCTTCTGCAGGTAGGTTTCATTTTTATAAAGTGAGACAGGTCCTAGAAACATGGCCGGATTAACATAGGGGCAGATGGAGCAGCAGCTCCAGGCCCATGCCTCAGAATAGGCCCAGAGAAAGGATAACTATGTCTGCATTTGGACCCCTGTATCTCCAACTCCATAGCAGCTACAGGGTCAAGTGAGGTATCACTGGAAAGGCCAGAGCATGGCCAGATTTTAAGTAAAAAAAATAAAATAATAAATATTTTCTTTTTCTTTTCAACAGTAATATTTTTCACTTTTCAATTATAAAGTAAACAATGATGCTGCACTAACTAACCATCACATTTCTCATGTCACCAACAAGTGTGGAGGTGTTGGGTGATGGTACAATCCATTGTTACAAATTGTTACATCAAAAACCTAAACCGCCGCACT
Organism: Leptobrachium leishanense; assembly: GCA_009667805.1. Taxonomy (NCBI): domain Eukaryota; kingdom Metazoa; phylum Chordata; class Amphibia; order Anura; family Megophryidae; genus Leptobrachium; species Leptobrachium leishanense. The sequence goes on along the minus strand of CM019069.1, from coordinate 134,311,903 downwards.
GCAGCGAAGACCACTGGGGGGGGGGGGACTTATGAACCCTGCGTCGCTAATCTTTACACCTCTCAAGGTCAAGTGTGGTGTCATTGGACAGGACAGAGTCTGGCCTTTGCATTGATACCAAACCTGACCATGTAAAATCTAAACAGAAAAGATTTTTTTTATTTATTTATTTTTAGTTCCAAAGCGATGGCATTGTCCATTTGTCACGTATAAAATGAGCAATACCACTGCCATTACTCACCTTCTCATTTCCAACGCTGGGAGCAAGGTCAGTGTTTTATACATAGTCATATTATTCGTAAAAAAAAAAAGCATGTTTCAAAAACACAAGGGAAATATTTCATTTTTTTTTTTTCATTTTTTTTTGTTAAAATTGTATATTTTCTCTGAAATGCAGTAACAGGTACCCATTTCACTTTGTTTTAACAAGAATCCCCTATAGAATATATAACCACACAGGTTTGGATGATATAATGGGAAAAAAGTTTAAATGATTGATATCTGAATGAAAAATGTTTCGCACAGTATCTGCCTGGTTAGAAATACCCGTATCCGCATTACTAAATAACCAAAAATATGTTTTCGTTTCACTAAATTCCAAAAAAAGCCCCAAAATCTTCAGCTCCAGGCCCATAGAGATCTTAATCCGGCCCTGCCTAGAAACACAAAGTGAGGTGAGATTTAATGAATCTCCCAGCTCTCCTCACTCCCAGGAGACTTTAGTGAATGGTATAGCTCATTGTTATAAATTTGAGGGCAGCCTCTAGGTGTGCGTGTTTATTTTTACTTCTGTATAATTTTCCATTTGCCTTTTCTCTATTTTTCTGTATTCTACAGGTGAAAATTCCCCTAGAGGGGCTGAAAGTCCCTGTGATCAAACAATAAGACCTTTATTCTCTCTTTAATTATATTAGATATATTCATGAAGCATGACGTATAGGGTTATTCAGAGAGAGGTGAAAACCAGGAGAATTGGGAGGAGAAGAGAACAATCTAGACCAAATAGCCGATTTGGAAAGTGAGATAAATGGGAGAATTTTTCTGGTTTGGCTATTTTGATCTAGAATTTTCACTTCTCCAGTCATTTTCCGGAGTTTCACCTCTCTCTGAATAACCCTGATAGTTTTTACATACACTGCCTGGCCATAAAAATACACACATTGCAATATCTGGTTGTGCCGCCTTTTGCTATGATTGCGGCACGCAATCGCGCGGCATTGTTTCGATAAGCCCATTCAATGTCACAGCATTTATTTCTGACTAGAGTGGCATTAATTTGTGGCCAAGATCTTGTATTGATGATGGGAGAGTCGCGGCGCTGCGTAAAGTCTTCTCCAGCACATTATCCCAAAGATTCTCAATGGGGTTAAGGTCTGGGTTGTGCGGTGGCCAATCCATGTGTGAAAATGATGTCTCATGCTCCCTGAACCACTTTTGCACAATTTGAGCCCGATGAATCCTGGCATTGCCATTTTGGAATATGCCCGCTGTGCCATTGGGGAAGAAGAAACCCATTGATGGAAAAACCTGCTCATTCAGTATATTCAGGGAGTCACATGACCTCATGTTTTGGGCACATAATGTTGCTGAACCTAGACCTGACCAACTGAAGCAACCCCAGATCATAACATGCTTGTACTGTAGATGGAGACTTTTTTTGGACAGGTGATGTATATCTGGAGACATTTATATTGCTGAAGATTTTTTGGGCTAAATTACAATCTTCGCGCAAAGGTTTGCGCCGGCGCAAAAAAAGCATTAATGCGAGGGGTAAAACCCTTTGCGCTGAACGTCGTATTACATTGTCAGCGCAACAAATGCACGTAATCGTCTACCGCGGTGAACCTGCTCAAACCCTGCGGGAGCGTACTGTACTGCGCACGTCCTATACTTAACATTGTGAGCGCAAATGCATTTGTGCGTTGGTACGCGGATGGTATTACAGTCTATGCGCAGGATTTAACGCACAGCCTTTGCGCGCATAATTTTAGCAACTCCTTAAAGCTGGTGTTAATGGCAAGTTCTATCAACCTGGCCGAAACCAAATACACCAGCCCAACAAAAAAAGACGCAGCAAAGTATAGTTACACATTCTACACATACCCAAACCAATAAATTTGAGAAGTTGTGCGTGCATTTATTATTGATGCAGCATATATGCGCAGATTGACTTTGACAGGCGCAAACATTTAACGTGAGATAATTGTGGTTCTTAATTCTGATTGGCTGAATCGCGGGAAAAAAACAGTCCGCGCACTGATTTCTGTGCGCAACGTCACTGCGTGAGCATTTGTGCGCGTCCGTTTTACGCGTGTTATTGCTTGACGGATGAAAAATGCGCGAGGATTGTAATTCCAGCAGTGATTTACACGCGGTAACGTTTAATGCTTGGCGCACAAATTCACGCGCGTTTTTGCGTGAAGAATGTCATTTGGCCCATTGTGTTTTTGTCTTTGCACATTAGCACGAGACTATCGTAGATAAGTACTACCAACGCCAGTTCAATTATAAACCCAATTGAGAAGATAGATGACGGTCTTACAAAAATGATGTGACGCGACTGAAACTGACACTTCCTCACTTATCTTGGTAGCACAGCTTTCAAATGTCATTTCTCGGTTTAGTACTTCTCGTTTTTCACTTCCTTCAGGTCTATTGTTGCACTCTAGTACAACACCAAAGATGTTTCTTGATACGATGTATTGTTGCCTAATGATACGAGTTGAAAACAGAGTAAAAAAAATCAAGTGTGACCTCTCACAAAACACTAAGAAAACTCTAAAGCAGGGGTGTCAAACTCCGGCCCCCCCCCCCCAGATATTGATTGCCTGCAATTCCTAGAGACTCATGTGAGAGACCGGCTGGGTGGAGTAGCGGCAATGTCACCGCTCTGCATGGAGAGAGCCTGTGGAGCCATGGGTTCGATCCCGATGAGCAACCTCTCCAGTAAGTGTCCTTGGCAAGACACCTAACGGTACATACTCGCCACCCAGGACATACTAGAGAATGAGAGAAATCTCAATGTATCCTTCCTGGTAAAATCCCTTCACAAAAAAAAAAAATAATAATTCCTAGAGACTCATGGGAATTGTAGTTCAGAAACATCTGGGGGAGACGAAACTGAGTTTACATATTTCCACCTATAAGAGAATTCAGCGTGGCTTCAGATGACTGAGACCCAACGATTCCTGAATGACCTTTGATTTTGACTAGGACATCCCTTACATGAATGACAGTTAATAATAAAATCAGCTCTAAATATATAAAGATTCTGGGCTCTATCAACTGCTTCATACAAGTGCGCAGCGCTATTTTTTTTTGCGCGCAGCGTTAAACGTTAACGCACGCGAATTAACGCTGCTATTACAATCGCAGCGCATTTTTTCATCCATCAAAAAATAACGTGCATAAAAAAGACGCTCAAAAACGCGCGCGCATTAACGCTGCGCAGCAGAAATCGGCGGACGGACTGTTTTTTCACACGATTCAGCCAATCTGAATTAAGAACCACAATTGTCTCCCGTTCAGTTTTTGCGCCTGTCAAAATCAATCTGAGTATATATGCTGCAGCAATAATAAAAACGCGCACAACTTCTGTATTTTATTGTTTGGGTATGTGTAGAATGTGTAACTATACTTTGCTGTATTATTTTTTTTCGGGCTGGTGTATTTGGTTTCAGCCAGGACGTTCAGATTTTCCATTAACACCAGCTTTTAAAAGACGTTAAAATTATGCGCACAAACGTTGTCCGTTAAAATTTGTGCATAGATTGTAATACCATCCGCGTACCAGTGCACAAACGCATTTGTGCTCACAATGTTAAGTATAGGATGCGCAAAGTACATTACACTCGCAAAGGGTTCGCGCAGGTTCACCAGCGGTAGACCTTAACGCGCATTTTTTGCGCGGACATTGTAATACGACATTCTGCGCAAAGGGTTTTTCCCCTCGCGTTAATGTGTTTTTGCGCACGCGTTAACGGTTGCGCAAAGTATTTAATAGAGCCCTCTAATTTTTCACGGTTCTTGTTACCAGGTTCCCCAAAAAATGCTTCTTTAAATTAAACTTTTCACATTTGATGCCCATTTTTACATAGAAAAATAAGAGGGCACAAAAACACTACACCATTAAGAAAGAACAATATATATATACCGTATTTTTCGCTCCATAAGAGGCACTTTTCTCCCCCCAAAAAGTGGGGGGAAAAGTGGGTGCGTCTTATGGAGTGAATATGCCTCAGCTCACCTGTCGTCGCCGCCGCGTTAGGCTCCCTCTGAGCGTGCGTCCGGCGGCAGGAAGCTTGGGCACTCGCCTGGGGGAGCCACGTGACCGCGATCTCGCGAGATCGCGGTCACGTGGCTCCCCAGGCGAGTGCCCAAGCTTCCCGCCGCCGGACGCACGCTCAGAGGCAGCCTAACGCGGCGGCGACAGGTGAGCGGAGGCATATCCATGAGCAAGCTGGGGCACATCCATGAGTGAGCTGGGGCACATCCATGAGCGAGCTGGGGCACATCCATGAGCGAGCTGGGGCACATCCATGAGCGAGCTGGGGCAAATCCATGTGCTGGGGGACAGTATCCATGAGCTGGGGGAAGGTATCCATGTGCTGGGGGACAGTATCCATGAGCTGGGGCAATATCCATGAGCTGGGGGGCAATATCCATGAGCTGGGGCAAATCCATGTGCTGGGGCATATCCATGAGCTGGGGGGCATATCCATGAGCTGGGGCATATCCATAAACTTGGGGGCATATCTGAGCTGGGGGACAGTATCCATGAGCTGGGGGATATCCATGTGCTGGGGCATATCCATGAGCTGGGGGGCATATCCATGAGCTGGGGCATATCCATAAACTGGGGGCATATCCATGAGCTGGGGGGCAGTATCCATGAGCTGGGGGACAGTATCCATGAGCTGGGGGCAGTATCCATGAGCTGGGGGCAGTATCCATGAGCTGGGGGACAGTATCCATGAGCTGGGGGGCAGTATCCATGAGCTGGGGGGCAGTATCCATGAGCTGGGGGACAGTATCCATGAGCTGGGGCATATCCATAAACTGGGGGGCATATCCATGAGCTGGGGGACAGTATTCATGAACTGGGGGACAGTATCCATGTGCTGGGGCATATCCATGTGCTGGGGCATATCCATGTGCTGGGGCATATCCATGAGCTGGGGGACAGTATCCATGAGCTGTTGGCAGTATCCATGAGCTGGGGGACAGTATCCATGAGCTGGGGCAGTATCCATGAGCTGGGGGACAGTATCTGAGCTGGGGGCAGTATCCATGAGCTGGGGGACAGTATCCATGAGCTGGGGGCAGTATCCATGAGCTGGGGGGCAGTATCCATGAGCTGGGGGACAGTATCCATGAGCTGGGGGCAGTATCCATGAGCTGGGGGACAGTATCCATGAGCTGGGGGCAGTATCCATGAGCTGGGGCATATCCATAAACTGGGGGGCATATCCATGAGCTGGGGGACAGTATCCATGAGCTGGGGGCAGTATCCATGAGCTGGGGGACAGTATCCATGAGCTGGGGGCAGTATCCATGAGCTGGGGGTAGTATCCATGAGCTGGGGGGCAGTATCCATGAGCTGAGGGCAGTATCCATGTGCTGGGGCATATCCATGAGCTGGGGGACAGTATCCATGAGCTGGGGGCAGTATCCATGAGCTGGGGGACAGTATCCATGAGCTGGGGGCAGTATCCATGAGCTGGGGGCAGTATCCATGAGCTGGGGGCAGTATCCATGAGCTGGGGGCAGTATCCATGAGCTGGGGGCAGTATCCATGAGCTGGGGGCAGTATCCATGAGCTGGGGGGCAGTATCCATGAGCTGGGGGCAGTATCCATGAGCTGGGGCATATCCATGAGCTGGGGGACAGTATCCATGAGCTGGGGGACAGTATCCATGAGCTGGGGGACAGTATCCATGAGCTGGGGGCAGTATCCATGAGCTGGGGGCAGTATCCATGAGCTGGGGGCAGTATCCATGAGCTGGGGGGCAGTATCCATGAGCTGGGGGACAGTATCCATGAGCTGGGGGCAGTATATCCATTATTACACTATTTGATTTCAGAATATTTATTTTCCTGTTTTCCTCCTCTAAAAACTAGGTGCGTCTTATGGTCAGGTGCGTCTTATGGTCAGGTGCGTCTTATGGAGCGAAAAATACGGTAGTTATAACAACCATCAAAACCAGTCCATATGACCCAGGAACTGTCATTGAAAGGCTTACCATTATACCACTCAGCCGTGCTGCTCCACTCACTCCAGGTGCCTTTGTAACTATTTTGATTTGGACTTGATCTCACTTTTACCAAGTAATCGTGTCCTCTTTTTAACTCCCGCTTATTGATTTCGTAGCTTCTCTTCCCTTCGGCCACAGTACAGGTTTTCACCTGAAATTAAATAGAAGTAAGTATGTACTGAACAGATACAACTGCAATGGAATTCTCAGTGTTCCCTCAGTAGCAAGGGGTTAAATTCCATGCATCTCCCAGAGCAGTAAATAGAAATCTACAAAGCCCTTAGCAAAGAGTAATCTGCTGTCCTCCGGTGAGGAGCAGGAGCTGGTACATAAACAATAGAAGTGATCGAGAGAGTTTGAAACGGGGAAACAAAGGGCACTATCGCATTGCCCTCGCTAAAACCGGGGCGCTAAGGGGAACAATTAGTGTTCGCTAATTTCCTTTTAGCATCCCAGGTTCCCCAGCAGAATGTGGGGCAGGTGGCGGTGCTGAGTCCGGCAGCTTGCCCCTTAGCAATCGCTAAGCTCGCGGATGCTGGGGCAGCGCTACAACACCATCCCCACCATCCCCTCCATAGGACTTCATGGAGGATCGTGCTGCCGGGTCACATGACCAGCAGGATCTCACCTCTCACGAGATCCCGCTGGTCGGTGGAGTGATCGCAGAGTGAGACAGGGGACTTTCTTCCCCCAGTCTCCCTCTGCTCCCGGCGGCCAGAAGCAGCGGATCAGGCCGCCGTTCTCGCCGCGGTATGAGAAGTGAGTATGTTATTTTTGGGGGGGGGGGGGTTTGAGCAGCAGGTAACGAATTCTGCAGCAGTGCAATCCATTATCTGCACCTCTGAGATGGTGGTAACTTTTTCGTTTGCGCCAGCTCTTGGTAACTAGCGTTACGACCAAGTGACCTTAACACTAGTTAATCTGTGCTTTCACAATACCTACCCATGTTAGGTATAGGGAGTGCAACGAACAGTAAACTCACGCTACAAATCGCAAGTTAACGAGCACTAAGGTTTTTTTTAACCCGTTAGCGATTCAAAGGCGATGTGGGCGCAGCGCTATGACCTCCTTTAAGCTAGCGCTGACACTAGTGTTAGCTTGAAGGAGGTGATAGAGCCTAAAACAAGGTATTTGGAATTTGTTTCATTTTTGCTTGATTAATACAGGATAGAGTTTAGCTGCCCAGCAGGAGGGTAAGCGAGTAAGTCTCCAGAGTGGAGTAGGATTTTGTTTGTATTGTTTTTGACACATTTCTTATGTCGCTAAGCCTGCTGCAAGGCCTGCATGCTGAATGAAGTAAACTTATTTTGGATACAATACATCTTTTGGGTTTTATGAACCAAATACTCGGCTATCTTTACACCGTTCGAAGAGGAATACAGGGGAGATATCTAAGAGTGGGGAAAACAGTTGTACACTTCATTTCCACTGGCATAACACATATTAGAACTATATACTGGCATTGCAGTCTGTACACAATAAATATGTGAATGGCAGAAAAATTCTGTTCGGGTTTGGAAGTTTCTGAATCTAAATATTTTGGAAATGTTTGATTCAGAAGGACCCGATATCTGGCGGATTAGGGAAAATTTGTTTTGTTCATATTCAGAAAAAAAGAGTTGGGGTTAGGATTACTGTTAGGGATAAGGTTACTATTTATCCTTGTGCTATGATTAGGGTTACGTTTAGATTCGCAATTTGTATTTGTTTTATGATAAGAGTTAGGATTGAGATTACTAGTAGGGTTACAAGTTACTATTTCTGCTTGTTTTATGATAAGGGTTAGGGTAGGGATTACTGGTAGGGGTACCAGTTACCATTTCTGCTTGTTTTATGATAAGGGTTAGGGTAGGGATTACTGGTAGGGTTACTAGTTACTATTTCTGCTTGTTTTATGATAAGGGTAAGGGTAGGGATTGCTGATAGGGTTAGTATTTCTGCTTGTTTTATGATAAGGGTTAGGGTAGGGATTACTGGTAGGGTTACTAGTTACTATTTCTGCTTGTTTTATGATAAGGGTAAGGGTAGGGATTGCTGATAGGGTTAGTATTTCTGCTTGTTTTATGATAAGGGTTAGGGTTGCTGTTTCTGCCTGTTTTATGATTAGGGTTAGTGTTATTCTTATTTTCTGATTAGGATTAGGGTTGCTATATCTGCTTGTTTCATTATTAGAGTTGCTTTTAAGGTTACAATTTCTTCTTGTTTATAATTAGAGTTAGGGTTGGTGTTACTTTTAGGATTAGGGTTACTCTTTCTGCTTGTTTTAGGGTTACAGTTAGGGTTACTTTTAAGAGTACCATTTCTGCTTGTTTGATTGATACTGTTAGTGTTTCTGTTTTTTTTAGGATTAGTGTACGGAATACACAGAAAAGTGTGACACTAATGCACCATTTTCAAGAAACACAGCGCTATCTCTACTTTGTCTAAGTGGTTTCTACTTGTTTTAGGATTAGGGTTACCATTGGGGTTAAGGTTACCCTTTCTGCTTGTTTGATTGATACGGTTAATGTTTCTACTTGTTTTAGGATTAGCGTATGGAATACACAGAAAAGTGTAACACTAGTGCACCTTTTTCAAGAGACACAGTGCTACCTCTACTTTGTCTACGTGGTTTCTACTTGTTTTAGGATTAGAGTTAGGGTTACCTTTGGGGTTAAGGTTACCATTTCTGCTTATTTGATTGTTACAGTTACTGTTTCTGCTTGTTTTAGGATTAGCATACAGATTACACAGAAAAGTGTGACACTAGTGCACCTTTTTCAAGAAACACAGCGCTATCTCTACTTTGTCTACGTGGTTCCTGCTTGTTTTAGGGTTAGGGTTACCTTTGGGGTTAGGGTTTCCATTTCTGCTTGTTTTATTACTAGAGAATGAGTTAGAGAATATCATTGCACAGTGAGTACAACTGGTTTCAGTAATCTGATTATATTTGGGTAGTTTCAGAAAGGTACGGAACTATGTGGTTCAGGGGCTGGTAATTTGGATCTTTCCAAATTGCTGATATCCGGGACAAATTTTTATTCTTGTCTGAACTGACTCACACATGTCTAACACATAAAGCTTGTTTTTATGTCTGACTTTCAAATTCTGACTTAGTCAGACTTAGTCAGACTTAGTTAGTAAAGGAGCAATGGAACCTTCTGTATCTGCGCATAGTACAAAAATATATACTGTACTCCAGACATGGTGACTCGGCTTGTTGACACCCGACCTTAGAGGTAGCACAGGAGGAAATAATCTGATTATTTCAGTACTTATATCTTGATAATTACCGACTGGGTTTCGCTTTTGGTTTTCCTTTCTGAAGGTTTTTGCTTTGAAGATGTGCGAAAATTGATTTATTTACTACTTGTTATCACCAAAAAAAGAAAAAAAAATAATAATCACATTTTCTATCTGAAACTCACCGCAAAAACTTTGCAAGCATCGTAGACAAAGCAACAACAAAGCTAAGAGTCAGAATAACAATAGATGTAACTTTGCTGCGAATGACACATTTATTGGATTGTGTTACCTCTCTTTCATCTTGCTTGGATGTGAACTGCAATTCATAAATCAGGGAATCTTTCAGGTATTGGCTGTGTCTGTGGTCCCAGTGTACTATGACACTGTCTAAATCACTTGAGTCAATAGTTATGTTGAATGGGGGTTTGGGTTTCACTGCATACAAAGAAACAAAAAAAAGTATATTAGGTTTCATTGTATTAAGTATATATAAATGCTAAAATTATGTATAAAAATATGTCAGACCACATGATGCACCACCCAGTGGATTGGATAAAAGGTACACCTTATAAAATTATTATTAATTACCAGTAGAAGACCCTGACAAATGTTAGGAGCCATGCCCATAGGCAAGGAAGGGACACAGAAAGGCCTGTGTTGGTGCTGTAAAAACTGGAGACCCTGTCCGTGCAGCAGGACCTGTGCATTCCAAGATTCGTTTTGATGCTCCGCCACCTGTAGGAAGCCACAGGTGCTGCCTAATTCAGTCTTTCCAGCTTGTCCTTGTGGACCTGCTATTTAAGGTGTTGCCTTAACCAGTTCATGGGCACTGTCTGTTCACTTCTATCGATCGAAGCACTGAATCTTTTCACTGCCGCACCATGGTCCTGTTTGCCAAGCTTCGCCATGGTCCTGTTTGCCAAGCTTCGCCATGGTCCTGTTTGACAAGCTTCTCCATGGTCCGATGAGTCCCATCGAGTTCCAGTGTTCCATGTTGTTTGTCTACCATGTGCTCCTCCCTGAGCTGTGTTCCAGCAGGTCCAAGCCCACATATCCTGCTTATTTCAGTGCCGTTCAATCTCCATTTGTGGACAGAGACTCACACAAGGCTCGGATCCAGAATCCTATCTTGGATCCCTGCCTTGTGCGTGTGTGTCTCTGTCCAGGTTCCTGTTCACAGAGAATGGGACATGTGTTTTGTAAACACTACACCAGTAAGGGTTCTGTCGGCCAAGGATCACCAGCCCTGACATGGACAACAATAGAAGAAGAAAAACCTGTCCCACAAGGCTTGGCTTTAGCAGGAGCTTTACGTAGTAGCAGCAACGTTTCAGTTCTGCACCTGGGACTTTCTCAAGCCACTTGAAGTGAAGGACCAAAACGTCACTGTTCCTACAATAAATATCCTGCTAAAGCCAAGTCTTGTGGAACAGGTCTTTCTTCTCCTTCTCTCCAGGTTCTTGTCTTGTGTCTTCATCTAGATTCCAACCTGCTCCTGTGTTGCCCATGGTGTTTCAAGAAAAACTGTCCATGCCTTGTTCAGTTCCATGAACTTCCTTGCATATGAGTCTCCTTAACCGCTGCACGACCATAACCTAAATCTATAATTTGGTGCGGATGAGTACATCGAGAGAGGATCCATGAGCATCCTTTCTAACAGGTATGTAGTTTGTATTATGTCCTGCCTAGTCATCATACATCTTATTTTTTCGCCATGTTGTCTACTTGTATCGATATGGGAAAGATCATTTCTGAGCCCACTAAGAAATGTGAATAAACAAATAATTTTTACCTGTCCAAAAGAGATGGAAGCTGTCGTTTAGCACGAGTTTACCGTTTGACTCAAGCTTTACATTGTAGACAACCTGTGCACCAGCATAGAGTATGTGGAATTGGCAAAAACATTTATGATTTATACTGGATTCTGCCGTCTGCATGGGTTGTGGAATGCAATCACCTCTTGCTCTTGGACAGGAAAAAAGAAAAAGAAAAAATTAACAACTTGTGCATAACAGTTCCCTTTCCACATGGATTTATACATTTTTTATGAGAAATTAATTTGATTTCTGCCGTCTTGTTTGGATGAATGACACAATCCCGACAAAGGGTAGACTAGGAATTTAAAAACAATAAAATGAATAAATGAATAACCACCATCTGTAACGTTGGGAGCTTCCAGCCCTACCTGTGTGCTTGAGGGCAGCATGTCTGATGCTGCTCGCTGACCAAAGCCTGGTTTAAATGGAGACAGGCACTCAGGCAGGAAGGTGGTTGCATGAGGCGCGGCTTGAGTGGGGGGCGTGGCCTGGTGAAGGCCTTTAAAAACCCTCAGTGTATTCTCAGCAGTTGCCAGATCGTGGTTATCCATACCTGAGCTCCTTGTACCTGACTGCTATATTGAATTAACCTGTTATTGACCTCTGCTTGTTTCTGACTATTCTGCCTTCTGTTGCCCTAGACCATTTTCTTGTACTACGCTACTGCTCTGATATCGACCCGGCTATTCCATTTGACCATTCTGAACTCTGTATTCCTGATTCTGGCTCGGCTGACTACTCCCCGTGTTGTTAACCCTTTCTGTCTAGCTAGTTTACCTGGCCAATTCTAAGGACCAGACAGTTAGAGATCTTTCACGGCTACTCTGTTGGTAGCTTCTGGGCTCTGTGAAGTGTGGGGTGTTAAGTACTGCGTGGTGGGATCTGGGAACCGTGACACCATCACATACATAGACATGCCTGTCGCCATGCTCTTACTACACACAAACTACTTTTGCAGACACACCAGACATAGTTATCTATGTTGACAACTCCATAAAGTTCACCCCTTTGCAGAATCCTAGCTCCCCAGCCACCTTTGATTTCCTTTCTGGTATTATTGAGATCCCTTTCAGTAAAACAATTATTGTTGCTGGATTCTACCGCCCACCGAGTTCCCCAGTGCACTCCCTTTCTGACATAGCCCAAATTCTTAGTAAATTAGTCGTTCAAAACCAAAAAAGCGAACTGCTGGTCCTCGGCGACTTTAATGTTGATTGGCTGAATCCTAAAAACAATAAACACTGCTCACTGTTTAAGGCTTTGCAGCTAACACAATTAATCTCCTCCCCAACTCGCATTAATATGAAAAGCCGTAACCACACCTTGCTGGACTGAATTCTCTCCTCATGTCCTGATCGAATACAGGAGGCAGGCGTTCTCGCTAACAGTTTCAGTGATCACTGCCTAGTGTACTGTGTGCGCAAAATAAGGGCCACAAAATGTCCACCAAAAGTAATAATCACCAGGTCTTTCAAGAAATTTAATCTTGAATCCTTCCTAAATGATCTCAAACAGCTCCCATGGTACAGACTAAACCTAATCCCAGACCTGGACTGTGCAATTGAATACTTTCAAGCCGAGCTCCTGAAAGTCTGGAACACCCATACCCCACTGCGCAAAGTGCGAGTAAAAGGGACCCATCTCCCCTGGGTTACAGCTGACCTCACGCATATGTACCAGTTTAGAGACTCCCTGTGGTCAAAGTTCAAGAGTACTGGATCCATGAACGATCACTGTGAATACCGAAAATGCCGGAATGAATGCACAAAACAAACAAAAATGGCTAAAGCCCAATGCTTCAATGAAAATTTAAACAATAACATATCAAACCCCAGAAATTTTTGAAAATCATAAGTAACATACAAGCACCCCCCGTCCACTCCCAACCAGCTGCTTTAAAAGTAAACAACTAAACTGTACAACACCCCCTAGATGTAGCAAATGCTTTTAATAATTATTTTGTTGGATGCGCCACCACCCTGATTGCTAAGCTAGGAAATGACACGCAATCAGAAAGGCCGCACACAGGTCAGGCCCCACCAACAGTGCAAAGACCCCGTAACCCAGAGAAATTCAGTTTTAGACCAGTGCCTGTCAGTGCCATCACTAAACTTCTCCATAACCAAAAAATGAAATACCAGTCTGGACCTGATCAAATCCCAGCAATGTTGCTGAAAATCAGTGCACCAGCAATTGCAAAACCTGTCGCAACCCTGATTAATGAATCACTGGCGACTGGATACATACCCAAACTCTGGAAGACTGCAAGGGTGGTACCTATCCATAAAAGTGGAGACAATACTTTGGTATCCAACTACCGCCCAATATCACTGCTCCCTGTAATGTCAAAAATTCTGGAAAAATGTGTCTACACTCAATTACCTGATTATTATCAGTATCAGAACTATTTAACCCCAGATCAATCAGGCTTTTGTCCAAACCATTCAACTACAACTGCCCTTTTAAAAGTTTGTAATGATATCCAAGTGGGCATGGAACAAGGAAATCTAACTGGAGCCATCTTCCTTGATTTTGCCAAGGCTTTTGACACAGTAGACCATTGCATCCTATTACAAAAACTTAAAAACTCTGGTATTGGTGATAGTACGTTAACCTGGTTCCAATCATATGTGTCTGATAGGTCTCAATTTGTGTCCATTTCTGACAGCACTTCCCTTCCCGTCCCAGTCACGTGCGGTGTACCCCAAGGCTCGATACTTGGCCCCCTGCTATTCACAATAGTCATAAACGATCTGCCCAATGTCTGCAAAGCTTCAACTGTGCACATGTACGCAGACGACACTGTAATCTATACCAGCAAACCAAATCTCCCACAGCTGGAGGCAGTGCTGCAAGAACAATTCACAGGGGTAGAAAAGTGGATCGCACATAACAAACTTTTTCTAAATACTGACAAAACTGTTACAATGCTCTTTGGAACCGCACCTAAACTACACAAATTGCAAACACCCCATCTATGTGTTGGGACAAAATCAAATGGCACGCTGAGCACAGTCACTTCTCTCAAATACCTAGGTATGTGGTTAGACCCAAATCTATCTTTTGGCCCCCACATCGAAAAACTCTCATCTAAACTCTACCCCAAACTAGGTGCCCTGTACAGAAAGAAATACTGCCTGAGCCCCGCTGTAAGAAAGCAGATTGTACAACAAATGCTTATGCCAGCCATTGAATACGGAGATGTAGTGTATGCAGCCGCCCCGCAAACACACCTCCAGAAACTTACTACATTGTATAACTCATTCGGTCGCTTTGTGCTACAATGTAACTACATGACACACCATTGTGACATGTTAAAAGAACTAAACTGGCCATCACTGGACTCTAGACGCACCCTTCACCTTTCCAACCTGGTGTTTAAGAGCTTTTCTGGGGAGCTACCACCCTACCTGAATATACTGCTTCCCCCGGCAGTTCCCTCATCCTAAAACCTCAGATCCAAGACCAGCACCTTACTTGCAATACCGCAATACAAAAAGAAAGTGTCTCGATCCTCATTTTCCTACAGAGCACCGCAAATATGGAATAACCTCCCAGACACCGTCAAATCTTCCCCAGTCTAAAGTCCCTTAAGACTTCCCTATTAACATACCTCAATACGAAATGCACCTGTAAACATGTAACATAATGACTTTATTTCCTACATATTTATTTTTCTGTTAATCTGTATATTTGGTCTTGTGTTAATATCTTGCATTTTACTATTTTGTATTTCTGTACCCACTCAATGTTCTCGAACCCGGGACATACTTGAAAACGAGAGAAATCTCAATGTATCCTTCCTGGTAAAATCCTTTATAAATAAATAAATATTTAATTGCATTCACACACAGCTAAAACGCACAAATACACTTCCAACATCTAAACCAGTGTTTCCCAACCCTGGTCCTCAAGTCCTCCAACAGTCCAGGTTTGCCAGATATGTGAAGTACAGCACAGGTGATATGATTTGCTGCTCAGTGATTGCAGGATACAGTCTGCATGTTCCCAAGGGAATCCTTAAAATCTGGCCTCTTAGGGGGACCAAAAGACCAGGGTTGGGATCCACTGATCTAAACAAACACTACAACACATATAAGCCTCTGTATCCACAAAACCACAAACTCTGTATTCACATACACGCACAGATATGTCATACAAAGACACCCTTGTATTCAGAATTTTAACATACCATAGACATTGACATGTGGGTTTATGGGGCAACATAGGGTGATGGATTAGTTGATCAAACATGCAACGGGTTGGCATGTAGGAATATGGATTGATACAGCACGTAGATTATGACAATGGAACCTGATCCTGGCTTGTGGCATCGTTGGATGGAATAATGGATGAAATGGCTCATTAGAACATGGGGTCAAAAGGAACATGGTATATAATATCAATTTCCTCTGCATCTACCTAATTAAAGGTGGCTTTCATTGTTCTATAAATAAAATATTTGGAAATTACTGATGTAGGTTTTTCTTTCCGACTACATTAGAGGTAGCATAGGACAGCCCTATTTGCTTTCTTTAGTTGGTCAGTGTCCAAACATATATCCTACACGTAATCACCCTCCTCCACTTTTTCTCATGACTCCTAGCTGTACCTTATTAATATTAATAGATGCCCACCTTGGCTACTGTAACCCTCATCTCATTGGCCTTACGCAAACAAATAGTTCCCAGTCTCTCTCCGCGATCACTCCGCAGCGAGAGCTAGATCGGACTGGGATCGCAGCCCAGAAGTGCAACCCTCCATGGAGTGCTATGGACTCCAGGAGGTGATACTCGCGGTGGCGTGGAAGCGCTACCGCAAGTATCTCGGCGGTTAGCGCTGTGTTCCGGGGCAAGGTGGTCAGCTAGCGCCTGCCCCGGAATATCACGCTAAAACTGGGACGCTACAGGGAAACCTGCAAGCGCATATTTTCCCCGTTAGCATCCCTATTTTAGCATGTACTACAGAATAGCGTCCACAGACTGTTTAAATTCTTTTCGTATCTCTTTTCATACAGGCGCTTCTTTCTTTTTCTCTTTTTGTGTTTTTGTTCAATATGTCAATACAGTTGACATGTCATATGAGTAATTAAAAAGCAGTAGCATTGGGAAAATATAAAATAACCTGTTGTAACTTACTCAAACCTTTCCTCTTCATATTTCATCAGGAAATCATTACTGCAGTTTATTCTTGATGTAGTATCAACTTCCCAGAGACAATAAAATATGTTTTCATAATCATTGAAGCAGTCAAATTTTTTAACCTCCTGGGTCAAATAAGCTGAAAAACAGAGAACAAGTAAAAAAAATTAATAATAAAAGAGCCTTGGTATCAGTGTCAGTGACATTTTCCAGAATTTCACTAAAACTGTTGTTAGGTTTAGAATTAAGCCACAAGAAAAATCTGAAATTCATTTGGAATCACTGCACTGATCTAGAGTCAGGGGAGCGTCGAATTATAAGTATGCTGGCTTCCTCGCATCGATTTGTGAGCTTTTGTTCGTGCTTCTGAAACATCAGCCATGTTTAAAAGAACAAAAGAAAAAAGAACAAAAGAAAAAATGTAGATTTCAGCCAAACTGTTCAAAATTTTCACATTAAAAAAATCAAAAAACACAGAAACACAGATCAATGAAATTTTCTGATTTTTGTTCTACTTTAATTAAGACTTAATTAAAGGCATACTGGAATTTCAATTCCCATAAAAAAATTCTGCTCAATTATATATACTCTTTAACGGAAATTTGGTCTTGAACAATTTAATCCGAATTAATTTATCACTAATCCAATTTTTGAAAAAAATAAACTAATCAAATTGGTTGATAAAATTAATTTTCAGACAGGGAAAACTAAAAAAATGAAACTGAAACCCTCATTTGAATAATGTATTTTCTTATAGGCATGTTTAGTAATGAATATCAATATGATGCCGGTTGAAAATGTGCTTTTCGGGTGTTTTACAGCCCTGCATCTGTTTTAGAATTGCATAATTTTTCAATATTTGGCTTTGTCAGATTTTTAGATAGTTAAAACAGCTAGAAGAGGTCAAATAAGGCCCCGATGTCTCTAACGATATCTCCGGTTGTAGTCAGCAGCTCAAATCTCATACCGCATTGGGTGGAGCCCCCAACTAAAATATTTTTTGCACAATCAATCCCACAACAATTATATAGAGTGACAGGAAGTGTAGGGCAGATGGTCAGAACAGCTGAAAGGGGTCATATAAGGGGATAATCCCTGATGTATTTTTATACCAAAGAACATCTCACACCATATTCAGCAACTCAAATCTCATAACGCATGGGATGGAGCCCCCAGCAACAGCACTCTTGATAAAGCCTGCTAGACAGGCGAAATGCGTAGAGTGTGCTGATGGAGTGTGTTTATCTTTTCAACTGTTGATTTAGGGGGGTATTTGTGAACCTCCACGAGAAAGGGACCACATTGATTGTATTGATATGGTGTAGAGCAGGGATGTCCAAACTCCGCCCCACATTTGTTCCTGATCTACAACTCCCAGAAATCTCTGACTGCATTAGATGGATGTAGAAGCATGGGGGTTGTAGTTCAGGAACATCCGGGGGCTGGAGTTTGGACATCCCTGGTGTACAGCCAGTCAAGTGACTGCTTTGTATAGTGATTTGAGAGCCTATTGTTAGGTTAAATTGATAGGTTCTTGAACCCTGTAGTGCTTGGTTCCTGGGGGCTCCATTTTGAGTAAATGGTACTGCTGTCTAGTTAGGTTTCTGTTTTAGTGATAATAATAGTTCTAAAACATTAATTCTATGTCCATTTTTATCTATACTACTCACCAGGACAGTGTACACTCCAAACTATGAGAATTAAATATAAAGTTTTTTGTGCCATGTTGGTTGGTGTCACCAAAAATTGCCACATTCTCTTTGTTTGATTGCACTTCCCTTACATCCTAAGAAATGGAAAGAAAATTGGATTAGTTTTAAATGAATTTGCAACCGAAGCTCCCCTCCGTCTTTGTGCCCTCACACTCATTGGCACCTTTGCCCATGCTATACACAGCCGTTGTGCCTCCTGCCAAAGGACCATGGACCAATGTGGCAAAACCAACTTTCAAAGACAATGGGAAGAAGTGGGCACCTAAAGGTTAACACATTAAATTCATTGGTAAACTGACTGTATTTTAGGAGTTTAGTTTGTGTAAGTAATCTAATGTAGACCTATTGTTCTTACTGTCTGTGTAGTTGTTTGCTCTCGATTGATTTGATGTTGTTGATTTGCTAATCTTGTCTAGAGTGTACTGATAAGGTTTCTCTGTTTCCTGAAGGAATTCACATCCCCCTCATGTAGACAATGTAGACATTTTACCTCTACCTCGTTTCCAATATAAACTCCATCTCACATTAAAGATCATTATTCTTCCCTGCACTACCTCTTGCCTGGTGTTTGGGGAGAGATACATAGAATTATACACTCACTAACTTCGCTCCCCACTACCTGTTCTCATTAATCACCAAATACACTCCAACCTACTCCCTAAGGTCAAACAGTGACCTGCGTCTAGCTTCTCCCAGCATCACTTCTTCCTATGATAGACTGCAGGATTTCTCACACGCAGACCACATCCTCTGGAACGCTCTCCCTCGTACTGTCAGACCTTCCCCTAGTTTCCCTTCCTTCAAACGCTCCCTTAAGACATTCCTATTTAGGGAAGCCTACCACCCGACTCACTAATAGGGATGAGCTGTTCAGTTCGATCAGTTCGAAGTTCGACTCGAACATCGGCAGTTCGAAAGTTCACGAACTTCGAACTTTTTGGCGTGTTCGGTTCGAGATTGAAATTTTTTTTTTTTGAAAAAAGTATAAAAAATACTAAAAAATCTAGAAATAAAGAGACTCTCTACTGCAGAATATTATAAGCAATGGTTTATTAGATATTGAATTAAAAAAACTACCTAATGTCTAGGTGCAAAGATTCTCACCTCTAAATGACCTGCGCTCTAAAACGGCGTAAACAACAGGTGTTTAAATAGTGTTTGGAAATAACATGTGCTTTTAATTAGCAATTAGAATTTTATACATTGCTTGCAGACTGGTGGGGGCTCCTGCACATGTATGAACAAACACTGTGCTTGTTTTGAATTCTAAGAAGTATTCATTTCTACTATATGATCCTCTCTTATATGCTGTTTAACCCCTTAAGGACCAGGGCTCTGTAAAGCCAATCATTAATGATGTAGATGTTACGTCATTTGTCATCAAGGGCTTAATAAAATCTTTATCACACGCCTTAGATTTAAACGTAATATTCCAGTATTTGTATGTCATGTACCTCTCCCGAAGGGTCTATGTGAGCATACAATTATTATTGTGTTCGAAATGTCTATCATAAAGCGTACAAGCTGAGTCCCTAGAGTCTCTGACTATCCATTGTCATATATACATTGCTTTATACATATAATACATTCCCTCATCTAACAGGATAGTAGCCAGTCCCTGTGCATTTTAACCCCTTAAGGGTGGCTAGGTGTCATGTGTGGGTCTCTGATGGCAATGTTTCTATACATCCTACAAATCCGCCACTTCACGGGCAGATTATGGGGACCTCCTAGGCACGATACTTGAAGGAATTTTTCGTTTTTATTTTTAACCCTTATTTTATGGAAAACTCACTGTTCCTTTAAAAACTTCTTTTTTAACACTTGTTATCCTTGTTTCCTGTCCCCCAGGGCACTACCAGGACCCCCATACACCTTTTATGGCAAATATCTTGAATATATGCCTTCTTGGAGTGCACTCTAAAAATCTAACTTTTGAGTCCCATTGACTTGCATTGAGTTCGGTTCGAATTCGAACTCGAACTTTTGAAATTGTTCGAGTTCGAATGCGAACTGAACACGGGGGTGTTTGGCTCATCCCTACTCACTAATACACCCCACTGCCCCAACCATGCCATCACTCTCACCTTGCAGTCCATCACTCTCATCTTGCAATCCTCTCCTCCTGTTTCAACCCCAACCCATCTAGATTGTAAATTCCCACGTGAATAGGGCCCTCGTTTCCTCCTGTACCAATTTATCAACTTGTTGTTCAGTCTCAATGTATTGTAACCCTGTCTATATTATGCACATTGTCCAGCGCTGGGGCTATATAAATAAAGAATAATAATAATTATTATTATACAGCAGTCACTCAAGTTCTGGCTGAGGGTTGTGGGTGAAGCAAAGCTGCTGCAGATCTACTTCGATGTCAGAGGTCGTTGCGAAGGGATACATATACTCCTGGTTGACCAAGGTGCAGAATGGAATGAAGAAGTCTTGATATTCGATCAATGGTTAAAAGGAGACCAGAAGGCTAAACCAGTGTTTGGGCAGCTTCCAGGGTTTCAAGATGGCGATCTTGTCTTCTATCAGTCAAATGCAATCATGCGTTATCTTGCAAGAAAACATGTTGTGTATGTGTTACTCGGTCAAGTGTAGATATGATAAATGATGATGTAGAAGATCTCCGGGGGAAATACCTATGCATGGTTTTCAGAATTATGAAGAGGGGAAGGTGCCTGCTGAACTCAAGCACTTTGAGCATGCCTTGCATGAGAATAATAATGGGCAGAACTTTATTGTTGGTGACAAGTTCCTATTTGCAGATTTTAACCTTGTGGATCTTCTGCACAATCACCTCATGTTGGCCCCAGAGTGTTTCAAAGAATTCCCACTTCTCTCTGGCTATGTCAAGCGCATTTCTTCGAGGCCCAAGATCAAGGCCTTCCTGTCTAGTGATGCCCATCAATGGAAATGGCAAGCAGTAACTCAGAGTTGCAAACCAGGCAAAAGCTGAGAAATAATTTTGTATAATGCTTACGATCGTTAGTGTAAGCTTTTTATTACCAGTCTGTAGCTTTACCTGGAAACTGCTGTTGAATAAACTACCAACAAATGTCCTGTGGAAAAAAATAATATATATAGTGGGCTCTATTCCAACCCATTCATTTAGCAGGCCGAGCTGCCATTTTCAGCATTATAAGTGGTTCCTAACGGTAATTTAACGACTTCTATACTTTATATAGTAGCTGTTAACGACAAATTGCCCAAGGCCACCAAGTTATTCTATGGTAACTCGCTGTTCTTGGCTTGAGTTGGCATTCCTAAAAGAATACTGTGTCTCAGAGTCTGGTGTTAAGGGACTTTGCTTTTGCAAAATCACTTAATATTTAAATATCCCTAAATCTTCTATACTTAGTCCTGATCCTGAAATGCAGAGGGTGGCATGATCCATCGTTTCTTCTGGCCACATGATGAAGAACACTGGGAACAGACAGTTTTAGAGACAGTGACGTTGACGGTCGGCATGCTCTGTGCGTACCGACCTGACTGGTAACTGAACTAGTAAGCGTCAGCGGGAAATTCAAATTCCCCAGCTGCTGGTGACGCTGGGTGGGGTTTAGGAAACTCCTCCTCTACACCCAGCCTTTTAACCAGTTCGATTGGGAGGAGAAGGGGCTGCACTTCCTGTCAGCAGCCGTTCTAGCAGGAAGCACGCGGTCGCCGGCAATCGTTCCCGCAGGACTCGGCTGCGCCCCTTCACAGCTGTGCCTGAGGCAAGTGCCTCACTCGCCTCGCCCTTCCTACGGCCCTGTATGTGCGGGTTCCTTTAAGTAGACCACAAATCTCTCTTTCTGCTTGTAGATTTATGTGATTTTAAGTGCATGTGATACATTTTCTTGTCAAAACTACAAACGATCTAGGCCATCGCTATCAGTACAGAGGAACATTTTCACCTGAATAGCACCTCAACTTAAAATGTAATTTCCTTCTGGCTGTTCTGAAACCTCTCGAATTAGCATAACCTCTCTTTTAAGTGCCGCTAAAAATACACAGCAGATATTTTGCCCAGGTTCCCCACCCACACAACAATACTGATTCATCTACTAGGTAAGGTGGCTTCAAGGTTTGTACAATGGGGGAATTTTGATTGACTGGTATCCTTTAAACTAATTCAAGTTAAAGAACTGTGTTTTTAAAGTTTACAAGAAAAAAAAATACAGCTTTAAGAAAAATTAAGGGTGTCTTTTCATCACTTTTATACTAATACTGTATATATCTCTCAATTAACGATGCTCCTCAACACAGAGAGATCGTTGATCGATATGAACATATGACCAGGCTTTGGCACCAGAGTGAGTAACTGCTCAGTAAGGACATGCGGAGATCATTGTTCATTTATCAACCAAAAAGAAAAGCATTCTATCTTCACGAGAAATGATAAAATACTTTAGCGCCTCGGTGCTGGAAGCCGTAAACAATCAGGGTTATTCAGAGAGAGGTGAAAACCAGGAGAATGACTGGAGAAGTGAAAATTCTAGGTCAAAATAGCCAAAATCAAAAAAATTCTCCCATTTATCTCACTTTCCAAATCTGCTATTTGGTCTAGATTTTTCTCTTCTCCTACCAATTCTCCTGGTTTTCACCTCTCTCTGAATAACCCTGAATATGTACAGAAAAGTATCCATTAGGCAGCAGTGGAGGACTTCATATGGATAAAATATATATTATTCAAAAACCATTAAAAAATCTGACGTTTTGGCTCTTAAGAACCTTTTTCAAGGTTAAAAACACACAAAAACACTAGGGGCCCTATTACAATCTACACGCAAACATTAACGCTCACCTGCGTGAGTATTAACGTTTGCTGCGGTATTTACCGCATATTATAATCCAAACGCAAACGGGCTAAAAAACCGTTTGCGTTTGTTACCTTGCGCTTCTCAGCATGAGGTCACTGTTCTTTGTGCTCCCTATAATTAACATGGGGAGCGCAAAGTGTTAATCAGCGCTGAATTGCAAAGTCCCAGCGCTGATTAACACCTGGCTCTGGTCAGCGAAAAGTTAACCAGAGCCAGGACTTGGTGTTAACGGATTCCGCTTCTGCAGAATCCGTTAACACCAGGCTAAAAAAAACCAAAAAACAATCTTATACTCAATTACTCACCCTCTGTCCCGCGGCGAGGACCGCGGCTCCAATCGCCTCCTCCGGCCGGCGGGAGCAGGGAAAGACTGGGGGAAAAAGTCCCCCCAGTCTCTCCCTGCGTATCCCTACGCCGACCGTCTGGATCTCGCGAGGCGAGATCCGGCTGGTCATGTGACCGGCAGGGGGAAACTCAATGGAGTCCTGTGGACTCCATCGAGTGGATGCTCACGGCTGCACTCAGTGCTGCCACGAGCATCGCTGGTTTTAACGTGCGATCACATTGCAGGCAGCATTTTTTGCGCCTGCATTGTAATCAGCGTTAAAACGCAGGTGCAACGAGGAAAATTGTGAGCGCAGTTTTTCCTCCCTTGCGCCCGCGTTTTAACATTAACAATGTAATAGAGCCCAAGACATTTACATAAAGAAAATGAACACTCACCCGTTAATGCTGTTCCAGTATGCCAATTTCTGTACCGCCAATGCTTCAATCCCAGAATCGACGAGGCGTAGTCTCCCGGCGTACTGGAACAGCATTGGTGGGTGAGCGTTCATTTTTTCTACCTAAATGTCTTGTGTTTTTGTGTTTTTTTTTGCTTGAAAAAGGTTCTTAGGAGCCAAAACGTTGGATTTTTTAATGTTTTTTTTAATAGATTTTTATCCATTTGAAGCCCTTGAGTGCTGCCTAATGGATACTTACATACATTATTTTGCTACTTGATTTTTGGTATCTTATCTTGGTATTTTAGATGAAGCACAGAAGATTTTACCATTCTCACTTGTTTAAAACAATCAGATATTTTTACTTTGTGATTAATGAGGGTGTAGATGGATATCCCGGGTCAAGGTCTGCAATGTGATGCAGCCAACACAATCAACATGTTATGTAATAACCTATAATGAAGGGCCACGGGCAGAGGTTAAGTAGAAGGGAACTTGCGGGAACGCAGTTCCTCCACTAATTTTGCAGAGTGAACAGCGTTCCCGTTGGTCCCACACACACTAAAAAGGTTTTATTCAGGTGTTCAATTCTATGTTTCACTTTTAAATCACATAATTATTGTCACTTATCATACATTTTTGGTAAAATCCACCTATGTATAAAAATATAAAAGATTTAAATGTATGTTTATGTTGCGTGTAAGGTGATGATTGCCAATTAGGGGACAGGTGAGTTCCCAAACTCATTTAATTTGGACTTGACGCCTGGCCACACGTCAGAATTTAAAGAATGTTTAATGCACATATATAAGTTACATAAGCCATAAACACACTTTATTCTTTAATGTAGTGCTGTTTTCCACAGAACATTCAGTTTTGATTTACTGTTGCACTTGGGAGTTACAATTACTTGGAGCAGATTAATGGTAGAAGCAGAAATACAAGCTTGTTTGAGCCAAGACAAAATATGGTCTAAGTGGTCCTTGATGCGTGCATACCAGCCAGAGGATACCTTGTGGAGTCTGGATGTTGTAGCATTGAAAAATACAATTTACGTATCTGAACATATACAAGTAACCGAGAATGCTGGTGATGCCTGAAGATGGTGCAGTGCCAGACATCTCTCCAATCAGCAGAGGAACATATCACTTCCATTCATGTATGGTTACTTAGTAGAAATGTGCACAGCACAAAATTTCGGATCCTTTCAGCAAAATTTCAGAATCCCAAATTTTTAAAATTTGGATTTTTCCAAATTTGCCAGTTCGTACGATCAGATATTTTGCACAAATCTGAACATTTTCAGAAATGTCCTAAATTTTGCAAGGCGTGCGTATTGTTAGCCCCTATACCCCCTGTATACCCCTACCTCCCATTAATCTATACCCCACTGTGTCCCCAAATGTTAGTAAGGGTTAGGAATAGGTTTGATTCAAGGGTTGGGTTTTACGCTTAGACTTACTGGTTGTGTTTGGGTTAGGTTTACTGTTAGGACTACAGTTATTGTTTTCGTAGGGTTAGGGTTACTTCCAGGCTTGGGTTACTGTAAGGCTTAGGGTTACTTTTTGGCTTACTGCTTCTGTTTGTATTAGGGTTACTACTAGGGTTACAGTTACCATTTATGTTTGTGTAATTGTTTGGGCTAAGGCTATTATTGCACAAAAAAATGCCATTTTTTCACATAGCAAAATGATTTTTAATTGATCTGAAAATTTTCAGAAAACGATAAAATGTAACCAAATCAGTCAATTCAGGATTTCAGTTATTCGGAATTTCTGATGCTTGCAAATTGCCAAAATGCTGATATTTCATCTGAAAATAAATTCAGGTGAAAAAGAATGCACATTATTTAGTTTTTACATTTTATGTTTGGAGAAAGTAATTTACCAGGAAGGATACATTGAGATTTATCTCATTTTCAAGTATGGCCTGGGTGGTGAGAATGTATCATTAGGTGTCTTGCCCAAGGTCACTTACTGGAGAGGTGCTCTTGCCGGAATTCGAACATTACCTGCAGAGGTTAGATAGTTTAATGAATATATTTCTCACAGTCAGGTCAACCTGATATTATCCTTTGGTCCCATTTAACCACTGGGAAGCTTAGATCCCCAGATTTCTTTTGAAGGACATGTTTGCCTGATCATCAATATAGAGAGATAGTGAGTGAGTTACATCATAACTCCCCTAAAGTGGCAAACTGAGCACGTGCAAAGTGCACCCAGACAGGGCAGATTCTAATCATCGTCCTTGAATCTTGAGAAGCTCATTCTAGTGCCATTTCTTTTCAGTCAGGGATGGGTAAACAAACCAAACTGTGTTTTCTAGGTTATGTAATGCACTTTATCAATTATCAAAATAGGTATAATAGTAATTATGAAATATAGGTTCAACAAAAAGGCATTTTAATCGTGTTATGCTCTGTTACAGTCTCTTCAAGGTACTAATTTGGAAGCCTTCATCCTTATAAATGTTTGACTAATATGAAGCTGATTTTGTTGTTAGGTATTATGAGGTTTTACTTTTTGGAGATCAGTCAAACTCACACTAGCCTGAATTATGTCCAGCATCAAGGGATGGTTATTTCCTTCCTCATATTGAGAAACAGTCCCTCACATCTCAGAAACACGACATGAGGTCAAACGGAGTACTCTTAATTCCTGCACTATAACCTCCTAATGAAATATTTTTTTATCATTTGTTCAAGAACACGTTGTAGTAGCAAGTGAACAGAACAGGCTACAAAAACAGATTGCTGTAATTTATGTGTTTTGTATATCTTATACATGTCAAATATATGAGCTTACATTTTCAAGTTGATTTGGGATGACAGCGCAGGCCCAAAATCAGGGTGGAGTTGCTACACAAAGGGCTGGTGAGAAGGGTTAAGCAGAAAAGAAACATTGCAGCACAAGCAAGAGACTGCTCCTGCTAAATAGGGTCACTTATTAGATATGAGTCACCAGAAAAGGCTGTTGGGCTATAAACAACATAGGACTCAATTTCAACTGAGTCCTGACTTGGTCTTAATGACTCCATTCCGAATGGGCCACTGTATTAGCGACTTGAGTCAGTAAATTTGTGAGCCGATTATACATGCTTGAAGTGCCACCATGCACCGCCGATGGTATCTGCTCCTGGCCTACATAGGACTCCATTGAGCCCTACGCAACTCGATATCGGGAACTTTTTTAAAACCAGGTTCTGGGAGCCGATATAAATTTCTGAATACCAGCTGAAACCGAGAAGAGTGAGCTGCGTTGACATAGCTTGGGGTCTCACTTGGAGCCATTATTTACAACTCCTATGCATTCTATAATGGATGGAGCCAATATAAAGAACAGTCTGAGCTGTTAGCTTAACGGCTTGGTTGAATCATGACCATAGTATTCAATTTTTTATATCCCTAGCTGAACGCTTTAAACTGCTTTCTAGATCCCATGTGATGTTTGTGATATGATGACTTCGAGATATAGTCAAAGGGAGGAGCGCGTGCATTATTTATCCATTTGTGGTCACCAGCTGTATTACCCCTTACAGTAAATTATCTTTACTTCTCACCAAATCTGGATTTCTTCAATTTAAAATGTTCTTTCGATTTTTGTATATTTGTCCCATTTTTAATGTATTCATTTATACCCTAAAACTATTCTATGCAGCCTACTAACAACTACATCATGATTTTCCTTAGATTTCTGTAACAGCTTGCCAAAAAAGAAACCATTTATTATTGGGATTGTTGAATATAGAGTAGCCACTGCTTCTCTTTTCTTTAACAGCAGAGCTTTCCTTCTTCCTCTATCTCTCTGTAAGCTGATCTCAAGAGCAAAGCACTATATAATGTGGGATACTGAAGGTGCTGAATAAATAAATTTATCTCCTTGTAAACACAAAATTTAGTAACAGTTTCAATAGCTGAAACACTTATTTTAACAGACTGGATTTAATACAGCTTACTTTATAACCTACTTGAATTACCCTTTTACTCCTTAGCTGTGAACGACGTGTTGGGAACATCATGGGGCTTCCCCCGTTATATATGGAGGATGTTCCCCACATGTTATGGGGATTCCTCAGTCAAGCGGGACATACTTACCTCTCCGGTTGGGGTCCCGCAGTCGTCTGACTTTCTTGAAGTCAGGCCATACCATTGGAATCCTGCCGGTGCCCTGACGTCATCGCGTCTGCGTATGATGGCGTCATTTTAAGGTGCCCCCCCCAGCAGAGCCAGGAGAGTGCCTGAAGGGGATGGGGAAGTCCTTTGGACCAATGTATCTCCCAAGCACTAGAGGGTCATGTTTGGTATCGTTGGAAAGGCCATTGCATGGCCTTTCCAGTGATATAAAACATAACCAAGTTATGTGTAACATAAAAATAAATATAAAATTGATATATAAATAAAAATATAAATAAATAAAAATTATTATCTGAATGGCATGCAGTATTTTAGTTGCGGGGCCTCCCACAGTCTGTCATTGGCTCATTTCAGGGTGTGGGCCTGGACCTCCAGTTCCAATAGCCCCTATGTTAATCCAGCCCTGACCTTGTTGCAGTAATTCAGTACAAATAACAAGCTTCTCTATCATAGACAGATAAATGGGGTCATCATCTACTTATTTGACCGACAATAAAATTCCACAAGGAAGTCACTCACAAGTGACTTGGTGAAGGATTGCAATTTTTAGGCCAAAACAATTGAATTTGAGTACAGAGGAATAATTGCATCTTACATAGCAACCTGCATTTCACCCCTATAACACAGCATTTCTTTCCTAAGTTTGTATCAATAACATTTTTGTTTGCATGACAAGTCGAACTTGGTATTTTTGAGTTTTGTTATCTTAGTAGTCATCATATAGACATATTTTAACCAAGACATTCTAAGCTTTCAGAAAGAAGGGCTGCAAGATAAAACAGTTGTTGTTACAATCATAAACAATAACCATCATGAAAAAAACTGAATAAAAAAAATGGAAGAGAATTATGTACAATTAAATTTTAAAAAAAAGGCACAGTACATTATTACAGTGAGTAGTTTGGGGTTTCTTTCGGTTAATGCATGTATTTTTTGGATTTTTTTTGAGAAAGGATTTTACCAGGAAGGATACATTGAGATTTCTCTAGTTTTCAAGTATGTACCGTAAGGTGTCTTGCCCAAGGACACTTACTGGAGAGGTGCTCTTTAAATGATGATTACGCATTGCTCCGGGATAAGGATGAAACATGATGCAATCAATGAAATGCAAACCAGTTAAGCAGGGAAATATAACTGGAGTCAAGGCCTAAAACAAAACAGTGTGGGAACTCACCAACTAGCATTATCAACTCACACCTAATACAAACACACAGTTAAATCTTATATATTTATATATACATGACAGCAGCACTATATTGAGGAAACTAGCCTTAAACTAAATCTCAGGATGAACCCGCACAGACACCCCATCAAAAACCATCAGGAAAATACACATTGTACCCCGATGGGACATCACTTCAATCTAATAGGCCACTCCATCCAAAACCTCAGAATTAAAATCCTCATAGGAAATTTTAAAGACCATCATGAATGTGAGACATTTGAAATGAAAATGATCACATATTTTAAGACCGCAGAAGAAGGACTCAATGTGTATTCTGGCTTTTTAACCCATTATCATAACGTCACATAACATTCGGAATTCTGGCTGGTGTTTGGTTCTTTGTTCAGTTTTTTGGGCGGGTTTTCTGTGTCTTTTTCAGCCCTCACTGATTTGTGTTTGTTTTTTTTTTTTCTTTCAAGTTGTCAATATCTTATCACTGTTGTTTTATATCACTGTTGTTTTATGGGCCTAAGATCGCTCGCTCGTGTGTTTATTTTCCCATTTTGACTATACCATTTAACTCTCCCTATTTATGACATCTAAAGTGCCCCCACGCATGTGCCCCTTAATGTCTTAATGTTCAATTCTAAGATACTGATCAGCATAACATCCAGACCTGAAGAACAGAGATATACCTTCGAAAGCTTGTCTTTTAAATGTAACGTTAGTCCAATAAAAAAGGTATCACTACATACTGCTATACTTGTGATTTATATATATATCATACATATATACAGGGCTCAAAAGTTCCACTCGCCCACTTGCCCAGGACTTGTAGAATGGTAAGCAGGGCGAGTAGAAATTTTTGCTTTAAATATGTTCCAAATTCAATTTAGCTTCTGCCTCTATAAATTTAGTCATACATTCTAAAAGAATACAGTACTAAGCTGTGGCTGGGAGGTGTGGAAGACTGGACGTGGTGAGTAACTTTTGGCCTGGCTAGTAGCTTAGGACATGAAATTTTGACCCCTGTATATCTATCTATCTATCTATCTATCTATCTATCTATCTATCTATCTATCTATCTATCTATCCATATCTATCTATCTGTATCTATCTATCTATCTATCTATCTATCTATCTATCTATCTATCTATCTATCTATCTATCTATCTATCTATCTATCATGTTCTGCTTCCTAGGTCCCCAGTGACTTTGCTTAATGCTTGAGGTAGAACTTTAATTGATTAACAAGATTGATCATGCGAGTGTTAATAGCAGTAATGGGTTGTAGGTGTGAGGGCATTTTCTGGTGTCAAAACGAATCTGAAGCCCGAATTAGACTAGGCAAAAATCTTTAGTGTTTTTGCTAATTGCCTCTCCTTTTCAGGCCTCGAAAGATCACTGCATTTTTAGATTTCTTGTGTTTGTCTATTAATTTGTGAACAATTATTAGTTAACAATTAAAATTACATTAACGTTGTCATTATTTATTACATTGAATATTTTGCCATACAGTCCACCTGCTCTGATTTCAACATAATACAATGGACCCCCAAATTGAACCTGTGTGTGGGCCGACTCGAATGTGAACAAATCGTACAAGTAAACTTCAATGACGTTGACAAACCTCAATTCCTCTGAAAACGAAGGCAGACGTGTAGTGAACACACCTTTGCATTGTTTCTACATGTTTCAATTGCTCAAAAGAATTCCTGAGAATATTCAAGGTGTCTGCTTCTCTTCCGTTTCCGACGATACAGATCACCTCCAAGTCGCTGCTTTAAATCATGTAGGGCTTTATTACGAACTTAACGCTAAAATGGGGATGCTAACGGGGAAAACATACGTCTGCAGGCTTCCAAGTAGCGTCCCTGTTTTAGCATTAGATTCCAGGGCAGGAGCCACCTCGGCACCTTGCTCTGGAACGAAGCGCTACCCTTGGGGATACTCGCAGCAGAGCCTCCTCGTTGACTCAAGTATCACCTCCCGGAGTCCATAGAACTCCATGGAGGGTTGCGTTGCCAGGCCGTGAGCCCTGTGCAATCTTGCTCTTACAAGATCATGGAGTGACCGCGAAAGGACACTGTGGGCTCTTTGTCCCCAGTCTCACTCTGCTCGCGGCCTGGGGAAGTGGCGGATCGGGCCACCGTTCTCACCGCGGGATGAGAGGTGAGTATGTGATTTATTGGGGGAAGTTTTAGGGGGTGCTAAATGATTCTGCAGAAGCAGAATCAGTTAGCACCCACTTTTAGATTGCTCATCCGTACGGAAAGTAGCATTAGGACTTTGTAAAACATTACTTATCCTAACGCTAATTAATGATGATAAGTATACAATACGCATTGTACAGCAAGCTCGTGCAAGCTAGCACAATCTCTGATGCGCTAATGTTTTTTTCAGGGGTTTAGCGTCAGTAATGTAATATGGGGGGGGGCATGCCTTAAAGTCACTTATCCTGGCATTAACGTTTACTCACCTAAATGCTACAGTTAGCGTTCGTTCACTACGTAAATTTGCCAGTACAGTTTAGTACTGTGGCACGATGCCTGAAAATGCTCTGAAATTATCAATACTCGCTGTGAAAAGTCCATTGCAATAAAGATCTGATTGGTACTTAAATGGTCAGATACATTCATTTAGAAGTCTGTCCAGGAAAGGTCAGGTTTTCTTGCTTCAGGAAGGGGATGCAGAGCCATTGGGTGGGTTGGGAGGGATTTCCAAATTACAAATTAAAGTCTAAAGTCAGTCTGATTGTACAGTCATTCATCGGCATGGAAATACCCTATATTGAAGCCAGCAGGATGACCCTTACATAACACACACAGCGATCCTCTTGACATTTGGGAAACACGAGTTGAGTGTCCCTCAATAGTGTGAAGTGTGGAAATTACCATTAGAGCCAAGGCTATCACCAACACATTTTGCTAATTAAAGTCAAGCAGCAATGAGTTACTACATCACTTTTACAGTGAGCTTTAGCATTTGCTTCTCATATCACATACCTGGGGAAGATTTCTCTGTACACACTTATAAATCAATGGAATAATCTGCAGAGCTGCCATCTTTTCACAGGCCTTGAACAGGTTAGATGGACGATGCCTTCGAGGGGCATGACTGTGATGCGAGTCCTCATTGTCCCATCCCCAAAAGGGATGTCGTATTACAGTGTCCGCGCAAAAAATGCGCGTTAACGTCTACCGCTGGTGAACCTGCGCGAACCCTTTGCGAGCGTAATGTACGTTGCACGTCCTATACTCAACATTGTGAGTGTAAATGCGTTCGTGAGCTAATTTGCGCAAATTTTAACGGACAACGTTTGCGCGCATAATTTAAATGTCTTTTAAAAGCTGGGGTTAATGGCAAATCTGAACGTCCCGGTCGAAACCAAATACACCAGCCCGAAAAAAAAAACAGCACAGTATAGTTACACATTCTACACATACCCAAACAATAAAACTGAGAGGTTGTGCGTGTTTTTATTATTGCTGCAGCATATATACTCAGATTGATTTTGACACGTGCAAAAACTGAACGGGAGACAATTGTGGTTCTTAATTCTGATTGGCTGAATCGCGTTAAAAAACAGTCCGCACACCGATTTCTGCGCAACATTAATGCACGCTCATATTTGCGCGTCTTTTTTACAAGCGTTATTTTTTGCCGGATGAAAAAATGTGCACGGATTCTAATACCAGCGTTATTTTTCACGCATTAATGTTTAACGCTGCGCGCAAAAAAAAATCTAACATGAACTCTGCGTTCTCACGAGATCGCGGCTGGCTGGAGGATGGATCCGAGCGAGTGGCAGATATCCATGCAGGCAGCCGCTCGTAGAGGGAAAGAACGTTGAGGCCGCTGGATCCACCCCTCCGCAATGACTCAGAGGGGCCTGCAGAGGTGAGCTGGGGGCAATATATCCATGTGAGCTGGGGCAATATATCCATGTGTGAGCTGTGACAACATATCCATGTGTGAGCTGGGGTAATATATCCATGTGAGCTGGGGCAATATATCCATGTGTGAGCTGTGGCAATATATCCATGTGTGAGCTGGGGCAATATTTCCATGTGTGAGCTGCTGGGACAAATATATCCATGTGTGAGCTGGGGCAATATATCCATGTGTGAGCTGCTGGGGGCAATATATCCATGTGAGCTGGGGCAAATATATCCATGTGTGAGCTGGGCAATATAACCATGTGTGAGCTGGGGGCAATATATCCATGTGTGAGCTGCTGGGGCAATATATCCATGTGTGAGCTGGGGGCAATATATCCATGCGAGCTGGGGGCAATATATCCATGTGTGAGCTGGGGCAATATATCCATGTGTGAGCTGGGGGACAATATATCCATGTGTGAGCTGCTGGGGGCAAATATATCCATGTGTGAGCTGGGGCAATATATCCATGTGTGAGCTGGGGCAACATATCCATGTGTGAGCTGCTGGGGCAAATATATCCATGTGTAAGCTGGGGCAATATATCCATGTGAGCTGGGGGGCAATATATCCATGTGTGAGCTGGAGCAACATATCCATGTGTGAGCTGCTGGGGCAAATATATCCATGTGTAAGCTGGGGCAATATATCCATGTGAGCTGGGGGGCAATATATCCATGTGTGAGCTGGGGCAACATATCCATGTGTGAGCTGCTGGGGCAAATATATCCATGTGTAAGCTGGGGCAATATATCCATGTGAGCTGGGGGGCAATATATCCATGTGTGAGCTGGAGCAATATATCCATGTGTGAGCTGGGGCAATAAATCTATGTGTGAGCTGGGGCAATATATCCATGTGAGCTGGGGGCAATATATCCATATGTGAGCTGCTGGGGGCAAATATATCCATGTGTGAGCAGGGGGCAATATATCCATGTGTCAGCTGGGGCAATATATCCATGTGTCAGCTGGGGCAATATATCCATGTGTGAGCTGCAGGCAATATATCCATGTATGGGCTCGGGCAATATATCCATGTGTGAGCTGCGGGCAATATATCCATGTGAGCTGGGGGCAATATATATCCATGTTAGCCTGGGGCAATATATCCATGTGAGCTGGGGCAATATATATCCATGTGAGCCTGGGGCAATATATCCATGTGAGCTGGGGCAATATATATCCATGTGAGCCTGGGGCAATATATCCATGTGAGTTGGGGCAATATATATCCATGTGAGCCTGAGGCAATATATCCATGTGAGCTGGGGCAATATACCCATGTGAGCTGGGGGCAATATATCCATGTTTGAGCTGGGGCAATATATCCATGTGAGCTGGGGGCAATATATCCATGTGTGAGCTGGGGGCAATATATCCATGTGTTATCTGCTGGGAACAAATATATCCATGTGTGAGCTGGGGCAAATATATCCATGTGTGAGCTGGGGCAATATATCCATGTGTGAGCTAAGGGCAATAGATCCATATGTGAGCTGGGGCAATATACCCATGTGTGAGCTGAGGCAATATATCCATGGGAGCTGGCCTGGGGCAATATATCCATGTGTGTGCTGGGGCAATACATACATGTGAGCTGCGGGCAATATATCCATGTGAGCCTGGGGCAATATATCCATGTGAGCTGGGGCAATATATATCCATGTGAGCCTGGGACAATATATACATGTGAGCTAGGGGCAATATATCCATGTGAGCTGGGGCAATATATCCATGTGAGCGGGGGCAACATATCCATGTGTGAGCTGGGGGAAATATATCCATGTTAGCCTGGGACAATATATCAGGACATACTTGACCCAGGACATACTTGAAAACGAGAGAAATCTCAATGTATCCTTCCTGGTAAAATCCTTTATAAATAAATAAATATCATGTGACCTGGGACAATATATATCCATTTGAGCCTGGGGCAATATATCCATGTGTGAGCTGGGGCAATATATATCCATGTGTGAGCTGGGGCAATATAGCCAGTGTGAACTAGGGGCAATATATCTAGTGTGAATAAAGGAGTATTTATTAGGACACGAAAAATCATCATAATAATCAGTTTTTTCCCTGGGCGTGAGAGTACCCCCACCTATTTTCCCAGAAAAAAGGACTGCCTGTCTCCCTCCATGATCACGTGATAGGAAAAAAATTGGTCGATAAGTGTAAATCCAGCTGTTGGTCTGATATTTCCCATTAAATCCCTGCTGTCCTGTATGGCTGTAAGCTTCCTCTCACATACTGCTCATTCCTTCTCTGGTCTGTCTCTTGGGACGATACTTTATAAGGAAAGCCCGAAGGAGGCCTTTGGCAGTAGCTACTCAATGATTTGATAAAATATGCTGCAGTTATCATGACCCCGAGGTCAGCGAGACATCCTGCCGGGAAGCAGAAAGAAGGAATTACAAAGTAAACTAATTACAGTAGCTGCATAAGTACAAAACACACATTTCAAAAAATGCAACGTGTCCACGGTTTCTGTCCAAGATACCATCTGTTTGCATTTTTATCCCCAGTTCTGCTTCAAGCAAGAAATATTTGTAAAAAAAATATTTATTTTTATTCCTCATATTGTATTGATTCTCAATATGTTCTTAGTAAGTGATGGCAGCAAAAAAATGTTGTGGTTTTTCCAAAGACCTTCATGTTGACCATAAAAAAAAATTTGCAGTTTTTTATTGCAATAATGTGTATATGAAATACAGTATATATATTAAGTATACAAAGAGCCGATGAGGTCAGCCTCAGAGCATGCTTTCCATTGACATTAACACTTGTAAATCATATAACATGCAATCCAAATGCTGGAGAAGTCATGAAAATAGAAAGAATGATAACAACGCTGTAAAAATCATGAACCGAAAAAAAAAAGGTCCCACCTAAGAAAAACAAGTAAATTGCTAAATCAGGGATTATAGAAGCCAGGACATTCGCCAATCCTGACGGGAATGGAGGATGAGAAGGCCAGTGTGAAACCAAGGGAAAGGGAGACTGTGGGAAGGAAAAATAGGGGAGTGGATGAGAAGGGAGAGAAAGAAAAAGAGAAGAGAAAATAAGGGGAAGGGTCGAGCATGTAGACGAGAGAGAAAAATGAGAGAAAAAAGAAGAATAGAGAAGAAAGGAGTCAGGGAACTGGGAGACCGGGGTCAGAGGACATGAAGGGTTCAGGGGGACGTTCCACAATCCAGAGCCTAACATCTCTGTCACAGAACAAGGTTTGAGAGCATCTAAGACCATAGGAATCCGAGGCAAGGTAAGTGTTCCAGTAAAACCATTTATAAGTGTGGTCTTGCCCTTCCCTCATCCGGCCATACCTTTAAGGAAGAATCTCAAAAAACAATATTCCTTATCAAATTCCATTCTCATATTTTTAACCCATAACACTTAGTCAACTGGTTCCTCCTCAATCGCTCTCATAACATATGGCAATATCATGCTGAAGCAGTTTTTTTTGTTCCTGGGTGTACCCATCTCCAGGGAGGCTTTCCATTGGCCACACTGATAGCCATGGACAGAATGGTGGGGTCAACATGGGAATACAAGCTCCTGCCACCATGACCACTTAACTAAGCTTAAGTGGTGATGGTGGCGATGGTGTTCCTTTAGGTATCCCTTGGCAGATTTACAAGCGGTTCCTAGGTTTGAGGTCAGGTGAGGAGGTTCAGGGAAAAGGGGGTGCAGAAAGGGACAGGGATCTTCCATAAATATGGCGGGTGTCGGGAAAATAAACTGATGGCAGGGTGAGATAAGGCCGTAACATAAAAGCAATGAGATTGAAGGTGGTTATTCACCGAGTGGTAATGTGGTGAAGAAATGGAAATATGGTGGTAAATTTCAGGGCTGAATTCATGAATTTGAAAACGTTTACAGTCTCATGTCAACTATTTTTGATCAAAGATGAAAGGAAGTGCTGCTGTAAATTTGGAGATGGGAGGTGGGATGTGTTTGGGGTGCTGATATGGAATGATCCGGCCTGGACGTGAGGATTCAGTACCACCACGTGGTGCGAAGGACTGAACAGATGGAATGGATCAAACGTGGGAGAAAGAAACCCCTCACTTGTAGTAGGGACTAGGGATGAGCTGTTCGGTTCGGACGGTTCGGAGTTCGACCCGAACTTAGCCTGTTCGATTAGATTGCGAACTCCGAACATTTCTGGGTGTTCGCCGCATGTTTGACCACAATGCATCACAATGGACCACAATGCATTTTCCCACTGGTCTGAAGCTCGTAATTGGCTACAGCCTTGCACCTGACCACAGGTCTGGTGCAAGACAGGTTCAACAGTATGCCAATCACGGCTCAGAGTCCTGATTGGGCACATTTTGCCCAATCATGGGCTCACAGAGCTAAGTCCCGCAGCACACTATATAACGTTTCCACGCATAGCTACAGCACGCATTTTGAGAGGAGATTTCAGAGGAGATAGTTGTGTGTCGTTACTGCCGGTCTGCCACGCTACTGGAGGGGGGGGGTTTGGGGGGTCTCATTTCTACCAAATATCAGGGAATTTAGGTGATGTGTGTCTTGTCACTGTGCCAGCAAGTTTTTTTGGGGTTTACAAATTTCTTGAAAACATTTGTGAATTGAGGTGATCTTCTGTGTCTTGTCACTGTGCCAGCAAGTTTTTTTGGGGTTTACAAATTTCTTTAATACATTTGTCAATTGAGGTGATCTGTCTCTTGTCACACAGCCAGTACCACGCAGTATTTTGGGGCTCACTAATTTCTACAAAACATTTGTGAATTGAGGTGATCTGTCTCTTGTCACACAGCCAGTACCACGCAGTATTTTGGGGCTCACTAGTTTCTGTAAAACATTTGTGAATTGAGGTGATCTGTGTCTTGTCACACAGCCAGTACCACGCAGTATTTTGGGTGTCACTAATTTCTACAAAACATTTGGGAATTGTTATAATCCGTGTGTTCGCACTGGCTGCCACCCATCAAGGGGTCTGACTGATTTTATAGGAGGTGTTTGAGACTGGTAATCTGTGTCTTGTCACTGGCTGCCAGCTATCAGGGTGTCTCACTGAGTTATACCAGAGTTCTTTAAATCTTTATACCAGAGTTGAATCAGAGTTCTGTATATATTAATCTATATATCACTCACCATGTCTGAAAGAACAAAAAGGACAGGCAGACGCTCCCAGACACAGATAAGAGGGCAAGCAGCCCCTGTGTCGGGAGGCTGTGCCTCTGGTCATGGTGGACGTGGTGCATCCTCCGCAGGGGCACGCTTGTCCTTTCTAACTGGTGCTGGCCGTCTTAAGCAGCAGCAACATACAGAGGACTTGGTGGATTGGCTAACAAGGCCATCCTCATCCTCCGAGTCCTCTGCCAGCCAGGCTTCTAGTGCTTTACAGTCCACCTCAGCTGCCAAAGCATCTAATGCAGCCTCCATGTCCACAGCTACTCCTGCCGTAGCCTCGCTATCACACACGGAGGAGTCAGCTGAATTGTTTGACTACAATGAGAGTGACATGCTGCTTGAGGATACGCAGCAAGTAGAGTGCTCTGATTCAATTTCTGAGGTTGAGGAAGGGAGTATAATCAACCTAGAGGAAGGGGGTGCCAGTGATGACACACAAATAACTGGCACTCATGTTGCCCCAGCAGCTGCAGCATACTGCCAAGTTGGCTCCAGTGACGAGGAGATAGGGGGTGATGATGACAATGATGATGAGGTCACTGACTCCACCTGGGTGCCTGATCGAATAGAGGAATTAAGTGAGGAAGAGGGGGAGGAGGAGGCACAGCAAACATGAGGCACAACATCCTCTGTGACCAACCGTAGCACTAGCCAGTCCAAGGCATCACATGTCAGAGCTGCTTCGGTGCAGAGAGTGCTGTTGTCTCAAAGAACACATGCAGGAACTCGGTTGCCTGGGAGTACTTTAAGAAATGTGCAGTAGAGCGCAGTGTTGCTATTTGTAATCTATGTCAGATGAGGCTTAAGCGTGGAAAAGATACCGGACACTTGGGTACCACGTGCTTGAGGCGACATATGAACAACTGCCACACATCCCGTTGGCGCAAAACTTTGCGTAGGTCCTCCTCCTCATCATCTGTCTCTACCCCCACTGTATGTCCTGGCATGTCATTGCCTACAACCTCCACTGTCAGGGATGATGCTACAGTAATGGATGTACCAGCTCCTTCCTCACAATGTGACATCATCCCAGCAGCTGAAGATTTACGCAGTCAGATTACGTTGCCGCAGCTGCTGCAGCGAAAGAAAATATATAGTCCCAACCATCCCCAAGCACAGCGTCTAAATGCCAGCTTAGCAAAATTACTCGCATTGCAGCTGCTGCCTTTTCAGCTGGTGGACTCTGCTCCCTTCCGTGAATTTGCTGAATATGCTGTACCAAAGTGGCAGGTTCCAAAACGCCATTACTTTTCACGCAAGGCCATTCCAGCACTATACCAGCATGTGGAAGACAATGTTATCCAGTCATTGGGAAAGGCAGTCAGCAACAAGGTGCATGTGACTTTAGACACGTGGTCCAGCAAGCATGGACAGGGTCATTACATTTCCTTCATGGCACACTGGGTAACTCTGATTGCAGCTGGGAGGGATCCAAGACGGGGCTCTGTGCTGGAGCTTGTTCATCCACCACGCCTCCAGAAAGCTGCTTATATGAGGTCTGTCTGCTCCACCACCTCTCCCTCTTCCTCCTCCTCCTCCTTCTCTGTCTCTGGCAAAGTGGCAGTTAAACCGACGCCTGACAGGGTCTACGCAATGGCTCAAGCAAAGAGATGCCATACTGTGCTTGAGCTGGTTTGTTTAGGGGACAGGAGCCACACCGGGCCAGAAATTCTGTCAGCTCTGCAGGGGCAGGTGCAGAGATGGTTAACACCACGCCAGCTTGAGCTGGTAATGATCGTCTGCGATAATGGCAGCAACCTTCTCTCCGCCCTACGCAAGGGTAAATTGACGCATGTACCATGCCTAGCACACATCCTAAATCTGGTGGTACAGCGTTTCCTAACCAAGTACCCAGGGCTGCCAGAGCTTCTCATCCAGGCCAGAAAAGTCTGCAGCCACTTCAGATGGTCATTCCCAGCAAGCGTTCGCCTGGCAGAAATTCAAAGAGAATTCCACCTTCCCACAAACCGTCTGATCTGTGACATGCCCACCAGGTGGAACTCGACATTAGCAATGCTGCAGCGTCTGCACAAGCAGCAGAGGGCCATCAACGAGTACCTGTGTTAGTATGGCACAAGGACAGGTTCAGGTCAACTTGGTTATTTTCCCCCACCGCAGTGGCTGATGATCAAGGATGCATGCACTGTACTGTAACCATTTGAGGAGGCAACGAGGATGGTGAGCAGGGACAGTGCATGCATCAGTGACACAATTCCTTTAGTGTTCCTGCTGGAGCACACTCTGCGGGGAATTATAGATGTGGCTCTAGAAGCAGAGCAGCGGGAGGAAGAGGAGGCCTTCCCTAGCTCTCAAGGCCCCAGTCTTTCCGCAGACAGCATTCCAGCGGGTCCTACTCAGATCAGACAGGAGGAGGATGAGGAGGAGGCAGAATATTTAATTAGTGGGGGCATTGAAGGTGGGGATTCCCACAACACAAGGGCTAGTGCGTGGCTGGGAGGAGGAAGTGCACGATACGGTCATCCTCATTGACCAGGAAGACTCGGAAGCTAATGCCACCTCCAACCTACGATGCATGGGCTCCCTAATGATGCAAAGTCTGCTAAAGGACCCCAGGATTCGTGCTATCAAGGAGAGGGATCATTACTGTTTGGCAATCCTTCTTGATCCACGATACAAGGGTAAAGTTGCAGAGCTCATCCTGCCCGCACAGAGGGAGCACATGATGAAAAAACTTGAGGACGCTCTAAAGCAACACTTCTGTAATACCTTTCCAGGCACTGGTAGATTACCAAGTGCTGACACACGTGCTTCTGAGCCTGCGGGTGATCAGAGGAATAGTGGTGAAGGCCAGGGCCGCTTGACTCATGCATTTTTAAATTTTTTTAGTCCTCGACGCCCAGGGACGTCAAATGTAGGCACCCATTGCCAGCGTCTTCACCATATGGTGCGGACTACCTAGGGGCAAGGGCAGACCTGGATACCTTTCCAGCAGATGATCCACTGGCTTACTGGGTGTTGAGATTGGATCACTGGCCAGAACTTAGCCAATATGCTATACAGCTACTAGGTTGCCCTTCATCTAGCGTGCTTTCCGAAAGGACGTTCAGTGCTGCTGGAGGTTTTGTCACAGACAAAAGAGTGCGTCTGTCCACCGACTCTGTGGACCGGCTGACATTTATAAAAATGAATCAGTCCTGGATCAGCAGCTATCAATCCCCTGATGCTGAAGTAATGGAATAGATCGGGGATGTCCTCTTCTGCATTCACAAAACCTCCAGCACTGAACTCTTCCATAATACCACAAAAGGGTTACGGTGTGAAGGCACTTGCTGCCATGAAAGGCACAATATTTGGCTGCACTGACGCCTGTGCCAGATTTATATCATTTTAATTTTTTGAACCGCAGGGTCCAACCCTGCACTCTTTCACAATACCACAGAGGGGTTACTGTATTATGATGGCACTTGCAGGCCTGGCACCAAAAACACAATATCTGGGTGCACTGACGCCCATTACATGATAAAAAACTTTTCAATATAGGACCGCAAGGTTCACCCCTGCATTCTTCCACAATACCACAGAGGGGTTACTGTATGATGACACTTGCTGGCCTGGCACCAAAGGCACAATATCTGGGTGCACTGACGCCTTGACCAGAATCATATCTTTTCAATATAGGACCACATGGTCCACCCCTGCATTCTTCCACAATACTACAGAGTGGTTACTGTATGATGATATTTGCTGGCCTGGCACCAAAGGCAGAATATCTGGGTGCACTGACGCCCATTACCAGATAAAAAACTTTTCAATATAGGACCGCAAGGTTCACCCCTGCATTCTTCCACAATACTACAGAGGGGTTACTGTATGATGATACTTGGTGGCCTGGCAGTCTTGCACCAAAGGCAGAATATCTAGGTGCACTGACGCCTTGACCAGAATCATATCTTTTCAATATAGGACCACATGGTCCACTCCTGCATTCTTCCACAATACTACAGAGGGGTTACTGTATGATGATACTTGCTGGCCTGGCAGTCTTGCACCAAAGGCAGAATATCTGGGTGCACTGACGCCTTGACCAGAATCATTTCTTTTCAATATAGGACCACATGGTCCACCCCTGCATTCTTCCACAATACTACAGAGGGGTTACTGTATGATGGTACTTGCTGGCCTGGCACCAAAGGCAGGATGCACTGACGCCTTAACCAGATGCATATGTTTTAAATATAGGACTGCAAGGTTCACCCCTGCATTCTTCCACAATACCACAGAGGGGTTACTGTATGATAGTACTTGCAGGCCTGGCACCAAAAGCACAATGTTTGGGTGCACTGCCACTGATGCCTGTATCAGATTCATATCCTCAGAGGGGTTACGGTGTGACGGCACTGTTGGGGACGCTAAAGGACCAATTTTGAAGCACTTATTGTTACTTTCATCCAAAGCCTGCATAAGTTTCACAATAATTTAGCCAAAAAAATCAGTAAACTTTTTCTGCGTGTACGAAAATGTCTCCTCTTTTCATACAGACTGCCGCCCCAAGCAGTTGTTTATGGATAGATTAAAGGAAAATCATTTACCGTCATTTGAAACGTAATTTTTTTGTTTTTAAGTGTTTCTATACATCCTAGAAATCCGCCACTTCACGAGCAGGTTATGGGGACCTCCTAGGCACGATATTTGAAGGAATTTTTGGTTTTTATTTTTAACCCTTATTTCATGGAAAACTCACTGTCCCTTTAAAAACTTTTTTGTTAAACTTTTTGTCCCCCAGGGCACTACCCGGACCCCCATACACCTTTTATGGCAAATATCTAGCATATATGCCCTCTTGGAGGGCACTCTAAAAACCGAGTTTTCAGCCCCATTGACTTGCATGGAGTTCGAGTTCGGGTTCGGGTTCGGACCCGAACATATGGGAATTTCAGGTTCGGGCCCGAACCGAACCCGGGGGGTGTTCGGCTCATCCCTAGTAGGGACGATTCCTCTTTTACTGTAACCCGTAATTACTAACAAACGTTTTTCGGGTGAATGGTGCAGTGTTGGCAAGAATAATACTATCCCTGGCTTGCTCAAGAACTGGCACAGTATCCCTGTAGAATGAAACCACCAATTGGCAGGGCATTTCGGCAACTTTTCTCAGCTGTTTTGTGTTCTCTGAATAGACGAAGCATTGCTTCTCTATGGGGATTTCACTGCCCTCGAACAGGCAACGAACAGGCACCGTATGTGCAGGCAATTCGCCAACATTTGGCGAACTGCCTGCTCTCTGAATAACCGAATGGCCAGGAAAGGTAACCGTACACTGAATTTCAGCGTTTGGTTACCTTTCGCCAGCAATTCGGATCTCTTTGAATAACCCTGTTAATTAATTTACTGTGAATGGCCATGAATCTGTAAAATCTCCGCCAAATTAACACGATTTGAAAGAAGAATGAAAAAAAATCTAAAATAGCACAAGCTTATTTTTTTTTTTTTATTCTATTTTATTCTGGTGCCCCAGATGTTTTTTGAAAGTATCCTATGATGCTCTGACCACCTTAAGGCTGGCTGTACCGTATAGTTCCAAAGCATCTGGTCTGGTGTGCCAGGGTTCGCTATCTCTGAATTAGAATATATGTCAAGTGTCACTTTTTTTAAGGATATTTTAACTTGCTGTTTAGCGAATACACCCCTATTAAAAACAATCAGAAGAAACCCTGACGTTGTTGATGTCTGTTTAGGCTGGGGTCAGACCAGCGCACTTTTAACGTGCGTTCTGGCGCACATAATTACGGCCGCACTAGCAGCAGATGACGGGCAATGACGGCCAATATACGAAGTACGGTCGCACGAAAGTCCGGCCGCGCAACGCAAGTGGAAAACGAACGCATTTTTTCGAGAACGCCGAACCGCTAGTACTGACGTACAGAGTGCGCAGCTGCGGCATAGCGGCATGTGTGCGTGATTAGGAGACGTCAGACACTGCTAATGTCCAGCCTACATAACGTCCAGACGCAAAAAGAGTTTTATTGACGATCTGAAAAAATCACGCACGAAAAATGCGCATCGTATGACCGTTTTTGCGCACTCCGTGAAAAAATACGTCAATTCGTTCGGACGCACTTTTTTACGTTCGCGTGTAAAAATGCTTTCGTTTGACCCTAGCCTTACTTTATGACCGATTCAGATGACCTGAACTGAAACACACAAATATTTTTTAAACGTATTCAAATGGGAAAAAAAGACAAAATACTTTAAAGTTTCTGCCTCTTTCTAAAACTAAAAAAATATGAAAATAAATAATACGTGAAAGTTCTAATTGTCATCTTTTACATTCTGCTGGTTCTATGGTAGTTCCACCTTCCTTAACTCGATGATGTTACGTAAAATATTGTTTTCTCTTGATTCTTTGCCAAAAGGGGTTGAGGAGGCGTAACGTGTAAATTCCAGTAAGTGAAAACAAACGGGACACATGGGATTTGGGAAAACAGATGAGTTGTAGCTAGGGTTGCCAGATCGGCCATG
This sequence comes from Leptobrachium leishanense, assembly GCA_009667805.1. Lineage (NCBI taxonomy): Eukaryota > Metazoa > Chordata > Amphibia > Anura > Megophryidae > Leptobrachium > Leptobrachium leishanense. The sequence goes on along the minus strand of CM019069.1, from coordinate 134,267,347 downwards.
TTTTCCTGGACACACACAATTTTTTCATGCTGATGGACAGCGCAAGAAAAATGTCATCCCGCAGCTTGAAAAATCTATATGCTGCAGGGTAGGAATCAAAAAGGAATCCCAGGTGACCTGCCCTGATTTCCTTCCTGCAGCATATAAATTATACATGTTGCTGGGCAGCACTTTTCCCTGGGTTTCCCTCTGCATGAAACAGTAATATGTGTCCAGGAAAACCTGGCCGATCTGGCAACCCTAATAGTAACATGTATTCATGCCCGGCCGGGAGTTAATCAGGAAATCGACTTAAAGAGTCATTGTTTTCTTGGAAGGAAAAGAAACGAGTTAAAAAATGAAATGACGCCTGAGTATTCACATGCAATCCCCATTTATGTGTTGGGACAAAATCAAATGGCACGCTGACCACAGTCACTTCTCTCAAATATCTAGGTATGTGCTTAGACCCAAATCTATCCTTTGGCCCCCACATCGAAAAACTCTCATCTAAACTTTACCCCAAACTAGTGCCCTGTACAGAAACAAATCCTGCCTGAGTCCCGCGGTAAGAAAGCAGATTGTACAACAAATGCTTATGCCAGCTATTGAATACGGAGATGTAGTGTATGCAGCCGCCCCGCAAACTCACCTTCATAAACTTACTACATTGTATAACTCATTCTGCTGCTTTGTGCTACAATGTAACTACATGACCCACCACTGTGACATGTTTAAAGAGCTAAATTGGCTGTCGCTGGAGACTAAACGCACCCTTCTCCTTTCCAACCTGGGGTTTAAGAGCTTTTCTGGGAAGCTGCCATCCTACCTGAATAGGCTGCTTCCCCCAGCAGTTCCCTCATCCTATAGCCTCCGATCCAGGACCAGCACCTTACTTGCAATACCACAATACAAAAAGAAAGTGGCTCGATCCTCATTTTCCTACAGAGCACCGCAATAATGGAATACCCTCCCAGACGCCATCAAATCTTCCCCCAGTCTAAAGTCCCTTAAGAGTTCCCTATTAACATACCTCAATACGGAATGCACCTGTGAACATGTAACATAATGACAATATACAGGATCCACCTCTAAACATGTAACATAGTGACTATAAACAGAATGCACCTGTAAACATGTAACATAGTGACTATAAACAGAATGCACCTGTAAACATGTAACACAGTGACTATATACAGAATGCACCTGTAAACATGTTACATAGTGACTATATACAGAATGCACCTATAAACATGTAACATAGTGACTATAAACAGAATGCACCTGTAAACATGTAACATAGTGACTATAAACAGAATGCACCTGTAAACATGTAACACAGTGACTATATACAGAATGCACCTGTAAACATGTAACAGTGACTATATACAGAATGCACCTGTAAACATGTAACATAGTGACTATAAACAGAATGCACCTGTAAACATGTAACATAGTGACTATATACAGAATGCACCTGTAAACATGTAACATAGTGACTATAAACAGAATGCACCTGTAAACATGTAACATAGTGACTATATACAGAATGCACCTGTAAACATGTAACATAGTGACTATATACAGAATGCACCTGTAAACATGTAACATAGTGACTATATACAGAATGCACCTGTAAACATGTAACATAGTGACTATAAACAGAATGCACCTGTAAACATGTAACATAGTGACTATATACAGAATGCACCTGTAAACATGTAACATAGTGACTATATACAGAATGCACCTGTAAACATGTAACATAGTGACTATATACAGAATGCACCTGTAAACATGTAACATAGTGACTATATTTCCTACATATTTATTTTCTGTGTTAATCTGTATATTTGTGTTGTTTTTAATATCTTGCATTTTATTACTTTGTATTTCTGTAACGACTGTAACAATTCAGTGTTCTTGAACCCAGGACATACTGAAAACGAGAGAAATCTCAATGTATCCTTCCTGGTAAAATCCTTTATAAATAAAGAAAGAAAGAAAGAAATCCCATGATCCGGGAGTCAGTTACCTTCCCCTCCAGTTGTTTTGGCACTGTATCTCCCGTGACGCTCAGCATCTCGTTAGATTGCCAGAGACTCAAGTTCCAAGACATCTGGAGGGTCACGGTCCCCGACCCCTGCTATAAATGTTATTAATGCTTTGCTTAATATTTTTTGTTATTTCTTTCACCTTTTGTACTTAGTCACATTAAAACTCCATAAAAATTGTGCTCCTTCTTTCTTCACCATGGCATCATTAACGCCACCAGCACGGCTAAACAAACACCTACTACCTGTGATGGTGCTCAGTTCTAGGTATCTACTACCTCTCATTGTGGTCTTCCACCATGCTGGTTTAGATCAGGTTGAATTCTTCTTTCAATATTACTCGTCGCCCGCCCACGACTGTTGCTCAATAAGTTTACAGAATGCAAACAGATGGGAGTAAATTCCTGGAGGAACCCAGTTAACCCTCGCCATACCGGACAAACCTAAGAGCCGAATCACCTTGCACAGCTCTCGGCACAACATTGGATTTTGTTACAAGGACTCGTCTGGACGTACTCAAATGGTGGCTCCACTGATAGAGGCAGCGTAGAAAGTTCAGGTGGAGCTGTCAACGTTCTATATCTGGGATGTCAAATTCCGACCCACAGATGTGGGTGGCCTACATTTCCCAGAATTCTTCGAATGCAACAGAGCAGTGGTTCCAATCCCTGGTCCTCAGATCCAACTGACAGGCCAGGTTTGCCAGATATCCGAAGCACTGGGAACGCTGTTCCCTCTGCAAAAATAGTGGAGGAACTGCGTTAGCAGATGTGGTATGATTTGCTGCTCAGTGATTGCAGGATTCAGTCTGCATTTCCCCAAGGTGATCCTTAAAACCTGTCCTGTTAGGGCGTCATGAGAACCGGGTTTGGGAAACATTGATATAGATGGACAGACAGTCATGGCAGCTGTAGATCAGAAACATCTGGGCGGCAGAGTTTAACATCCCTGTCCCATATCCGTCCATGCAGGAGATAGTTTGTATGTGACGTACGAGGCAGGTATTGTAACATTATTTCACTCGTCATATTGTCGTCGCAGACACCTCATGTAGTTGTTGGAAACATAAATATGTTGACAGCCTTCCCGATCCATAAGTACGTTTACTGATTACCAAGAAAAAGAAAACATAAAACAACTAGCATAGCGTAGAATCCCCTACAGGTGACTTACGTTACGGCCGGCTTGTCATACGATCGCGGCTGCGTCCGGTGGAGAAAGTGGTCGCCTCCTGCCAGGTCTGTTCATGGTCCACGAAAGCTGCCTGTGCTGTGCTGGATTCAGTCTACATGTATTTCCTCCTTTGCAATCAGTGAAGTTTGGTCCTGCCCACATGTACGACTTACACTGCTTTTTTCTGTACTTTTTTTTTTTCTGATTTCCCAGCACTGACTCGAAGATGTGTCACTGGGTATTGAAACAGGGACCTTTCCGACTTCTCCGGAAAAGCACAATGCTCAGTTAGTGACATGTCGGGAGACGTTGCTGCGCTTTCGAAGTATGCTTGCTGTTTGTATAACGTCTGTTTTTTTTGTTTTTTTATTACAGGAAACCAAGAGAACTTTGCACCACGGAAAATATGGACACAGTGTCTCCGAGAGAGTTTTATAGTATGGAAAGTGTTTATTTTTTTATATATATAAATTTCGATTATCTTTTTTGGCTGAAATGGTTACTTTTTGCTGTATTGTGAAATATCTACAACCAGATAATTAAACATATTATATATATATATATTCAGTTCTGTGTATGTATGTATCAGGGTTATTCAAAGAGAATCGGAAAGTCACCGCACGTTCGGTGACTTTTCGTTCTCTTCAATTCAGTACGATTCGGCGATCCCATTTAGAAGACCCTGCGGTATATTCAGCAAGCACCACAGGGCCATCGTAGTGCAGGGAAAAGCCACCAAACACTCACCGCAAAACCCAGGCGAATGCACACCGAAACCCGCAAAAACATCTGGATTAACGCCGCGAAGAAGTCAGAGAAACCTGAGCAGGAGCCGATCACAGCGCAGAGCAGCCGCCGGAAAAACCCGACATCGCAGACGAATGGAGTGAAAAAAAAATGTCTGAAATTTACATATGAGGTCCAATGAATGATAATAAAAAAGGCTGTTACAGAATTAAGAAAATACGTTTTATAAAAAAATAAAAGGAAATTTTTTTTCCAAACAAATCCTGAAAAATGCTTAAAAGATCCTAAAAAAATCTATAAATAAAGAGACTTTTTACTGCAGAGTATTATAATCAACGTAAAAATATATAACCTGGTACGGCGCAGATATTGCTGTTAGGGGTTTTTGGATCCCACAAATGCATGTAAAATACAACAGTACAGAATAATAGTGAGGTACAGTGTAGATAGTTAGAGAATTGATGAATATTGGAATAGCTGTTCCCTCACAAAGGTAGAGCCCAAACACTGGCTCAGAGTGGGTCCACGCCTGTGGGTTAATTGCCTTCAGACTTCTCAGGTGACCCCCACCTTAGCAGGATTTTTTCTTTATACGTCAGTATGTAATGGAAAGCAGAAGAGAGAAGGACACCCCTTGCGCAGATCAGATATTTATTTATTTTATTTATAAAGGATTTTACCAGGAAGGATACATTGAGATTTCTCTCATTTTCAAGTATGTCCTGGGTTCATGAACATTGAATTTTTACAGTCGTTACAGAAATACAAAGTAATAAATGCAAGATATTAACACAAAACAAATATACAGATTAACAGAAAATAAATATGTAGGAAATAGTCATTATGTTACATGTTTACAGGTGCATTCTGTATATAGTCACTGTGTTACATGTTTACAGGTGCATTCTGTATATAGTCACTAAGTTACATGTTTACAGGTGCATTCTGTATATAGTCACTGTGTTACATGTTTACAGGTGCATTCCGCATTGAGGTATGTTAGTAAGGAGCTCTTGAGTGACTTAAGACTGGAGGAAGATTTGATGGCGTCTGGGAGGTTATTCCAGAATTGTGGTGCTCTGTAGGAAAATGAGGATCGAGCCACTTTCTTTTTGTATTGTGGTATTGCAAGTAAGGTGCAGGTCCTGGATCGGAGGTTATAGGATGAGGGAACTGCTGGGGGAAGCAGTCTATTCAGGTAGGATGGCAGCTTCCCAGAAAAGCTCTTAAACACCAGGTTGGAAAGGTGAAGGGTGCGTCTAGATTCCAGCGATGGCCAGTTTAGTTCTTTTAACATGTCACAATGGTGGGTCATGTAGTTACATTGTAGCACAAAGTGGCAGAATGAGTTATACAATGTAGTAAGTTTCTGGAGGTCTGTTTGCGGGGCAGCTGCATACACTACATCTCCGTATTCAATAGCTGGCATAAGCATTTGTTGTACAATCTGCTTTCTCTTACCGTGGGGCTCAGGCAGGATTTGTTTCTGTACAGGGCACCTAGTTTGGGGTAAAGTTTAGATGAAAGTTTTTCGATGTGGGGGCCAAAGGATAGATTTGGGTCTAACCACATACCTAGATATTTGAGAGACGTGATTGTGGTCAGTGTGCCATTTGATCTTGTCCCAACACATAGATGGGGTGTTTGCAATTTGTGTAGTTTAGGTGCTGTTCCAAAGAGCATTGTAACAGTTTTGTCAGTATTTAGAAAAAGTTTGTTGTGTTTGATCAACTTTTCTACCTCTGTGAATTGTTCTTGCAGCACGACCTCCAGCTGTGGGAGATCTGGATTGCTGGTATAGATTACAGTGTCGTCTGCGTACATGTGTACAGTTGAAGTTTTGCACACATTGGGCAGATCATTTATGAATATTGTGAATAGCAGGGGGCCGAGTATCGAGCCTTGGGGTACACCGCACGTGACTGGGAGGGGGAGGGAAGTGCAGTCAGAAATGGACACCTATTGCGACCGATCAGACACATATGATTGAAACCAGGTTAGCGTGCAATCACCAATACCAGAGTTTTTAAATTTTTGTAATAAGATGCCATGGTCTACTGTAGGGATGAGCTGTTCGGTTCGATCAGTTCGGAGTTCGAACCGAACTTTGGTCATTCTAAAGTTCGCGAACTTCGAACTTTTTGGGTGTGTTCGGTTCGCGTTCGCAAAAAAAAAAAAAATTGAAAAAAGTATAGAAAATGCTTAAAAAATACTAAAAAATCTAGAAATAAAGAGACTTTTTACTGCAGAATATTATAAGCAACGGTTTATTAGATATTGAATTAAAAACTAATGTGTACGTGCAAAGATTCTCAACTCTAAATGGCCTGTGTTTTTCAAAAGGCATAACAGGTGTTTTTAGTCTGGTCTAATCAATTTGATACATTGTAGACTATACTGAGGGGGTGGGGTGGTGTCTGCTTCTGATTGAGATTTGAGAAGTGTTAATTTCCCTCCTAAAACTTCTAATATGCTGTATTTCACCGCTGTGTGCTCAGCTCATTTTTACCGCTTTCGCTCATCATGTTTATACGCGATTTTGAAGCCACATTTTGTTAAATGACCGACATGTTAGATATCGTTCTTTCCGGCAGACTCCGCAGATTCATAATATATAATTTTTATATGTATACGTCCTGTCCTGGCTGTATATTATGAAAAAAATGCAATAAAAATTGAATTTTTAATCATCTGCAGTGTGTAAAGTGTTGTTTTTTTCGCATTTTAGCACATGAGCGTTTGCGATTATGTTTTCTATGGGGTGCGCTTGTACAAAAATTAGAAATGGGGACTTGTTACATTTTGTGGGGGGAATTACGTGATTTATAGCAAACGCACCCCATAGAAAAAAATCATTAGTGCATCATCGTTCACATTATAATTGCAATGTGAACAATATTGCTGCATTAATAAAAATAACACAAAAAAGATACATGTTTTTATTTTCTTTTTTCTTTTTTTTACTTTATACCTGGTCATGTTGGGTATCATTCGAAAGGCCATGCTCAGGCCTTTCGATTGACACCCTCCATGACCCACTAGATGCCTGGAGATATCGGGGTTCAAATGAACCCCCTATCTCCACCAGGGGATTGGCCTGGGCAACATATATACGCATGATGTGAGCTGGCCTGGGCAATATATATATATACGCATGATGAAAATTTGCAAAGGATAAGGCACACAAAGTCAAATTTTGATGTGTCTGAAATTGAAACTTACGTGGCAACTCTTATTTTTTTTTCGTTAATTTATATTTGTTCAATACAGTTAATTTTAATTTGTTTAATAGAGTTAATTTAAAATGGTTTAATACAGTTTATTTATATTTATTTTACCTTTACTATTGGTGCTTTTCAATCTTTATTCTTAAGTAAAAAGAAATTTAGCAGTTTCATGTTGTGTTGTTTTTTTTTGGGGGGTGCAAGTAGCTGGTCTTGCCTAGGGCGCAAAATAGTCTAGCATGACCGCATGGTCCACCCCTGCACTCTTCCACAATACCACAGAGGGGTTACTGTATGATGGCACTTGCTGGCCTGGCACCAAAGGCACAATATTTGGCTGCACTGCCACTGACGCCTGTATCAGCTTCATAACCTCAGAAGGGTGAGACTGTGTGACGGCACTGTTGCCGACGCTAAAGGCCCAATTTTAGGCTAGGGTCCAACGAACGCATTTTTCGCAGCGAACGTCAAAAAGTGCGTCCGAACGCATTGAGGTGTTTTTTCACAGAAAGCTCTTAGACGGTCATACAATGCGCATTTTTGTGCGTGATTTTTTACGGATCCAAACCAGGAAACTTTGGGTGTCTGGACGTTATGTTGGCCGGACATGAGCAGCATCTGACGTCTCCTAATCACGCACACACGCCACTATGCGGACGCAGCGCACTCTGTACGTCTGTACTAGCGGTTCAGCATTCTCAAAAAAATGCGTTCATTTTCCACTTGCGTTGCGCGGCCGGACTTTCATGCAGCCGTACTTCGTATATTGGCTGTCATTGCGTGTCATTTGCTGCTAGTGCGGCCGTGATTAAGTGCGCCTAAAGGCACGTTAAAAGTGCGCTAGTCTGACCCCAGCCTTAAAGCACCTATTGTTACTTTCATCCAAAGCCTGCATAAGTTTCACAATAATTTAGCCAAAAAATCACTAAACTTTTTCTGCGTCTCCGATAATGTCTCCTCTTTTCATACAGACTGCCGCCCCAAGCAGTTGTTTATGGATAGATTAAAGGAAAAGCATTTACCGTCATTTGAAACGTCATTTTTTTGTTTTTAAGTGTTTTTATACATCCTAGAAATCCACCACTTCACGGGCAGGTTATGGGGACCTCCTAGGCACGATATTTGAAGGAATTTTTAGTTTTTATTTTTAACCCTTATTTCATGGAAAACTCACTGTCCCTTTAAAAACGTTTTTTTTAAAACTTTTTGTCCTTGTTTCCTGTCCCCTAGGGCACTACCCGGAGCCCCATACACCTTTTATGGCAAATATCTAGCATATATGCCCTCTTGGAGGGCACTCTAAAAACCGAATTTTCAGCCCCATTGACTTGTATTGAGTTCGAGTTCGTGTTCGGATTCGAACATTTGGAAAGTTTGTGTTCGAATACGAACCAAACTCGGGCGTGTTCGGCTCATCCCTAGTCTACTGTGTCAAAGGCCTTGGCAAAATCAAGGAAGATGGCTCCGGTTAGGTTTCCTTGTTCCATGCCAGCCTTGATATCATTGCAAACTTTTAAAAGGGCGGTTGTGGTTGAATGATTTGGACAGAAGCCAGATTGATCTGGGGTTAAATAGTTCCAATACTGATAGTAATCGCGTAATTGAGTGTAAACACATCTTTCCAGAATTTTTGACATTACAGGAAGTAATGATGTTGGACGGTAGTTGGATACCAAAATATTGTCTTCACTTTTATGGATAGGTACCACCCTTGCAGTCTTCCAGAGTTTGGGTATATATCCAGTCGCCAGTGATTCATTGATTAGGGTTGTGACAGGTTTTGCAATATTGCTGATTTTCAGCAGCATTGCTGGGATTTGGTCAGGTCCTGACTGGTGTTTCCTTTTTTGGTTACAGAGAAGTTTAGTAATGGCACTGACAGGCACCGGTCTAAAACTGAATTTCCCTTTAATACAGGGTTTTTGCACAGTTGGAAGGATCTGAATTGTGTGCTGCCTTTCTGAATGTGTTTCAATTGCTAGCTTAGCAATCAGGCGTGTCCAACAAAATAGTTATTAAAAGGCATTTGCTACATCTAGGGGGTGTTGCAGAGCTTGGTTGTTTACTTTGACAGCAGCTGGTTGGGAGTGGACAAGGGGATGATTGTATGTTACTTATGATTTTCCAAAAATTTCTCAGGTTTGATATGTTATTATTTAGATTTTCATTGAAGTATTGGGCTTTGTCCATTTTTGTTTGCTTTGTGCATGCATTCTGCCATTTTCGGTATTGACAGTGATCGTTCATGGATCCAGTACTCTTGAAATTTGACCAAAGTAAATCTCTAAACTGGTACATTTGTGTGAGGTCAGATGTAACCCAGGGAAGATGTGCCCCTTTGACTCGCACTTTACGCAACGGGGCATGGGCATTCCAGACTTGCAGGAGCTCTGACTGAAAGTATTCAATTGCACAGTCCAGGTCTGGGATTAGGTTTAGCCTGTACCATGTGAGCCTTTGAGATCATTTAGGAAGGATTCATGATTATATTTCTTGAAAGACCTGGTGATTATTACCTTTGGGGGGGATTTTGTGGCCTTTATTTTGCGCACACAGTACACTAGACAGTGATCACTGAAGCTATTAGAATACAGGAGGCAGGCATTCTTGCTATCAGGACATGAGGAGAGAATCCAGTCCAGCAAGGTATGGTTAAGGCTTTTCATATTAATGCAGGTGGGGGAGGAGATAAAAGGTGTTAACTGGAAAGCCTTAAACTGGGAGTAGTGTTTATTGTTTTTAGAATTTAGCCAGTCAACATTAAAATCGCCGAGGACCAGCAGTTCACTTTTTTGGTTTTGAGCTACCAATTTACTAAGGATTTGGGTTATGTTAGAAAGGGAGTGCACTGGGGAGCTCGGTGGGCTATAGAATCCAGCAACAATAATTGGTTTACTGAAAGGGATCTCAATAATACCAGAAAGGAAATCAAAAGTGGCTGGGGAGCTAGAGTTTTGCAGAGGGGTGAACTTTGTGGACTCGTCAACATAAATAACAATTCCTCCACCTCTCTTTGCTCTTTCCTTTCTATAACATGAATACCCTTGTATTGATATGGCAGAGTCTGGTACTTTAGGGGTTAGCTATGATTCTGTCAGCATAATGACTTGTAAGCTTAAGGCGATCTTGTACTTACATTTGGAAGAGCCACATAGCTCTAGAGAAAATGCCCATGGGTTATTGGTACTGGGAAAGCCAAATGAAACCACTCCTTCCTCCACAGCATTTCCTCTTCATTCCTTGATAAAGGTTCTTAGGAACCGAAACATCAGGTTTTTAACCAATAAAGTTTTTTATTTTTCATCATAAGACCCGGAGTGCTCCCATATTTGGTGTACTATATATATATATATATATACACATCAAAATGCAAATGTTCCTCTTGGGGAACTTGAAATTTTGGAAATATGCAATATAGCCACGGCAGGTATGTCCATAAGGTGAAGCATACAGGGGAGAGTTTCCAGGTTGTGGGTATAGAGGATTATGATCAAATTACAGAGAGGCAGAGGAAGAACAAAACTTCTGCTGTTAAATAGAAAAGAAGCTTCAGCTACACCTCATTATTTGGCAAACCCTTTCAAAGTTTTCAAGAGATACACGATGTTATTAGCTGTAAGATACTTAGATAAAAATAACACTATAAACGGAGCCATTTAATACTAGGTTTATCAGTAGCTCATTGATATCCCTTTGTTTCTTTCTTATGTATACATTGTTCCTGGTTTCTAGACTTGGCTTTTAGTGGATCTTTATTTGTTTTTTGGTGGCTCCATTTCTTCCGCCCAGTGTCTCTTTCAAAACAAATATAGGCCAATTCTTCTGGCAAAGAGCTAGTTAATCCCTTCTGCAAATGTGTCGGCTGGGTGAAGTAGAGGTAACATCTCTGCTCTGTAACTGTGGAGAGAGACTGTGGAGACACAGGTTCGATCCCGGCAAGAGCACCTTTCCAGTAAGTGTCTTTGGGCAAGACACCTAACGGTACATACTCGAAAAGAGAGAAATCTTAATGTATCCTTCCTGGTAAAATACTTTCTCAAAAAAAATTATTAATAATAATAATAATCCAGGTCTACGCTGTCTCCACCAAGGTCCACTCTCTGGCTTCCATACTGCCTGTCACGCCATTTGGATATTCAGTTTATGTATAAAAATCCTGTGTATCAGTTGTCTAACTGTCGGTGTTTGTGGGTTACTGGAAAGCTGTACGACTGTAGATATATGCATTGAGAGGTGGTAACTCTCTTGATGTTTGGGAAGAGCTAAAATCAATACATAGAAGCTGCCCACCCAATCGACGTAGGAAGAGAACAGCAGCTGATGGAGAGCCTTCTGGTGCACAGACAGGGATAGATGGCATAGCGAGAAAAGTCTTTATCCACAGCGAGACACCACTCTGTCACACAGTATAGTATCATACTATTCTATAATAGTATATACACTGGCTTATGTATGTTCCCTTGAGAATAGCAAGATCTATCTTGTTAATTAAGTAAAATATAAACCAAATAATAAACATACATTTTTTTAACTGATTACACTGTCAGGATGTCTTAATTTAGAAAAACTTGCACCATTTATACAGGAAGATTAAATCCATGGCAACTGCAAGATTTAAAAGGACACTCTACAGAGTGGTAGTGTGCAATCCTATCTGCTTACGCTGCTGTGAGCTCCCTATTCCCTTTCCTCCATGAGAGGGGGGCTCAGAGGGTTGTTTCAGCTATCCAAATGCAGGAGGGATTAGTCCCTCCAAGAACCACAGCTCCGGGAGCTCTCTGCTCAAGTTTTAGGGCTTGGAGACCTTTGGGAACTAGCCTTATCCAATGGTATCAAAGCCTTCCTGAGCTGAGAGTCACAGGGTTGGCTGCCAGCAGGTGCGTGACATGTGCTGGAAGCATGTCATATCCTGCAGGGCTCAGAGGGAGACCAGCGCTGGATTCAGGGGAGCTTTTAAAGGGTTACAATTTGCGTGGGTCATGAGCAGTTAATGTTTAAACATTCTGTTTACTACCACCTCCTTTTTTTAACCCTATAGTACCATTTAATTAGCATCACCATTGCCGGGCGATTAAACTCCACATACAGGAGATGGGGGCGGCTCATGATAGTCTTTTACGTAACTCCCAGTTATGAAGCAGAGGTGTAGTGAATCTCACAGTCATCTTCGCCTCCCTGAGGAAGCACCACGCTCTCTATGAGAGCTTTAGTCATTCTAGCCCGAAGTCATATAGGCCATTTATTCATCACGATTTATCACATTGTTCCTCGTGACGTAAAACACCGTGTTTGATAATATCAGTCATCTTTGAACCAGCTCAGAAAGTGCAGATAATCCATTTTCGAAAGTAAATTACAGAAACCACAGATGTATTTTTACACATGTATGAAAATATATACAAAAAAAGTCCAGTCTTTGATCAAAACAGTATCTATGGTGCATTGGTTTTCCTGTTTTGTGGTTCACACCTTTTAGTATTTATTTTGCATAGTAAAAATGAACTATAATGTGAATAACATCCTGGGTCCCCAAAGACACGCATTAGGAGAGAGTGCTATTGTAAACAGGACCACCCAAGGGTTTGAGGTGGTCTACTTTTAAGTGGGCTATTTTCAAGTGGAGTTAAAAACAGGAATTCTACCTGTACTGGTCTGGTTTGTATCTTTAGAGGGAGAGAAACCTCTGGTTTATTTGTCAATTTAATTTCTCTTTTTGGTTTTTTTTTCTGCTGGTTTTTTTTTTCTGCTGGTTTTTTTTTTTCTGTTGTGCTTTTTGGTTGTTTTTTTTTCCCCTGGGTGGCTGGTGACTTGTTAATTGGGGGCGTGTAGCCTGTCAGGTGATTTCACTTGTATGGCTACATAATCTCAGTGGCAACTCACTGAGCTTGCTCACAAGGGTTTGAGGTGGTCTACTTTCAAGTGGGCTATTTTCAAGTGGAGTTAAAAACAGGAATTCTACCTGTACTGGTCTGGTTTGTATCTTTAGAGGGAGAGAAACCTCTGGTTTATTTGTCAATTTAATTTCTCTTTTTGGTTTTTTTTCTGCTGGTTTTTTTTTTTTCTGCTGGTTTTTTTTTTTCTGTTGTGCTTTTTGGTTGTTTTTTTTTCCCCTGGGTGGCTGGTGACTTGTTAATTGGGGGCGTGTAGCCTGTCAGGTGATTTCACTTGTATGGCTACATAATCTCAGTGGCAACTCACTGAGCTTGCTCACAAGGGTTTGAGGTGGTCTACTTTTAAGTGGGCTATTTTCAAGTGGAGTTAAAAACAGGAGTTCAAATAACAGGTATCAATTGTTGTTTATATATTTGTTGTCTTGTTTTGGGTATGAGTGTTAGCAAGCTTGAAGGTTTGACCCAGTGCACATCCTGCTGCATGTATGCATGTCTGGAGGAATCCTTCCAGGGTCCATATCTCTGTAGCAAGTGTGAACGTGTAGCTCTTCTGGAAGCTCGTATTGGAGATCTGGAAGGGCACATCGTAACACTGAGGCAGATTGACAATCTTGAAAGGAGCCTGCTTCTCACGGAGCAAAGTATAGTTGAGGAATTTAGGGGTGTGGGAGGAGTGGAGTTAACCGGGGAACAGGTTGGTAGCTGGGTGTCAGTGACACGTGGTAGCAGGGGGGAGGGAAGAGGAAAAGGTTGGCTAGTCCTGATCTTGCGCACACCAACAGATTTGCCCCCTTGAGCGAAGATGTTGGGTGCATCAGCTCAGGTGTAGCAGTACTGGAGGCTGCTCCCTCTAACAGCCGGGGGATCAGCCCACCAAGTAAGGGAGGGATAAAGAGGGCAAGTAAGCCTAGACAGGTTGTGGTGGTAGGGGCTCTATTATTAAGAGAGTAGACAGGGTAATCTGTCGCGCTGATCGCCTTAACCGGACAGTTTGCTGTCTGCCGGGTGCCCGTGTTAGGCATGTGGTTGACAGAGTTGATAGATTATTGGGAGGGGCTGGAGATGACCCAGCTGTCATGGTCCATATTGGTACCAATGACAAAGTAAGCGGAAGATGGAAGGACCTGAAGAATGATTTCAGGGAATTAGGAAGTAAACTGAAGAAGAGGTCCTCCAAGGTAGTATTTTCTGAGATCCTACCTGTGCCACGTGCTACAGTGGAAAGGCAGCGGGAGATTAGGGAGGTCAATGCGTGGCTTAAAGCTTGGTGCAGGAAGGAGGGCTTTGGGTTTTTAGAGCACTGGGCTCATTTTGCACTGGGGTACAATCTGTATAGTTGTGATAGATTGCACCTGAATGGAAGAGGGTCTGCTGTGCTAGGGGAGAGGATGGTTAAAAGGTTGGAGGAGACTTTAAACTAGTGGAAGGGGGGGAGGGATACAGTATCTTACAAAATGGAGACAGAGCAGATAGCGGAAGGGTTTCAGTTCAGACTAAGGGGAGTGGAGCCGGGGGGATGGGTAATGTCAGAACAGTGGAGGCATGTAATGTAAAGTCGCATTCAGCATGTGTGGGTAGAGACAACATTAAATGTATGCTTGCTAATGCAAGGAGCCTTAATAACAAGATGGGGGAACTAGAGGTAATAGCACACACTAACCAATACGGCATTATAGGAATAACAGAAACATGGTGGGACGAAACGCATGACTGGGCTGTAAACTTAAACGGTTATACATTGTTTAGAAAGGATAGGAAACATAAGAAAGGGGGTGGAGTGTGTTTATATGTAAATCAGGATTTAAAGCCTAATATTACACAACTGGAAAGCGATGAGGGAAATGTGGAATCCTTATGGGTAAATATTTCGTTGGGGAATAAACAGGGAAGTCAATTATTGGTTGGCATATGCTATAAACCACCTAATATAGATAATGATGAGGAAGAACAACTGTTAGAGCAAATTAGGAAGGCTGCAGATCATGGTAGCACTTTAATTATTGGAGATTTTAATTACCCGGACATTAATTGGGATAGTGGGACTAGTAATTCAGCAAAGGGAATCCGGTTCCTGAACATTTTAAATGATACCTTCATGTCACAACTGGTAGAAACACCAACTAGAGAGGATAACTGTCTGGACCTGGTTATAACAAATAATGTGGATCTTTTCTCAAATATTAATGTAAAAGAACAGTTGGGAAATAGCGACCATAACATGGTGACTTTTGAAATAAACTCAAAAAAACACATTCATAAGGGGCATGCTAAAATATATAATTTTAAAAAGGCCAACTTTATTAAAATAAAGGAAGCTCTCAATGTCATTGACTGGCAGAAACTCTTTCACGGGAAAAACACTGAGGATAAGTGGAATATCTTTAAACTAACACTAGAAAATTACACGTCACAATATATTCCACTTGTTAATAAATATAAAAGAAACAGACTGAAACCAATGTGGCTTAGTAGGAAGGTAACTAAGGAAATGAAAAATAAAAAGAAGGCATTTAAAGCTTTTAAATTTGATAAATCTGAGGCATCCTATAAAGCATATAGGGCAGCCAATAAAGCATGTAAAAATGCGATTAGATGGGCTAAACTAGAAAATGAAAAAGAAATAGCCAAAGAGAGCAAGACCAACCCTAAAAGATTCTTTAGGTACATAAATTCTAAAAAACCCAAGAGTGAAAATGTAGGTTCACTAAAATCTGAGTCAGGGTTATTGTTAACTGAAGATCAGGATAAAGCAGAAATTTTAAATGATTATTTTTCTTCAGTATTTATCAAAGAGAAACCTATAACAGGAGACATGAAATTCATTAATAAAAACTTACTAATACAAAGTGACTGGTTGACTCAGGACAAGGTTTTACACAAATTAAACAATGTGAATGTTAATAAAGCCCCAGGGCCAGATGGAATTCACCCGCGAGTACTGAGAGAGCTATGTGTTGAAATATGTAAACCTCTGTTCTTAATCTTTCAAGATTCTTTTCTTTCAGGAATAGTACCAGAGGATTGGAGAAAAGCTGACGTGGTCCCTATATTTAAGAAAGGTTTAAAATTTGTGCCTGGGAATTATAGACCTGTGAGCTTAACATCTGTGGCTGGGAAAGTATTTGAGGGGTTACTAAGGGATAATATTCAGGAATTTATTGGGAGGTATAATGTAATTGGCAAAAATCAGCATGGTTTCATGAAACACAGATCATGTCAGACTAACCTAATTACGTTCTATGAGGAAGTAAGTAGAAGTATAGATCAGGGGGTCGCAGTGGATGTGATTTACTTAGATTTTGCCAAAGCTTTCGACACAGTTCCACACAAAAGGTTACTACTTAAATTAAGAAAAAATGGTCTAGATGAAAATACTTGTTCTTGGATAGAAAACTGGCTAAAAGATAGGGTACAGAGAGTGGTCATAAATGGTACATTTTCAAGATGGACACCAGTGGTAAGTGGTGTCCCTCAGGGGTCTGTTATAGGACCAATACTATTCAATTTATTTATAAATGACCTTGAGATAGGCATTGAAAGTCATGTATCAGTGTTTGCAGATGACACAAAGCTAGGAAAAGTAATACAATGTGAGCAGGATGTTACTTCGCTGCAGAGGGATTTAGATAAATTGGGGGACTGGGCACTTAAATGGCAGATGAAATTTAATCTAGATAAATGTAAAGTTATGCACTTTGGAGTGAAGAACACACAAGCAATTTATACCCTAAATGGTACGGAGTTAGGGAAATCCAAGCAGGAGAAGGATTTGGGAATAATCATAGACTTCAAACTAAGTAACAATGTGCAATGTCAAACAGCAGCCGCCAAGGCCAGCAAAGTACTGGCATGCATTAAAAGGGGAGTTCACTCACGGGATGAAAACATAATTTTGCCTCTGTATAAATCAATGGTCAGGCCGCACCTTGAATATGCCGTGCAATTTTGGGCACCTGTCTTAAAAAAAGATATTATATCGTTAGAAAAAGTGCAGAGACGGGCAACTAAATTAATAAGGGGGATGGAAGGGTTAAGTTATGAGGAAAGACTAACAAGCTTAAACCTGTTTAGTTTAGAGAAAAGGCGACTTAGAGGGGATCTGATAACCTTATATAAATATATACGGGGCCATTATCAACCATTGTCTGATAACCTATTCATTAACAGGACTATACATAGGACAAGGGGTCATCCATTTAGACTGGAAGAAAGAAAATTTAGCTTAAAGCATAGGAAGGGTTATTTTACGGTGAGAACAATAAAGCTGTGGAATTCTCTGCCTGTTGAGGTGGTTGGGTCAGAGTCTGTACAGACTTTTAAAAAACGACTGGATGACTTCCTGCAGACACAGAATATTAAGGGTTATAATATTTAATATGTGGGTAAAAGCTTCTTGATCCAAGGAGAAATCTGACTGCCATTCTGGGGTCAAGAAGGAATTTTTTCCCAGTATGTTGCATATTGGCGAGCGCTTCAGACTGGGTTTTTTGCCTTCTTTTGGATCAACAGCAGTAGGTTATGTGGGAGAGGCTGAACCCGATGGACGCATGTCTTTTTTCAGCCTATATAACTATGTAACTATGTAACCCATGACCTTTTTGGGGTCCTGAGTTGGCCAATGCAAGAATGGACTCAGAGGCTTTTGTTCAGGAGTCTTGAGCAAACCTCCAGGGGTGCATTTTAGCATTGGCCACTCAGGCTAAAACCTTTTCACCTCACAGCTTACTATACTTACATGCCTCCTATACTTAACACAGGAAGCGTAATCAATTTTTTAGCATCTCGACAAGTGAGGTATTACAAAGTGCTGCCCGATTTACCATTCGGACGCGCAAGCCGAATTTTAACATCTCCTAAAAGCTGGTGTTAAATGATTCTGCAAATGAAAAATCATTTAACACTCTCCAAAACCTCCCCATTAAATCCCATACACACCTCTCATTCAGCGGTGAATAGGGTGCCCCGATCTTCTGCTCCTTCTTGCCACGATAGTTTAATTTACCAATTCGTGGTTTTGCTGCTGTTTTTTTGGTCTATTTACTTTATTTGCCCTTCTGAGCCAGTAGAAGACCGTTAAAGAGGTGCAGCTAAAGAGGTGACGGTGCCCACCGAGCAAAGGAGCACTGCATGCCATTAGGTCGAGCCTGGAACAAGGCTCCACCATCGGTGAGTGAGACTAACCCTATCTTTACCAATGTACCCAGTCATCATTCAAGTTGCGCTATGAATACCCTGTTTTTTCTATATCCGAGGTGAACAATAATTTCTAAAGAAGGGAAGAGGCCACTCTATACTTGGCCCAGTGCATTTCGAACCAGAGCCTGGAATAAATAGGCTCTGGAAAGTGTAAGTGTGGATTTTTCCTTGCATCCTTCCACGACTAATATATCTAGACAATATTACACTATTTTTCTCTTTCTCTCTTTTTCCCCTTCCCCGTACTACGAGAACGTGGAATCTACTAGAACACGGAATCCACTAGGACAACAAGGATTAGATCCATTTCTCCCCCATTTGGAGGATCCTCGTATACGGACGTTATAAGTGAGAGGCCTACACAGTTATCAATCAGCCCTCCTTTATTTATTCACGTATAAGACTGTCTTTTTAGCCTTTGTCTTTTTAGACTTTTTGCATTATCTCTGGACTATTTTTTATTACCATTTTTGTGCTAATTCAATTGCACTTTATATTTGCACTTTGCACAAGCAGTGTGTGTTGTTTTTATGTCCTTTTTATGTGTTTTTATGAATCGTTTCTATTACGAATATCCTGTTATTTGCTCTATATGCACTTTTGATTTCATTTGCACTTTTCTAGTGCACATTTAAAATAGCACTTTATTTCTGGTCTCTTCCTAGACTGTGCTCCTAATTAGCACCTTTCAGTTGCTTGCACCATATGCACTTTCGATTGCATTGCACTTTTTCTAGTGTACATTTAACATTGGTCTGTTCCTAGACTGTGCTCCTTTAGAATATTTCCGTTTCGCACTTATACGGATTTTCAACGCAAATTACCTCCCTTTGCGCCACTGGAGTAACCCCCATTTCCTTTCGTATCTCAAACACATTTCTGTCGAGGTTTTGTGTTCCTCTTCCAGTAGGCTGCATATATATTCACACCAATATCCTATTCACTTTAGCGCCTCCTCCGTACCACATTCCCTCTAAGCATGAAACGTGTTTATCCTCACCGATGCAGATAGGCCTGTGGTTTTGATACTCATCTTCAGTTTTTCTTAAAGTCTGTGTCGTGTTAGCGGCTGTCTGCCAAGGCATGTGTGTGTTTAAAAGCAAATGTAAGCTGTCCCCAAAGAAAACGGGGTCACAGAGGGTCATGTTTCTACTGTAGTCATGACATTACCGCATGACGTCAGCCCGTGGTTTAACCTTTCCCTGGCACATTCTGTGATATGTTGATTGATTTCGCCAAGGAGAAGCTTGTGATTATAGAAACATCGTAAGCTGCTTGACATAAGAGCTGATTTATGCCTCCAGAGGAACACGGCAGCCTGGCAAGGCATGTTAAAAAGGAGAAAAATACTTAAAAATTATTAGAAATGCATTTTAGCCAAGGTCAAAATTATGTAAACATGCCATGTGATGTAACAGTCTTTAAAAGCTCTTTAAAAGCAATATTACTTAACACCACATTTTGGCAGTTAGTTATTCTTTGGAATCACACGTTATTTTCCTTCTGCTTCGAGATTAGGAGCACTTCCTACACAAAGCATACAGTGTATAGGAAGCATTAAAATAAAATAAGAAGATGTGACAGCCAAACCACAAGAAACATTTGCAGCTCGGCTGGGTCAGGAAAGGAAACGTTATGGTTAATGAGTGGATGGAACTGGGCCAAACAATGCCACCTGTCATCCTCTCGCATTGTATCTCTCTTCCCTTGCTTTCTATTTTCATAAAGCAAACAATTAATTACCGACTACCTGATAACATTCAGTAGAACATTACTAATTCATCCAGAAAAGCAAGTTCAAAGCACAACATGAAAGGCTAATTAAACTGAACACTGACAGAATTTTAATGTATATACTGTATATACTGGGAGTCAAATGGTTTATCTCTCTAAAATAGTAGGAACAAAATAGTCAGGGAAATGCTTATTTTACCCTTTCACTGCTGAGGACGTGTGGGAACGTCCTTATTGACTCCTAAGGAAAGATGGGGTGGAGATAGGGGTTTGTTTGAACCCCGATATCTCCCGACTGTTTTCAGCTAGCAGGGTCATGTTTGGTATCATTAGAAAGGCCAGAGCATGGCCTTTCCAATGATACCAAACATGACCATGTTTAAAGTAAAGAAACAAAATAACAACAATAATAGTAAAAAGAGAAAAAAAATTAAAACGTGAAATGGCTCAGCAGTGAAGGGGTTAAGGTAAAGTTATAAAAAATTACTAATAATTGTTTTTCCAAGTCCCTGCCGGACGCACATTCCATGGGAATAACTATTAAATGAGGAAACTATACAAAAGTGATTATTCAGAGAGAGCCGATCTGGCCCCGAAATATTCTTTATGAACCAGGTAAAAAAAATGGGTTTGGGTCGAAATCCCTACAACCAGGTTACCTAATGCCAAACCGACAGCCAACTTCCCTACACATACAACTCCCTGACAGCCAACTTCCCTACATGGCCAACTTCCCTACACAGACAACTCCCTGATGGCCATCTTCCAAAAATCCCAGCAGCTAACACTAACACTACTCCCTAACCCCCTAAACCTAGCCCTAACCCCCTAAACCTAACCCTAACCCCCTTAAACCTAGCCCTAGCTGCCCTAAACCTAGCCCTAACCCCCTAAACCTAGCCCTAACCCCCCTAAACCTAGCCCTAACCCCACTAAACCTAGCCCACCTAAACCTAGCCCTAACCCTAACCCCCTAAACCTAGCCCTAACCCCCCTAAACCTAGCCCTAACCCTAACCCCTTAAACCTAGCCCTAACCCTAACCCCCTAAACCTAGCCCTAACCCCCTAAACCTAACCCTAACCCCCTCAAACCTAGTCCTAACCCTAACCACCTAAACCTAGCCCTAACCCCCTAAACCTAACCCTAACCCCCTCAAACCTAGCCCTAACCCTAACCACCTAAACCTAGCCCCACTAAACCTAGCCCACCTAAACCTAGCCCTAACCCTAACTCCCTAAGGGTTAGGGTGTTAGTATTAGAGTTAGCCGCTGGGATTATGGATGTCTGGAAGTTGGCCGTGTAGGGAACTTGGTATGTCCGTCACTTGTTCTGTCTGGAAGTTGGCCGTGTAGGGAACTTGGTATGTCCGTCACTTGTTCTGTCTGGAAGTTGGCCGTCGGGATGTTGGCATTAGGGAACCTGGCTGTAGGGATTTTGTCCGGCACCCCAAAAAAATGTATAAATCACCTTGTCACCAACCTTCGACCAAGGCTAATTCCACTGAGCTCTCCTGCAACTTGAATAGTTCATATGCTGCAGTAGGGAAACCAGTTCCCTAATCATGGCAAGACAATGTTGATTCCGCTTTGATTTGTCTCCTGCAGCACATGGATTCTTCCAACTGCTGGGTTGTATTTTTCATGCACTGCCCATCAGTACACATATATTATGTGTCCAGGAAAGCATGGAGGATCTGGCAACCCTACTCTCCAGAACTCTGCATTGAACGGCAATACTAACATCGTGGTTTAACACGCATTTATCCAGCTCATCCTTAAATTATATCAGCTTACAATCATATGTGGACTTGATTTCCCATTCATGAGGCTCCAACCCCAGAAAGGCTGTCAAGTTGCTGCTGATTGACAGCTTTCAGTGCAGAGATTAGATCTTGACTTTGAAATTCTGCACCGTCAACCAGGGAGACCCTGAGGAGTGCAGACCCTTGCCATTATGACCACTTACATTATCTTAAGTGGTCACAGTTGCTAAGGAGTCCCTTTTAAAGCGGCAATGGAAACTTCAGTTTCTACAAAATATTCATTGTCATTAATCCCACTTCATTATTACCCCTTAGTCCTGTCTGAATGACATTTTCAATTGTAAGAGTCACTCTGATCCCCAGTTCCTGGATTTGGCATTACTGCTGGGAGATGTGGAACTATGGTTTCTGGGGGGGTCTGATATGTCATTTTTTCCCCCAGCCCTCTCCTATGTCCAAGTCACCCTGTGGCTATAAGGGTACAGGGTGTTTGTGTTATGTGTGAATATTGGTATTGTCTGTGCGTATCTGTTACTTTTACTATGTCTAAAAGGATTATTTTATGAGTCACTGTAGCCCTTTCCAGCTCCCCCTGTCTAGAATATGTTTACATTTGTGCCCGACCATTGTATCAGGCCATTATCCACTTGTGTAACTTCTTATCTGTATCTAATGTATAAAGACAGTCTGATGCTTATGCTGTGATTACGTTTAACATCTGGAAATAAAATGGGCTATGGCTAGGGCCACCAGGGTATCATGTCTCCAGGCCCCTCATTACACTGTATATACAGTAGTTGGCTCAAATGTTTCATTAAAAATCAGTTCCTGTCTGTTATACCCCAAGCTCTGAGTGCTGCCTCATTTCTGGGGATTATTATCGCCTCTCTTTCATGCCCTTAAGCTTTGGCCAAGGGCTGGAGATGGCACAAAAGAGTGCTGGTGAGAGAACACGGGTCTGACAAGGGAGTGGCATTAACAGATGTGACCCAGTTGGGATACAGTTACAGTTACAAGCATTTATAAAGCGCCAACAAATTCCTTAGCGCTGTACAATGGGAGAGACAAAATGACGAATATACATACACGTTACACACACCGAACAGTAGGAGGGAGGACCCTGCTCGAGAGCTTGCAATCTAAGAGGAGAGGAGTGACACAGTAGGTGAGGGTACCTGCAGTATGTGAAGTAGCGGGGTGCATGTGGGCTGATTGAGAAGATAGAGCAAGAGGGATCATGGAGGAGCCGATAGGCTTCTCTAATGTAATGTGTTACGGAGATCTGTTACATATACAGTCAGGTCCAGAAATATTGGGACATCGACACAATTCTAACATCTTTGGCTCTATACACCACCACAATGGAGTTGGAATGAAATGTGCTTTAACTGCAGACTGTCAGCTTTAATTTGAGGGTATGTACATCCAACTCAGGTGAACGTGTAGGACTTACAGCAGTTTGCAGATGTGCATCCCACTTGTTAAGGGACCAAAGGTAATGGGACAGAATAATAATCATAAATCAAACTTTCCCTTCTTATTACTTGATTGCAAATCCTTTGCAGTCAATCACAGCCTGAAGTCTGGAGCGCATAGACATCACCAGACGCTGGGTTTCATCCCTGGTGATGCTCTGCCAGGCCTCTACTGCAACTGTCTTCAGTTCCTGCTTGTTCTTGGGGCATTTTCCCTTCAGTTTTGTCTTCAGCAAGTGAAATGCATGCTCAATGGGATTCAGGTCCGGTGATTGACTTGGCCATTGCACAACATTCCACTTCTGTCCCTTCAAAAACTCTTTGGTTGCTTTTGCAGTATGCTTTGGGTCATTGTCCATCTGCACTGTGAAGCACCGTCCAATGAGTTCTGCAGCATTTGGCTGAATATGAGCAGATAATATTGCCCGAAACACTTCAGAATTCATCCTGCTGCTTTTGTCAGCAGTCACATCATCAATAAATACAAGAGAACCAGTTCCATTGGCAGCCATACATGCCCACGCCATGACACTACCACCACCATGCTTCACTGATGAGGTGGTATGCTTAGGATCATGAGCAGTTCCTTTCCTTCTCCATACTCTTCTCTTCCCATCACTCTGGTACAAGTTGATCTTGGTCTCATCTGTCCATAGGATCTTGTTCCAGAACTGTGAAGGCTTTGTTAGGTGTTGTTTGGCAAACTCTAATCTGGCCTTCCTGTTTTTGAGGCTCACCAATTGTTTACATTTTGTGGTGAACCCTCTGTATTCACTCTGGTAAAGTCTTCTCTTGCTTGTTGACTTTGACACACATACACCTACCTCCTGGAGAGAGTGTTCTTGATCTGGCCAACTGTTGTGAAGGGTGTTTTCTTCACCAGGGAAAGAATTCTTCTGTCATCCACCACAGTTGTTTTCCGTGGTCTCCCGGGTCTTTTGGTGTTGCTGAGCTCACCGGTGCGTTCCTTCTTTTTGAGAATGTTCCAAACAGTTGATTTGGCCACACCTAATGTTCTTGCTATCTCTCTGATGGGTTTGTTTTGTTTCTTCAGCCTAATGATGGCTTGCTTCACTGATAGTGACAGCTCTTTGGATCTCATCTTGAGAGTTGACAGCAACAGATTCCAAATGCAAATAGCACACTTGAAATGAACTCTGGGCCTTTTATCTGCACATTGTAATTGGGGTAATGAGGGAATATCACACACCTGGCCATGGAACAGCTGAGAAGCCAATTGTCCCATTACCTTTGGTCCCTTAACAAGTGGGAGGCACATCTGCAAACTGCTGTAAGTCCTACACCGTTCACCTGAGTTGGATGTACATACCCTCAAATTAAAGCTGACAGTCTGCAGTTAAAGCACATTGTGTTTGTTTCATTCCAACTCCATTGTGGTGGTGTATAGAGCCAAAGATGTTAGAATTGTGTCGATGTCCCAATATTTCTGGACCTGACTGTAGATCATCTCCCTTTACAGTTTCAGTGGACCATGTGCAATTCAGGCTGTGGTTTCTGATATTTATCTGTGATGAAAAAGTTGCTGCATTTGAAGAAGAAAAAAGTTATCACAACAGCATCTTTTGCAAAAGGCTACAGTTTCCAAAGCTTGTGGCGAGACTGACTTTTACTTTCAGAGCAAATAATCAAAATACAAGAAATTCAAACTTTCAACGTTTTAATTATCCATTTGAAATCTACTGGTGCTTTAAAATAAAATCTAGTTAATTTACTGCAACAGTCCTGCCCTCTATGCATAGATTCAATTCTATACATATAAATTCGATTGGCCGTGTTAGTCCAGATGCCAAAATCACGAGTATAGCAGTACGTAGTGATACCTTTTATTATTGGACTAACCTTACATTTAAAAGACAAGCTTTCGAGAGGATGACCTCTCTTCCTCTGGAAGCTTACTGATCAGTTCCTTCCTAGAATTGAACACACATATATACATATATATATATACTATATATACACACAAGAGACAAAATCCAGTTAATGCAAGGTGTGAAATATTCGAGGGATTTCATGTGCTGCTACCATTTGATCATTGCATGCAGCTATGATGCGTTGTTGCATAAGTCGGGCCCTATTACATTCTTAATGCAAAAGTGCACGCTAAACGGGTGTTTTTTTGCGCGAAGCGTTAAACGTCAACGCACGAAAATCACCGCTGGAATTACATTCCTGGCGCATTTTTTCATCCGTCGGGAAATTGCGCTCGTCAAACCGACGAGCAAAAATGTGCGCAAAGTACCGCTGCCCGCAGAAATCAGTGAGCGCAATGTCATTTTTAACGCGAGTCCGTCATTTTGTGCGGACTGCGCACACCAGACGTACGTTCTGACGGAAGTTCAAGGTAGTGGCCGTCATTTTTGACGGATCTAGTAAAAGAAAACGTGCGCATCGACGTTCTCCGTTGTGAATTCGCAGTTTGGTACGGTCAGGGTGTTACAATTTGCCGTTACCGCCAGCTTTTCAAAGACGTTTAAATTATGCGCGCAAACGCTGTCCGTTAAATTTTGCGCTAATATTGTAATACCATGCGCGTACCAGCGCAAAAACGCATTTGCGCTCACAATGTTAAGTATAGGGTGCACTAAATTGCGCTCGCAAAGGGTTCGCACAGGGTCACTCGCATTAGATGTTAACGTGCATTTTGTGTGCAAACGTCGTAATACGACATTCAGCGCAAAGGGTTTTGCCCATCGCGTTACTGCGTTTTTGCGCGCGCACAATTGTGCGTGAAGAATGTAATAGGGCCCGTCATGTGTAATAAACTTGCATCATGAATACATTTTTCTTATCCTTTTTTGATGCATCACATGAATGAATGGGCAAAACAGGCTGCTGACCCTTGACTTAGCTTCTTTTTATTTGTAGAACTGTGTATTGAATCCCACAAGGATGTAGCTCACAGACAACTGCAGAGCCGAGGTTAGATATCGCAGGTTTGCAACGGCTCTAGGTAAGTGATGGTCAGGTTTGGTACCCTCAGATGTGAGATACGGGAGTCCAAAGGACCCCACTGTCTCCACCATTGGGTTTCCAAAGGGAAACCCCTTGACAGCTAGGGATTACTTCTCACACTGAAATCATTGCACCATACGCGATGCCATCAGTGGCCAGGGAGATGTCCCAGAGGCTTGGCTGACATCCAAGATGTCAGCCACCTCTGGGAGAGGTCCACGATCCGCTGCCCAATGGCCCAATTAGTCTTAATTCCTTCATTCTTTAAGTGTATTGTAAAAAAATAATAATAATAACAATAAAAAAATCATATTATTTTAATTATACCTGTAGATATACACTGCTTGGTCAAAAAGTCACATTCTTATATTCCATTGGACCGTCTTTTGCTGTGATTCCGGCTCGCGTTCGCCGTGGCATCGTGTCAATAAGTTCACGCAATGTAACAGCATTTATTTGCGTCCAGAGTGGTATTAATTTGTGACCACGATCCTGTATTGATGATGGGAGAGTCGCGGCGCTGCGTAAAGTCTTCTCCAGCACATTATCCCAAAGATTCTCAATGGGGTTAAGGTCTGGACTGTGGGGGGGGCCAATCCATGTGTGAAAATGATGTCTCATGCTCCCTGAACCACTCTTGCACAATTTGAGTCAGATGAATCCTGGCATTTCCATCTTGGAATATGCCCGCTCCAGAGAAGAAAAATTATAAAATAAATTTTTTTTGTTCTTGATATTGCTGAACCTAGACCTGCCCAAATGAAGCAACCTCAGATCATAATAGGCTTGTGCGGCAGGTAATGACTGTCAGGTCTATTCACTAAGGTCGGGGGCAGACGAGCGTGGAAGGAACGTCCGTGACGCCCGTCTGACGCCCGTCTGGCCAGTGGCCACCTCGCTGAACGCAGTTAGTGCGCTCAGCACTGCAAGGCTCGATTTCCCCCTATGGAGGATCACGCTTTGCAGCCCCGTCGACGCACGTCTAGCGTTTTGAAAGGGAGGCTTTCTGCAAGGACGCTTGTAGCGCACACAATTCGTGCGCGCGCTACAGCATGTGACCATTACAACACTGCGACGGACGCCTGGAGGCACGTCGGTACGGGCGCACCTAGTGCGCTCATCTGACCCCGGCCTAAACAAACAAAAAATAAAATCAATCATAACCGTCAATAAATAGGCTTCATGTGGTAAATTAAAAAGGACTTCATTTATATTATCCTGTAAGAATGAGGGGAAAAAATGTAAAATAAACCCTAAAGGAACCAAACAGAATAAGTAAAGGTTTTTTTTTTAAAAAAATTTATTTAGAAATTTGGAATAGGGTCACAAAGAGACCAGCAAAACAGGCGCCGCGCAGGGTTATCACATCAACTCTCAAAGATTAAGTATAAACAAAACAAAAATTGGAAATACAAATACTAAAAGAAAGTCCTCTTAGACCAAAAGGCAGCGCCATCAAAAAAGCCAAGAAAAAAAAAAGTATATAAACGGAACCATACGTAGCGGGGAGAAACTGTAGAAAATACCCGAGCACAGGGCCTCAGCTATAGAAAACAGAGATCTCCATACGTCCTCAAAAAGCATCACAAACAGAGAAAAGGGGGAAGCAATCTGTCCTCAGAGCCCCATGTTTCCAGTGAAAGGGGGGAGGGGGAAACTCAGCATGGCAGGGGTCGCCTCGAGCAGGGGCAGCTGTAAAGCCACAGGGCAACTCTCCGCGGAACGTACTTAATGAGGGGTGGAAGGGCGTAGGAAGAGGGGGAGAGCAAAAACGCCATAGGCTCCAGGAAGTAAAGGGGAATGTCGGCAGAGCCAGAAATCAAAAAGGGAGCACCAGTCTGATCAAGACAGAGAGCACGTAGCGGAAGAGGCTCACCTGGTCTGGCTTTCAGCCCGGGGAAGTGGCTGCCCGGTCCGGGGCGAGACCTGCTCCCAAAAGCACTGGCCAGGCTTCGGCCGGATCCGATATAGTGTACAGTACGTTCATGTGGGTAACAGCTAGGGAGCCAGCTAACCCCCAGTGGTAGAGGACCCCCTTATGACGAAGAAAGGTTGTCACTTCCCGGAACCGGCGACGCGCCATCAAGTTCACGAAGGGCAGGTCTTGATATATCATCAACAGGGCTCCATCAAACCGAACAGGTGCTCTAGCCCCAGGGGCCGACATGAGTTTTGACTTGGCCGCTATGACGGAATGGAGATGTTGTTCCGCCTGCGGGTGTGCTCAATCTGCGTGGCCCCGTCGCTTACCGCTGGCCCGACTACCGAGTGGCGCGCACTCGGCGTCTCGTGCGGCCTGGCGTGACCCCGGGGAGGGGTTAGCGGGCGGTGGAGGGGACCCCTGCCTAGAACCAGCCCGACCACTGAGCCATACGGCACTCAGCGTCCCGAGCAGCTGGTTCACTGACCTTGTGGGTGTGGGACGTTCGTGGAAATCGGATCTGCCAGCCGCGGAGGAATCTTCGGATCTTATGTGGGAAACGTTTCGGATCTTCTCTTGCGGGAAACGTTTCCGATCCAGGTGCGGGTGAATCTTCGGATCTCCGGTAGAGGACTTTTCGGATCGGGGACAGATGAATCTTCGGATCTTGCGGGATCGGCGAGGGATTCGGATCTTACCGCAATCCCTCGCAATACCGAAGCGCGGTACACGACCGCGCCCTTCGGATCGGATCTCTCGATCTGGGAACCGAATCACCTTCCGCTGCGCCTCTGCCCTGATGCTCGATGCAGGCACAGAGCGCTCGGTTCGGTTCGGATCTGGGACACCGCACCCTGAGACCTCGAGGGATTCTCAGAACGAAAAGTACGGCGGAAAAATAACCACATCAGTCGAGGCTGGATGCACTGCTAAATCCGGCTTTATTATTTACAGTTCAAGCATTTATCACTTTCCACAAAATTACAATACAATGGGACTCCTTGCCCGCCCTCCCAGGACCCATTGGCCATTACGATTCGGGGAGTCGCCAATTCGGACCGGATGGTCCGAATCGGCCATTTTACGATTCGAACCGGATGGTTCGAATCGGCCATTTTACGAATCGAAGATTCTGAACTGCGCCACAAGGTGATCGGAAAATGGCGGCGGGCAAGGCAGACAAAGGGAAAATACATCACGCAATAAACCAACGGGGACATTTTTACACCACACAAAATCACATCTAAATAAAAGTACTTGCAAAACTGGGTGCGTGCCACCGCACCAAGTGTCCATAGCCACCACTGTCACTGCACCGCCCCTGGCTGAGGGTGCTGGGCCATTCCGTGACACTCCTCCCCCTCCCCAGTTCGACGCACCTGGTCTGACCCCACCGGGTCATACCGGGGAAGTCGGTGCTCCCAGGCCCATAGTCAGTCTGGGGAGGCCGGGTCACCAGGCCTCTCCATTTGGCCTTGCGGCCGTGCCAGCTTGGTCGGGACCCCATGTCCTTAGGGTTACCCCGGCTGGGCGAGAGGACATACGTCCGGGCCGGAGTACCTCCTGTGTCCCCTCCAGGGTTATCGCTCACCCGGGGAACCCGGGTGCTAAATGCACACGCCCCGGGTGCCCAGGTCAGCCGTGGGAAGAAACCGTGGCTGCGTGAGGCCCCCGAGCCCAAGGGTTGCCGAAATGGGCAGAGGCCAGCGGCGCTCTGCCCCGTTGCCAGCTCTTCCGCTGGAGGGCCAGGTACGGACACGGCAACCGAAGGAACAAATGGAGCCAAACCTGGCTGCTCTTCCCTGCAGCCGACGAAGGGGACAAATAGATGCCACAGCAGTTGCACGGGGTCATCCTCGCTCTGCCCCTCGGGGCAAGTTGGGAGAAACGGGCAGAGGCCAGCGGCGCTCTGCCCTGGTGTCAGCTCTTCTGCTGGGTGGGGATCTCCTTGCGGGAGGATGGTTTCTTTCCCCCCCGGGGCCATCAGCGGTTGCGCCAACCCAGCCCGGGGGGACCATCTGTCTGCTCCACCGGGCAGACCGTGGGCAGTGGGCAGAGGCCAGCGGCACTCTGCCCCGGGGCCAGCTCTTCAGCTGGGTGAGGATCTCCTTGCGGGAGGACGGTTTCTTCCCCCCCGGGGCAATCAATGGTTGCGCACAACCCATCCCGGGGGAACCATCCGTCTGCTCCTCCTGGCAGATTTTGGGTAGTGGGCAGAGGCCAGCAGCACTCTGCCCCGTAGCCAGCTCTTCCGCTGGTGGGATCTCCTTGGGGAAGGACGGTTTCTTCCCCCCCGGGGCAATCAATGTGTTGCGCACAACCCATCCCGGGGGAACCATCCGTCTGCTCCTCCTGGCAGATTTTGAGTAGTGGGCAGAGGCCAGCAGCACTCTGCCCCGTGGCCAGCTCTTCCGCTGGTTGGAGATCTCCTTGGGGAAGGATGGTCACTTCACCCCCCGGGGCAATCAATGGTTGCGCACAACCCATCCCGGGGAAACCATCTGTCTGCTCCTCCCGGCAGACTGTAAGCAGTGGGCAGAGGCCAGCGACACTCTGCCCCGTAGCCAGCTCTTCCGCTGGTTGGAGATCTCCTTGGGGAAGGATGGTCACTTCACCCCCCGGGGCAAACAATGGTTGCGCACAACCCATCCCGGGGAGACCATCCGTCTCCTCCCCCGCTGGACCCGTGGCCTCGGCCACCCTGACCTCTTGCGGGGTGAAGGGGGTAACTTCCTCTGCCGGAACCCCCACGGGCACCCATGGGTCCGCCTCGGCCTCCCATAGGTCCCAAACCTGGGGACTGTCGACTTCCTCCGCCGACCCGTCCCACCACGGGGAGCTCAGGCTCGACTGCGGAACGCCGTCCAACAGTCTTCGGTAAGCCACCTCGAGCTCCCACTCTCGCTCGGCTAGGGACTCCAGCTCCTCAAACACCGAGTCCCTGCTGTCTGACGGGATCTCCAGTTCCCGTCGCTCCAGGATCTCTTCCATCCGTTCTTCGGTCTCCTCTCCGAACTCGGGGTCGGCGGCCATGCCCTCGTAGAGCAGCCCCGTGCCTCCGTAGCGAGGCCCTGCAGTGGAACTGCCTTCAATAGGGCGCACTGCCGGAGAGGCGGTTAGCCACCGGAGCGCGCGGTACGCGGCGTCCAGTGCGATCTCCTGTTGCACCAGACTCCGGAGCTCGGCCTCCCACTCCTCTGGGGCCCGACCTTGCAGGAACGCTGCTCGCACATCGTACTGCACCCGATGGACGACAGCGTCGGAAGGAATGTACACACCATGGCAGTCCCGCTCATGGTCCAGGGCCTCGTACCACAGTTCCTCTGTGGACCTCTGGTCCCGCTCCAGGCCCTCCTGCAGCCTTCTTGCCAACACGACCTTCATGTCGGCGAAGGTGCCAGCACAGGAGCACCGCTCCTCAACGGGGAATGTGGCGTCCTCAGATGCAGCTCCAGGCGAGCTGTGAGTCTCCATCCGAGGGTCGCTGGGATGAGTGACGTCCTCAGTACAGGCTCCAGGCGAGCTGAGAGTCCCGCAAGGGCAATCACTGGGGGTTGCAGATTCCCAAGGTGAAGCTCCAGTCGAGCTGTGAGCCTCGACCCAGGGTTCCACGGGGTAGGGTTCGGGGTTACTGTATTCAGTCTCTGCTCCGCGGAGCTCTGCCAACCGCAGCTCGTGCTGGCGTTCCTTCTCCTGCTCAACTTCCCGGTAGAACTCCCGAATCACTTCGTATCTGTCCACCGACGATGAGGCATCTCCGAGCAGGGCAATCCGACGCCGCAACTCTCTGAGGCCAGCATCTTCCTTCACCTCTGCGTGGACAGGGCTGGGGACGGCCGTCGCCACCCTGTCCTGATCCATCCTGGTCAGTTTTGATCAGGGTCTTCCGGTTCTTCCTACCCGGCGTTCCTCCCCGGTTTTCCAACATCCCACGCAGGGTGTCCCGGTCATAGTAGGTGTACACCACCATGGCGTAGGTCTCCTAGGGGCCTGCAGAGAGCGATCCCACCGCTGCCACCAGTATGACGGAATGGAGATGTTGTTCCGCCTGCGGGTGTGCTCAATCTGCGTGGCCCCGTCGCTTACCGCTGGCCCGACTACCGAGTGGCGCGCACTCGGCGTCTCGTGCGGCCTGGCGTGACCCCGGGGAGGTAGCGGGCGCGGTGGAGGGGACCCCTGACTAGAACCAGCCCGACCACTGAGCCATACGGCACTCAGCGTCCCGAGCAGCTGGTTCACTGACCTTGTGGGTGTGGGACGTTCGTGGAAATCGGATCTGCCAGCCGCGGAGGAATCTTCGGATCTTATGTGGGAAACGTTTCGGATCTTCTCTTGCGGGAAACGTTTCCGATCCAGGTGCGGGTGAATCTTCGGATCTCCGGTAGAGGACTTTTCGGATCGGGGACAGATGAATCTTCGGATCTTGCGGGATCGGCGAGGGATTCGGATCTTACCGCAATCCCTCGCAATACCGAAGCGCGGTACACGGCCGCGCCCTTCGGATCGGATCTCTCGATCTGGGAACCGAATCACCTTCCGCTGCGCCTCTGCCCTGATGCTCGATGCAGGCACAGAGCGCTCGGTTCGGTTCGGATCTGGGACACCGCACCCTGAGACCTCGAGGGATTCTCAGAACGAAAAGTACGGCGGAAAAATAACCACATCAGTCGAGGCTGGATGCACTGCTAAATCCGGCTTTATTATTTACAGTTCAAGCATTTATCACTTTCCACAAAATTACAATACAATGGGACTCCTTGCCCGCCCTCCCAGGACCCATTGGCCATTACGATTCGGGGAGTCGCCAATTCGGACCGGATGGTCCGAATCGGCCATTTTACGATTCGAACCGGATGGTTCGAATCGGCCATTTTCCGAATCGAAGATTCTGAACTGCGCCACAAGGTGATCGGAAAATGGCGGCGGGCAAGGCAGACAAAGGGAAAATACATCACGCAATAAACCAACGGGGACACTTTTACACCACACAATAATCACATCTAAATAAAAGTACTTGCAAAACTGGGTGCGTGCCACCGCACCTAAGTGTCCATAGCCACCACTGTCACTGCATCGCCCCTGGCTGAGGGTGCTGGGCCATTCCGTGACAGCCGCCATATCTGTGGCTACCGCGATACCATCCCTCGGGGGATCTTGGGGGGCTGTCGCAGCTTTGTGGATACAGTACACTACCCCAAACACTTCTGGCTTGTCGGGCGGGGACTCGGACACCTGACGAGCCAGACGATTAGCATAGGCGAGCAGGGCCGTGGCAGAGATCGACTCTGGGACATCACAGACTTGGACATTGTGCCAACGATAGCGAGATTCCAGGGTCTCCACAGATCATGTCAGCAGATCAACCTGGGATTGGAGGGTGGTCATCTGAGATGAGAGGACCACCTGTTCACTCACAAGGTCTGTGGTTTGGGCCTGTACCGCCACCACCTGGGAGCGTACCACCTCCACTTCAGCCCGCATGTTAGATGTCTCGGTGGACCAGATCGACTTGATTTCGGCGATAAGCTCCGGTAGTCCCTCATCGTGGTGGGACGTGCATCATCCGAGGCATCTGCAGTGGCCCCATCCAGGCCCACAGGGGAAGTCGCATTATCAGAAGGAGTTCCTGTCTCCCCCGAGACCAGCCGCTGCAAGACGTTGTAGCGATGAGGGTGACCGGTAAGCTGCGGTAAATCCCCTTCATCAGAGAGTGGTAAGTCCTCTTTCGGAACAACCTAAGGAGGGGTCCGAGGCAAGTACCGTGGAGGTTGCCGCCAAAGCCTTCTTCCGCTTTTTCTGTGCCCTCTTCCTCAGCAGCAGGGCTCATCGCCACCTGAACGTGGTCTCGGGACACCGGAGCGAGCCAGTCGGTCCCAGGCATACTCCCCAGAGGCTAGGAACTGTCTTCCTCTTCTGACAAGCCATATCGCGGGGGAAGGGTGGAAGTAGGGGCTGTCACGCAGGCAGGGCGTCCACCACCTAAGGACTCTCTGATGTCCCGCTGTCAGGAACCCACTGATCCGTTGTTTTGCTGAAGTTGCGTTTTCTTCCCCATCTTCAGGGGGAGGTGAGTGGTCAGCCGCCGGGAATCAGTTCCACGCCGGATGGCAAGAAACTCGCCAGGCCTTGCAAGATGGCTGTCCCGACCAGGCTGCACCAGGCCCGAGCCCTGCTGAATTAAAACAACAGCTAAATAGTCCGGGAAGAGGCAACTCGCCTAACCCCAAAGCATCCAGCGGGCACCAAACCTTCTCGGTGTCAAAATCGGATGGGAGGGCCGCAGATTATCAGCTTCAAAGCCGCGTTTACAGCAGAGCACTCCCACCATGCGTCTGCTCCCGTCCGCTGTTAGCTCCGCCTTCAGTAAAGGTAATTTAAAAAAAAAAGGCTAAACTCAAACATACCTCCGCAACTCAGTAAAAACAAAACAGTGTTGAGTTAAATAAAATATATATCTCATTTCTAAAGGTCAGTATGAACAATAACCGTCCATAAATAAGCTTTTTTAAAGGTTCATAATGCTGTATCATTAATATGTGTTTTGTTTGTTGATAACATTTTATATACTTATAATACCTATTGTTATTATCTGTTTAATTAAGCTTAAGGAATTATACTTTAAGAGATGTTATCGTGATTAGCATTCTGATGTAAATGATCACGCTATGTTACACACTTGCGTTGTCACACGCAAGCTATGGAGGAACATACAGTAGAACCCTACTCATACATTCTGCGGAAGCCTGACGTGTATGTGTGGTTGGTAACATTTCTGCCTGTGTAACTAGATGACGTTTTGTACATATATAGGTACAACCCTTCCAAAGAAAATGATAATAATTCTGAATAATGTTTACTTTACTGCGTAGTTTTAAGCAGGGATTGGCTCAAGCAGGTGGAGGTATCATGGGACGATATTAGTGTTCAGATGTGGCTGTATGAATCAGGGCTGCGGTTCATGCAGCTGCACCAGCTTTTTAGGCTAGGGTCAGACGAGCGCATTCTGTGCGGACTGTGCGTCCGTGCACAACGGACGTACTTTACGACTTACAAAAAGGCAGTGGCCACACAGTCCGATTTTGTGACTGACGTTTTTTTTGACTGATGTACCCGGGAAAATAAATTAAAATGCAAAACCATTTTGTCCGTCAAAAATGCTGAACGCACAAATGCAGTCCGTCTGACCTCGTTCATCACTCACACACAAATCTATGCGGACGCGGCGCACTACGCACGTCCGTTCTAGCGGTTTTACGTTCTTGCCTAACGTGCGTCCATTTGCCTCGTCCGTTGTGCGTCCACACTTCCGTGCGGACGTACTTCGTGTGTGGGCTCCATTGATCATGATTCCCTGCTACCATGGACGTACAAATGTGCGGTAACACGGACGTGAACGCTCGTCTGACACAGGCCTTAACTATTGCTACCTTGCTTGGGGAGGATCTGCTGATCTCCCTACCAGCTTCATGAACCACTGGCGGTACATGGGATGGTTTGGGGATGTACTCTTTTATCTTGCCCATCAATCATGTGTCTGGTACTACTGATAAAGTGTCTCAGATATTTTAATGTTTTTTTTTAATTATTATCTTGCTTGTTTAGTACACTCATGATGTAGAAAAAATGCATGTGGTAGTCCCTAACTATTCATGCTAAATGATGGGCAAACGAGGCCAATGTAATGTGTCAAATTAGCAATACTCATTAAAAGCACATTAATCTGTAGTGGGGTGTGAATAGGAAGAAAATAATCCTGAGTGCACGTCTTCATACAGGGTTACTCAAAGAGATCCGAATTGCTGGAGAAAGGTAACCGAACACTGAAATTCAGCGTACAGTTACCTATCCTGGTCATTCGGCTATTCAGAGAGCAGGCAGTTCGCCAAATCTTGCCGAATTGCCTGCACATACGGCCTGTTCGGTGCCTGTTCGAGGGCAGTGAAATCCCCATAGAGAAGCAATGCTTCGGCTATTCAGAGAACACAAAACAGCAGTGAAAGGTTCCCGAAATGCCCTCCCATTCGGTGTTTTAATTCGGCAGGTTATTCAGGCAAATCCCATAGGCTTCAATGTTAAAAATATTCCCATTTTAATTCAATATCTAATAAACCGTTCATTATAATATTCTGCAGTAAAGAGTCTCTTTATTTATAGATTTTTTATGATATTTTAAGCATTTTTCAGGATTTTTTCTTTTTAAAAAATAATTCTTTTTTTTTTCTTATTTTATTTTATTATTTATTTATTTTTTAACCCTTTCGCTGCTGAGGCTTTTCCCGCCCCTATGCTGAGGTCATTTTTACCTGTTTTGCGCATCATGTTTAAACGTGTTTTGAAGGCTTATTTTAGTATATGACCCAGACATATTATATATCGTTCTTTCCGTCAGACTCAGTAGATTCATAATATGTCATTATTATATGTATACGTTATGTCATGTCTGTATATTATAACAAAAAATGCAATAAAATATGTATTTTCAATAATTTACAATGTGTAAAGTGTTTTTTTCCACATTTTAACATGCGAGCAATTGCGGTTATATTTTGTATGGGGTGCGCTTGTTAAAAAAATTAGAGATGGGGTCTCGTTACATTTTTTTTTGGGGAAAATGACACTATTTTTAACAAACGCACCGCATACAAAAATCGTTAGTGCAGCATCATTGTTCACATTATAATTGAAATGGGAACAATATTGCTGCATTAACAAACCAAAAAAAATAAAAAAAAGTGTTTATTTTTTTTTTTTTTATTTTTTTTTTATTTTTTTATTTTTTTATTTTATTTTTTTATTTTTTTTACAAAATTTTTCACTTTCATGTTTGGTATCGTTGGAACGGCCATGCTCTGGCCGATCCAACGATACCAAAATTTAACCCCTAGCTGCCACGGATCGGGAGATAGGGAGTTCATTGGAACTCCCTATCTCCACAGTTGGTGGCAGTTAGGGGTTAAGTCTAGGACTGGCGTCATCGTGCTACGCACGATGACGCCAGTCCTCTGGGGGAGTTCCCGGAGGCTTGGCCGACATCCAAGATGTCGGCCAGCTCCGGGAAAGGATCGCGAACCGGCGCTTTTCAGCGCCGATTCGCGATCCAGCTCCCCAGGGGTTAATGCCAGGCACCATTTGGAAGGGCAGGCTGTGCCCTTCCAAATGATGCCTGGGTTAACCCCCTGTGTGCCGCCGATCGGGAGGGAGAGAGGTCCGAAGGACCTCCCCCTCCCTTTCAGGCGCCTCCTCCGCACATGCGGGGGGGCGCCTGAATTAGGTGTCATCGCGCCCCCGCGATGACACCTAATTCTGGCGGCTGCTGGTCCGGATGCCGGGCTGACATCCTGGATGTCAGCCCGGGGGGGCCAGCGATCGGCCGGAACCTGGCCGAACGCTGACCCCGATGGGAGGACGCGCTCAGCGCGTCCTCCGCATACCAGCGGGACTGCTGAGGACGCGCTGAGCGCGTCCTCAGCAGCGAAGTGGTTAAGTTTACTTATTTTTTCTGTAACAGCCCTTTTTATTATTATTCATTGGACCTCATATGTATATTTCAGACATTTTCGATGAGTAGTTTCTTTGTAAACTGCGTTTCACTTTTCAAACATTCAAGCAAACTGTTTTTCTAATTTATTCACTGCCTTCGTCTGCGGTGTCGGCTTTTTCCGGCGGCTGCTCTGCGTGTGATCGGCTCCTCCTCGGGTTTTTCTGGCGTTTTCAGCGGGGTTAATCCAGATGTTTTTGCGGGTTTCGGTGTGCATTCGCCTGTGTTTTGCGGTGAGTTATCGCCGGGTTTGCGGCGACTTTTTCCTGTAATTCGGGGACCCTGTGGTGCTTGCTGAATACACCGCAGGGTCGCTGAAATGGGATCGCCAAATCGAACCGAATTGAGGAGAACAAAAAGTCACCGAACGTGCAGTGACTTTTCGATTCTCTTTGAATAACCCTGATAGTCTTCTGTGAAGCACAGAGACATGAATTCTCTGGAGAGACCAAGTATTAGGTTCTTGTGTTGAGGGTCTGTATAATATATATATATTTATTATTGCAAAAAATTTACATTAATGCTTAATTTGTCAAAGTTTAAAAAGCAAGGAGATTCCAAACCTAAAATGCCCCACCCTGGGGTGAGAGGCTTCAGCTCAGGCCCAAACCCAGACCCAGAGGCCTTAGTTTGGGTCCGGAGGCCCACAGAGCCGTCAGCCAGCGTCCACTTGGCCTAGTGCTAGGGGGAGGGTTCTCACGGGTGGGCTAGGCAAGAGGCTTCAGCCTGGGCCTGAAGGACCAGTCCTGAGCGGAGAGGCTCTAGCCAAGTCCGGAGGTCTGAGCCTGAGCCTGGGGACTCACAGGAACTCCAGTCCAGGCCCGGAGGCCTAGCCTAGGCCCAAAAACAAAACCAATCTGAATAATAACATTTTTGAATAATTTTTAATTTAAAATTAATTTCTCAATAATTTAAGAATTGACAGTATGAAAATAAAATGATGACAAAAATGTGTTTAAATGATATCGTAGCAATAAATTATCAAAACTAATTACATACTTATACAAAACATAATAATATATAAAATAAAAATACCAATAATGAATAATTATGACACTTATTAAAATAATTTTATCCCTTTTCCCCAGTTTATCCTTGCAAAAAAGTTATGATTTGCTTTCAGTGCTACGATAGAGATTTGTTTTCTGTCTCACAGGACTTTGAGGACACCAGCAACTCTACATCTCCTGCCGTCCAGAGGTGACGTTCATCAGTTTTTGTCACTTCCCAAAACGCTCAGTCCAGCCGTCTAACCATTATTTTAGTTCTTTCGTTTTGGGGAGAAATCAGTCAATATCAGGGTGGACCAATGGCGTAAACAATAGGGATGGCAGGGCTCGTGTTTGCAACCAGTACCATCTCTTCAAGCCAACCCTGCGTTCCCTTGTAGCATAGTGCAGTGGTGTATTTAGGTTTTGTGCTGCCCTAAGCCTGACTAAACTCGTGCACCCCCTAATTTAAATTTGAGGCACCCCTTCCTGTCAAGGGCACACCTCTTCCTGGTTAATCCCCACCCTTCCTCTTTAAGCTCCAACTTTTCCTCTCTTTATATTAAAAGTGGATACCAAGTGCCTACTTGTATATTTTGTATACCATTTCAAATGTATCTATTGAGATAAATAAAATTCTGAAATGTTTAAATTCAAGCATTTTTACAAAGAACAGCCACGCATGTCACGTATACTGGATCACAGCCGCTCGAATTGGTTGAACAATAAAATCCACAGAAACGTGCACTGCATATGAGTGTATCACAGAGCTGCACAGCAATAAAACCCACAGAAATGGGCACTGTGTATGAGCATATCAGAACTGCACAGCAATAAAACTCACAGTAATGTGCAGTGTGTATGAGTGTATCCCAGAGCTCCAGGGCAATAAAACTCACAGTAATATGCAGTGTGTATAACAGAATCCACAGCAATAAAACTCACAGCAATGCAATGTGTGGTGTGTGTCAGCGTATCAGAATCCACAGCAATAAAACTCCCAGCAATGCAATGTGCGGTGTGTATGAGTGCATCAGAATCCACTGCAATAAGACTCCCAGCAAACCGAGTGAATATGAGCACACAGCAATTATTTATTCTATATTTACCGGCCTCTGTCCGCGGTAAGGCTGTGTGCAGAGTCAGCAGGGACTGTGTACGAACTCAGCAGGAGGTCCCTCCTGGCCACGTTAGGATCGCGGCTGTGCCTGTGCGTGGAGCCATCTTGTCAGCAGTTGGGTGCCACTGCCAGAGGGTGCACCGTGGCTTTGATTTCCTTCCCGGTGGGTGTTCAGTCCAGAATAGAGTGAGAGTCCGTGTTAACAAAAGGGCGGGCAGCTGCATGCGTGTCACGTGGTTCAGCCAGTCAGGTGGTACTGAGACTCCGTACCACCTGACTGGCCGGACCATGTGACCTACACGCACGCAGCCTCACCAGGAGCCAGGCAGCTCAATGACAAATTTCTATCACTGCAGTGCTGTTTAAGGAAAGGTCCACTTTAAACAGCAGTAAGCAGACAGGGCTTCATATTCTGCTGATACCCCCCCCCTTTACCTGCCATTTACTGTCATCTTCTCTCTATGCACACAAATCACATCCCCCTCTAAAATTCTATTCGATTTTATTCCATATGCAAACGCCCTGCTCCGCTGCTCGTTGTTTGAGAACACAGCTCAAAGCTGACACACAGACACACAGCACCTCCTAGTACCCCCTAATGACACCCCAATAATCACTGGTACCTGGGGCGGCCCGCCTTCCGCCACTTCCCTAAGTACACCACTGCTCTGTGATATGCTCACACACAAGTTTGGCGAACTGCCAGCAAGTACGGTGCTGTTTGAAGGCATTGCAAATCCCCATAGAGAAGTAATGGTTAATCTATTCAGAGAATACCAAACAGCAGAGAAATGGCAGTGAAATGCCCTGATGTTCGGTGGTTTCAATCAGCAGGTTTATTCAGGCGAATCCCTTAGGTTTCAATGTTAAAAATATTCCCATTTTTATGCAATATCTAATAAACCATTTATTATTTTAATCTGCAGCAAAATTTCCCCCCCTTTTTTTGAATAGCGGTTTTTCTTTTTTCTGTAACAGAACTTTTTATTATCAATCATAGGATCTTATATGTAAATTCCAGACATTTTCGTTCAGTAGTTCTTTTGAAAACAGCAGGCCACGGGTTTGCGGTGGCAGCATTCAGCGGCCGACTCCATGCACTTTGGGGACCCTGCGGTGAATGGTGAATTCACTGCAGGGTGGGGAAATTTTATTCCCCGAAGTGCAGGGAACTACAGAACACCAAAATGTTGGCGTCATTTTGGTGCTCTGTGAGTAACCCATTTAGGCTAGGGTCAGACGAACGCATTTTTATGTTGTCTGTGAAAAAGTGCGTTCGAACGAATGGACGCATTTTTTCACAGAATACGTGATAGTGGTCATACTATGCGCATTTTCGTCCGTGATTTTGTACGGATCATCAATAAAACTCTTTTTGCGTCTGGACGTTATGTTGGCCGGACATTAGCAGCGTCTGACGTCTCCTAATCACACACACACGCCGCTAGCAGACGCAGCGCACTCTGTACGTCAGTACCTGCGGTTTCACGTTCTCGAAAAAATGCGTTCATTTTCCACTTGCGTTGCGCAGCCGGACTTTTGTGCGACCGTACTTCGTATATTGGCCGTCATTGCCTGGCATTTGCTGCTAGTGCGGCCGTGATTAAGTGCGCCAGAACGCGCGTTCGCACTGCCTCAGTCTGACCCTAGCCTTAGTGGTGAGGTTTTTTGCTGCCCCCTGGAAAGTGAAAGCCTAGGCCTTGCCTACCCAGGACATACTTGAAAATTAGTGAAATCTCAATGTATCCTTCCAGGCAATATACTTTGCAAAAGTAAAAAAAAAAAAAAAATTGTTGTTTTTTTTTAGGGGTGGGGCCACCAGTGCGGGCCGCCGCCCCATGGAAAGTGCCGCCCTAGGCCTAGGCCTTGTTGGCCTAGGCCAAAATACACCACTGGCATAGTGTCTCAGCAGTTCAGCGACCCCGGTATCGCCTGAACATGTTCATCATGAAATACCTCCTATGCCGCTCATAGTACCTTATGAACTCTCTTACTTCCAACATTCAACTCTCCCCATTCCACCTGTCTTTCAAGATGTCGCTAAAAACACATTACTTTAGAAAGGCCTATCAGCTCACTCCATAATCTCCCCATTGTACCTTTCCTGATCTATCTCCCACACAGCCCCCATGCATCCCATTACTTCTCATAGTCTGCTATTTATTCACTGACAAAGTTTCTCCTTAAATTTAAACCTTTCTAGTTTAGGTTTCTTTATATTTCCGCCTCACATGGGAATCTATTTTTTTTTCCGCTTGTGGTGTGATGTTTTTTTTTGCCTCAAAGTTTTGGGGAGTGAATTTCTAATGAGAGACGTCTGCATGGAGAATGCGCTCCCCCGCCTCTCATAAATCGGACTCCTGCAACACCCCATCTATCACCATGTTGATACAGAGATTGTTGGTGTTTCCCGTGTGGTCCAGCATGTTGGTGGCTGCAGTAAGTGAGGAAAACAGCCCTGCCTGGAACTCTGGCTTCAGCCCCCCCCCCAAGCCATACAAAATCTGTAAAAATCTTTAAATACCTTAAAAATGGTCTTCCCAGAACTGTTGCAGAAGTTCCAACAAATGTGTTGCACGTGTAGTTTGCTTTGCTTTAACCCTTCTGTGCAGTTCGTTGGGGTTTATGTCTGGAGACTGCACTGGCCATTTGGAGCTGTCTTGTTCTTGTCTTCTAAGGTAGTTTTGACACGGCCTGGAGGTACATTTTGGGTCATTATCTTGCAGGATGAACCCCTGACCGACTAGGCGCATACCAGTGGGTATTGCATCTCACTTCAGATGCTGTGATAGTAGTGTAGCGCTGTTTTAAATTCTGTTGCAGTAATTGCTCGGGTTTGGCAACCAGAGGGAGACAAGCGCAATGTAAAGTATACTGGACACAATGGTACTACGTTTTCCATCATGCTTTGCGGCGGAGACAGGAAGTGGGCGGGGAGAGAACGAAGGACATCCGCAGCCTCGGTCGAAGGAGAGCCAGTGTGAGCCAAGCGACGAAAGGTGGAAGACGCACGTGAGACTGCCAGAGATTTAGACCAGGCCGGAGAGCAGACGCGGCCTTGCGGGTGCTGGAAATCACAGACAGTGCTAGCGGAGACTTATCCAGGCATCACTGAAAAGTTTGCGCAGACACAACGTTCCGGTTTGGACCCCGAGTTAGGAGACCGCGATGATCCACTGGGAGTGCAGACGGTAGGCCGTGATTCTCGTTACCGAAATCGGACAAGCAGGAGAAGCGGATACAGTGGCACAGAGTTCCAGTACAATCCCAGCGGAGAGAGATCCTTGATCGGACAGCGGAGCAGATTGCCTAGCGGATGGGTGAGAGGCCTTCCAGGCCACAGTCAAAGTCTAAACAAAGCACGCTGCAGTATTGTTTAAATCTACAGGGCCCCAACGTGACTAGTCGAAGATTTGCTAAAATCCATTCACTGGCCAGTCGAATATAGTACCCGGGTACCGGAGATCACACACACACACACTCCTTTTTGGGACATTACCTTCACGGGACTTACACTCAAAAGAACGAAGGGGTTAAACTTTTCTTTTACCGCTGTGCGTTTCTCGCATTACGAAGTCCTGTCTTCTATATACCGTGTTTACATTATATATGCCACTTTATTGGGATCAGTAAAGCATATAATCTATAAAATCCACAACAGTGCTGGTGTATATTTATTCCCTAGTGTGGTGAGACTAACCTGAAGTTAAATTCAGCGGCTCCTCCGGGAGTGAGCGCTACAGTAGTTTTGGTTCAGGGATCCACTCTGTGCAAGTTGCCGACTTCACGTTTCATCCTCCATGTTTAACAGTTGGTGACACACACGGAGAAGTCGTCCTTTCGTCTACTCGATGGCGTCCAAAAACCCTGCATGATGAACCGAAGATTTCAGATTTTGATTAATCGGTCCATAAGGTCTTCAGTATTCCACTGTCTGTACTGATAAACACTAAATAGCAATATGCAAAAAATAACGCAGCGAGAATGCTGACAACTGATCTACATTTAATAAAACAATAATGGGCCCTATTACAATCTTCGCGCAAACGTCTGCGCCGGCGCAAAAACGCATTAACGCGAGGGGTAAAACTCTGCGCAGAACGTCGTATTACATAGTCAGCGCAACAAACGCGGGTACTCGTCTAACGCGGGTGGACCTGTGAGAGCCCTTTGCGAGCGTACTGTTCTACGCGCGTCCTATACTTAACATTGTGAGCGCAAATGCGTTTGTGCGCTGGTACTCGGATGGTATTACAATCTATGCGCAGTTTGTAATGCAGAGTTTGCGCGCATAATTTTAGCAACTCCTAAAAGCTGGTGTTAATGGCAAATTCTATCAACCCGGCCGAAACCAAATACACCAGCCCAAAAAAAATACGCAGCAAAGTATAGTTACACATTCTACACATACCCAAACAATACATTTGAGAAGTTGTATGTGTTTTTTTTATTGATGCAGCATATATGCGCAGATTTATTTTGACAGGCGCAAAAATTTAACGTGAGATAATTGTGGTTCTTAATTCTGATTGGCTGAATCGCGTGAAAAAACAGTCAGCACACTAATTTCTGCGCGCAATGTTACATGTGCACGTCCGTTTTACGCGCATTATTAATCGACGGATGAAAAAATGCACGAGGATTGGAATT
This sequence comes from Leptobrachium leishanense, assembly GCA_009667805.1. Lineage (NCBI taxonomy): Eukaryota > Metazoa > Chordata > Amphibia > Anura > Megophryidae > Leptobrachium > Leptobrachium leishanense. The sequence goes on along the minus strand of CM019069.1, from coordinate 134,222,919 downwards.
CCAGTGGTGATTTACGCGTGTTAATGTTTAACGCTTGGTGCACAAATTCCCGCGCTGCGCGAGCGTTTAACGCAGAGATTGTAATAGGGCCCAATGTTGGTTAAGAACATTAAGAAGGAAGGCGCCAGTCACTGAGGCCTAAACATATCCACCAGAGATAATGGCACTCTTAGATTGTAAGCTCTCGAGCAGGGTCCTCTCTCCTACTGTTCTGTGTGAGTAACGTGTATGTATATTTATATTCTGTCTCTCCCATTGTACAGCGCTACGGAACATGTTGGAGTTTTATAAATACTTGTAACTTTAAACACTTGTAACTGTAACTTATCAGATGTGCAAGGACTGCTTGTAGAAGCTTGACCCAGATCAACTGGAGACCACACAAGTGTCACATTTCACTGGAAGAATGTAACCAAACCGCACAGAGAAAGGGTTGCCACAACTTGCGATAGAAGCTCTGTGAAAGGGGAACTGCTCCTCCTCAAATTACAGGCAGTAAGCCAATAAACGGGCTACACAAGTTCCACTACAGGGGTTATTCAGAGAGCACCGAAATTTCAGTGCTCTCTCCTTTGGTGCACTTCGGCATCCTTAATTTACCGACCCTTCGGCGAATTCAGCATTCACTGTAGGATCCCCTAAGTACGCCGAATTGATACGCCAAATGCATCCTCAAACTGCCGCAAAACCACCAAATCGATTTGAAAAACCTCTGAATGCAGCCGCAAACCCACCGAAAAAAGCCGACGATCTGCCGGAAAAAGAGGACCAGCTGCCGAACAGGGGTAACAAAATTGGGAATCAAGATTTCACTGAAAAAAACCCGAACGATGCCTAAAAAAATTCTACAATAAAAATAAATAAATTGATTTTTTGCCACAGATAAAAAGAATAAACGGTTGAATAAATATTTAATAAAACAGGGAATTTTTTATTCATTGAAACCTATGGGATCCGCCTGTTTAAACTTGTCGAACGAAAGCAACGAAGATCAGGACGACAGCTTTTCACAGCTGTCTGGCGTTCTCTGAATAGATTAACGTTACTTCTTTACTGAAATTTCACTGCCGCCGAATTGCATCGTATTTTACTGGAAATTCATTAATATTTTGGAGAATTGCCAGCTTTTTCAATAGCCGAAAGCCCACGAAATTGCACTGTATGGGAAAATTCGTTGTTCGGTGCAATTCGGTGGCCAATTCAGTGCTCTCTGAATAAATACCCTTGAGACAAAAATATTCAGCTGAACTCTAGACAAATACTGTCTATTCAATGTTTCAGCTCTACACCGGAGACCTGCATGAATAGTACAATAAGTGACTACAAGTTACATACAAAACAGAGAGCTAGTGACTTCAGTCATACAGATGCACCTGAATTTAGAGATCCCTGTTCTAGAGTCTTTGGAAGATGTCAGTTTGTAAAGCAAGTTCAAGTAGGGATGTGCATGGCTGAAAAATTAGTTTAGTTTAGATTAGTTTCATTAGGTTTTTAAATCATTTTGTTTTCGGAATTTCGGAACTAATTTCGTTTCGTATTTCGTTTCGGATAGATTTGAAATTTGAAATTGATTTGTAATTACGAATCGATTCGAATTTCATATATCAATTCGATAGTTGATATCAATTTGAATTTCGGATAACTAAATAAAACCCCAATTAATAAAATGTTGCTGTTAAAAGAAAAGCTAGGGTTAAATATTAAGCTGTGTCACAGATTTAGTATTTGAGTCAAATTAAACAGTGAAATAAAATTAATTTGTTTCATAAAGTCCTTTGCTGACTATTACTTGTATTTTAAGTTAAGATCAATTGGATAGTTGATATCAATTTGATAGTTCATTTCAGATTCAATAGTTGATATAAATTTGATAGTTCATTTCAAATTCGATAGTTGATATCAGTTATTCAATTTTTCTTTTATTATGATGACACAGTGTAAAACGAAATAAATTCGTTATATACCGTTTCGTTTCGAATTCGTATTGATTCGTTATTCGGAAGTACTTCCGTATACGAATTATCAAATTCTGTTCTAAATTTTTCCGAAACAAATGCACATCTCTAATTCCAAGTGAACGGAGCTCATGCCTGAAAATTCTTGTGTTGAAGGAGTATAGAAACAAGCCAAAGCAGAGTTAATGAACCACCTTCTCAGTTTGCACAGAGTGTTATCGACTGCAGGGTTGCCATCAGGGCAGTGACAACCCATGATATGATCAGGGGCCGTGTGGCTCCAGGGGCCCCTGGCCTTTGCTAAACCCTGTGCACGCTGTCTAAGTGCCAAAGATGTACAAGCCACCCAGGATTAGCCCAGTGGTATACCAAGCATTCTCCCGGTGGGCCGCAGCACATGGAGCCGGTCAGAGCACTCTGTCTCACCACTTGGGGAGAGATTAGTATGGTCTTTACCTGGCAGAACTCTCCCTTCAGACCAGCGAAGAATACTTTTTATCCCCTTGCTGTACCACCAAGGACTTGATACACCTCATCAAAATAAGATAAGCATAAGAGGAGACAAAATATTTTTAATAGGTTTACTGGATGCAGCCGAGGGAAGTGGCTCCCCGATCAAAGGTTCAGTAAGTGGCTCCAGGTACCTCTACTGTACCTCTCTACGGCTCCAAAAAAGGGGTGTTTGCATTTGTTATTGCTTTATCTCTTGCACGGAAGCGACTTGCCTGGAGTTTTGGCTCTGATGCCCTTTGGGTGGGGTATGTGATGATATCCTCGTCGTAAGGATTTCCTCTGAAATGCACACGCAAGAAAAACCTGAATTGGGTGGGAATGCACTGAAGGACAAACTGTTGAGGCTTTACAGTATTATTAACAACACAACATGCATCCACCACCAGGGTGCCCAGATAGCCAATCTCAGGATATATTGGTTTCCCCTATACCATTACACACAATAATAGAAAAAAATAACCTGGATCGGCACAAGTATTGCTCTCTAGGGTCCTGGATTCTCGCATACATATATATGTAAAAGGAGACAATAATAGTGCAACACTGATATATACAATATACTGTAAATGTATGTAATATATATCCCACTCACAAGAGTAGAGCCGTAACACTGGCTCTAAGTGGGTCCAGGCATGCGGGTAAATTATCTTCAATTTCTTAGGTGACCCCCACCTTACAGCAAATTTTCTATCCGAAGTTTATGCAGTGGAAAAAAGGGAAAAATTCCTTGTGTAGGTCCGCAAACAAAGGTCACAATTTTATGTACAGATGGAATCGTACTCACATTCTGAGGAGCTCACATAGCTCGTGGATGTATGCCCATAGGTTTTTTTAGGGTGGGAGAAAAAACCCAGAGGAAAAACCACCGATGATCCAGGAAACAGCAAAGCAGGAAACAGGATTGAAGATAAAAAATAAAATTTATTAAAACATAATTAAAATAGCCACCAGAACGCGTTTCGCCGCATCAAGTAACGGCTTCATCAGCTGGAATGGTTGTAATGGGCCTGTAGACCCTCTTATAGTGTCCATAATCATTATTAATTGTCCCCATATGTCCAGCTTGCTGTTGTAATTAGTCCTTTCGTTTCCATCGACGTCCGGTGTTGGGCGCCACCATTTTGCGCATGCGCGGTTTACTTCCGCGTTCCACCGCGTTCCAAAACGCCGTTTTTTTACTTCCGCGTTCCACCGCGTTCCAAACACCGCTCTTTTACTTCGGTCGGCGGTTCTCGGCCAGAGGATAGAAATGGATGCAGGATTTTCTTTTTTTCGCAGTACTCAGAGGTTGAGGCCCTAAAGACCTTGCCCTTCCTCACCACATGCATCCCAAAAACAAAAAGATTAAAAAATTACATATGTTTAATTTGGAAAAGATTAACATTATTCAAATAAATGGTGCTAATCCCTAAGGATTAACAATGACCATATGAATAATATCCCATTTTAGTGACCTCCTTTATCAAAAAAGTGTCTAGTGCATGAGTGCTTTATTTAAGTTATTTTCATTTTAAAACTATATACCTAGAATTTGTAGCAGTATCTTCCCATTTAATATTAATTAATAAAATATTAATAAGTGCAATATATCAATAATGTGAACCTCATTTATATAAAATTACTATTAAAGTGTTGTATTATTACTGACTGTTACCTAAATGTTAAATGCATACTTGAATAGGTGTATTGCTATTATAAAGTGCTTCTATATGTTCAGTATGTTAATGGCATTTTAAAAAACTATATACCTAAATTTTATTGTAGTGTGTTCCCATTTAATAACAGTTAATAAAATATTAATTAGTGCGATATATTAGTAAATAATGTGAACCTCATTTATATGAGAATACTATTAAAGTGCTATATTATTGCCAGCTATTACCTAAGTATTAAATGCATGCTTAAATAAGTTATATTACCATTTTTAAAGTGCTTCTATATATTCAGTATTACTAAATAATGTGTAAGTGAGGAGAAAAAAAAAAAGGGGGGGTTTTCCTTTCCCCTTTTCTTTTTCTCCCTTCCTCCCTTCCCTCTCCCTTCTCATTTTTATATCGTGACCTTCCTTTCCCCACATGTGATGTTTTGATCATTATTTATATATAGCCCCTTTCAACACGAATGGTGAAAAGGGTGAGTGTGTGCTATAAATCCTATTTAGACCCCAAGAGGTGCACAACAACTCATAAAAATGAACCACCTCAAAGTCGTTGTTTAACCCATTTGGTGCCATAGTACCCATTTCATAGATGGTCCGCATCTCCTCTTGTCCCAATTTATTAACAATATTGTCATCTATATTGATTTTATATACTTTCTTAATGGCCATAAATCTCAAACCTGCTGGGGATCCCCCATGCTGGAGCTTAAAATGCAATGAAACCGAGTGTTTTTCATAAAGCTTTTTTATGTTTCTAACATGTTCCGAAATTCTTATATTTAAAGCCCTCTTTGTGCGTCCAACATATTGGAGGCCACAGGGACATTCTAAGAGATATATTACGCTTTTTGAGCAACAATTAAGAACCTCTTTTATTTGTATCTTTTGATTGATTTTTCTATTCATATATTCTGTCCTACAGTCTTTCCTATTACCAGTCGACCTACAGGTCAGACATTGTCCACAGACATAAAAGCCATTTTTTAGATTGAATTGATTCTGATTTATCTTTTTATTTTTAGGTTTGCTATGTACCAAATTCATTTTTAAGTTCTTAACTCCTCCAAATACTATTTTTGGCTGTTCTCCCAATAAGCTATTTAAATCCTTGTCTTTCCGAAGAACATGCCAGTGTTTTTTGATTATTCTCTTCATGTTTTTGGCTTTGCTGCTGTAGTCACACAGAAATAGGACTTCTCCTTCTTTAATATTTTTTTTAGGTTTATATTGGAGTAAATTTGTCCGATCCTCCTGTTTAAGTTGGTCAATAATTGTATCTAATTCTAGGGCATTATACCCCTTCTCTACAAAATTTTCTTTCAATTGGTTGGCCTGTTGCTCAAAAATGTTAAGGTCTGAGCAATTCCTCCTCAAGCGAATGAATTGCCCCCAGGCACCCCTTTAAGCCACGATGGATTGTGGCAGCTTATGGTGTTTATATAAGTATTAGTGTCTACCTCTTTAAAAAAAGTTTTACATTTAACAGATCCTTCACTAATATATATTTCTAGATCGAGAAAGGTTATTTTCTCCCTGCTCCATTTATTTTCTAATGTAATACCCCAAACCTGGCAGTTAAGGCTATCCAGAAAGGTGATTAAATCTTCCTCACTACCTCTCCAAATGAAAAATACGTCCAGCTATGCGAACCGTAGACAAACTGGGCTTCCCAGCCTGCCATATATAGGTTCGCATAGCTGGGCGCCCAACATCCCCATCTATAGACGTTTTATTGATGACGTATTTTTCATTTGGAGAGGTACAGGGTTATCCAAAGAGCTCCGAATTGCTTGAGAAAGGTAACAGAACGCTGAAAATCAGCGTTCGGTTACCTTTCCTGGCCATTCGGCTATCCAGAGAGCAGGCAATTCGCCAAATACTGGCGAATTGCCTGCACATACGGTGCCTGTTCGGTGCCTGTTCGAGGGCAGTGAAATCCCCATAGAGAAGCACTGCTTCGGCTATTCAGAGAACAAAAACCAGCAGTGAAAGGTTCCCCTAATGCCCTGCCATTCGGTGGTTTAATTCGGCAAATTTATTCAGGAGAATCCAATAGGCTTCAATGTTAAATATATTCCCGTTTTAATTCAATATCTAATAAACCGTTCATTATAAAATTCTGCAGCAAAAAGTCTCTTTATTTATAGATTTTTTAGGATACTTTAAGCATTTTTCTGATTTTTTTTATTTTTTTATTAAAAGTCCGATTTTTTTTGATTTTTTTTCAGTTTACTTATTTTTTTTGTAACAGCCCTCTTTAGTATCATTCCCTGGACCTCCTGTGAAAATTTCAGACATTTTCGCTCAGTAGTTTCTTTGCAAACAGCGTTTCATTTTCCCAGATTCATACAAATGGTTTTTCTAATTTATTCACTGCCTCCTCTACGTCACAGCTGCTTCGGCTCTGTGTGATTCGGCTCCTTTTCGGCTCCTGTTCGTCTTTTTCAAAGGTTAATCCAGATGTTTTTGCTTGTTTTCAGAGTGCATTCGGTTAGGTTTCGGTGGGTTTACGGCAGCTTTTCCCTGCAATTCGGGGACCCTGTGGTTCTTGCTGAATACACCGCAGGGTCACCGAAATGCAATCGGCAAAAGGAACCGAATTGAAGAGAACGAAAAGTCACCGAACGTGCGGTGACTTTTCGAATCTCTTTGGATAACCCTGGTAGTGAGGAAGATTTAATCACCTTTCTGGATAGCCTTAACAGCCAGGTTTGGGGTATTACATTAGAAAATAAATGGAGCAGGGAGAAAATAACCTTTCTCGATCTAGAAATATATATTAGTGAAGGATCTGTTAAATGTAAAACTTTTTTTAAAGAGGTGGACACTAATACTTATATAAACACCATAAGCTGCCACAATCCATCGTGGCTTAAAGGGGTGCCTGGGGGCAATTCATTCGCTTGAGGAGGAATTGCTCAGACCTTAACATTTTTGAGCAACAGGCCAACCAATTGAAAGAAAATTTTGTAGAGAAGGGGTATAATGCCCTAGAATTAGATACAATTATTGACCAACTTAAACAGGAGGATCGGACAAATTTACTCCAATATAAACCTAAAAAAAATATTAAAGAAGGAGAAGTCCTATTTCTGTGTGACTACAGCAGCAAAGCCAAAAACATGAAGAGAATAATCAAAAAACACTGGCATGTTCTTCGGAAAGACAAGGATTTAAATAGCTTATTGGGAGAACAGCCAAAAATAGTATTTGGAGGAGTTAAGAACTTAAAAATGAATTTGGTACATAGCAAACCTAAAAATAAAAAGATAAATCAGAATCAATTCAATTTAAAAAATGGCTTTTATGTCTGTGGACAATGTCTGGCCTGTAGGTCGACTGGTAATAGGAAAGACTGTAGGACAGAATATATGAATAGAAAAATCAATCAAAAGATACAAATAAAAGAGGTTCTTAATTGTTGCTCAAAAAGCGTAATATATCTCTTAGAATGTCCCTGTGGCCTCCAATATGTTGGACGCACAAAGAGGGCTTTAAATATAAGAATTTCGGAACATGTTAGAAACATAAAAAAGCTTTATGAAAAACACTCGGTTTCATTGCATTTTAAGCTCCAGCATGGGGGTTCTCCAGTAGGTTTGAGATTTATGGCCATTAAGAAAGTATATAAAATCAATATAGATGACAATATTGTTAATAAATTGGGACAAGAGGAGATGCGGACCATCTATGAAATGGGTACTATGGCACCAAATGGGTTAAACAACGACTTTGAGGTGGTTCATTTTTTATGAGTTGTTGTGCACCTCTTGGGGTCTAAATAGGATTTATAGCACACACTCACCCTTTTCACCATTCGTGTTGAAAGGGGCTATATATAAATAATGATCAAAACATCACATGTGGGGAAAGGAAGGTCACGATATAAAAATGAGAAGGGAGAGGGAAGGGAGGAAGGGAGAAAAAGAAAAGGGGAAAGGAAAACCCCCCTTTTTTTTTTCTTCTCCTCACTTACACATTATTTAGTAATACTGAATATATAGAAGCACTTTAAAAATGGTAATATAACTTATTTAAGCATGCATTTAATACTTAGGTAATAGCTGGCAATAATATAGCACTTTAATAGTATTCTCATATAAATGAGGTTCACATTATTTACTAATATATCGCACTAATTAATATTTTATTAACTGTTATTAAATGGGAACACACTACACAAAATTTAGGTATATAGTTTTTTAAAATGCCATTAACATACTGAACATATAGAAGCACTTTATAATAGCAATACACCTATTCAAGTATGCATTTAACATTTAGGTAACAGTCAGTAATAATACAACACTTTAATAGTAATTTTATATAAATGAGGTTCACATTATTGATATATTGCACTTATTAATATTTTATTAATTAATATTAAATGGGAAGATACTGCTACAAATTTTAGGTATATAGTTTTAAAATGAAAATAACTTAAATAAAGCACTCATGCACTAGACACTTTTTTGATAAAGGAGGTCACTAAAATGGGATATTATTCATATGGTCATTGTTAATCCTTAGGGAGACCCTGCGGGGTGCACCATTTATTTGAATAATGTTAATCTTTTCCAAGTTAAACATATGTAATTTTTTAATCTTTTTGTTTATGGGATGCATGTGGTGAGGAAGGGCAAGGTCTTTAGGGCCTCAACCTCTGAGTACTGCGAAAAAAAGAAAATCCTGCATCCATTTCTATCCTCTGGCCGAGAACTGCCGACCGAAGTAAAAGAGCGGTGTTTGGAACGCGGTGGAACACGGAAGTAAAAAAACGGCGTTTTGGAACGCGGTGGAACGCGGAAGTAAACCGCGCATGCGCAAAATGGTGGTGCCCAACACGGACGTCGATGGAAACGAAAGGACTAATTACAACAGCAAGCTGGACATATGGGGACAATTAATAATGATTATGGACACTATAAGAGGGTCTACAGGCCCATTACAACCATTCCAGCTGATGAAGCCGTTACTTGATGCGGCGAAACGCGTTCTGGTGGCTATTTTAATTATGTTTTAATAAATTTTATTTTTTATCTTCAATCCTGTTTCCTGCTTTGCTGTTTCCTGGATCATCGGTGGTTTTTCCTCTGGGTTTTTTCTCCCACCCTAAAAAAACCTATGGGCATACATCCACGAGCTATGTGAGCTCCTCAGAATGTGAGTACGATTCCATTTGTACATAAAATTGTGACCTTTGTTTGCGGACCTACACAAGGAATTTTTCCCTTTTTTCCACTGCATAAACTTCGGATAGAAAATTAGCTGTAAGGTGGGGGTCACCTAAGAAATTGAAGATAATTTACCCGCATGCCTGGACCCACTTAGAGCCAGTGTTACGGCTCTACTCTTGTGAGTGGGATATATATTACATACATTTACAGTATATTGTATATATCAGTGTTGCACTATTATTGTCTCCTTTTACATATATATGTATGCGAGAATCCAGGACCCTAGAGAGCAATACTTGTGCCGATCCAGGTTATTTTTTTTATTTTTTTCCTTTACAGTATTATTGTCTATTTTTAGTGGTCTCCGAAATCTTGATTTGGCTCGTTTGCACGATACGTATCCTCGGAAGACATCGATTACTGTGTTAGTATGTTTATTGGCTGGAGAATTTGGCTTTGTTTATTGTTTCGGCTGACATCTTCTCTTTGTTTCCTTCGTTTCTTTCTTCTCTCCTATTTTCAGCTTTTTTTGCCCCCAACAAGAGTTGAAATAATCCGTCCACACGTTAGTCCACTGCTCTCCTTTATGGATTTTGTTCGAGTAAAATGTATTAAATTCATTTTAAAAAAGTCACTTTAGTTGCATACAGATGGGTTAACTTTACTCACACCACTTACCTGCAGAAGTCACAAAATGTTTGATTGCGTGAGGTATGTATCTGGAGCTGTGAGAATTGGGGAGGGGAGCAGGAGACCCCCTACAGCACCAGCAATCCTTGGAGCCTGGAGCGGCGCCAGTATGGAAGGCGGTTTGATTGGGCTATGATGGTGTGGAGAGAACCAGACCAGACCCCATTACCAGTCCTGGAGGTGACTGGGCTTATAACATGTCATGGGCTGGCACCCACCCCTAAACCAGGCGCGTAATAGATCCACCAGAGAGGTGGATAAACGATAGACAGGCTGGATCGGTAACGGGGACAATAGAGCAGAGTCATAACCAAGCTGGGTCAAACACAGGAGAAAGCAGAGGGGAACAAGCCGAGTTGATACAAAGAAAAACTAGTAGACACTATGAACACACTTTTGGGTGAGTAGAACCACGACAGGGCAATTACTGATCCTCCAGCAAAGGATTATGTAGGTGACCAGGCTTTGCCTATCCTTGCATAGTCTTAGAGCACTAGAATGTCCATGTGGGTCCTGGATGTGATGACACTCAAGCCCCAGCTTCATTATGCACAGAGTGGCTATAAAGGGGTATCAAAATTGCCATTCAAAATGACACAGGAAGTCATCGCTCCCATATGCACATCAGAAAGTGGTGCCGCGGTATGTCACAGAGCAAGGCCGTGTGCTGTGGAGCAGCTGCATCTACAAGACCCTAAGTCCCCTTGCACTGAGGAATGATGCTGGGCAGATGCCCAGAGACTGTAACCTGGACAGGAACACAATTTGTTTCCAGGTGACTTGCTACAAATAATCGCCATGGCCACAATTCCCACTGAAGGTAACGAGAAGTTGTTTCTGCCACGATCTGTCCATCATTAGAATGGCCAAACAGTCAGAAAGCCAGTCCTGACCCTCCATGCACTCGACTGCGCTAACTTTGAATTCTTTTTTTTTTTTATTAGGGTAATAAACACAAAAAGTACATAGCACATTTGTCTAGGTAAAACAAAACAATAGTATTTAAGCCATACATTCCATAATACGTTCAAATTGTATTATTTGTGTGCCAAGATAATCTGAGTAAATAATTTAAATTTAGTATTGTGCACTAATGAAAGGCGAACACTTCACATCTATCTCTGCGAGGTCTCCATTAAACGTAAAAATCGGAAACGAGATATGCAGAAGGAAGGCCGCATCTATTTCTCAGGCAGGACTCTCCATCCGATCTAAGGGGGCAGAGAGGCCACTCAGATATTTTGCTCTTTATAAGACACTATCAGATGTAAAAACACTTCCAGGCAAATTCGTAAGTTTGCCCTTGCAGCAGAGATAAAAGCAAGAGAGAAAATGATGAATTAAAATAAAGAAAAAAGTCTAAACTGTTCTTCTTTGGGGGGAAAAGGGAAGAGAAAGAAAGAGATAAAGAAAAGAGCAAAAAGGAGAGAAAGAGAGGAAAAAAAAAGGGATGAGGGGAAAGGACAGAAAAAAAAGGGAGGATCGTAAGGGAAAACTTAAGAGTCCTTCAGCACAGAGAGCGGCGAAAGTCGAAGGTCAAGGAGCCGAAGGTCAAGGAGCCGAAGGTCAAGAAGCCCCGGGCACAGAGGCAGCGAGCAGAGACACCTACTCCAAGGTCTCCATATCAGTCGGAGCGGTCCCTAGCCAAGCAGAAAAGGCCAAAGAAGAAAGAAACGTACTCCAATATAACCAAGTGGCATTAAACACTTCCATAAAACGCTCTGGCGACAGATTGTACATTTCCTGTGTCCGAAATAATTCAACTCTAGTCACCAGTTCCCTAGATGATGGACTCGTAGTGTTTCACCAATATACAGGAATCAATGTTCTCGCTGCCAACCATATTCGTAGAATGATAGACTTCTTCAAGGTCTTTATCGGATAGGGCAGCTGACTAAGTAAATAGATCTTGGGGTCAAGCTCGAGAATTATGTCTGTGACATGGCGAATCTAAGATTGAACAGCTTGCCAGTATGAAACAATACAAGAACATTGCCACCAAACATGTAAGTACGAACCATCCTCAAGCAAGCAGTGCCAGCAGAGGGGGAGATCTCTGGATTAAATCTGGCAATCCATTGAGGGGTGGAATACCATAGTGTCGTCAACTTGTACAAGGTTTCCCGCAGTTTCGAGATGGGGGAGCCATGATGTATAAGGATGAATGTCTTTAGCCAGGAAGATGGGGGGATCTCTTCTCCGAGAAACTCGTCCCATCGACGTGTATAAGATGGCAGGTCATCTTCTACCGATTGTAAAAGATGGTATAGTGTTGACAAACTCCTGGCCAGAGGTATCTTCCTACTACAAAATGTCTCAAAAGGCGTTAATGGCCTTGTCATTAGGGTGCCATTGGGTAACGAAAGGAGGAAGTGACGAATCTGTGTGAAATTGAAACGTTCTAAGATAGAAGGAGGAGGAAAACCTTCTGGCGTAGGTATAGCTCTGAAAGTCCCAACATCCACAACGTGATGAGCTAGCAGGCCTGGGTCAGAAGTGAACCTGTTTCTCAATGAGGATATCACCCCACTTGGCAGTGCCGGGTTGTAAGAAATCGGTAGCAGGGGGGACAGAAATGAGGACAATGAATGAGAGACTCTCAATTTGTGCCAATGTTTAAGGGTGCATCCTAATGTTGGGGCCAGGTGACAGCTTGAGGTAATTGTGTCGGTAAAAGCCAGGGTAGCGTCTGTACTGGCCTACCTGCCAGAGCACTTTCAAGGTCAATCCACCTTTTCTCTGAATCCGTTGCCATCCAATCTATTATTCTCGTTAATAGAGAGGCGAAGAAATATCGACAGACGTCGGGTAATGCCAATCCTCCTTGTGTGGTCGGTTGACACAGCACTGAGAATTTTACGCGGAGCGCATCGCCGTCCATATAAAAGAGAGGAAAAGTCTGCACAATTGTTGAAAGAAACTCCGGGGTAAAGGTAAGGGCAAGGTCTGCATCAGATACAAAATGCGAGGAAGAACATTCATCTTCAAAACTCCTACGCGACCTAGCCATGAAATATATTTAGGAGACCAAGTCTCCAGGTCGCGGGTAATGTCGGCTAAGAGATGATCATAGTTCAGAGCCGGAATACGGCGAATATCTGGACATAACCAGATTCCCAGATATTTAAGCTTCCCAGCACACCATCTAAAGCTAAATCTCCGACGCAGCGGCAACGCTTTCTCCCGCAAAAGGTTAATGTTCAATAGTTCAGATTTATCCTCATTTATCGCGAGACCCGCAATATTTCCATAAAGTTTAAATTCCTGCACTACCACCGACAGGGACTTCTCCGGGTTTGTTAACATAAACATCAAGTCGTTGGCATACGCCGAAACTTTATGTTGTGCAGCGTACCCTTGGAGTCCGGAAATAGCCGGGTTATCGCGAATTGAAGTTAATAGAGGCTCTAAGGCCAAACCGAAGAGAAGGGGCGAACTTTGAACAAAAAAGTACTCGATGATAACAAACATAAGCGTATCAGATTGTAGTAAAATATTTTCAGAAACTGAACTTTGTCCGATTGTGACATCCAAAGTTTACACTTCAGTTCCCTACGTTCAACCGTTTCACACAGGCACGTAAATGGTTCCACGAACATGTCATAACATTTTGATGTTCCGATTATTTGCATCTGTTTGATCTCTAAGAACCATCCCCATGCATTTGACTACGTGTCTCAACGCTACTTTATTTTAGACGGACTTCTGTTTATTTAATGGAATGTTGCCAACAGTAAACAAAGCTAACTCAATAAGAGAAATTCCAGCGGCAGCAAATACCAACTTTTACCATCAGTGTCGAGTCCTACGTCTGCGAGCCTTTCTTTTGCTTATTTATTATTTATGTGTTTGTCCATGGCCTTGCTTGTCGGCTGGTACCCCTCCTGTCCTTGTGCTGGGTTTGTGTTGTGTCCCCTGTTGGCCAGAAACAGAAACCTATAAATTATGGGGTAACAGATCCTTCCAAAAATACGGAGGGGGACGGGGACAACAGGTTACAAATTCTTCCCAGCTACCACATTTTCCTCATAGATCTACGCAAAGGGCGTGTGTCTGGGGGTGAGGATTTATATGGGGGAATTTATGCTTTAGTTTTCTATCCTAAGCTATGCAAAGTCGCCAATCTCTATCCAACGGTTTTCCTGTCTGTGAAATGTCAGTGTTTGTTGGTATTGGAACTTTGCCAGACAGCAGAGCTTCCTGAATACCCCCCCCCCAAAGTTTATAAATAAATATATGTTTCTATTAATACATTACATTAAACAGAATCCTGGATGACGATAAACAGTGTTAAACTCATACTTCCACGAATGGGGTTAGAGCTGAATTAAAGTCACCCTGACCACTTAAGCTTATGAAAATGGTCAAGGTGTCAGAAGTCACGTGACTACCCAACCACACTTCTGAATGAGGAACTTCAAGTTGAGATAGATCTACTATTATAGCTCAGCGAACTTCACGACAGTCTGATAATACTCAGAAACATACAAGCATTCCATTTGTCTCAAAATAGAGTCATGTCAGTGGACATGTTGGTAACATGATTAGGAAACATTGAAGTATCCTGAAGAGAGCATATGGTGAAATTCCTTTTTTTCAAAATCCTCCCATCTTCGCCTATAAAAGAAATAAGAATCTAAGAGATCGTTTAGTTAGAGCAGACATAGGCCCCTTGAAAGAGAAACAACAGAGGTTCTGAGGTCCACCAAAAAAAGGCACATTTCCGTGTCTTGATTGTTCTTCATGTAATGCAGTCATAAAAGGAGATTTTTTTATTACATCCACATTCGGGAGAGAAAATTCAGATTCATGACTTTTATACTTGTGATATGTGGTGTATGTTTTGAAATGTCCATGTGGGTTGCTTTATGTGGGTGAGACGACAATGAAAATCAAGGAATGCATTACTAAACAGAAATCCACGATTCGGACAAAGCAAATTGATTTACCAGTCCCTGAACATTTTATTAATTGCGCACATAGCGTAGCACAACTCAGATTTCAGGTGATCGATCACGTTCCTGCCTTACGGCGAGGTGGAGATAGGAGTAGGTTATTAAAACAGAAAGAAAAACGATGGATACATAGACTGGATACATTGTGGCCTAAATAGGGAGTTTCATTTACATTGTTGTTATTGATCTAATAATAATAATATTTTTATTTATGTATACTAGTGTCAGTCCACAAACGTTGGATAGAGTATCTGGGAAAGTATACCTAGACAGAAAGGTTGGAGATATGGGATCTCCTCTTATTGTGGGGGCTCCATATTTTTTGTTGTCCGTTCTTCTGCAGGTTTAATATGTTAATATTTTAATGTTTATTTATGTCCATTGGTATTTTTTTATTTGTATTATTTATTTTTCATTTGTTTGAATTTTTGTGAATCCCCTCTACCCACACATGTATATGTGGTTTTGAAATGTCTTTGAGATGTTTTATATGTCTTCTAGTGATGTGCGTTTTCGGGATTTCGGGATTTTCACGAAATTTCCCGATTCGTGCATTCGGATTCGGCTGATTTTCCGAAAATTTTCAGATCCGAAAACGGCAGATCCGAACAAATTTTCGTGCCGAAACGAAAACTTTTCGAATGGACTAGAAATGTGTAAAATCGAAATTCATTTTCGTTCCATTCGTGATTTCGGCTCCATTCCTGATTTCGGTTCCATTTCAGACATCGTATTTATATCGCTGATTCTGTAATTAAATTTTGTATCATTCCCATCTCAATGTATCCTTCTTGTAAAACCAGAGAAATCTCAATGTATCCTTCTTGTAAATCCAGAGAAATCTCAATGTATCCTTTTTGTAAAAAATGAGAAATCTCAATGTATCCTTCTTGTAAAACATGAGAAATCTCAATGTATCCTTCCCGGGAAACCAGAGAAATCTCAATGTATCCTTCCCGGGAAACCAGAGAAATCTCAATGTATGCTTCTTGTAAAACATGAGAAATCTCAATGTATCCTTCTTGTAGAACATGAGAAATCTCAATTGGCAGAATTATCGTATCGCCCGAATTATCGTATCGTATAATTATCGTATCTGAAAAACCATTAGTTTACGTCAAAACGAATAGACACTTTGAAACGAAGAGAACAGACGTTCCGAAAAACATGAAAATTTCCGAAATCACGAAAAAAAGTCGATCTGAAAAACGAAACGAACCGAATCGAAATGAAAATCGGCCGAAACGAGTCGAAACGAGAATTTACAAAATCCGAACGAACCGAAAAAAAAAATCGGGGCACAAGCCTAATGTCTTCTATAGGTATTCTATATTTAGAAGGGGACATAGGTATGATCAGAAGTAGAATTACCATATGAATTAGTTAATGACTTGCATGTGTGGGGATCTAATTGAAGGAATTTGTATGTATATATAGGGGAGTGGAGTCTGTGTACACTTTAGTATGATTAAGGCTGTCATGGCCGAAACGTCACTTATTATGGATTAGGCTGTTCTCCCATGAATAAAGAAAGAATTATACATATTATTGAAGTCCTACTCCGTTCTTGTGCGGTATGTTAGGGGTCCTTCGGCGCCCCCTTTGAGCGGTGACTTTACGCTGGTGTGGAGGGCTCCCGATGCAACGTGATCACAGCGCTTGTGGATGGTGTCAGAATTCTGTCCGTCCTTACACCCTGCCTGTCCCTGGCTACTGTGACAGTTCTTCAAAGCTCCGCCCGAACAGCTGTCAAACAGGGGCAGATGTACCGGCTTCCAGGGATTTAATCCGACCTTAATCCAAAAACTCCTATAGAAGCACACTGTCATAGGACACCATTTAAATATATTGGTCGTGTTTTTTTTTCCCAGATAAAATATTGGCTGCTTGCCGTGTATAATGTTTCCGCAATATCAGCTGATCCCTTTGACAAAAATTCACTTGCGGCCAATATTCGAAAAATGCCGCCGGTCCAAACAAAAGCTGGCCGGTAAAATGTCCAATAATGCTTATTTTATACAGATTTGTACCTTAAAACATGGCCAATAGGATTTGGGGGCCAATTCCCTCTACTTCCCTGCCTGAAAATCCATTGATCAACACATTTTAACAGTTGCAATTTTTTCAGAAATCATCATAAAGATAAATTGAAAAGTATCGCCATGAGAGAAGATATTTGATGCGTATATTTATTGGGAGTCAAGATTTGTATCTCTCGAACCGGAGAATGCCTGATAATTGGCTGAAAATGGTCCCGATTTTGGCCAATGTGCATCACTCCTTCTCTACAAGAACCACATATTGGACGACAGCCATCCAACTACTTCCTGTAGCCTGATGCCTGGATCCGCCAGAATGAGGAGAAGAAAATGACAGAACGCCAGGTAGGTTTTTCCTTTTTTACCAGTCACTCTTTTTTGCTTTTCTATCCAACCCACCATTTTTTTTTTAAAATAGAGTTTCCTTTTAAGAAAACAGAAACATGGAGGGAGCAGAGCTGGAGCAACATAAAAGGAGCACTTAAAAAGAAATTCTGGCAAGATAGAAGAGAGTAGATGAAGAGATGCTCAAGGGGTTAAACAAAACAACAAAAAAAACACATTTTGTGGATACCTGGAGAAATTGATGATTTTCTTTAAACCACATAAGTATCTACTATAGAAAAAACAAAACAATAAATAAATAAATCAGCTACATTGTTAATAATTGCATTTAACACATGTTAATAATAAATCCAATTTGTTTGCTTGGATTCTTCCCTCTGCAGTTTCTGGAACTCCTCTCCCTGCCCAGAGAACATGACTTGGATAGACTTCAAGATGTTTAAGACCAATGCGCTATCCACCACCTGATGGACTACCACAGGTTCACTTTAACAAGAGCACGGAAGAAGAATATATACCAGAAAAGTCCCATATATCTACAGGGGAAACATTTCAACCCTAATCTGTGGGGTTATTCAGAGAGACAATCTGGCCCCAAAATGTCACTGAACAGGGAATTTCACCGTACGTTGACATTGCGAGGCCATTCGGCTATTCAGAGAGCCAATTTTGGCAAACTGTCAGCAAGTACGGTGCTTGTTCGACGGCAGTGAAATCCCCCATAGAGACGCAATGGTTAATCTATTCAGAGACAGCAGAGAAAAGTTGCCTTAGTGCCCTGCCATTCGGTGGTTTCATCCGGCAGGTTTATTCAGGCGAATCCCATAGGCTTCAATGTTAGAAATATTCCTGTTTTTATCCTAGATCTAATAAACCATTTATTATTTTAATCTGCAGCAAAAAGTCTCTTTATTTTTAGATTATTTAAGATCTTTTTGGCATTTTTCGGGATTTTTTTCAGCATTTCTTTTTTTAAAAAAAGTGTTTTTTCTTTTTTCTGTAACAGCCCTTTTTATTATCATTCATAGAATCTTATATGTAAATTTCAGACATTTTCGTTCAGTAGTTTTTTTGCAAACAGCGTTTCAATTTTGACACTTTCAATCACATTTTTTTTTACCCCATTCAGCAGCTTGTCAATTTTTTCTGGCGGCTGGTCTGCGCTGTGTTCAACGGCTCGTCTGCTTTTTTCCAACATGTTCGGCATGTTTTTTTGCAGCGCTTCTGGTGGCTTTCAATGCGCTTTAGGCAGGTTTGTGGCTGGTTTTCCTGCACTCCAGGGACCCTGCGGTGAAGGCTGAATCAACGCAGGGTGGGGAAATTTGTTTCCCCAATGTGTGGGGACGTGCGGGGAACGAGAGAGCACCGAAACATCGGCGACATTTCGGTGCTCTCTGAATAACCCCCTTGTACAGTGGCAAGAAAAGGTATGTGAACCCTTTGGGATTACGTGGAGTTTTGCATGAATTGGTCATAAAATGTGCCCTGATCTTCATCTAAGTCACAACAATTTGAAAAACGCAGTCTGCTTAAAATAATAAAACACAAACATTATATGTTGAACAGAACATGTAAACATTCACAGTGCAGGGTGGAAAAAGTATGTGAACCTTTGGACTTAATAACTGGTTGACCCTCCTTTGGCAGCAATAACCTCAACCAAACGTTTCCTGTAGTTGCAGATCAGACCTGCACAACGATCTGGAGTAATTTTGGACCACTCCTCTTCACAAAACTGTTTCAGTGTAGCAATATTCTTGGGATCTCTGGTGTGAATCGCTCTCTTAAGGTCATGCCACAGCATTTCAATCGGGTTGAGGTCAGGACTCTGACTGGGCCACTCCAGAAGGCGTATTTTGTTTTGTTGAAGCCATTCTTTTGTTGAATTACTTGTATGCTTTGGGTCATTGTCCTGTTGCATCACCCATCCTCTGCGGAACTTCAGTTGGTAGACAGATGGTCTTACGTTTTCCTGCAAAATATCTTGATAAACTCTGGAATTTATTTTTCCATCAATGACAACAATCCGTCCAGGCCCTGAGGCAGCAAAGCAGCCCCAAACCATGATGCTCCCTCCGCCATGTTTTACAGTGGGGATGAGGTTTTGATGTTGGTGTGCTGTGCCTTTTTTTCTCCACACATAGTGTTGTGTGTTTTTTCCAAACAACTCAATTTTGGTTTCATCTGTCCACAGAATATTTTGCCAGTAGTGCTGTGGAACATACAGGTGCTCTTTTGCAAACTTCAAACGTGCTGCAATATTCTTTTTGGACAGCAATGGCTTCCTCCGTGGTGTCCTCCCATGTACTCCATTCTTGTTTAATGTTTTCCTTATTGTAGATGTGTCAACAAAAATGTTAGCATGTGCCAGAGATTTCTGTAAGTCTTTAGCTGACACTCTAGGATTCTTCTTTACCTCATTAAGCATTCTGCGCTGTGCTCTTGCAGTCATCTTTACAGGACGACCACGCCTAGGGAGAGTAGCAACAGTGCTGAACTTTCTCCATTTGTAGACAGTCTGTCTTACCGTGGACACATGAACATCAAGGCTTTTGGAGATACTTTTGTAACCCTTTCCAGCTTCATGCAAGTCAACAATTCTTGATCGTAGGTCTTCTGAGAGCTCTTTTCTGCGAGGCATGGTTCACATCAGGCAGTGCTTCTTGAAACCAGTAAACCCAAAACTGTGTGTTTTTAAAGGGCAAGACAGCTTTCAGCAACACATCCAATAATATCACACTGATTGGACTCAAGGTTGGCTCACTCCTGGCTCCAATTAGCTCTTGGAGAAGTCATTAGGCTAGGGGTTCACATACTTTTTCCACCCTGCACTGTGAATGTTTACATGTTATGTTCAATAAACACATGAAAACATATAATGTTTGTGTTGTATTATTTTAAGCAGACTGTGTTTTTTCAAATTGTTGCGACTTAGATGAAGATCAGAGCACATTTTATGACCAATTCATGCAAAACTCCACGTAATCACAAAGGGTTCACATACTTTTTTTGCCACTGTAAATACACTTACAAACCACAAATTGGGCCCTATTACAATCTTGCGCGCGCGCAAATGCGCATTTGTGCAAGTGAAAAACCATTTGCGCAGTACGTCGTATTACAACGTTTGCGCAAACGATGTGCGTAATCGTCAACTGCGATTGACCCTGCGCGAACGAATTTTCCTGCGCATCCTATAACTAACATGGTCAGCGCAAATGCGTTCGTGCGCTGGTATGCGGATGGTATTCCAAACATCGCGCAACGAAAGATTGCACGCATTTTCATAACGTCTTTGAAAAGCAGGTGGTAACTGTAAATGTGAGCGTTCTGGGCGAAACGAAATACACCAGCACGAAAAAAAAAATACAGCACAGTACAGTTACACATTCTACACATACCCAAACATAAAAATTTATAAATTGTGTCATTGTTAATTTTTTCTTTTTTTGGCTGGTGGTTGTTAATTTTTATTTTTCCTTTTTTTAGTTTGTAAATATTTTATTGGAAATGGGTGATTGATGTTGGCTAAATCCCGTGACAAATCCCGTGGCAAAACAGTCTGCCCACCGATTCCTGCAGGCATCGTTCATTTGCGAACGGCTTTGCGCGTCGGATTTGCGCACGAAAAATCTTGAAGGAAGAAAAAATGCGCTCGGATCGGAATACCACGTTAATTTTCACGCGATCACGTTTTTTTTTCGTGCGCAAAAAAAATTGCGCTGCGCGAGCGCAATTGCGCAGAGAATGTAATAGGGGCCTTTATAAATAAATTCTGTAGACGGCAACTTGAAAATCACCTTTTCCTCTTATTATGGTGAAACCTGAAAAACCAGCAAATGAATTCAGAGGAACCCGAAAAGAATAAACACCTCTGAAGAAGAAACCTGAAACCTCCTGCACACACGTTACGAGGAAATCTGAAGATATGTTGTATTCTGAGCCTATAGACTAATGTAGAGCCTATATAACCCAGACCTGTCACACCCTCTGGAACTATATGATTTTTAAACAAAATTATAGGCATTTTTCTGGATTTTTTTTTTAACACCGTTCAGTGGATTGTTGGCTTTTTCCGGCAGGTCGTCGGCTTTTTTTGGATCGATTCGTCGGACGCTGGGGCTGCTGGCAGAATGCACTAACAGCATTCTGTCAGGCCCGTCCAGCTGGCACGTTCCAGCGAGTGGCTGTCGGCATATGAAGGTTGTAAAGCAGCTCCGCTGGGGCCGCTCTCTCGCGAGATCTTGCAGAGTTCGCAAGATCTCACGAACTCTGCAAGATCTCTCCGAGAGCTCAACTGGAGAACAGAGGATCCGCTTTACAACCTTCACATGCCAGTGGTTGCATGCTGGAGCGCGGCTAGCCAGGGGCGCCTGGTAGAATGCAGCTAGAGCATTCTGCAAGCTGCCCAAGCACCAGATAACGCCCGCTCTGTGCTGGCTTCTGGTATCAGTACAAATTTCAGAGGCATCTGCATGAGTACAAGTACTCGTAATGCAAATGCCCAGTATCGGCACCGATACTGATATCGTTATTGGTGCATTCCTGGTTACTTGAATTTCATTCTGGATGTGGCAAAAATCCAAGAAACACACGATTATTCATCGTGTTTGAAGATGTGTGACTGTATCTTGATGTAACATCTGTAAAGAAAAATTGACAGATATATATATATATGTACATATAAGAGTGTGTGTATAAAGTATATATATATATATATATATATATATACACAGATATACACACACTCTTATATGTACATATACACACTCTTATATGTACATATATATATATATATATATATGTCAATTTTTCTTTACAGATATTACATCAAGATAGTCACACATCTTCAAACACGATGAATAATCGTGTGTTTCTTGGATTTGTGGCAGGAGATTTATTTATTTATTTATTTATAAAGTATTTTACCAGGAAGGATACATTGAGATTTCTCTCGTTTTCAAGTATGTCCTGGGTTCAAGTACATTGAAGATTACAGACTTTGCACTTGAGTCCACGGATTTCTAGTTCTTACTTTAATAGTCTCCTACTCCTTATTTTCTATTCACCGCTCCCCTTTTCCCCCTAAATCCTGTTTATGCAGTGCAGCCCCCTCACATTGATGTAAAATAGCCTGGCTCTGGTCAGTGTAATGACAGGTTGTATCCTCTAGATGTCAGTATACAGTAGGAGCTGTACAATAGTGCTTCATAATAATCAAACATTGATACATTGACTGACAGCATCTGCCCAATAGGTTTTTAGCAGCAGTATATATTCACATTTTCTCCCTCGTCGCGCGCTGCTCGTCCAGGGCAGCTCAGGACTTCCAGAAACCAGAAGTCCCTGCAGCTTTTTTTAAGCCTGGTTTTGTGTTGCACCCACACAACATCTGGAACATGCGTACTTTCTGTATGCAAGTTCCGCAGCACCTGTGCAGTACAACAGATCAAAGCTACGTGTGCATGCGCAGAACCAATCCAACGGCTGCATCCAATCAGGTCAGGTTTTTAGTTTATTACCCTCATGGTAAGTTGTTTGGGGGGGGGGGGTGCAGCAGCTTTCCAGGGTTAAATAAAGTATAAACTGTATCAGTACAATTGATTCTTAATCTCCAGCACAGCGTGGACTCATTTCTACAAGGAGAACTTGGGGGATCTGTCCCTCTCCCTCCCCCCCACCCCCTAAACCCATTATCCAAATGCATTGGAGATTTCCCAGAATACCTGTTACATCAGAGGGTATGCAGTGTACCCACCTATCCTTGTGTTCAGGGACCAAATCAGTGTGTGGGGTTCCATAGGAAATAAGAACATAGTGCGTGCTAGATCTACTTGAACGTAGCATCACCATTATGATGTATGCAAAGTAATTTTTTCTATCCATTGATAAAACACACGTTCCACGTGACATACAGTTGTGTTCAAAATTATTCAACCCCCACTGAAATTGAGTGTTTTGGCCAGTTTGACATTTATTTTGATCATTCAGTCATCTTGCTTACAATTAAATCAAAGAGGCACGTGTAGGTCAGACAAATATAACATAACATTTATAATGAAATAACCACAAATGTCTTTTCTGTGCTCACATCATTATCAGTTTTATTCAACCCCCAAGTGACATTCAATCTTAGTACTTAGTACAACATCCTTTTACAGTTATAACAGCTTTTAAACGTGAAGCATAGCTTGACACAAGTGTCTTGCAGCGATCTACGGGTATCTTCGCCCATTCGTCATGGGCAAAAGCCTCCAGTTCAGTCACATTCTTAGGCTTGCGCACTGCAACTGCTTTCTTTAAGTCCCACCAGAGGTTCTCAATCGGATTTAAGTCAGGTGACTGCGATGGCCACTCCAAAATGTTCCAGCCTTTAATCTGCAACCATGCTCTAGTGGACTTGGAGGTATGCTTGGGATCATTGTCCTGTTGAAAGGTCCAACGTCTCCCAAGCCTCAGGTTTGTGACGGACTGCATCACTTTGTCATCCAATATCTCCTGGTACTGAAGAGAATTCATGGTACCTTGCACACGCTGAAGCTTGCCTGTACCTGCAGAAGCAAAACAGCCCCAAAGCATGATTGACCCCCCGCCATGCTTCACAGTAGGCAAGGTGCTCTTTTCTTCATTGGCCTTGTTCTTCCTCCTCCAAACATAGTGTTGATCCATGAGCCCAAACAGTTCTAATTTTGTTTCATCAGTCCATAGAACACTATCCCAAAACTTCTGTGGTTTGTCCACATGACTTTTGGCATACTGCAGTCGACTCTTCTTATTCTTTGGAGACAGCAAGGGGGTGCGCCTGGGAGTTCTGGCATGGAGGCCTTCATTACGCAGTGTGCGCCGTATTGTCGGAGCTGAAACTTCAGTACCCACATCTGACAAATCTTTTCTCAGTTCCTCAGCCGTCACACGGGGACTTTTCTCCACTCTACGCTTCAGGTAGCGCACAGCAGTTGAAGTCAGCATCTTCTTTCTGCCACGACCAGGTAGCGTTTCAACAGTGCCCTTTGCCTTGAATTTGCGAATGATGCTTCCTATGGTCTCTCTTGGTATGTTTAACATCTTTGCAATCTTCTTATAGCCAATGCCCTTCCTGTGAAGAGTAATCACCTCTTCTCTTGTCTTCCTGGACCATTCTCTTGACTTCACCATGTTTGTAACCACACCAGTAAATGTCTAGAAGGAGCTGAGTATCACAGTCATTTTAAAGCTGCCTAATTGGTGCTTATTATGCTTTATTGCTGCTCCGTGACATCCACAGGTGTTTTCAATACCTGATTGAAAACACTTGAATGAACCTCTGTTCTTCAGAGTGGTAGTCTTTAAGGGGTTGAATAATTGTGTCAATGAAGAATTCACAAAAGAAACATTTACTACTGTATTACAAAACCAATTGATGTCATTTTAGTTGCATATGGTTCTTTAAAAAGTCCTTGTAGGATTTCATTCTGAATACAATTACAAATGTACACTAAATTCCCTAAAACCCTTTACAGCATTGGGGGTTGAATAATTTTGAACACAACTGTATGTTTTAAACGTAATATATATATATATTTTTTACTATATAGGTATATGTGGCAGTAAATAATTACAGCTGACATTCATGCGCTTTATCAGGAACAGAGTGTGAGCGGCGCATGCGTGAGTCAGTGGGTCTTGAGCATGCGCCGTCTTCACGACGGGAGGGACCAGTGCTTAAAAGAGGAGGTGGCTACACTCTCTGCAAGTGCTCACTATTGCGCCGCATGCATTCAGACATCAGTGGTTGTCAAAGATCAAATAATATCGAAAATATGGTTTGGGAAACAAGGTTTTATTGCAAAACTCCTTACAAGATCTGTATCGTCGTGTTTTGGCTTTCAAAGTCAATGTGTTCCCTGCTCTGTAGGCTCTGATTTGCGTCCAGGTCCCTCTCAATGTGAGAGATGCCAATCAATCCATATATACAAATCAGCGAGAAATATTTAACTCCTTCACTACCAAGTGATTTTCCAAACATCCACCGTCAGGAACCAGAATATTTTTAATAATTTTATTTATTTATCCTCCTTTATTTTAATTAATGATACAGTAAGAATTATGTGGGAATATTCCCAGTGTATTCCTTACTGTAATAACCTATTTGGCAGGCAGATGTCACCACCTATAAGTCTTTCTTATAACTCTGTAACCTGATATCAATCCTACCTACCTCGTATTGTGAACAAGAAAGGTAAGAATCAGAAAGCGGAGTCCGCAATATCCCAAAGGCTGCAGAATAAATAGGGTTTGCTCCTATTAAGGACTCGATTGAATCTGTTTTGATTGCTGAAGTTTGCTGCCTTCACAACCAAGTGATAAAAAAATAAATAAAAACACATTGGCAGGAACCATTGGTTTTTTTGGAAAATCTTTTAAATCGATCTTACAGTGAGAAATATTTGGGAATATTCCCAGCGTATTCCTTACTGTAATAACCTGTTTGGCAGGCAGAGGTTGCCACCTACTGGCCAAATGGAGTCTTCCTTCTCAGTCTGTAACCTGATATCTTTCTTGTTCACAATATGAGGCGCGTAGGATCGATAAGAATCAGAAAGCTGAGTCCGCAGTATCCCAAAGGCTGCAGAATAAATAGGATTTGCTCCTATTAAGGACTCGACTTAATTTGTTTCGATCGCCAAAGTCTGCGACTTTTTAAACCCTTCACTACCTAGTGATTTTCCAAAAAAAAAAAAAAAAAAAAGTGAGGAACTATTGTTTAATTTTGGAAAATCTTTTTTAATTAATTATACAGTAAGAAATAATTGGGAATATTCCCGGTGTATTTCTAACTGTAATAAACCGATTTGGCAGGGAGATGTCGCCACCTGCTGGTCAAATGGAGTTCCTATCATATCTCCCTGTCGGCTGGGGAATGCCTGATATGTCAGGACCTTCCTTAGCCGATTATAACCAGTTGTAGCACCTTGGGTATTCTGCCCGCAGGGTTCAAAGTTTGTGGTTCACATTCTGAAGCACGAAAGAAAACGAGATTAGTTTGTAACAAATGTCAGCACAGCCCCGAATCGTGTTAACACAATCTTGGGCTGCTGCGTCTGCTACCGCTGATCGTGTATATAGAGTCACAGTAGTGAAGGGGTTAAGCAAATAAAAGTTACGAGAATAGTCGATCAAGATTAGGATTTGAGTGGACAACATCACACGACTCGGAGAATCTCTGAGTGCTGCGCTTTGTGTCCTCAGTCGTGTCTGTCCCCCGTGTCGCCGCGAAGGTGTGGGCTGGCTGCCATCAACGAACTGTGTACGTTTAAACCATAGAGCTGCGAAGTTTCTTGGCTTGGTTCTAAAATAAAAATAAAAAAATTATAAAAATAAAAAAATAAAAAAACATAGAAAGATAAAAAAAATTAAATAAAAATCTGTGGTAATTTGTTCTCTTAATAAGCAAATTATTACCATCATATGACCTGAAAACACCCAAATTCTCAGATATGTTCATTGCCGAGGCCGCACAAAACAATATAATATGTGACACAGGTTTTGCAACTTTTACCCATAGGTCAGCGTTCAGCAACCTTGGCCCTCCAGATGTTTTGTAACTATCAGGGTTATTCAAAGAGATTCGAAAAGTCACCGCACGTTCGGTGACTTTTCGTTCTCTTCATTTCGGTTCCTTTTGCCGATCCCATTTCGGTGACCCTGCGGTGTATTCAGCAAACAGCACAGGGACCCTGAATTGCAGGGAAAAGCTACCGCAAACCCGACGAAAACGAACCGCAAAACCCACCGAATACCCCCAAAAACATCTGGATTAACCCGACAAAAAACTCGAGCAGGAGCCGATCACACGCAGCGAAGCAGCCGAGACGAGACCGCAGACAGAGGGAAGTGAATAAATTAGGAAAACAGTTTGCTTGAATGTTTGAAAAGTGAAACGCAGTTTGCAAAGAAACTACTGAGCGAAAATGTCTGAAATTTACATATGAGGTCCAGGGAATGTTAATAAAAAGGGCTGTTACAGAAAAAATAAGTAAAGTTAAAAAAATATATATATATAAAAAAAAAAAAAAAAAATTAAGAAAAATGCTTGAAATATCCGAAAAAAAATCAAGAAATAAAGAGACTCTTTACTGCAGGATTTTATAATGAACGGTTTATTAGATATTGAATTAAAACAGGAATATTTTTAACATTGAAGCCTATGGGATTCACCTGAATAAATTTGCCGAATTAAACCACCGAATGGCAGGGCATTTCGGGAACCTTTCACTACTGGTTTGTGTTCTCTGAATAGCCGAAGCAGTGCTTTTTCATGGGGTTTTCACTGCCCTCGAACAGGCACCGAACAGGCACCGTATGTTCAGGCAATTCACTAGGATTTGGCGAATTGCCTGCTCTCTGGATAGCCGAATGGCCAAGAAAGGTAACCGAACGCTGATTTTCAGCGTTCTGTTACCTTTCTCAAGCAATTCGGATCTCTTTGAATAGCCCTGTATGTCTCCTACGATGCTCAGACATGCAATAGGGTACCAGAGGATCATGGGTAATATAGTTACCAAAAGAACTGGGAAGCCAGGGTTGGTGACCTCCTGCTCTAGAGGTTATTCAGGAAACGGTGAATCGGTGAAGAATTGCAATAGAATTTCTGATTTTTTTTAAAAAATTAAACCAAAATAGCCGAATTTTTTGATATTTTATCCCCAACTCAGGATTATTTTCTTTCCACTTGGATTCTTTTGAATCATTTTTATTGATTATTTTATATAAAATCTGCAATTCCTCAATGCGTCGCTGCATACTGTAACTCTAGAATGTGGTCGAGTCCAGGATGATTTTTTAAATCTTTTGACAAACATCCTGACTTTATAAACCATAAAGAAAAACAAAAAAAAACACGTTTGGGGTTTTCAACCTTAACTTATTCACAGGACTGGTCTTGACGTCTTATTTACAGTTGTGAGGGTGTGTGTTCTGTAAGTATATTGCAGGGATGTCCAAATCTGGTCCCCAGACATTTCTTAACTACGATTCTCATGATTCTTTGGCCATTTATTGCATTTCAAGAGTTCTGGAAATTATAGGTAATCAACATCTGAGGGTCCGGAGTTTGACACCCCTGATCTAATGCAATTGAAAAAGTCTTGGAAATGTAGGCTGTCTACATTTGAGGAACTAGAGATTTTCAGGTCTATTCAAAGAAAGGTGAAACTTAGGAGAATGACTGAAGAAGTGAAAATTCGAGGTCAAGATAGCCAAACCAGAAAACTTCTCCCATTTATCTCACTTTCCAAATCGGCTGTTTGGTCTAGATTGTGCTCTTCTCCTGCCAATTCTCCTGGTTTTCACATTTCTCTGAATAACCTAAGACATGACTTACGACCAGAGATGCAATAAAACACGACTGCTTTTGTAAAGAGCTTCTCTTTTCCCCTAAAAACCCAAAAACTCTAGTTTAGAATGGTGTTTTAAAATTGTAATTAATTTTACGTCTGAATTCTGTAATATTATTATTATTAATGTTATGTCTGGGATGTATTTTCAAAGCAAAACTTATCTTCTCTTTAAGTGGAAAATATCTTTTATTTAAACCAACACTTAAAATGAAAATATTATTATTATTTTATTTTTTTTAATTAAATCTCTATTATTTCTTTTGGAGACGAGAAAGTCCTAGAAAAGAAAAGGGGAAAAAAAAACAACATGCGTTTCAATTGCGGATCTTACAGAAGCTTTGATTGGATCCGGTCAATGACGGTTTTAGTTTCCCAACAAAATATAGACCAGGGATCACAGACTCCGGTCCCCAGGTGTTTCTGGCCTACAATTCCCAGAATGCTTTGAATGCAATATATGGCCACATGGGAGTTGTAGTTCAAAAACATCTGGGTGGGCGGAGTTTGACAGCTCTGATATAGACGCTAAAACGTTACAAACCTGTTTTCTTGTATGAAATGTTGTGTTTATCCAGAATGCCTTGTAGTCGTTTTATTTCCTTGGTTAAGTCATGGTAGGCCTAACGGGAAAGAAAGAGGTGAAAAATGTCAACAAAGGTAATAAGTCATATCCCTATATGCGTCCTTTTATTGAGCACTTGCTTGCTCATACTTTAAACGAGTGATAGGTGTTTCAGGACTACATGTCCCATAATGCTTCAACCGGATTATTGCCAAGAGGAATGTGTCCGACACATCTACTCATTCTTGATTTCAGTCTGCTGCTCACTTTCAAGGCAATCGTGGCAGCGTTTAACCCTTGGATACCAAGTGGTTTTCCATAAAACCACTGGCAGGAACCAAGGGATTTATGGAAAACCCATTTTAAAATTACCCTTTAACCATCCCACACAAACCTACACACATGTGCAACCGCAATCTAGACCGATTGTTCCCAACCCTGGTCCTCAGGTCCCCCCAACAGGCCAGGTTTGCCAGATATGTGAAGCACAGCACAGGTGATCTGATCTGCTGCTCAGTGATTGCACGATTCAGTCTGTATTTCCCCAAGGGAATCCTTAAAATCTGTCCTGCTAGGGGGTCCTGAGGACCAGGGTTGAGAAACACTGAACTAAATGCACTAGAATTATCATTACAGCACATTGTATTTCAGAGATTGTGTGAATTACTAGACAGGCGAAGCGCTCCCTTTGTTAGTCAATCCCGGTAATGAGACTCAGAAGTCTCTGTAGCTCGAGGAGGTCCGTACATCGACTGTCACGTCCGATGTACTGCAACCTTAGGGGCATATTCCTGGAGCCCAGTACCAAACGAAATCCGCTTGTAACAAAATTAGTTTGCGTTTATCCAGGATATAGCCAGATTGAGTTAACTCGTACTCAGGCGCCTGATGGCGCTTTTGAAGATAACGTTGAGAGTTAACCCCGTTATTACCACAATTGAGTTAAGGAATTGAAGTATAAAAACCGTCTACATTCACAAATCCTGTAATTCAGCATAACGTGACTCAATAGAGTCTAGATTGCCAATTGTACATCGCTACACGGTGTGTTGGCACTTTATAAATATTTATAAATTGTAATATTTTTACTTTTTAGCACCACAGACTATTTTTAATGGAGCGTTTAAAGGTGCTGCTACTTACTACTCTAAAGAAGACCTTAACAATCAATCCAGGAGATTCGTAGGGTTTTGTGTTGTTTTGTCTTTTCTGCTTCCATACAGGGCAGGAGTTGGCAACCTTGGCCCTCCGGATGTTTTGCAACTACAACCTAACCTAAAGAGTCGTTGAGCATCATGGGAGATGTAGTCCCAAAACATCAGGTTGCTTTGCCCTGATATAGTGTTTGTAAAGAATGAAAACACACGGGGCCACATTACGATCTCCATGCTAAGACGGGGGCGGTAGGGAGAAAAAATTGCACCCGCAGTTTTTCCCCTACCGCCCTCGTTTTAGCGTTGAATTACAATGCAGGCACTTGAAAAACTGCCTGCATTTGTAGCGGGCGCTATAGCCCGGGATGCTCGCGGCAGCGCTGAGCGCAGCCGCGAGCATCCACTCGTTGGAGTCCATAGGACTCCACTGAGCCAGACGCCGGCGGTCACATGACCTGAGGCGAGATCCGGCCAGTCAGCGTAGTGATACGCAGGGAGAGACTAGGGGGACTTTTTCCCCCCAGTCTTTCCCTGCTCCCGCTTGAAGGAGGAGGCGGACAGAGCCGCGGGACAGGAGGTGAGTATACCATTCTGTTTTTTATTTTTTAGGCTGGTGTTAACGGATTCTGCAGAAGCGGAATCCGTTAACACCAAGTCCTGGCTCTGGTTAACTTTTCGCTGACCAGAGCCGGATGTTAATCAGCATTAGGACTTTGTAAACCTAACGCTGATTAACACTTTGCTCTCCCTATACTTAGCATGGAGAGCGCAAAGTACAGTAACCTCGCGCTGAAAAGCGCGAGGTACCAAACACAAACGGGTTACTTAGCCCGTTAGCGTTTGGATTGTAATATGCGGTAAACACCGCGACTAACGTTAATACTCACGCAAGTGAGCGTTAGTGTCAATATGTAATGTGGCCCTCAATGTCTTGCGCGGGAAAAACATACCATGTTACACTTTTCCAGTAAGTCGAAGCCCTCCACTTCTTTCTCGTTCTCTTTATCGTTCCTCGTTGACTTCAAGTACCCGGCTTCCCTGAAAATGTCCTGCAGCAATTTCCTGTAACCCTGACGAGAAAACACGCATGTGAAACGAATAGCATGTTTAGATGTCAACACGTGAAAATATCTAACACAGGGTGAGCATTCCTTACCCGAAAAGCTCGGGACCAGAAGCGTTCTGGAATTAATTTTTTTTTTATTATTTTGGAATATTTACATATAATAATGAGATTTATTGGAGATGGGCCCAAAGCCTAAACACGAAATTCATCTACGGTTCATGTACACCTTATACATACTGCCTGAAGAGGATTTTATTCAGTACCTTTAATAATTATCATCACATGAGGTCAGGGTGGGAATTTTCCACTCGTGGCGTCATGTCTGGAGGTTTTGAGATCCCGGATTTAAACCATTCTAATGGAATCATAGCAGCTATAGGAGAGGTTCGAAGCAGAAGGACTAAAATGAACAGGACAGAACCCGCTGACCAGGTTTCCCAGATTACAAATAATACTAGGCCCCATTAAATAAAATATATATTCTATGTTAACTTTTAAATGGATATATACAGCAGATACCTCTGATGCACTCTGTGTATGTGTATAACCTTAACTGAAGGGATATTAAGGTGAAAAGCAGCATGATCATCGCTGACAGGTCATGTTATTGTAACCTGAACAGCCCGAGGAAGTGCGTGTTTTAATTCCGGTGAAAGGATTAAAATAAAATAAATAAATAAATACATACAAAAAATAATAATAAAATAAAAAATAAAAAAAATTGCTCAACTACTTCCGGTATGATCCTGCAGCACAGCCAATCAGCGAGCAGGTCACCTGTATCCCATCACTGCCATACAGACTCACTTGCGGATTGGTCGTGTTTGCTGTATCAAGCTCCCATACCAACCTGTTCTGTAATCAGCTCATCATACAGCGACTGCTCCACTTGGTTCCATTTCACTTGTAGCGATTCGGGCAGGGTTGGATACACTGCGGAGACAAATACAAACGAATGCACCAGGCCATTCACAAACTCAACTTAGGTGACGCTGAATTGTAATGTATTAAGGTTTCCTTTAACATTAAAAGGGAAAGTCTAGGGTTAAAACAGAAGGAGGAGCAATGTATTAACCCTTCCTAACCCTCTCTAACCCTCTCCGCACCTCCCATTCCATTTCAACCCTGTAGTGAGGCTAAAGCTTATATTTATTCCAGCGTCGGCCTCCCTCGGTGCTGGATTGGATGTGACAGCTCCCTGTAAGGCTGTGGTCACTTGAGCGCACTGAGTGCGTCCGTGTGACCGCTCATCCCTGCGTCTGTCGCAGCTTTTGACAGGCTGGACGGGGAGGGCCACACAAGGTAGGGTGTGCACGTATTGCGCGTGGTACCACTGGACGTGATTTCAGCCTGTCAAAAACTACAATGTACGCTGATGGGGCTACAAAACGCAATCCTCCATAGGCAGATCTTGCTTTGTAACGCTGCGCACACTAACTACGTTCAGCGAGGTGGCCAGACGGGCATCAGAGTTGAAGGAACGTCCACTCTCACGGACGCTCTGAAAAACACTTGTGTGACTGCAGTCTTAAGCTGCATTGAGCATCAAGCCGAGCACTTTGAGGGCCACTGACCTGAACTAGATTAGGAAGGGTGACCTACTCCTGGCACTCCGCGATCTCTGCTTTGGGGTAAGGCCAATCCCCTGCACCCTGTGGGCTGAATCAGCCCATCGAGACACTCCAGTGTGCGGACACTCAGGTCACTGTGACCATTCAGTCTGTTTTCAATGGTCGCAGAGCCTAGAGCAGTGATGGCGAACCAAGGCACACCAGATGTTTCTGAACCACAAGCCCCATGATGCCCAGTCAGCCTTAAGGGCTGGTGGAGCATCAAGGGACATGTAGTTCAGAAACACCTGCGGTGCCAAGGTTCACCATCACTGGCCTAGAGTGTCCATTAAAAAGGGGTTCTCACTGCTGTAAAGGAGACGAGATAAGAATTTATATCATGTATACCTTTCTTTAGTAAACCTACCTAGCAGAGAGTGCGGGTGACAAACCAGAGGCGTTTCAAAGGTCACAGAGTAGACACAGGTACTCGGCTCCGATACTTTGGCCAACTTGTTAGCTTTCCCGCAAATCAGCAGAACCTGCAAGATGGCAGAAAACACTAAACATCGGCAGAGCAAGCGATGCGATCGATCACACTGCAGGTTTGATTTCATGAAGAGTGAATTACCACCAGGTAAAAGCCCATAAAGAAACGTCGGCTGATTCAGGGGTATTGGAGGAGATAACATTCGAAGATTAGCGACGCTGACAAGTGCAACTCGGCTGTGAGAGCGGAGATGCTCTAGTTGTCATTAAGTGGATACAGCCCATTTAACGGCTTTGAAATAGGTTCTTCATGAAAATAACGTTCACTTGTCGCGTCCCCGAAAAAGATAAAAAATAGGCCCCTCTGAATCCAATGTGTGCCAATAAAAAATCACTTTAAAACGCGCCAACACACAAGCTAACGAGCATGCCTGACCTTGGTCTGTCTGCTTTTAGGCCCGCAGGAGTCCCCTTCTCTCATCCACATGCCGCTAAATGTATTGTTGGCGATTTCCCACTCATTCCATATCCTAGAACACAAAAGAAGAGGTTTCTGCCCCGTGTCTCCGCAAACCTCCATGCCGCAAGCAACAGGCTCAAAGTGCAAAGCCGCTCACCCCAAGATCCCGCTGTAGGCGTTCCATCGGAAGGACTGCTCGTGCTGCGTGATGTTGTGGAAAGGGCAAAATTCATACTTGTACCTGGATTTATAAGAAAATAGGTGTAAGTCACTGCACACACATTAATTTATTATTAATTAGGGTTATTGGAGATCCCTATGCATTTCGCTGCTGAAAGATGAACGGATGCCACGACAGGGATTCAAATCAGTGAATTTATATTTTTCTTTGCTACACTTAAGGGGTTAATCACAAAGAGACGAACTTGCCACCGAATTGCACCGAAGGCGGACTTACGTGGTATTTCGTTAATTCACTAAACGGTCAATTCACCAAATACTGGCGAATTGACAGCGAAATACACTGCAGTTCGCTACAGATCAGCGATCTTCGGCGACAGTGAAATTGTCCCATAGAGAAGTAATGGCTAATCTATTCAGAGAACGCCGAACTGCACCGAAACGCCAGTGAAATAATGCCCAGATTATCAGTGGTTCAGTTCAACAGGTTTAAATAGGCGAATCCCATAGGATTTAATGCAAAATTTTTAACGTTTTTTTTTTTTTTTAAAAGGTTTAACCCCTTCACTGCTGAGGCATTTCACCGCTGTGTGCTGAGCTCATTTTTACCGCTTTCGCTCATCATGTTTAAACGCGATTTGAAGCCACATTTTATTATACGACCCAGACATATTATATATCGTTCTTTCCGGCAGATTTATAATATATCATTTTTATATGTATACGTCATGTCCTGCCTGTATATTATAACACAAAATGCAATAAAATTTGAATTTTAATCATCTGCAGAGTGTAAAGTGTTTTTTCTCACCTTTTATCACATGAACATTTGCGGTTATATTTTCTATGAGGTGTGTTTGTACAAAAATTAGAAATGGGGACTTGTTAAATTTTTGGGGGGATTACGTGATTTTTAGCAAACGCACCCCATAGAAAAAAATCATTAGTGCAGCATCATTGTTCACATTATAATTGAAATGTGAACAGTATTGCTGCATTAATAAAAACAACACACAAAAAAAAAAACATGTTTATTTTTTTTTACTTTATACCTAGTCATGTTGGGTATCATTCAAAAGGCCATGCTCAGGCCTTTCGAATGACACCCTCCATGACCCCCTAGGTTCTGGAGATATCGGGGTTCAAAGGACAAGGCGCTGAAGTGCGACCCAGTGCCTAAGGGGTTAAAGCCAGGCACTGCTTAAAAGGGGAGACTCTCCCCTTTTAAGCGGTGCCTGGGCTTTTCTTTGTGGGATCTCCGATCGGGAGGGAGAGGGATCCGAACGGACCCCCCCCGCCTCCCTTCCAGGCGATCTCCCGGCATTGCTGGGGGGGGTCGCCTGGAAATGACATCATCTGAGGACACTGAAGTCAGAACGCCGCGCCGGACAGAGAGGTGAGTATCTCCGCCGGGGGTCCTCAGCATATAGCGGGAGTAACTGAGGACGTGTCCCACACGTCGTCAGCAGTGAAGGGGTTAAAACTGGTGAATCCCATAGGATTCAATGTTAAAAAATATCATTTTTAAATTATTTTTTTTAGACTACTGTTCATTTTCAGCAAGAAGCTTTTTTTATTTATTTATTTATAATGCTTTTTGACAAAAATTTTGTTTCTCAATTTTTTCTAATGGCGTTTTTTTTAAATTCTGTAACAAACCTTTTTATTATTTTTTTAAAGGACCTTTATTATTATTCAGACACATTTTAAGACATTTTTATTGGTTTAAACACCTATTCGAAGAAAAGGAGAGTTCCGTTTTTTTTTTCCTGCAGTTCGGCAGACCTCGGCGACTCCACTACGGTGACCATGCGAGGAACAGTGAATTCATCGTAGGGTCGGCTAAATGGAATTGCCGTAGTGCACCGAAGTGCAAAGCGCTGAAATTTCTGTGCTTTATGATTAACCCCTTTAGACTTTCACAATCGGCATCTTGAAATAAAATAAATGACAGCAACTAGTCCCTTCCTCTGCCCCCCCCCCTTCCATAAGCAGGAGGGAGATAAGAGAGGATGTGTCTGATTGGCTCTTTCCTCATGATATATAACATGAAAATGCTGCACCGTGAGCCCTCTCTCGTGGTTTGGGTCTGATATTGCACCTCTTAACCCTTTCACTAACATGTGATTATGCCATAAAACCACCGGCAGGACCCAGTGGTTTTATGGAAAATGACATGCCATCACCCACACAGTAACTGCATACAGGTGGCCTATCTCCTGCTGATGAGGGCATAATAAGCCCGAAACGGCTGTCCAAGACAGGCTGTGATTGGTTGCATACCCCGACCTTTGCTAAAAACCTATCTAGTATGGCATTACACTGGCAAGGAGGGTTCTGTGTTAAAACAGACCTGGGATGCAAAAAAGTGAGAGGTTGGAGTCCTACCAATAGTTCCTTGCTGCGTATTGGGAATGTAGCACATGAGCTCTGTGGGCAAAGCAGTTCTCTGAATTGCTGCGATGTGAAAATGTCTTCTACAATTATAAACACATATATATATATATATATATATATATATAATCCTGTTCCCTTTCTCGTACTTACGTGGATTCCACAAAACTAAAACATTTCCCAGCTAAACGGTAGAGATGTGATGGACCTATGGGGAAAAAAAATAATAAATAATAATATATATACACACACGGAAATATATTCCTCTTACGTAAATATCAGGCCCTATTACACTCTTCGCGCAAAAACGAACGCGCAACGCGTGATTTTTCTGTGCAAAGCGATAAACGTTACCACGCGAAAAATAACGGTGGTATTACAATCCGTGCGCATTTTTTCATCCGTCAAAAGAAAAAACGCGTAAAAAGATACGCAAAAACGTGCGCGCATTGACGTTGCACGCAGAAATCAGTGTGCGGACTGTTTTTTCACGCGATTCAGCCAATCAGAATTAAGAACCACAATTGTCTCACGTTAAGTTTTTGTGCCTGTCAAAGTCAATTTTATTGGTTTGGGTATGTGTAGAATGTTTTTTTGGGGTTTTTTGGGCTGGTGTATTTGGTTTGGGCCGGGTTGATAGAATTTGCCATTAACACCAGCTTTTAGGAGTTGCTAAAATTATGCGCGTAAAGGCTGTGCGTTACAAACTGCGCATAGATTGTAATACCATCCGCGTACCAGCGCACAAACGCATTTGCGCTCACAATGTTAAGTATAGGACACGCGACGTACAGTAAGCTCGCACAGCGTTCGCGCAGGTTCACCTGCGGTAGATGTATACGCGCGTTTGTTGCGCTGACATTGTAATACGACGTTCCCTATGCCCCTCGCATTAATGCGTTTATGCGCGAAGAATGTAATAGGGCCCATAGTGTTTTATATGAACCCCCTCCTCACAGTATAAGGCCACATTATGGCTCTGCTTTCTGTGTGGTTCCTCCATCGTATAGTACAATCAATACGAATCACAATGAAGGAGCACTTTAGAGTGGGTTTACTTTCCATTTGTAGAATGCATTCACACATCCAAAAACATTCTGGAAAATTGAAAAGGAGTTTTAATCATTGCAAACGGGCTCCAAAATATGCCCCTACAGTTACAGTACATCGGACACGACAGCCGATGTACAGGAACTCTTGTGGCAGTCTCAGCTGCAGTACCAGAACTGAACAGTAGAGTCTGCCTGTCAAAATAGTACATACAGCCCTGCTTCCCAACCCTGGTCATCAGGTCCTCCTAACAGGACAGGTTTTAAGGATTACCTTGGGGAAATGCAGACTGAATCCTGCAATCAGGAGCAGCCAATCATATCACATGTGCTGTGCTTCAGATAGCTGCAAACCTGGCCTGTTAGGGGCACCAGGGTTGAGTATACACTGGTCTAGATTGTGTTTGCACAAGTGTGTAGGTTTGTGTGGGATGGCTAAAGGGTTAATTTAGGTTACCTGAGGTCCAGGGTTGGGAAACATTAACATTATCTATACACATTGTAATAATCGTTGCAGTGCATTCAGACTTTGTGAGGTGCGTTTGTATGGGTGTGCGTATGATGAAACGGCGTTAAGTGGTTTTCCATCAAACCATTGGTTCCTGACAGTGTTTTTATGAAAAACCACTTGGGGGTGGAGGGGTTAACCAACATTCAGGTTACCCCTCCTTTCTACCTTAACTGCGGAAGCAGCAAATGAGCGAGACAGAACGGGTGTCTTTGTGTGACGGGTTTTCTTTGCAAACAGGCTTAGCCTTAATATATCAAAACGTTATACTGTAAAAACCTATTTGCCTTTGTTGACGTTCCGCCGATTTGCGCATTTAACATGTTCAGTGAACTGAGCCGCCGACAGATATGTGGCTTGTGCTGCTGCGATGTAGGACTCACACGCCAGCCGGGAGGGATCCCGGAGAAACCGATGTGACTGATTAATATCATATTTATTTTTCGTTGCGCTCTGCAGCGTTTCTTCACGGACATGACGCATGGAGTCAGTTTCAGTCAGGTTTGCAGGATCTTCCAGATTTTTGAATTCTGGATAAGGGGTGTTGCCGACCTGTATATTAGGCCTGGGAGGAGGCATGAACTTCCTCCTCCCAGGGGGAAGACGGAAAATAAGGCGCAAGAAGCCGAGTCTGCAGTATCACGCAGGATTTACATTTAGCCAATGAGTAAATCGTCCAAACTGCTAAAATGCTTCATTTACCAGACTGGAATTACCAGGGTTTACTTGAAACACCACATTTAATGTCGCTGTAACCAGAATTTTGACTTTAAATTTGTAAACATGCCACCGGGGTGCTCAATGGTTTGTGTCGACCCAAGCAGCACCGTCACAGAATCCGTGCCAAGCGTCTCAGCTATAATCCTAATTAAATTAAAAGGGTCAGAACCGCATAGTTCAGAGAGACATCAGCACCAAAAATGTGCTTTAAAGTCTTTGAACAGAGGTCAGCAACCTCGGCCCTCCTGATGTTTTGAAACTGCATCTCCCATGATGCTCAGCTACTCCAGAGACTGGCTGAACCTCGTGGGAAATGTAGTTCCAAAATATCTGGAGGGCAGAGGTTTATAAAGTTATGACAAAACGCAATGATTTATGCACAAAGGAGACCAGACCTGGATTATAACCTGACCTTAGTACACATCTCCCTGGTGTGACTCAAGAGATAAAATGAGATAACATCCCGAGTGTGAACTCCCCGAGGGATAAACATATCAATGGAATTACCATGGGCCGTATTCAAAGCCTGGTGTAAACATAACCACAGCCATTACAGTCTATGCAGGTGATAGGTTTATCAGGGCTCTGGTTAAATTTACACATGTAGTTCCAAAACATCTGGAGGAATAATGTTACCGACTCCTGGACTAAAATATGCTCCAAACACTATACCTGAGACAGCCGACGGCTCCGTTTTTGGTTGAAGTTTGTTCGTTTGGGATAAAAATGGATTGTTCAACCTGAAGAAAACAAAAAAAAAAAACAACATTAATTACTGTGTTTATACAATTATAGAATTTAGCTAAGTATTGTGCCCATTTACAAGAAGGGTAGTAGGGAGGAATCAGGGAACTATAGGCCAGTTAGTCTTACGTCAGTAGTGGGGAAATTAATGGAAACCATGTTAAAGGAAAGGATTGTTGAACATCTAAAAACACATAGATTACAGGATCAGAAACAACATGGGTTTACCTCAGGGAGATCATGCCAAACTAATCTTATTGATTTTTTTGATTGGGTAACAAAAATAATAGACACAGGTGGTGCAGTAGACATTGCTTATTTAGATTTCAGTAAGGCTTTTGATACTGTTCCGCATAGAAGGCTTATCAATAAATGCAATCTTTGAGCTTGGATTCCAATATTGTTGAATGGATTAGGCAGTGGCTGAGTGACAGGCAACAGAGGGTTGTGGTAAATGGAGTTTATTCGGCGCAAGGTCTTGTTACCAGTGGGGTACCTCAGGGGTCAGTACTTGGACCCATTCTATTTAATATTTTTATTGGTGATATTGCAGAAGGTATTAATGGAAAAGTATGTCTTTTTGCTGATGACACAAAGATTTGCAACAGGGTTGACGTTCCTGGAGGGATCAGCCAAATGACAAATGATTTAGGTAAACTAAAAAAATGGTCGGAGCTGTGGCAATTGAGTTTTAATGTGGATAAATGCAAGATAATGCACCTGGGACGTAAAAACCCAAGGGCTGAATATAGAATATTTGTTACAGTCCTAACCTCAACATCCGAGGGTTGGGATTTAGGGGTTATTATTTCAGAGGATCTAAGGGTAAGTAGTCAATGTAATAGAGCAGCAGGAAATGCTGGCAGAATGCTTGGTTGTGTAGGGAGAGGTATTAGCAGTAGGAAAAGGGAAGTGCTCATGCCACTGTACAGAGCACTGGTGAGACCTCACTTGGAGTACTGTGTGCAGTACTGGAGACCGTATCTCCAGAAGGATATAGACATCTTAGAGAGAGTTCAGAGAAGGGCTACTAAAATGGTGTACGGCTTGAAGGAGAAAAGTTACCAAGAAAGGCTTAATGATCTTAACATGTATAGCTTGGAAAAAAGACGAGACAGAGGAGATATGATAGAAACATTTAAATACGTAAAGGGAATCCACAAGGTAGAGGAAAGGAGTATATTTAAACGGAAACAAAGTAGCAAAACAAGAGGACATAGTCTTAGATTAGAGGGGCAAAGGTTTAAACGTAACATCAGGAAGCATTATTTTACTGAGAGGGTGGTGGATACATGGAACAGTCTTCCAGTAGAAGTGGTAGAGGCCAAAACAGTAATTGAATTTAAGCAAGCATGGGATAGGCATAAGGCTATCCTAAACAAAAGATAAATCCAGGTTAAGTATCCATCTAATTGGGCAGACTAGATGGGCCGAAGGGTTCTTATCTGCCGACATTTTTCTATGTTTCTAAGTATGACGATAAGTTAGAATTTTAATAATAAAGACTCTGAGGCGAGTATTGCTTCTCTTTCTTGCTTTATTAAACATAGCAGCAAGTGGCAACTAGCAAGAACTTGAAAATATGAAGCATTTATATTGAATAAAAGGTATATATGGTATCTTTTGGCACCCCTTTCCTTCCTCTAGACTGGTCCTCCTTCCTGTCAGTACCCATCAAAACCGAGCAACGCCCTTCCTACTTCCTCTTTTATGCTGTACGAGGTGATCAATGTAGGAGAGTAGCAAACCCAAAGGGCAATCCACAGGAAACAAGGAAATCCTTCACGAGGCTGAGGAAAAAGAAGACGTGAGAGTGGAAGATAGTAGATCCGCAGACCCAGTAAACAACAAACTACAACAGCGGTGGGAGTGGCGGGCAATACTCGCCTCAGAGTCTTTATTATTAAAATTCTAACTTAGCAAAATTCGATAATTTTAATACATCGACTCTGAGGCTCCTATTGCTTGTTCAAAGCTAACCCACAACTGCGGATGACCAATGAACAACAGGTTTGAAATAGAAAGATTGGAAGGTGGACTCCCTGGACCAGTCCAGCGATCGCAATAAGTCCTCAAAACAACAACCTGCAGAGACTGCCACCGCACTGCTAAGCGAATGGGTGCCAAATACCGAGGTATCAACACCAGTCAATCCCAAAAGCCAGCGAAGCCAGCGTGCAAGCGTAGTTGAACCCACTGGGGCGAATAAAGACGATCTATAAACATTTAGCGTGCGATAAGCCTTGCCCTGATCAAAGACCTCCATAAGGAAGTCCAACGGAAGCTCAAAGGGGCCTGGAAGGGATCCTGATCCCTTAACAGACACCAATGATGCCAGGTGAGCCAAGCTGACTTATAGCAGGATCGAGTACCTGGGGTCCACGCATGGCGTAGGAGTGTTGTAGTTCGATCTGAAATATCTCTGGCTCCCCCGGGCGTCCCGAGACCAGCGAGGCCAACAAACAGACTGGACCCTGGGGACAGGAGTGGGGGAGGATGCCGGAGGTGTCCACCAGGAGATGCCGGAGAGTTGGGAGAGAACAGGGAAGATCGACTAGGAGATCTAACAGGAGTGGGAACCACGGATGGTTCTGCCAAAGGGGAGTGATGAGAACAACCTGAGCCTGTTGCACTCTGACCTGTCGCAGTGTGCGCGCTATCAACTGAAATAGCGGGAAGGCATACTGGCGAGCCCCGGACCAATCCTGAAGGAAAGCGTCCGTTGCCTCGGCCAGTGGGTCTGGCCGCCAACTGTAGAAGAGTGGGAGATGGGCGTTGAGCCGGCAGGCGAATAGATCCGCGTGAAACGGCCCCCATAGGGCCACCACGTCGGAGAACACCGACGAGCGCAGACGCCAATCCCCGGAGTCTTCTGTATGTCTCGAACTCCAATCTGTGGATTGGTTCGAGATTCCTTGGATAAACTGAGCTGGAACCTCGATCCCGTTCTGAAAGCACCATTCCCAGAGGCGGGAAGCCATTGTCGTCAGAAGCAGGGAGCGAGGGCCGCCCAACGAGTTGATGTATCTGACAGCCGGGAAATTGTCCATCCGGAGGAGGACTGAACGATGTGTGGGAGTCTTGAGAAAGCTCTGAAGCGCAAAAAGCCCTGCCAAGAGCTCCAAGCCGTTCATGTGTAGGTGATGTTCTTGAACGGACCAGTGACCTCCCATGGAGGAACCTTCGCAATAAGCATCGGAGTCGATAGTAATCGTTGGGGGTGACATCAGGATAGGCCTGCCGTTGCAGGAGTGGAGGTGAGTGAGCCACCATTCCAAATCCAGTCTGGCTTCTCCCGAGAGAGAGAGATCGGATCGGAATAGGGGAGACATCTTCTGAGAAAAAGGGCCTTCAGGCGTTGGAGGGCCCGATAGTGAAGCCAGCACCCCTGCACTGCCAAAAGGCCGATCACGCGAGCAAAGTCCCTTAAGGATGGAGTATGTTTCCAAAAGGGATCGAACTTCGCGTAAGATCGATCGACATTTGAGTAGGGGAACCGTGAGAGACATCAAAACACTGTTCACCCCGAATCCCAGGGTTTGAGATGGAGTAAAAACTGA
Source organism: Leptobrachium leishanense (assembly GCA_009667805.1). Classification (NCBI taxonomy): domain Eukaryota; kingdom Metazoa; phylum Chordata; class Amphibia; order Anura; family Megophryidae; genus Leptobrachium; species Leptobrachium leishanense. The sequence continues at coordinate 134,179,771 of CM019069.1, read as the reverse complement.
TTTCTCTTGATTGACCAGAAATCCCAGAGATTGGAAAAGGTCGACCGTCCACTGAACATGGAGACGCAGCTGAGTCTCCGACGAGGCCATCAGCAACACGTCGTCCAAATACACAATGAGACGGACCCCTTTGGCACGTAGCCATGCCACGACCGGCTTCAGTACCTTGGTGAAGACAGGCCGAAAGGCAGACAACGAAATCCCCAGAGATGGAGACCCCCAACGAAATTGGAGAAAATCCCACGATTCCTTGGCAATCGGGATTGTCAGGTATGCATCCTTGAGATCCACCTTTGCCAACCAATCGCGGGGTCTCAACAGATCTTTGAACATATGCATGCCCTCCATCTGAAAGTGACAGTAGAACACCGACCCGTTCAACTCCCTGAGGTTGAGGACTGGGCGAACGCCTCCGCCCTTCTTGGGGACCAAGAATAGGTTGCTCAGGAAGCCTTTTGGAGGACCCCCGTAGAACCCGTTCTATGGCCACTTTCTGGCATAGTTCCATAATCTCCCGCTCCACCAACGCCCGCCCATCTCCCGAAAAGGGAAGAGGAGGGGGAAACGTCAGTTGGTGCGGGGGAGAAGACAACTCCAGAACAAACCCTTGTACAATATTGAGGACCCAAGGGTCCGAGGTAAGGTGACATCATGCGTGTGAAAATATCTTAAACGACCCCCCACTTTGGTCGTTGACGGGTGTAGAAGGTGCAAAGGTACCTGTATATCTGAAGGTCAATGAAGAATGACCGCCTATGGCACACCGGAATCCTCTGCCACGCCACGGCCATGAGCGGGTAGGGAAGAACGGAGAAAGGTGCAGGGATTGCGGCAGTGGAGGAGTTGCCTTCCGTGGGACCTGAGGAGATGGGTTTTGCACGGCTGGTAGCTCGGCCCCAATATCCACCGGCCCGTGGAAAAAAACAGAGAATACTTTCTTGAGGGAATTGGACACTCGTTCCATCGTGTTGAAGGCACCGGAATACTCATTCATGTCTCGTAAGAAACCTTTGCCGAACAAAGCTCCATTAGCTGCAGCACCTAGCTCATTATCAGCCACACCAGCTAGTTGGCGGTCCATCTTTAACAGAATGCATTTGTGCCTTTCATAGGCTAGCGCAGTATTGGCATTGCCCAGGAAGCTCAGTGACCTTTGGGCCCAGTTGGTAATTTGAACAGGGTCCAGGGGATCACCCGATAATTTAGCTTGTTCCTGTAAGGAGCGTCGCCGCCGACGTAATAAAAAGTCTATATCCAGCGCCGGTTCGTAGTGATGGGAAATTCACTAGTATTCGCAATACTCCCCTCTGCCTGTGCAGTGCTCAGGTGTTGCTTTAATCACCTTAATGCTCCATGCTTAAAACCCAGCCACACCTGAAGCTCAATGCTTTTTCATTACCTTGGAATCTCCAAGCTGGAAGGAGCAAACCTGTATTGTCCAGACCACCTGAATACCTGTTTCTTTACCGTTGGACCTTGTCTCCTAAAGAAGACCTTATACCACAGTTCCTGGTAAGGACCTTATACCACAGTTCCTGGTAAGGACCTTATACCACAGTTCCTGTTGGAGACCTTATACCACAGTTCCTGTTGGAGACCTTATACCACAGTTCCTGTTGGAGACCTTATACCACAGTTCCTGTTGGAGACCTTATACCACAGTTCCTGTTGGAGACCTTATACCACAGTTCCTGTTGGAGACCTTATACCACAGTTCCTGTTGGAGACCTTATACCACAGTTCCTGTTGGAGACCTTATACCACAGTTCCTGTTGGAGACCTTATACCACAGTTCCTGTTGGAGACCTTATACCACAGTTCCTGTTGGAGACCTTATACCACAGAACCTGTTTAAAGACCTTCTGCTGCAACCCTGTTTAAAGACCTTCTGCTGCAACCCTGTTTAAAGACCTTCTGCTGCAACCCTGTTTAAAGACCTTCTGCTGCAACCCTGTTTAAAGACCTTCTGCTGCAACCCTGTTTAAAGACCTTCTGCTGCAACCCTGTTTAAAGACCTTCTGCTGCAACCCTGTTTAAAGACCTTCTGCTGCAACCCTGTTTAAGACCTTCTGCTGCAGACCTGTTTAAAGACCTTCTGCTGCAGACCTGTTTAAAGACCTTCTGCTGCAACCCTGTTTAAAGACCTTTTGCCACAGTTCCTGTTAAAGACCTTCTATCACAGTTCCTGAATCATCAACCCGCTGCCCTGCATCTTGCAGAATCCTTAACCCGCTATCCTACAGAATCATCAACCCGCTGTTCTACAGATACAGAACCCTCTGCATTTCCCAGGACTCTCTGCCTATACCTGCAATCTGCATATATCATATATATATTTCTCCCTGTTCAATAAATCTGTTTATATAAACAAACTGCCTTGTAAGATCCCATTCATTGCATATTGGCTTGACCTCTGCTGCCCCGGAACCTGGATCCTGACAGTTCCTTTGTATCCAGCAATTTAACCAGGGGTCCCATGGTGTCTAACAGTTTATCCTGGCAAACCCTAAAGGCGTTGTTTATGCCTTTGCTGGGGGTCCAGTCCTTAGGGGTGACAAAATCCACAAAGGCTTTATCCACGTCTGGAGTCAAGCAAGTTTTACCATTCGTGGTGGGGCGAGGACATTCTGCTTTCATGCGGTTACGAGTAGCCTTGTCCAGGGCTTTACGCACTTGAGCATCGACCCACTTCTCAACGTGGGGTAATGGGGACCACTCAGCGGACCTTGTGTGGGAAAGGTCTTCTAGACAGGAAAGAGGATTTCCCGTACGATCATAAATAATGCCTGGACGGGCTTTGGAATCCACCTCTACTGAGGTCTCAGCAAATTCCTCATCAGAGGCATATACATCTATGACATCGCTATTGTCATCCTCCTCCGAGTCCATGATTGTGTCCTGAAGCAGAGCAGGGACAATAGCAGTGTCAGGATTACAAACTGAAGAAATTTTAACCTTTTTGGTGTGAGCTGACACAGTGTGTGCAGGAGCACGTTTACAGGTTAAAGCCGCGGGGGATGGGTGGGTGCACGTGTTCCGGCAGGGTTGCGGGGTTGCCAGCCTCTCCAGTCGTGTCGAGTGTGTTTCATGGACTGTTTCCCCGTGGTGGTGGTCAGGGGGTCTCGGGGGGCCTCACTGCGGTGAGCGTGTCGCCCTTTTTCGTTAACCGCTAGCGGCAGGGGATCATCACTATGGCGATTCTCAGCTATCACTTCTTTGAGAGAGCGAGTGAAGTCTGCTGACAGGACTGAGACAGCCTTAAATACTGCAGAGTCAATAGACGCCTGCATGTATGGGTCTAGGGTGGGAGGCTGGGAGGGAGCCATCTGTGCCTGGATCAGAACGGGTGTGTTAGTCTACTGTTGCTCACCCGAACTGTCCTCTGAGGAATGCTCCGAATCCTCTGCTGGGGAAGCTGGACGCTGCAGAGTTTTGCCTCGTGGCATGGTGCCTGATCGATGTCTGGTAATGGCGCCGAACAAACTCTGCGCAAAACCCCGCCCACCCGGCCAGCGAGCCCGTGCAGCGTCTCAAGCAGGCAGGGAGACGGAGGTACGCCGCGGTCACAAATAAGATTGGAAAACGAAGGAAAAGCAAAAGGAATGCGAACACCGCGGTTAAAGCCGGGCGCCCGCAGAAACTAAAAGAACAGCAATATACGAAAATAGGTATACCCTAAAGTCAGTAAAGACTACACATACGGTATATCAGGAGAGAAAATGAGGTATACTTAACTAGTCGTCGAGCAGCAACGAAAGAGGAAGTAGGAGGGACGTTGCTCGGTTTTGATGGGTACTGACAGGAAGGAGGACCGGTCCAGAGGAAGGAAAGGGGTGTCGGCAGATACCATATATATACACACCTGTTATTACTGTTATTAGATGTTTTTCTCTTTTATTCAATATAAATGCTTCATATTTTCAAGTTCTTGCTAGTTGCCACTTGCTGCTATGTTTAATAAAGCAAGAAAGAGAAGCAATAGGAGCCTCAGGGTCGATGTATTAAAATTACAACAAACACCACGGAGAACCAAAAGCACGTGCGGATTATCTCCTGCCACTGGATGTTGGGAAACTTTAGCTTCTCTTTATGAACTAAAGCAGGGGGTCAGCAACCATAGCCCTCTAGAGGTTTTGGAACTACATCTCCCATGATGCTCAGCCACTCCTTAGATTGGCTGAACCTCATTGGAACTGTAGTCCCTAAACATCTGAAGCGTCAAGGTTGCTGACCCCTGACTTAAAGTAAAGTGTTTTGGTTTTGAACCTGTGGAAGGGTTTATGAACTGAAGCCCTGGAAGGCAAACCAGAGGAGTGGTGGAACCTCTGCTTTGAATTGCTGTCGCAGCCACCAGGGACAATATATAACCACTTAACATTAGAGTAAACAATCATGGTGGCCAGAGAGAAAAACAAACAAGGATATAGCGCATGTATGAAATTATTAAAGGGACATTACCGCTTACATAAACTGTAACCAGATTATTTGGGCATTACAAACAAAACCACCTTATAAAAACACATAAAACACATGCTGCTACTTTTTCTTTGTCTGAAATAATTTCTTGTAAAAAAGAAAAAGGAAAATTGGAGTTTTTATCTCCGGTTTTCATTTTGGGGACTTTTCCCATGAAGCAACATTTACCAAAATCTAAATGTGGCTTTGTGTACTTTGTGGCTGCATTGTATCTTACACAGTAGTTAACAGTTAAAGAGGTGGAGGAGGGAGTGTTTAGATAAAGCAGCAGGGGGTGTATTGTGTTGTCAGGACTACGTGAGATAAGAGGAGGCAGCTGAATGAGACAAGACTTCTAATCTACTCCCTGGTGATGTCCTTTGAATACATCCCACACAATACAATGACTTGAGTCAGTGAATGACCCATTCTATGTCCTAAGCCACACGGTAAGGAGCAAGTGATGTAAAGATACTGTGGGGAAAGTTTACAACACAAAAGATCACACAATGGGTGCACCCAGTGACACATGTAGAGGAAAATATCACACAATGGATGTACCCAGTGACACATGTAGAGGAAAATATCACACAATGGATGCGCCCAGTGACACATTTAGAGGAAACTATCACACAATGGATGCACCCAGTGACACATTTAGAGGAAAATATCACACAACGGATGCGCCCAGTGACACATAGAGGAAAATATCACACAATGGTTGCACCCAGTGACACATAGAGGAAAATATCACACAATGGTTGCACCCAGTGACATGTATAGTGTAAAATATTTTCTTAACTAAACATACAAGAGAAAAACAAAGCACATGTAAGATATCAACAACATCAAATAAATATAATAAGAGTACATTTCATTTTTTGGTGGCCCTTTAAGACACCTGGTAGATTCCAAGGCAGCATTAGGGCAGCAGGACTGACTGAGGTTTCCAAAAAGGAACCAAAATGTTGCACCATTGCAACAGCTCCTTTGTTTGCTCATTAATGACATAACGGCTCCATTTTTTTCCGATCTGCGTGGTGGCTGGCGTTTCCCTCCTAGAGTAACATTGTAACTGTATTCCTAAAACACTTACCCAAAAGTGTTTGGTTCTTCCACTATCTTCATCTTTGTGGCCGCCACATTGTACGCTGGGAAACAGAAACCAAACATGTTTTATCAAGCAGGTACGTAGAAAGCGTAATACTGAATTAACCAAAAACACGCTAAATCTCATGGTGTTCACCGAAAGTCCAGTGATGGTAAAACATGGCCCCAAAGATGTTTCAGACCTACAAGTCTCATGATGCACACCTAAACTCATGTGTAAATAGGCATCATGGGACATGTAGTTCCGAACCACCTGGGGTGCCACGGTTTGCCATCACTATCCGATGGCAAGTTTGGTGCTTGTGAATAACCCCTCTAGTGTAAGTTCAGGCTCTGCGTGAGGAGCCAGTTTTAAGGAGACACTCCAGGCCCTGTCCCCCTCCTGTCTATTAACCCTTCGCCATTACCGCTTTGACAGCTCTTCAATACACAGGTCTTACCCCTGCCTGGAAGGCTGTCAACTAGTGGCGGTCCATTGGTTTTCCAGACAGGGGTACAAGGCTGAGCCCGTCCTCTGAGTCACACAGCAGAAGCTCTGGGACACAGCTGGTAAATTGACCTCATGCATTTAGCTCAGGAGGGAAATGTCTGCTGACTGTTCTTTTAGATAAGATGCTGGTGTAGGAAATAAATAATGGATGTAAGTGAATAAAATGATTATTTTAACAAAATGAATGGATTTAGGGAACGCTCGAGCACCAATAGATTGTCCCCTAAAAGGATCAGGAGGGTTAAACAAGTGATGTGCATGGTGGAATCGAGTTTAGTTACATAAATGTATGTCTTTGTGCTGTGTTAGGAGCACGAAATGGGAATAAAAATGGAGATAATGACTTTTCATAGAGCCCATATGGGGGGGGGGGGGTATATGAGCCCAGGAGTGACAGCTCCCCTAGAGATAATGGGGCGTCAATGTAAGACTCTGTGAGTAAATCATTTAACCCATGCAGGGTCTCCAGAGGGAGGAATATTTCAGTTGCAGCCCCTGTGTTTACATCTCCCATGTAGCCCCTCCCCTTCCCCTGGATAATCACTCCCAGTACCCTGTGTACGGCTTGACAGGGACGCACCGTGCGGCCACACACATTACCCTGCAATGTAACCTACCACACAGGCAGAGGAGCCACTGCCAGAAGACCATCCTGCTCCCAGGTCCCTGCTGCTGGCACTCACGTGTCTCCTCCCAACCCGGAAGTATGCGATGGGGAAGGATAGGGAGCGATGCATGCTGGGTGAAGCGGTGCAGCATGGATCATCAGGCACCTGGAAGCAGGAGTAGAGGAGGCTGCGGTCTGTAACCCTCCGAGTGACATAGAGGGATGTGACCACTGAGAAAAGGTTTACTGGAGCGACTGGTAACTTTTTCCCTGGGAGGTGAGGGAGGTTAGTAGACTGGCATGTGGGTGGCTGGCTGGCATGGTGAGGGTCAGGCGGGGAGGCTGGCATGGTGGGGGTCAGGCGGGGAGGCTGGCATGGTGGGGGTCAGGCGGGGAGGCTGGCATGGTGAGGCTCAGGCGGGGAGGCTGGCATGGTGAGGCTCAGGCGGGGAGGCTGGCATGGTGAGGGTCAGGCGGGGAGGCTGGCATGGTGGGGGTCAGGCGGGGAGGAAGGCATGGTGAGGGTCAGGCGGGGAGGCTGGCATGGTGAGGGTCAGGCGGGGAGGCTGGCATGGTGAGGGTCAGGCGGGGAGGCTGGCATGGTGAGGGTCAGGCGGGGAGGCTGGCATGGTGAGGGTCAGGCGGGGAGGCTGGCATGGTGAGGGTCAGGCGGGGAGGCTGGCATGGTGAGGGTCAGGCGGGGAGGCTGGCATGGTGAGGGTCAGGCGGGGAGGCTGGCATGGTGAGGGTCAGGCGGGAGGCTGGCATGGTGGGGGTCAGGCGGGGAGGAAGGCATGGTGAGGGTCAGGCGGGGAGGCTGGCATGGTGAGGTCAGGTGGGGAGGCTGGCATGGTGAGGGTCAGGCGGGGAGGCTGGCATGGTGAGGGTGAGGCGGGGAGGCTGGCATGGTGAGGGTCAGGCGGGGAGGCTGGCATGGTGAGGGTCAGGCGGGAGGCTGGCATGGTGGGGGTCAGGCGAGGAGGCTGGCATGGTGGGGGTCAGGCGGGGGGGCTGGCATGGTGGGGGTCAGGCGGGGAGGCTGGCATGGTGGGGGTCAGGCGGGGAGGCTGGCATGGTGGGGGTCAGGCGGGGAGGCTGGCATGGTGGGGGTCAGGCGGGGAGGCTGGCATGGTGGGGGTCGGGCGGAGAGGCTGGCGCGTGAAGGGTCGGGCGGAGAGGCTGGCGCGTGAAGGGTCGGGCGGAGAGGCTGGCGCGTGAAGGGTCAAATAGACCATGTGATAATCAGTATACATTGCTTAATAGTTTGATTAGTACACATTACATAATGCAAACTTCTAATAATTCATAAATATTAGAATTTAAAAAAGGTATTTTTTCCTTAAAGCATTGTATGTATATAAATATAATTTTTTTTCCCTAGAAAGCATAGCCGAAAATCACTATGGGAAGGAAGAAGCCGCTCCGAGACGGGAGGCCTCCTGCCAAACACAAAGAGTCTAGGTTTAAGAAAACCTGTAAAAGCCTGGAAACGTTTACTAGCGAAGTCCATGAAGCATTAGATGGTGGGTACACCTTCTGTACACCGTGTCACCGTATGCATCACAGAGAAAGCAACTGATTTATAAAATAACGCACCTATAATAGTGACGGGTAACCCTTGAAACCTTCAGAAGTCATCAGACCTGAGACTGACTGAGACTTATGGGACATGTAGTTCTTAAACATCTGAGATGCCAGGGTTAGCTGTTAGGGAACTATGAGATGTGCAGCACACAAACAAGAGAAGCCAAACAGTCCCTGGCTACACCTCATCTCATAACACGTACCCCATCACCCACCCACCTTGATTTCATGCATAAGTTATTCATAGACGTAACCACTTTTTCTTCCCTCTGGAAGCCTCTATACAGGAGGATGGAAAAGCCGAAGGGAGTGAAGCGAAGGTGAAGTTTCCGTGCCCATTGGCCATGTGGGACTTGGGACACTGTGACCCAAAGCGATGCACTGGGAGGAAGCTCGTCCGAAAAGATCTGGTTAGGACCCTGCGCATCAACCAGAGGTTCAATGGTCTCGTCCTGAGCCCGATGGGGACTTTATATGTTTCTCCAGCTGACAAGTATGTACAGAGAATGATGTGTTTTAATTAGATTTTAATAGAGGTGACCATATGTTCTATCCCTGCCATGGTATTTTGAAGTGAGAGTTGTTGCAGGGTAATAAAAGCTCTACGCTCTATTGTTTAGAGCAGTGGTCCCCAACCCTGGTCCTGAGGGCCCTCTACCAGGTCAGATTTTAAGGATTCCCTTTGGGAAATACAGACTGAATCCTGCAATCACTGAGTAGCAAATCAGATCACCTGTGTTGTGCTTCAGATATCCTGCAAACCTGGCCTGTTAGGGGGACCTGAGGACCAGGGTTGTGGACGACTGGTTTAGACCATTCGCATGGCTTATTGCTTAGAGTGGTGGAGTTCTTAAATCCGTATAATTTTATTTGATTTGACTCCCATTATTCTTGGCAGTAAGTGACCTTTAACACTCTAGCAGTGGTTCTGCAGCAACTCTTACGATGCTAAGCCAGTAACCCCTCCTATAGCAGTAGGTTTTCTATTAAAGCACTGCCCTCCTCGGCGTCCTTTTCTCCAATCACCAACGTCATCACCACCTCACTGGAATGCAGTCCCGTACAACCGCTGTTGGGGGCAAGACTCCATAACCCAGGGCACGAGTAACATCAAAAATGTGGCTCCACGGCCTCAAAGTTTTAATAATCAATGCTAAAAACAATAGAACCGCAGCAAAGGCATAGAATATAACATCTGACGCGTTTCGTCACGCACAGCTGACTTTCTCAAGGGTTTACAGTCACAGTGTAATAAAGAAATACATAAAGTTTCCAAAGCTTTTTATATAGGGTTTTTTTTTTTTCTTTCAAACCACGTTTTCTTTCAACAGGTTTTGTCATCGTGTCAGGTGACACATATCCGCACGTAGTTGCAATGTAATCAGCCCCACTACACCGACTAGTCCGTGTCTTGCTCCAAACAGCGGTTGTACGGGACTGCATTCCAGTGAGGTGGCGACAACTTTGGAGATTGGAGAGAAGGAAACAGGAGGCCGAGTACATAATATGCTTAAGAACATTTTATTTCTAGTGAGCAGCATTCTAGCGGGGGAGTTTACATTTATATTGCATTCCACAGTGCCGTCCTATGAGGTTCTCTTTTTGTTTTTTCAGCGTGGACTTCCATTTTTGATATTTTTCTAGTCGTTGTGAAGAGGAGCCAACAGCTAAACGACGTCTTTCGCTGTCGGTTTTGTACCACATATTAGTTTATGTGTGTATTAATACAGCTGGAGCTCTGGTTCTTTGTAAGGCAACCAGAACTCCAAGCTGTTCAGTTTCAGCACCTCGGCTGACATGTCCAAGGTACTGAACATTTTTGGACCCGTCCTGGAGCATGTTTGCAAACCTTGTTTGCATTGATCCAGAATATGTCCAGATCGAGTTTACTCTGAGTTGGGACGGCTTTAGAAGCTTTTGAAGATAGAGTAAACTCAATCATGGTAGCAAAAGGGTTAACCATAGTTATGGCCGTCTCGATTTACAGTTAACCAGCTGGAGGACAATTGGCATTGATCAAGAGAGCCCCATCTGTTGCTCCCAGTTTTTGTAACAGGCATATGGTGTCCTTTGCAGAAGCTCAGTCGAGGTTGAGGAGTGTTGTGGTCCACAGCTGCATAAGGTGAAACACTCTGGCCGTTGCGGCTCTTTCTGGTTGTCACAGCCAGGGTTACCACCCATCATAATATAAATTGAGCAGAAATTAACATGTTGGCGAGCTGACACTTGGCGAAAGGAACGAGCTGTTCACGGTAGGCACATACTGTCACTGAGACGTGAATCACTCGATTCTCTGCCAGTTATTGATATGATTCCTCTTCGTACACACCAGCAGCGCCATTGACATGTTTACTGAATCATCCAGCACAGAACCACATCGGTGCCGCAAAACCAATTAAAACGACCTCATAAGCCAAATAAAATCTGTTTTGTTCTACCCGTTTATTTATGAAGGGGGGTATGAATCTCCTTTTGAATCCGCAATGTCAGATCGCTCACATTAACTGGATTTTTTTTAGCTGTTTCCACTTGGATTTTTCCAATGATGCAACATTTATCAAAATGTGTGCAAAATGTTTACTTTACTGCTGTGGTTTATCTTCTACAGTATTCAACAGTTAATGAGGTGGAGGAGGGAATGTTAAGATAAGGTTGCAGGAGGTCTGTTGTGATCCAGGCTACTCAAGATAAGTGATGGCTGAATGAGACAAGACTGTGAGTTTAAGATTTATAATCTACTCCCTGGTGATGTCCTTTGAATACATCCCACAAAGCACAATGTGTCGACTGCCTGACACATAGAGCCCATTCTATGGCCAAAGCCACCCAGTGAGAAGCAAGTGATGCAAATATACGGGGGGGGGGGTGTAGTTTACAACACAAAATATCGCACAATGGATGCTCCCTGTGACACATACAGAATATAAAATATTTTCTTAGCTAAACATACAAGAGAAAAACAAAACACATGTAAGAAATCAGCAACATAAAATAAACACAATAAGGACATTACATTTTTTGGTGGTAGTGGCCCTTTAAGAGTGGGAGAGCAGCCCCAGCAGTTGGGTCACGTGGTGTAGACAGATACTTGAAAACGATGGTTTTTCATTATTTTTGTGTAAATATGTCACTTATGAAAAGCTTGTATCACGCCCCGGTGTGAGTATGTTTTCTGTGTCGTCAGGCAGATCGTCGCAGACAGTGGCGTGGCCGTCATAGATTGCTCATGGGCAAAACTAGATGACACGCCTTTTGCCAAGATGAGAGGCGGACACCCGAGGCTGCTGCCCTACCTGATCGCTGCGAATCCGGTAAATTACGGGCGCCCCTGCAAACTGTCGTGCGTGGAAGCCTTTGCGGCAACGTTTTGCATCGTGGGTAAGGAGACCTTGTCTTGCTTTAGCATATAGAAATAAATGGAAGCAAAAGAATTGTCCATGAGGATTCTTTGCCATGTACCTCGCCTCTCTCCAACTTGAATTGCTCTGGTACCCCCCAACCAGCACGTGTCAATATATGTTGGTTTCATTGCCAGGATGTCGGCATGCTAAACTGGCTGTCGCTGGAATCTAGTCGCACTCTTCACCTTTCCAACCTGGTGTTTAAGAGCTTTTTTGGGAAGCTACCACCCTACCTGAATAGGCTGCTTCCCCCAGCAGTTCCCTCATCCTATAACCTCCGGTCCAGGACCTGCACTTTACTTACAATACCACAATACAAAAAGAAAGTGGCTCGATCCTCCTTTTTCCTACAGAGCACCGCAAATATGGAATAACCTCCCAGACTCCATCAAATCTTCCTCCAGTCTAAAGTCACTTAAGAGATCTCTATTAACATACCTCAATACAGAATGCACCTGTAAACATGTAACATAATGACTTTAACAGAAAATAATCTGTATTTGTGTTTTTTTTTTTTTTTTAATATCGTGCATTTTATTTATTTATAAAGGATTTTACCAGGAAGGATACATTGAGATTTCTCTCGTTTTCAAGTATGTCATGGGTTCAAGAACATTGAAGTGTTACAGTTGCATTGTATTACTTTGTATTTCTGTAAGATATTAAAAAACACATATACAGATTAACAGAAAATAAATATGTAGGAAATATAGTCACTAGGTTACATGTTTACAGGTGCATTCTGTATTGAGGTATGTTAGTAAGGAGCTCTTGAGTGACTTAAGACTGGGGGAAGATTTGATGGCGTCTGGGAGGTTATTCCATAATTGTGGTGCTATGTAGGAAAGTGAGGATCGAGCCACTGTCTTTTTGTATTGTGGTATTGCAAGTAAGGTGCCGGTCCTGGATCGGAAGTTATAGGATGAGGGAACTGCTGGGGGAAGCAGTCTATTCAGATAGGGTGGTAGCTTCCCAGAAAAGCTCTTTAACACCAGGCTGGAAAGGTGAAGGGTGCGTTTAGACTCAAGCGTTGGCCAGTTTAGCTCTTTTAACATGTCACAATGGTGGGTCATGTAGTTACATCGTAATGCAAAGCGGCAGAATGAGTTATACAATGTAGTAAGTTTCTGAAGGTGTGTTTGCGGGGCGGCTGCATACACTACATCTCCGTAATCAATAGCCGGCATAAGCATTTGTTGTACAATCTGCTTTCTTACCGCGGGGCTCAGGCAAGATTTGTTACTGTACAGGGCACCTAGTTTGGGGTAGAGTTTAGATGAGAGTTTTTCGATGTGGGGGCCAAAGGATAGATTAGGGTCCAACCACATACCTAGATGTTTGAGAGAAGTGACTGTGGTCAGCGTGCCATTTGATTTTGTCCTAACACGTAAATGGGGATTTTGCAATTTGTGTAGTTTAGGTTTTGTTCCAAAGAGCATCGTTACAGTTTTGTCAGTATTTAAAAAAAGTTTGTTGTGTTTGATCCACTTTTCTACCTCTGTGAATTGTTCTTGCAGCACGGCCTCCAGCTGTGGGAGATTTGGTTTGCTGGTATAGATTACGGTGTCGTCTGCATACATGTGTAGAGTTGAGGCTTTGCAGACGTTGAGCAGATCATTTATGAATATTGTGAATAGAAGGGGGCCTAGTATTGAGCCTTGGGGTACAACGCACGTGACTGGGAGGGGGAGGGAGGAGCTGCCAGAAATTGACACATATTGTGATCGGTCGGATACATATGATTTGAAACCAGGTTAGCGTACGATCACCAATGCTAGAGTTTTTACGTTTTTTTTAACAAGATGCCATGGTCTACTGTGTCAAAGGCCTTGGCAAAATCAAGGAAGATGGCTCCAGTTAGGTTTCCTTGTTCCATCCCAGCTTGGATATCATTGCAGACTTTTAAAAGGGCGGTTGTAGTTGAGTGATTTGGACAAAAGCCGGATTGATCTGGTGTTAAGTAGTTCCAATATTGATAATAATCACGTAATTGTTTGTAGAATCATTTTTCCAAGATTTTGGACATTACAGGGAGCAACGATATCGGACGGTAGTTGGATACCAAAGTACTGTCACCACTTTTATGGATAGGTACCACTCTCGCAGTCTTCCAGAATTTGGGTATGTATCCAGTCGCCAGTGATTCATTGATTAGGGTTGCGACAGGATTTGCAATTGCCGGCGCACTGATTTTCAGCAGCATTGCTGGTATTTGATCAGGTCCAGACTGGTATTTCATTTTTTGCTTACGGAGAAGTTTAGTAACGACACTGACAGGCACTGGTCTAAAACTGAATTCCTGTCTGATACAGGGACTTTGCACAGTTGGTGGGGCCTGACCTGCATGAGGCCTTTCTGATTGCGTGTCATTTCCTAGCTTGGCAATCAAAGTGGTGGCGCATCCAACAAAATAATCATTAAAGGCATTTGCTACATCTAGGGGGTGTTGCAGGGTTTGGTTGTTTACTTTGACAGCAGCCGGCTGGGAGTGGACTGGGGGTGCTTGTATGTTACTTATGGTTCTCCAAAAGTTTCTAGGGTTTGATATGTTATTGTTTAGATTTTCATTGAAGTATTGGGCTTTAGCTGTTCGGTATTCGTAGTGATCGTTCATGGAACCAGTACTCTTGAAATTTGACCACAGTGAATCTCTAAGCTGGTACATTAGTGTAAGATCAGCTGTAACCCAGGGGAGATGGGTCCCTTTTACTCGCACTTTACGCAGCAGTGCATGGGAATTCCAGACTTGCAGGAGCTCAGACTGAAAGTATGCAATTGCACAGTCTAGGTCTGGGATTAGGTTTAGTCTGTACCAGGGGAGCTGTTTGAGATCACTTACTTTGTATTTCTGTAACATTTCAATGTTCTTGAACCCAGGACATACTTGAAAACGAGAGAAATCTCAATGTATCCATCCTGGTAAAATACTTTTATAAATAAATGCTACGGGTGATCATAGGATTGTGTAGCAGGGTTGGAAGTTCTCTTGGCCACTGGTGTTACTGTATCCTCTGCGTAGAGTTCTACCATGCCAGACAAATGATTGACCGGTTGTGCCAAGGTTATCTAATCGGTAATTCCTGTTGTGATATTGTGCAGACGGGGCACACGCACACACACCTTTTTATTACATAAAATGTGATTCACAGTAATTGATATATTTTATTTCTAAGGATTTCCTGAACTCGCCACAATCCTTTTACGAAAATTCAAATGGGGGAAAGTCTTTCTCGAATTGAATAAAGGTCTTCTCGAGAAGTACAGCAAGTGCCAGGATGTGGAGGAAGTCAAGAAAATCGAATCGGATTTCCTGGCTGGAGCCCACGACGAAGAAACCGAGGATTTTGGTAATGTTTGCTTTTAGCAGAATGTGTTGTAATACACAAGCTACAGGGTGTACCTTGGCCCCCGGCTCCCCTATTAGCAGCAATAGAATGCGGGTTTGGGGACCTGTTACCCAGAATTCTAAAATCCGTAAAGACTTTGAAAACCGGTATTTTATCGGGGTCTTCCAGGCTGAATTTTTACTTGCCTCCCTGTTGGGTCCTCCTGCAGTGCAGCGCTCCTTGAAAGGCTGTGGCAGTAAGAGGAAAATGCTGCAGACCCTGTGCAGCATGTCACACGCTGGAGCTGCACGCGTCAGTGAGGGGCATGTTTGCTCACTCTGTACAACATGTACATCACAAAGCCCTGCGCGGTGTCTTCCATGATGTATTTTGTTGGTGCTACAGCAGCCAGTGTACCGCGGCTTCACTACTGCGTCCCCCTCCGGCTTCAGATTCCTCTGGATTTAAAAATACCTATCCCGGTGCATCATGACGTTCGTTGTGCTGCTCTAATACAACGATTGCTATTTTTGTTTCTTCTAAGTACCTTGGTGATATACATTTAAACAGAGTGTTGACCCTTTTATAGGCCTCATTCACACACAACGCAAGAGCAAAAGTGAATATTGCGTATATGCGTGCGTATATGTGTTTGGAGTGTTTAGAATCCCAGAACGCATCATTTTTGGGGTTCTGTTGTTGCTAGAGAGTGTTCTCTGCCTCGTGTACTAGCTGCTATTAGCTGTGGTGTGATAGCAAAAATGGACCCCCCCCCCCTCTAATGAGTTGATGAACCATTTAACATTGCTTGTGTTGTTGAGGCAGCGGGGACCCTTGAGAGAATCTGAAAGGCGATCCAAGCGTCGATTCTGGACCCATCCCATGATGTCACAGAGGTTCTCAGGATATCCAGGAAAAAAAGTTTTTTTTTTTTTAAAAAAAAAACTGAAAACTTTACTGTACGGATGTACACGCGTAAAAACGCTGCCGGGATGCAGCTCGGTTCCATTCTGATTTTACATGATGCAACTATACGGCTCCATAAGCGACTGTGTGTATGGAGCCATTTATTTGCATATGTTGCATATAGTACAATACGCACGTACCAGTGTGAATGAGGCCATACTGTCACACGTGAGCCCTTGTCTCCTACTTGTTTTACAATAGCACTGTGCATATTTTGTATTTGTCACCTATACTTAAAGTTATTAATTTAATATCATTTTTTTTTATAATTTTAGATCCTTTTGATGTTGAATCTGGAAGAGAGTTTTCTAATCCCAACAGGGTCATCGCGTCAAAAGGGTATTTAAAATCGTACTATTTAAGAAGAAAAAAAAACACATGCAATTTATTTATTTTATTTCAAGATCTTGGGCCCTATTACATTCTTCACCCAAAAACGCACGCAGAACGCGTGAATGTTAACGCGCGTAAATCAACGCTGGCATTACCATCATCGTGCATTTTTTCATCCGCCAAAAAAAAAAATAACGCGCGGAAAACGGACGCTCAAAAACGCACACGCAGCAACGTTGCGCGCAGAAATCAGTGTGCGGGCTGTTTTTTCACGCGATTCAGCCAATCAGAATTAAGAACCACAATTGTCTCCCGTTAAGTTTTTTGCGCCTGTCAAAGACAATCTGCGCATATATGCTGCATCAATAAAAAAAAAACACGCACAACTTCTCAATTTTATTGTTTGGATATGTGTAGAATGTGTAGCTATACTGTGGTTTTTTTTTTTTTTTTTTGGGCTGGTGTATTTGGTTTTGGCCCGGACGTTCAGATTTGCCAGTACAGTAAGCTCGCGCAGGTTCACCCGCGGTAGACGTTAACACGCATTTTTTGCGCGGACATTGTAATACGATGTTCAGCGCAAAGGGTTTTGCCCCTCCCGTTAATGTGTTTTTGTGCACGTGTTAACGTTTGCGCGAAGAAGGTAATAGGGCCCCTTATTTGTAATTTTATTTTACGGAATCGTGTGCCATACCTGCTGGCGCCATAGATCCTCCGCTGCACCTTGCTCCTTCCTTTGCATGGAATGGGATATTTGCGAGGAAGCTTCACAACCACTCGACGATTAAAAATCTCTGTGCTCGATTGTGTGAAATGAAATATATTACCGAGGCAGTGACCGTTTAAACAGCTGTTTCGTTAATTACTTTCAATCCAATTTAAACAGAATGACGTGCGAGGATGACGATGGGACGGAGGAGGATGAAGAAGATGATGATGATGATGATAGTAATGATGCGACAGATAAACAGGAAAATCGTTCAGAGGAGGAAAGCGAAGAGGAGGCAGCTGCTGCTTCCAAACCAGTCGTCTGGAAAGGAGTGAAAAAGAAACTTAGAGATTAGAAGAATTAACCTCTGTATAAAAAGTATTTAAAAATATTTCTGTGTTGTATGATGCAGTTTCTACCATTTTTATATGGGCGACTACAAATCGTTCTTCCTCCTTTCTGGATTTCTGCTCATGGTCTGCATTGCAGTGGAAAGTAGCTTTTTGGCCACAATTCCTGCCAGAGTGAAAACAGAATCCCAGATAACATATTTACATGTTTTGCGTTGGCTCCTATAATCGTACCTCTGGCTGCTCCGTTTTTGGACGGCATTTTTCTGCTTCGGATCGAGTAATTCTGTAGAAAAGGCCAATTGTTTTTTTGTTTGGTTGTTTTTAAATAGAGCAATTCCTCTACAGTGACCATGGAATTACAATTCTTTATAAAGCACCAGCATATTCTGACGCGCTGTACGAAAGAAACATAGCATTGACAAGTTTGACAAAAACAGTACCGAAATGCCACCGACATCTCCGGTGCGCTCCTGTCCGCCGCACTATGAGTTAAATTCGCCGACCCCCCCCCCCCCCCATGGTGAATTCAGCAATCACCACAGGGTCCCCGAAGCGCAGCAAATCGACCCGCCTAACGCATCAGAAAAACCACGGCCAAATCGATCTGAAAATCCCCGAATGCATCCGAAGAACTGCTGATTCGATCCGTAAAAAAAAGCCGTCCCACCAGACGGACAGCGGGGACAAGCCGACGAACGGGGTAAAAAAAAAAAACTAAAAAAACAATGCAACTTTTAAAAGAAGTTTTCAAAAAAATTACTACATGAAAATGCCTGGAAAATAATATATAAGGTCCTATGAGTAATAATAAAAAGGACTGGTACAGGGGGGGGGGGGAAGCATTTTTAAAAAATTCGGGGGCGGATCGCTGAAGAATGCCTAGAAAATAAACTTTTTGCTGCAAGTGAAATAAATAAATGGTTGAATAAATATTTAACAAAAATGGGGAATTTTTCTTTTTTATGTTGAAACCTATGGGATTTGCCTGAATAAGCCTGCCGAATGAGTGCACCGAACATCAGAGCATTTCACTGACATTTCTCTGCTGTTTGGTGTCTGTGAATAAACCATTGCTTCTTTATGGGGGGGATTTCACTGCTGCCGAACACTATTTCGCTGGCAATTCGCCAATATTTGAACTGCCTGCCTTTTGAATAGCCGAATGGCCACGAAATTACGCTGTACGAGGAATTTCACAGTTAGTTGCAATTTCGTGTCCTATTCGGCGCTCTTTGAATAACCCTGAGAGAACAATAGGAAAAGAAAACCCTGCTCGAGTTTACAATCCAGGAGGAATGGAGTGACACCCAGAGGTGAGGGTAAATAGCCGTATGAGACGTAACGGGATGGATGATGGCTGTGTGAGAGATGGATGAAGAAAGGTATGGGGGGGGGCGGTTATGGAGTGAGTTGATTGTCTTCCACTTTTAGATGCATTTTGAAAGACCGGAGGCGCACGCTAGTACTTTCAAAGAACTTGTACTCTTCAATTGTGCCTTTAGAATATTTTCTATCAGTAGCATCAGGATTCATTTGATATCTACATTAAATGTTTGCCAAATAATATTTTGCGCATTTTTTGTTTTAATACAGAGCAGCTGATGCTTGTTTGCGGCCAACTCTTTCCCTCTACCTTTCTGTAAGTGGAGCTCAGTCAAATTCAAATAAGCTTTATTAGCAGGACCAAATACATTTTAGCATTGCCAAAGCATACGGGGAGGTTATATGGGAGGGGAGGGGGGAGGGGTAGTGGGACATACAGTACTGTGCAAAAGTTTTAGGCAGGTGTGAAAAAATGCTGTAAACAAAGAATGCTTTCAGAAATATAAATAATGATTGTTAATATTTGTCAATTTTCAACATGCAAAGTGAGCGAACAAAAGAAAAGGTGTTACTACCTTTTGCCGTCAAACCAGCATCAATTCTCATAGGTACACTTGCACAAAGTCAGAGATTTTGTAGGATTATAGTCAGGTCAGGTCAGGTGTATGATCAACCATTTATACCAAACAGGTGCTAATGATCATCAATGTCACACGTTGGTTGTAACTCGGTCATGAACTGAAACAGAAACAGCTGTGTAGGAGGCTTAAAACTGGGTGAGGAACAGCCAAACTCTGCTACCAAGGTGAGGTTGTGAAAGACAGTTTCATTTCATGGCAAGATTGAGCACAGCAACAATACACAAGGTAGTTATACTGCATCAACAAGGTCGCTCCCAGACAAAGATTTCAAAGCAGACTGGGGTTTCAAGATGTGCTGTTCAAGCTCTTTTGAAGAAGCGCAAAGAAACGGACAACATTGAGGATCGTAGACGTAGTGGTCGGCCAAGGAAACTTAGTGCAGCAGGTGAAAGACACATGAAGCTTATTGCCCTTCGAAATCGGAAGATGTCCAGCAGTGCCATCAGCTCAGAACTGGCAGAAACCAGTGGGACCCAGGTACACCCATCTACTGTCTGGAGAAGTCTGGCCAAAAGTGGTCTTCATGGAAGAGTTGCAGCCAAAAAGCCATACCTCAGACGTGGCAACAAGGACAAACGACTAAAGTATGCACGAAAACATAGGAACTGGGGTACAGAACAACGGCAGCAGGTGCTCTGGACTGATGAGTCAAAAGTTGAAATATTTGGCTGTAGCAGACGTCAGTTTGTTGGTGGAAGGGCTGGAGAGCGGTACAATAATGAGTGTCTGCAGGCAACAGTGAAGCATGGTGGAGGTTCCTTGAATGTTTGGGGCTGCATTTCTGCAAATGGAGTTGGAGATTTGGTCAGGATTAATGGTGTTCTCAATGCTGAGAAATACAGGCAGATACTTCTCCATCATGCAATACCATCAGGGAGGCGTATGATTGGCCCCAAATTTATTCTGCAGCAGGACAACGACCCCAAACATACAGCCAAAGTCCTTAAGAACTATCTTCAGCGTAAAGAACAAGAAGTACTGGAAGTGATGGCATGGCCCTCACAGAGCCCTGATCTCAACATCGAGTGTGTCTGGGATTACATGAAGAGACAGAAGGATGTGAGAAAGCCTACATCCACAGAAGATCTGTGCTTAGTTCTCCAAGATGTTTGGAACAACCTACCAGCCGAATTTCTTCAAAAACTGTGTGCAAGTGCAATTGCTGCTGTTATGAAGGCAAAGGGTGGTCACACCAAATATTGATTTGATTTAGATTTCGCTTTTGTTCATTCACTGCATTTTATTCATTTATGAACATAAATGTGTAGCACTTCCATTTGTGAAAGCATTCTTTGTTTACAGCATTTTTTCACACCTGCCTTAAACCTTTGCACAGTACTGTATATGGGGGGGGGGGAATGGGCAAGTCCATGGACATTATCAGGGGTAAGGGATAATATGAAGGGGGATGGGGGCAAGTCCGTTTTGGGGATTTATAAGTCCGGGATCTCTCATGTTCCTCTCAGTCTGTGACATTCTGTGACGTATTGGGCAGATATTTTCACCGCCGGCTCCTCTTCTCCCAGTATGATGTGGAGTTTCCTCGTCTCTTCTATAGAGGTGAAGTCCGGGATGAGAGCGGAGAGTCTCCTGGAAGTCAGTTTCCCTCAGTGTTGAGTACTTGGGGCACTGTAGGAGGAAGTAGACCTCATCTTCCAGGGCCCCCTGGTCACAACGCTGGCACAGTCTATTCTCCCTGGGCTTGTAGGTCTGTCTATGCCGCCCTGATTCGATTTCCAGGCTGTGGACGCTCAGTCTGTACTGGCTCAGGATCTGTCTGTCCTTGGGGTCTTGTAGTACCTCCAGGTATGGGGCCAGTTTGTATTCCCTCTGTAAGGATTGGTAAATGGTGAGTTTCTGGGAGTTTGCTATATCATGTCTCCATTCTCTGATATAGTCTTCCCTGGAATCATTAATTAGGACCTTTATTTGATATTTTGTCAGGTTGCATTCATGGGGGCTTTGGATGATCAGGGTAGATATGAGTTGTTGCAGCCCACATGATTTGGAGTGGTCCTTGTTGGCCGGTAGGGCTTTATGGTGGTATGAGTTGAGGCTGCTGATGCTCAGTCCTCCCCTTTCCTCCTCAACCCAGAACACATTGAGGCAGAAACTAATTCCCCCAAACTATTGTCCCCTTTATCCCTTTTTTTTTCTCTTCCCTCCCTCTCCCCTTTCTCTCTGATATTTTCCCGTTTATCCCTTTTTTCTCTTCCCTTTTTCTGATATTGTCCCCTTCATCCCTTTTTCTCTTCCCTCCCTCTCCCCTTTTTCTCTGATATTGACCCGTTTACCCCTTTTTTTCTTTCTCTTCCCTCCCTCCCCTTTCTCTCTGATATTTTCCCGTTTATCCCTTTTTTTTTCTCTTCCCTTCCTCTCCCCTTTCTCTCTGATATTGTCCAGTTTATCCCCCTTTATTAGAGGTGTTTCACTATTGCCCTTTATGCACTACAAAGATGTGAATTTTACTATGTTCATCCTTATGTTTATATTGTCTTAATAAGCCTTTGCACGTTTCTATGCCATTTTTGAAAAACTCTTAATAAAAACATGAATTATTAAAAAAAAGCGTATCAGAAGCCAGTTTCAGGTAATGGCATCACTTTACCAGCCACTAACCCATGGTTATTGATGTCAAGATTCTGCACCAATTATCTTGGTCCGTGCAGTATTTGGAACCGCCTCCGGCACTGCACAGAATCACCAGCCATTAGGACAAGTGGTATTTTTTCTTTATTTCTTGGACGTTAAACTTTGCTCCCCAGATGGTTCTGAATTGGGTGCCAGACAAAATCCCTACAGCCAGGTTCCCTAATGCCAACATTCCAACGGCCAACTTCCAGACAGAACAAGTGCCGGACATACCAAGTTCCCTACACAGCCAACTTCCAGACATTCATAATCCCAGCGGCTAACCCTAAAACTAACATCCTAACCCTGGGTTTAAGGGGGTTGGGGTTAGGGTTATGGCTAGGTTTAGGGGGGGCTAAGGCTAGGTTTAGGGGATTAGGGCTAGGTTTAGGGGGGGTTGGGTGTTAGGGCTAGGTTTGGGGGGTTAGGGCTAGGTTTAGGGGGGTTAGGTTTAGGGGGTTAGGGCTAGGTTTAGTAGGGCTAGGTTTAGGGGGTTAGGGAGTAGGGTTAGTGTTAGCCGCTGGGATTTTGGATGTCTGGAAGTTGGCCGTTGTGATGTTTAGACAGATTCCCTGTCTGTCTCAGAGGTCTCTAGGTTGGGAGTGGTTCTTATGCCACTCCCCTCTTCCCTGCTGCAGTGCATGCTGGAGAAGGAAGCTGTACCAGTAACCAGGAAGAACACAGACTTCTGATCTGTAGCAGAGAGCAGCCATGCAGGGAAGCATTTAGGCACAGAATATATGCTGGAAACCTGTCCTGCTATTATAGCACAGACAATAATCTGATTCTGTACAGAACCCTTCTGAGAACTGTCTGAGTGAGTAATAAACCTTCCCTGGTTAATCGTGACATCTGGCCTGTGTGTACGTTACTGGACAATACTCACAGAAATACATACAACACCTAATTACATGCCCACACCTTTGGGACATAACAGTGGCGACAAGGATTGTGGATATTACACACATGGCGTTAATAGGATCTATTCAATCTTTTGATCCTGCTGCTGAATCATGGAGCTCTTGGGAAGAGAGACTAGAGCAATATATGGAAGCCTATTATGTTTCTGCAGCAAAGAAAGTTGCTGTTTTCCTTACAGCATTAGGGCAAACTGCTTATGGCACACTCAGAGATCTAGTTTCTCCAGATAAACCTGCTACTAGACCCCTGCCTGAGTTGATTGAGAGGCTGCAAGAGCACTACAATCCAAAACCCTTAGAGATTGCAGAATGTTTTAAATTCTACAGTAGAAGGCAGCATGCAGGAGAAGACATAAAGACTTATGTTATTAACTTCCGCAAGCTAGCTGCTACATGTCAGTTTGGAGACTATTTGCAGACCGCTCTTCGCGACATGTTTGTCATGAGGCTCTATGACACAGCCATACAGAAAAGGTTACTCACAGAATCTGTCTTGACACTGAATAAAGCCACTGAGCTTGCCTCCGTCATGGAAATGGCTGCTAGGGATGCTAAACTCCTGAACCCACACCCTGAAACTCCTGCAAGCCAGGGAGAAGAAATTTTCAGCACTTCTGTGGCCCAGCACACACAACAGTCTCTCCCAGGTCACCCAAAATCCCAACAAAGTAATGTCTCTGGGTCTGCAGCACCAACCTGCTACCGTTGTGGTAACCCTACTCACAATGCACTCACATGCAAGTTTAAGATGTTGTTTGTTTCCTTTGTGGGAAGACTGGTCATGTCAGGTCGTGTTTGTCGCAGCTCCCGCTCCATTGTCACTGCTACAAAATACAGAGCTAAGAAGACACTTCATGTAAACACTGACCGCAAAGTCTCAAGCTCTGATGATGAGCCGTTTGTTCAACATGTTGTACTGTTCAGAGTGGAAGGGAGTACTCCTGCTATAAAAGTGGATGTCACACTCAATGGTTGTCCTGTCTCAATGGGTGTTGGTACAGGGGCAGCTGTCTCTGTCATTTCATGGACTGATTTCAAGTCATTGGGCCTGTCCCTATATCTCAAACCTACAACTCTCAATCTACAAATTTACAGCCAGGAACTGTTACGGCCCATGGGTTATGTTCAGCCTCTTGTCACATCGGGAAAATGCTGTAAAACCTTACGCCTTTATGTTGTACGTAAAGGAGGTCCTCCATTATATGGTAGGGATTGGATTAAAGCCATGGGCATGCCTCCTCTTGCTATTGCTCAATGTACATTACTCTCTGAGGTGGACTCGTGGGTGTAATCTCTGAAGTCACGATTTAAAGATGTTTTTGAAGACTCTCTGGGTGCAGTAAAAGGAAAACTGGCCCAACTCCAATTAAAGCCAGATGCCAAACCTCGTTTTTGTAAGGCCAGATCAGTACCATTTGCCTTGCGGAAAAGTGTGGAAGTTGAACTGGAGCAACTATTGGCTAACAAGGTGATAAAAAAAGTTGAGAGGAGTGAATGGGCTTCACCAATTGTTCCTGTAAAAAAAAAGAATGGCGATGTCAGAATTTGTGGGGATTTCAGAATGGCCCTGAACAACCAACTTCCTGTGGATCAATACCCATTACCTCGACTGGAAGATCTATTTAGCTCACTAGCTGGAGGGCAAAGGTTCACAAAGATAGACTTAAAACAAGCCTACCTGCAATTAAAAGTACATCCAGACTCCCAGCATTTATTGACCATAAACACTCTCAAAGGATTATTCCAATATACCCGCATGGTTTTTGGTATAGCCACAGTGCCAGCGATCTGGCAGCGAATCATGGATGAAGTCCTTGCAGGAATACCTTACACACAATGTATGCTAGATGACATGCTCATCACAGGTCCCACAGATGCAGAACACAGAAAGAATGTAGAAGCTGTGCTGGAGAGACTCCAAACACATGGATTACGTGTGAACCTTTCTAAATGTGAGTTTTTGAAGACAGGATTAGAATTTTGCGCCCATACTGTAGATCGACATGGATTGCACACTACAGAAGAAAAGTTGAAAGCTCTTACTCATGCCCCAACTCCCCAAAACGTAACACAGCTGCAGTCTTATCTTGGCCTCTTAAATTACTATCACTGTTTCTTGCCAAACTTGGCACACCAGCTTTATCCATTACATCGCTTACTGGATGCAAAGACCAAATGGATATGGACAGCCGAATGTGAAAAAGCCTTTATGTTATCAAAAGAACTAATTCTGTCATCTCAGGTTCTGGTCCACTATAACCTAAAGAAACCAGTAACTTTGGCATGTGATGCCTCGCCATATGGACTGGGGGCTGTGCTTTCCCACGTCATGTCAGATGGCACAGAGCGGCCCATTTCTTTTGCCTCCAGATCTTTGACTTCAGCAGAACAAAACTACTCGCAGATAGATAAAGAGGCGCTAGCCATTGTTTGGGCCACTAAGAAATTCCACACATACATCTATGGTCGGGATTTTACACTTATCACTGACCACAAACCTCTGTTGTCAATACTGAACCCTCAAAAAGGAATTTCGACTACAACTGCATCTCGCTTACAAAGATACGCTTTATTCTTGGGAGCTTATAATTATTCAATCAGATACCACTCGCATGATGCCCATGGAAATGCAGATGCATTTTGCATATTACCAATTGGAGTACACCCACCGAGTGACATACGCATAGTGTAGGTACAAAGGCCACAAACTAGTAACTCAACCACACTGATAGCCAGAAACACAGTCACAGATCCGTGCTTGTCTCAGGTATTCTCTTTTGTTCAAACTGGATGGCCGGAGAAGGTGTCATGTGAATTTCGCCCATATTTTACTAGAAAATGTGAACTAGTGACAAATGCTGGATGCTTACAATGGGGAAACAGGGTTATCACACCCAAGAATCTGCAACCTACAATGCTAAAGATCCTGCATGAGGGCCATCCAAGCGTGGTGCGCATGAAGCAGAGAGCGAGGGTTTATGTTTGATGGCCACAAATGGATACAGCGATTGAAGATTATGTGGCTAGAGATGTCCAGGGTGCTGTCAAGCTCAACGACCTCAAAGGAAGGGTGACATGCAACCTTGGCCATGGCCAAAGGACCCATGGTCAAGACTCCATATAGATTTTGCGGGACCGATCCACAGGAAAATGTATTTGATCGTATTGGATGCACATTCCAAATGGCCTGAAGTTTTCCAAATGACTTCCATCACCTCTAATGCTACCATTTTAATCTTGAAGAAGCTTTTTGCTCAGTATGGATTATCAGCAGCCATAGTCTCAGACAATGGGTCACAAGTTACCTCTCATGAGTTTCAATCATTTCTTTGTTCCCTACAAATCCAACACTACACAACAGCTCCGTATCATCCTTCATCAAACGGGCTGGCAGAACGGTTTGTTCAGACTTTTAAGAAGAACCTGCTTTCTACTATGGACCAGATTGGAAAGTCTGAGGAGACGCTGCTGGAGTTCTTGTTTGCATACCGAAACACGCCACATTCTACTACCGGACTGACACCGGCTTTTCTTATGTTTGGACGGCATCCTCGGACCAAACTTGATTTAGTTTGTCCTCAGATCCAGTTTCCAACAACTTCATCACCATGTTGTTCTACATTTAGTGTTGGTGATCCTGTATGGATTCGTAATTACAGAGTTTTTCATCACTGGCTTCCTGGAGTCATTAATGGCACAATTGGAAGGAAAATGTACCTTGTTTGCCTTTCGAATGGTACTTGTGTTCGACGTCACATCTCTCAGTTGAGAAAACGCAAACTCCCACCAACAGGGACAAGCCTGACCCCTCTGTTCAATCAACCACAAGCCACCACTCAGGAGTCTGCCAGTGACATATGGCATGGTGTATGGCATGATCCAACATCTTTGGAATCACAACCTGAAGTTCTTTGTGACCATTTTCCTGGGGAACCAAGACCTGTGCCTGGAACTGTACGGACTGATTTATCTGTTGGGAAGGCACTCATGACTCCAGAAACATTGACGGACACCACCCCTGCCACACCTGTGCAACTTCGCAAGTCTACCCGTCAGCGGCGTCAGACAAAATTTTGGCAAAGCACTGAACCCTTGTGTGATTCCTCTGAGGTGCAGAGAGAGCAGAAGGGCTGGTGACCTGTTGAGGGAGCAACAAGAATGTCCTGAAGATGCTCCTTTGCCGAACTGATCCTATTTACCTTGTTTGTCTTATGTCTGTTTTATTTTCTCTCTTTTGTGTTTGTTTGTTTGTTTTTCAGGGGAAGAAAAGGAGGTGTGATGTTTAGACAGATTCCCTGTCTGTCTCAGAGGTCTCCAGGTTGGGAGTGGTTCTTATGCCACTCCCCTCTTCCTTGCTGCAGTGCATGCTGGAGAAGGAAGCTGTACCAGTAACCAGGAAGAACACAGACTTCTGATCTGTAGCAGAGAGCAGCCATGCAGGGAAGCATTTAGGCACAGAGTATATGCTGGAAACCTGTCCTGTTATTATTGCACAGACAATGATCTGATTCTGTACAGAACCCTTCTGAGAACTGTCTGAGTGAGTAATAAACCTTCCCTGGTTAATCGTGACATCTGGCCTGTGTGTAAATTACTGGACAATACTCACAGAAATACACACAACACCTAATAGCATGCCCACACCATTGGGACATAACAGCTGTCAGGGAGTTGTCTGTGTAGGGAAGTTGGCCGTCGGGATTTTGGCATTAGGGAACCTGGTTGTAGGGATTTCGACCCAAACCCTCCTGAACTATAAACCCTGTGATCCTCTCTTCATTTATTACAGGGGGTCAACAACCTTGGCCCTCCAGATGGTTTGGAACTACATTACCCATGAGGCTCAGCCAATCTAACGAATACCCGCACATCACGGGAGATGTAGTTTCAAAACTTCTGAGGGGCCAAGGTTGCTAAACCCCTGATCTATTGCATTCTGGGAATGTTAGGCCCATCAATTTCTTTTCGGCCGGAGATTTGCGTCTCTGCGTTACGGCTTTAACTTTTTCTTCTACAAGAATGGTGCCTTTTAGAAAATCCATACATTTGGAATATCGCAGCGAAACGGCCAGGATTCAAGGAGTCAAACGTTGCACGTGAAGGAAATGCCGAATACATTTTATTAAATGTAAAATACAAATATAAAACATTTTCATAGACCATGTAAAATGTACTGTACTTTGCCAGACGTGGTTCTGCAAGGAAATGGTATTATTTATTTATTTATTTTCCCCCAGACGGGTTTATTTTCTTCTACATTCAGTTTACACAAAGACAGATATAAAAAATATAGAAATACTAAACAAAGTAACATTTCAGGAAACGCAAACTAATCCAGCACAATATGGCGTACACTATTCAGCTTGCTTTGAGTTTCTTCACAGACTCGGGTTCACGAAACGTAGGTAAATATGAGCAGATCTGGAATTCACATCTGTTCCAAAACGTCACAAAACCCAAAATATATTTCACAATTAGTGTTGATTTTTTTTTTTTTTCAGTGTAGACGCGGAAAAGGCCTAAAACCCTTATTGGTTCCTTTAACGGCCCTGATATCTGATCTGATTTGTTGTTTTTACAACACAAGCTCTGTAGGTTCCATCGATCGTTTCCCAATAGTGAACAGATAATTACGTCACGACTTGTCGCTATAAATGAATATCGAGAACAGGCGAACATCTCGTTTTCGTGGTCTGCCACGTAGCCACACTAAACACCACAATAAAGGGTCAGGTTTCAAAAAGCTCATTCATATTAGGCAAAACCTTACACCCCGCCATTAAAAAATGCACACAGGCACGCGCACACATGTACAAATAAAACTATACAAGCCACTGTATTGTCAGCGTTAGGCAAACGTAAAACAAATAAGAAATCTATTCTAGGGATTTCTTGCATTGTTCTCTCTATAATAAAGTTAGGATAAAAATGGGCCATGCACAAATTGTTCCCCTTCAACTATGCACCCCATGAAGTCTACCATCTTTCCAGGTCTTTAGGAACAGGCTTATGTTAGAATGTCCTATTATTAGACATGCTAATAAATGGCCGTCAGCCTCTGCAGGAGAAGAAGGGATCACTCCAGCTGGCCAAGGTAAGGGTAGGTGTGCGGACTCGTGAGGAATGCAGGTAGCGGATCCAGACACAGTTTTCGGGAGGGACACTACCAATTTTGGCTAAGAACCGGTGTTCGGTTCACAGTAACAGGCACAGCGGGTGCCAGATCCCAGGCTGCACTCCCATCACACTCCCTCCAGAACATTGCTGCACAGGGTCTGTCCTCCTGCTTTCAGGTGTCACCTGACAGACCCTGCGCAGCAATGTTCTGCATTCTGGCAAGCTATATTTGATTTATTGTAGGACCCAGATAAATTTATAAATTGTTTTTTTTTCAGCATTCTCAGCAGATTCAAAACATATCACTACTAGGTGTATATGCCATGTCACATTAGAAGGCGTTATCAAATATGTAAATTTATATTCGGATTTCAATGATTTTCTCCATGTAATTTTTTTCCACAGGTTATCATCCTCATCTGCAAAGATAACAATTATAGGGTAAAATTGAATTTTTGCACAGCGATGCTGTATTCTTTACAGCACTATTGCTGGGATGAAAGGTTCTAAACTCTAGAAGGAGTCCTTTATCGTCCACAATTTCACACGGGGTCTGAATTCTCAACATACCGGCAAAAATGGCCTTTGTGGTAAATACAGTAAATGTGATAAAGATAGATAATAAAATGATCAGATCTCCTGCTTATGGGGCTTGTAGTGATCATAATGAGATTATTAGCATTGTAGCTTCCAAAAAATTCCAATAGAATATAAAAATAATATCTGTATGTGGCGTAATGCCTGTGTATGGCAATTACAGTAACACCTTGTATCTGTACTGTATAGGGATCTTCAGTCTTTATAACCCCTGAATCTTATCCCTGTACAGCAGTGGGATACCTCAGAGCTCTCCCTGTATTCTGCCCTTTCCCTGGCTGCTTGGTTCTGCTATTTGCAGCTTATTTACAGTAACACAGGGTGATGGGGAGAGATAAAACAAAACCTTTTGTTTCTCCACGGGGGGCACACTAATCTTTCTTTAAAAAAGGTACGCAGATTGGATTTTGATAAGCTAATGAGTGGTTTTCAATGTATTGCAATGCAAAATCTATTTAATTGGATTTTGGTAGTGAAAGGGTTAAACAGAGTTGTAAAATGTTTTTATGTTTTCACCTAAATTCCCTTTTTGGTTAATTCCATACGATTCCGAGTTTACTGAATAACCCAGAGTCATCTATTTACAAAGGTAGAGATTTATAACGAAGCACAATTTTCACATGCAAATCGCAGTTTCCAAAACGAATTAATGAAAATGTTAACGAAATTCTCAAATGCTCTAGCTAAGGTGTTTTGTATTCTAAAATTTACCATCTTTTTGCCAATTCTCCACAGTCTCCAGTAAAATTGGATAAACCCCTCCAAATGTATTTGGCCAGATTTATTTTTTTATTCTGGACTAATTGCAAATAACGGTCACGCTACACCAGGGGTCTCAAACTCCCACCCCCCAGATGTTGATCGGCTACAGTTCCCAGCATTATTTGAATGCAACAGCTGGTCAGAGAATCATGGGAGTCGTAGTTTAGAAACATCTGGGGGGGGGCATAGTTTGAGATCCTTGCTCCGCATCCTTGTTTCTCTACATTAGAACCGTTTTCAGGAACAGGAAGGTCCGCGCCCTCCCTCCGCCCCTGCCCAGTACATGCAGACGCGCACTCTAGAATTCCCTTCAAATAGATCGATAAATATCCTGTACTCTGTGAAACGCAAACATATTGCCCATAACACACCGATTATTACAATATTCATTTAACACATAATATTTAAAACGTCATTTCTCATAAAACGGACCAAGTACTTAACAATAAATAACAAATTGAAATGATAATCGGCTAAAACATTTCCCTACCCCTCCTGAACAACAAAGTAACATCGCTTATTCTCTTTGTCGCCAGGGGGGGGCCTGACACACACTAGAGCATAACAAGGTGCTGGGCTTTCTGGCAGCCAAGGGGTTAAATGTACTGTTCTTTTTCAAGTCGTTATCGCTTCAGTCATCCTCCATGTATTTCTCCATTTCCCTAAGTTTCTTTACGAAATCTTGCGCTTCCTTGTCCAGTCGTCCGTCGAGCATTTTCAGGATAGATTTCACTGGCGGGAAGGAAGATTGCCGACAGGTAAGAATACATCCCACTCAATAAGTGATAAACATCAAAAAATATATAAAAAGGCATTAAAAATACAGAAAATAGTCTTCACAAATTACGAACCCCGGTGCTAACCCTTGCCAGCATAAGAGGACGTCTGTACAGGGGACTACTCACACCCTTCTTTTATTGCACGACCAGTGGATTTATATTGGTGAATTCACTACTTGGGGTATATCCACCATAGTTCTCCATACTCTCTATTCTTTCCACCGCAGTTTGTCGAAGTTGTCTAGAAAGTTCTCAGCGTAGTTTTTAATGGAATTTCTATTGGGCGACGAAAGTCAGAGGGCAACTCCCAGTATCAAACAGAATATATTTATTCAGTACCGGCTGGATGGAGTAGAGGTAACATCACTCTATAACCATGGAGACCCAGGTACGAATCCCAGCCAGAGCACCTCTCCAGTAAGTGTCCTTGGGCAAGACACCTTACGGTACATACTTGCCTACCACACAATATCGGCTGTGGAGTCCAGTGGTGACATCTCTACCCTTCCACCATGGAGAAGCAAGTCAAAATCTCATTCCACACATCCCTCCAATACAACTGTGAGAAGCAACTCTTGACTTTACGGGAAGCAGGTTCAACCTAACCACCAGGTCGCTGATCTACAATCATGGAAAGCCGACTTGATACCACTTAGAAGCCGCCACCGGCCAGTGCACTTGGGCAAGACAACTAGCGATATGGATGCGCCTACCTTCCAATATACTTGTACATCTCATAGATTGTAAATTCCTTTGGGAACAGGGTCACCCTGAATCAGGCCGTATTATCCATGTGTGGTATTCTAACGTATAAACACCTTGTACACTGATCTAGTAAAGTGCTGTGGAATTTGTGGCGCTATATAAATAAAGGATAATAATTCACATACAGCCCAGAGGTCTGAGATGTGACGTTTCGGCAAATGCCTTTTCCAAGCATCACTTGTCAAAACGCTGCATCTCAGCCCTCTGGGCCATATTTGTATAATGATATTCCGTCTGCTACCAGGAGTTGCCCTCTGACACTCTTTGTATATACATAGTGGACAGCGGTTTTCCTACAGTGGGACCTAACGGACTGAGACTGGGCTCGCACTTCCGGAGTTTGTACCCGAGTTATTGTACATAGATATCACTGTAGTTGCCACCGTAATCTCTAGTGCCATTTTTACTATGTTTTTAACGGGGTTTAATGGAGCTCTCCACTTTAAACTGAAGCTATACCCCATGTTATGTTGTTTCATCTTTATTTGTAACATCAGTAAATATACTTTGGCAATTTTACTCATTTTATGAAAGAACAACAATGGTACAGTTGTTCAGCGCTGGTCGCCATTGTTTGCAGCAACTTTGCATGGCGTGTTGAATTTTTTATCTGTGGATGGTCGAAGTTCATCGTAGTTGCAACAATTTTGAAATTTTGTTTGTGTTCTATGCAAGGACGGTTGACTTTGGTGGTTACTGAATATACCCTATAATGTTAAAGGGACACTCCTGCTACCATGACCACTTAATATAATTTGAAGGGGTCATGGTGGCAGGTGTACTGTATATCCCACCCAATCCTGCCTTACCAGTCTCTGGTTGCTGTGACAGCTCCTCAAGTGAACTACTTGCTCCTTTTCTCATGGCAGTGGTTTACTTGCCCTTGTTTAAACCCTAGTTCAGGGCTGTCAAACTCCGTCCGCAAAGATGTTGGTGGCCTACAACGCCCAGAATCCATTGATTGTAATAGGTGGCCAGAGAATCATGGGAGTTATAGTTCAGAAACATCTAGGAGGCCAGAGTTTGAAAGCCCTGCCTTAATTCATATCTACTTGGCATTGCTTTACAAGTATATGCCTTGTCCAAAAATGTATACTTGGTTGCATTAATTAACATTGAATATCAACCCGAAATATCTCCCCGATTCAACCAAATCAAACTGTGCAAAGGAAAAAATACAGTTTAAAAATGTCTTTAAGAAAGAAAAACCATCCTATATATATTTTGTTTGATGAAAAATATTCCCAATCCCATTTTTTTATCCCGCAGAATTGATTGACCTACAGTTAAAAAAAAAAAATCAAAATATCCTCTTGGCATTATACTTTTTTTCTGTTTTATGCTATACCACAGAGATTCATGCCTCGCTGAATGTGTCTGTGAAGATGCAAACGTCTGGAGCACTCTGAATAGAACTCATTTATACCTAACCCTCCCAGTCCCCTGATTTATTACCATTGGCCTTTGGTCTTGTCAGCTTCAGTACGGTGGGTTGTACATTTTTTACTCCACCGGTGATGTGAGGTCTGTTTAGTCCATATAGGACGTTCATGGGCAAGACAGCCTCACCGGCGAAATCATTTGTAGACAACCAGTCATGGTCCATAACCGTGAACAGAATGCAGGCAGATTTTCTCCGACATTGTTCGGACGAGACGGAGCTAAGAAGGAAGAGATCATATGCATGAATTCAAGCAAACAGTGTGCATGAGTTTCATTTCCCACAAAGATTACATTAGAAATAGCTCACGGGAGGCTCTATAAGTAGGCAAAGTAGGCAGTGTCATAAGGCTCCACTCAAACAGGGGCCTCAGATGATGGAATTTGAGTGGAATGTCATAATAATACTCCACACAAATCCACGCCTATAATCACTTACTCAAGTCTTCCGACACAGCTGGTAAATCATCATCAATTAAAATATATTAGGCTAATTTGTTTAAGAGCCCAGAATAATGTCATGGTAACTGTACAGCTGCCTCAGAATCCCCAGTGGTTCCCAACTGCGATCCTCAAGTACCCCCAACAGGCAAGGTTTTGAGGATCACCTTGGGGAAATGCAGACTGAATCCTGCAATCACTGAGCAGCAAATCATATCACCTGTGCTGTGCTTTGGATATCTGGAAAACCTGACCTGTTGGGGGTACTTGAGGACCGCGGTTGGGAACCACTGCCCTATAACAATAGGTGCTTTCGATCAGACTTTTGGACTTGTAACCCTATTTAGACCTATGGCGGATCAAAAATGCAGTACTACTCGTTTCAACTACAGCAGTGGTTCCCAACTGCAGTCCTCAAGTACTCCCAACAGGTCTGGTTTTCCAGATAGCTGAAGAAAAGCACAGGTGATATGATTTACTGCTCAGTGATTGCAAGATTCAGTCTGCATTTCCCCAAGGCAATCCCAAAAACCTGGCCTGTTGGGGGTACTTGAGGACCACGGTTTGGAACCACTGAACTACAGCATGGGTTCCCAAACTCGGCCCTCCAGATGTTTTGGAACTACATCTCCCAGAAGGCCCTGTCAACCTAATGAGTGACTGAGTATCATGGGAGATGTAGTTCAAAAACATCTAGAGGGCTGAATTTGGGAACCCATGATCTACATGGTCAGAGCATCACCAAAACGGCAAGTCATGTGGGCTGTTCTTGCTATGCAGTGGTTAGTGGTACAAGGAAGGAAAAAACAGTGAACCAGCACCAGGGTCATGGGTACTGAAGCCTCATTGATCCACATAAGAAGCAAAGGCTAGCCCATTGGGTTGATCACACAGATGAGTTACTGTAGCTCAAGCTGCTGAAAAACCTAAAGGTGGCCATGAAAGAAAGGTGTCCGAACACACGTGACACGAACCACCTACCTAGAGATTGTTGCAGACCACGTACACCTTGTTGTAGCCATGGTGTTCCCTGATGGTAGTGGCCTCTTTCAGTAGGGTATTGCACCCTGACACACTGAAAAAACTGTTCAGGTATGGTTTGAGGAACATTACCAAGATGTCAAGCTCCCCCAGAACGCAGTCAGATTGAGCATCTGTGGGATGTGCTGGAACAACAAATCCCATCCATGGAGGCCCCACCTAGCAACTTGTAGAACATTAGTATCTGGTATTAGCAGCAGGTCCTTAAAGGACACGTTTACATGTCTTGTGGATTCCATGCCTCGACTCAGCTGAGATGTTTTGGCTGTACGAGGGGAGTCTACATAATTTTAGACAGGTGGTTTTATTGTGGTGGCTGGTCATTGTATGTTTAGTATGTGACCTGTTGTGAATTTTAGGGTTTTTCATTCATTTTCTGTGATTTTATGTACAATATATATGTAATTAAAATATAAAATATAATATATGAATGGGATCACTCAAGGAACAAAAAAATGGATATGAGCCCTATATTAGGATTAAATAATTCACATTTCTGTCCCTGTGCTGGGATTTTAATGTATAAAATACACACTATATGCCGGTATATAAATTAAATTACAACTAATGTAATATATATAAAGCTTCTGGTGCTTGTCAAAGGGCCCATATTCCGAGAGCTTGATCCACAGCAGGATAACACTAATTACTATTCAAGGTGAGTAGGGAAATGGCATGAGGCATTGACACTTCTATTTTTTCTAACACATTGTACCATTATTTTATTAACTCACTGGCAGCGGCACACAGGTGTATTTTAACTGGATTTCATTAATTAGGATTGGTTAAAATAATGAGTTTCCCTGGGTATTGTTATTGCTGCTGTGATGGGCAGGTTTCGGAGGTGGGTGATATTCTTATGTCAATTAACCTTTCACATTAAAAGAGATCCTAAATTTAGATTTTAATTACCCGGAGCCTATAACGGAGACCCTTCTCCCAAAGTAACGGAGCATTAAGACTCAAAATGCCTTGTCCGTTCATTAAATCTCATCCAGACTATGGAAATTTAATAAGATCTTCCTGTAAGGTGCAGACATTTTTATACCACTAGTATTTACACCCACCGATGAAGCTCCTGTGAGCGAAACGCGTTTGCGGTGTAATACGTGCCAGTTTTTATTTCTTTTACTGTTTATTCTGAATAAATTATTTCATTTTAGTCACGGCTACCTGTTTCATTTCTGGAGAAGTCACCCACCACTACAACATCGCCCCTGTAGGTCCTCAAGCAGGGGAGGGGAACTGATGCCCCTTTATTTCATCGGCTGACCTGTGTTTGGTGCCTTTTGGATGTAATAGGCACCACAAAACGTGAGTAACATTCTATGTTCTCTAGTGCTTAACACTCGTTCCTACAGACTGCAAATTAGAGTATATCTGTTTTTTCCGAGGGTTTAACAATAAGAAACATTGAGTGTCGGGAGACACGAGAATTACATTTGAAGACCTATGACCAGCTGTATGTGCGATAGTACCCACATTTCTCGCAAATATTAATACCACCACCCAAACACTGGAGAAAAAAATCCACAATTTCCACAAATTCTAATTTAGAAGATTCCAGATATATTTCCTATATAATCTGTATTAAAGAGGATTTTAACATCTTCTACTCCCCACACAAATACTTACAAATAGAATAACTCGTCATACACCGGATGCAGAGTCTTGGCCTTGACTTGTGTACGTTGGCTCTTTACCAGAGGAAAGACGTGGTGGGGACAGAGCTCAATGATGACAAACGGGTCGCTGAGCCCTATAAAAAATATTTTTCTTCTGTGAGTATTAGATATTTCTCGTTTTGCTAAAATGTATAATTTAAACACCTCTTTCGCCATCTTTAACTGCCAATTTTTTAGTCGATGGGGGGAAGAGGTCTTAGTAACAAGCGAAAGGTACCAGATGCTAGAACAGCACGGATTTGCAGACTTTATCGATTCCCATGTTTTTGTTTTTTTTGCCGAAAAATAAGGTAGCTAGAGGCTAAAATTGTTTTGAGTCCCACACAAAAGCTACGTGGGAAACCTGTGTCAGAATCATGGGATTAATCATAATAATCATTTGGCGTTAGCAGGTGATGAGCACAGCTAATTACGCTTCGCCAGTAGGTTTCCTCCAGGTTGGCTTTGTGGGCTTCAGTGGGTGGACCGTAGTGAATATATACAGTACATGGAGACTATCGATTCGAAATCAGTTGATCACAATACAGGGGCGAGAAATAAAATATGAGTAGAGATGTGAAGAACGGCACAATGCGGAAAGATCATGTGAGGTGGGAAGACACATAGGGCCCTATTTCACTCTTGCCGGTAACTGGTAGCCACTAAGGGAACATATTGGTGCGAGCCGATAAACCAGTTATTATATGTAAATAATAATTATTATAAGCAAATAATCAAAAATCTGAATCAAGTCCGATCTCCAACAAATCTTTGGTGTCAAGCATTTCGGAAAAGGAATAGTCGACATATATATAGAAAGACGAAGGTCTGGAGTTGAAGGACAGGTTTACCAGTCTTTTTGAAGAGTCCAGACTCTCCCCACCCTCAAGGCTCCATTTTGGAACCATGATGATGGACCTGAATCCTGCCGCTATGCCAGTTGGATCTATTATTTTCTACCATCATCTCCAGACATTGTTAGGTCCACTGTCCTCCAGTAACAGGCCAAACCTTATTGTCAAATCCAGCACACCTCATCCGACACTTCCTTTTCCCTCTTTCCCTACCGCTATTAAGCTATGGCTTTTTTTCCCGACCACAAATCTATATATATATATATATTCCCATGAATAAAAAAATGGAAAAAATTGAATATTTTGTAAAAGGCCTCTAACACACCCACATTTACGTCATGCACCATCATCTCAGCCCTCTGTGTCTGAAGATGACGATCTGGTGTTTTTACATTTGTCTCTCGCTATCTGTCTCTTACATTGGATTTCTCACCCGACATAAAACCCTTTCTGTCAACCAACAGTCTAACAGGCTGAACATGATTATTTGCGCAGCACTAATTGCTGCTTTGGTAACAGAAAACCTCTCCGAAGCCAATAAAGACGAAGGGATGTTGACTCAGCAAAGGAGCCATATGTTCAACGAGATGACTACAAAGGTGTCCGTGCCCCTTACCGTTCGCATCGAGCGCAATGAGGTCTGCTGCGTGCAGCACTTCCACGTACAGCTTCTGTTCTGAAGTCTCGTAATAGCACTTAACACTTATCCTTCCATATTTACTCTGCTCAACTGATCTCTGGGAAATACAAAAAAATACAATTTATGATTCATTTATGATTCACAAGACCACATCACGAAACGATTAACGCTTTGCTGCCTTTACAACAGGACACTAGGACGGCTATACGCACCTGTTCCTTAATATTGTCCAAGTAGTATTTTTCGATGAGTTCGCTGGTAGAGCATTTGTTTAGGCGAAGCTCTTCTTCCAAGAACTAAAAGAAAAAAAACAGATAATTTAATATGGAAAAAAAATCAAATAGTCTTCATCATAAAACAGACAGGGCGCTATCACCTCCAACACTAGCATCAGCGTTAGCTTAAAGGAGGTCATAGCGCTGCGGCCAGATCGCTTTTGAATCACTAACGGTTAAAAAACCTGTTAGCGCTCGTTAATTTGTGGTTCGTAGCGTGTAGGGATGTGCGTTTCGGGTTTTGGAATTTCGGAATTTTCACGAAATTTCCCGATTCGTAGATTCGGATTCTGCCGATTTTCCGAATCGGACCAGATCTGAAAACGGCAGATCCGAAAAAATTTCCAAGCCGAAACGAAAACTTTTCGAATGGACTAGAAATGTGTAAAATCAAAATTATAATTTTCGTTCCATTTGTGATTTCGGCTCCATTCCTGATTTCGGTTCCATTTCGGTAATTTCGGACATCGTATTTTTCGGTTATATCGCTGATTCTGTAATTTTTTATCATTTCCAATGATCCGATATTTCTGTCGATACGATAATTCTGACGATATGATAATTCTGACAATATGATAATTCTGACGATAAGGTAATTCTGCCAATTCTATCGTTTTTTTTTTTATTAAATAAAGATCCTTTTTTTCTTATGAAATTGCATTGCACAACTTTATTTAATCAGATTAAAATGGTATGAAAGGAACAAAAATGAACAAAACGATTTAAAAAACCCAAAACTGACCCAAATGGTCTGACTTTAAAAATTAAAAGCATAACAAAAGGTTTTAAAATGGAAAAAAATTTGTTCAAAATTATCTGAAAGGAAAAAAAAAACCAGACCAAATAAAATGATTTAAAAAACGAAAAAAAAAATTAAAATAATAATTAACCCTTTCGCTGCTGAGGCATTTCACGCCTGTGTGCTAGTAAGCTAATTTTTACCGGTTTCGCTCATCATGTTTAAAGGCGTCTTGAAGCCTTATTTTATTATATGACCCAGACATGTTATATATCATTCTCTCTGGCAGACTCGGCAGATTCATAATATATCATTATTATATGTATACGTTATGTCCTGTCTGTATATTATAACAAAAAATGCAATAAAATTTGAATTTTCAATAATTTACAACGTGTAAAGTTTTTTTTTCACATTTTAACATGCGAGCATTTGCAGTTATATTTTATATGAGTTGCGCTTGTTAAAAAAAATTAGAAATGGGGTCTCGTTACATTTTTTTGGGGGGAAATTATGCGATTTTTTTAACAAACGCACCCCATACAAAAATTGTTAGTGCAGCATCATTGTTCACATTATAATTGAAATTAGAACAATATTGCTGCATTAACAAAACAAAACAAAAAAACCTGTTTATTTTCTTATTTTATTTTTTTAAATATTTTTTATTATATTTTTCTTTTTTCTTTTAACGTAACATGGTCATGCTTGGTATCGTTCGAAAGGCCATGCTCTGGCCGATCCAACTATACCCCCTATAACATTAACCCCCAGCTGCCATGGATCGGGAGATAGAGGGTTCATTGGAATTCATTGGATTGAAATGTAGCATATAGACTTAACGATTAAACGTTATTTTAGAAATTTAGTTTCGGATCATCTTTTTCGGATCCAGTTCGTCCGAGGGTTGCGCATGCGCGCGGATGACCCTCTCCATTACGGCCTGTCCCGGTCGTAAATTTTACGGATCCTTGGCGATATTTTCGATTTTTAGCACGGGCCAAACTTTATTTCGTGCCATCCCATCATGGCTCAGCCTGAAAGAGAGGACTCCCGATCGGCTTTATCATCCCCTTCCACCCCAGACACACCAGAGACCCCCAGAAAGAAGCGGGCCAGCAATATGAGTTTTGAGGAGATGGTGGAGCTGGTCCGCATATTTGAAAAGTCGGACTACGACTGCCGTAAGGGCCCTTACAGCAGGAAAAATAATGTGAGGAAGGACTGCATCCTTGATAAGGCCCGCGCCACCCTCCTTGCAAATTTCAGCCAGGACCGGTCGAAGGACCAGCTCCGAAAGCGCTGGTCCGACCTAAAGACACGGGAGGAGCAGCAGTTGAGGCATACCTGGCGCATCAAAACGAATAGACACTTTGAAACGAGGAGAACAGACGTTCCGAAAAACACAAAAATTTCCGAAATCACAAAAAAAAAGTCGATACGAAAAACGAACCGAACCGAAACGGAAATCTAGATAAAACCAGGATCAGTGGAGAGCCACACCAGAATGTCCCCTTCACACCTTGCGATGTCAGTCGCCAAGTACCCTAATGGTGGTTTCCCCAAAAAAAACAGTTTTGACAAAGTCAAAAAAATCACAATACAAGATAAGGGTACAGCGCACTCAAGATTTTTGGGTAAATACCACATACACTTAAATTCTTGTTATAGTAGTGTCTTCATCTCCACATATCGTATATGGGAATAGCCAGGCCAAATCCACTGGGCTTTATCCAAGCTTTAGTTGGTTGGATTTCTTCTGGTATTCAAAGGAGCCAGATAGATATCTGTTTTCCCAATCTCTTACATAAGTGGGTGAGAGAAAACAACAGACCCAAATCGAGCCTAGTGTAATACTGCAAAAAACTGGCCATAATATGCAGAAATTTGCCAATTTTGTACTCACTCTTGGTGGAGCCTCCAGGCTCTTGGAGTATTCGCCTATGAGTTATTTAGGGAAAAACTCAAAAAACCCTCTCCACAACGATACAGGAACAGCAGGATGGATTAAAAAAGGATTTTATTAAAACAATGTTAAACCAGGACGCGTTTCGTCGGTGTGAACCGACTTCATCATCTGGAACAATACATATGAATGGATATCCCCATCCCCTGCTGTTTATATAGTCTTCTCATTAGTCCAGATAGTGTCCACATGTGAAGAACCAATTCGTTATATCACAATCGTTATAACAAGGAAGTAGAGATATTCCAGGATGAAGCGCACACAAGCATATGCGCAGGAGAAAGCCCCGTGCGCTCCAAGGTGAAACTCAGCTCTATACAAATATGTGGTGTTTAGAACTCTAACACCACAAATTAAGTGGTTCTTCACATGTGGACACTATCTGGACTAATGAGAAGACTATATAAACAGCAGGGGATGGGGATATCCATTCATATGTATTGTTCCAGCTAATTCCAGCTGTATCGTTGTGTAGAGGGTTTTTTGAGTTTTTCCCTAAATAACTCATAGGCGAATACTCCAAGAGCCTGGAGGCTCCACCAAGAGTGAGTACAAAATTGGCAAATTTCTGCATATTAAGGCCAGTTTTTTGCAGTATTACACTAGGCTCGATTTGGGTCTGTTGTTTTCTCTCACCCACTTATGCAAGAGATTGGGAAAACAGATATCTATCTGGCTCCTGTGAATACCAGAAGAAATCCAACCAACTAAAGCTTGGATAAAGCCCAGTGGATTTGGCCTGGCTATTCCCATATACGATATGTGGAGATGAAGACACTACTATAACAAGAATTTAAGTGTATGTGGTATTTACCCAAAAATCTTGAGTGCGCTGTACCCTTATCTTGTATCGAAACGGAAATCGTCCGAAACGAGACGAAACTAAAATTTAAAAAATCCGAACGAACCGAAAAAAAACTCGGTGCACAAGTCTAGTAGCGTGAGTTTACTGTACTTTGCGCTCCCTATACCTAACATGAGGAGCGCAAAGTGAAAGCAGAGTAACTAGCGTTAGGACCAAGTGATCCTAATGAAAAAGTTAGAGGTGTAGGAAACGGATTCCACTGCTGCGGAATCTGTTACCTGCAGCTCAAAACCCGTCCAAAAATCACATACTCACCTCTCATCCCACGGCAAGAACGGCAGCTCAATCCGATGCTTCTGGCCACAAGGAGAAGAGAGAGACTGGGGGAAGAAAGTCCCCTGTCTCCCTCCACGATCACTCCATCGACCAGCAGGATCTCGCGTGACCTGGCACTGCAGCACAATCCTCCATGGAGTCCTATGGACAACATGGAGAGGATGCTAGGGACGGTGCTGTAGTGCTGCCCCCAGCATCCACTCGCTAAGGGGCAGGCTACCGGACTCAACGATCTGCTGGGGAAACCGGGATGCTAAGGGGAAGCTAATTTTTCTCCTCTGCGTCCCGGTTTTAGCTTAGGGCAACTGATAGTGTCCATAGAGGGTTAATCAAAGAGCACCGAAATTTCAGGGAAATTTCTGTGTTCTTTTGGTGAACTTCAGCAATTTCAGTTCGCTGACCGTACAGTGAATTCACTATTCACCACAGGGTCCCGGAACCGCATCAAACAAGGAGTCACCAAACTGACTGCCAAACAAGGCCGCCGGCGCCGAACTCCCATCAGCCCACTGAACGTCACTGAAGACATCCGATCAGCCCACTGAACGCCGCCGAAGACATCCGATCAGCTCGCCAATCGCAAACGATCTGACCCCCTGAACTCCAGAGAAAGGAAAACCGAGAACTCTGCTATTTTTTAAAAGGCGTTTAAAACAATTATAATGCATGAAAATGTGTGGGAATTATAATGCATGAAAATGTGTGGAAATAATAAAAAGGTCCTATAAAAAAATAAAAAGGGGTCGTTACAGAATTAAAAAAAAGTACACCATTAACAAAATGGGAATCAAAAATATTGCCTAAAGAAATCCATAAAAATACCAAAAAAAAATAAAATAAAAAGGATTTTTGCTGAAACTGAAAAGAATAAACAGTTGAATAAAATAATAATAAAAACCATATATATCTTTTAACATTGAATCCTATGGGATTCGCCTGTTTAAACCTGTCAAACGGAATCACCGAAAATCTGTGCATTTCGCCAACATTTTGGTGCAGTTCGGCGTTCTCTGAATAGATTAACCCTTACTTCTCTATGGGATAATTTCACTACTGCAGAATATCGCCGAATTGTGGCAAACTACACTGTATTTCGCTGGCAATTTGCCAGTATTTTGGAGAATTGACAGCTCACAGAATAGACAAAATGCCACGGTGAAATTCACCTTTCAACGCAATTTGGTGACAAGTTTGGTGCTTATTGAAGATCCTGTATATAAATTCCTAGATCAAGTCGGCCAGTGTCTAAAGAAAGAGCATCAATAGTTCACACTTCAGACATTTCTGCATCCAATTAATAATTGCTCATCACCAATACATTAAATGTAGCATTTTTTTTATAAAGCTAAATCAAAAGCAAGTATATAAAAAGGGAATAAAATATCACGGTTAACTACCTGCATTGCATTTATGTCGCCTTTAAAACCTCTGATTTCTTGATTTGCCTTCTTTCGCAAGTAACTATTAGACAGAAAATTCTTGGAAAAAATGTTACTCTTCAGAAGAAGCTGCATGAGTTTGTGACCTCCTTCTCCTTTGCTAAAAGGGAGCAGTGATTCTTTAGTGCGAGTGGTTTTGGCAGACTCTCTGAAGGGTTCTTTAGAACTAAAAGCTACATTTTAACGAAAGCAATTAAATGCATTTACCCTATAATCTCCGTTCCTCAATGTGTCCATTGGTAATCCTTGTCCTTCTGCGTGGAAGAAGTCTACAAGAGCCTGTGAGAGACAGAAAACTCATTAGAGACCAAGGAAACAAAGTGTCAGACCTCACTGATGATTACAGCTATTTCCTCACTATTATATACAGGTGGTACATAGTATGTGTTTTATAGGACCCTGCTGACAAAAAAAAACTTGGCTTACTGCACACGTTATGTCACAAGAATTCTTTCCCTGCAATACCTGTTTTTCAAATTATACTTTTTCTTAAAAAAGAGCTCCAAAGTGGATATTGTTAAATCCACATTGAAGCTCTGTCAATAAGAGAGCCAGATAATTTAATTTCCTGGCTATTATTACAAATAGGCCTGTAGGTTACGGTCATGATGTCCCATGACAGTGACCTACAGGCACTTCCAGGAAAGCAATCCATACCGTCGGTAAGTATGTGGAGTTTGTAACTCCACATTGAAGCTCTGTCAATCACAGTGCGAGAGAATTTCATTTCCTGACTATCATTATAAAGGTTCAATGATGTCACATGAGAGTGATCTACAGGCACTTTCAGGAAAGCAATCCATATCGTCAGTAAGTATGTGGAGTTTGTAACTCCACATTGAAGCTCTGTCAATTAGAGAGCCAGAAGGATTTAATTTCTCCGGCCCTGTCAATCACAGAGCCAGAGAATTTGATTCCCTGGCTATCATTACATAAAGTTTCAATGATGTCAGGTGACAGTGACCTACAGGAACTTCCAGGAGAGAAAATCCATAACATCGTTAAGTATGTGGAGATTGTAACTCCACGTTGAAGCTCTGTCAATCACAGAGCCAGAGAATTTAATTTCCTGACTATCATTATAAATGTTCAATGATGTCACCTGACAGTGACCTACAGGTACTTCCAGGTGAGCAATCCATACCATTGTTAAGTAGTATACTGGTAAGAATATTTTCGGATTTAATTATTATGTACATGAATCTGGCAAATATGTGTTTTTTTAATATTTAAGTGGCATGTGGAAACTCTTTAGTA
The DNA here is from genome assembly GCA_009667805.1 of Leptobrachium leishanense. Classification (NCBI taxonomy): domain Eukaryota; kingdom Metazoa; phylum Chordata; class Amphibia; order Anura; family Megophryidae; genus Leptobrachium; species Leptobrachium leishanense. The sequence goes on along the minus strand of CM019069.1, from coordinate 134,135,005 downwards.
GGTTTCTTTTTCTGGCCATACCCAAAATATGCATTCAAATGCTCTGCGTGAGAAAATGACTGCACTTTCTGTATATAGAATCTATAAATAGACCGGTAGAAAATAAATAACACTATTTCCACAAACCCCATATTATCCACCAGGCCAGATGATGCTATGAAACAAAGAAAATAAAAATGTGCAAATTCCTATATTTTTGAAAGTATAATTTCTAGTATAACACGGACAGGTATATGTAATTTAAGACTCCTGAATAGACGTCATGCATACATCAATTATGTGAGTTAATTTGCACATAAAACCTCATGGTGCATGATGAAATATTCATTTTTTAAAGTCTTATAGACTAGAATATGCTTGGGAAATAACTTTTAACAGAATCTTCTAACAGGTTTTAATTAACAACAATCTTCTGTGAATACAGTGAAAACAGTAATAAAAAAAAACTACCTCTACGCATATACGTTAAATGTATTATTTAAATTTCTTCATTGATTTATAGTAATGAAATTCTATTGCATCCCTTACAACACAGAAGGTAAAATACCAGTTTTCCAAACTATATATTTTTTCTTAGAGATTCAAAATGGAGCTTGAAATTCCACACTGAAGCTCTGTCAATCAGAGAGCCAGAGAATATCATTTCCTGGCTATCATTACATAACACTTCACTGAGGTCACTGAAGTTTTATCTTATAAGACATTAAAGCTTAGCTTTCTGTGCTTTCTCTGTATGACTGCTCCTAAAAAGGTATTCAACCGATTTTATGGACTTCATGATGACACCTATATATATATAAACCCGAAACAGCGCTGTCTAGAAGTGGCTTTGACCAGCTGCATAAACCTGATCTCTGCTAAAAAAAAAGCCATCTAGTATGGCATGGCATTGATTGAAGGGTTCTGTGTGAAAAAAGACCCGGGATGCAAAACAGTGAGACAGATGTCATTTGCATGTCATACCCAGAGTTCCGTTCTGCATATGGGGGATGTAGCACAGGACTGGAGCTCTGTTATGCAGTTCTTTGAAATGCTGTGATGTGCAAATGGCTTCTGCAATAATAAACCTTACTGGTTATTGCGTGGAGGCTTTTTATCTCATTTTTTGCCCTCCACCACAACCCAAATAAGTACTATATACAGTTGCAAGAAAAAGTATGTGAACCCTTTGGGATTATGTGGAGTTTTGCATGACTTGGTCATAAAATGTGCTCCGATCTTCATCTAAGTCACAACAATTTGAAAAACACAGTCTGCTTAAAATAATACAACACAAACATTATATGTTTTCATGTGTTTATTGAACAGAACATGTAAACATTCACAGTGCAGGGTGGGAAAAGTATGTGATCCCCTAGCCTAATGACTTCTCCAAGAGCTAATTGGAGCCAGGAGTGAGCCAACCTTGAGTCCAATCAGTGTGATATTATTGGATTTGTTGCTGAAAGCTGTCCTGCCCTTTAAAAACACACACCAGTTTTGGGTTTACTGGTTTCAAGAAGCACTGCCTGATGTGAACCATGCCTCTCAGAAAAGAGCTCTCAGAAGACCTACGATTAAGAATTGTTGACTTGCATGGAAAGAGTTACAAAAGTATCTCCAAAAGCCTTGATGTTCATGTGTCCACGGTAAGACAGACTGTCTACAAATAGAGAAAGTTCAGCACTGTTGCTACTCTCCCTAGGCGTGGTCGTCCTGTAAAGATGACTGCAAGAGCACAGCGCAGAATGCTTAATGAGGTAAAGAAGAATCCTAGAGTGTCAGCTAAAGACTTACAGAAATCTCTGGCACATGCTAACATTTTTGTTGACACATCTACAATAAGGAAAACATTAAACAAGAATGGAGTACATGGGAGGACACCACGGAGGAAGCCATTGCTGTCCAAAAAGAATATTGCAGCACGTTTGAAGTTTGCAAAAGAGCACCTGGATGTTCCACAGCACTACTGGCAAAATATTTTGTGGACAGATGAAACCAAAATTGAGTTGTTTGGAAAAACCACACAACACTATGTGTGGAGAAAAAAAGGCACAGCACACCAACATCAAAACCTCATTCCCACTGTAAAACGTGGTGGAGGGAGCATCATGGTTTGGGGCTGCTTTGCTGCCTCAGGGCCTGGACGGATTGTTGTCATTGATGGAAAAATGAATTCCAGAGTTTATCAAAACATTTTGCAGGAAAACGTAAGACTATCTGTCCGCCAACTGAAGCTCCACAGAGGATGGGTGATGCAACAGGACAATGATCCAAAGCATACAAGTAATTCAACAAAAGAACGGCTTCAACAAAACAAAATACGCCTTCTGGAGTGACCCAGTCAGAGTCCTGACCTCAACCCGATTGAAATGCTGTGGCATGACCTTAAGAGAGCGATTCACACCAGGCATCCCAAGAATATTACTACACTGAAACAGTTTTGTGAAGAGGAGTGGTCAAAAATTACTCCAGATCGTTGTGCAGGTCTGATCTGCAACTACAGGAAACGTTTGGTTGAGGTTATTGCTGCCAAAGGAGGGTCAACCAGTTATTAAGTCCAAAGGATCGCATACTTTTTCCACCCTGCACTGTGAATGTTTACATGTTCTGTTCAAAAAACACATGAAAACATATAATGTTTGTGTTATATTATTTTAAGCAGACTGTGTTTTTAAAATTGTTGTGACTTAGATGAAGATCAGACCACATTTTATGACCAATTCATGCAAAACTCCACGTAATCCCAAAGGGTTCACATACTTTGTCTTGCAACTGTATATATATATACTGTATGTATGATAAATTAGGTGTTATCTCAAAAACCTAGATTACTATTTCTTGAACAGGTCCGAGAGCTGTTGATAAAATCTAAATGCATTATAAAACAAGTTGAATTTCCATTGTTAAACTCTAATGATCATAACCAGTGGCTAATAACCCTTTGAAATGGTAACGAGGCTCATTTGCAGTAAAATTGCCTGTCAAATTCTCCTCCTGGCTCTTTTACTGCATCACCTTAATAACAGATGAGGAGACTTCTGTGTTCCCAGTTTTTTTTGTCTAAACATTTTAATTAGGATGTATTATGTGTTTTGCTGTATTCGGCAGAGACTTGGGCATTTAGAGCCAACAATTAGAGGGAGTCTATGGTCAGGGCCTCAGACTTCACAATTGGCGCTTAGAATCCCTGTTTATGTAACGCTTATAGAGGCTCTGCGGCTAGGGTCGCAGATGATCAAACAATATGCGGCCTTGGAAATAAAATGAAATAATCAGAGAGAGGTTTGTTTGACTATTACCCCAAAGTAGGTTGAACTCCTGCAAAGTTCTGACAAATAAATTCAATTATTTATCTTTATAAAGGGCATAAAAAAAGACAATAAAGATAGAAATGATCAGGACCAGAGTATAACAAGGAACAAAGGCAACAAGGAACACAATTTTATATTGCTAAATTAATGTAATATTTTGATAAAATTATGTGATGTTAGACATGTATTGTCTTTCGCTCCAGTGGAGAGATTGTCTCCTTGCATGACCCTACGATCCCCTGGTTGCTGCTAATTCCCACCCCCTAATAACCAAGCTTGGAAAACACATTATCATGCACATTACTGACCTATGGAGCAATTAGGAAGTAGGTGTTTTAAAATTCCCATATCATTTATGTAGAATGTTGAAGGTTTTGTGTAATTTGTCACTCCAGAGCAGAAGACTGGCACACAATAATTATTAATTGGGCACGTGCCGATGGACTGGCTTTATTGACATTATGAGGGTTATTCAGAGAACACCGAAATGACGTTGACATGTCGGTGCTCTCTCATTCCCTGCACTTTGGGGAATCAAATTTCCCCACCCTGCAGTGAATTCAGCATTCACCGTAGGGTCCCCGGAGTGCAGGGAATCGGCTGCTGAATGTCACCGCAAACCCATCGCCCGCTGCCGCCAATTTGCCGCCAAACATGCCGGAGAGTCGCCGCCAGACACAGCCGCCGAGCCGCTGAGTATAGTGCCGCCAAGCCGCAGAAGAAAGCCGACAAGCCGCCGGACGGGTAAAAAAACCAAAAAGACAATACAATTAAAAGTGTAAAAATGGAAACGCTGTTGACAAAAAACCTCCTGAAATGAAAATGTCTGGAATTTACATGTAAGGTCCTATGAATGATAATAAAAAGGTCTGTTACAGAAAAAAGAAAATCGGCTTTTAAAAAGAAACCAGAATAAATTTTGCCGAAAAAATCCTGAAAAATGCCTAAACGATCCTAAAAAAAATAAATAAATAAAGAGACCTTTTGCTGCAGATTAAAATAATAAACTGTTTATTAGATATTGAACACAAACTGAATATTTTTAACATTGAAGCCTATGGGATTCGCCTTAATAAACCTACCGAATGAAAACCCCGAACAGCAGGGCATTTCGGCAACTTTTCACTGCTGTTCGGTGTCTCTGAATAGACAAACCATTGCTTCTCTATGGGGATTTCACTGCCTTCGAACAGGCACCGCACTTACTGGCAGTAGACCTGACTTCTCATTCTGGATTACCCACTTGTACCTCAATTGGATCCCTCCTGTGTCCTGTCTACAGCACCCTTGTGTCTTCCACCTCAAGGTACCTCCCAAGGTCCAAGTGTCTCCCAAGGTCCAAGTATTTCCCAAGTATCCTGGTACCTTTGGCCTCATTGTGTCCCCCCCTCAAGTATACACAAGACCCCCGCTGTATTCAAGTCTCCTGGTTACCTTTCCCATCATCCACCCTGGTCAGCCCTCTGCAATCCCTGCTTATTACCACCACTTGCTAGCTCTCCTGCTTCTGCCGCCACCCTTTCCCTCAATATTCATACATACAGTGGCAAGAAAAAGTATGTGAACCCTTTGGGATTACGTGGAGTTTTGCATGAATTGGTCATAAAATGTGCTCTGATCTTCATCCAAGTCACAACAATTTGAAAAGCACAGTCTGCTTAAAATAATACAACACAAACATTATATGTTTTCATGTGTTTATTGAACAGAACATGTAAACATTCACAGTGCAGGGTGGAAAAAGAATGTGAACCTTTAGACTTAATAACGGGTTGACCCTCCTTTGGCAGCAATAACCTCAACCAAACAGTTCCTGTAGTTGCAGATCAGACCTGCACAACGATCTGGAGTAATTTTGGACGACTCCTCTTCACAAAACTGTTTCAGTGTAGCAATATTCTTGGGATGTCTGGTGTGAATAGCTCTCTTAAGGTCATGCCACAGCATTTCAATCGGGTTGAGGTCAGGACTCTGACTGGGCCACTCCAGAAGGCGTATTTTGTTTTGTTGAAGCCATTCTTTTGTTGAATTACTTGTATGCTTTGGGTCATTGTCCTGTTGCATCACCCATCCTCTGCGGAGCTTCAGTTGGCGGACAGATGGTCTTACGTTTTCCTGCAAAATGTCTTGATAAGGGCGTGGTCTGACCGCGGAGAGAGCTGGCTGTGTGAGAGCAGAGCTCCGTCAAAGGGGACACTGAATCAACGGATATCTTAAGCGATTGTACCCCACAAAGTCTCTATCAGGCAGGAGAAGGTCGGGTGAACGCGATGGCAACACAAAAAGCCTCAAAAAAGACGACTAAGGCAGAGTTTTTTACACCGCGGGGAGTGAAACTGAAGGAAGGCCTGAGCACTCAAGATGGCGGCGGCTCTGCACAGACATCGCCGGGAGCGGAGGCAGATCCAGGACTGGCCCAGCAAGGTATGGAGGCCTTTGCCACACGCATAGAGGGCTTAATTACCTCTCTCTCGGACAGATTGACCTCCCGTTTAGACTCAGTAGCGGCGGATATTAAGAGAGAGATCCGGGAAATTGGAGACCGCACCGATAAATTAGAGGAGAAGATGGCGGAGCAGGCTGGAGCACACAATGAGATGGCGGGGAGAGTTGAGGATCTGGAGGAACAATTGAAGGGGGCATTATTGAAACTGGCAGACATAGAAGACAGATGGAGGCGTCACAATCTAAAGATACGAGGTGTGCCAGACTCGGTGACCCCACAAGCCCTGTCGCAATATGTGACCGATATCCTACAACACCTTTTGCCTGACGCCACTCTAGACTCCCTCCTCTTTGACAGGATCCACCGGTTGCCAAAACCTCCCTCGGCGCCTGAGAGATCCCCGAGAGATGTCTTACTTAGGCTCCATTACTTTAAACCGCGAGAAGATGTGCTTCGGGCCTTGCGTACTCCTGATGTTCTTAAACCAGAGTATGAACATATTTCTATTTTTCCCGACTTGTCCAAGGCTACACTACAACACCGGAGGAATTTCCGCCCGTGACAGAGGCTCTGCGGGCGAATGGCGTGTCTTACAGATGGGGCTTTCCGGTCAAGTTATTGGTGGTCAGAAATGGAACCTTCCACGCAATCACCTCGGTGGAGGCCGGGACAAGGCTCCTTAAAGTATGGGGCATGGAACAACTTGGCTCTTCTTCTCCTCCTGCTCCTCTGCCACGTGGCTCCACTCAGCGTCTAGATCCGGAGTGGCGCAAAAAATGAGAGTAGAGCCCTGCCGACGCGACGGATAGGCATACAGAATCTGAAGAAGGCGGCCTTCTCATGCGAGAAAGACAGACGAGATCTTACTTGACGGCCTAGAGGGCCTGGGAGTTATACACTGGGCCTTGTCTGAGGGCTCCCAAGATCGAATATGCTGCTGCAGGATCGCCCGGGGCACGATGGTCGGCCTGACAGAAGTGTGGGACACTGGTCTCCACGTCTGGAGGGGTTAGCTTCATGGACAGGTGTTCCCCGAAACTGGGCTCACCTGGCTCTCTCCCCATTTGCTTTGTTGGTTTTTTTATATATCTTCTTTTTTCTTTTTTTATATTGTGGTCCTTTTTACCTCCGCAGACCTAGAGGTTTCCCCATCTCCCTCCTCCCGCGAGGGGCTAGAGAAGGTCCCCCATACTTTGGGGCTTCTCGCTGGAGATGTTTTTGATTAAGAATGTACATAGTTCCCAGGTGTATACCTGGATTGGGTGTTGTTTTTGTTCTTGTTTTTATGTGTTGCCACCTCTTCGCTACTTGAGAATAGGAAAAAAAAAGTGTACTTTCCACATACTGTTATTATGCGTAATGTTGAAGATACTCTCATATAATGTTAAGGGCTGAACGCTCCTGTTAAGCGTCATTCTTTGGAGGCGGAAGTGTTGAGGCTGAAGGCGGAGGTGGTCTGCCTGCAGGAAACTCATTTTAAACGCCTTGCTCACCCGTTGCTGAGGCTGCGCAACTTCACTACGCAGTACCACGCTACGGGCCCGACCAGAGCAAGAGGAGTGTCGTTTTTTAGATCTAATGTAGTATTCCAATTGCACAGAAAGATTTCGGATCCGCAGGGTCGTTATCTCATTCTGATCTGTTCGCTGAATCACAAAACTTATACGCTGGTTAATGTATACTCACCTAAACTGAACAACTTTCTTTTATATCTGGAGTTTTAAACAGGGTGTCCCTTGTAGCGGCTGGTGTGTTGTTGATCTGTGGCGATCTCAATTACAGTATAGATCCTGCGAGAGATGTTCGATCCCCTAAGATCCCTATACCGACTAAGCGCAGTATCAGACAGGGACAGAAACTGAGGGACCTGCTCTTCTTCTCATGGCTTATACGATGTATGGCGTTTATGGCACCCGGGTGACTCGGAGTTTACGTTCCACTCGAAGGTACACAATATGTATAGCAGGTTGGATTATTTCTTGTTACACAGGCTCCTCTCTACCACTGATTCTGCACTGCGAGATATTGGATATCACGTGGTCAGATCACGCGCCGATCCTTTTGACAGTTGGGGAGGGAAGGGAGGGGGGAGCGGGGAAGTCTACGTGGCGGTTTAAACGACTCCATTTTGTCGGACCCAGGGGCTATGGCCGAAATAGAACAGACCCTGAAGGAATATTTCGTGCTCAATCACACTCCAGGGACCACGCCGGAAATACTATGGCAAGCGCATAAGGCTGTCCTGCGAGGCGTGTGTCTTAAATGGGCTTCTCGTTTAAACAAGGCCCGTCAGGCTGATAGACTCTCAATATTGTCACAAATCCATATAGCTGCGCAGGCGAATAGCTCTGACCCTACTCCGGTACACCTGAAAACACTTTTGGAGGCGCAGGCGCGACTGTCAGACTGGAATTACAAGGCCCTTCTCTTCTCCCAGCGTAGATTAAAGGCACGATATTACGCATTTAGGGACCGTCCAGGACGGCTCTTGGCCCGCTACCTTAGGCCCATGGTGGCGAATTCTAGAATCTCTCACCTGGTGATAGACTCCGGAAGGAGGACGGTGTATAAGCCACTAGAGATAGGGAATGCCCTGGCCACCTACTATGGGGAACTGTACAATTTACAGCCTGATCCACTCCTTCCTTCTTCTTGTGAGGATCGGGTGGATCGGTATCTATCGGACCTCCATCTTCCTTCCCTAACCCCCACTCAGAGGGACGGACTGATGTCCCCCTTCACGGAACTAGAGATAGCTACGACTATACAATCCCTTCCATCCCATAAATCCCCACCCGGATGGGTTCACGGACACGTACTATAAGAAGTTTTTCTGCTCTGTTGACTCCCCACCTTTTTATCGCTTTTCGTCTCTGCTGCGGAGGAGGGTAGATTTCCTGAGGACATGCTACGCACCACTATTGTTTTCCTCTCCCAAGCCAGGCAAATCCCCTACTTTGTGTCCAAACTTTAGGCCAATCTCTTTATTAAATGTTGATGTCAAAATCTATGCCAAAATACTAGCGAATAGGGTAGCGGATCTACTGCCTCAGCTGATTTGCTCAGACCAGGTTGGGTTTATTAGGGGGAGGCAGGGGCCGCACAATACTAAGAAACTGATAGACTTAATCCAAGTGATTCAGACTTACCGTATCCCGAGTGTACTGTTGGCGCTAGACGCTGAAAAAGCGTTTGACAGGGTGGACTGGATGTTTTTACGGAAAGTGTTGAAGTTTGGCTTTCCGGTCTCGGTGCTGCAAAGTATTTTTGCGCTTTATGCTTCTCCGACGGCGTCGGTTTTAACGGCGGGTTTTTTATCGGATCAGATTAAAATCAGTAACGGGACCAGACAGGGGTGTCCCCTATCCCCCTTATTGTACGCTTTAGTAATAGAACCACTGGCGCAGAGAATACGACAGGATGATGGGGTGGTGGGGATTATGGTGGGCCCGACTACATATAAGATAGGGCTTTTTGCGGATGACATTTTACTGACTATTACGGAACCTACAGAATCCTTACCAAGACTTAGAGAAATCCTGACGGAATATAGCGAGGTATCATATCATAAAATCAATCTGCCTAAGTCTCAGGCATTATCTATTAATGTCCCTAACAGTACAAGGAAATCGTTAATGCAGCTTTTTAAGTTTGAGTGGCGGGAGGACTATTTGCAATACCTAGGGGTCAAAATTCCTAAATCTCCTGACCAACTATTTGACCTCAACTACAAACCATTTTTATCTCATGTCAGACAGCTTCTGTTTAAATGGAAAAAAACATCTTTATCGTGGATAGGCAGAATGGCCGCTATTAAAATGTCACTATTGCCCAAACTCTTATACTATTTTCGGACCATCCCGATCCGCTTACCTAAATCATACATTGAAGAGGTTCAGTCTCTTTTGAACTGCTATGTATGGAACGGCAAACGTCCTAGGGTCCCCACCAGGCTGCTCAACCTCCCCATACGGAGAGGAGGACTGGCTATGCCTAATGTACACATATATCATAGAGCTGCGGTACTGGCGTCCCTGGCGGAGTACTTCCACTCCCCGCGCCCTCCACAATGGACAGCCATAGAACAGTCTTTTGCGAAACAATATCTAATAACGACGGTAATGTGGCTCACACGCCGCCAGAGACCTCCCTTACCTGAGTTACTGCCGATAACTAGATGGTACCTGCATGTTTGGGACTTGAGCCGTGCCCTCCTTTTAAATACCACCTCCCTTTCGCTAGCGACCCCTATAGAGGTATTGACGCATTGGATAACAGATTTTGACAGTGTTAGGTGGACCTCCAAGGGGATTGGACATCTCCATCAATTGATATCGGGAGGCAACATGATGACCTTTGAAATGCTTAAACAGCGCTATAAGTTAACGGAGACCTGGAGGCTGTCTTATTATCAGATAGCGTCTGTAATACGTAGACCGGGTGTGAGTTTACCACCTACCCTGCCTCAGATTCCCTTGTCGCCATTTGCGAGCTTTGTGGTAAAACCAAGCACAAAAGTGAAACTCCTTTCCGTATGCTATGAAGCATTGAATGTTCCATCTTTAGACCATATCTGGTCCTTCCAATCGGCTTGGGAGGGGGAGATGGGCATGCGGATACCTTCTCAGGCTTGGGAGGGGGCGTTCAGTCTGGACAGGGGGGCATATCGGTGCGCTTCCTTGATGGAGGTTAGGAGAAAAGTATTGTACCGCTGGTACCTGGTACCGGCGAGGGAATGTCATATGAATAAATCGGTTTCATCAATATGTTGGCGCTGCCTCCTACTAAAGGGTACCATGGCTCATGTATGGTGGGATTGCGTTACATTGGAGCCATTATGGCGGGGAGTTTCAGGTCTGGTGGAAAAGGCAACGGGACTAATATTACCATTCGCTCTTGCGGATTACTTATTGGGGGTTTCAATGGTTCGGATTGGCAAATTGCAAAGGAAACTTTTCTGTGTAATAACTTCTAGCACCATGTTACTGATAGCACGTAAATGGAAGCAAACGGGGGTTCCCACAGTCCGAGACGTGCGAGATATGGTGAATAATGTAAGAGATTATGAGCTGATGGCTAGACATATATATGATTTCCCGCAACCGGAAAAGGATCATTGGACCCTCTGGGATTCCATGTTAGCTGCGGAGTGTACCGCAGCCTCAGGATTACCGGCCCAGAGAGGATCCTAACTTGCTTGGGATACAGTACCACCATGTAATAGTGGGAGCTTAGCTAGTTAAATTTTGGTATTTCTCTTCCGATGAACCACTTTTTAATTACAAGTTGGTGGCTAATGTTTTGTTTGTATTTGAATGTGTGTATTGTCCCCCTTATATGTAATTAGAAGGATTTATATACCCTGAATTTTTTCCTTTCTGTATCCCACTGTCCTTTTCGTGTTTCAAAAAATAATAAAAAACTTTTGAATTTAAAAAAAAAAAATGTCTTGATAAACTCTGGAATTCATTTTTCCATCAATGACAACAATCTGTCCAGGCCCTGAGTCAGCAAAGCAGCCCCAAACCATGATGCTCCCTCCACCATGTTTTACAGTGGGTTGAGGTTTTGATGTTGGTGTGCTGTGCCTTTTTTTCTCCACACATAGTGTTGTGTGTTTTTTCCAAACAACTCAATTTTGGTTTCATCTGTCCACAGAATATTTTGCCAGTAGTGCTGTGGAACATCTAGGTGCTCTTTTGCAAACTTCAAACGTGCTGCAATATTCTTTTTGGACAGCAATGGCTTCCTCCGTGGTGTCCTCCCATGTACTCCATTCTTGTTTAATGTTTTCCTTATTGTAGATGTGTCAACAAAAATGTTAGCATGTGCCAGAGATTTCTGTAAGTCTTTAGCTGACACTCTAGGATTCTTCTTTACCTCATTAAGCATCCTGCGCTGTGCTCTTGCAGTCATCTTTACAGGACGACCACGCCTAGGGAGAGTAGCAACAGTGCTGAACTTTCTCCATTTGTAGACAGTCTGTTTTACCGTGGACACATGAACATCAAGGCTTTTGGAGATACTTTTGTAACCCTTTCCAGCTTCATACAAGTCAACAATTCTTGATCGTAGGTCTTCTGAGAGCTCTTTTCTGCGAGGCATGGTTCACATCAGGCAGTGCTTCTTGAAACCAGTAAACCCAAAACTGGTGTGTGTTTTTAAAGGGTAGCAAAGCTTTCAGCAACGCATCCAATAATATCAGGTCATCCCTGCAGCAAGACTCCGCTCCGTGTCTTTGTTTTGATCCCAAAGTGGATTTTGTTTCTGGGGGAGCATAAATAAAGGCCCACCAGTCTACCTCATGTTTGACAAGCAGCATGAGCAGGTATGGTTTGCTATGTAGCAGCCTGTGGTTAGGACTCGCCCTTTTAGAGGTGCCGTGACGTTGGCGGGCGAGCTAGTCTTATAATGGCCATTAATAAGAAACGAAACCTCTAATTGTGTTTAGTTTCACACGGTATAATTGGAGTAAGCGCAGATTACATTTTTTTCTTTGTTATGTTCTACACATGTTGTTGGGCTGGATATGTTGTTGGGCTGGATGCATTTGGTGGTTGCAGCCAACCCTTCGGGGAATAGGCGCGACCCCACCCCTCCTGCACTATGTATGTTCCAATAATATCACACTGATTGGACTCAAGGTTGGCTCACTCCTGGCTCCAGTTAGCTCTTGGAGATGTCATTAGGCTAGGGGTTCACATACTTTTTCCACCCTGCACTGTGAATGTTTACATGTTATGTTCAATAAACACATGAAAACATATAATGTTTGTATTGTATTATATTAAGCAGACTGTGTTTTTCAAATTGTTGTGACTTCGATGAAGATCAGAGCACATTTTATGACCAATTCATGCAAAACTCCACGTAATCCCAAAGGGTTCACATACTTTTTCTTGCCACTGTACATATCACTGCATACTGGGCTCATACCCGCAAGACCGATACCCCTCCGGTGCTGTTCATGACAATATCATACTATATACCAGATATTTCGTCATTAAATCCTTTTTTTTTTTGAGTTTTGTACAGTTTGTCCTTTATGAAACGATAAACAAATACCCCATGTACGTTTCAACACACAGAATGACTTTCATAAAGTGGATTAAATTGACAAATAATCCTTTACCTCGAGCGTATAATAAAACCTCCCGTAGAATTCGACAGACACACCTCTGTTGGAATCCACAGCGTCAATAATGAATTTCATCAGAAGCCACCAAAGAGCTTCCAGAACCCTGGGGAGAAATCACTTTACGTTATAGTTATAATAACAGGCAGACCATCTGTCAATGGAAATACATGACATATCATCATAACACTGTATCCACACAACTCAGAACAATAAAAAAAATAATAAAAATGCTCCCGACTTGACGAAATGCCAATAACAAGCCGGCAATTTATTTTTTACGGAACAGATTGGACTGACCTGCTTGGAAAAACTGATGAAGCTAGTGGCAACCTAGCGAAACGCGTTTTGGAGGACTTTTTACCTATCTCCACCCATTGGAACACTTACTGCCTGACCCACTGTTCTTTTTATTCATTTTGTTATCACCCATTAAACCCCGATTTTAGCCGTTATCCCTGCATCCAGCGTTTTTATTCCAAGGAACCCAGCCCCCACTTCCATTCTAGCACCCAGGAAAGGGCTACATTGGATTCGTGGAAGCCTAACTCCATAAAGGAACACCGCAGGAGCAGAGGAAGGCGAACCAGAGGGGAACATACCGGTGAAACATTCCAATAAAGACCGTCTGGGAGACAGAGCAAAACGTAAGTGCGTGTGGATCAATCCACCCCAATTTTTTCTGGAATTTTTCTGAGATACAATTCCCTAACTCCAACTCTCTGTCTTGGAGGCACAAGACCAAGAGAGAGGAACCGAGAAACAAGGAAGAAACAACCGATGCATTTTACCAGGAGAAGGAAATCAAGGCCTGCTTTTTAAAGAGACTTTGGGTATATGCCCACTAGCCACTAGATGGCAATCTCGGACAGAGACTAACACCTTCTGTGCTACATCTAGCCACTGTATCCACTCTATGTATGCGCATGTCTTGACGTATTTTGCATGTTAACGTATTTTGCATGTTATTGTATATTATTTATACACCACAAGGCTTTGTTTGCTGTCCTAGAGATACCTGTTGAAAACAGGAGCCCAAATCACAAGGGGATCTCTTCAGATAGAATCACCCATTTTTCAGCGAGGAGCGCCATATAGCGGGAACCCCCTCTTCTGTTTCACTATACAGTAGCAGTTATAGGCTCTGCTACAACCCCCTATTGGCAGCATACACGCTACCCATATCCACGCAAACCCGGGAAGCGCCATAAGGGTATCCCCACCCACATCAGAAATGCAAATAACAAGCCGGCAATTTATTTTTTACGGAACAGATTGGACTGACCTGCTTGGAAAAAAGCCCTGACTCTATCCTTATATATATATATATATATATATATATAGGTATGGTTGGTGCATTCGTGTTTATTATTAACCCTTTCACTGCTGAGCGATTTCACCGCTGTGTGCTGAGCTAATTTTTACCGCTTTTGCTCATCATGTTTAAACGCGATTTGAAGCCACGTTTTATTATACAACCCAGACATATTATATATCGTTCTTTCCGGCAGATTCATAATATATCATTATTATATGTACAGAAGTCAAAAATAGGACGCACTCCAGGACTTAGGTGAAAAAAAGTTAAAATCGATGATTTATTCAAGATACATTAAAAAATTATTATATCTATACGTTATGCCCTGCCTGTATATTATAACAAAAAATGCAATTAAATTTGAATTTTTAATCATCTAAAAGTGTTTTTTTTTTTCACATTTTATCATGCCAGTTTTTGCGTTTATATTTTCTATGGGCTGCGCTTGTTAAAAAAATTAGAAATGGGGACTCGTTACATTTTTTTGGGGGGATTTATGTAATTTTTAGCAAAAAAAAAATCATTACGTAGTGCAGCACCATTGTTCACATTATAATTGAATTGGGAACAATATTGCTGCATTAATTAAGAAAAACATGTTTTTATTTTTTTTAATTGTTTTTTTTTTTTTTAAATAATTTTTATAATAATTCTTTACTTCAAACATGGACACATTTGGTATCATTCGAAAGGTCATGCTCAGGCCTTTCAAACGATACCCTACATGACCCCTTGGCTGCAGCGGTTTGGGAGATATGGGGGTTCAAACAAAAGGATCTCCCTTTCATGCAATCTCCCGGGGGTCACCCGAAAATGACATCATCGCGCATGTGGGGCAGCCCTTAAAAGACGCGTCTGACTTCCTAGAAATCAGAACGCCGCGGGACCCCGGAGGAGAGAGGCGAGTATCTCTCCGGGCTCCCGCCCAGCGGATGACGTGTGGGGAACATCTTCCGCATATAGCGGGAGTCAATGAGGACGTTCCCCACACGTCCTCCGCAGCCAAGGGGTTAAGATCTACAAACATAACTAATAAATTCTATTTAATGTCACTGCGATATGCATTACGTTAATGACCTTAAAACAGACCCAATGCATTTTATAAACCTTTATTACGACAAGCATCTGTTATTATTATTCTTTTTATTTATTTTATTTATTTATTTATTTGGCAAAATAGTACAAAAAAGGCAAAGTTAAATGGTCATTCGAGGCGTCATTAGATGCGAATGTCCCGATTTAAATATGGTTTACTCTTCTCTGTAGTGGCACCATCGAGCTAAGACTTTCTGAGACCTGAAAGGGGACCCACTGTATGGCAGAACACTGACGCCCATTCTCAGTACTCTCATAAATTCTGTTTTTGCCAAGAGGAAGCTTCTTTTTTTTTTAAAAAAAAAACCCACATTTTATAATGTTTTTGTACCCTGAATATATTTTATCTACTGCCAAAAAAATGATTATTTTTATATATGTGAAAAGGCTTGCCAAATAATTATATTTTTTGTACTTTAAAGGGACACTACCATGTACATAAGCTGTAACTAGAATACTCGTGCATTACAAACAAAACACCTTATAAAACACATATAGGGTTATTCAAAGATAATCGAAAAGTCACCGCACGTTCGGTGACTTTTCTTTCTCTTCAATTAGGTGTGATTCGGCGATCCCATTTCGGTGACCCTGCGGTGTATTCAGCAAGCACCACAGGACGCCGAACACGCCGGAGAAACCCGACTAGCCGCCGATCAGAGCGCAGAACAGCCGCCGGAAAAACCCGACAACGCAGATAAAGGAGGTAAAAAAAAATAAAACACAGTACGCTTGGAAGTTGGAAAATTTAAATGCTGTTTGCAAAAAAACTACTGAGCGAAAATGTCTGGAATTTACATAGACGATCCAATGAATGATAATAAAAAAGGTCTGTTACAGAAAAAAGAAAAGACGATTTAAAAAAAAAGGGATTTTTTTTTCTAAAAAATCCCAAAAAATGGCTTACAGATCAAAAAAAATCTGTAAATAAAGAGACTTTTTACTGCAGAATATAATATTAAACAGTTTATTAGATATTGAGTTAAAACGGGAATATTTTTAACATTGAAGCCTATGGGATTCGCCTGAATAAATCTGTTGAATGAAGCCACCGAATGGCAGGGCATTTCGGCAACTTTTCACTACTGGTTTTTGTTCTCTGAATAGACGAAGCATTGCTTCTCTATGGGGAATTTACTGCCCTCAAACAGGCACCGAACAGGCACCATATGTGCAGGCAATTCGCCAACATTTGGCGAACTGCCTGCTCTCTGAATAGCCGAATGGCCAGGAAAGGTAACCGAACACTGAATTTCAGTGTTCAGTTACCTTTTGGCCACAATTCGGATCTCTTTGAATAACCCTGATAATAAAACACATGCTGGTGTTTTTTTCTTTGTTTGAAGCAATTGCATGTAAAAAGGAAAAATAAAATTGAGGTTTGCATTTTGTGGACTTTTTCCATGAAGCAACATTTACCAAAATCTAATTGTGAGTTTTACTTTGTGGCTATGCTTTATCCTTTACAGTATTTATCAGTTAATGAGGTGAAGGAGGGAATGTTTAGAGAATGTTTAGTGTAAGAAACTAAGGTTATTTTCTTCTCGTGTTTCCATTAAATGCAATTTTCCCATGTATTTAACAGTTAATGGGGTGGAGGAGGGAATGCTTAGGTAAGGCCATTGTGTGGTGTATGCTACTCCAGATAAGAACTGGCAGCTGCATGAAATAAAGTACCTATTCCTGGCAAACGTGGTTTAAATAGGTACCAGAGTAAGGACCTCTCCCCCTTCCAGAGCCCGGCAACACAGTCTCCTCTCCTCCATCAGTGGCAGAGGGGTGGAGTACCCCAGCCACCCAGAGCAACCAGTACCCAGATTGTGGATGCCGAGGCTCCACCCCAAGCATGTCACTCACCAATCAATGCCCCTCTGCAACTGAAATATGGTGGAAGCCCTCCTGCCATTAGGAGGAGGACCGCCAATGCTCCATGCCATGTAGGCTTGTGCACAGATTTTTTTTTCGGTTCGATTCGGTTCAATTTTTCGGATGTTTAAACTTTTCGATTCGGCTCGTTTCGACCGATTTCTGTTTCGGTTCGGCTCGACTCGTTTTTCGTGTACATTTTTTTTTCCGAATGTCGACCATTTTTCGTATTTTTGTGTCACTTAGCTCGTTTTTTGTATCGACTTTTCGTGATTTCGGAAATTTTCGTTCTTCGGAATTGTACATGGTTTCGGAATATCGACCATTTTTCGTATTTTCGTGTCACTTTGCTCGTTTTTTGTATCGACTTTTCGTAATTTCGGAAATTTTCGTTTTTTCGGAACGCCTGTTCTCCTCGTTTCAAAGCAATAAATTTCGATTTGACACATTTCAAGTCCATTCGAAAGTTCCGAAAATATTTCATTTCGGCTCGGAAAACTTTTCGGATCTGCCATTTTCGGATCTAAAAATTCTTGGAAAATCGTCCGCATCCGAAAAACAAAAATTCCGAAATTCCGAAACCCGAAACGCACATCCCTAATGCCATGGACGAGAGATGGTGGCGCCACATGCCACACACCCAAAGCAACCAGGAAAGCCCATCATCCGGACTAAGACGAGTGCTGCCGAGACCCAACTTTGCAGTTATTTCAGGATTTCTACAAACAATTACTATTATAATTTACCAGTTCTTGCTTTCCCCCATTTCTTAAAGACTTTCTTTCAGTCATCTCTCCTACCTGTACAGGTTTTCCTTCACCAAGGTTTCACTCAGTATAATTAATTTGTCGTCAAGATATTTCATTAGAGGAGACACCGCCTAAAACAAATTACACGCCATATGTTAGAGATTTAAATGACAGATAAATTGCAGATTGAACAGAATGAGCTGTAAAGTCCAAATTAATTATGATTATCTTTACAATTATCCTCGTATTTGTTGCGTTCTCTGTAAACATGATGGCAATCATTCTGACAGCGCTTCTAAAAATACATTCTAATCTAAACCGTTATGTGGAACAGCAAAGATGAAACCATGCATTGTATGCCGAGCGATAGTTTGCGGTAACGGGGGGGAAATGAAGGAAAATACCATATTGTCATAAAATGACCTGAAAAAATATAAGATAGCTTGCAATAAAATCTGTGACTTATTGTTGTTTTTGACACCTCCTGCTTCCATAGTCAAAAATGTATATAATATGTAAAAAGGGTTTGAGAGATAAATTATTGGATTGTGTATTTTACCAAAGCACCTAAAAGCAGGGGTCAAGTTGAGGGGGAACGCATGGGAACACACTATTTTAGCAGGAGAAACTGAGTTCCTATTGGTCGCACACACTATAAAGTTTGTATTCAGATGTTAAATTACAGGTTTTACTGTTAAGTGACAATAAATGTAGGATTTTTCTATATAGGAATATTCCGCTGTTACGCAGTTTGTGCGCCTTTGAGAAGAGTTGTCCTAGAGAGGTCTTTCCTGATCTTAGCTTCCATACACCAAGCTACACATCGCTTTGTATCTTCTAATATAAAATGATATCAATGGAAGGAAAATAGGGGCACAGTATTAAAAATAGATCCCTTTAAACCATACTGATCCACAACCCCAATCACCAATGCTGTCGAATTGACAGTGTCGATGTACATGCAATACGACAGCCATAATTATGAAAGTCAACCTGATCATACACAACCACTAGATAGTCAGTGAAACCCAACTAGACACACATTGTGTCTCTCTCGACACATCTACAAGACAAGCTGCATGACACACACAGACATTACGTGTAAGAACCTATACATAGCATCACTCAGTTGTTGATATACAGGAATGTTGCTGACATACATTTCATACAAAGTATGTTGGAGAGGGTTAGATGGTGGATTTATCGTAGCCTAAAGATGATATCTTGGTCAGAGCACATCTCCAGCAAGTGTGATACACCTAAATATACATACTTGCCTGCCACATAATATCGGCTGCGTAGCGTACTGGCAACTCTGTGCTCTACAACTATGGAGGAGCAAATTCGAATCCAGATCAAAGCACTTGACCAGGACGTCTCTCCTCTACATCTATGGAGTAGTAGGTTCAACCTCACCACCATGTCTTGTCTCAACAACCGCGGAAAGCAGATTCAAACACTGGTCAGAAAACCTTACCAGCAAGTGTCTATGGGCCACACACCTATATAATCAGGGTAATTCAGACACAGGTGAAACTCTGGAGAACTTTTGGAGAAGTGATAATTCTAGGTCAAAATAGCTCATTTGAAAAGTGAGATACATTGGAGAATTTTTCTGGTTTGGCTATTTTGACCTAGAGTTATCACTTCTCCAAAAGTTCACCTTTCTCTGAATAATCCTGTATGTATGTGCCTTCCACACTATATACAGTATATTCCTTCTATATTGTAAAATCCCTTGAGAATAGGGTCCACCAATGTACTTTGTCGTCCTTGTTAAGCCATGCCTCTTGTTCTAATGTATAAATGTACCCCCTTCTTCACATATCTTGTACGCTGTTGCGAAACATGTTGGTGCTATATAAAATACAGTAGTATTATTATAAATAGACTCTGTATGTCTTGCATTCTGAGACCAACACGGTTATTCAAAGAGAATCGAAAAGTCACCGCACGTTCGGTGACTTTTCGTTCTCTTCAATTCGGTGCGATTCGACGATCCCATTTCGGCAACCCTGCATTGTATTCAGCAAGCACCACAGGGCCGTCGTAGCGCAGGGAAAAGCCGCCGCAAACCTGCCGAACACTCACCGCAAGACCCAGGCGAATGCACACCGAAACCTGCAAAAACATCTGGATTAACCCCGGCGAACACACCGGAGAAACCCGAGCAGGAGCCTATCACAGCGCAGAGCAGCCGCCGGAAAAAGCCGACACCGCAGACGAATGGAGTGAAAAAAAAAAAACAGTACGCTTGAATGTTTGAAAAGTGAAACGCTGTTTGCAAAGAAACAACAGAACGAAAATGTCTGAAATTTACATATAAGATCCAATGAATGATAATAAAAAGGGCTGTTACAGAAAAAAGACAAAACGATTTAAAAATAAAACGGAAAAAAACTTTTCGGCCACATTTGGCGAACTGCCTGCACTCTGGATAGCCGAATGGCCAGGAAAGGTAAGCGTACGCTGAATTTCAGCGTTCGGTTACCTTTCGCCAGCAATTCGGATCTCTTTGAATAACCCTGCCAGTGTTTGAATTGGATCTGTCCAACTGAGGGCAAGGAAGCTTCAACTCCAGCATTCATCAAATAAAACGACTAGTCATGAAATGATGTGGAAAATGACTCCCTCTTGAAGAATGCATAGGTTCTATGAAGCTCTTCTTTTCACCTGTCATGAAAGATTGCTCTGAATTTGATGCCCACCAGTTTATGGTTGGCCATTCATAAATCTACTCACCTCGTCGTTTTGGATGGAGTCTGGAGATAGACTTATGTGCTGTATATATTTCTTTATATCTCCAATCATCTACAAAAAAGGATAAACAATTCTGCATATTATACAAACCAAACGAATGACTGCAGATTCAGACACTCATTAAAAAAAAAAACATCCAAAAGGCACTTTTAATTATCGAATCGATGGGGTTGTTTTTCTTGGCTGGAGAGACAGGAGAGGTCACACCTGAGGACGGTTGGAATGGGATTAATGGCATTCTTTATGTTGAAAAATCATCACAACATTATTTACTTCAATAAATACAAAAGTTTGTTTACTAAACTGGGGGATTGATTGGAGAATTTAATATTTTAGGCTAAAATAGCAAATGGCAAAAAAATAAATAAAAAATAATAATAGTTGGAGATTTGACCAAGTTCTGTTAAACCGGATTCTACAAAAATACCAGCAAAAAATATATTATATCGTAAAATATCTAAAAAGTGAAGGTCCTCATTATCTTTCGATAGCATATAGCAATTATTTATTTTGTGCTATATATAGTGGGCCCTATTACATTCTTCAAGCAAAAACGCACGCGCAACGTGTGAATTTTAAACGTTAACGCGCGTAAATCAACGCTGGTATTACAATCCTCACGCATTTGTTTCATCCGTCAAAAAATAACGTGCGGAAAACGGACGCACACAAATGCGCGCGCAGCAACGTTGCGCACAGAAATCAGTGTGCGGACTGTTTTTTTCAAGCGATTCAGCCAATCAGAATTAAGAACCACGATTGTCTCACGTTAAGTTTTTGCGCCTGTCAAAGTCAATCTGAGCATATATGCTGCAGCAATAAAATAAAAAAGAAAAATATTGGTTTGGGTATGTGTAGAATGTGTAACTATACTTTGCTGGGTATTTTTTTTTGGGCTGGTGTATTTGGTTTCGGCCAGGTTGATAGAATTTGTCATTAACACCAGCTTTTAGGAGTTGCTAAAATTATGCGTAAAGGCTGTGTGTTACAAGCCACGCATAGATCGTAATACCATCCGCGTACCAGCGCACAAACGCATTTGCGCTCACAATGTTAAGCATAGGACGCGCAAAGTACAGTAAGCTCGCGCAGCGTTCGCGTAGGTTCACCCGCGGTAGACGTATACACGCGTTTGTTGCTCTGACATTGTAATACGACGTAAAGCCCCTCGCGTTAATGCGTTTTTGCACGCACGCAAACGTTTGCGTTAAGATTGTAATAGGGCCCAGTATCTATAGATAATAGAAGGACATGAGTGTCTTTTTATTCATTCATGGGTGGGTTGGGTTGTTTAATGGTGATACACTCCTTTGTCAAGATGTATTTGTTCCATTCTGAGTCTTTTAGGACAGGAAGTAAATCAATGCATTCACTAATCATTCTGACCTTTAAAAAATGGACTGCCCTGAATTAAAGTCTTAAAGGCGAGCATCAATACTATTAATTAACGTATCGATTCCCTATGTGTTTAGCCAGGTATCCATATGGCAACACTCCCATCGGACCTCTAGTGAACGACTTTACCTTTTCCGTTAGATGTGAGATCATGTTCTTCATCTCCCGTTGCATGTCGATGTCAATATTCTGCAGCTGTGTGCTCATTGCCTTCTGCACTTGCTGTTTCCCATCAGGTCCACTCGGTTGGTCCACGGATGTCTCAAAGGTTTTCCAGTCCAGATCTTTCAGAATGTTACCCATAAACTTACGTACATGCTCAATGTTATTGAGGATGATGCAGAGCTGGTGAAACAAACATTCGAAATGCTTGAGACCAGAGAGGTTTTATGGATTTCAGATTTTTGGTATTTTGGAATATTTTCATATAATCGTGAGATATTTTGTGGATGGGACCCAAATCTAAAACATGAAATTTATTTATATTTTGAATACACACAGCCAAAGGGTGGTTTTATACCATATTTTAAATCGTCACATGAGGTCAGGTGTGGAAATTTCCAAATATGGCCCCATGATGGGAATCAAAAAATGTGGGTGTTTTGGAGCTTTCGGTTCTTTTTTTTTTTAGAATAAGGGATACATAACCTGTATTTTGTCATCAAATGTAACCGTTCTTGAACTCTACAATACTGTCTTACCTTCTTCCATTTTTTAAAAAATGAATCTTTTCCCAGAAACATACAGGGTTATTCAGAAAGAGGTGAAAACCTTGAGAATGACTGGAGAATTGAAAATTCTAGGTCAAAATAGTCAAACCAGAAAAATTCTCCCATTTATCTCACTTTCCAAATTGGCTATTTGGTCTAGATTGTTCATTCTCCTGGCAATTCTCAAGGTTGTCACCTCTCACTGAATAGCCCTGATAGTTATTCTACTGTCTGCGTTTGTAAAGACGCTGGCACCATGGCTGCATCGTATATGCATTTCTTGTACAGTACTATAGAAGACTATTTGCCAAATCTATCTACATATGGTACTTCATTTTCCAGGTGAAGTATCTTCTGCCACCTCACACCCTCTGCTTCTCAGTTCAATGGAGCCAGTTACCCTATATCTACTGATCTGGCTGGCACCCAATGATGCCACCACAAAGTCACGGATTGTTGTTATTTCTCCATTAACACACAACATGTAGGGTATTAGAAAGTTTGCTATTTGCCTGCTTAAAGCCTTTCTTTCTGGCCGAAACTTGTCTGAGACTCATATACATGCATACCAAAAGAGTAGAACACTCCTTCAGCCTTGTTACAACCTACTACACAGTCCCTTTCTTAAAGTGCACCCGTCATTCTTACCTATAGGGCGACGGCCATCTTGGCTCAGCAGGTTGAGGTCCAATGGGAGCTGCCAATGTTTGCCTGTCTCTGGTGCAGGACTGGATAAACATAAGGCTATTGGGAACCGCAACCACCAAAGGCACGCAATAGGCCCAGTGACAATTTATAATGTCCACACCAATTGCCACCAACACAATGAGGATAAGAGGCATGGAAACACATGATGGGATGTGAAAACATTGGCCCAGACAAACAATTAGACATGTGCATTCGTTTTAGTACTAAAACGATTTAGTCTGAATTTTGGGATAATTTAGTTTTAGTATGACTCGAGATACGAAACTGCTCAGTACAAAAAATGAAAGAAACTAAAATAAAATGCACTACATTTTAGTTTCAGTCATTTTTGTGATATTACATTGATGAGTGATCGAGACCAGTAATGAAGTGCAACATTGCAAAACTACAGAAAAGATTTGTATGTGTAATCCTTCCCGACCCCTACCCGAAAATCTGACAGTGATAGAGCTCTAGAATACTCACTCGCAGCACAGACAGCCAGCACAGGAGAGGAAACCTTCACTTAACCCTTGCATGTCTATGAGGCAGACAAGATGATAAAAGCAGCTGGAGAAGGAAAACATTCAAATAAATCACACTGAAAGCTAATGACAGAGGAGGGCTGGATAGTAAAAAACCCTTTATAACAAGCAGCGCTGGGAGAAGAGAGGGACTTTATAAAACGTGTTATCTCCGCTCCCGCTCTGCATAATAGGGGCTTAGGTCTGATACATTTTATATTATCCAGGAGCACTATCCCCCTTTCATCATCTATAATACACGTTTTATATAAAGTCCCTCTCCTCTCCCAGTGCTGCTTGTTATAATTTTTTTTTTACGTCTGATACATTTAGTATCCAGCTCTCACGGTTACTCTGTCATTATGAGCCTTCAGTGTGATTTATTTGAATGTTTTCCCTAGATTTAAAGTGCTTTATTTTATTTTAAAAATCAATTTGCACCAGTCATGTCTTCTCTGAGCTTTCAGACCGATTTACGTTAATATTTTCCCTCTCCCCTGCTTTTATATTCCTGTGTCTCCCCCACAGAGATACAAAGTTTAAGTAAAAGTTCCCTCTCCTGTGCTGGATAAGCATTGCATTCCGAAGTTCTGCACGCGCCACATGCCAATGCAGTAGGATGTTCTATACAGAGAGGGGCATTAATTAATGCAGGTAGTTGTTGTATACATTATACAGAGAGGGGTATTAATTAATGCAGGAGGATGTTATCTACATTATACAGAGAGGGGTATTAATTAATGCAGGAGGATGTTCTATACATTATACAGAGAGGAGCCTTTTTTTTTAGCCCTTTAAATCCAGTGGCTGTGAGCGCTGAGATCGGCTGCTTGTTATATTATCTCTCAGTTCAATGTATCAGGCTCAGCTGTTACAGTAACTGACTGTAACAGCGCTCAGAGTTTCAGTAAAATAAGGAAATAATATTGTTCTAACCTCTTATAAATAAAAATATTATTTACTAGTTTTACTGAAACTCTGAGCGCTGTGATGAGCAGCAGTCAGTTACTGTAACAGCTTTGCCTGACACATTGTGCTGAGAGTGAGTGATACTGTAACAAGCAGTGATCTCAGCCCTCTGAGGAGCCACTACAATAGTAATTGTATCCACTGGTTTTCGGATGAATGAAATTAGTTTTCATACTAAAGAACTGAAAACGAATTTCTTTAGCAACTAAATAAATTGCATTTTAGGACTAATGCATTAGTTCAAAACAAAATTTTGTGCTGTGCACATGTCTACAAACAATGCATGATGAGGAAAATAGGATAGAAGAACAATGGGAGACGAAAAGAACATATACGGCAGCAGCCTAATGGTATTAAGTGGGATGCTACAGAGTCACACCAAAATCTCCATCTCCAGGCCCATGAAACCATTATCCCAGCACTGGTCAGGTGAGATCAGGAGAGCTGGCCAAAAGGGAAACAGGCAATGGGGGCACCCGGCAGGAAAGTATGACAGGTGCACTTTAAAAAGGGTATTTCCTAGCAGTTCATGCTTTATGAATCTTAGAGAGGTAGCGGGGCAGGTCCGATACACACACACCTCTTGTACTGCCCAGAGAGAATGCTAGTTGGTTGTGCACCAGGTAATGCACTCCCCATCATGTGCAGCCTCTGACTGACAAAAAAACAACCTCAATATACAGGTGTGTTGGGGCTCCGAAAGACATTTTTCCCAACTCCCACCAAAGAGCAAGATGACCCTATAACTTAAACGTCCAACAGTGAGTGTCCACCATTATTTTTTAAGACTAACTGATGCATTGGAATTGCATAACTATACCCTACCTGCTCGGTGACCACAGTTTGCCCCGCTGATTGATGGCTTCTGTCGACGTTTCGCTTAATTGCTTCTGAATAATATATTGCAGCTCTGCACATATCCTAAATATAAGAAGGAATAAAACCTGAATTTCAAACACAACACCAATACATTCACAATTTATGAAAAACTGGAATTCCAGTATTTTTTTTATATATATATATAAATATATATATATAAACCTTTTTTTTTAGGATATTGTGGAAATAAAACAAAAATCAGTTATGTTCTACCAAGAAGACCTCTGATTATGGTGGATGATGTACCTTTTCCGTTCGACACATCTATCAGTAGTCATCCCATTTTTTCATTTTTACACTGTTGAAATGATCGTGTGGTGTTACATGACATGGCTTTACTTACGTCGGAAAGTTGACTTAGAAACCCAAAGGCCTCATTGGAGTCAGGCCATGCAAGCTGTGCCCAGAAGTCTTTGATTTGCGAGAAGCAAACCGTGACATCGACTGCCGAAGTGCTGTGCTTGGAAACTGAATCTACAGATTCAAGCTGTACAAATAACAGAAATACAGATTGGTTGTTAAGGAAGGCGTATATAATGGAGTAAAAAAACAAAACATCAATACTACCCTGTTTCTACTGCCGGCTACAAAATATTCAGGCTCAAGCCGGTAATACAGTAGCTTGGTGATGGTTGAAATACAGCCATTAATAGCGAGCTGCTAATGGACAACAACTCGCACACAAGTTATCCATTAGCGTGCCACTATTACCGGCTGCATCAGAATAAAACCCGTTATAGTTCCTTGATGGGTGTGTTTATAAAGTAGATTGTGATTCTTCATCATTGAAAAATTGGTATAGAAAACGGTGGACTGGTTAATAAATATATGATGGACTGGAATCAAACACAATTACACCATGGTACATGTAGTTGAGAAACAACAGCCAAGGGGCAGTATTACAATGTTGGTGCTAACTTAACCAGAGCTGTTGTAAACTTAAAACCTCCATAGACTATAATGGCTCTGGTAAGCTTACAACAGCTCTGGTTAAGTTAGCACCAACATTGTAATACTGCCCAAGGTTTGCTATCACTAGTCTAGGCGTTCTACAACAGAGTAACACTGCCGGACATCCAGGTTCCGATGTGGAGAGTGCTGGTCACATGACGGGCACCGGAAGCAAGTGGACACGTGGGACACGCCGAAAGCACAGCATGGAAAGAGCAATCTCGTTGGAATACGTGGACAACACCTGAGGACACTTTATTTTTATTAAGAACATGTATATAAGACCAGATATTTATATGGAGAGCTTAAACCAACTGATGAAGCGCTATGCGTGAAACGCGTTTTGGTTATTTGCATTGCTTTGTTTTAAACATTTGTTTTCAACATTAAAAGTACTTTGCACTGTGTGCAGCACTGGAGACCGTATCTCCAGAAGGATATAGACATCTTAGAGAGAGTTCAGAGAAGGGCTACTAAAATGGTGTACGGCTTGAAGGAGAAAAGTTACCAGGAAAGGCTTAATGATCTTAACATGTACAGCTTGGAAAAAAGACGAGACAGAGGAGATATGATAGAAACATTTAAACACGTAAAGGGAATCCACAAGGTAGAGGAAGGG
The DNA here is from genome assembly GCA_009667805.1 of Leptobrachium leishanense. Taxonomy (NCBI): domain Eukaryota; kingdom Metazoa; phylum Chordata; class Amphibia; order Anura; family Megophryidae; genus Leptobrachium; species Leptobrachium leishanense. The sequence goes on along the minus strand of CM019069.1, from coordinate 134,107,609 downwards.
AGTATATTTAAATGGAAACAAAGTAGCAAAACAAGAGGACATAGTCTTAGATTAGAGGGGCAAAGGTTTAAAAGTAACATCAGAAAGCATTATTTTACTGAGAGGGTGGTGGATACATGGAACAGCCTTCCAGTAGAAGTGGTAGAGGCCAAAACAGTAATTGAATTTAAGCAGGCATGGGATAGGCATAAGGCTATCCTAAACAAAAGATAAATATAGGTAAAGTATCCATGTAATTGGGCAGACTAGATGGGCCGAAAGGTTCTTATCTGCCGACATTTTCTATGTTTCTATGTTTCTATGTTTATTTTACCTGGTTTGTTGGCATTCTGGAACTTTTGGGATTGATATACCCCCTAATAATACCACACGCCCTATTCCGGAGCCAGCAACTCTACATGCAGGCTCTACATCACGTGAGTTGTGCTATATTGGTTACAGAAATAATTCTATACATTAAGTGGAGTTACGCTACGGTTCGTGTTTTTTCTATCTATTTTCATTTTCAAGTCCGCTGGACGACTGCTGAAGGAAGGGAAGGGGTCATCCTTAATAGACCCAACGCTGACGTATTGAGCCTTTATCTTATAGGCTCTAACCCACGTGAGTGGTCAATTGTCTGGTGTCTTTATTGTAGTACCGGCTGGGTGTAGTACCGGCTGGGTGGAGTAGAGGTAACATCACTGCTCTATAACCATGGAGACTGTGGAGACACAAGTTTGAATCTTAGCACAAGCACCTCTCCAGTAAGTGTCCTTGGGCAAGACACCTAACGGTACATACTCGCCACCCAGGACATACTTGAAAACGAGAGAAATCTCAATGTATCCTTCCTGGTAAAATACTTTCTCAAAAAAAATACACTGGTTCATACTGTGTTAGAACATTATTTCTCAGTTTTTTCCTCCATATGTATGTACCTGCTACACCGCTTGTCATGACATTACCGGCGGGAGGAAGATAACAGGGTAATATCAGTCTCTGTTATTGGGTGTAGGATACCACTTTTATTTGTTTATCCACCCACTTGGAGAATATTTCTGCATGATTATTCGTGTGTGAATATGTGAATTCCTGTATAATTATTGCATACATATATTGATTATGTACGAGTAGGTTCCTGTTGGAACCAGATGAGGCAGAAAGAGCTTTCCAACTCGACCCTTTGTTGTTTTCGTTCTACGCCAGATGTCCACTCTCAGACTATACCAACTTTGTAACAATCAACTTTCCAAATCTATCTTTATGCTTAATCTCCAAGAAATCATGACACAGACACATAGGTTAAACTTTTAAAGTAGATATCAAAGTTAATATAGAACTGGGTATAAAATAAATACGATGGAAATATTTACAGATGATTATTCGTTCTGCAGTGATCACATTCACAAACCAGTCCCCTGTTATAATATCAGAAAACATTAATTCAGAGTTACGGAAATCTGTTTTTGCGGTAACCGCGCGGTTTTAATTTTCAGGTGGTTTTAATTCACAAATGCAAATCCAGGGAGTATGGAATGAAAGACATCATCTCTGACGCAGTTATCGCTACCATTAACTTCCCGTGATAGGGTTTACTCAACCTGCACTGAACTGCAATTTCAACATCTGTCTGGTTTTTAACCCCTTCATTACAAAGCACTTTTTGTATTTTTTTTTATCATAACAGTTATTTGGGACATGGGATGCGAAGTTAACACTTAAATTGTTGTTCGAAGATAGCTAAAAAAAAACAAAACTATCAGGGTTATCCAAAGAGCTCCGAATTGTTTGAGTAAGGTAACCGAACGCTGAAAATCAGCGTTCGGTTACCTTTCCTGGCCATTCGGCTATCCAGAGAGCAGGCAATTCGCCAAATCCTGGCAAATTTCCTGCACATACGGTGCCTGTTCGGTGCCTGTTCGAGGGCAGTGAAATCCCCATGAAAATGCACTGCTTCGGCTATTCAGAGAACACAAACCAGCAGTGAAAGGTTCCCGAAATGCCCTGCCATTCGGTGTGTAATTCGGCAAGTTAATTCAGCAGGTTTATTCCCATAGGCTTCAATGTTAAAAATATTCCCGTTTTAATTCAATATCTAATAAACCGTTCATTATAAAATTCTGCAGTAAAGAGTCTCTTTATTTATAGATTTTTTAGGATACTTTAAGCATTTTTCTGAATTTTTTTAAAAGTCCGATTTTTTTTTTTCTTTTTTCTTTTTAAAGCTTACTTATTTTTTCTGTAACTGCCCTTTTTATTATCATTCCCTGGACCTCATATGTCAATTTCAGACATTTTCGCTCAGTAGTTTCTTTGCAAACAGCGTTTCACTTTCACACATTCACACAAACGGTTTTGCTAATTTATTCACTTCCCTCTGTCTGCGGTCTCAGCTGCTTCGCTGCCTGTGATCGGCTCCTGCTTCGGTTTTTCGCTGCGTGTGATCGGCTCCAGCTCGGGTTTTTCGACTGGTTAATCCAGATGTTTTTGGGAGTTTTCGGCGTGCATTCGCCAGGTTTTACGGTTCGTTTTCGTCGGGTTTGCGGCAGCTTTTCCCTGCAATTCGGGGACCCTGTGGTGCTTGCTGAATACACCGCAGGGTCACCGAAATGGGATCGGCAAAAGGAACCGAATTGAAGAGAACGAAAAGTCACCGAATGTGCGGTGACTTTTCGAATCTCTTTGAATTACCCTGTATGTAAATTTGCTAATTTTCAATTTTTCATGTATTTGTTTATCCTGTACAGAAATATCGCTTGGATGAAAGCTTCTAAACTGTAGATGGCATCCTTAATCTTGCAAAATGTCACACAGTGTCTGTGATAAAGATAGATTGTAAATATATTCAGATCTCCTGTTTATGGGGGTTTATACAGGGTTATTCAGAGAAAGGTGAAACTCTGTAGAACTTTTGGAGAAGTGAAAATTCTAGGTCAAAATAGCCAAACCAGAAAAATTCTCCCATTTATGTCACTTTCCAAATCGTCTATTTTGACCTAGAATTTTCACTTCTCCAAAAGTTCTACAGAGTTTCACCTTTCTCTGAACAACTCTGCAAGTGATCATAATGAGATTATTAGCAATGCAGCTTCCACAAAATACCAATAGAATATAAAAATAATGTCTGTATATGGAAATGACTGTAACACCTTTTATCTGTTCGGTACATGGATTTTCAGTCATTATAACCATTATAGTCCCTATACAGTAATGTGTAACCCCAGAGAGCTCCCTGTGTTCTGCCCTCTCTCTCTGGTTATTGTAATTCAGCAGTAAAGTTTTTGAACTTTTTGTTACAGTGAGGTTTCATTCTACTATTTGCAGCTTGTTTACAGTAATAAAGGGTTGTTGGAGAGAGACATAACAAATAATTTTGTTTCTCCACAGGGGATCAAATATCATGTATGTTTTCCTTCTTGAAAAAGATCTTCACTACTCAGTCACACGAGTCATTCAGTGAGGCTACAGCTGATGGAACAAGTAATTTTACTAGAAGTACTGTAGTTTGATCGATGAAGAGTACATTAGAGGTCTCAGGAATGAAGCTCCAAGAAACAGAGGAAGAGCAGAAGAGCCTTGAAAAAGGCTCTAGATTGAGACGAAACATAGTGAGATGTGCCCATAATAAAGGCTTCCAAGGTTTTTTCTACCCAAATGCCCGGTTCATTTGTTTGCCCTGTGTGTCAATTGGGGTCTGGGTCACCCTGCTCCATGTGGCAGCTGGTGAAAGCATTATCCAAAAAAACTTGAGCCCTGCCTGTTGTGGTTACATAGGTGTTAGAACTACTGACTGATATGATTTTTGAAGTGCCTTCAGCTTGAAGAGCGAACATCTGTGCGGCTGTGAAAGTACAAAGGAAGTATGCTGGCACGGAGTGTGGTGTAGCGCCAACGTGTTACGCCACACAACAACACATTCCGTTATGTTAAACTCCTGCTAAATTTATAGTTCAAACTAAAAGAATAGTTAACAACTTCACTACCAAGCATTTTATGTTAAAAAAAAATACTAGCGATGTTTATTTGACCAATGGATGCGTAGTTAACACTTAATTGAAGGTTATAAACGTAATTTTGCATGCAGATTGTTATTCTAAAATAGATAAAAGATTAAAATCATGTATATTTGCACATATACATTTTTTTTCCTTTATTCGTTCATTCTTTACAAAAATTTTGGGATGAAAAGTGTCACGAGTAGTGCCACAGGTCGAGGTTGCAAGCCCAAGGTGCAAGTGATACACAGGAAATACTTGAGATGTTGCAAATCAAATGGGGATTTATTAAAGGAAAACAATAAACATGGAGAAGCAATACTGGAAAGTCTCTGGTTGGGGAGCGCAGAAGGGAAGTCTTGGGACAGGTGTAATAAAGGGGTCTCGAGGCACAATACCGGTAGGGGTGATCCAGAATGCAGAGTCCAGGGGGAAAGCCAGGGGTTCGGTACACAGATATCAGGATAGCTATGGAGCTTCTGGGCAGGCTTGATGTCAGACTTGGAGTGTTGGCACTTTGCAAGCAAAATGCAGAAGCATCCTGGGACAGGCGTGCCTCTGCTAAATAGTCATTGTAGGTCCTCATTAGGTGCACCTGCTGATCCTGCAAGTGTGAGTCTCGAAGCAAATTCCAGCAAGACAGGGCTTGAAGGGTGTTGCCTGGGGAAATCAGGATGGTGCAGCACCAGATCTGCCTTTCTTCCGCCGGCGGCGGCGTGGCACGTGACAAAAAGATCTAAACTCTAGATGACATCCCTTATCTGGCACAGTTTCACACAGGGTCTGCATTATCAGCATTAGGGACGGGCCGAGTGTTCGATTCGAACATGAGTTTGAATCGAACATCGGCCGTTCGTGTGTTCGATGAACGCTGAACGTTGTGGGATGTTCGCAGTCTGTTTGAACGCGGACATTCCATAATACAAAAGGACTGCAAAATGTGTTCACAGTTCTCCTAAATGTACCGGCAGCTGCCGGTACATTTAGGAGACCTGTGGCTGCAGCCCCCCAGCCCCCGTGCCTTTGGCCCTCCTGTTCCTCCAGTCCGTCTGCTCCTCCGTCTGGCCGCGGCTCCTCTGTCTCACGCCTCGTCTTCATGCTGAGCCCTGATTGGGCAAAGTCCTACGCCTGACCTGGACTTTGTCCATTCAGAGCTCTAATTCAATATTGAGCCATTCATGGGCGTCCGCAGAAATTTTTCCAGTGGGGGGAAAAATTTTAATGGCATCCATATTCTGCCGTTTTGACAATGTCATGAAGGGAACAGTCATAAAATAATGCGTATTAATACAAAGGCTGCGAAACATGATGCAAGTCTAATTAAAGAATAAAGGTGTAAGCGTCTGATCAGAGTGTTGCATTTTCTAGTCTGTTAATGCCATTCAATGCACCGCACTAATCACACACCCAGGATCAAGGCACTAAGGGAAGTGTTTTTTAAGGCCATCTCTGTATACACAAACCATGACCCCCCCCCACACACAGATAGTGACACACACCAGGCTCCCCACTCCAAATATAAATATATATACATACACACACCAGCCCCCCTTCCCACACACACCTACTGTGTGTGTGTGTGTATATATATATATACACATATATTTATACACTCACCTTCCCTGCACACAAACATACTGTGTGTGTGTGTGTATATATATATGTATATATATATATATATATATATATATATATATATATAGATTAGGTCGGCCGTGTTAGTCCAGATGCCAAAATCACGAGTATAGCAGTCTGTAGTGATACCTTTTTTATTGGACTAACGTTACATTTAAAGTACAAACTTTCGAGAGGATTCCTCCCTTCGTCAGGTATAGAAGCTAACTGATCAGAATAATAGAATAAAACATAGGGACAGTCATAGGGCTCACAGTTGGGGGTGTTAGATGTAGTACATTGCCAAATGGCATGGTCAGAGGGGGAGTAAAAAAAAAAAAAAGGAAACCTTAATTGTCTCAGGCAAGATGCAATCATGTCCACTTCAAAGGGAATGTGAAAGGACAGAACGAAAGAAATAAGAAAAAAAACAAAAATAACAAAACACACACAAAAAAAAACCACAACACAGTGAGTATGGGGAAGACACAAAAATAGGAATGATGAATATTACGTGACGTTATTATAGTGGGTTAAAAAACCCGAATCTATATTAAGTCCTTGTTTTATATTGTTGAAATATGTGACCACTATAATAACGTCACGTAATATTCATCATTCCTATTTTTGTGTCTTCCCCATACTCACTGTGTTGTGGTTTTTTTTTTGTGTGTGTTTTGTTATTTTTGTTTTTTTTCTTATTTCTTTCGTTCTGTCCTTTCACATTCCCTTTGAAGTGGACATGATTGCATCTTGCCTGAGACAATTAAGGTTTCCTTTTTTTTTTTTTTTTTTTTTATTCCCCCTCTGACCATGCCATTTGGCAATGTACTACATCTAACACCCCCAACTGTGAGCCCTATGACTGTCCCTATGTTTTATTCTATTATTCTGATCAGTTAACTTCTATACCTGACGAAGGGAGGAATCCTCTCGAAAGCTTGTACTTTAAATGTAAAGTTAGTCCAATAAAAAAGGTATCACTACAGACTGCTATACTCGTGATTTTTATATATATATATATATATATATATATATATTAGGGATGCACCGATACCACTTTTTTAAGACCGAGTACGAGTACCGATACTTTTTAAAAGTACTCACCGATACCGAGTACCGATACTTTTATTTAATGTCATGTGACGCTTTCCAATAGGAACAGACCTCATAAAAATTTATATGAGATTGACCGCAGCTCACATGGGTTTGCCCCCAGCTCACATGGGTTTGCCCCCAGCTCACATGGGTTTGCCCCCAGCTCACATGGGTTTGCCCCCAGCTCACATGGGTTTGCCCCCAGGTCACATGGGTTTGCCCCCAGGTCACATGGGTTTGCCCCCAGGTCACATGGGTTTGCCCCCAGGTCACATGGATTGCCCTCAGCTCTCATGGATTTGCCCCCAGGTCTCATGGATTTGCCCCCAGGTCTGATGGATTTGCCCCCAGGTCTCATGGATTTGCCCCCAGGTCTCATGGATTTGCCCCCAGGTCTCATGGATTGGCCCCCAGCTCTCATGGATTGGCCCCCAGCTCTCATGGATTGGCCCCCAGCTCTCATGGATTTGCCCCAGGTCTCATGGATTTGCCCCCAGGTCTCATGGATTGGCCCCCAGGTCTCATGGATTTGCCCCCAGGTCTCATGGATTTGCCCCCAGGTCTCATGGATTTGACCCCAGGTCTCATGGATTGGCCCCGCAGGTCTCATGGATTGGCCCCGCAGGTCTCATGGATTGGCCCCGCAGCTCTCATGGATTTGCCCGCAGCTCTCATGGATTGGCCCCCAGCTCGAACGCTGGGAAGCTGGCCGTGTGCATGTAAAGCACGCAGCCAGCGTTCCCCTCCGGCGCGCCAAATACTCACCCTTCCTGAAGTTCCGGTCTCTGGGCAGTGATGCGATCACGTGGCCGCCGGGCGCATCTGTGACGCTGCCTCCAGCCGAGAGGCCGCGTCACAGGAGCGCCCAGTGGCCACGTGACCGCATCACTGCCCAGAGACCGGAACTTCAGGAAGGGTGAGTATTTGGTGCGCCGGAGGGGAACGCTGGCCGCGTGCTTTTCATGCACGCGGCCAGCTTCCCCAGCCCCGCGGATACCGGCAAGCCGGCCCAGCGCCGGCTTCCGGTATCGGCGGGATGTATCGGGCCGTTTGCACGAGTAACAAGTACTCGTGCAAACGGCAATATCGGCCCCGATACCGATACTAGTATCGGTATCGGTGCATCCCTAATATATATATATATATATATACACACTCACCTTCCCTGCACACACACACCCCTCCTCTCCTCAAGCCTCTCTTACATTGTAAGCTCTTGAGCAGGGTCCCCTCTCCTCTTAGATTGTAAGCTGTGGAGCAGGGTCCCCTCTCCTCTTAGGACCCTGCCCCAGAGCTTACAATCTAAGAGAGGGGACCCTGCCCCAGTTTACAATCTATGAGGAGAGGGGACTCTGCTCCAGAGCTTACAATCTAAGAGAGGTGACCCTGCCCCAGAGCTTACAATCTAAGAGGAGAGGGGACCCTGCTCCAGAGCTTACAATCTATGAGGAGAGGGGACCCTGCTCCAGAGCTTACAATCTAAGAGGAGAGGGGACCCTGCTCCAGAGCTTACAATCTGAGAGGAGAGGGGACCCTGCCCCAGAGCTTACAATCTAAGAGGAGAGGGGACCCTGCCCCAGAGCTTACAATCTAAGAGGAGAGGGGACCCTGCCCCAGAGCTTACAATCTAAGAGGAGAGGGGACCCTGCCCAGAGCTTACAATCTATGAGGAGAGGGGACTCTGCTCCAGAGCTTACAATCTAAGAGGAAAGGGGACCCTGCTCCAGAGCTTACAATCTAAGAGGAGAGGGGACCCTGCCCCAGAGCTTACAATCTATGAGGAGAGGGGACTCTGCTCCAGAGCTTACAATCTAAGAGGAGAGGGAACCCTGCCCCAGAGCTTACAATCTAAGAGGAGAGGGGACCCTGCCACAGAGTTACAATCTAAGAGAGGTGACCCTGCCCAGAGCTTACAATCTAAGAGGAGAGGGGACCCTGCTCCAGAGCTTACATCTATGAGGAGAGGGGACCCTGCCCCAGAGCTTACAATCTAAGAGGAGAGGGGACCCTGCTCCAGAGCTTACAATCTAAGAGGAGAGGGGACCCTGCCCCAGAGCTTAAAATCTGAGAGGAGAGGGGACCCTGCCCCAGAGCTTACAATCTAAGAGGAGAGGGGACCCTGCCCCAGAGTTTACAATCTAAGAGGAGAGGACCCTGCTCCAGAGCTTACAATCTAAGAGGAGAGGGGACCCTGCCCCAGAGCTTAAAATCTGAGAGGAGAGGGACCCTGCCCCAGAGCTTACAATCTAAGAGGAGAGGGGACCCTGCCCCAGAGTTTACAATCTAAGAGGAGAGGAACCCTGCCCAGAGCTTACAATCTAAGAGGAGAGGGGACCCTGCCACAGAGTTTACAATCTAAGAGAGGTGACCCTGCCCAGAGCTTACAATCTAAGAGGAGAGGGGACCTGCTCCAGAGCTTACAATCTATGAGGAGAGGGGACCCTGCCCCAGAGCTTACAATATCTAAGAGGAGAGGGGACCCTGCTCCAGACTTCAGATCTGAGAGGGGACCCTGCCCCAGAGTTTACAATCTAAGAGGAGAGGGGACCCTGCCAGAGCTTACAATCTATGAGGAGAGGGGACCCTGCCCCAGAGCTTACAATCTAAGAGGAGAGGGGACCCTGCCCCAGAGCTTACAATCTAAGAGGAGAGGGGACTCTGCTCCAGAGCTTACAATCTAAGAGAGGTGACCCTGCCCCAGAGCTTACAATCTAAGAGGAGAGGGGACCCTGCTCCAGAGCTTACAATCTATGAGAGAGGGGACCCCCCCAGAGCTTACAATCTAAGAGGAGAGGTGACCCTGCCCCAGAGCTTACAATCTAAAAGGAGAGGGGACTCTGCTCCAGAGTTTACAATCTGAGAGGGGACCTGCCCCAGAGTTTACAATCTAAGAGGAGAGGGGACCCTGCTCCAGAGCTTACAATCTATGAGGAGAGGGGACCCTGCCCCAGAGCTTACAATCTAAGAGGAGAGGGGACCCTGCCCAGAGCTTACAATCTAAGAGGAGAGGGGACTCTGCTCCAGAGCTTACAATCTAAGAGAGGTGACCCTGCCCCAGAGCTTACAATCTAAGAGGAGAGGGGACCCTGCTCCAGAGCTTACAATCTATGAGGAGAGGGGACCCTGCCCCAGAGCTTACAATCTAAGAGGAGAGGTGACCCTGCCCCAGAGCTTACAATCTAAAAGGAGAGGGGACTCTGCTCCAGAGTTTACAATCTGAGAGGAGAGGGGACCCTGCCCCAGAGCTTACAATCTAAAAGGAGAGGGGACCCTGCCCCAGAGTTTACAATCTAAGAGGAGAGGTGACCCTGCCCCAGAGCTTACAATCTAAGAGGAGAGGGGACCCTGCCCCAGAGCTTACAATCTAAGAGGAGAGGGGACCCTGCTCCAGAGCTTACAATCTAAGAGGAGAGGGGACCCTGCCCCAGAGCTTACAATCTAAGAGGAGAGGGGACCCTGCCCCAGAGTTTACAATCTAAGAGGAGAGCGGACCCTGCTCCAGAGCTTACAATCAAAGAGTAGAGGGGACCCTGCTCCAGAGTTTACAATCTAAGAGGAGAGGGGAACCTGCTCAAGAGCTTACAATCTAAGAGGTGAGGGGACCCTGTTCGAGAGTTTACAATCTAAGAGGAGAGGGGACCCTGCTCCAGAGCTTACAATCTAAGAGGAGAGGGGACCCTGCTCCAGAGCTTACAATCTAAGAGGAGAGGGGACCCTGCCCCAGAGCTTACAATCTAAGAGGAGAGGGGACCCTGCTCCAGAGCTTACAATCTAAGAGGAGAGGGGACCCTGCTCCAGAGCTTACAATCTAAGAGGAGAGGGGACCCTGCTCCAGAGTTTACAATCTAAGAGGAGAGGGACCCTGCCCCAGAGTTTACAATCTAAGAGGAGAGGGGACCCTGCTCCAGAGCTTACAATCTAAGAGGAGAGGGGACCCTGCTCCAGAGTTTACAATCTAAGAGGAGAGGGGACCCTGCCCCAGAGCTTACAATCTAAGAGGAGAGGGGACCCTGCCCCAGAGCTTACAATCTAAGAGGAGAGGGGACCCTGCCCCAGAGCTTACAATCTAAGAGGAGAGGGGACCCTGCTCCAGAGCTTACACTCTAAGAGGAGAGGGGACCCTGCTCCAGAGTTTATAATCTAAGAGGAGAGGGGACCCTGCTCCAGAGTTTACAATCTAAGAGGAGAGGGGACCCTGCCCCAGAGCTTACAATCTAAGAGGAGAGGGGACCCTGCTCCAGAGTTTATAATCTAAGAGGAGAGGGGACCCTGCTCCAGAGCTTACAATCTAAGAGGAGAGGGGACCCTGCTCCAGAGTTTACAATCTAAGAGGAGAGGGGACCCTGCTCCAGAGCTTACAATCTAAGAGGAGAGGGGACCCTGATCCAGAGCTTACAATCTAAGAGGAGAGGGACCCTGCCCCAGAGCTTACAATCTAAGAGGAGAGGGGACCCTGCCCAGAGCTTACAATCTAAGAGGAGAGGGGACCCTGCTCCAGAGCTTGCAATCTAAGAGGAGAGGGACCCTGCTCCAGAGCTTACAATCTAAGAGGAGAGGGACCCTGCCCCAGAGTTTACAATCTAAGAGGAGAGGGGACTCTGCTCCAGAGCTTACAATCTAAGAGGAGAGGGGACCTGCCCCAGAGCTTACAATCTAAGAGGAGAGGGGACCCTGCCCCAGAGCTTACAATCTAAGAGGAGAGGGGACCCTGCCCAGAGCTTACAATCTAAGAGGAGAGGGGACCCTGCTCCAGAGCTTACAATCTAAGAGGAGAGGGGACCCTGCTCCAGAGTTTATAATCTAAGAGGAGAGGGGACCCTGCTCCAGAGCTTACAATCTAAGAGGAGAGGGGACTCTGCTCCAGAGTTTACAATCTGAGAGGAGAGGGGACCCTGCCCCAGAGCTTACAATCTAAGAGGAGAGGGGACTCTGCTCCAGAGTTTACAATCTGAGAGGAGAGGGGACCCTGCCCAGAGCTTACAATCTAAGAGAAAGGACACTGCTCCAGAGCTTACAATATTTCTCTTATATTGTAAATTCTTGAGAAGGGTCTCCTCTCCTCTTAGATTGTAAACTCTCGAACAGGGTCCCCTCACCTCTTAGATTGTAAGCTCTTAGCAGGTCCCTCTCCTCTTAGATTGTAAACTCTGGAGCAGGGTCCCCTCTACTCTTTGATTGTAAGCTCTGGGGCAGGGTCCTCTCTCCTCTTCGATTGTAAGCTCTGGGGCAGGGTCCCCTCTCCTCTTCGATTGTAAGCTCTGGGGCAGGGTCCCCTCTCCTCTTAGATTGTAAGCTCTGGAGCAGGGTCCCTCTTGCTTTTCCGCTCTCCTCTTAGATTGTAAGCTCTGGGCAGGGTCCCCTCTCCTCTTAGATTGTAAGCTCTGGGGCAGGGTCCCCTCTCCCTTTAGATTGTAAGCTCTGGAGCAGGGTCCCCTCTCCTCTTAGATTGTAAGCTCTGGGCAGGGTCCCCTCTCCTCTTAGATTGTAAGCTCTGGGGCAGGGTCACCTCTCCTCTTAGATTGTAAACTCTGGGGCAGGGTCCCTCTCCTTTTAGATTGTAAGCTCTGGGGCAGGGTCCCCTCTCCTCTCAGATTGTAAACTCTGGAGCAGAGTCCCCTCTCCTCTTAGATTGTAAGCTCTGGGGCAGGGTCCCTCTCTCCTCTCAGATTGTAAACTCTGGAGCAGAGTCCCCTCTCCTCTTAGATTGTAAGCTCTGGAGCAGGGTCCCCTCTCCTCTTAGATTATAAACTCTGGAGCAGGGTCCCTCTCCTCTTAGATTGTAAGCTCTGGAGCAGGGTCCCCTCTCCTCTTAGATTGTAAGCTCTGGGCAGGGTCCCTCTCCTCTTAGATTGTAAGCTCTGGGGCAGGGTCCCCTCTCCTCTTAGATTGTAAGCTCTGGGGCAGGGTCCCCTCTCCTCTTAGATTGTAAGCTCTGGAGCAGAGTCCTCTCCTCTTAGATTGTAAACTCTGGGGCAGGGTCCCCTCTCCTCTTAGATTGTAAAGCTCTGAGAGCAGGGTCCCCTCCTCTCCTCTTAGATTGCAAGCTCTGGAGCAGGGTCCCCTCTCCTCTTAGATTTGTAAGCCTCTGGGCAGGGTCGTCCCTCTCCTCTTAGATTGTAAGCTCTGGAGCAGGGTCCCCTCTCCTCTTAGATTGTAAGCTCTGGGGCAGGGTCCCTCTCCTCTTAGATTGTAAGCTCTGGATCAGGGTCCCCTCTCCTCTTAGATTGTAAGCTTAGAGCTCTGGAGGCAGGGTCCCCTCTCCTCTTAGATTGTAAATCTGGTGGAGCAGGGTCCCCTCTCCTCTTAGATTGTAAGCTCTGGAGCAGGGTCCCCTCTCCTCTTAGATTATAAACTCTGGAGCAGGGTCCCCTCTCTCTCTTAGATTGTAAGCTCTGGGGCAGGGTCCCCTCTCCTCTTAGATTGTAAACTCTGGAGCAGGGTCCCCTCTCCTCTAGATTTATAAACTCTGGAGCAGGGTCCCTCTCCTCTTAGTAGTGTAAGCTGGGCAGGGTCCCTCTCCTCTTAGATTGTAAGCTCTGGGGCAGGGTCCCCTCTCCTCTTAGATTGTAAGCTCTGGGGCAGGGTCCCCTCTCCTCTTAGATTGTAAGCTCTGGGGCAGGGTCCCCTCTCCTCTTAGATTGTAAACTCTGGAGCAGGGTCCCCTCTCCTCTTAGATTGTAAGCTCTGGAGCAGGGTCCCCTCTCCTCTTAGATTGTAAACTCTGGGGCAGGGTCCCCTCTCCTCTTAGATTGTAAACTCTGGAGCAGGGTCCCCTCTCCTCTTAGATTGTAAGCTCTGGAGCAGGGTCCCCTCTCCTCTTAGATTGTAAGCTCTGGAGCAGGGTCCCCTCTCCTCTTAGATTGTAAGCTCTGGGGCAGGGTCCCCTCTCCTCTTAGATTGTAAGCTCTGGAGCAGGGTCCCCTCTCCTCTTAGATTGTAAGCTCTGGAGCAGGGTCCCCTCTCCTCTTAGATTGTAAGCTCTGGGGCAGGGTCCCTCTTCCTCTTAGATTGTAAGCTCTGGAGCAGGGTCCCCTCTCCTCTTAGATTGTAAGCTCTGGAGCAGGGTCCCCTCTCCTCTTAGATTGTAAGCTCTGGAGCAGGGTCCTGAGAAGGGACCCTGCTCCAGGGCCTACAATCTAAGAGGAGAAAGGACCCTGCTCCAGAGATTACAATCTTTCTCTACTCTTAGATTGTAAACTCTGTAAACTCTCATAAATAAAGACACTGGCATCAAGCTTAATAAAAAAGTATTTATTTGACAATCATTACCTTTTTTCCTGTGGCCCATAGTAGCAGCTGCATCTCAGCCCTGCCTCTCCCAGCATGCAAAGTGAGGGAGAGCACGTGGTGGATTGGAGGAGGAGTGGGGATGTGATGCTGGTGCAGCCTAGTGGAGAGTCCAGAAACTGCAGCGTGAAGTGAATAAATTATAATTTAAGCCTGTTGATGGGGGGGGGGGGCGAGTGCCCCCCCTTGCCCTATGCTGTGGACGCCCATGTGAGCCATGATTGGGCAAAGCCCAGGTCAGGTGCAGGACTTTGCCCAATCAAGGCTCAGCATGAAGACGAGGCGTGGGGCAGAGGAGTAGCGGCCGGACGGAAGAGCAGACGGACCGGAGGAACAGGAGGCCGGGACAGCAGCAGGACAGCAGAGGTACGGGGGCTGGGGGGCTGCAGCCACAAGTCTCCTAAATGTACCAGCAGCTGCCGGTACATTTAGGAGAACTGTGAACACATTTTGCATGTTCGACCCCCATTGATTTGAATTGTGTTCGAGTTCGTATTCGAACACTTGGGCTGTTCTAATGTTCGAATACGAACCGAACACAGGGTGTTCGGCCCATCACTAATCAGCATACAAGCATAAATGGCCTATACTTCAAACAAAGTAAATATTATAAAGAAAAATAATAAATATGGACCCTCGCTTAAATATGGCCCGATAGCCGAAATCAGGACTTTTTTCCAGCTGTATTACGGCCATTTTCAGGTCTGGATATTCTAATTCAGACTTACCAACATTTAGATTCCCAAGAAAAAAAATTCGGATGAAATATCAGCTCTGCCAACTTTACGTTTCAATGGAAATATCAGCTTTAGCTATTCGTTTCGAGGTTATAGGTATGACGACGATTTCCAAAAAAATATCAAATGCTGAAAAGTATTGATAAATGGCTTTTTGGAAGCTTGTAGCGTTGCTTCATTTATTGGTCCATCTCTTACTGTACGCAGTTTTAATCATAAAGTATGGATTTGCACGTGCGACCGTAAACACCCAAACTTGTGCATTTTACTGTACACGCTCGGACCTGCGCGTTGTGCTGTAAAATCGTTTTACTATATTTGTGAAGGGAAAAAAATGTAAGTACAGACGTCTGCACTTTACTGCAGCAGTGAAAAATAAATTTATGGACTTGCTGTTTTACTGTAAATGTGGATATTAACTCTTTAACGATGGGTGAGCGTCATCGGGGGTGACTAAATGCCAGCAAGGTACACAGGCACGTCTCGCTGACATTTGCTATCACAAGGCGCAGAATGCGAGGGTCCGAGGCAGCCCCATGGAAGACAGTGGGGTGTACCAGTACTCCCTGTGTCTTCAAAGCCCTCCTGCCGCCAGGATTCGCATTCGAACTCGAACACCTGAAAAAGTTTGAATGCGAACTCAAACACAATTTGAACACCATGCAAGTCAATGGGGCTCGAACGTTCAATAAATTAAGGTCCCCTCCAAGAGGGCATATATGCAAGATATTGGCCATAAAAGCTGTATGGGGGTCCGGGTACTACTCTGGGGGACAGGAAACAATGATTTTTTTTTTAAAAAAAAATCATTTTTAACCCTTTCACTGCTGAGTGCTGAGCCATTTCACCACTGTGCGCTGAGCTAATTTATACAGCTTTTGCTCATGTTTAAACGCGATTTGAAGCCATGGGAAATGTTTGACCATCAAGGAGTGGGAAATGTTTGACCAACAAGGAGTGGGAAATGTTTGACCAACAATGAGTGGGAAATGTTTGACCAACAATGAGTGGGAAATGTTTGACCAACAATGAGTGGGAAATGTTTGACCAACAATGAGTGGGAAATGTTTGACCAACACAGAGTGAGAAATGTTTGACCAACAAGGAGTGGGAAATGTTTGACCAACAAGGAGTGGGAAATGTTTATGAATCCCATAGGCTTCAATGTTAAAAATATTCCTGTTTTAATTCAATATCCAATAAACCGTTTATTATTATATTCTGCAGTAGAGTCCCTTTATTTTTAGATTTTTTAGGATCTTTTTTTGAAAACTTTTTTTTTCTTGAACTTTCCATGAACATCCCGAAAAGCTCGAAGTTCGCAAACTTTCGAACAGCCGATGTTTGAATCGAACTTCGAACTGATTCGAACCGGCAGCCCATCCCTACCCTGGATCCACTAGGCCCTGAACATGTCATGGGCTGTCACCCCCTGATGGCTGCCCAAGCACTAGAGATTGGAAGAATTAACCGTTATAAAATCCTGCAATAAAAGGGTATGCAAATAGGGCTTTATATGCTAAATTCCATTTTTCTGTGTTTTTCAGTGCAAAAAAGTATACACATTTTTGGTAGTGAAACGGTAAATCGTCTTTAATAAATAACAAACATTGCAGACATGGTGTTGTTGAAATATGTTGATATCTGATACCTGGAGAGGTCTAAACATACAGAACCCAAATAATACCTTTGATATCCTAACATTTATCCAAATCATATATATACTGTATATAGCAGCTATATCATTATCGGATGTCAACAGTACCTTGTCTGCCTCCATGGATTTCTGGATCCGATCGCATGTTTTTTCATGGACTGTCTGCAACCAGGTTTGTATTGAAACCTTGAACATTTCATGAAAGTTGGTCAAGGCCAAAGATTTGTTGTCTCTGTGAAAACACGAAAAATTACATTTTTGTGTACAACATCTTGAGCAATAGCAGCCCTTACTAATGATTGATAACTGCACGGAAATACTTATCGATTCTAATGTACTCATTTTTACTTAACATATAGGGTTATTCAAAGAGATTCGAAAAGTCAACGCACGTTCGGTGACTTTTCGTTCCCCGCACTTCGGGGCGATTCGGCGATCCTAGTTCACCGACCCTGCAGTGTATTCAGCAAGCACCGCAAGGCCCCCGTAGTGCAGGGAATACTCGCCGCAAACCCGACGAACACTCACCGAACACTCACTGAAAGCCCGCAGAAACCGCAGCAAAACCCCCGCCGAACACGCCAGAAAAACCCAACGAGCCGCCGATCACAGCGCAAAGCAGCCGCCGGAAAAACCCGACAAGCAGACCTCTCTGACTAACTCCCATAGTTTTTCCGATCTTTGGTAACAAATTTGGTGGCATAGTATCTGCTGACCAAGAGACTGGAATGCCCCAGGTGGCCCCACATAGTGCATTTTTTAGTTGTCATTACATTTAGTCAGCAAAAATAACCAACTTTATGATGCTCAAAACACATGATACAAAAACTCACATTAAAATAACACATTAAGACTTTTAGGAGTGGGTTGTTAGTTTTTAAATTCTTTGTGTGTCCTCGTATTTATTGATACCCCTAAAGTTCTGCCTAGCTTTGTAAGAGAGGTGCCCATCATTAAAGCAGCACCTCTACACTTGTGTACGTAGTGGTGGTCCCCAGTAAATAATATTCCTAAATAAGCCATTGGACTAGCCAAGGAAATACCCAGTTTGGGGCAATGGACAGAAGTCATGGGCTAACAGAGATCATAGGATCAACGACTGGTGGGAGGGTCAGGATACCTAGCTTTGCTTCACGCAGATCCAGCTAGGCCCTACAACTCCTTGCAAATTCTGTCCTTGAATAAACCGCCACCCGGTACATAGAGACAGTTGACTCAATGACCTAGGTTCACTATGCATCTAAAGGGGAACAATGATCGAGCTTCAGGTTTTGTGGTAAAATCACCACTCAAAACCCCCAAAAGCCCCAAAAACCTGCAGAAGTTCGGTGGAGCAGAGATCTCCATTATATTTGTATACATTGTAGAAATCCACACTAACAGATGCCAACGCAGTCTCGCGGTTGATCAGCTCCCATTAGTTACTTGTGAATAAGAGTAGTGGAACGGGCACACAGGAGTCTCAATAGGGCAGCTGGATTGAAGACAAACAGTGCAACATTTTGTCTCCCACAGAATCTTCCACAAGGCTTGAGAAAGGCTCCTTGGAAGCCGAAACATTGCATTGTTTGGCTCCAATAAAGTTGTCCAGGTGAGACTCCGGTCTGCCTGTTCCATTTCTTTTGCCCAACAAATTTATAAACACACACAAAAATTTAAGTGCAGAAAAACATTCAAGTCCGAAAAATCGCAATCGCATCACCCGCCAAATCCAAAGCTCCAAGCATTGAAAGGGAAAAATGCAGACTTTAATGAGAATCGGCAACTTTCTATCCCACTGTGAGAGAATTGAGGAATGCCCATGAAATGCCTACGTTCTTCCAATGGACGGATCAATGAGAACACAGATCCCATGTCAAAAATCAAGAATGAGACACCCAGAGCAAGAATAAAGGATGCGGGCAAAGCTGGTGCATGCACAGAGCTGCCATCAGAAATCTTGGGGCCCCTTATTGACCCACTGGTCAAGCCCTTCTCTCCCTCAGCTGCCAATTTCAGTAAACTAATTAAAAATAAAACATTTTGCCTCCTCTTCCTTAATTTACTGAGATTGGACTAAATCACTGGTGGTCCAGCAAGGGGATACAAAGTGTTCCCTGGTGGGAGATCAATTGGTCTGCTCCTCTGCCTGGTGCAGACTGTACTAATAGCTCCCTTTTTGACTCTGAGTGCTTTTACCGGCCCCAGATGCTGCGCCCACCGGGAAATCTTGGTGGGTCAGTACTGGATTGCATGGTGGGGCCTTTACATCTCTGGCACATAGGCAAACTGCACAAGGTTTGGCAAGGGTCAGGGCCCCGTGAAGCCTTTGGGCCCCTGAACATATCATGGGCTGTCACCTCCTGATGGCTGCCCAGCGCATACGTCCCAAACAAAGTCAAAGTCACAAAATAAAACGTCTGTAATAAAACAAAGGTGAATTTAAACATAAGTTAACATAAGCAATAATGCTTTCCCAGCCGTGTGATTGTGGTCACAGTAATCCCGAGCCTTGAAGTGAGTTGCGGAATTAATTTAGGAGTGTAGCGTATGGAGTGTTATTACGCACATAAAAGTAGAGCTGTATTTGTATGGAGAGTTGGGTTGTGTATGTGTTTGAATGTAGGCGTGTGTTAAAGGTTGTCTAAATGCAGAGATGACATTTTGAGCCACTGATCTTTGTGTACATTCATAGATGTGTCTATGTGCTGTCACTTGCCTGGGGCAATCATGTGCAGCTCCTGTAGGACTGAGGCCTTAAGCAAGCGCCAGTTTTGACTAATTATATATAGTCTCTGCCAGAGGATAATTTGGCTCTATAGATCTCACTGCCCTACTTACTTCAGAGGCAGGAATTCTCTGAACCGCCTCAGTTCATTTAAAGTGATGTAAAGTTCAAACAGAGTCTCTCCAATCGCATGGGTCACGTGCGATCCTTCATGTTCTGTTCTTTTTATTTCCTGCATCACAGCGCTCACTTCATCGGACACCTGTTACAAACACAACAAAAGGCGCGTTCATTTTATTATCACTCACAATCACAGTGTGTGGGTATTGAGTTCAAAAGCTAGACCACCTCGGTACAAAGATAAGAAAAATCAAACAAAGAACAACCAAACGTGGAAGAAAAATAGCAATGACTTTTTTCTCTTAGGTCTCATTAATCTTGGAAAATGTTACTGCATACATCAAAAATATCCATGGGGAAAATACGAATCTACCTGATGCAGGAGGATAAATTAAATGCACTTCCATTTAAAATCCTCACCAATCCTAGAAAAAAAGACGTACCAGTTTCTCCAGTTGGCGGTAGGTGATACTGAAGAAATCAACCTTCACAACGCTAAAATAAGAGGAAAAAATACATCAACAACAATAATGATTATTTATAGTGCACCAATGTGACACGGAGAGCTTTACGATGGGGGATATAGTAGAAGAGCAAATCAAAGATTAACCACGTATGGTGGAGGTCATCAACCTTGACCCTTCAGATGTTTTGAAACTACAGCTTCCATGATGATAAGGTACTAATTAGATTGGCTAAGTCTCATGGAGGACTAGAGTTCCAAAACAGATCATTTAAGTCCTTCGATTTGCAAGGTGGGGCCTCCATATTGGTCCAGCACATCACACACATGCTCAATCAGATTGAGATCTGGGAAATATGGAGGCCAAGGCAACATGTTGAATCTTTGCCATGTTCCACAAACCATTCCTGAACAATTTTTCTAGTGTGGCAGGGTGCATTGTCCTGCTCAAAGAGGCCACTGCAATCAGGGAACACCACTGCCATTAAGGGGTGTACGTTGTCTGCCACAATCTCTAGGTAGGTGGAATGTGTCACGTGTCACTCCTTTCCATCATGGCCAGCATTAGGTTATTCAGAAATTAGAGCTACAGTAGCTTTTCTGTGTAGTCGGACCAGACAGGCTAGCCTACACTCTCCACGTACATTGATGAAAATGAGAAACAAAAATACCGCAGTACATTGATGAACCTTGGTCACCCATGACACTGATGCAGTTCACTGGTCGTCCTTCTTTGCACCATTTTTGATAGGTACTATTGACTGCATACCAGGAGCACCCACAAGACTTGCCATTTTGGAGATGCTTGGACCCAATAGTCTAGCCATTACTATTTAGCCCAAGTCAAAGTCATTCAGACTTTTTCACTTGTCCATTTTTCCTGCTTCCAACACTTGAAATCCCTTGCAGCCTAATATATCCCACCCCTTGACAGGTGCCATTGTAACCATATAATCAATGTTATTCACTTCCCCTGTCGGTGGTTTTAATGCTGTGGCTGATCGGTGTATGTATACACTTTGGAATGCATTTTGGAACAGTTAGCGCTCTTCAGCAAGGTGTAGAACGCAAGTGCTTTCCTCCTACTCCTCGTCTCCTTAGATCTTACAAGATAAGTGAAGCACAACTAGCGTAGTATCTACTCAATTTATTTTTTAAGATTGCGCATTAGCCTTCATATTATTGCATTATACAGATTATGTTACCGGGAAGAGGAGAATATTCCTATCAATAAAGGGTGCCGAACACTCGAAACCTTTCTGATCTGATTGTTAAGCCTAGTGATTGAAGGCAGATGAAGGGAATTTATGGAGCTTGCCTGACGAAGAGCTTGTTGTAGACATTCTGACATTTCTCCACATCCTCGTGCACGGCATCTGCCAGTCTCACCAAAAACCTCAGCATTTCAACGTCGTTCTGCAACGATAAAATTTGTGTTATATGGAAAACAACATTCCACTAGGAGACACTGATGTAGCATCCGTCAACTGGATATTTATTAAGGAAGAAGCACCACTTTATGGATGGCCAGCCAATGTAATTTATGGCGCAATGTCAAGTAGTTTGAAGGACTTCAAGTACATTCATATCGCAATTGGAAATATTTGAGGTATATTTTATTTTTACTGAACGTAAGGCTTCTCCAGACCACAGGTTAATGGGCAAAACATAATACACTGTATATATAGATCTTAAAATTAAATAAAAAGACAAAAAATGTTATTAAAATCTCTCATACCGCAGATTACAGGAAAAAATATAGATAAAATAAGAGAACTGCGATGCCCACAGAGTGTATATATACACTTAATATACATTATATATAAATATATGCTCTAGCCTTAGCAGCCTCCTTGAAGGTAATATGTTTTATAAGTCAATAACAGCTGTGGAGTTACGAGAAGATGACCTACTGATCTCGATATTTATATTCTACTTCACAATGAAATAAATTGTGTGTAATCGGTTGCCGTATATTGTGATGTGACCGTAAAGAGATTAAGGACGTACCTTTTCCACTGGTTTAAGGGAGGTGTATGTCATTTCATACCACTCAAGTGTGCCTCTCTGAAAAGAAAATGCACATAAATTGAAGCAATTAATCTAGTAAAATGTCCCCACTTATTCTCGATCTCCATGTGGCATGCGGCAACGCTACTCCAGCATTTAACAGAAATGACTGTTTTAGAAGAGAAAAAGACTTGATGTTATTTAGCTCAGTGGGAGCTCCGATTCTCGGTTATTGAGAAGAAATGAGCAGCTGTCAATTGCCGGTGGTTTATTACTCACTGCTGAGTGAGAAATGTTTACAGGGTATTGAGGGAAGCCACGAAGATAATACGTAGCCACTGGTCAATTGCCACGAGTCCAGTTGATAAGCTGCAGGAGGTCTTCAATTGTGTCCCTACTAGAACCAATTCTCTCAATTTTTTTTCCTTGTAAAGTTCATTATATGTGATGTGCATTTCTTGTTGGGGACTTCTGACAACCCTGAGAAAACCAATTTCTGAACTTGCCGAACAAAATCAGTGCTGTCCAATGAGCGAAATATTTGGCCCACCAAAATCCAAAATGTCCCTTCAAAATCAGACCTGTCTCACAACATCAAACTCGACCCTCTAAAATCAGTCCTTTCCCACAAAATTAGACTTGAACCACTGAAATTAGAATTGTCCCTCCAAAATCAAACCTACGCCACAAAATCAAACTTGACCTACTAAACTCAGACCCTGTCTACAAAGTCGAATTCAACCACAAAAAAATACCAGACCTGCCCCACAAAACCATATGCCATCCACTGAAATCAGACCCATCCTACAAAGTCAAACTCGCCCCACCAAAATCAAACCTGTTCCACAAAATCAGACTTGACCCTCCAAAATTAGATGTTTCCCTCCAAAATCAGACCTGCCACACAAAATCAAAAATGACCCACTAAAATCAGACCTGCCCCACAAAATCAAATATGATCCATTAAAATCAGACCTGCTCCACAAAATCAAAAATGACCCTCTAAAATCAGACCTGCTCCACAAAATCAAATGTGATCCATTAAAATCAGAAAGGTCCTACAAAATCAAACATGACACACAAAAAACATCAGACCTACTCCACAAAATCAAATACAATTCACAAAAATTAGACCCATCCTACAAAGTCATACTCGCCCCACCAAAATCAGACTTGACCCTCCAAAATTCAATGTTCCCCTCCAAAATCAGACCTGCCCCACAAAATCAAATATGATCCATTAAAATCAGACCTGCTCCACAAAATCAAATGTGACCCACTAAAATTAGACCTGCCCCACAAAATCAAATGTGACCCACTAAAATCAGACCTGCCCCACAAAATCAAATGTGACCCACTAAAATCAGACCTGCCCCACAAAATCAAATGTGACCCACTAAAATCAGACCTGCCCCACAAAATCAAATGTGACCCACTAAAATCAGACCTGCCCCACAAAATCAAATGTGACCCACTAAAATCAGACCTGCCCCACAAAATCAAATGTGATCCATTAAAATCTGAAAGGTACTGCAAAATCAAACTTGACACACTAACATCAGACCCTTTCTACAAAATCAAACGTGACACACAAAAATCTGATCTGTCCAACAAAAGAAAAATCAGACTTGACCCGCCAAAATTAGATTTGGCACTGGCTAAGATGTAACCCCCCCCCATCCTGTTGGCTTCCTCCATTGCTGATCCTGGATTTGTGACCTGCACCCCGTTTATTGCTGACACCACCCCGCGTTAGATATGTGATGACCTCCCTCACACCCACTTTTTCCTTTTCATCTTGTCCCCCCTCCCCCGGTTTGCAGGCTGATGCGACTGAGTGTTCCTGGGGCTGATGCCACCCCGTTTCCCCCTCTTATATATATTTTTCTGCTGACCCCTCTGATGTCTATTATTTTTGTTTCTATTACTTGATGAGACCCCCTACTCTGGGATGACTTTGTGGACATTTGTTTGTTATTTAACACAGTGTTTTTGATTGTTTCTTAGCTGAGCATGTTATTTTGATGACTCCTACCCCTCCCTGTTTTTCCTCCCTTTCCCCCTTTTCCCATGTTTTTATTTTTTTACACACCACCTCATGCTGCAGACCCCCTTCCCCCTTTTTTTTTCCTTCTTCTTTTGGCATTTGGGGCTAACTCGGGGTGTGCCATTGTGGCGGCCACCATGGCTCTGCCCACCATACCTGGCCCTCGAGTACCCCGGCCTTGTGACCTGCACATTTCCATTGCCTCCTACGGTCCTTTGGACCTTTAGGAGTGAGCCAGGAAAGTCACATATTTGGCCTTTGCCATCCCCTTTTTTTTTTGTTCTGGAGCACTTTTTGGTTTGTCTAGCCCCCCCCCCGCCTTCCTATTTGTTTATTATTTTATTACTTGCTGCATAACTGTCTGATGATCCTGCGTGATCACTTTCATTTATTTTAACTGGCTGATTGTACCGCTGACATTCTTTCAAAATAAAAATTTTGAATACAAAAAAAAAAATCAGACCTGCGGCACAAAATCAAACTCGACCTACTAAAATCAGACCCTTCCTACAAGATCAAAATCAGCAAATTCAGATTCACAAAATCAGACTCAAAACACCAAAATTATACTTGGCATTATAAAATCAGACCTGTCCCACAAACTCTAACATGATCTGTCCTGCTAAAATCAGATTTGATCCACCAAATCAAGACATCGCCATCTGCAATCAGACCTGATAGTCGATACTCCATAACTACTTAGAGCAGTCCCTCTGAACTCAAAGTGTCCCACAGCTGTTGGAAGTCTGCATCAAGAAAAGACCTATGTCTACACTCGATATAATCTAGATAGATATCATTTGGGGATCTTCCAATCTACACATAAATCTCTAGACAACTCCAGACCTACAGTATAAAGCCTGTATTGAAAGTTCCTTGCTCTTCCTCCACGTCCTCAAGACATTTAATGGTGGTCATCCTCCATACAAGGCCAAGCCTGCGGAAGGCATTCTTACAAAGCAAATATCCAATTTAAGTCATAAATTTACAATTCCAAATATCGAAAATCCTAAAAAACAGCCCATTATGCTTTTAGAAGCATCATATTGTTTTCTGGAAACTAACAGTGTAAAATGTTAATAACCTTGATAAGTAGAATGCAGTTACTATAAAACCAAGCGTGAATTAGGTTAATTAGGTGAATTAAGTTATCAAAGAGATGAACAACCTGACTTTATGGGCCAGGAATTTCATAAATGAATTATCAACAACGACCCTTGAGAAAGGCACTAATACTCCTGAATGTCCTGCATAGGATTTCTGAAATGCCGAGTGGTTTATTGGTACCCAGGTGCATTGAGTGATGTTGTCACAGCAACAGGATTTACGCAGGATGTACATTTTACATGTACAATTGAGCTAAAGAAGAGATCTTTCCACCCACGGCACTGTATGACAACAATAACACAACAAGAAAACATAATATATATATATATATATTTCTACCTCTCTCTTTATATATAAAAATAGTTTACATACACAAAAATAATCACATATGTACACATATACTTACTACATGATTGCGGAAAATAGCTGCGATTTTAATGAAAATTGATCAATGTATATATATCTATCTTTTTTTGTAAAAGGGACACTCTACTCATCGTGACAACTTTATAGGTTTAAAATATTCAGGATGTAAAGAGTGCCCACTGTTCTCAACCCCCCGCCAGCTCCTCCGATCTGGCAGAAATATCTGGGTGAAGTGGAAGAGTTTCCTCCACTCCACTCAGCGTCACCAGCAGCCGGGATTTTGGAATTTCCCTTCTGCCGGTCACCAGATCAGTCGCTAATGAAGTCCCACTGCCATACCCAATTTGCGGTTCCTACGCTATGCTAGTTTCGTAGGAGCATGAATTACATGGTTTAGCGTCAGGGACTTAGAATCAGTGGGTTTTTTTCAGCCGGTAGGTGCAGGTACTCCATACCGGCACCTACTGGCTGAGTACCGGCACCTACCGGCTGAGTCAGCGGCACTTTCCAGGAGGCGGCCGCCCCGCCACTCACTGTAATCTACGGGACGCTATGTCCACGTCCAGCCAAGCGCTGCCTCTTGAAGGCCTCCCCATCCTGCAGCCTGCTACTGTGCGCTGTGGTGCTGGGAGGAAGTGATCCTATAATGTCACTTCCTCCCAGTGCTCCAACACACATGCAGATGCTGTGCGGAGGGGAGAGAGGTGCCGCATGGAGTGCAAGGAAAGTAGCCCCAGCTCCCGGCTCACCAGCCTCGGGAACAGGATCTTCCAGAGCTCCAGCAGCTGCCGGTAGAATTCTGCATTGATGGCCAGCGAGCTGTGGGCAGGAGCATTGCTGGCCCCGGCGTGTTGCTGCTGGCTGTGTGTTTAGCAGGGGCCCTGCTCCTTCCTCCGCAGCTGCCTGCACAGGATGGGGTATATGAGCCCCACTCCGTACGCGGCAGCCAGCAGCAGGACAGCCCTCTTTGCGGCGCTCTCCTTGCTCCACTTGGTCTGCTCTGCCTGTCACTGCCTGCAGGGGCCAAGGCCAGAAAGGATCCCAGGGCTGCTACAGGGATGCATGGGCCAATGCGCTGCCCTGTGCCACTCACAACAGACATAAACACCCCCTCTTCCAGGTGCATGCAGGATGGTTTATTCATATATCTACAGGTGCATCTGGATAGAAAGATAAACACAGATAATAGGAAACCTATGAGTGTCTATCAGCTCTTTATTTAATGTGGAGAACTTACCATCAGCATTCAGGCATCAATTTAACCCTAAATGCTAACCTTCATTCCTATCCCCATATCGGATCATAACCCTCATTCCTGGGGGTTTTATTGCTGGGGGTTTTATTGCTGTGGCTTCTGATATGCTCACACACACTGCACATTACTTTGAGTTTTAGTGCTACATAACCCCGGGGTGTAGGGGATATATAGTTATGTATGTGAATGTATGGCTGTGTGTGTAAATGCATGTATTTGTCTTTAAACAGGCTGCTGTGTATAAAAGTCAGCATCTGTGTACTTGTCGCAGTCAAGCGTTGCTCCCTTGTACTGCTCCCAAAAGGCTGGTATTGCTCCTAGAATTGCCACATTATCTGCTGCCTGCACTGCACAAAGTAAGAATGACTTGTAAAATTGCCTCTGTCCTTAAAGGGTTAATAAAGGAGTATTTATTAGGACACAAAAAATAGTCATAATAATCACCGTTTTTCCCTGGCCGTGAGAGTACCCCCACCTATTTTTCCAGAAAATAAGGACTGCTTAGAATATATATAAAATTATAGCTTCAGGAGTCCCTGAGCTGAAGAGGAGGAGCTATCAGGGTTATTCAGAGACAGCCGATCTGGCCCCGAAATGTCACCGAACAGTGAATTTTCCCATATGGTGACAATTCAGCGCCATTTGGCTATTCAGAGAGCAGGCCGTTCGCCAAATTTTGGCGAACTGCCAGCAAGTACTGTGCCTGTTCGATGGCAGTGAAATCGCCCATAGAAAGGCAATGGTTAATTTAATCAGAGACACCGAACAGCAGTTCAAAGATGCCGAAGTGCTCTGCTGTTCGGTGGTTTCATTCGGCAGGATTATTCAGGCAAATCCCATAGACTTCAATGTTAAAAATATTCCCGTTTTTATCCAATATTTAATAAACCGTTTATTATTTTAATCTGCAATAAAAACTCTTTATTCACTGATTTTTTTAGGATCTTTTAGTAATTTTTCGTGATTTTTTAGGCAAATTTTTTTTTCTGTAACAGACCTTTTTATTATCATTCATAGGATCTTAATATGTAAATTCCTGGCATTTTTTTCGAGTAGTTTTGTGCAAAGAGCGTTTCAATCTTCACACTTTCAAATCTTTTTTTTTTTACCCTGTTCGTCAGCTTGTCGGCTTTTTTCGGCGGCTGGTCTGGGCTGTGTTTGATGGCTCGTAGGCTTTTAATTACGTGTAATTTGCTGCGGTTCCAGTGGGTTTTCGCTGAGATTTTGGCAGCTGTTCCAACAGGTTTTCCCTGCACTCCAAGGACCCGCGGTGAATGCTGTATTCACCGCAGGGTGGGGAACTTTGATTCCCTTTACTGTGGGGAATGAGAGAGCACCGAAATGTTGGCGACATCTCGGTGCTCTCTAAATAACCCCTTATATTTTTTAATAAAGTATCGTTAAAAAAAAAAAAAAAATTGACTACGACACAAGCATTCCACTGAAATGCTGTACAAATAAGCTGTTTATTAAACCGTTACACAGTAAAGAGATAAAACAACACCGGGGTTTCTTTAGATCATAATTTGAGAATGTGCAGTTGAAGGGTTAAGACGTACATTACCGGGCAATGTATTCTGATCAATATATAGAAGCCCCATCGCCGCCGCCACCAGGCCTCGGAGGGCTAATCCATGTTAGAGCAGATCATTTCAATTTTATTGTGATAAATCACGTAAATTAGCATATATATTCGGATGCCTTGGCTGGCGGGGCTGGCGCGAGCAGCTGCGCACCTCGCACTTGTAACCAATAACCCAGATTGCCTCAAGACAGCAGTTAGTGCCTCCTTTCCCAGCTATTTATCCTAATATCATGTCATATCACGCAGAGAAGAAAAATAGCTCAGCGTACGATGTTGCCAGACCTGTCGCACGTTCTATTGGAAGCGTTTTATCCCGCGCGGTGATTTAAGAATAACACACGGAATATATAATTATTAGAACCGCTTCCCGCCCGGCATTTGTAAAATTTTCAAAGAAAATTAATAAACGACGTGGAAACAGCTGTCTGCTTCGAAAATAGCAAGTTGTGTTTACGTTGAACATTCGCCTCTCGCTTTCGCACAACATTTAAATGTCTACTTTGCAGTTTATAGGTTTGAATATTTGAATGAACAACGAATAATAAATAATAATGATTTTTCACAGCTCTCTGCCTAAGGCTGGGGTCAGACGAGCGCACTGACTGCGCACGATAACGGACGTACTTTTTAACTGATGAGATTGTGGTTACATTGTATCAGTTAATTTTGACAGATGTTGAGAAAAAGGAAAAAAACAGTATGCAGTTGTTTCTCTACGTCCGTCTAGCTTTTTCACGTTGATGCCATTTTGGCGTCCGTTGCAACATAAAAAACGGAATAACCATACGGCGCATCTAGTGCAATTAATAGATTAATAAATCAATGGATATATAAAATCCATAAAAAACTGTGTAAAATTGGAGTGTAAAATTCATAAAACGTAAAAACAGAAGGCGTAAAAATATTATAAAACGTCAATGAAAGTGCATAGAGTAAAGTCCAGGTCTAAAGTCAAATGTGCAAAAAGAGGGTGCTCAAATATATAGTAATATAAAATACTCAAAAAATGATGATGAAGAATGATGTGCTGATCTTCTTTTAAGTGCTGGTGTTGAATCCTTTTATCCGTCAGTGTTCCTCAAAGAAAGCACATCACAGGAAAAAGATGATAGTGCAGACAGTCAAAAATAGGATTGTTCAAATTGTAATCAAGGTCTTAACCACTCACATTTGTGGGAGCCCACAAGGTCCCGGCTCAAGGAGAAACAGCCTGCAGCCAAATATAGGGTGGCACTTCCCTTCTTTCTGTCCGTAATGGAGACGATTCTGGAGCCTCGTAATGTCAGGCTCAATGTATAAAGCCCTGGGTCCTCTTAAGGGTGGGAGCCCCAACCTCTTTGTCTCAGCGGTGGTGGATCCAAATTTCCAGGGAGAAAAAAGGTCGGAGAAAGGTAGCAAATGCTTCAGTGTCAGCCTTAAGATTCCATACGGCGGCGTTGGACATTTATCCTTTGTTGAAGTAATTATTGCTGCTCTGGTATTAACCTGTGATGCTCAAACCTTTACTGACTTCGCAGACCTGAGTGTGTGCTCATTGCCTGTAGCACACACTCAGGTCTGCGAAGTCAGTAAAGGTTTGAGCATCACAGGTTAATACCAGAGCAGCAATAATTACTTCAACAAAGGATAAATGTCCAACGCCGCCGTATGGAATCTTAAGGCTGACACTGAAGCATTTGCTACCTTTCTCCTACCTTTTTTCTCCCTGGAAATTTGGATCCACCACTGCTGAGACAAAGAGGTTTGAGCTCCCACCCTTAAGAGGACCCAGGGCTTTATACATTGAGCCTGACATTACGAGGCTCCAGAATCGTCTCCATTACGGACAGAAAGAAGGAAAGTGCCACCCTATATTTGGCTGCAGGCTGTTTCTCCTTGAGCCGGGACCTTGTGGGCTCCCACAAATGTGAGTGGTTAAGACCTTGATTACAATTTGAACAATCCTATTTTTGACTGTCTGCACTATCATCTTTTTCCTGTGATGTGCTTTCTTTGAGGAACACTGACGGATAAAAGGATTCAACACCAGCACTTAAAAGAAGATCAGCACATCATTCTTCATCATCATTTTTTGAGTATTTTATATTACTATATATTTGAGCACCCTCTTTTTGCACATTTGACTTTAGACCTGGACTTTACTCTATGCACTTTCATTGACGTTTTATAACATTTTTACGCCTTCTGTTTTTACGTTTTATGAATTTTACACTCCAATTTTACACTGTTTTTTATGGATTTTATATATCCATTGATTTATTAATCTATTAATTGCACTAGATGCGCCGTATGGTTATTCCGTTTTTTATCCTGTATTCTGACACATATTTTGGTTGTTTTTTATGTGTTTTTACCATACTATAGGCAGCATTGACTATTTATTAGCACTACACCCAGCACTTTAATTTACCACCTAGAAACAGGCGCCCACACTGTGTAGTGTATATAGTTATACACACTTCCTGCTTTGTCCGTTGCAACATGCATGGCGCGCGCGTGAAAAAGTGTGCACGTGCTTTGTGTGTTGTTGTCTATTGACTCCTTTGAAAAGCTACAACGGACAGCAAACAGTGCGGTCAGACGGACGCAAAAAGTGCGCTCGTCTGACGCGGGCCTGATAGTTAAGATGTTTTTATTTTAACAAGGGACATGTTCAAGGTCATTAGACTCTATTCACACATCACTCATCATCACCCAAGGGAGGGCTGGTAGGGGGCGCAGGGTGGCAACTGCCCCCTGGGCCACTAGCATATAGGGCCTGTGAGCTACAAGTTCATAGCCCCTTCCCCAATTAAATACAATGGAACCTATTCCCTACTTAATGCTAAAGTGGGGACGCTTGTTTTTCCTGTGCGTCAAGCGGCCCAGTTTTCTCCTGGTTGCCTTAGTGCCTTTGTTTTTGTGTATTGTTGGTTGCGTGTTTGTTTTTTTGTCTCCCTTCCCTCGTGTCTCTCTTTGTTCTTTTCTTCTCTTCCCCCTTCTACTCCCTCTGCCCTTGTGGTTCTTAGAGGGTCATATAATGCTGAACAAAAATGGGTCGGTGGTGGGCCGCTATACCGTACATGATATGTCTATTGTATCTGCACTGCCCTGACTGCTTTAAATAAAGTCTTTTTTTTAAAAAAAAAGGGATGCTAACGGGGAAAACCTGCACCTACAAGTTTCCCCATAGCCTCCCCATTTTAGCGTTAGATTCTGGGTCAGGCGCTTCTTCGGCACCTTGCCCTGGAAAGCAATGCTACTCTAGTGATACTATTGGTAGCGCCTTTGCGCCGCCGCGAGTTTCACCTCCTGGAGTTCATACGACTCCATGGAGGGTTGGGCTTCCGGGCCGCGAACCCTGCATGATCTCACTCTTGCAAAATCGCTCAGCGCCGCAGAGTGATCGCCGAGGGAGACTGGGAACTATTTGTCCCCAGTCTCACTCTGCTCCGAGCGACAAGAAATGGCAGATCAGGCCACCAGAAGGAGAGGTGAGTATCGGGTTATTTTAAGGGGTGCAAAATAATTTTGCAAAAGCACCAGCTTTTAGATGTCGCTAAAATTTTGTTTAACGCAGTAATTAGCGCTTGCGCTTTGTAATACCTTACTTATCTAAGCGCTAATTACTGACTGCGCTCCCCATGTTAAGTATAGGATGCGCAAAGTACTGTACAGAAAGCTCACGCAAGCTACCACGATCACTGGTGCAGGAACACATTTTTCACGGACTTGGGGCCATGTCAGACGAGTTCACTATGTGCACCCTTACTGACGTGCCCTCGGCATCCGTTGCAGCGTTGTGATGCTTCAACGGTGTCAGCCACACGCTGTAGCGTGCGTGCGAATTGCGTGTGCTACAGCAGGCATGCTGCGGACGTCTAGAAAGCCTCCCAGCTGAAGCACTGCGATGCGCGTTTGACGGGGCTTTAAAGCGCGATTCTCCACAGGAAGATCGAGCCTTGCAGCGCTGAGCGCACTAACTGCACTCATCGAGGCGGCCAAACGGGCGTCAGAGTGGAAGGAACGACCTCTCTCACAGACGTTCCTTCCACTCTTAAAAACGCTCGTCTGACACCATCCTTTGCGTCAGGAAGTCATCCAAATGCTACAGTTAGCGTTACCTACAGTATGGAATTTATCCCAATATGAGGTGCGTGGCTTCCATGGGGCTAATTTACCCCCTAATAGGTGAGTTATAGGAATTACATAGATCGAATTAAATATTCTTAAATAAGAAAAATTCACAGCAGTATATATAACTTTGTGGTAAAAGGACACAATAATATGATAATATATGGATATACTTTATATCAAATATATATATAAAATTCCGTAAGAAAAGCAGGAAATTGTATACTAAAGATGTGAGATGTGCTTTAATGATATTTATTTTTAGGTCTCAAAAGGGCTCTTTGCTAGTATTCGCCCCCCAGGCTGACATTCGCCAGTGCTTTTCGGTCTTCATCTGCCATGTCAACACTTATAAATAATCATGATTTCACTTTAAAAAATTAAAAGTAAATTGCAGATTTATTTCTTCCCTTACGAAAGTTATTAAATAGAAAAAAGTATAAACAAATTAACAAAAAATAATATATTTTTTTAAAAATTAAATGATGGTACCTTTAAGACAGCTGCAATTTCCAGGTGTAGCTCATTACTGAAAGGACAGATCATTTTAAACGCCTGCATGTTGTGAATTTGGCTCAGACACCTGCGACGGATCAAAGAGAAAGGTGAACTCAATTAAAAAAATATTATTATAATTACCACGCGACAATGTATTGTGATGGACCCCCTGACATCTTGCCTTACCTTAGCATGAATTCCAGGCGGTTAATGACCGTGGTGTTCAAAACGGGGAAGTTGTCTCTGAGTTTCTTTAAGAGTAAGAAGCAGTATTCGATGAACAGGGTGAAGCTCTCCGCTAGGCTTTGCTCCTATATTATCAGAATTAAAGATCAAAAAAAGTCAGAAAAGGATAAATAAAGGTCACTTTTTGAAACCAAGGGAAACGAGTGGTAGTTATATTCTAGGGAAATAACAGAATTTTATTGGTTACAAAAAGTAAAGATATACCCCCTTGCCACCAGGAGTCTGCGCTGGGAGCAGAGGCGTAGCGAGGGGGGGGCACCGGTCGCAATTTTCTTATTGGTGCAAAATTTCAAAAGGAATTTGCGCCCCTAATAGTTTGCAGTCAAGCCCGGACTGTCCATCGTGCATATGGGCCAGTTGGCTGCCCGATATCTTGCCTGCCGGCGAGTCTTCCTGGGGAACACATGCCATGTGCCTCAGGCTGCAGCCCAGGCCCGGCGTGAACTTCAAGATGGAGGCCGGCCATCTGGTGCACCCTATGACATAATCAGTGGGAGCCAGCTGCCCCTGTCTGACTATGTCACAGGGCACGCTGGATGGCCAGTTGCCATCTTGAAGTCCCTCCAGGTCCCGACCTGCCTTGCCCTGGGCACTGACAAGCCACGCTACGCCACTGGCTGGGAGGCAGGCAGGCTTAAACACGAAGAGGCGGCATAGTACATCCTGCGGGTTTCTGTCACTCCAAAGGCCTGCCTCCCTTCCCTGCAGCCGATTGCAGGCAGTTCACCGGCAGCCAATGATGTTGATCAGCAGCAGGAAAGGGAGGTGGCCGTAGGGGTAGTAGAAAGCCTTCGGGCACGGTATGCCACCTGTGCAGCACTTAGGCCTGCCTGACAGCATAGTCTGCCCCGCTGCGGTAAGGAGTTAAGTACCAAGTGGCTCTCAGTACACAAAGAGGCCATAAAAACAAGCTTTTGAAGATCAAGTTGACTCAATCGTGGTAGCGAAGGGGTAAAGGGTACTTTTCCACTGTTATTAGTTGACACATAAGCAATTCATTTTGTATTTACCCATTTCCATTTGAGAATAAATTTTACTTTGAACTGGGGACGACAATGTACCTACACCATTATGAAGGATCATCACTTTCTATTTGTAGAGGGAAATCTTGTACTTTCTACAATATCATGTTCCCTGTCCCTTAATACTGCATTAATAATAACACTTATGGGAGGTAACTGAACATATTTATAACAAACACTAGTATTTCGTTCAACTGAGACTGGAAGAATTCAACTGTGACTTTCTCCAAGAGTTAATTACTAGACATGTCATTAGGATTAGCCAAAAATGGAAGATACTGCTTGAGTCCGATCAGCCAAAATAATTAGCTACCTGTTCTTTCTGATACATGGCGGGGTCCCAGATTTCTTCAATGCTCTTCAGGAGTCCTAACAGGTAACTGTACTCCATAGGGTGGACCTGATGATGTTTGCTAAAAGCTTGCCATCTTCTGTAACAGCAAGGGAAAAACACACAATGAGGCAAAGGCAGAGATAATTTTTATTGTTGTCTGGTTTTAAATGAAGGAAAAAGTCACCTTCAAAGAGCTTACCTTTAGGTCATACTGACCAGGATTACTAAGGATTGGCTGTATGAAGGGCAGCCATCAGGGGTGACAGCCCATGATATGTTCAGGGGCCCAGTGGCTGCAGGGAGCCCTGGCTAAACCCTGTGTACTTTGTCTAAGTGCCACAGACATAAGGATACTCCATGCCTCCCAGAGCTCGCCCATGAAGATATCAACATAATTCCTTGTGGGCCAAGGCATCTAGGGCTGGTAAGAGCACTCCGACTCATCGCTGAGTGAGCAATTAGTATAGGCTACACTAGGCTGAGGCACTGACCAAAGCTCTCCCACAAGGGAACACTTTTGATCCCCTATATACTGAAAGGGAGGAGTGTATTTAAATGGAAAGCAGATGGAAGGGGGCTCCGACCAAGGTTTAGTAAGGAGCCCCATGAATTCTGATGGCAGCCCTGGTTGTATGTCTTTGAAAATGTCCAGTGAACTATGAAGGATTTACCAGGAACAGCACAAATATAGCACACGCATTACCTGGTTTCACCCGAATGGATATTCCAGTCTGAAAATTGAATACCTGTAGATACTCGAGTATACCGCTAGATTTTGGTGACAAAAATTTAGCTTTAAATTGGAGGGGTTGCACTATATTCGAGACATCTGCACCGCGTGTAAAAAAAAAAAACTCTTGCCATGCTCTGGATCCCAAGTCTCCCGGAATTTACAGTAGTCTCGCTGAAGTGAATGCGGGGCTAACGGATTTGGGAGATTTGGAATCCATCACGGCCAGAGGGCATGCTCGGTTTAAGCCAATCATTCACCTCGCTCGCCTCCGCCGGCCATCTAATCTCTAGTAAAGAAGAAGGGTGGCTGGAGCCTTCATATTTAGTAACAACTGCAATCATTCTAGAGCAGAGCAGTCTGGCCTGAGGGGGAGCCTGACTGTGCTAAGAGAACCTAGAAGGATTTTAATTGTTTACCGGTAAAGTAAAATTTTGCTCCTTGTGTTATATTCGAGTCTTGAGTATTCTCTCATTTCCATAATAAATCTCTATCCATCGTGTTATATTCGGGTCGCGCTATACTCGTGTATCTACGGTACCCTTTTTCAATAGAGAAAATCCTTTTCAACTAAATATTCATAAAAAAAATCACTAACTCCAGCAAAGGTGTTGACGCTCAACCAATCAGCGTAAGATGGCCTTGCTGGCAGTGCGGTATAGTTGACTTCTGCGTTTTTTAGCTGCTTGAAGGAAGACAGGGCAAGTCTACATGGATTTTTAACCCTTTTATGATGTTAAAACCCACACTTCTTCGGTGAATCACGTCAAAATTACATTTTTATATTCAGCATGAACCTATTGGTTTGACTCTACAATGAGCAATTCTTTTACAGCATAGTTACAGTAACAGTATTTATATAGCGGCAACAGATTCCGCCGCACTTTACAATGGGGAAGCACAAACGTGAGACAAAATAAATAATGATACATGAGGAAAAGCCACCCCTGCCCGTAGCATAATTGTTCTGCTAATGCAGCACTTTATACACGTGCTCAGCCAGAGATCCCATGAGCTTACAATCTAAGGGACAGAGGTATGTGGAACAAGAGGGAGCAGGGGGAGTGTGGAGTTGGTGGCCAGAAAGAAAGGAATTGCATGGGAAGGACCAGAAGCTTGGGGTGGAAAAGGGTAATTAGAAAGAAAAGAGGAAGCAGCTGGAAGGAAGAGCTAGAAGTTTAGGCCCAGGACTGGGTGGGACTGCAGAGTGAAAATGAAGGAGCTGGAATTGGTGATGGCTTTGGCTGGTGAGCTTTATGAAGAAAATGTCACAGAGTTAAGGGGAGTAGACTTACATAAATGCAAGCATAGAATATGGGCAAGAGGTTGGCTATCACTGGCCTATAGGATTTTAGCACCATGGAAAGTGCAAGTGGTTATATTGAGTGTGAACACTTGAAATATTATATATACACATTGCTCCGTGTTCAAATATACCCAGAGTGCAGGCATCTGACATACAGTTACAGGGCTATTCAGAGAGCACCGAAATATCACTGACAATTTCCGTGCTCTCCCGTTTGCCGTACTTAAGTGATTTCAATTTGCCAACCCTGTGGTGAATTCAGCATCCACCGTAGGGTCCCCTTAGTAGAGATGTGCATTCGTTTCGGAAAAATTTGAAATTTGGAACGAAATTTGATAATTCGTATTCGGAAGTACTTCCGAATAACGAATAGATACGATACGAATTCGAAACGAAACAAAACAAAACGGTATATAATGAATTTATTTCGTTTTACACTGTGTCATCATAAAAGAAAAATTTGAATAACTGATATCAACTATTGAATTTGAAATGAACTATCAAATTGATATCAACTATTGAATTTGAAATGAACTATCAAATTGATATCAACTATTGAATTTGAAATGAACTATCAAATCGATATCAACTATCGAATTGATCTTAACTTACAATACAAGTAATAGTCAGCAAAGGACTTTATGAAACAAATTAATTTTGTTTCACTGTTTATTTTGACTCAAATACTAAATCTGTGACAGAGCTTAAAATTTAACCCTAGCTTTTCTTTTAAAAGCCAAATTTGATTAATTGGGGTTTTATCTAGTGATCCAAAATTCGAACTGATATCAACTATCGAATTGATATATGAAATTCGAATTGATTTGAAATTTCAAATAGATCCGAAACTAAACGAAATTAGTTCCGAAACTCCGAAAACGAAATGATTTAAAAACGTAACGAAACAAAACTAAACAAATTTTTCAGCCATACACACCCCTACCCCTTAGTATGGTGAATCAAAATGACGAAGGAATCAAAAAACCTCCACATCGATCCGAAAAACCGCTGCAAAATCGCCGAATCGGTCCGAAAAAAAGCAGACGAGCCACTGAACAGACCGACGACCAGCCGCCGGAAAGAGCCGATAGAACATCGAACAGGGTAAAAACAAACAAAACGCAACTTAAAACTGCATCAAAATTCCTGGAAATAATATTCACAGTCCTATGAATAATAATAAAATGGTCTGTTACAGAAAATGAAAATGCCATTTTAAGAAAAAAAAATCGTTAAAAAAACATTTTGCCTAAAAAATCCTAAAGAATAGATAAATAAAGAGACGTTTTGCTGCAAATGAAAAGAATAAACGGTTGAATAATATTTAATAAAGACTGGTATTTTTTTTTACATTGTAACCTATGAGATTCGCCTGATTAAACCTGCTGAATGAAACCACCAAAAATCAAGGCATTTCACTGACATTTCTCTGCTGGTCGTTGTTCTCTGAATAGATTAACCATTGCTTCTCTACGGGGTTTTCACAGAGGTCACTGTATTTCGCTGGCAATTCGCCAATATTTGGAGAATTGCCAGCTTTTCTAATAGCCGAATGGCCACGAAATTGCACCGTATGGGGAAACTCCCTGTCCGGAGCAATTTCGTGGCCAGGTTGGTGCTCTTTAAATAACCTCTCAAGTATCTGAATCTGTACTTTACAAAATAGCCAACAAAAGGAGAGAAATACACAGGTATAATTATGGCACCATGTTGTCTAACCGTGGATGGATGGTGGTCTTTAAGACCTATTGTATTTTCTACTGTATACTTTTGTTTATAACAGCACCAGGTTTTGTTTCTTTTTCTCTGTTTAAGGGAACACTCTATACATCCTGACCACTTTATATTTTTAAAATAGCCAGGATGTGAGGAGTGTCCCCCCTTCTCCGTCCCTCCCAGGCAGGGCCGGTGCTTCCACTAGGCAAGCTAGGCTACCGCCTAGGGCACACTGCCACCTAGGGGCGCTAAGCCGACCCCAACCTGGGTTTCATTATTGTAACCCTTCCTCATGGTTTGCTTGTGTAGACGGCAGTGGCGGCTCGCAAGCGAACCCCCGCTAGCGGCGCAGAAGGTGGACGTCTTATGGTGACGCATAGGCGCCACCAGATGATGTGCGGGCGCCACAAGAGGCAGATGAAAGAAAGGCACAGAAGAAAGAAAAAAGAAAGAAAGGCACAAAAAAAGAGAGAAAGATTAAAAAGAGAAATATGAAAGAAAGAAAAGAAAGAGGCGTAGAGGAAAGGGAAGAAAGAGGCAGATGGAAGAAGACAAAAGAAAGAGGCACAGAGGGCAGAGGAAAGAGGAAGAGGAAAGAGGCAGAGGAAAGACAGAGGCACAGACTGATCCTGGGCCTCACCGGTGGAGGGGTAAGATGGGCACCAAATGAACGAGTGCAGCCCCTGTGCACAGTGTGTCGTTCCCCTACAGTGAGTGTGTGTGTGCCCCCCCTCGCACGCACAGTGTGTGTGTGTGTTGCCCCTGCATTTCAACTGTTGATAATTTTTTCTGGGGGGCCGCAAGTATCTGATCTTGCCTAGGGCGCAAAATAGTCTAGCACCGGCCCTGCTCCCAGGCCACCATTTTTACTAAAGAGCTGGATGAAGCGGAGGAGTTTCCTGAGCCAAAGAAGAGCAGCTGCACCCGGTGAGGCACAAAGGGTGAGTAGATTTTGACAAAATAAAAAAAAAACAGAAAATAATTGGGCAGAGGCAGTCAGCAGTCCGTGTCCAATTATTTAAGGGCAAATATAGGGACAATCTATTTTTTATACAGAAAAATGGTGCAGCGCCACACAACCTGCATCCACCACCAAGGATTCCCAAAAGCCAGTACCAGAATTTAGTGGTTCCCCCTATACCAAGATCACACAGAATGAAGACATATAACCGAGTACGGCGCAAAATTATGCTTATTGGGGTCCTTGATTCTACAGACCAATCCGTATATAATAAAACTCCAGTGGGAATATGAAAAATAAAATAACACAATACTGCAATAAAATTTAACACAGTGTGATATAGGTAATGACAGATGGTTCTTCACTCACAAGAAAAGAGCCCCTACACTGGCTCTGAGTGGGCTCGTGCCTGTGGGTTGCATGCCTTCTTATTTTCTCTGGTGACCCCCACCTTATTAGAGAACCTCCATCCACAAGCATGTAATATAAAGCAGAGATGAAAGACACTCTTTGCGCAGATCAGATGATATAGGTAATTAGTAGTCTGCTGATTTTCTACTTACAGTAGAAGGAGCTTCCATAGCTCTAAGATGATCGCCCATGGGTTTATTAAGTCGGAAAACCCAAAGAAAAACCTCCAGAGATCCAAAAGATTCCTCCACGATGGACAGAGTAAAATTTAAAACAAAATTTATTAAAATAAAACCATAATACAGCACCAGAACGCGTTTCGCCGTACCACAAGCGGCTTCATCAGCTGGTCTACTTTTTGATACAGTGTTCCTTTAATTAACAAACCACACTTGGTTATTTGTATTATTATTTGCTCTACCTTCTTCATTTCATCACCCCCCCCCCTCGTTTTTCTTCCAGTTCTTCCAGTTGTCTTGGAGATATATATGAAAATACTGCAATAAACATTAAAAAGATAAGAACCTGATCGCCAGTCAGTGAACACTCATTCCATACGCAAATTATTATTTTTAGGAAAGCTGCTCCCGAGGATAATTCACAACTTTGAACTTCAAAATGCCAACCATTAATGTGAGCAGCTTCTGATTGTCAAGCAAAATAGTTTTCGAAGTTTCAGAAATCCCCCTCATCTCCCGTTCAGCATAGAGCAGTAAAAGCCTTTCAGGTGCATAAAGTACACGGATCAATACGTATCATGCTTGCTACTAAGCAGGATTAGTCGGCTGTTCTGGCTTTCTATTCCATAATGCTGCAGGTTATAAATCAATGGTCTCTGATATTTTCTTTTGTCCAATTTAGATGTCTTCAAAGACATTTCATAGGAGTCTGATGCGGGTGCCATGGAGAGGGACAAGATGTGCTTGCCTACACATAGAAACATGACAAGAACACGTCACTAGTCCTTTCCCATACTAAATAAAATTAATCAAACTAAAAAAAAAATGAAATTAAAATAAGGTTAGTGTGTTTTCTAAAGAAAAGAAGATCCATCATTCACTAGGTTATTTTCTCCCTCTATAATGTTTATTTCTAAAGATGGAGGTATTTGTCAATATTCTTCATTCCTCTTCCAAGGTCTTGCGATCTATTAATATCTTATCTTTGTGTTAGAAAACCAGGGTTGACAGTCTGATTAAACTGCTGTCAGAGGTACTTCAAAGGAATGATGAACTTTGCTCAAGAATTTGTCAAAGGAAGACCTCGTCCTCGCAGGGCATTGTACATTGAAAAATGGGCTCTTTGCTCAAACATCTCTATATGTTCTTTGCAGTAAGCCTAGCCATTGTTCTAATAGCTTTGGTGGTTCATCCAACAGAAGCTACAAGATACAGTACTTTCTCACCATTAGTGGAAAATATGTTCTATATGTGGGACTGGATTGAACCGTTCACTTGGTTCTTGCAGAAGATAGAGTTCACTTGCAATTGGCCATGTCTCAGTGGGAACGGGGCAGAGGACATTGGGGATACTGACGAGGATAGAATTTGGCCAGATTGGTGGTTGGAACAATAGGGTCGCAATTGGCCATGTCTCAGTGGGAAGGAGGCAGAGGACATATGGGGATACTGACGAGGATAGAATTTGGCCATATTTGCGGTTGGAACAATAGGGTCTTGTCGCAATTGGCCATGTCTCAGTGGGAAGGTGGCAGTGGGTCATTGGGGAGGTCCTAGCAGATAAGTGGTTGGAGCCATTGGGTCCAGACGCAATTGGCTCAGTTTCAGTGGGACATAAATGTTGGGGCACTTTGGGAGGTCTAAGGGAACAATAGTGCTGGCTTTGCATGACCTAGCTGAAGGGATCTTTTGATCTCCACCAGTCAAATGCCAGTTTGCTCAATGGCTGTTGTTTCTTACCTTTTAACCAACAGTGGAGCATTTCATTACAAAACATACAGAACATTCATCTGAAACGTTCCATACAGAACATACAAAACCCTCAAATTAGACATGACAGATAGCAACAACACAGACTTCCAACTGGAGCAAGAAGGGTTTAGATTGGACAGGTATAGGCTTCCTTTTTGACTTAGAATGCATTTGGAGGGATACAGAGCAATGTCTAGTTCATAACTTAATCTCATTGCATTGCCTAAACAATCTTCAGATCCAACAAGACATCAAATTACCTCCAAAACTATCTGCTCTTTACTGTGTCTAAAGCCAAACTCCTAAGATAACCCACAATCCCGATAGGTAAGGTCTATAGATATCCAGATAAAATATATATTTATTCTGTATAGCGCTAACCAAACAAAACACAGGTTTTAAACCAGAATACTGTAGATAATCGAGTATACCGCTAGATTTTGGTGACAAAAATTGACCTTAAAATTGGACGTGTCGCGTTATATTCGGGACATGTGCATTGCATGTAAAAAAAACTTGACTTGCTCAGGGATCCCAAGTCTCCCGGAAGTTCCGGTAGTCTCCCTGAATTGAATGTGGGCTTCCTGACGCCCGCAAACACTTCAGGAACTGCTAGATTCGGGAGAGGTGGGATCCATCACGGTCAAAGGGCACGCTAGGATTAAGCCAATCATTCAAGATTGGCTTAAATCCAAGCCTGCACCCCCGCTCCACGTTGAGGTGGTTGAGCCTGCCTTCTGGAGCCGGAGGTGAGAAAACTACACATCCCGGCGTACTGGCTATCAGTGAATGATTTACTGCGTTGGTCACCTCACTCTGCCAGCCATCTTATTGCAAGTAAAGAAACCGGGTGGTCGGCGGGGCTTAATACTTCATACAACTACAATCATTCTAGAGCAGAGCACCCTGGCCTGAGGGGTATCCTGATTGTGTCAAGAGAAGCTCGAAGAATTTTAATTGTTTACCGATACAGTATACTTCTATAATTTTATAGTCTTGAGTATTCTCTCATTCTCTCATTTCCACAATAATTCTCTATCCATCGTGATATATTCAGGTCACGCTATACTCGAGTATCTACGGTAGTCAAGTTGAACGAATAAAAGAGTTATAAAAATATTCAGATATTTCCACCTAAAACCATTCCCTTTCAAATTCCACCTAGAAAACGTGTAAATATATATATATATATATATATATATATATATATATATATTTATAGTGAGAAAAATGGGAGCACTCACGGACTTGAAATATTTTTCTCACTATATTGATTTACACTGGGATCTAGCACCTCGGCATGATTTTTGGATAACCAGAGCGGTGAGCGGAACTATTTTGGATTACTGTGTATATATATATATATATATATATATATATATATACACACATATACATTCAAGACCACATAGGGAGCAGCATGCTGTAAAACGGGAGACTCTATCTATCTTTATCTTTATGCCCAGAAACTGCCTGCCGGAGGTTGTATTGACGCTTGCAGTGCCGATTTCAAAGACGCACGAGTCGGAGCTATTTATGTCTTCCGTCTCCTTGACATTTTTATATCACACAATCATAGATCGGATTTAAAACATAAATTGCATAGAGACGTTTGCTTTGGGGAGCTCGTAGTATAAATATTGACTTAGGGATACAAACCAATGTACAGAAACTTCGAATTAGATCTGACAGATAGCAACAAGACGGACTTCCGACTGGAGTATGGCGGGTTTAGATCGACAGTCGACAGTGGATTAAGGATTATCGATTATATTATAGCAAAGGCTTTACTATAACCCCTTTACTTTACGACCACACACAAATGGAAAACTCTAGATGACGTTTCCTATAGATATATTGCAGCAACAGAGTGATATAAAGATAAAAACCTCAAAAAGTCAACACTGATAAAGGCAGACATTGATTCGTATACTCGATTAATGGGACATGATGTATAGGAGTCTGGAAATCTAAATTTGGAACCAGACTGTGTTTTGCACCATTAACATATCAGAGAGATAGAGATCAAGAGATTTCACAAAGAGGATGAAAGCAAGGATGAACCTTTGCAGAAAGTCGTAGCACACATAACTATCGCCCTGTAGATTGGATAGTTTTTTCACCAACCAGGGAAAAACTGAATAAAGTGTTTACTTGTCTATATTCAATCTTGCAACCTACAGATTGCATATAGTGCTCTAAAATATAGGGGATATCCTGTATCTTGCAAAGACGTAACAAGCAATTACATCATCTACAGTCACACCCATATATTCTCAATTTTTCCACTTTTGTTACCAGCAAAAAAGTAACACACAATCATATCATCTTCAGTTACATTCACAGTTCCTCCACTTTTTCACTCTCTAACGAGCAAAGAAGTAACAAGCAATCATATCATCCTCAGTTACACTTCCAGTTTCTCCACGTTTTCTCTCTGTAACAAGCGAAAGAAGTAACAACAAGTAATCATATCATCCTCACACTCCCAGTTCCTCCACTTTTTCACTCTCTAAGG
The DNA here is from genome assembly GCA_009667805.1 of Leptobrachium leishanense. Classification (NCBI taxonomy): domain Eukaryota; kingdom Metazoa; phylum Chordata; class Amphibia; order Anura; family Megophryidae; genus Leptobrachium; species Leptobrachium leishanense. The sequence goes on along the minus strand of CM019069.1, from coordinate 134,063,793 downwards.
CAGGGCTCAAAATTTCAAGTCCCAAGTTACTAACCAGGCCATAAGAGTTACTCGCCACCAGTTGCTCCACCTAACCCCTACCCAGCCCTTAACTCTGCCCCTAAACACCCCCCCTTAAATTATCTTGTGAAATTACACTGTTAAAGGTATTATTTAGAATAAAGTTACAAAAATAACATTAACACCCAGACATCAAACCCCAGATACTTGTATACCCAGTCATCAGAGCCCAGTGTGAGCAGAGCAAGGAGTCAGGGAAGCTCCTCTCCACCCCCTGCCAGTGACAGAGACGAACTGGGTCAGGTTAGGCAGTTGACTCCTGCCACCGTGCAGCCTGGGGAAGGGGGGACTGTACGGTGGCACCGCTGGAATACGCATCACGAAATAATTTATTGTGCTGCCTGTGTGTGCATTTCCACTCGCCCTCACTTAATTTCCACTCGCCAAATGCAAGTAGAAATTTTGAGCCCTGCTCTAAGGCTACCGGCACACGAGCGTTTGTAAAGAGAGGAAGGAACGTCCGTGAGAGTGGAGGTTCCTTCCACTGTGTGCGCTCAGCTTACAAAGCGCGATCCTCCTATGGAGGACCGTGCTTTGTAGCCCCGTCAATGTCCGTCTAGCTTTTTGACAGGGAAGGGCTTTTTCACGTCCAGTGGTTGGCCCTCCCCGTCAAAAATGACACAGACGCAGGGAAGTGCGGGTGCACGCACTGTACTCAGTGCGCTCGTATGCCGGTACCCTAACCAGTAAAGAAGTAACAACAAGCAATCATATCATCCTTAGTCGCAATCCCCAACCATCCACTTTTTCACTCTGTAACCAGCAAAGAAGTAGCAAGCAATCAGATTATCCTCAGTCACAATCCCAGACCCTCCATTTTTTCTGACTCCATTCTATGCCCAAAGTCACACAGTGAGGAGCAAGTGATGGAAAGCTACTGTGTGTGTGTGGGGGGGGGCAGTTTACAACACAAAATATCACACAATGGATGCACCCAGTGACACATATAGAGGAAAATATTTTCTAAACTAAACATACAAAAGAAAAAAAAAGTACATGTAAGATATCAGCAACATCAAATAAACACAATAAGGACATTTCATTTTTTTGGAGGTAGTGGCCCTTTAAATATGGATGGGTGATAAAAGAAGAATAGAATGCAAACATCTGAGCTTCGGTCCGCATGGTCCCAGGTGATCTATCTAGCTACAGCTAAGTACGATACATGAATTATAGGCACACACTGCCCAGGGGGACATGAGCATGCACACAATGATAACAGGTTAATCACAAATATAACATGCAATATCCGGCGCAGATTTCAACACTCGGCGCGGAGATCGGACAGGTTTTTTTTCAAGCATGTGTGCTGTTGCAATACTTTGTCTCCTTTAGCACAGTGATTTAACAATAGAGAATTTTAATGTATTTCTTATTTTAACATATCCCCAAGCTTTTCAGCTTCACGGCCTCTGTGGAACGCTACGAATCAAGATCTGGGAAAGCTATATTTTTGGTTTCTTATTGAATTATAGCTGCCTACTGCTATTTATTTGCTTTTTGTGTCTAGGATTTGAATAACAAAACTGAAGATGATTGACTGTATACGTCAAGAAGCAGGGTGAGAGCCCACAAGACAGCCCGGTAATCAGATTGTCTACCACTGAGGTTGTGATCGACACCTGTTTTCTATTTTTGTCGGCAGAGGAGGAGGAGACAGTGAGCTACACTCATTATCGGAGTCAAGTCTCCAAAGGGAAACTGGAAGGGGGAGATCGCAAGTAACATGGCTTGTAGACATATAAGAAGTGCAGCTTACATGGGCGGGTGAAGAGTAAGGCTTATAGGGTGGAGAAGATGGAGAAAGTGGGACTTGACATGGCACAAGTTGGGTCTGGCATTGGAGAGAAAGGAACCGACAGGGGCTGAACCGATGGGAAAGAGAGAAAATAGTGGGTGGAGGAATAGAGAGGACTTTATGAGACCTGAGTGGTTGACGCACTGAAATACAGACCACTTATGCCATTGGCCATTCGAGGCACTTTCATAAACTTGTTTTTTGTTTGAGTCTAGAAAACAGTGTTTCTGAACTCCAGTCCTCAGGTCCCACTAACAGGCCAGGTTTCAAGGATCCCCTTGGGCAGATGCAGACTGAATCCTGCAATCACTGAGCATCAAATCAGATCACCTGTGCTCTGCTTCAGATATCTGGAAAACCTGGCCTGTATTGGTCCTGAGGAATGGAGTTGAGAAACACTGGTCTAGAAGGTATTCCAGATATGGACCCCTTGCTCAAAGTGCCTAAAGGGTAGGGTGGCCATAACGTCCATGTTTAAAGGGACACCTATTGCTAGTTCATGCAGAGGGGAGCACCGGGAGAAGTGCTGCCCTGCAAGATGTATAATTCATAGGCTGCAGGGAGAAAATCAAGGCAGGTCACCTGGGATTCCTTTTTTGATTTCTTACCTGAATCGTATGGATTCTACATGCTGTAGGGGTCGCATTTTTCATGCGCTGCTCATCAGCATTCATAAATTATATGTGTTCCTTTAAACATGGCTGATACGAAAGAGGTTTCAGCTATACCCTCCAGGTGAGGCCTAAGTAGACGAAACGTTGTCCAAGGTTGCCGTATCTCTTGTGCAGAGGAGTGATGGTATTTAGTTCTGGTCGTCTATGTTTTGGGTGATAGCAGTCTTATATTTGCATATGGTAACGTCAACTCTGTAATGGCACCATTAAGCTACATCCTTGTGGGACCTGCGCAGCAACTCACCGAAGGGCCGGCCACTTAGGACAATGCCCGTCTTCAGGGCTCTCACATGTTCTAACAGAGACGAGCTGACGCAAAAATAATTTGTGGAAGAGGGACTCGAGTGCAACTCAAGAGTGAAAGAGGTGGGAGAGAGGGAGACGATACTAATTGAAACCCGGTTGGGAATTGAAATTGCATTTAAGAGGTTTATTGTTGTAAACAGAGATGGTATTTATGCATAAATCTAATTAATACTAATACACATAGATAGCATTGAAAAAATCTTGCTGTGCTCATACAGTGGATAATATATGGAGTGCGTGGTTGATATCCATACATTGATTTTAAAGTAAACCCACTGTGCCTGTAACAACTATATATCTTTGGAAAGAGCATAAACCTTGACCTAGACATTCTATTCGCCAAGTTACTAACAAATATATAGCTTTTCTAGAAAAACAAGATAAATATATAGGGCAACATTACAATCTTAAGCGAACGTTAGCGCTCAGCTATGTGGCCGTGAACGTTGGGTTAAGTGGCCCTAGTGCGGCCTGCCCATATTACAATCCGAACGCTGAAGGGTTAAAAAAACATTGGCACATTAGAAATTGCGCTTTCTAGTGAGCGGTTACTGTACTTTGCGCTCCCTATGCTTAACATGGGGAGCGCAAAGAGTAATTAGCGCTAGGATTACAAAGTACTAATGCTACTTACGCCCCGCTGCGGTTAACTCTAAAAGTTAACCACAGCTATAAACTGGTGCTAACTGATACCGATTCTGCGTAATCAAACAGCACCAGCCTAAAATACCCCCAAAAATCATCTTGTGGTGAGAATCACGACCGATCCGCTTCTGGCCACTGGGAGCAGAGTGAGACTCCCTCCTCAATCACTTTGCGGCCTCTCATGAGATTCTGAAAGTCACTTGACCCCGCAGCATAAGCCTACATGTGGTCCTATGGACTCCATGGAGGGGATACTTGTGGCAGCGATTAGCGCTGCGTTACGGGGCAGGCTGCTGAATCAGCACCTGCCATGTAATATGGAGCTAAAACGGGGACGCTAAGGGGAAACCTAACGCGGCAGGTTTTCCACTTTAGCATCCCAGTTTTAACGGGCAGTACGTAGTACTGCCCATATTCTTTCCCAACTGTCATCAGATTTTCCCAGCGTATACTACTTTCTCTTCCATTGGCATGCCACTGAAAAAGCAGTAGGTGCTGGGAAAATTTGAAATGGGGAAAGCAGGACGACTCACCCCAAGGTGTTCTGCCACTTTATTGCAACTGCAAGGTAACAACAGCATAAAGAATTTGCAAGCAGATGATAAAGCAGGAGATTCAAAATGGCGGAGCCCTCACCAGTGGAACTGAGGCAAGCACTGGCGCATTATTTAATTGAGCAAGGAAATGTATTGAGGATCTTTATAAGAGTTGAAAGGTTCATTGTATAATGGGATATTACATAAAACGCAGTTTCAGATTCGTTCAACTGTATGATCATGAAGAGGGGCATAGGTCACCTAAGGCAGTTGTCCCCAACCCTGGTCTTCAGGTCCCGCTAACAGGCCAGGTTTTAAGGATTACCTTTGGGAAATGCAGACTGAATCCTGCAATCACTGAGTTGCAAATCATATCACCTATACTGTGCTTCAGATATCTGGCCTTTTAGGGGGACTTGAAGACCAGGGTTGGGGACCACAGACCTAAGGAGTCATAAAACCAAGTTCTGGACTAGGGATGAGCCGAACACCCCCCGAGCTCGGTTCGGGCCCGAACCCGAACTTACCATATGTTCGGGTCTGAACCCGAACTCGAACTCCATGCAAGTCAATGGGGCTGAAAATTCGGTTTTTAGAGTGCTCTCCAAGAGGGCATATATGCTAGATATTTGCCATAAAGGGTGTATGGGGGTCCGGGTAGTGCCCTGGGGGACAGGAAACAAGGACAAAAAGTTTTTAAAAAAAACGTTTTTAAAGGGACAGTGAGTTTTCCATGAAATAAGGGTTAAAAATAAAAACCAAAAATTCCTTCAAATATCGTGCCTAGGAGGTCCCCATAACCTGCCCGTGAAGTGGCAGATTTCTAGGATGTATAGAAACACTTAAAAACAAAAAAATTACGTTTCAAATGACGGTAAATGCTTTTCCTTTAATCTATCCATAAACAACTGCTTGGGGCGGCAGTCTGTATGAAAAGAGGAGACATTTTCGTATACGCAGAAAAAGTTTACTGATTTTTTGGGCTAAATTATTGTGAAACTTATGCAGGCTTTGGATGAAAGTAACAATAGGTGCTTCAAAATTGGTCCTTTAGCGTCCCCAACAGTGCCGTCACACCGTAACCCCTCTGAGGATATGAATCTGATACAGGCGCCAGTGGCAGTGCACCCAAATATTGTGCTTTTGGTGCCAGGCCTGCAAGTACTATCATACAGTAACCCCTCTGTGGTATTGTGGAAGAATGCAGGGGTGAACCTTGCGGTCCTATATTAAAAAGATATGCATCTGGTTAAGGCGTCAGTGCATCCAGATATTCTGCCTTTGGTGCAAGACTGCCAGGCCAGCAAGAATCATCATACAGTAACCCCTCTGTAGTATTGTGGAAGAATGCAGGGGTGAACCTTGCGGTCCTATATTGAAAAGTTTTTTATCTGGTAATGGGCGTCAGTGCACCCAGATATTGTGCCTTTGGTGCCAGGCCAGCAAGTGTCATCATACAGTAACCCATCTGTGGTATTGTGGAAGAATGCAGGGGTGAACCTTGCGGTCCTATATTAAAAAGATATGCATCTGGTTAAGGCGTCAGTGCATCCAGATATTCTGCCTTTGGTGCAAGACAGCCAGGCCAGCAAGTATCATCATACAGTAACCCCTCTGTGGTATTGTGGAAGAATGCAGGGATGGACCATGTGGTCCTATATTGAAAAGATATGATTCTGGTCAAGGCGTCAGTGCACCCAGATATTGTGCTTTTGGTGCCAGGCCTGCAAGTGCCATCATAATACAGTAACCCCTCTGTGGTATTGTGGAAGAGTGCAGGGTTGGACCCTGCGGTTCAAAAAATTAAAATGATATAAATCTGGCACAGGCATCAGTGCAGCCAAATATTGTGCCTTTCATGGCAGCAAGTGCCTTCACACGGTAACCCTTTTGTGGTATTGTGGAAGAGTTCAGTGCTGGAAGTTTTGTGAATGCAGAAGAGGTCATCCCCAATCTATTCTATTACTTCAGCATCAGGGGATTGATAGCTGCTGAACCAGGACTGATTCATTTTTATAAACAAAAAAAAAAAAAAATGGGGATGAATTCTAAAGAGAGACAAGAAAGCAGATCATGGTGCAGAAAATCATCAAATCGGGTACATATAGTCCCCCTTTTTATAGATTGCACTCGCAGATAGTACACAGGTAATGCGCATGTATCTCAATTACCACTCCTTTGGATTAGTACAGCCAGACCAGACACCCTGCCGTCACAGGAGATAAGAGCCAAAAGCCGGTTCCAATAGTGGTAAAAAGGATTTTAATTAAAATATAAAAGCCAAGGCGTTTCGTCCAGGCATACAATGGACTTCATCAGGGCAAAAGTAAATAATACATACAGATCCCACAATGCATTTAAATAATATCCCCAATTTGAAAAACCGCGGTTTTCAATCATACAATTAAAATCCGGAGTTTAGTGGAGGTGACTTCCGGACCTCCATCTTTAACATCCGCTCTGGCTGCAGCAGCCTCCGGACCTCCACTTCCAACATCCGGTGCTGCTGCAGAAGTGGCGCTTAACAGACGGATTCCACCTGAGTGTATCAACGGCGGTAGAATGACAAGGCAGCGCAGCCTTCCGGACCTTCGTCTTTAGCATCTGCTTTGGATGCAGTTCTCACAGAGGACGCCATATCCAGATTCCATGTGAGGCCTGCAGTAACCTCTGGACCTCCACTCCCAACATCCGGTGTTGCTGCAGAAGTGGTGCTTACAAGAAACGTCACATCCGGACCTCCACTCCCAACATCCGATGTTACTGCAGAAGTGGTACTTACAAGAAATGTCACATCCGGATTCCACCGGAGTCTATCAGCGGCAGTTTCCCATCTCAGGAGATATAATAACAAGGCGGGCAGCCTCGAAAATTTAGCGCTTCTGGGAATAGTAGTTCACCTAACACTGACGGAATTGAAACTGTGTCAGACAACAATAAGCGCTCATACAAATAACTAAAAAACGTATATACATAAGCATAACAGATACAATAATAGTAGAGGACAGAGTGATACAGGGATATTCACAGGCAGTTTTTAATATCCATATCCACATTAAGGCCTCCCCTTTGCCAAGTACCTAACTTGTGTATCCACTCTGTCTCTCTCCTAGCTAGTGCTTTAAGATGGTCACCCCCTCTCCAATCTTTGGTAACCAAATCGATGCCCATCCATTTAAAATTTAACATATTAAAATGGGGACAGTGATTACAGTGAACTGGGACACTGTGGTCAGATTTATTACGTCTAATATTACCGAAATGTTCGAGTATTCTCACTTTAAGCACTCTAGTAGTTCTCCCTACATACTGAGCTCCGCAGGGGCACTCCAATAAATATATAACCCCCTTACTTAGACAATTAATAAAGTGCTTAATTTCATATTTATTATTTGTGACATTACTTTTAAATCCTGTATTTTTTCTCAGTTGATGTTCACAAGCTTTACAGGTCCCACATTTAAAAAATCCTTCAGGTCTTTCAAAATTAAAAATACCTTTATTACTTTTTTTTTCAACCGGAGGTAAAAGGCTGGGGGCCAAGATGTCTTTCAAGTTCTGAGCTTTCCTAACGATCACTAATGGAGACTTGGGGATACTATCTTTGAGAATCGGATCAGCCTTTAAAATATGCCAATGTTTCTTAAGCATCTTTTTTACTTGATTTGCATGAGGGTTATATTGAGTGATAAAAGCAAAATTGAATTTATCACGTTCGTTAATATCTCTAGCCTTTTTAACCAGAAATAGGGATCTATCCTTCTTCACAATCTCCTTATAGTCTTTACTAATCTTGGATATATTATAACCTTTTTGATGATATTTTTTAATCAAAGTATGTGCTTGCACTTTAAAGTCTTCTAAATCAGAACAGTTCCTCCTCAATCTAATTAATTGTCCCTTAGGGACATTATCCAACCATTTGCCAACATGAGCACTAGTTCTTTCAATAGCCGAATTAACACTAGATTCTTTAAAGAAAGTCTTAGTCTTAAGACTCCCACCCTGAATAAAAATCGTTAAATCCAAAAAATCAATAGAACTCTGCTGTATATTAAACGTAAAATTTAAATTAAAGCTGTTAGTATTGAAAGATTCGATAAATAATCTCAAAGTATCCACTCCGCCCTTCCAAATAATTAAAATATCATCTATAAAGCGCCACCATAGGACGAGGTCACCCCCAGCCACACCAGATGTCACATGCTGACCCTCCCACCTATGCATGTACAAATTGGCGTAGCTGGGGGCAAATCTCGGTCCCATGGTAGTCCCACATTCCTGCAAATAAAAAGTCCTCTCAAAACAAAAATAATTATGCTTCAAGATGAACATCATCGCCTCTGATAAAAAATCTATTTGGATGGGAGGTAACGATCCATCCTCCCTCAACCACTCAGTAACCTCCGATACTCCCTTAACATGGGGGATGGAAGTATATAAGGAAACCACATCTACTGTGGCCAAACAGTAATCTTCCTGCCAGACTAAACCATGGAGACTCTCTAAAATATGACCAGTGTCTCTAATATAAGACTCGGTCTTAACCACCAATGGTTGCAAGTATGTATCTATATACTGAGACAAATTACACGTTAAAGAATTAATTCCACTAATTATGGGTCTGCCGGGGTGTGCTTCAAGATTTTTGTTGATTTTTGGCAAAAAATTAAAAATAGCTACTTTACATTTTTCATTTAATAAAAAGTTAAATTCTGATTCCTTAAGGATGCCCTTATCTTTGCCCGAAAAGAGCAAAGTTCTCAATTCTTGGAGAAAGTTCAGTAGGATTACTATCCATAACTTTATAAGTAAAATAAATTCCCCTAAAATTCTGGATGCTTCTTTTAAATAATAATCACGCAACATAATAACAGAACCCCCCCCCCTTTGTCAGCCTGCTTGATGACCAGATTTCTGTTATTCCTTAAATTAGTACATGCTTGTCTTTCTTTAAAATTAAGATTAGGTTGGAATGGACGAGATCCAAGTTTCTCGAAATCTTTCAGGACCAAGTCCATAAATACCTCCAAGTTATGACCCTTCTCCCATACCGGAAAAATATCCGATGGATTCTTCAAATCGGAGTGTTTAAAAATAGACCTAGGTGGAGGGGAAGGAAGATCAACACCAGTGGTAGCTACCTTCTCTTTATTGAGAAAAAAATGCTTTCTCGTCAATTGTCTGAGAAATTTATGAGCATCAAGAAAAAGGGGGAAACTCCCTAGCTGTCTAGTCGGGGCAAATTTCAAACCCTTCTCTAGTAGCTCCAATTCTTTATTGGTAAGTTCTACTCCTGATATGTTAAAGATGCCTTTCCCCAGTTTCTTGTCTAACGGATTCATCAATCCTCCTCCCACTCCGATTGCTCCGATAGAACTCTCTTTTTTGCTGGTGGTTGGAGAGGGGAATATGCATTCGGGTGTGCCCAAATTGGGCCTGGGGGGACATCTTTGTTCTTCCTGGGGTTTCTGCCTCTGCCTAAAAAATGCGGATCCCTATAATGGTTTTGGGGGGCTGTGACCCAACCCCCCAATCTATCTTTTACTTTAGATGGAGTTTTTGATGGACCGGTTTTGGGTTTAGCACCTTCCCCCTCAAGCCTTTTAGTGGGTTTATAACTACATTGTCCCAGTGGTTCCACATTACTGCCCTGAAATCTATTTAGATAATTAGGGTTTTTATTTCTGTTACCAAAATTGTTAGGATTAGTAGCTCTTTTCAAATGTTGTTTCCGTAAGAAATGGGCATTTCCATCTTTGAAATCTCTTTGGTCTCTCTTAAATTTATCATCTTTTCTTTTTGACACTATAGGTGTCACCTCCACTAAACTCCGGATTTTAATTGTATGATTGAAAACAGCGTTTTTTCAAATTGGGGATATTATTTAAATGCATTGTGGGATCTGTATGTATTATTTACTTTTGCCCTGATGAAGTCCATTGTATGCCTGGACGAAACGCGTTGGCTTTTATATTTTACTTAAAATCCTTTTTACCACTATTGGAACCGGCTTTTGGCTCTTATCTCCTGTGACGGCAGGGTGTCTGGTCTGGCTGTACTAATCCAAAGGAGTGGTAATTGAGATACATGCGCATTACCTTTGTACTATCTGTGAGTGCAATATATAAAAAGGGGGCCTATATGTACCCGATTTGATGATTTTCTGCACCATGATCTGCTTTCTTGTCTCTCTTTAGAATTCATCCCCATTTTTTCTGTTTTATTCTGTGTATCTGTTGGCGCCACTGGGAAGAGACGCCTGGGGAAGAGAGACTCTCTAACAAAGATTTTAAGTTATGTATTATTACTTTGTGTGATCACACGGTTTTGTTTTTTTGCTCATTTTTATAAATGTCAGCCGGTCTACAGAGTCGGTGGACAGATGCACTCTTTTGTCTGTGACAAAACCTCCAGCGGCACTGAACGTCCTTTCAGAAAGCATGCTAGATGAAGGGCAACCTAGTAGCTGCATAGCATATTGGCTAAGTTCTGGCCAGTGATCCAATCTCAACACCCAGTAAGCCATTGGATCATCTGCTGGAAAGGTATCCAGGTCTGCCCTTGCCCCTATGTAGTTCTGCACCATATGGTGAAGATGCTGGCAATGGGTGCCTACATTTGATGTCCCTGGGCATCGAGGACAAAAAAAATAAAAAAATGCATCAGTCAAGCGGCCCTGGCCTTCACCACTATTCCTACGATCATCCGCAGCCTCAGAAGCACGTGTGTCAGCACTTGGTAATCTACCAGTGCCTGGAAAGGTGTTACACAAGTGTCGCTTTAGAGCGTCCTCAAGTTTTTTCATCCTGTGATTCCTCTGTGCGGGCAGGATGAGCTCTGCAACTTTACCCTTGTATCATGGATCAAGAAGGGTTGCCAACCAGTAATGATCCCTCTCCTTGATAGCACGAATCCTGGGATCCTTTAGCAGGCTTTGCAGGATAAGGGAGCCCATGCAGCGTAGGTTGGATGTGGCATTAGCTTCCGAGTCTTCCTGGTCAATGAGGATGACCGTATCGTGCACTTCCTCCTCCCAGCCACGCACTAGCCCTTGTGTTTCTGGGCACACGAAACCCTCCCTTGAGGAATCCCCACCTTCAATGCCCCCACTACTTAAATATTCTGCCTCCTCCTCATCCTCCTCCTGTCAGATCGGAGTAGGACCTGCTGGAATGCTGTCTGCGGAAAGACTGGGGCCTTGAGAGCTAGGGCAGGCCTCCTCTTCCTCCCGCTGCTCTGCCTCTAGAGCCACATCTATAATTCCCCGCAGAGTGTGCTCCAGCAGGAACACTAAAGGAATTGTGTCACTGATGCATGCACTGTCCCTGCTCACCATCCTCGTTGCCTCCTCAAATGGTGACAGTACAGTGCATGCATCCTTGATCATCAGCCACTGCAGGGGGCAACAAAAACCAAGTTGACCTGAACCTGTCCTTGTGCCATACTCACACAGGTACTCGTTGATGGCCCTCTGCTGCTTGTGCAGACGCTGCAGCATTGCTAATGTCGAGTTCCAACCTGGTGGGCATGTCACAGATCAGATGGTTTGTGGGAAGGTGGAATTCTCTTTGAATTTCTGGCAGGCGAACGCTTGCTGGGAATGACCGTCTGAAGTGGCTGCAGACTTTTCTGGCCTGGATGAGAAGCTCTGGCAGCCCTGGGTACTTGGTTAGGAAATGCTGTACCACTAGATTTAGGACATGTGCTAGGCATGGTACATGCATCAATTTACCCTTGTGTAGGGCGGAGAGAAGGTTGCTGCCATTATCGCAGATGATCATTCCCAGCTGAAGCTGGCGTGGTTTTTTAACCATCTCTGCACCTGCCCCTGCAGAGCTGACAGAATTTCTGGCCCGGTGTGGCTCCTGTCCCCTAAACAAACCAGCTCAAGCACAGTATGGCATCTTTTTGCTTGAGCCATTGCGTAGACCCTGTCAAGCGTCGGTTTAACTGCCACTTTGCCAGAGACAGAGGAGGAAGAGGGAGAGGTGGTGGTGGTGGAGCAGACAGACCTCATACAAGCAGCTTTCTGGAGGCATGGTGGATGAACAAGCTCCAGCACAGAGCCCCGTCTTGGATCCCTCCCAGCTGCAATCAGAGTTACCCAGTGTGCCATGAAGGAAATGTAAGGACCCTGTCCATGCTTGCTGGACCACGTGTCTAAAGTCACATGCACCTTGTTGCTGACTGCCTTTCCCAATGACTGGATAACATTATCTTCCATGTGCTGGTATAGTGCTGGAATGGCCTTGCGTGAAAAGTAATGGTGTTTTGGAACCTGCCACTGTGGTACAGCACATTCAGCAAATTCACAGAAGGGAGCAGAGTCCACCAGCTGGAAAGGCAGCAGCTGCAATGCGAGTAATTTTGCTAAGCTGGCATTTAGACGCTGTGCTTGGGGATGGTTGGGACTATATTTTTTCTTACACTGCAGCAGCTGCGGCAACGTAATCTGACTGCGTAAATCTTCAGCTGCTGGGATGATGTCACATTGTGAGGAAGGACCTGGTACATCCATTACTGTAGCATCATCCCTGTCGGTGGAGGTTGTAGGCAATGACATGGCAGGACATACAGTGGGGGTAGAGACAGATGAGGAGGAGGAGGACCTACGCAAAGTTTTGCGCCAACGGGATGTGTGGCAGTTGTTCATATGTCGCCTCAAGCATGTGGTACCCAAGTGTCCGGTATCTTTCCCACGCTTAAGCCTCATCTGACATAGATTACAAATAGCAACGCTGCGCTCTACTGCACATTTCTTAAAGAACTCCCAGACAACAGAGTTCCTGCATGTGTTCTTTGAGACAACAGCGCTCTGCACTGCACAGATCACCTCAATTCCCAAATGTTTTGTAGAAATTAGTGACACCCAAAATACTGTGTGGTACTGGCTGTGTGACAAGAGACAGATCACCTCAATTCACAAATGTTTTAAAGAAATTAGTGACCCCCAAAATACTTTCGTGGTACTGGCTGTGTGACAAGAGACAGATCACCTCAATTCACAAATGTTTTAAAGAAATTAGTGAGCCCCAAAATACTGCGTGGTACTGGCTGTGTGACAAGAGACAGATCACCTCAATTCACAAATGTTTTGTAGAAATTAGTGACACCCAAAATACTTTGTGGTACTGGATATGTGACAAGAGACAGAACACCTCAATTCCCAAATGTTTTGTAGAAATTAGTGACACCCAAAATACTGCGTGGTACTGGCTGTGTGACAAGAGACAGATCACCTCAATTCACAAATGTTTTAAAGAAATTAGTGAGCCCCAAAATACTGCGTGGTACTGGCTGTGTGACAAGAGACAGATCACCTCAATTCACAAATGTTTTGTAGAAATTAGTGACCCCCAAAATACTGTGTGGTACTGGCTGTGTGACAAGAGACAGATCACCTCAATTCACAAATGTTTTGTAGAAATTAGTGAGCCCCAAAATACTGCGTGGTACTGGATGTGTGACAAGAGACAGATCACCTCAATTCCCAAATGTTTTGTAGAAATTAGTGACCCCCAAAATACTGTGTGGTACTGGCTGTGTGACAAGAGACAGATCCCCTCAATTCACAAATGTTTTAAAGAAATTAGTGACCCCAAAATACTGTGTGGTACTGGCTGTGTGACAAGAGACAGATCACCTCAATTCACAAATGTTTTAAAGAAATTAGTGACCCCCAAAATACTGCGTGGTAAGGGCTGTGTGACAAGAGACAGATCACCTCAATTCACAAACGTTTTAAAGAAATTAGTGAGCCCCAAAATACTGCGTGGTACTGGCTGTGTGACAAGAGACAGATCACCTCAATTCACAAATGTTTTGTAGAAATTAGTGACCCCCAAAATACTGCGTGGTACTGGCCGTGTGACAAGAGACAGATCACATCAATTCACAAATGTTTTATAGAAATTTGTAACCCCCAAAAAGACTTGCTGGCACAGTGACAAGACACAGAAGATCACCTCAATTCACAAATGTTTTAAAGAAATTTGTAACCCCCAAAAAGACTTGCTGGCACAGTGACAAGACACAGAAGATTACTTCAATTCACAAATGTTTTAAAGAAATTTTTAACCCCCAAAATACTTGCTGGCACAGTGACAAGACACAGAAGATTACCTCAATTCACAAATGTTTTAAAGAAATTTTTAACCCCCAAAATACTTGCTGGCACAGTGACAAGACACAGAAGATCACCTCAATTCACAAATGTTTTAAAGAAATTTGTAACCCCCAAAAAGACTTGCTGGCACAGTGACAAGACACAGAAGATCACCTCAATTCACAAATGTTTTAAAGAAATTTGTAACCCCCAAAAAGACTTGATGGCAGAGTGACAAGACACAGAAGATCACCTCAATTCACAAATGTTTTAAAGAAATTTGTAACCCCCCAAAAGACTTGATGGCACAGTGACAAGACACAGAAGATCACCTCAATTCACAAATGTTTTAAAGAAATTTGTAACCCCCAAAATACTTGCTGGCTGTGTGACAAGACACAGAAGATCACCTCAATTCACAAATGTTTTAAAGAAATTTGTAACCCCCAAAAAAACTTGCTGGCACAGTGACAAGACACACATCACCTAAATTCCCTGATATTTGGTAGAAATGAGACCCCCGACCCCCCCAGTAGCGTGGCAGACCGGCAGTAACAACACACAACAATCTCCTCTGAAATCTCCTCTCAAAATGCGTGCTGTAGCTATGCGTGGAAACCTTATATAGTGTACTGCGGGAGTTAGCTCTGTGAGCCCATGATTTGGCAAAATTTGCCCAATCAGGACTCTGAGCCGTGATTGGCATACTGTTGAACCTGTCTTGCACCAGACCTGTGGTCAGGTGCAAGGCTGTAGCAAATTACGAGCTTCAGGCCAGTGGGAAAATGCATTGTGGTCCATTGTGATGCATTGTGGTCGAACATGCGGCAAACACCTGGAAATGTTCGGAGTTCGCAATCTAATCGAACAGGCTAAGTTCGGATCGAACTCCGAACCGTCCAAAGCGAGCAGCTCATCCCT
This sequence comes from Leptobrachium leishanense, assembly GCA_009667805.1. Classification (NCBI taxonomy): domain Eukaryota; kingdom Metazoa; phylum Chordata; class Amphibia; order Anura; family Megophryidae; genus Leptobrachium; species Leptobrachium leishanense. The sequence goes on along the minus strand of CM019069.1, from coordinate 134,048,745 downwards.
ATTCTGGACCTACTGCTCTCCATTGGAGAAGACCCCAGGACAATACCCAACTACCATTCACTGGAGATACTCACATGGCGGCCTGTTGTAGATTTGCAAGGTCCGTCTGCATGCTGTGGTGCGACATTAAAGTGAATGCGTGCTTGCTGAGTTCCCCCTTCCAGTTCCAAAGCTCACCCTAAAACATAGGCACAAGTCACCAGGAATGGAAAGTATTTATCATATATACTCAATGCATTACACAATGTCAACATCTATACATAACACAAACATTGTATCAGATACATTTCATTTGCAGCTGCCTGGCTATGCCTGGATCCTAATAACATATACTTCCAAAGGGACTGTGACTCGATCCTACATTCTGCAAATATCTGTCAAGACCTGCTGTCAAAATTAAATAAAAATGAATTTCTAGATACTGCACCAGGCACTTTGTGTAATGAAATTAATCTATGTGGATAAACATTGAATTTTGCACATTTATCATTTACTGGGTGATTTGAATTAACAGCCTGTGGGTTTATTCGTTATACAGTAACATTTATTATAGTCAAACAGAATTAGTTGCTTGGTAATACTGACGCTATTCATATGCATAGCTGAAATGTGTATATTAGTCATTTCGAATAGTTGTGTAGATTGGATAAACTGCATTAGTCCAAATGCCAAAATGCCAAAAGAGTGCCAAAATCACAGAGTATAGCAGTATGTAGAGATAGCTTTTTTACTGGACTATTGTTACATTTAAAAGACAAGCTTTTGAGAGTATAACCTCTCTTCTTCAGGTTAGGACGCTATACTGAGCAAAATCATAGAATTGAACATTAAAGGGCACAAGTTTGGGGGGTTGGGATATATGTCGTAAATAGTGAGAGTGTTTTTTCGCTTTCTCTTTTTCTTCTCTGGTTTTTCTTTCAAGTTGTGTTATTGACCCCCTCCTCTGTATGCACAATCTTATCAGATGTACATCATGATCTTATCACTGTTGTTTTTGGGGCCTTAGATCTTGTAACCATAGCTCCCTCTACCTTTGTGCCCTCACCCTCCTTGGCACCCTTGCCCACATTGTACTTGGCCACTGTGCCTGTTGGAGAGGTGTAAATGCCGGCCTCTTGCCAAGGGATCGTGGACCAATTTGGCAAAGCCATTTCTCAAGGACAATGGGCATAAGGGTTACCTAACGGTTAATGAGTTAGAAATACATTTATCGTGAAACTGTATTATAGGAGTTAGTTAGTGTTAGAGATACAATTTGTTAGATATACGTATTGTTCTTGCTACCTGTTTGTTCTTAGATTAATCTGATGTTGTTGTCTGTTAATCCTTTCTAGTGTGTACTAATCAGGTTTCTGTGTCTTCTGAAGGAATTCAACTCCCCCTCCTGTAGACAATGTATTCTGTTGACTGTGTCATGTTATCTCCCCCCTCTCTGTTTTCCATATAACTGCTCTAATTTCCATTACAGCTATTCATTCCCCTACATTAAAGGAACACTCTAAGATAAAAATCACCCCCCTTTTTTAAATTATATTATAGCTATTGCCCTACCTAGTTATACAGTATTTTTTTATTTTTTTTAAATGTAATACTTACCCTAAAAACCACTTGTTTCCAACGGCATTTTTTTTTATACTCCCCTCCCTCCTCTTCCGCACCCGTCCTGTTAAATCTTCAACTTGACTAATGGTTTACGTGAGAAGCGCGCATGCGCGCCTCTCACGTAAACCAGCCAATCAGCAGGCTTCCTCCCAGGTCCATCTTCTTTGATTAGTGTTGCGCGCAACACTAATCTCAGATGCTGCTGCCAGCTACTGCAGCGAGTTGGAGACGTCATCTCATCTTGAGAGTTTACAGCAACAGATTCCAAATACAAATAGCACACTTGAAATGAACTCCGGGCCTTTTATCTGCACATTGTAATTGGGGTAATGAGGGAATATCACACACCTGGCCATGGAACAGCTGAGAAACCAATTGTCCCATTACCTTTGGTCCCTTAACAAGTGGGAGGCACATCTGCAAACTGCTGTAAGTCCTACACGGTTCACCTGAGTTGGATGTACATACCCTTAAATTAAAGCTGACAGTCTGCAGTTAAAGCACATTGTGTTTGTTTCATTCCAACTCCATTGTGGTGGTGTATAGAGCCAAAGATGTTAGAATTGTGTCGATGTCCCAATATTTCTGGACCTGACTGTATATATTACACACAGTATATAGGCAAAACCGTAGTGTTGCCATAGTTTAAGGTCTGAATGGGTTTCTATATCATATTTTAGATTTTCAAACGCCCATATCTTTGGAGTGGGCTGATATTTCTGGCTGAAATATGGCAGTTACATCTGGACAGCGAATCACTGCAAAGCTGGAGACGTATGCGTAATTTGGTTAGGTAGATTTTGAGATTTTTGAGATTGAAAAGACGGATGGTTGAGCAGAACTTCCCATTGACTTAACATTGAACACCAATTGTTGCACCAATGTGCTTGAAAGTATACATGTTTGATTAAGGCTGGGGTCAGACTAGCGCAATTTTAATGTGCGTTTAGGTGCACTTAATCACGGCCGCAGTAGCAGCAAATGACGTGCAATGATGGCCAATATACGAAGTACGGCCGCACGAAAGTCCGGCCGCGCAACGCAAGTGGAATGCATTTTTTCGAGAACGCAGAACCGCTAGTACTGACGTACAGAGTGCGCTGCGTCCGCTAGCGGCATGTGTGCGTGATTAGGAGATGTCAGACGCTGCTCATGTCCGGCCAACATAACGTCCAGACACCCAAAGTTTCCTGGTCTGGATCCGTAAAAAATCAAGCATGAAAATGCGCACCGTATGACCGTTTTCGCGCATTCCGTGAAAAAATACAGCAATGCGTTCGGACGCACTTTTTGACGGTTGCTGCGAAAAATGCGTTAGTCTGACTCTAGCCTAAGAGAAATTTTTTATTTATGGTTTTCCAATTCTCTATATATTTGTTTTCAGCAGTATAGATTTGCATTATTGTCAAGACATACGTGAACATTCCTCTGCCATGGGATTCAGTAGTCAGATCTTGACCGTCACAGCTGTGACGAGTAACCAGTATCTTACCTTCGCCTGTTGGTGCTCGTACTGCAGTAACTGGCTAAGCAGCATCTCATGAATCGCAAAACCAGATGTCTTTTTGCTTAAGACTGTGTCCCTCTGAAAGAAATTTGATAAATTTGTAATTTTATACAAAACGATTTATTTTAATCCATGGTGAACAGGATTCCAGCTGGGAATAAAAAAATTTCATCTCCTGAAGAAATTAATCTCTGTCAGCCAAGATTTAATTTCTCTAAGGTCTGATCTCAGAAAGGGGTACAAGTACGAGCGGCAAGAAAACTCTACATGTACCTGGGCATTGTCCATTGCAGGCGTCAGCAGCCCTGGCCACGGAGACATTTTGAAACCACATCTTTCAAGATGCTCAGTTACTTTTTAGGTTGGTTGAACCTCATGGGAGATGTAGTTCCAAAACATCTGGAGGACCAAGGTCGCCGACCCCTGGTCTAAGGGTTTATGTAATATTAAACAAAAGAAAATTGATAGCAAGTAAAAAAAATGTGCTGCCCATCAGGTGATAAACTATATTTTCCATGGATCGGCAACCTTCGATCAACTTGGCAGGACCCAACTAAACCATCCAAAAAAAACAAACAAAATTGAATGACTACCACGATCAACCACAAAATACATCATACTAATGCTTATCATGAATGGTTTGGAACCAATAATATTATCAATATGAATTTACAACTCTTATAATACAGGTAAAAAGGAAATAACAGTATTAATAAAGCAGCGCAACAAATGTGCAATTTGTGACAATCATTGAACATTTACCCCATCTGGTGACTAGGAGTATCAAACTAGCGGGCTTGTCCAGCAACCTCCTTTTTTCTCCATTTTATTCTCCTTTAGCTCCCTGCTGGAACCACTACAGAACTTTCTCAAACCTAAAGGTGAACTGTCTTCCTTGACCTAACTCAAGAAACCAAAGTCACTATTCTGTTCAAGCTAATAACAGAGAAGGAGCTGCAAATGTGGAAAGAAGGCCAACAAGCATCACCGGATCCCCGCTAATAGCTCTAGTCCAACCGAGCTGTTATATAATGGCTGATACCGGAAATGGACATGTCAAGCTGGTGGCCATTCCAGCAGGCCATATAACTCTACACAGAGTTACGAGAGACCCACGCAAGAACACATTTCTGTGATCTCATGGGATTGTGCAGAATTGTCAGAAGGACTGGACACCAGTAAACGATTGCGACTGGAATAGGCCATGTGCCATTAGAGATAACACAAGGGGCTGTTCTACGTGGAGACTCAATCTTTAATGCCAATGGCTCATCTGGAATTATAGGGATCATCGAGCCTGCAAGCTGACGTTCACTGCGGTAGCTCGTGGGAGTTGGTTTTTTTGTACTGAGAACCACTTGTCAACTGGGACTATTTATGATCATTTCTTGGTTACCTACCTGTACTGGTTTATAACGTAAAGTGGAAAGAGTAATTCCTAAATATAATTGTTCTAGGTTTTGTTACAGTGGTTAAAATATTTTTTCAGTAATTAATTTTTTTAACAAAGAAATTGGTTATTGCCACCCCAAAGATCATAACTTGACCCGTGATAAACATGCACATGCCCCTCATTAAGCTCACCTGATTTGTGATTAGTTTGATGATAAGGTGACAGTCTCCTTGAACTCGAGAGGAACTTGTTCTGGGTTCCAACCTGAACCACTTTTCTGCTCCCCCGACTAGGATCTCCTGCAATTAATCAAATTTCCGATTATATTATTTGCGTTATTATATCTGTGTGCGTAATGGTCAATGTTTTGATTTATTGAAGGGAGAAAATAAAGAAACAAAGAGGGTTTATCATAACTTCACACAAGCACATTATGAGTGAGCAGGGTTAAGGGTCTACCCACTAAAAGCCAAATTGCCACCATTGCCAAAAAGTTGACGTGAGTCAATCGTTGGAGTTGGCTTCAGTGATCGAATGAGGAAATGTTGACTAATACCATAGAGTTATATGAAAGCTAGATTTTCCTATTTTTGTAGCGTTATCCAGCTTGCTCTAAGTACTGTGTAGAAAATATATTAATAATTGACAAAATAAAGCGTAATCTACATGGAAAACAGTATGAAGTTTCAGAATACCTAGATCCCAGTTGAGAGTTTGGTTTTAAAGGAAACATTTACATTTTAAACCAAGAAATGCCAATTGTTCGGAATATTGGGATTTTTTTTACAGTTTCTTTTTAAATACTTTATACCTCATTCCTAATTAATGCATTTATAGTATAGGAGGATTTCCCTTTACCATATCCATGCATTTTCACCTATTAATCTTTGTGTTTATTTACGAAGTGGTCCTATTCCCATTACAGAAGGTGGCCTTTCTTTACTACCTGTGAAAACCTAGGCAAGCATGGTATGCTGTAGACATTTGCTGGTGGGCTCAAGAAAGGCAACTATTGAAGATAACTATCTAGACCACCCACAGGCTCTGTTGTGTAGAGTATGGCCCAGAAGACTCTACGTTTTGCACATGCAGAAACAAATACATCAAAACAGAAGGTCATCTAAAACAGTGGTTCTCAACCCTGGTCCTCAAGTCCCCCTAACAGGCCAGATTTAAGGGATCACCTTGGGGAGATGCAGACTGAATCCTGAATCACTGAGCACCAAATTATATCACCTGAGCTGTGCTTCAGATATCTGGCAAACCTGGCCTGTTAGGGGGACTTGAGGGTTGGGAACCACTGATCTAAGATATTAAAATAATTTCACTACATACATTGGTCTGGACTCATTTTGGCAGGTCAGATATTCCTTAGAAATTTATGTTTTGCACTTTTTTTAAACATAATGAGCGAGGTAATTTACAGGCTTGTGAGGAGCCAAGGTCTAAGGCTGGGGTCAGACCAGCGCACTTTTAACGTGTGTTCTGGCGCACATAATTACGGCCGCACTAGCAGCAGATGACGGGCAATGACGGCCAATATACGATGTACGGCCGCACAAAAGTCCGGCTGTGCAACGCAAGTGGAATTTGAACGCATTTTTCTGAGAACGCTGAACCGCTAGTACTGACGTACTGAGTGCGCAGCTGCGGCATAGCGGCGTGTGTGCGTGATTAGGAGATGTCAGACACTGCTAATGTCCAGCCTACATAACGTCCAGACGCAAAAAGAGTTTTATTGATGATCCGTACAAAATCACGCCAGAAAATGCGCGTCGTCTGACTGTTTTTGCGCATTCCGTGAAAAAATACGTCATTGCGTTCGGACGCACTTTTTCACGTTCGCGGGGAAAAATGCTTTCGTCTGACCCTAGCCTAAATGTTTTCTTCAATTCTGCGTTATATTTTTTGCTGCTTTTATACTAAAAGCTAGAGGTATGTTTTAAGTGATTGTTTAAAACACTTGAAGTTCTCGTTTGAGCGTTGCCTTCTACATGTAATTCCATAATCTCAAAATAATTTGTATTATTGGTTGTTTTAATTTAATAATAATTATTAACAGTTTTTATGTTTTGGTTAGCTATATATAAATTATACTATTACTAAAGTTAATATTTTTGTTGTATTAGTTTCCCATTAGAAAGGAATGTGGAAGAGGTTATCCATATAAAATTTTCTGCTGCCATTAATAATAAAAATAATGATACATTTTATAATTTTTTGTCGTTTTACTTTCCCATTGGATATTATAAAGGACTGTGGAGGAGGTTAAGAAGATTAATACCAATCAATTTTTTTTTTGTTGTTTAACTCTTTCATTTTATATTAAAATAGATTGTGGAAAATGTTAGCAATGTATAAAAATAGAAAATTATAGTAGTAATAATAATTACTTTAGTAATACAGTTTTTGTGTTTGAGAAGATAGAAACATAGAAACATAGAAAAATGTCGGCAGATAAGAACCTTTCGGCCCATCTAGTCTGCCCAATTACATGGATACTTTACCTGGATTTATCTTTTGTTTAGGATAGCCGTATGCCTATCCCATGCCTGATTAAATTCAATTACTGTTTTGGCCTCTACCACTTCTACTGGAAGGACTGTTCCATGTATCCACCACCCTCTCAGTAAAATAATGCTTCCTGATGTTACTTTTAAACCTTTGCCCCTCTAATCTAAGACTATGTCCTCTTGTTTTGCTACTTTGTTTCCTTTTAAATATACTCCCTTCCTCTACCTTGTGGATTCCCTTTACGTATTTAAATGTTTCTATCATATCTCCTCTGTCTCGTCTTTTTTCCAAGCTGTACATGTTAAGATCATTAAGCCTTTCCTGGTAACTTTTCTCCTTCAAGCCGTACACCATTTTAGTAGCCCTTCTCTGAACTCTCTCTAAGATGTCTATATCCTTCTGGAGATACGGTCTCCAGTACTGCACACAGTACTCCAAGTGAGGTCTCACCAGTGCTCTGTACAGTGGCATGAGCACTTCCCTTTTCCTACTGCTAATACCTCTCCCTACACAACCAAGCATTCTGCCAGCATTTCCTGCTGCTCTATTACATTGACTACTTACCCTTAGATCCTCTGAAATAATAACCCCTAAATCCCTTTCCTCAGATGTTGAGGTTAGGACTGTATCAAATATTCTATATTCAGCCCTTGGGTTTTTACGTCCCAGGTGCATTATCTTGCACTTATCCACATTAAAACTCAATTGCCACAACTCCGACCATTTTTTTAGTTTACCTAAATCATTTGTCATTTGGCTGATAAGATAATTATATAAATAATAATAACAACAACAATCATTTTTGTATTTTTTTCTTGGTTAACTTTCCCATTATAAAGGAGTAGGAAAGAAGTTAGCTCTATATAAAATATAGTAATAAAATATTTTGTATTTTTTGTTATTTTACTAATCAAATTTATTTTATAAAGGACTTTAGAAGAATATATTAAAAATAATAATAATAAATTGTCATTTTGTTGTTGTAATAATAATCACTAGTAATACAGTGTTTTTGGATTAGTTCTGTATAAATGATACTACTACAACTAATAATAATAATAGTAAATTTTAGATTTTTGTTGGTTTACTTTTCCATTATAAAAGAATGTGGAAGCGGTCAGCTCTATATAAATAACACTACATCTTTTTACAATAATTATATATTTTGTTATTTTACTATACCATTTGACATTATAGAGGACTGTGGAGGAGGTTAGTAATAATAATAATACAAATATATTTTGTCTTCTCTTTTGTTGTTCCTCATTTTATATTATATAAGGATTGTAGAAAAATTTAACGGTAAATAAATGATAAAAAATAGTAACAATAAATTAATAATAATCATTAGTAATTCGGTTGGTGTGGTTTAATTTTCCATGTTATAAAGGACTGAGGAAAAAGATTAGTTCTATATATATATGATATTAGTCATAATCATAATAAGAATTATATATATAATATTTATATTACTAATAGCAAATAAATATATGTTGAAATTTCTTGTTTTACTTTCTCACTTTATAAAGGACTGTAGAAAAGCTTAGCTTTATAAAAACGATAATAATATTCATTATAATGGATTTTTGTGTTTCACCTTCCCATTTTAGATAGTGAAGCACTGTACAAAAGGGTTACTCGGGATACTTGATGGTAAAAATGATAATAATACAATTGGACTTTGAACAACCCTTTTATCCTCTTTCTAAATGACCATATTCTCTACAATTTGTGAAGCGGTGGTAGTTAAAAGTCGAGACGTGTACAATAGACGATGAGTCATTATTCTTCACACAAAATAAAATCACCTTGAAGCAGAAGCAATTAACTTTCTCCAGTTTACTTACATTAATGGGGATATTAAGGCATCCTAAAAAGTCATCTGCGTTATCCTCAGAGGACCCGCCAGTCCCGTTTGCTCTTGCTGACTTTACGATCTGTTTGAAGTACCTATGTAAAGACCACAATGGGCAACGCTCAATGCATCATCTCATATTTAAGAAGATATAGACCTTTGAGTAAGGGAACAGCAGATAGTGACAATGACGCGTACGGACACAGTGTAGGTACATAGGCTGGAAAAATACGTGCGTTCATCGAGTTCAGCCTCTCACGCATCTACTGCTGTTGATCCAAAAGAAGGCAAAAAACCCAGTCTGAATCTCTCGCCGAATATGCGACATACTGAGGAAAAATTCCTTCTTGGCCCCCGAATGGTGGTCAGATTTCTCCTTGGATCGAGCAGCTTTTACCCATATATTAAATCTTGTAACCTTTAATATTTTTTTCAGGAAGTCATCCAGTCGTTGTTTAAAAGTCTTTACAGACTCGTCTCTGACCCAACCACCTCAACAGGAAGAGAATTCCATTAAGGGACTATATTCATTATACTAATGATGACATTTGATCTCAATGTCAAGCCACGGGTAGTTATAATCTGGATAAAATGTCATTATTTCCATGATATGGGCAGTGACACCGAATGATAAATGTAGCTCAAAATAAATATTGAATACATGTTACCGCAGATAGTCGAGTATAGCGCGACCTGAATATAACGTGATGGATAGAGATTTATTATGGAAATGAGAGAATACTCAAGACTCGAATATAATGCGAGAAGCAAAATTATAAGAGTATCCTGTACCAGTAAACAATTACAAACCTTCCAGGTTCTCTTATCACAGTCAGGCACTCCCTCAGGCCAGGGTGCTCTGCTCTAGAATGATTGCAGTTGTTATTAAGTATGTACTGTGAATGTTTACATGTCCTGTTCATGTTCTGTTCAATAAAAACATGAAAACATATAATGTTTGTGTTGTATTACTTAAAGCAGACTGTGTTTTTCAAATTGTTGTGACTTAGATTAAGATCAGAGCACATTTTATGACCAATTCATGCAAAACTACACGTAATCCCAAAGGGTTCACATACTTTTTCTTGCCACTGTAGCTATTCACTCATTCATACAAACAAGCATGTTGAAGACCTAATACAATGCGGGCTCTTCAATAATAACGTTTCCTCTACACACACACAGCATATACATTTATAAGACAGCTTTAACCTTTTTGTGATAAGTGACTTGTCTGGTGAAACCAGGATTTAAATAGGTTTTGTCTAAGAAATTGTTATAATTGAGTTAAATTTAGATTTTCTGAGTCTGTCAATAGAAAACTATGCTTTTGATCCTGAATGTGAATTTGAATGTCCTGGGGATGAACCGACATTCTTGTCCATTTCACTCTAACGTCTTTGACAAAAATTCAGTTTTGACATTTAATGGCCCAACTGCAAACTTTTTAAGTTCGGCATGCTTCCAAATCCCACAGCTGCCCCACGGTTCACTGTTAGGACGTTCTGGTTTTCCAGCACAATTGCTATTGTCCAGGACAATCAAGACAACATTTTGCATTTTCAGAAAAGATTACATTGGTTTTGTGGGGGTTTTCACAGTTGTGAAAGCAATCACCTTGACAATATCAACAAAATTTGTTGATTTCTGACTGCTGATGCCACCAAGGACGCATTCCTTATCCACTCTCTTATAATCTCCCATCTAGACTACTGTAATAACCTACTGACTGGCCTTCCTATCTCCCGCCTCTCCCAGTACATCCTAAACACAACAGCCCAGTTTATCCATCTCACCCAACGTTCTGTCTATTCTGTCCTTCTCTGTGAATCCCTACATTGGCTCCCCATCCACAGCAGAATTAAACTCATATTACTCACCTTGACCTACAAAACCCTCATTAACGCCACTCCCCCGGACCGGTCTTCATCTATGCCCATAAGGAATATGACCAATCTTTCTTTCTTGAGCTGTAGCTCGGCTTGCATGGCAATTGAATGCTTTTCTCAGTCTGTCCAGTCAGTCAATATTTACGGGAAGTGGGTTTCGTGATATCCGCATCTCTTCTTCTCTCTCAATGTAGAAATGTGATTGATGATGGTATAAAGGAATGCACTCCTCATCTCCCACAGAGAAGAGCTGAGACCGATATGCTTCTCAATTTAGGTGTTGGTCCTGCAAGATACTTTTGGGCTTAGGGGCCCCATAAGAGCCATAGTAATGCTGGGTCCAGGCTCACCCTCTGGTAGGAAAAGCAGACGCAATGCCGAGCCAACACTTCAAGGAGCCCTGTAGGCCAAAGATCCTATGAGATGACTTTCCAGTGTCTGAATGATTTGATCTGACTAGTTGTGTGACAACGTAGGAGTGTTCCACCTCTTGTGGTTAACTAGGTCATCTGCCTAGAGAGAGGTGCAGCATTTGGTGAGGCCTGTAAATGTTTCCCAACTGGGGCTACGATATTGCTAAGCTTGGCCCTGCCTGGGACGACATCTATGTATGCTATTCTGTGCAATTTATTTTAGAGGTACAATGAAATATTTTATATATATTTTGGTACATTGAAGTAAATAATAAAGCATTGGTAGCAATTAACTCTCATTAAGTTTTCAAGGCATTTGTGAATCAAGTATAGAAGACGCTGTATCTCCAGTGTAGCGATATCCACCATTGTAAAAGGAACATTACAACATTTTCAATGTAATGATTTCTCACCAGCCTACATGGAGATGAAAAAAGTACGAAACAGAATATATGTGTAGCGCTGTTTTAAGATTGTGTTTGCTGCATTTACTTGTTGTGGCCACCAGAGGGAGACAGGGGCAATATGGACTATACTGGACACCAACGGAACTACAATTTCCATCGTGCTTTGCGGTGGAGACAGGAAGTGGGTGGGATAGAGAGGAAGGACATCCGCAGCCTCGTGCGGAGGAGAGCCAGCGTGAGCCGAGTGATGAAAGGTGGAAGACGCACGTGAGACTGCCAGGGATCGTGACCAGGCCGGAGAGCAGGCGCTGCCTCGCAGGTGCTGGAGATCGGGACAGTGACTTGGCAGAGACCTGCCTACGTACCGCTGAGAGGTTTGCACAGACATATAGTTCCGGTTGGACCCCGAGTAAGGAGACCGCGATGATCCATTGGGAGTGCAGGCGGTAGGCCGTAGTTTCTCATTGCGGAGATCGGACAAGCAAGGGAAGCGGATCCGGTAGCACAGAGTCCCAGTGTAAAAGTGGAGAGACATCCTTGATCGGGCAGCGGAACAGATTGTCTAATGGATGGGTGAGAGGCCTTCCAGGCCACAGTTCCAAGTATAACGAAGCACGCTGCATTATTGTTTAAATCTACAGGGCCCCAATGTGACTAGTCGAAGATTTGCTCATTCCATTCACTGGCCAGTTGAATACAGTACCCGGGTACCTGAGATCATACACATACACCTTTTTGAGACATTACTTTCACGGGACTTACACTCCAGAAATGAAGGGGTTAAACTTTTCTTTTGCCGCCGTGTGTTTTTCCCGCATTACGAAGTCCTGTCGTTTATATACCGTGTCTACATTATATATGCCGCTTTATTGGGATCAGTAAAGTATATAATCTATAAAATCCACAACAGTGCTGGTGTATATTTATTCCCTAGTGCGGTGAGACTAACCCGAGGTTAATTCAGCGGCTCCTCCGGGAGTGAGCGCTACATATGTAAAACAGATCTAGGTAATATATATATATATATATATATATACACAGTTGTGTTCAAAATTATTCAACCCCCACTGAAATTGAGTGTTTTGGCCAGTTTGACATTGATTTTGATCATTCAGTGATCTTGCTTACAATTAAATCAAAGAAGCACGTGTAGGTCAGACAAATATAACATAACATTTATAATGAAATAACCACAAATGTCTTTTCTGTGCTCACATCATTATCAGTTTTATTCAACCCCCAAGTGACATTCAATCTTAGTACTTAGTACAACATCCTTTTACAGTTATAACAGCTTTTAAACGTGAAGCATAGCTTGACACAAGTGTCTTGCAGCGATCTACGGGTATCTTCGCCCATTCGTCATGGGCAAAAGCCTCCAGTTCAGTCACATTCTTAGGCTTGCGCACTGCAACTGCTTTCTTTAAGTCCCACCAGAGGTTCTCAATCGGATTTAAGTCAGGTGACTGCGATGGCCACTCCAAAATGTTCCAGCCTTTAATTTGCAACCATGCTTGCATATGTTGCATATGGTTCTTTAAAAAGTCCTTGTAGGATTTCATTCTGAATACAATTACAAATGTACACTAAATTCCCTAAAACCCTTTACAGCATTGGGGGTTGAATAATTTTGAACACAACTCTATATATATAAATCACAAGTATAGCAGTACGTGGTGATACCTATTTTATTGGACTAACGTAACATTTAAAAGACAAGCTTTCAAGAGTATTACTCTCTTCCTCAGGTCTGGAAGCTTACTGATCAATTCTAGGAACTGATCCGTAAGCTTCCAGACCTGAGGAAGTGAGTAATACTCTCAAAAGCTTGTTACGTTAGTCCAATAAAAAAGGTATCACTACGTACTGCTATACACGTGATTTTTGCAAACCGGACTAACACGGCCTACCAAGAAAGAGCACTCCATATTATTGACCACCGTCTTACATAATTTTCTGTGAAAAAAACACAGTTTTAAAAAAGCTCAAAAAACCTGACTGAGGTAAAATGATGGGAATTCAGTACACAAGGTTATGATCATAATTTGCTTAAGCCTGTCACAGTCGCCAATGTACCCCATCTTTGACAGGTCCTATCTAATTTGACCGAGTCCGCACTTACAGGATCAACTCACCCTGGAGCTCCCGGCCTTCATAGGCTGTCATGGTGGAGCACCTGTGAACAGGGAGGAGTGCAAACCAAATTAGAGTTGTCAGCTCCCTATATAAAATAATATGGAGTGCTCTTTCTTGGTGTTTTGTATTTGTTGTTTTAGATGCACCCACTTAGTTTTGAGGTTGAGTGCAACCTTTTGCTGTTAAATATATATATATATATATAAGGTCACACATTTAGACTGGACGAAAGGAAATTCAGCCTAAAGCATAGGAAGGGTTATTTTACAGAGAGAACAATAAAACTGTGGAATTCTCTGCCTGTTGAGGTGGTTGGGTCAGAGTCTGCACAGACTTTTAAACAACAGCTGGATGACTTCTTGCAGAAACAGAATATTAAGGGTTATAATATTTAATATGTGGGTAAAAGCTTCCAGATCGAAAAGGAAATCTGATGCCATTCTGGGGTCAAGAAGGATTTTTTTTCCCAGTGTGTTGCATATTCGGCGAGCTCTTCATACTGTTTTTTTTGCCTTCTTTTGGATCAACAACAGTAGGTGATGTGTGAAAGGCTGAACTCTATGGACCCATGTCTTTTGTTTCAGACTATGTAACGATGTAATATATATAAATATATTTTCTTACGTAGCAGGCTTCACCTGGTGCTGTAAGACCAGAGCTACAGGGCAGATGGAGCCCATGTATGGTTTAAAAAAAACAAAGTGACTGGAGAACATCATGCTCACGGGAAAACCAGTGGTTTTATTGATTACGTCTCAGCTAATTTTCCACAGCAAACACTCAAATCCACTTGTCATTGCGCATGGCATCTTTCACGGAAATAGAAGGTTTGCAGGGAGATTCCTCAAATGATGGATTCTTTTAATAATAGATTTCTTCGGCTCCTGAGTTAATCCAGTGTAGAGTTGAGTATCGCAATGCGGATGCCTAACAAGAATTCATCACATATCTGTGTCAATCAAAAACTAAATATATTCAATAAATGTGCATGACGTCAGTCTCATAAGGCACTTTAATCTTTTAGGATTACCCTAGTGTGATATGAAATAGTTTTCGTGCCTGGTAAGATCTGTCCATTACGTCAAACTATAATCTGTATTGAGAATGAGAGTCTATACCGGTTGGTGGATTAATAAAGAAAGTATAACAAGATATTGCAATATATGTTGAGTATCCCATCACAGGTGCTTTGGACCGGAAGTTTTGGATTTTTTTTAAAAAAAATTTTTGCATATGATAACGAGGGGATCCTATGGAAAAGACTATGCAAAAAAAAAGCTGTGACAAAAAGAACGCGGTAAAAAAGATGTGTCTTTAAAAAAGATGCCCCAATTTGCGGCTGATTTTGGAAGCTTCAAATATGGCTGGGGCTGAATTAGGATGCTCAAAACTTGGCTGTAGCCAAATTTAATGCTCCAGGCTGAAGTGGAGAGTCATAATTTCCATAACTAGGGTTAGAAATTAGGGGTTGGGTTAAAAATTACAGTTAGATTTATAAGGGTTAGAAAATAGGGTTAGGATTAGGTTATTATTTGTGTCTGTGTTAGGGTTAGGATTACATTTAGGGTTGGCTTTCACCCTAACCATAAACCCTACCAATCTGCTCCATTTTTAGGCAACAGATTATGCCTTTTCTTTTGACGAGGTTCATGTTAGAAACATTTTAGAGACCCTAAGCTTATTTGACAGGTCCCTGCTGGACAAAAAGTGCTACTACATGCAGCTGGAGATCCGTGTTTCTGTGAAAGCAAAAAACGAATCTCCAAGTTGTTCAAATGACTTCAGCACCTTGGATGATATGTTCAAGGTGACGAAAATTTGGAGGCACAATCTAGAGCCCATTTGCAAACAAATCTCCTTTTCGGTGAACGAAACTCCTTTGCACTGCTCCAGATTTGACCAGATCGAGTTTACAAATTGTTGGACTCCTCCTGGGGCTTTTGAACATCGACTACACTTGACCATGGTAGATAAGAGGTTAAGATTTATGTATTATTCTCCTTTGTAATTCGACTTGTTATTTAGTGTTGTAGCACGTGACTTGTCGCAGGCACCGAGGAAGAGGGAAACATATTTTAGGTAAGAGGTTTCAAGAGAAAGACGCCATATCATATCTTACCTTCCCATGCCCTTAAAGCCACTGACTTCGTTAAGTTTTTTACACGCTTCTGCAACAGACACGTCATCATCGTGATCCCTGAAAGATCGAGTACAGCGTCATCATCAAAAAAATATGAATTTATACAAACTCACAGATTGTGTAGAAAACATGGCGTATTTTTTCACTTCTACGTGTTCTTCAGACTTTTTACTGCTTTGAGTATTTATTAACTGGAGATGATACTTGGTGTTTGGTTACCAGCATGTATATACATGAGTGCAGCCTGATTAGCTTTTTTCTTTACATATTATTGGGGCAAACAACTCTAGACACTAGATGGCGTCCATTATGTTCCAAAATTTAAAATTTAGTATACAGACCGTAGGTTATATGATAATTTGTATTGATCAATCCTGGCCAAGTTTGCAGTTTAGGATAGAGGTCAGCAACCTTGATATCTAGTTGTTTTGGAACTACATTTCCCAAGAGGCCCAGCCAACTTAATGAATCATCATAGGAAATGTAGTTCCTAAAGAGATACAGGGTTGAGGTTGCTGTCCCCTGGTTTAGAGGTATTGGTAATGATCATGCAGAGATTAGCTGTGTAGCTCCCCCTAAAAGAAAGTTGAGTGCCAAGTCCAGTTCTTCCACTCTATAGACCTTACGGATCAGGACAATTTTTATTCTTCGATGGTCACTATTACTGGCTTAACTGGAAAAGGGTCCATAATGGTTTTCTATAAGCATTTTTTGTAACAGAAAAAATAGCAAAAATATTCCACAAGTTTCCCCTTCCTGGTATTTACAGGGACGCTGTAGCAGTTCAACCTTAATCTATGCCAGCAAACCAAATCTCCTGCAGCTGGAGGCAGTGCTGCAAGAACAATTCACAGAGGTAGAAAAGTGGATCGCAGAGCGTGAGTGAGTTGGGGACCCCAAGTCCATAAGCCCTAACGATGACCTCAGAGTGGGCCTTTCCTGATGGAGATATCCTGTATCTTCACTTTCCCCCCTTTTTTACTTTTCTCTCTCTCTCTCCTTTCTTTTCCCTTTTCTTTTCTCTCTCTTCTTCTCCTCTTCTTCCCCCCTTCTTTTCTGGTACTCTCTTACCTCTCCCCCCTCTACATTGTGTCTTTCTCTCTTCCGCTCCTCTATGATGCCTGATGAGCAGCAGCAGGCCCTCGTGGCCTACAGTCCTGGTTCTGGTCTCTATCCCTCGACCTCGCGTGACATGGGATTTACGAGGACCTGGTCTTGATTCATCTGCTCGTGCCTGCCTGCCCCCTTGTATTTGATATACTCTGTTTGTTCTCGCTTATGTATTTTCTCTGTGCTGTACTTCTTTCATAATAAAAATTTTGAATTATAAAAAAAAGAAAAGTGGATTGCAGAAAACAAACTTTTCTAAATACTGACAAAACTGTCACAATGAGCTTTGGATCAGCACATAAACTACATCAATTGCAAGCTTCCAATCTATGCGTCAGGGCAAAATCAAATGGCACGCTGACCACAGTCACTTCTCTCAAATATCTAGGTATGTGGTTAGAACCAAATCTATCTTTTGGCCCTCACATCGAAAAACTCTCATCTAAACTTTACCCCAAACTAGGTGCCCTGTACAGAAACAAATCCTGCCTGTGCCCCGCGGTAAGAAAGCAAATTGTACAACATTTGCTTATGCCGGCTATTGAATACAGAGATGTAGTGTATGCAGCCGCCCCGCAAACACACCTCCAGAAACTTACTACATTGTATAACTCATTCTGTCGATTTGTGTTACAATGTAACTACACGACCCACCATTGTGACATGTTAAAAGAGCTAAACTGGCCGTCGCTGGACTCTAGACGCACTCTTCACCTTTCCAACCAGGTGTTTAAGAGCTTTTCTGGGAAGCTACCACCCTACCTGAATAGACTGCTTCCTCCAGCAGTTCCCTCATCCTATAACCTCCGATCCAGGACCAGCACCTTACTTGCAATACCACAATACAAAAAGAAAGTGGCTCGATCCATTTTCCTACAGAGCACCGCAATTATGGAATAACCTCCCAGACACCATCAAATCTTCCCCCAGTCTAAAGTCACTTAAGAGATCTCTATTAACATACCTCAATACAGAATGCACCTGTAAACATGTAACATAGTGACTATCAGGGTTATTCAGAGAGAGGTGAAAAGCAGGAGAATGACTGGAGAATGGAAAATTCTAGGTCAAAATAGCCAAACCAGAAAAATTCTCCCATTCATCTCACTTTCCAAATTGGCTATTTTGACCTAGAATTTTCCATTCTCCAGTCATTCTCCTGCTTTTCACCGCTCTCTGAATAACCCTGTATATTTCCTACATATTTATTTTCTGTGTTAATCTTTGTTAACAAGGACATACTTGAAAACGAGAGAAATCTCAATGTATCCTTCCTGGTATAAAACTTTATAAATAAATACCAAAAAGAAGGAAAATTTGGGCATATTTTTGCAAATTCTTGATTGATAAACATTTCCCTGTTATTGCACTATAGAAATACGCTGCTCTGTAATAAACAAAGAGCTAGATTTCTAAAATTCCAGATTGAACAACAGATGCAGACGTTTGTTTCAAGTAATTTAACACAGACAGATACAAATATGGAAACTGAAAAATCATAATTAACGCATTTTTGTTACAGGGAAGCACATACCAGATATCCAAGTGGAGGTGGTCTGTGTAAATATCATCTATTTCACTGAAAGAAAGAAAAAAAAAAAACATACTCAATATTAGGGAATAAAGGCAAAGATTTTGTTTATTGTTTCAAAAATTTATATTGTATCCAGTAATCAGGTTAGGTTTTCTATAATTTTCTATTATTTTTGTATTTAAAAGATTCTGAGTCCTATTCTGTGTATCACGCTAAGGCTGGGGTCAGACCAGCGCACTTTTAACGTGCGTTCTGGCGCACATAATTACGGCCGCACTAGCAGCAGATGACGGGCAATGACGGCCAATATACGATGTAAGGCCGCACAAAAGTCCGGCCGTGCAACGCAAGTGGAGTTTGAACGCATTTTTCTGAGAACGCTGAACCGCTAGTACTGACGTACTGAGTGCGCAGCTGCGACATAGCGGCGTGTTTGCGTGATTAGGAGATGTCAGACGCTGCTAATGTCCAGCCTACATAACGTCCAGACGCAAAAAGAGTTTTATTGACGATCCGTACAAAATCACGCCCGAAAATGTGCGTCGTCTGACTGTTTTTGCGCATTCCGTGAAAAAATACGTCAATACGTTCGGACGCACTTTTTCACGTTCGCGGAGAAAAATGCTTTCGTCTGACCCTAGCCTAAAATGTGGACACTAACAGGGGAAACCTGTGCCCCATTTCAATGGGGTACTCCGGGGCAGGTGTTGTCTCAGCACCTTGCCCTGGAACACAGCGCTAACCACTGTGATACTCGTGGCAGCACTTCCTCGCCGCTGTGAGTATCACCTCCAGGATTCCATAGGACTCCATGGAGGGATCTGCTGACGGGCCGTGAGCACTGCGCAATTTCACTCGCGCGGAGGGAGACTGGGGACTATTTGTTCCCAGTTTCACTCTGCTCCTGGGGATTGTACAGTTTATAGGTCACATTAAAGGTGGAAGAAGTTCTGAAATGATTTATCTTTATCTCATTATTTTACATCACAGAAATCTGTCATTTTAACAGGGGGGTGTAGATTTTTGCTATCCACTGTACTTGTGTCCACACAAGTAGATGCAAAACTGAAAAAAAACAACCAAAACAACAATGATACGTGGTCTGGAATGGAAAAAAAAGAGTTTCTGAGGGTACTTTGCTGCTTGGGCATTAGTGAGCAGATATGAAGATGACTAATCTCATTGAACTAGTTACTGGTTTGCTGTATGGTTTCCGTTCACTTAAAAGATTTACCTTCAGAGCATCACCATCTACTAGGCTGGGGCCTCGCGAACGCAGAGTATGCCTGTTGTAACACACATACTTTTGCACAGATGTACTTGTGGACACCACACGATGCGCATGAGTTTTAATGTTGAAGATGGAAAAAAAAGTGGGAAACATGGAAGCTGAAGAAGCTGTTGCGTTTTGTAGTTTCAGTTTTCTACGCACCTGAAAGATGTCAAATGAGCACTCGTCTGATGTCCTGTACTGACTATAGAAAGCAACATGTCCGAAGATATGTCCCAATGCGCATCCTAGCGTTTTGATGCGACCAAAAATCTGAGTCCAGTCTCACATTCGTGAAAAAGTGTGCGTCATGTGTTGTCCCCTATATGATCCATCAAAATTCTATGATGGACGTCATGATGCGCATTACAACGGACACATTTAGGGCCCAATTACAATGTTAACACGAACGTTAACACTCACTTACGTGAGCATTAACGTTTGCTTCGGTATTTACCGCATATTGCAATCCAAATGCAAACGGGTTAAAAAACCCGTTAGCGTTTGGTATCTTGTGTTTTTCAGCGCAAGGTTACTGTTCTTTGCGCTCCCTATACTTAACATGGGGAGCGCAAAGTGTTAATCAGCACTGGATTGCAAAGTCCCAGCGCTGATTAACGCCTGGCTCCGGTCAGCAAAAAATTAACCAGAGCCAGAACCTGGTGTTAACGGATTCCGCTTCTGCAGAATCTGTTAACACCAGCATTAAAGATAAAAAAAGGAATCTCATACTCACCCACTGTTCCGCGGCGAGGACCGCCATCTCTGTTCACCTCCTCCGGCTGGCGGGAGCAGGGAAAGACTGGGGGAAAAAAATCCCCCAGTCTCTCCCTGCGGGTCACTACGCCGACCGGCCGGATCGTCATGCGACCAGCAGGGGAGAACTCAATGGAGTCATATGGACTCCATTGAGTGGATGCTTGCGGCTGCGCTCAGCACTGCCGCGAGCATACAGCATTTAAGGCTAGGGTCAGACGAACGCATTTTTCACGTTGTCCGTGAAAAAGTGCATTCGAACGAATGGACGTATTTTTTCATGGAATACGCGATAGCGGTCATACGATGCGCATTTTCGTCCGTGATTTTGTACGGATCATCAATAAACCCTTTTTGCGTCTGGACGTTATGTTGGCCGGACGTGTGCAGCGTCTGACGTCTCCCAATCACGCAAAAACGCCGCTATACGGACGCAGCGCACTCTGTACGTCAGTAGTAGCGGTTTGACGTTCTCGAAAAAATGCGTTCGTTTGCCACTTGCGTTGCACGGACGAACTGTCGTGCGGCCGTTCGTCGTATGTTCCCCGGCATTGGACGTCATTTGCTGCTAGCACGGCCGTGATTTCGTGCGGCTAAACGCACGTTAAAACTGCGCTCGTCTGACCTTAGCCTTATCGTTCGCAAACAATGCAGGCAGCATTTTTTGCACCTGTATTGTGATGTGGCGTTAAAACGCAGGCGCAAGGAGGAAAACTGCGGGCGCCATAAGAGGACATACATTGTTGCTTTCGAAGTATTATAACTCTGTATTAACACAGGTTTTCTTTTATTTTACAGCACCTCATTACTTACAAATGGAAGTTTTCATTCCATACGGGATTCAAGGTATTGCTCTTGACTTCGGTGACTTGGATGTACTTTGCAGGCAGAAATTCCCTGACGCTTGATCGTTTTTCCATCTTATCTTTCTTTTTTCGGAAGCTGAATTTCCTCTCTTTCTTCTCTTCTGTCTCCTTCGCGCTTTGCATAATCATAATTCCGAGCATACAATACGGATCGCTGAAACCTTTCCCGGAAATAAAGAAATTAAAATAACAATTTGACGAAGCAGATTATTTAATGAGAGATAATAAATGGATGAAGATTATAATAAAGGCAAAAAAACTCCCGATATAATAAGAAATTGAAGGATAGGCTTATTAAAAATTGTATGAGAATAGGCTTGAACTACACTTTTTTCTAAGTTACCTGAGACTCTTTATTTCAGACTTTACGCAACAATTATAAGGTTTAATTAAATGTTAATTAAATGTTAATTGGAATTATGAGAAAATAAAACAATATAAAAGCAAGGTAAAAGCACGGCATTCGTGCCATCATGACAATTTGAAAATAAAAGCATAGGTAGTCTCCGCAGAGTGTTCAGGTACAACTGACACTTGGCACCAAAATTAATAAAGGGTGGTAAGTAAGTACCAGGACTGGCATGCCGGTCACGTACGCAATCCGCTGTGAGAAGAACCAAAAAACAGAGAAAGATAGAAACATAAAGATGTGATGAAAATGAGTGAAAGAAATAAAAAGTGCTGAGAATAAATAAGAGAAAAGTAGAAAGAGAGGGAAAAAGAGGTAGGAGGAGGAAAAGGGTAGAATTTCAAAACCTCTGAAACCACTATAAAACAATTGGGGAACACAATAAGAATATGTTAGCCCAAGCAAGACCCTCAGCATTCACCATCCAGGTATGGAATTGAGGCAGAGTCTGCATGAGCAACACTAGAACGTTGTCCCACCACTAGCCATATCCACAGGACAAGCAGTCAATGCCACAAAACAACTCATACACGCCCTGGTAATCTCCCGACTCGACTATTGCAATAATCTCTTATCTGGCCTCCCTCTGTCCCACCTCTCCCCCCTACAATCCATCCTGAACGCCTCCGCCAGGCTAATTCACCTCACCCGCCGCTCTGTCTCTGCCGCTCCCCTCTGCGAGTCCCTTCACTGGCTCCCCATCCACTGCAGAATTAAGTTCAAAATCCTTATCCTTACCTACAAAAGCCTCACTAACTCAGCTCCCCACTACCTGTCCTCACTAATCACCAAATACACCCCAGCCCGCTCCCTAAGGTCAAACAGTGACCTGCGCCTAGCTTCTCCCCGCATCACCTCTTCCCATGATAGACTGCAGGATTTCTCACGCGCAGCCCCCACTCTCTGGAACGCTCTCCCTCGTACTGTCAGACTTTCCCCTAACTTCTCTTCCTTCAAACGCTCCCTGAAAACATTCCTATTTAGGGAAGCCTACCACCCAACTCACTGACGCAACCATCAATCACTCTCACCTTACAGTCCTCTCCTCCTGTTTCCAACCCCAACCCTCCCAGATTGTGAGTTCCTACGGGAATAGGGCCCTCATCTCCTCCTGTACTGTTTGTCAAATGTTGTTCAATGTATTGTAACCCTGTCTATACTGTGCTTATTGTACAGCGCTGCGGAATATGCTGGCGCTTTATAAATAAAGAATAATAATAATAATAATAATGCAACTGTATACAGTAGCTCCCAGTAAAACCAGTGTCAGAGAACCTTTTCTGTCATTAGAACAGGTAGTGATGGTGGCACTCCGTCATGCTTCCACCGGAAGCGTACGGGGTTACTTGTAGGTTCTTGAATAGGGATACATTGTCTTACCAAAACGTCCAGGTCAAATGCATTACCATAAAGGAGGAAAAGATACAGCCCTGATGTTTGCAGAAAGGTGCACTGGTGCCACCTAAATTTGAGCATTGCATTGATGAAAGGTTCTTGACCTGACTTGTTTGATCTGTATGCTCATGTTAAATAAATGTAGGTGGCACCAGTGCACCTTTCTGCAAAAGCCAGCACTGTCTCTTTTCCTCCTTTTGGAGAAAATCTTCTATCATTCCATTTGGGAAACTCCACAAGAACGTAAATTGATCTCATCCCACTAGGAATCTATTTTCTCAAGGTGGGCACATGGAAAGACTGACAACTGAGAGGAATTGAAGCTTAAGCAGCCGACAGTACACAAAAGACAAGGGACTTTCATAGCACCTTAGTTGATATTGGTGAATGTAGAAGGAAGAAACATGCCAGTATTAATTACAACAAAGAATCCCTCATCTGTTGGACAACCAACTGGACAAGGGCCCAGAAGGAAGCAATGGAAGTACATGACCACCTAACAAGAGGATATGTGCCAACATTTCCCTGGCGACAACAACACATCAAGGACGCACTTGGGAACATAGTCAAAACAAAAGATGGAGTCTGATACTAGAATACGATGGATTTATAGGAGTTTTTTGTGTTATTCTAGAGGCTCCAGAGAGAGGAGAGTCTAGTCCAATGGAGTGTGGTCAGATTACGTCCTCGTTCCAACCTGCATATCTTGCACAAGGTGTAGACAATAGTGTTGAAGGAAAAAAATAATTCAGATGAAAATAAGTTTCATGAATCCAGGAATACAAGGTACCCCATCACGAGCATTAAAGGCTTAACAAGCATCCACCAAGCGCAAATCATCCAAAGAGTGCATGAGGTGACAATTCTCACCAGAAGGTATCAAGGATTGTCCCTGTGAAGTGACAACCCCAAGATCTAAAAATGGCTGCCAAGGTTAGGACACTTGCAATGAATTTGGAGAATTTGTGTAGGTTAAACACCAGAGAATTGTGATGCCTCGTCTTATTCAGAAGGTAGAGTGACACAAAGGTGCATCTAGTATTAGAAAACCCCTTAAGAACCATAAATCTACCATTTAGATCTAATAGAACCTCCTCCACCCTGATAGCACTAAACTATCCAGCTGGGGGAAAAATGACTGAAGATTAGGGAGGAGTCCAGCTGAAAAAGAGTCTCTTGTATATACACTACAGAAATTCATATATCATGTAATACATGAAACAACGTCTTCCTCTTCCCTGGGATATTCAGTCCCTTTACATTATATGTCAGGAGATGCAGCAAGTGCAATGTGTACATCTCTGATTATTGAAAAGTCGACTAAATGTCTGTGAGGGTTAGAGTTAGATGAAAAGGAAAGAAATTAATTCAGGGGTAGGAATAGTAGGGGGAGGAAGAGGAAAGGGTGTGAGAATGGATAGAGAAAAGAAGGTAACAAAAAGAAAGAATAGGAAGAACAAGTGAGCAAAAGATGGGAAAAGGGTGGAGAGAGGATGAGAGTAGAGAGTTTAGAACTCAATGAGAGGGTTTGCATCACTATGGAAGGAAATGCAGCACCAAAAGGGGAGTACCGAGTTCCCCACAAAAAAAGCTGTCAGTCCATCACAAGGAGATATAGTGCCAACAATCTGCACCAAAGGTTAACCAAAAAGAGAGATAAGGAAAAAAATATAGACAAAATAGGAACTAACAATCAACTAACATCAAGCATTTGTTACTGAAAATTTCATACAAGCATAAACAATCACTAAAAGATATGAAGCATGTTACTGCTCATGTAACCCATCCCAACCCAGGACCAGATTCCTGAGACAAGAATCAAACAACAACAGAAACATACATTTTCATGCCCACCAGGAGGAGAATCTCTATTCTCAAGCTGAAAACATGAAGCATAAGGAGCATCCAAAGTTTCACCCAGGTAAAAAAGGATGGGAAGCAGTCACATTAAGTCCGCTTTTTGCCTCTAATCGTAGGGTAGAATCTCTTGGACAACAGTCTTGGTCCGGCCAACTGCCCAACTAGACCATAAGTTAGGTCAGTTGAATTCTATAAATCCTAAGGCAAGGTTCTACAAGGTACTTCTGAGTTGTGGGCTGCCACAAGTAAGAGTAGAGCAGGTCTGGGCTACTTCTCTATTCACAGCGATCACGTGTTTTGGTATTGGTATTGCAGCGAACTCTGCCTTGCTGCCTCTGCAGACTACGGCCAATGTAGGTATCCATTGGTAAGTTTTACTGACTCCCTCCCAGTTCTCCACCTCAAGGACCTGGAGACCCATGACATTCAGAAAATGTGGGACATCAGCATGAGAACAGAGTGCATGCATGCTTCATTACAGGTAGCTATCATAGAGAACTGGAACCCCATCTGTATGGGATATCAGATGGTTGAATAACCATGATGAAAGGCTTGAGCATCTGGTGATCTGCAAATGAATAGGAGAGGTCCTGAAAAATCATAATATTGACACCTTCATTAGGCCAAGACTTGACCGTTTGGGCCATCTTATAGATCTCCTCCTGCATACCAAAGTAAGGCCAATTACGTCTCAAGGGAGGACTCTGTGATGCTGAGGGCCCTTGTAGTTTTTTTTTTAGAAAGGATTTTTACCAGGAAGGATACATTGAGATTTCTCTCGTTTTCACATATGTCCTGGGTGGCGAGTATGTTCCGTTAGGTGTCTTGCCCAAGGACACTTACTGGAGAGGTGCTCTTGCTGGAATCGAACTTATGTCTCCACAGGCTCTCTCCACGCAGAGCAGTGATGTTACCTCTACTCCTCCCAGCCGGTACTATGGACTTGGTCAATCTCAGTTGGGAGATCTCACTGAGAGGCCAGGGGGGAGTTCAAAACAGGTAGGCTGGCAAATCTATCATGTCTTCCATTACTCCCCATGATAGCAGGACCACGTATGGAGATTGTGTCGCCGAGACAAATTCTCAAGATCATCAGTGCAGAGAAGGAGTTCTGGATCCCAAAGAAAAGGAGGTTCCAGCAGTTGGGGAGGTACAGCAGGTTGTGGGGCCTGAGTTTCCAAATGAGAGACGTGTAAAGTGAGAGTCATGATATATGATCTCAGCATATCTGATATCATCTCGTGTTGGGAGTTGAAAGGGATTTGCACCCATCCGCCTGACAATGGGGCCTCCAAAGGTGATGAAGACAATGTCTTAGCAATAGCAGGTTGGTCAGCGAGCAGTGTCAGCATGTCAGGAACCATGCCTGCTGATGCATTAGATCCATGAAAGGTGCTGCCCCCTGGTCAGCAATACTACCAGCACTGATAGGGGTTAAAAAGTCAAGAACCAAAACACACCAAAACACACAAAACCACACCCCCTGTTTGTCCATAAAGGACCTCTCCCTCCTATGTTCAGTACCTCAGTATTGGTTTATCCCCTGATCTGTTCAGACGTTCATTCTGTATGTTCAATGATTCACCATGTACCAGACCCCTCTGCTTTGCCCACCGACCACCGCTTTGTGCCAATCCTCTGACCTCGAACTTCCCATTGACTACTCTCTGTCTAATCCATTGTACTGCGCTCTGGCATCACCCAGTATCCACTCCATCAAGGTACTGAGGTGTGGGTTCCCCTGCATACTGGGCTCAGACCCCCCCCCGAACTTTGGGTCCCACCATGGCCCGCGCCAGGTGCGATCCTGACAGAATACTGAGGTCAACAACTGAGCCCACGGGGTTACTGCCAGTCCTGGAGGAGCTGTCTTATCAACTGTGCGTGTGTCTGCAAGATCTATGGCAAGTAATAGACTCCTTAAAAGACCCCTTCACCAAGGTGCGTGTTCCCCCTGCGAGAAAGCATAAATGCCCACCGTCTCCTGAGTAGCGTGCCAGGAGGAAAGCCGCAGGTCTATGTATGTATTGCGGGGCAGGCTCCCACTGGTTGGTGAATTGTCCCGTGAGATCACCCAAGAGGCAAGATCCTGTGCTTAACCCTGCTGTAATCCCATAGACAGTCCCAGTGCCTGCACCTGCAGCAAATCCTAAATGAGCCAAGAAATCTAGGCCTGTTCATGTTTCCAAGCCCTCACCCAGAAGGCCTCCTGCATCCTCTCCTGCTTCCAGCAGGCATCGGCCCACCGAATCTCCTGTACCTGTGCCCGCTGTGCCCAGGGGTACAATGTCTCTGGAGACTAGCCCTGAAGAGGAGGAAGAGCCTATAACTCTTATGGACTTTGAAACCACCTTACCTGTGGAGCCAGAGCCTCCAACTCCCATGGAGGTTATGTCAATTCAGACTCCAGGGCTTTCTCCCAGACAGCTTCTTCCCAGCAGTGCTGTTTCCACCACCAACCCTGTATTGCGGAATAATCCCGCACCAGAAGATCCAAGGTCCTACTGCATACAGGGGACCTTCTCCATTCCAGATTCTGCTGCAGTCAACCTCCTCTACAACCCCACAACACCAGAACCCCTAAACCAGGATTGTGTATATGCAACCCTAGGAACGCAAGAAAGACCTGGCAAGATTAAGCGGAGTAATGAAGAGTAGAGCAGCGGCAAGCCAGCCCATGACTGCCACCTTGACACTGACAGTGGATCCTATCACTCCCAGCCAGCAAGAACCTCCACCGTCCTCCTGGTGCTGTCTTCCATATGAACCTGGGTCTGCAGACTGGGACACCGTGGACTCTGATTGATGGTGAGCTGCAGTTACAGACTGCTCAGCGCTCCAGGGGACCCCCAGGTCAACGTACAGGGTTTGTGGGGGCTACCACCACTCCTTCCTATGTGAGACCCTGGCAGGACTCCAGGCCACTCAGTGACTCCTCCGGTGATGAAGGACCTGGGGAAGAAATTCCTAGCGTGGTGCCACCTCATCGTGTGGGCACTATGATTACGGACGATTCTACTGTCCAGAGCACCCTGGAGGGCGAGACCTGTAAGGCTTCCAAGGCTAGGACTCGGAGACGCCAGCGGAAGAAACGCACTCAGACCAACAATACAGGACCCCTGGCTGAAATATCTCCAGACGCGGTACAGTCTCCCCCAATGCCATCTGCATATATGGGCACCATGTATTCCGGTACCTCTGACTCCTATCCGTGCCCATCAGTTGCTAGGAGTCTACGTGGTCATGGCACTCCCAAGCATCCAGATTCCTCACCTGAAGAACCGGATCCCTATACCGTACAGGGCACCATCGTTATACCCACCTGGGACCAGATATCAGGAACAAGGACTTTATCCCCTTGCCCGCAGGTGCCCAGCTACCAATTGAGTCTGAGTCATCCTGAGGCCTCCCCTTGCGACGGGTGTACTGTCAGGAACCATGCCTGATGATGCATCAGATCCATGAAAGGTGCTGCCCCCTGGTCATCACTACTACCAGCACTGATAGGGGTTAATAAGTCAAGCACCGAAACACACAAAACCACACCCCCTGTTTGTCCATAAAGGACATCTCCCTCCTATGTGCAGTACCTCAGTATTGGTTTATCCCCTGATCTGTTCAGACGTTCATTCTGTATGTTCATTGATTCACCGTGTACCAGACCCCTCTGCTTTGCCCACTGACCACCGCTTTGTGCCAATCCTCTGAACTTGGACCTCCCATTGACTACTCTCTGTCTAATCCATTGTACTGCACTCTGGCATCACCCAGTATCCACTCCATCAAGGTACTGAGGTGTAGGTTCCCCTGCATACTGGGCTCAGACCCCCCTGAACTTTGGGTCCCACCATGGCCCGCGCCAGGTGCGATCCTGACACAGCATCTGAAAAAAGTGCATATATTCTGGCAGCTGCCAGTTGTCATGGATGCCCAGTGTCTTTAGATTCTCCTTCTTGCCTTTCACCATATTGCAAATTGATGCTGAAAAGCTGTGTGTTTAAGCTGTGTGTTTTCAGGATAGGAAGCCACCATTCTCTGCTTAGCCATGCCTCCCATGACTTACTCATTTGACATAGTAACAAACGTATTTAAAGCAATGCATACATCTGTCATTTAGTCAAAAGAAAAACTTATTAACCTAGAAATATATATGTAAGCAGGCAATATGTCCCCATGAACACCATTCATGTATTTAGGAATATAGATACCAAAAATAGACTTAGCATGACTCTTGAATTCCACCTTTTTTCCCCAATTACTTATTTTCTTCAACCTCTACTTATATTTTCTCTAAAGCACCAATAAACAATGCCATAGGCGACACACATTACTGTATAACGCGTTAGCACAGAATCATAATAGTTTGAACAAATAAAGTCCTTCGAAGTCAATAATGGGTTTGTGGTTCCAAAAGTGAAACATTGAGGCTAATTCCATCCGAGACACAAGCTCTCCTTGCGTCTTGGATGGTGCGCCAGGTTACTGTACTATTCTGCCTCCCTAGCAAAGCTGTGAGGCGTGGGTGCTTGACTAACTAATTCTGTGTTGACCATTACTCACACGATGAAAGTTCAGCAGACAGTGTCAACTCAGCAAAACTGACAAGTAGAAAGATGAATCCAGTTGAGAACTTTAATGATCAGACTGACAATCTTTGTAATAGTGTACAGCAATGTAGGTGAAAAGACATTAGTTCTGTCCAGCATTGAGCAAAGATGGCTGCTAGTTGACCAGTAAGTACCTCAGAACTAGACTGAACAAAAAGGTGTGGAGCTAGCTGGATACAGCAAGGGTAAGGAAACCCAGCAGGAACAAAATAGCTATGAAATAATAGCTGTAAGCAGCAAAAGGCAGATTCAACACATACAGGGTTATTCAGAGAGTGTGAAAAGCAGGAGAATGACTGGAGAATGATTGGAGAATGAAAAATTCTAGGTCAAAATAGCCGATTTGGAAAGTGAGATGAAAGGGAGAATTTTTCTGGTTTGGCTATTTTTGACCTAGAATTTTTCATTCTCCAATCATTCTCCTGCTTTTCACGCTCTCTGAATAACCCTGATAGCATTAAAATATACAAATAAACCCTGAATCATGGGGCATGACATGTACATTAACATCTCCTATACTTTGTATGGGAGACGCTAATATAGCCCCAGCAGATGGAGAACAAGCTATTCCATTCAGCTCGTACCCTATCTGTTTTTCCGAGGCTAGTGTTAGGTGATTATTTCAGAATTGCAATCACTTAACAGGCATACCGAAACCCTCATAAAAATCCCATACTCACGTAAGATCCCTCGGTGGAGAAAGTGGTGCGATCCGCCGCTTCCTCTTTCATGGGCAGGGTAACACTGGGGGACAAATAGTTTACGGATATCCCTCCACTGCCCCAGCCGGATCTCACTCGCGGAAACTCTTGCAGAGATCACGTCCATCTCCATGGAGACTTGCACGCAGACGTTTTCCATTTGCGTCTTACCTTTAAAGTCTAAGTTGTGATCAAATCCAATGTCTTTAAAGAGTTATACTTTGGTGGAGGTGGTGGAAGGCCAGGATAGAATACTATTTTTGAGAGCGAAGGTCGTCGATATGGACAGTTGCTAAATACATAATATTTGGAAGTAGGGGAAGAAGAATACTTGGAAGAATGGGGACAGAACCAAACCTGAAGGCCAGTATGTCAACTGCAGAAATATTTACATGAAAGACAACATTTAATGGAAGTCAAGAAGATTTAAACCTAAATGAAATTGATAATTAGTTTTATAATCTTCTATATAAATATTTATTTATTTATAAAGGATTTTACCAGGAAGGATACATTGAGATTTCTCTCGTTTTCAAGTATGTCCTGGGTTCGAGAACATTGAGTGGTTACAGAAATACAAGATAGTAAAATGCAAGATATTAACACAAGACCAAATATACAGATTAACAGAAAAATAAATATGTAGGAAATAAAGTCATTATGTTACATGTTTACAGGTGCATTTCGTATTGAGGTATGTTAATAGGGAAGTCTTAATAGACTTTAGACTGGGGGAAGATTTGACGGTGTCTGGGAGGTTATTCCATATTTGCGGTGCTCTGTAGGAAAATGAGGATCGAGACACTTTCTTTTTGTATTGCGGTATTGCAAGTAAGGTGCTGGTCCTGGATCTGAGGTTATAGGATGAGGGAACTGCCGGGGGAAGCGGCATATTCAGGTAGGGTGGTAGCTTCCCAGAAAAGCTCTTAAACACCAGGTTGGAAAGGTGAAGGGTGCGTCTAGAGTCCAGTGATGGCCAGTTTAGTTCTTTTAACATGTCACAATGGTGTGTCATGTAGTTACATTGTAGCACAAAGCGACAGAATGAGTTATACAATGTAGTAAGTTTCTGGAGGTGTGTTTTCGGGGCGGCTGCATACACTACATCTCCGTATTCAATGGCTGGCATAAGCATTTGTTGTACAATCTGCTTTCTTACCGCGGGGCTCAGGCAGGATTTGTTTCTGTACAGGGCACCTAGTTTGGGGTAGAGTTTAGATGAGAGTTTTTCGATGTGGGGGCCAAAAGATAGATTTGGGTCTAACCACATACCTAGGTATTTGAGAGAAGTGACTGTGCTCAGCGTGCCATTTGATTTTGTCCCAACACATAGATGGGGTGTTTGCAATTTGTGTAGTTTAGGTGCGGTTCCAAAGAGCATTGTAACAGTTTTGTCAGTATTTAGAAAAAGTTTGTTATTTGCAATCCACTTTTCTACCCCTGTGAATTGTTCTTGCAGCACTGCCTCCAGCTGTGGGAGATTTGGTTTGCTGGTATAGATTACAGTGTCGTCTGCGTACATGTGTACAGTTGAAGCTTTGCAGACATTGGGCAGATCGTTTATGAATATTGTGAATAGCAGGGGCCAAGTATCGAGCCTTGGGGTACACCGCATGTGACTGGGAGGGGAGGGAAGTGCTGTCAGAAATGGACACAAATTGAGACCTATCAGACACATATGATTGGAACCAGGTTAACGTACTATCACCAATACCAGAGTTTTTAAGTTTTTGTAATAGGATGCCATGGTCTACTGTGTCAAAAGCCTTGGCAAAATCAAGGAAAATGGCTCCAGTTAGATTTCCTTGTTCCATGCCCGCTTGGATATCATTACAAACTTTTAAAAGGGCAGTTGTAGTTGAATGGTATGGAGGACGAAAGCCTGATTGATCTGGGGTTAAATAGTTCTGATACTGATAATAATCACATAATTGAGTGTAGACACATTTTTCCAGAATTTTTGACATTACAGGGAGCAGTGATATTGGGCGGTAGTTGGATACCAAAGTATTGTCTCCACTTTTATGGATAGGTACCACCCTTGCAGTCTTCCAGAGTTTGGATCCAGTCGCCAGTGATTCATTAATCAGGGTTGCGACAGGTTTTGCAATTGCTGGTGCACTGATTTTTAGCAGCATTGCTGGGATTTGATCAGGTCCAGACTGGTATTTTATTTTTTGGTTATGGAGAAGTTTAGTGATGGCACTGACAGGCACTGGTCTAAAACTGAATTTCTCTGGATTACGGGGTCTTTGCACTGTTGGTGGGGCCTGACCTGCATGCGGCCTTTCTGATTGCGTGTCATTTCTTAGCTTAGCAATCAGGGTGATGGCGCATCCAACAAAATAATTATTAAAAGCATTTGCTACATCTAGGGGGTGTTGTACAGTTTGGTTGTTTACTTTTAAAGCAGCTGGTTGGGAGTGGACAGGGGGTGCTTGTATGTTACTTATGAGTTTCCAAAAATTTCTGGGGTTTGATATGTTATTGTTTAAATTTTCATTGAAGTATTGGGCTTTAGCCATTTTTGTTTGTTTTTTGCATTCATTCCGGCATTTTTGGTATTCACAGTGATCGTTCATGGATCCAGTACTCTTGAACTTTGACCACAGGGAGTCTCTAAACTGGTACATATACGTGAGGTCAGCTGTAACCCAGGGGAGATGGGCCCCTTTTACTCGCACTTTGTGCAGTGGGGTATGGGTGTTCCAGACTTTCAGGAGCTCGGCTTGAAAGTATTCAATTGCACAATCCAGGTCTGGGATTAGGTTTAGTCTGTACCATGGGAGCTGTTTGAGATCATTTAGGAAGGATTCAAGATTAAATTTCTTGAAAGACCTGGTGATTATTACCTTTGGTGGA
Organism: Leptobrachium leishanense; assembly: GCA_009667805.1. Classification (NCBI taxonomy): domain Eukaryota; kingdom Metazoa; phylum Chordata; class Amphibia; order Anura; family Megophryidae; genus Leptobrachium; species Leptobrachium leishanense. Next base: position 134,015,519 of record CM019069.1, on the reverse strand, counting down.
CATTTTGTGGCCCTTATTTTGCGCACACAGTACACTAGGCAGTGATCACTGAAACTGTTAGCGAGAACGCCTGCTTCCTGTATCCGATCAGGACATGAGGAGAGAATCCAGTCCAGCAAGGTGTGGTTAGGGCTTTTCATATTAATGCGAGTGGGGGAGGAGATTAATTGTGTTAGCTGCAAAGCCTTAAACAGTGAGCAGTGTTTATTGTTTTTAGGATTCAGCCAATCAACATTAAAGTCGCCGAGGACCAGCAGTTCACTTTTTTGGTTTTGAGCGACTAATTTACTAAGAATTTGGGTTATGTCAGAAAGGGATTGCACTGGGGAATTTGGTGGGTGGTAGAATCCAGCAACAATAATTGTTTTACTGAATGGGATCTCAATAGTACCAGAAAGGAAATCAAATGTGGCCGGGGAGCTAGGATTCTGCAATGGGGTGAACTTTATGGAGTTGTCAACATAGATAACAATTCCCCCTCCTCTCTTAGCTCTGTCCTTTCTAGAGCATGAATACCCTTGTAATGCTATGGCAGAGTCTGGCACTTTAGGGGTTAACCATGATTCTGTCAGCACAATGACTTTAGGTTTGTAATAGAAGCACCAAGCTTTAAGCTCATCCAGTTTAGGGAGTAAACTGCGGATGTTGCAATGCACAAAGGAGAGGCCTTTTTTAGTGGGGAGATTAAATATGGTGTCAGCTATTGGACCAGGATTGGATTCAACATCATTTGCAAGTGCAAGCAGCAGAATAAAAAGGAATTTGGACAGGTTTTTCTTTTTGGAAAATAGTGATTGAAGAGTTTTAAAGCTCTGTTGTGTGGGGGTGGGAGGGCTGGATTTTAACACTCTCCACCAGCACTTAGCTGATAAATTAAAGGAGCTGAGCAAACTATGGTGTATTTGGGTTTCTTTTCCAGCTTGCTGTAATTTAAAGTGCTTAAAGATAGGGCATGTAACTATCGAGGCTATAATCACTACAAAACATGCTTCAACTAAATACTAGAGATGTGCAATTCGTTTCGTTCCGAATTGAAATTCGGAAGAAATTCACAATTGACGTATTTCGGGAGCATTTCCGAACACAGAATATCGACAATCTGAAATTTCGGATTGATTCGAAATTTCAGATCATTTGGTGATTCGGATCATTTCGGGTGATTCGGATCAGTTGGTTTTTCGCTTTTTTATGAGTTATTTTGTTTTTTATTACTTATTTAAGAATGGGAAGTAGATTACTACCAATACAATGAAAGTTTCTTTACTTATTTATACTTTTAGGATTTTCCAGACATTTTGTGGGTGAAATTTTAGGTTTCCTAACTTTTTTTAAAGAACCAAGGCTTTTTATCCCATAGGATTCAATGCAGCATATGAATCCTCACACTGCCAGGCAGCACCTCTCTGCAGTATAATTAATGCAGCATATGAATCTGCACACTGCCAGGCAGCGCCTCTCTGCAGTATAATTCAGCATATGAATCTGCACACTGCTGGACAGCGCATCTCTGCAGTATAATTCAGCATATGAATCTGCACACTGCTGGGCAGCGCATCTCTGCAGTATAATTCAGCATATGAATCTGCACACTGCTGGGCAGCGCATCTCTGCAGTATAATTAATTCAGCATATGTATCCACACACTGCCGGGAACTTCCCAGCAGTGTGTAGATTCATATGATGCATTAATTAGAACTCATGAAAAATGAAAAACTAACTGATCAAAAAATTAATCAATCCGAATCAATGAATCGATCTCCAGAGAGGTGCTGCCCGGCAGTGTGCGAATTCATATGCTGCATTAATTATACTGCAGAGAGGCACTTCCCGGCAGTGTTTGGATTCATATGCTGCATTGAAACCTATGGGTTAAAAAGCTGTGTTTCTTTAAAAAAACGAGGAAACCTAAAATTTCAACCAAAAAAATGCCTAAAAAATCGTACAGAACAATTAAGTAAAGAAACTTTCATTGTACTGGTAGTAATCTACTTCCCATTCTTAAATAAGCAATAAAAAAGGAAATAACTCATAAAAAAGCGAAAAACCAACTGATCCGAATCACCCGAAATGATCGGAAGCGCTGAAATGATCCGAATCACCAAAATGATCCGAATCACCAAATCGAAATCATCCGAAATGAGAAAAAAAACTGTCCGAAATGATCCGAAACGAACCCCACCCCAAAAAAAAAGTCATGGACATCCCTACTAAATATTGGGTTAGGGGTCTGAATAATTATGTCAATATAATATTTCTGTTTTTTCTTTTTAATACATTTGCGATGTTGTCAAAAAACTGCTTTTTGCTTTGCTTTGCGTTGAATGTAAATTGACTCTAAGAAAGAAGTTAAACGAAAAAAAATGCTGCAACATAAAATTGTAGATAAAATTGAAAGGTGTGAATACTTTCTCAATGAGTTTTATAAATATAATGTTCTGGAAATACGTAAGAAATCTGCTGAATGATAGATGATACTTTTGACCTAAGGAACAAGCTGAAAGTCCCTTAAATAGAAATGAATGGATCCAGACATGACAGAAGTCAGTTCTAAGGAGGGAAAAAAAAATATCAAAGATGCACAACTGCGATCAAACCATTTTTCAAGTCTCTGGGGTTATTCCTCACGTCTAATTGAGGATACAACGACTGAATGGAACCTTTTCTCATGGCAATAAAAATCTGAATTGTGTTTAGGCTCGTCACACGTAATAGCAAAGTGCAGTGTAGGATCTTTATAATATATTTTGCAATTAGGATATCAGTAGAAAAGCTATAGATGTAAGTGGACGTACACAAATCAAACACTGAAAATCATAAATCACTGAGTCTTCTACAAGCATCCTTCGATTAATATCCGTGCAAGTCAGAGTGCAATGTAATCTGCGAGACTTTCTCTTTGAACATCACCCAGAACATGTTTGTAGATAAAAATTAAAGTAAAAATAGCTGATATGCTGCATGGGCATCTCTAAAAAACAAACACACACACATGGGTCAAGTCCAACATAAAGAAGTACAGCTTGGAAAAAAGACGAGACAGAGGAGATATGATAAAAACATTTAAATACGTAAAGGGAATCCACAAGGTAGAGGAAGGGAGTATATTTAAAAGGAAACAAAGTAGCAAAACAAGAGGACATAGTCTTAGATTAGAGGGGCAAAGGTTTAAAAGTAACATCAGGAAACATTATGTTACTGAGAGGGTGGTGGATACATGGAACAGTCTTCCAGTAGAAATGGTAGAGGCCAAAACAGTAATTGAATTTAAGCAAGCATGGGATAGGCATAAGGCTATCCTAAACAAAAGATAAATCCAGGTAAAGAATCCATGTAATTGGGCAGACTAGATGGGCCGAAAGGTTCTTATCTGCTGATATTTTTCTATGTTTCTAAGTGTGGGAACTCATCAAGAATTCTGCCTAAGCCATTCCTCAAAGACATCAATTTCATCTCACCCGTAGTCCACAACGGAATTTGATATTGACAATAAAACCATCACCAGGAAGGGTTTTATGGAATAATAATATTAATATTAATAATTATCGCGAATAACACATTTATTAATTTAAAAAGAAATGTCAACCTAAAGAAAGTAAGCTTTTCAACGTGTGGACTAAATGGGAACACCGTTCCTCTTGTGAAAAAAGTGGAAGAACTATGTTCTCATGAGTTCCTGCTCGACTGGACCCCTTACACACACCATTCTTAGGTCTAGCACAAAGTGTCTCTACTTTAATATATAATAAATTAATGTTGATAAAAAAATTTAAAATGCCAACTTCTAAATACAAAGAGCCCTATTACATTGTTTGCGAAAAATTTTGCGAGTGCGCAAAAACGCATTAACGCGAGGGGAAAAACCCTTTGTGCTGAACGTCGTATTACGGCGTTCGCGCACAAAATGCGCGTTAATGTCTAACGCGAGTGACCCTGCACGAACCCTGCACGAACCCTGCGCGAGCGAAAATTCGTGCGCGCATCCCATACTTAACATTGTGAGCAGAAATGCGTTCGTGCGCTGGTACGCGGATGGTATTACAATCTATGCACAAATTTTAATGAACAACGTTTGTGCGCATAATTTTTTTTTTTTATAATTCAAAGTTTATTGTAATAATAAGAACAGAAATACAGATATACATAAAACAAAGACAAATATACAAAATATAAGTAAAGAAATACATAGAAAACAGAGTCCCATAGATCCTGATATACGATCGAAGAAAGGGAAGGGAGGACCAGAATTTCATGTTGGTGTATAAGCAATCAACTCAACGGCTCAAGAGTAATCAAAGCGTCAAATAACTCCCCTTATTAAAAACCTCCAAGGCGTGCTAACTTCGGCACCAGAGAGGTTGTCAGCAACTGCGGTTTCAGGACTGTAGGACTAGAGGGTAGAGAGAAGTGAAAGATAAGAGGTAGGAGAAAGGGAGAGTAAGAGAGAGTACTGGTAGTAGAGGTGAAGAGAAGGTAAAGGAAAGGAGACCTGGAAAGGAAAAGAGGGGAGGGGAGAAACACCGAGGTCGACACACATTCAGCCAGACTTACACACTAAGTAGAGGAGGCCATCCAACCCCGCCCGGACACCGGCACCCACCGCCACCGTCCACCACGATCTCATCCCCGCTCAGACCGGTAGGGGTCATCCCCGTCAAGTCAGTCATCATCTCAGTTTCCGGGTTTCAACCCTAGTCCAACTATACCCCGGGTGAATCCAGTCGCAACGACGCAGTGTATCTCTCCCAGTAGAACCATTTCCTAACAAAATCTGGCAGTAATCCCAGAGTCTCCGCGTCCAGTCGGTCTATAGATCGAAGGGCTTCCACTTTCCCGACCCATTCCCGTATGGAAGGTGTCCTAGTGGTCCTCCAAAGGACAGGTATCAAAGTTCGAGCAGAAAGGAGCATCAGTAGCAAGACCGAACGCTTAAGAGACTTGAGAGGCAAGGGGATGTGGAGAAGCAGAAAACATTCTGGTGTGAGAGGTAAAGTCACTTCCGTTACCTGGCTGATCGCGTCTTGAATCTGACTCCAGAACCGTTGCAGATCGGGACAAGACCACCAGATGTGCATATATTTGCCATTAGTCGCTTCGCATCTCCAACAGACCGGCGAGGTCGCGGAAAATAAGGTATGTAAAAACTGAGGCGATCTATACCAAAATGTCACAATCTTATATGCATTTTCCTGGACAGGTGTCGCACCGCTGCCTCTATGCATAAGTGTGAAGGTTTGGTTCCATTTATCGTCTGAGATCTCGAGGGCTAGTTCCATATCCCATCGTAGTACATAGGAAGGGATGGTATTGTCAGTCGACTGTAAGAGATTGTAAAGTATCGCTATCCCGTGCTTCAAGTAACGACTATCTAAGCAATAAGCCTCAAACGGAAGGGGCGACCTACTCAGACTGTAGCCATTGTCTAGTGAGCGCAAGTACGTTTTAAGTTGGTAAAAATTGAAGCGTTCCAGAAAGTTGGGAGGGCCCATTTGCACATTGAGTGGCAGAGAGTCCAGATTGCCATCTGCGGGAACATGCATCACTCTCAGCCTATTCCCTTCAGTCAACCTCCTCCGCAAGGACGGTAGGATTCCCCCCGGGAGATTCAAATTATGATCCAAGGGCAAAAGGGGCGAGATGGCTGTCGTAAGGCCAAATGACAATTTATTTTTATGCCAGAGACGTAGAGTCGCCGATACCGGATCTGGATCTGTCCTTGGGGAATTCCGAGTGGGAGAAAGCCATGGGATCGCCCACAATGGGCGTTGTGCAAGGGTTTCTTCAATATCCAACCAACGTTTATTTGTGTTGGGCGTAGACCGATCTATCACGCGGGACAAATGACATGCATAGTAGTATTTCCTGGGGTCCGGGAGAGCAAGACCTCCTCTGTGCTTCTGTCTACATAAGACAGCAAAACTGACACGCGGTCGACCCGTCGGCCAGATTAATCGCAGAAGTATCGTCCGTAGTGCTGAAAAAAAGTTAGGGGGATAGATATCGGTAATGTACTGAAAAGGTAAAGAAGTCGTGGCAGGAGATTCATTTTCAGAGCGGCGATCCTGCCCATCCACGAAATCATGCGAGTGGTCCAGTCGGAGAGATCTTTCCTAAAAGTGGCGAGTATATTCAGAAAGTTAGCCTCATAAATTCGCCGCTCAGTAGAGGCCAACCAAACCCCCAGGTAGAGCATGCGATGGGCACAAAAACAGAATGGGTAATCCCTACGTACAAGGCGGACAGTGGGAGAGTCCAAGGACACATTAAGAAATTCGGATTTCTCCTGATTAATCTTATATCCGGCTACCTCACCATAAGCCATCAAAGTGCATGTAATCTCAGGGAGCGAAACCTTTGGTCTAGAGACCATGAAAAGTAGGTCGTCCGCATAAGCAGACACTTTGTGGCAAGAAGTATGTCCCGATATCCCAGAAATGTTGTCATTACGACGTATCGCCTCCAATAATGGTTCAAGGCTCAAGGCAAATAATAGAGGTGATAAGGGGCATCCTTGACGAGTACCATTATGGATGGCGATGTACCCCGATAGTGCTCCGTTAGCTCGAACATGAGCCGTTGGGAAATGATAAAGTGCTGAGAGCCATTGTAGAAAGTGTCCCCGCATCCCAATTTGGCGCAGGACAGAGAGCATAAAGCTCCACCGTACCCTGTCAAAGGCCTTCTCCGCATCCGTAGATAGCAGAAGAAGACCAGTCTGTGAAGCATGAGTGCGACCCATCGCCCCCAAAGCCTGGGTCGTCGCATCTCGAGCCTCCCTCCCGGGAACAAACCCCACCTGGTCCGGATGCACCAGAGAAGGGAGGAGAGGCGCGAGACGAGCCGACAAAATCTTGGCTAGTATCTTGACATCCGCATTCAGCAAAGAAATGGGTCTATAATTTCTGACATCAGTCCCATCTTTCCCCGGTTTACAGATGACTGAAATCGTGGCTGCAAGTGTGTGTTTGTGAAAAAATTCTCCATCTCTTACGGCGGAGAAAAGAGATTGCAGGTGAGGGATCAGGGCAGAAGAAAAGGTCTTATAATACTCTGCCGGTAGACCATCCGGTCCCGGGCTTTTGCCATGTTGTAGGCCTTTCAGGGCAGATTGAATCTCTAGCTCGTCTATTGGATCATTCAGGAGGGAGGATCTCGAGGGCGAGATGGAACGGTCCACTTTGTCAGCAAGATAATCATCGATCGCTTCCTGGGTGGGCTCCGAACCTGGTTCCGAATCCATGTTATACAATTCTTGATAGAAACGTTGAAATTCTTGCAGCACATAGTCCGGTCGAGCAGTCATAGAGCCATCTGGAAGTTTAAGTTTAGCAATATACGTCGCTGTTCGTCGCTTCCTAAGTATACGGGCGAGCAGCCTGCCAGGTTTAGTCTCATAGAGAGCAAAATGACACTTCGACTTGGAGGCCTCGAAGCGAAGATCTGCATCCAGTATGTCATTCAGTTCTCTGCGTTTAGCTGTCAGGGTCGCGTATGCGGAGGGCGATGCAGTGGTGTGGTGGGACAGCTCAAGCTCACGTATGGCAGATAATAGTCGTTGTACAGTGTCCGTACGATTTCTCTTAAGAGCCGTAGCTCTACTAATGCAAATCCCTCTGATAACTGCCTTATGGGCTTCCCATATAGTAGACGTGGAAACTTCAGGGGTCTCATTCTCTGTGAAATATGCGACTATAGCGCCGTCTACTTCTGCTACGAAAGTAGGGTCGTTAAGTAAAGACGTATTCATGCGCCATTAACATTCCGAGGGACGGTATAGCGGAGAGGACAGGGCAGTTAGTAGAGGAGAATGGTCCGACCACGTTTGAGCCAGAATCTCAGAGTCCTCTGTCAAGAGCACATCTTTCTGCTGGACAAATATGTAATCCAGTCGCGAATATGAGGCGTGGACCGTTGAGTAGTACGTATAATCCCTTTCTCCTGCATGGAAAGTCCTCCAGACATCCACCAGTTGTAAGCTATCCAATGAACGCTTCATATGTCGCAATATGGAAGCAGGGACAGAGGAACGGCCCATAGAGGAGTCTACTCTAGGGTCGAGGGCGACATTAAAATCGCCTGCCACTACTAGCGTGCCTGCCACAAAACCCTGAAGACGACACAGAATGTCTGCCAGACAGCGATGCTGATTCACGTTTGGTAGATATATTGATGCAAGCGTGTATCGGGTGTCAGCAATTAAACACCTCACAAACAGGTATCAACCCTCACAATCCGTGAGGACCTCTTCCAATGTCACAGGGATCTCTTTAGAAAATAATATCGCTACTCCTCTGCTCTTACCCCCATGAAAGTCACTAAAGTAACCTGTAGGGTAGTCCGCATGAGTCAGTTGCGGTGCTGAACCCTGCTTGAAATGCGTCTCTTGTAGGAAAAGCACCGAGGCTCTAAACGCTCGGGCCTCCCTAAAAAGTCGCCGGCGTTTCTCGGGGATGTCCAGCCCCTTAGTATTACAGTTGTGTTCAAAATTATTCAACCCCCACTAAAATTGAGTGTTTTGGCCAGTTTGACATTGATTTTGATCATTCAGTCATCTTGCTTACAATTAAATCAAAGAGGCACGTGTAGGTCAGACAAATATAACATAACATTTATAATGAAATAACCACAAATGTCTTTTCTGTGCTCACATCATTATCAGTTTTATTCAACCCCCAAGTGACATTCAATCTTAGTACTTAGTACAACATCCTTTTACAGTTATAACAGCTTTTAAACGTGAAGCATAGCTTGACACAAGTGTCTTGCAGCGATCTACGGGTATCTTTGCCCATTCGTCATGGGCAAAAGCCTCCAGTTCAGTCACATTCTTAGGCTTGCGCACTGCAACTGCTTTCTTTAAGTCCCACCAGAGGTTCTCAATCAGATTTAAGTCTGGTGACTGAGATGGCCACACCAAAATGTTCCAGCCTTTAATCTGCAACCATGCTCTAGTGGACTTGGAGGTATGCTTGGGATCATTGTCCTGTTGAAAGGTCCAACGTCTCCCAAGCCTCAGGTTTGTGACGGACTGCATCACATTGTCATCCAATATCTCCTGGAACTGAAGAGAATTCATGGTACCTTGCACATGCTGAAGCTTCCCTGTACCTGCAGAAGCAAAACAGCCCCAAAGCATGATTGACCCCCCGCCGTGCTTCACAGTAGGCAAGGTGTTCTTTTCTTCATAGGCCTTGTTCTTCCTCCTCCAAACATAGCGTTGATCCATGGGCCCAAACAGTTCTAATTTTGTTTCATCAGTCCACAGAACACTATCCCAAAACTTCTGTGTTTTGTCCACATGACTTTTGGCATACTGCAGTCGACTCTTCTTATTCTTTGGAGACAGCAAGGGAGTTCTGGCATGGAGGCCTTCATTATGCAGTGTGCGCCATATTGTCTGAGCTGAAACTTCAGTACCCACATCTGACAAATCTTTTCTCAGTTCCTCAGCAGTCACACGGGGACTTTTCTCCACTCTACGCTTCAGGTAGCGCACAGCAGTCGAAGTCAGCATCTTCTTTCTGCCACGACCAGGTAGCGTTTCAAAAGTGCCCTTTGCCTTGAATTTGCGAATGATGCTTCCTATGGTCTTTCTTGGTATGTTTAACATCTTTGCAATCTTCTTATAGCCATTGCCCTTCCTGTGAAGAGTAATCACGTCTTCTCTTGTCTTCCTGGACCATTCTCTTGACTTCACCATGTTTGTAACCACACCAGTAAATGTCTAGAAGGAGCTGAGTATCACAGTCATTTTTAAGCTGCCTAATTGGTGCTTATTATGCTTTATTGCTGCTCCGTGACATCCACAGTTGTTTTCAATACCTGATTGAAAACACTTGAATGAACCTCTGTTCTTCAGAGTGGTAGTCTTTAAGGGGTTGAATAATTGTGTCAATGAAGAATTCACAAAAGAAACATTTACTACTGTATTACAAAACCAATTGATGTCATTTTAGTTGCATATGGTTCTTTAAAAAGTCCTTGTAGGATTTCATTCTGAATACAATTACAAATGTACACTAAATTCCCTAAAACCCTTTACAGCATTGGGGGTTGAATAATTTTGAACACAACTGTATATGTAAGAAATCGTAAGGACCGCGGCGAAAAGCCAGCAGGTGAGGCCATGCCCGGACAAGGCAGAAGAGCCCCTCCAGAAACAAACAGTACGGACTAGTAAACTCACAAACAGATAACAGGACAAGGTCAGGAACAAAAATGAGAAACAAGGGGGAAAGGAGAAGAGAAAAACTGTATATAGAAGAAGAGAGAAGATGAGAAAGTATGAGGAATACTACGCCTCAGGGGAAGGCCTAGATGGACCCAATAGAATTGGTGTCCGGTTAGCTCCCCTGGAGAAAGTCGGCGTCAAGTCCTCGAGGGCGAAGGAGTCTAGCTCCTACAGCTCACCAAACCAGAGAGTAAGGTATATGAAGAACTACAAGTAGTATGTAGTTTTAAATCGTTCAAAATAAAGTGAAAAGTAAATACAAAATAACAAGCTCAACAAGAGAGCCCCCTCTGACTCCGAAAAATAGCTCATCAGTAACAGCATGGTCAAAAACAAAACATAACAAAATCCCAACCCCCCCTCCCCTGCCTCTACAACATCCCTGAACTCCACATCAGGGAGCGTAGTAACCCAAATCAGAACCCTCCCCTCTTCCCACCTTCCCCCCCCCCCGGCCACCATATCAACACATGTAGGAATCAAACACATGCAGGCATTTAACAAACAACATAAGAAAAATGCGAAGTCCAGAGTGTAAGGGACATATTTTGCCCCTCACAAAGGTGAGGCGAAAAAATTACTATGTCAGAAAGCCCCTCCCCCCAAGAGAAGTCATTCCTTATTCCCCATTATCAGACAAACAATGCAGCAGACAATGTAAAGATAACGATTAAACTAAGGGACAAGATATCTAGGTTTCCCCGCACAGGGCGGGGAGCAAAAATGAGTACAAGTACCATTGGCGACCTGTATCGCCTAGTAAGGGGGAACGGCAAAAAAGTGGTGAACAAAAAGCTGCAGCTCTTGCACTTCTCTGGGCTCCTGATAACGAAGCGCAGCGGCACAAGGCCAAAAGACCAATCTCCCACGTCTATATCGTTCAGAAGCAAGTATACGAAATGGTAGAGCAACTCAAAGTATGCGATACCTAAAGTGCCCCACTGATATGTGGGACGAAAAAATTTGTACCAGTACAAAATTGCTAGCAAGTATCTCCTGGTAAAGGAGAGGTAAAAAGGGGGGAATAGAGGAGAGAGGAAAAAAAAATTTAAAAAAATTGGCCAAACCACACATAGTACCCAACATCAGCAAGATACAAATACACAATAATATATACAAACACAAATATAAATACAATAACAATAAATAAAACATACTATACAGAAGTCAAACCGATATAAGCGTAAATCGAACAAGTGTTCCCTACAGGAGGCAAGTCATGCATCACGAGGGACATAATGAAAACAGAAAAACGGGGGTTCTGATATTCCAGCAAACCAACAGGTATCCGATCCCAGTTCTGTAGTGGAGCGATTGTAACAGTGCCGTTGCTCCACCCAGCAGTGTCTCTCTGTAGAACAAGGTCACAACATTGGGTCCGTTTAAACAGGGGAGCGATACCATCACGGAGGCCAATCAATAAAGTCTCTTCGATACAGGATCGCCCCCAGCACGAAGCTTAAATTCGTCGACACCGAGTAGCGTCGTAACAACTCGAGTACATGATGTACCCGGCTCAAAGGAAACCAGTTTATAAAGGCTTCTAAGAGCAATAACGCGGCACTCGAGTTTGTAGGCACTTATACAGAAATATGGAACCCTCCAGGTCCCGTGTAAAAGTCGAGATACTAGACCAATTGTGCATAGCAAGTTGCTTGTCGTCACAGAATCAGGCGGATACTGTTAGCTCCTACAGGGCCCCATCTGAGCGATCAGGATGAAGCTGCTAGTAGAGAGCTCGATCATGTATAGCTGTATCTATGTGGGCATCCTCTGCCATTTCAAATCGCTGCCGGGGGCTCAGGTGGCGTCGGGGCCCTGTCCTGTGAGCGTCGTCTTCGGTCACGCGGTCGTCTTCTGCGAGCTGCAGGAGGTTCAAAAGGAGCACCTCCCCAGTCTCCGACTCCCAGTCCTTGACGTGCAATACGGGAAGTTCCATCGCAGCCATGAATGCAGGAACATCCGTGGGATGCGATATAGTATATCGCACTCCATCTTTCAGTGCTGTCAGGGCGAGTGGGAAACCCCATCTATAAGGGGTATCAGCTTGTCTGAGGGCCTGGGTAACAGGCTGTAGGCATCTCCGCGCAGCGAGTGTAAAAAGAGCCAAATCCTGGTAGAATTCAAGACTGCTCTCTCGGAAGGCCCAAGTACGGGACAATCTCGCTTTAGCCATGATCTTCTCCTTGAGGGGATATCCGGGAGGCAGCAGATAATATCCCGGGGTGGCGCAGTTGGCGGCGGCTTCGGACGCAGTGCCCGATGGACTCTATCCATAGGGATCAGTTCATTGGGCGAGCGGCCCAGTACCATGCAGAAGGCCTCACTCAAGATTGTACGCAAATCTTCTGGGCCCTCTGTCTCCGCCATGCCACGGACGCGTATATTATGTCTCCGGCCTCTGTTGTCCAGATCATCGACGCGGCGCTGCAACTCACCGAAAGCTGCCGGCTGAGGTTGCTCGGGCGGGAGATTTGCTCGTTCCTCGAGGAGGTCCATTCGGGACGACAAGTCCTCTACGTTCGATCTGATTTCCCGAATTTCCCCGGCAAAGCCTTCACGGAGGTCAGCAACAAGGTCCGCAAGATCAGCTTTCGTGGGGAGCGCCGATATCAGGTGCTCGAGACGGCGTATGGCCTCCGTGGTATCCGGAGCTATAGGTCCATCCGCCATTTTGTCACACGGGGGAGAAGTGGTGTCGGCCGGTACGGGTAAGATGAAAGCATCCAGGGGGCCCAGAGCTCGAGCCGTTCGGCGTGCTGGTGTCTTAGGGGTGTTCTGCTTCGGTTTACCCCGACCCATGACCTGTGGTGTCGTTACAAAGCAGATTATCGTCAGAGGGGACTCAGGAGCTCAGCGTTTATGCGGCCATCTCAGTCTCAGGTCAGGACACGCCCTCCTGTGCTCATAATTTTAACGTCTTTTAAAAGCTGGTGGTAACTGCAAATCTGAACGTTCTGGCCGAAACCAAATAAACCAGCATGAAAAAAAAAATACAGCACAGTATAGTTACACATTCTACACATACCCAAACAATAAAATTGAGAGGTTGTGCGTGTTATTGCTGCAGCATATATACTCAGATTGATTTTGACAGGCGCAAAAACTGAACGGGAGACAATTGTGGTTCTTAATTCAGATTGGCTGAATCGCGTGAAAAACACTGTCTACCCACCGTTTTCTGCGCGCATCATTAATGCGCGATAGTTTTCGTGCGTATTTTTTACACGTGATATTTTCGGACGGATGAAAAAATGCGCTCGGATCGTAATACCAGCGTTAATTTATGCGCGTTAACGTTTGACGCTGCGCACAAAAAAATTGCGCTGCGCAAGCTTTTTTGCGCAAGGAATGTAATAGAGCCCAAACTATTTAAGTGCTCGTTGTAGGGTAAATACACCTATAGATTGTACTTTGAGTCCATGGGGAGAAGGATAAATCAAAAAACACCAGGAGAGCGACTGTTATGAGTTTCGTTTCGAATGCCAGCAGCAGATACTGTTAATTTTTGAAAATGGACCGGTGTTTCTTCGACAGAACAATATTTTCATCAAACTGTAGATTCAGTCAGCGTTCCATCTAAAATTGAGAATTCTCAGCTGAAGATCTGACGATCATCAAGTTGAAGTTGCAGCTGATCAGAAATGGGCAACTGTTTGCAATCTCATCGACTACAACTCTCCCCTGACGATATCATCTGAAGTCATTAGGAACTTTCCACCAAAAGAAGACAAGATCATCGCGAAACAGCCTTCTGGGATTCCTATCGGTTTTTGCACAGGTTGCGCAGCGACGATCAGCCAGTGCCTCTCAATGTGTTTGTATTGAGAGGCATCGGATTGGCTGGCTAATTGGTTGAGCAATCAGCAGTGCTACAACACCAGGCTGGAAGAGCACCAATGGAGACAGCGGCACTGAATTGGTAGTAGGGTTTTAACACTCCTAAGATAAAAATAGGGGGCAACTGGTGGAGCTAAAGAGTGGCTGATAAACGATTAACCCCACAATGTCGCCCTCAACACTTTTATCTTATTGTTCCTTTCATTTATCCACGTAGCATATATGTTCACTATTTCACAAATATATTTTGCTGTCAGGTCTCGTGGGCAGCCAATAAATATTCCAGATGTCAAGTATTGTTTTCTAAAAATTTATCAAACCAAAATATAGAAAAACAGAATTCCAGAAGTGAAGACATAGAAAGGCTTAGCATTGGACTAAATTTATTCTCACTCCTCCGGGGAGTGAAGTGTCTGTCTAAGGCTAGGGTCAGACGAAAGCATTTTTCCCCGCGAAAGTGAAAAAGTGCGTCCGAACGCATTGATGTATTTTTTCACGGAATATACGAAAACGGTCATACGATGCGCATTTTCGGGCGTGATGTTTTACGAATCCAAACCAGGAAACTTTTTGCGTCTGGACGTTATGTTGGCCGGACACGAGCAGGGTCTGACGTCTCCAAATCACGCACACACGCCGCTAGTGGACGCAGCGCACTCTGTACGTCCGTACTAGCGGTTCTGCGTTCTCGAAAAAATGCGTTCATTTTCCACTTGCGTTGCGTGGCCGGACTTTCGTGCGACCGTACTTCGTATATTAGCTGTCATTGCCCGTCATTTGCTGCTAGTGCGGCCGTGATTAAGTGCGCCAGAACGCACGTTAAAAATGCGCTGGTCTGACCCCAGCCTAAAACTGTGAGGGAGTTGGTGAGATTCGCTAAACCGTTGCTCTCCAGTCAATCAGTGGAGCGCACATTTCGACATTAACTGAAACGCTATCCAGAACTGTTTACATAACTCTATGCACAGTTTTATAAACCTTCTATATTTTATACGGGATGGGTTTGAAAAACCATACATAATTGTATTGACAGTAAAGGCTGATTAAAAATGTTTGTTTATACTCGTACTGGTTGAGTATCCCTTCTCCAAACTTCAAAAAACTCAAAATGTTCAAAAATCTGGAAAATATTCGAGCATCGACATCACACCAAAAGTGGAAAATTCTCCACCTGACCTCATGGGACCTCAGGATTAGTAATAATGTGTATAATTCCAAACAGCCTATGTGTATATGAAACAAATGGATTTTGTGTTTATATTCAGGTCCCATCCCCAACATATCTCATTATTATATCCGATGTTCTAAAATGCGAAACGAACCAAAATCAAAAACAATTCTGGTCCTAAGTATTTCAGAGAAGGTAAACTCACCCTGCATTTGTGTTTCTTTACCTTAAATGGTTTACCCTATTGGTCATGAAAGTTATTTGAAATTGCTCATTTCTATTGATGAGAATCTCACAACATGAACATGGCTCATGGAGATTTGCCGAGGACTAGTGAGGTGCCTCCATTCGCAAGTTGCTCATAGCAGCTCAAGACCGCACTTTATGTTAATTTTAATTGTATTTTATTTTAACCTTTCTTTGCTAATAACAAACTCTTTAGTTTCACCATCTTTTAGATGTGCAATTCAGTCCTCTCGATCAACTAAGAGTTCGGTCTCCTGCACTTAACCCCTTCACTACCAAATGATTTTCCAAAAAAAAACTAAATCAAAAACTGGCAGCAACCAGTGTTTTTTTTTTTTTTTTTTTGGAAATTCACTTTTAATTAACTATACAGTGAGAAATATTTGGGAATATTCCCAATCTATTTCTTAGTCTAATACATTATTTGGCAGGCAGATGTTGCCATCTGCTGGCCAAAAGGAGTTACTACAGTTCTGAGCTCCATGCAGGATCGTCAGGGGAACTGTCTATAAGAGACATTCCCCAGCTGCTTTTAGAAAGTGTTAGCACCTTGGGCATCCTGCTTACAAAATCTGTGGGCACCCTCTGAAGTCCAAATGCAAACAACAAATTAGCTTCACTAGCAATGATACAGCATAGTCCGAAATCATGTTAAAATGATCTCGGGCTGCTGTGTCTGCTACTGCTTATCGTGTATACATGACCACGATACTGAAGGGGTTAAAAAACCCATTGAGGTTTTCAATCAATGTGGTGATTCTTCTGGAATGCAAACTTTTTGAGCCGCGGGATCCCTTAAGAGAGCTTGCAGATTGGATTCTAGATCCAGCTGGGAGCTTTGGTGACATTAGGATGTCAGGATGGACAGGATCTTTAAATACGTGAGACAGATGTGGCAATCAAAGCCGGTCGTCCTCAAATGAGCACCTGCAATAACTTGAGATCAAGAGTTTGTGCGAAAACAACATGCTGAATCCAGATGATAAACAAGCAAATGCTTCACTGTGGACTGAAAATCGATAACGCCATTTCAAGACCGTTTAAAGGAAGACCTTTACTCTACAACTGAACTAAATTGTGCAGGATCAGTTCAAGAAAAAAAACACACACGAAAAACCTCTCAAAATGCCTAGCAACAGTAAGAAATCCCCTCTGTCCCTCCACTCGTGCTCCCTTTGCAACGTGCAAACAGAATGTTGTCTCTGTGTCATGTAGAAAAGGTAAGCTATCTCAACATTCTAAATAAACACAAATAATACAAAACTCTAAAAATTCCCAAAAGAACCAAAACAGCTTTAATTTTTTTAATAATTTTTAATTCGAAAATAGCAAAATATAAAATGTAATTACTTACCCCCTTTCATCCCTCCACCCCTTTTTTTCTCTTCTCTCCACCTTGTTCCCCTCTAATGGCTTACAAATAAATGTTTTTTTCCCTAAGATATTTTTCCTATGATATCTACTGTATATTGATTTCCCACAACCGTGCATCCTATTCCCCCCTTTTTTGTGTTTTCTCCTTTTTTCCCCTCACTTAAAGCACAGCCGTGTTGATTTATCCGGTAAAGTATTCAGCATACTACTTTCATTTCACGTTATTGCATTAAAGTGTTTTCCTTAAATTTGGACTTGTATCTTTCCGAAGATGTGCATATTTTTGCAATGATTGTCGCTATATACCTCTACCTTCCTTATTTTTCATTTCTGTATCCCACAGTATATTCTCTTAATAAAAATTGTTCTTAAAATTTTTAATTACGGGACTTTGTTTCAGAGAAAAAAAAAATTCTTGTTTTGGTATTTAACTTTAAATGAACTTTAAATTCATATGTCAGTACCAGCTGATTTAAATGTGAATAGTGCATTTTGGATACTCTATGCGCATAAAGTTGACCAATTGAATTGAACACGTTTTAAACCAGTTTTGTTTGTATGTCTGTCCAGTATGATCATACTGAATCCAGTTTTTAGTATTGGCTATGTGCCTGAATAAAAGTCCTACGATCTTAAGACTTTTCATTCCTACATTTCTTCACACTAAAAGCTGTAAGAGTTTCATCGAAGCAAAGACCAGCACAAGGGAACTGTATCTTTCAACACCACTCCATCTTCTGCTTTGTGTAAATGGATCAACTCACCATTGGCGTCTTTTGCAAGTAGGTTTCTGGCTTGTACAACGGTGACTTTTAAAGTGTAGACGGGCGCCTGTGAGGAAACAGATATCGACTTGGAATAATAAAGTAAAGATAAAAAAAATGCAACAAATATTGTCTGTCTTCATGTTTTTACTTCTTTATCCTACCAGGAAATTTAACTCCAGCATGACGTTAATGTTCAACTAACAAAATAATAATATCACTTGTGTGTTTATTCTTCAGTCTGTCGATTTTTACATTTATTAACCAAAAATGTAACTTTGTATTAAAGGGACACTCTAATGAATCCCCCCTTTATGCCTTGTTGTTAGCACCTGCCCATTCCCCCCCCTATTTTTATTCTAAGTGAAAATACTCACCTTTTCTTTCTAAGCGTGTGCTGCTACTCCCCTAAAGCTCAGGGCTTCTGGAATCCATGCATTGCGTACGCTGTACAAGTTGCGCATCAGTTTCTGTACGCAAGTTCCGTAACATCGGAGCAGGACGGTGGATTGGAAATTGGAACCAATCCATCGGGTGCCTTCTCTCTGGATGCTCGCTGTTGTGAGCTCTCAGAGAGGAGGATGTCAGCACACAGAACATGCTGACATCATCAATGGATGATTTGGTGTCTGCCATTATAAATCCCGGCTGCTTGGTGACACTGGTGTGGGTGGAGGAAACTCCTCTGCTTCATAAAGTGGTTTCCCACCAATAGCACTGGAGCGGGGGAACTTCACGTGGCCTGATCACTTTAAAAAGCTAAAGTGGTCAGGATGCGCAAAGTGCCATTTAAATTTAAAGTGTAATTTTAGTGCACAAATGACATTTTTCAGACTGAGGGCCTATTCCATAGTTGACACTAACATGGAGACGGTAAGCAGAAATATCTGCACCTGTAGATTTTCCCTTACCAGCTTTTAATACCAGCTTTCAGGAGGTGGTAACATTTAACAATTCGTGCCCTGAGAATAACTTGGGCCAACACCTTGTCATACATCACTTATCGAGACAGTAAAAAATTATTTTTTAACCTTTATAAATCATAAAGTAACCATACGCACCAACTGAAGAAGCGGAGCCACCGCGAAACGCGTCTTGGAGATTAATTGTTATTGGTTTTATTTATATATATATATTTTTATATGGAATAAATAGCTTTTTAGCCTTTATTGGTGAACAAATTTATTACCAAGTGGTACATATCCTCAGAGGCACTCCTCCAGGATTACTATACCCACCCAGCGGAGAGCAGAGACATCCAGTTCTGTGCTGAGGGGAGATCACAAGAACTAGGAATAAGGAAGTGAACAACAACCACCGCTCGAAAAAGGGAGATCTGGCACTCCCTTTGAATGTCGCCAGCGGCTCGTTCATCCGGTGTCTGATCGAGACACCTGTGAGTGTAATCCTTCTTCATCTTTATACATATTAGAAACATATTGCACTATTCTTCGCATTATGCTTTATTTGAGGCACAAGACCACAGACTGACAACATCCATACAGAGGATTTTCCATCATCCCCTTTTCCTCTAAATAGAACTTTTGAAAGAAGCGCTGACTCCTACACATCACCACTATGAGTAAAAAATTATTGCACTCCCCTTGTTAAGGATAGGAGGCACTAAGTACAGTAAGCTTGTGCAAGCTGCGTGGCGCGCAAACTGATTTAACCTCAGTTTAGTGTCAACTCTGGAATATCAATGCCAGACGTTAAGCTTAATAATGGTAATGCTAACACACATATCGAGACCCTACATTAGCTCCAATTATGGAATATACCCCCATATCTTTCTAACTTGAGCAGCCCAAGAAAGCATCTGTTTTGACCACCACAAGACTTAAAAATCATTGTAAAACTGCGATTGGTTCAGTACAACTAGGATACAGTAAAATGTGGCATGTTATTTTTGAACTATATTATTCCATGAAGCCAAATGTTAGAGAAAATGGTGCAGAAAAAATGAATTTTTCATGTAACATATCTACAGTATATACATGCGCACACAATACATAGTGCTAATGGTCTTTAGGAGAACTGATGACTTTGCCTTTTTCCTCTGAACCGTTATATTTTCAAACTAGCTCTAAAATAAAAAAATGACAATTATGGGAGCCTTTCTATAAGGTCTTGAAGACCAAATTAATGCTGTCACACCATGTCCTATGTCTACAGATGACTGTAGAGAAAAAAAAAGCTCTGGTATCTCTTGTACAGTAGACAGAGACTTTATCCATGGCATTTATAAATCCCAGAGTGACACATACACTTCTGTCGGAGATTAGCCAGAATCGACTTTATCAAGCTTTTCAGACGTGAAGCAGAAAAGCCCGTTCACAGCAGGTCTGCTCCTTGGGAAATGGCTGTCCGTGCCAAAGGATCTGACTGGATAGGGGCACCTTGAATCTTGCATCTTCAACACATATAACTTAATTCCAGTTATAATGTTCAGTTATTGTATTACTGTGGCTCTGGCAATCCAACATCTAAAAATTTCTACAATTAAATGGAAAAATTGCCAGAGAATACCTTCATCTCAAACGGGGGTTCCTCTGACTTGGACCTTCTACCACCTAAACACATTGGGCTACATTACAATCTGCACGCTAAAACGGGGGCAGTATGGAGAAAAAACTGTGCCTGCAGTTTTCCCCCTACCACCCCCGTTTTAGCGTGGAATTACAATGCAGGCGCTTAAAACGCTGCCTGCATTGTTACCACGCGCTACGGCCCCGCGATGCTCGCGGCAGCGCTGAGTGCAGCCGCGAGCATCCACTCGATGGAGTCCATAGGACTCCATTGAGCCAGACACCGGAGGTCACATGACCTACGCCGATCAGCGTAGTGATACGCAGAGAGAGACTGGGGAGACTTTTCCCCCAGTCTTTCCCTGCTCCAGCCGGACGGAGGAGGCGGTCGGAGCCGCGGTCCTCGCCACGGGACAGGAGGTGAGTATATGATTTTTTTTTATTTTTGTGGCTGGTGTTAACGGATTCTGCAGAAGCGGAATCCGTTAACACCAGTTCTTGGCTCTGGTTAACTTTCCGCTAAGCAGAGCCGGACGCTAATCAGCGCTGGGACTTTGTAATCCAGCGCTGATTAACACTTTGCGCTCCTCATGTTAAGTATAGGGAGCACAAAGTACAGTAACCTCGCGCTGAAAAACGCAAGGTACCAAACGCACACGGGTTACTTAACCCGATCGAGACCTATCGAGAGGATGTTGAGATGGATCTGGCTAATTTTTTATTTTGTAAAATCTTCTACACCCTTGTGCGTGCAGACAGATGTCCTACCAGATCCTCCTTGGATTTTGCTTCTGTTGTGCATGCCCGTGAGGAGATCAAATGATCTTGAACTACGGTCCATTGCTATTGTATTTCGCTCAACACTGCGGTTGTGAAGATGGATCCCAGTTGCTTGTTGTCGTCTTGTGTAAGTGACTAACTTTCTGTTCAAATCTGATTTTTATTATTGTCCTTTTTGTATGGCATGTGTAAGGTCAAAAATGATTTGGTTTGTAATTTTCATTTCAATCGAAAACTACAATACCATCAGTTTATCCAAATTCCATTGGACCACTGGTTCGCATTGTATGAAACCCGACAATATACTGTACTTATTTTGGGTTTGTTAAAATTGATTTGTTGGTGGTAAATATATCATGTTCACAGGTTTGTTACCTCAAAATGTATAAAATATTTCATTAAACTCTCATCCTTTGGCCACAGGTGAGGAGTTAATCTAGAGGGTGGGCCGGCTGCCAAGAAGCCATAAACAAAGGGCCCTATTACATTCTTCACGCAAACATTTGCGCCCGGGCAAAAACGCATTAACGCGAGGGGCAAAACCCTTAGCGCAGAACATCGTATTACAATGTTAGCGCAACAAACGCGCGTATACATCTACCGCGGGTGAACCTGCGCGAACGCTGCGCGAGCTTACTGTACTTCGCGCGTCCTATACTTAACATTGTGAGTGCAAATGCGCTTGTTCGCTGGTACGTGGATGGTATTACAATCTATGCGCAGTTTGTAACGCACAGCCTTTGCGCGCATAATTTTATCAACTTCTAAAAGCTGGTGTTAATGGCAAATTCTATCAACCTGTCCGAAACCAAATACACCAGCCCAAAAAAAAATACACAGCAAAGTATAGCTACACATTCTACACATACCCAAACCAATAAATTTGAGAAGTTGTGCGTGGTTTTTTTATTGATGCAGGCGCAAAAAAGTAACGTGAGACAATTGAGGTCCTTAATTCTGATTGACTGAATCGAGTGTAAAAAAAAGTCCGCACACCGATTTCTGCGCGCAACGTTATTGCTCATGTGATTGTAATACCAGCGTTGTTTAACGTTTAACACTTTGCACAAAAATTCACGCGCTCTGCGTGCGTTTTTGCGTTAAGAATGTAATAGGGCCCAAAATGTCTCCGCGGTGCAAACAATTACCAGTTCGTGTAAAATCCAAGTGACATAAGTGAAAATGTAAACGAGAAACACATACAGTATATGCTCAAACAGTCCTTCAATGATCCTCCTCCGCGTAGTGCATAACACAAGGATCTTAAAAACATAAAGGGCCCTATTACATTCTTCGTGCACAATTGCGCGTGCAAATACGCATTAAAGCGAGGGGCAAAACCCTTTGCGCTGAACGTCGTATTACGACATTCGCGGACAAAACGGACAAACGCGGACAACAACGGGTTGTTTGCTTTCGTCAAAGGCAATCCAGAGCTACTAGAATTGTATAAATGTGGTGGGCCTTATTGACCACACAAATAATAATACATTGAACACTAACTTCTTGATTATAAAGCAGAATAAAAAGAACTGGATCAAATTACTTTTGGTCGTCAGATAAAGCCACTGTGCTGCGCCATAGAAAAGCAACCTTGACATGGAACTCCAAATGGAACGAGGCTTCGAAATGCATGAAACATTCCCGGTAAATGAAGAAATCTCAGTTACCTTCCGGTAAGAGTGATTACTCACTCACGTCAATATAATAGCTGTTCAGAAAATGGAAGAAGATAATATTTTTTTATGTTATCGTTGAGCTGTTTTTCAAAAACTAAGCTCACACGTGTCCAAGGTGAACCGAATGACACAAGTGCGCATTTGCCGAGCTGGATTCTCATCTCTCCTCCTATCTTTATGTCCATTCTCATCCTTTTAAAATATGCTTCATTTGAAAAAAAATAATGCTATGGAATGAAAAAACACTAATCAACCACACTCAACAAGGCTAATTGCCCTCTCTAGCTTTCAACGGGGTCCTTAATGCTTTCATATAAGCATCCACTTACATTGCAACCCATATATGACACGCACTGTTATTCTACCTCTCAATTCACTATTCAAGGACAGCATCCTGTTTTTAAGTTATACCTGAAAATACTTACACTTTAATTACATGCTGCGAGTTGAGCCCACACTGTGCCATGGGATTTAAATTATTTTTATGTAGAGAATTGAACCCTTTTCCACTCTTGCCATTCATCTCTCCCCTATTGAAAATAGGCCTCTATATGCCTGCCCATAATGCACCTTCAAAAGCCTGTAGGAATCTTCAGCTTTCGCGACCAAAAATACAC
This sequence comes from Leptobrachium leishanense, assembly GCA_009667805.1. Classification (NCBI taxonomy): domain Eukaryota; kingdom Metazoa; phylum Chordata; class Amphibia; order Anura; family Megophryidae; genus Leptobrachium; species Leptobrachium leishanense. The sequence continues at coordinate 133,992,295 of CM019069.1, read as the reverse complement.
TGGTCACCTACAACACCATTAAAATATCGATCTGGGATACGTGTTCCCCTTCGGGACACTTGTAACGAGGTCATGCTTCATAACTATCACTCTAATGTATTCTTCATTTGATCCATTAAATGAGGATTAGAAGACCATGATATATGGACAACCAATCGGCTAATATGCGCCCATTGAGCACTACAAATGAGTGGAAATTGGAGAACCTACGTTATGATTGTACACACAGTTTCATAGAATCTTAATTTATATTTACTGTAGAATGGGTTTAAAATTGTCAGATGTAGTTAAGTCTTTCAGAAAATAGTTGCCAAAAATCGAACAATGGATCTCCTCTACCGCTTTTTGAATTGAGTCTCAAGACCTTTTTAGAATCAGGCTTTCAGTAGACACTAAAGATTTCAGAAGGCCTTAAATGATGCTTAAGAGGCCATTCTTTCATTGAAAGAGCAATGGCTTTACTTCAGCAAACTTCCAAAAACTTCAGGGAACTGCGGTAGATCAAGGACTGTGAAACTACAGTGAATGTTCTTTTTGGGGATCTACCACCATAGCTGGCTTTATCTTCCACTGTATTTCTCACTTTAGTTCTTGCAGAATTTGTATAGAAATAGTTCATAGCGTAGTTGTCCATTGGTCTTTTCAAAGTAGTTTTGACTAGGAGGCTTGATTCTTAACGTCACTTTGGCCAAAATCTGGACCTTTCTAACCAAGTTTTCGTCCATTTTTCCATTCAGTGGGTTTACTGGCATTTTGACTATGGATAAAATTTCTAATCAACTGTTGTCTCTCACGGCCATACTTTTCAATGGAAATATTGGCTTTATCACTTAAATTCCAATTGATTGGCATGCCGACTTCCGAGAAGACTACAAGTGCTGAAAGGTGAAGATAAATGGATTTTCAAACAAGGAAATAAATGTAATAAGAGTTAAATCACACATCAGACTTTTGTAAGAGAAAGGTTTAAAAGGCAGAAATCTGTATGATGCTGGCACCAAAAATAAGCTTTTTCAAGCATTTTATCAGCAAACATTTATTCGGACCAGCAGCATTTTTCGAATATTGGCTTGGGCCAAATTTTTTCAACTGAATAAGCCAATATTTTGAAAAAAATATCGTCTGCTTGTGGCCAATAGAATTAAATGAAGCCCTACATTATTAAGTGTAGATTTCACCATAGTTGCCACCATTGTTTCGGTCGAATTTGTCCAGTGTTGGTTCTGTAAGAGTTCAATGGAGATGCCATTTTAAAATTACCAAAATTATATTCACCGGTGTTGCATACAACGGTGGAACAACAGGGAGTGGAAAATACCATGCGGTACCGTTGTTCAGCATTGTTCACCAATATTTGCAGCGTCTTCACAAGCCGTTATTCAGTTTTGCTTCTGTAGATAGTAGGGATTTGCATGGCTGAAAAATTATTTAGTTTCGTTACGCTTTAAATCATTTTGTTTTCAGAATTTCGTACCTAATTTTGTTTCGTATTTCGATTCGTTTCATTTGGATCTATTTGAAATTTGGAATCAATTCGAATTTCATATATCGATTCGATAGTTGATATCAATTCGAATTTTGGATCACTAAATAAATCCCCAATTAATAAAATTTTGCTGTTAAAAGAAAAGCTAGGGTTAAATTTTAAGCTGTGTCACAGATTTAGTATTTGAGTCAAATTAAACAGTGAAACAAAATTTGTTTCATAAAGTCCTCTGCTGACTATTACTTGTATTGTAAGTTAAGATCAATTCGATAGTTGATATCAATTTGATAGTCCATTTCAAATTCAATAGTTGATATCAGTTATTCAAATTTTTATTTTATGATGATGGCACAGAGTAAAACGAAATAAATTCATTATATACTGTTTCGTTTCGAATTCGTATCATATCGATTCGTTATTCGGAAGTACTTTCGAAATACGAATTATCAAATTTCGTTCCAAATTCCGAATTTTTCTGAAACTAATGCACATCTCTAGTAGATAGTCAAAAGTCTGAAACAACGCTGAAAACTGCATTTAGTGAATAACCCTATTATTGTCTAACCTCTACTATACTACTGAAACATTTTGCTCTAGCCAAAAGAAAATAAGGTTACAATGTGCTAAATTAAAGGATACACATGATATTTAGTCCTTTATATGGCTATGTTATTTCACCCCGGAACCCTAAATCCTCAAGTGATGTGAGTGTGTCCAGTATTTCGACCAGTGTAATGCCAACACAATGTCAGGTCCTTCTTTGTTATATGAAAGACCGATTGGCATCTTCTCAAAGTTTCATACTTCCCTTTGAGTTGAAGCACTAATACTTTTAACGGGGAGACCCTTGTGACTCTCTAAAAGCAGTGAATTTCACATTGTGCAAGCTATAATCTCCTTGTGAGATCTTCCGACTAGTCCATAGATCTAGCAGTGATCTTTGTTGAGTCATCGTCTATTCTTGAGTTGTATGGGAGATAAAGCTTAACACCCAAATAAAGGCATCCTAAATTAAATGACTAAATACATAATATTGTTGGTTGTAGTCAAAATGCCCCATGTAGAGAAACAACTTTTTTAGATATTACCTTTGATTCCCTGACACGTTGAAGGATGGCATCGTGGTCACTTTTATTCATTCCAAATACCTGCAGGTCAACAAACAATAACAAAAATTTGACATCAATATATATTGACTATAAGACAACACGAGAAGGCATAAATCACATGGTGCATAGTTGTTCTTATAGATGAAGCTTTTGTGCATTGTATGAAATAGGCAGTATCTAGGTTCATCAAGGTGTGGATTGTTGGCTTTTATCTGAAATTTTTAGTGAAGTAATCGAATGGCAATACTGGTTTAACATGTCCTTACAAGAGAATATTTATGTGTCTGACATTTCAAAAGTCTTGAAATTTCAACAATTTCCGATTCCGCCGAAATGGCAATTCTGAAATTCTTCCGAATCAAAACCATTGGAATTGTTTATTTTTCTGAACTGAATTTCTCAATTGTGCGCATGTCAACTCAATATTAAGATTGGTTGAATATCATCAACAATCAATGCTGTGTCATCAATGTTGGACCCCTGGCTATCAAACCATTCTTGATGTAGGAACTAAATGCCATAGAACGAATTCTTCATTTAAAAGCAATGCTCGAGATTCACTATGGTCCGATATGGGCATAATGGGAGTTACCCCATCCCCAATGCAAGAAGAAAATTTAAAGTCATATTGTATCACATTTCAATAACATTTTAGCAAACTGCTAATAGGTGTAAATAACATTAACACCAAGAAATAAAGATGATCCTGGTGGGTGCACCATGAGAGTTTTAGTTTCTGCATGAATAACCTCAGAGCCAGGAAACTATTATAATCTATGTTATATTGATGTTAAATTCACTTGAATGATCTTACAGACATTTTATTTTCTGACCTTGTTGACTTGTGTGTCAAAACGTGTCATGTGCAACGTGTATAGCTTGTTCAGAATGCAGGAGCCCACTTTGCTCACATCCATTTCTCTTGGCTTGGTGTCTCATTTTGTTCACCAATGTGGGAACCCATGTCGTTTTTGATACTTCGTTGGGCAGAGCATAGACACGTGGGTGTTCCTCACAATCGAACCGTTGCCAAGGTTCACTAGAGTTAAATTAAACCTATATTTTATCCCAATCTAGTCCTGATTGCTAAAATTTCGCCACTGACATCACGTAGAAAAATGGCAGTCCATCGGATGCTCATCACCAAGGGTTTTGTAGTGGTTGGAGACATGACCAGAGGGATTAATAAAAAGCCAGTTACAGAGTCAATTTAATAGTGTCACTATTGTCTACCCCCTCTTGAAAGACATAGGAAGCATTCTTTGACGTGCTGGCATTTTATTAGATGAAAGCAGAGAACCTTGTTACGAAGATAAATACGATGAGCAACCAGCCCTGAAGACAAGCATCATCTAGAAGTAAATGAACTGCAATTTTCACTCGTGCTGTAGGTTTTTAATATGGTTTATTACAAATGTCTCAGTGAGTCGATGAGAATAAATATATGTCTAAGATTTAAAAAAAGAATTCAGAAAAACTAAAAGCCCAGAGTCACAGCATTGTTCCCCGTAAGTACGTCTGCTCCTTCGGAGCATGTTCACTGGTTAAATTAGATGCATCAAGTGACATGATCGATGGGGACAGTTTGCACTGTGTATTTCATAATAGATGCTACCCCATGGGGTTTTCACATAGCCACATACTTGCAAAGGTGGAAGGGAACAACAAGCTCAACGTATGAGTCATCAAATTGAATAAGAAATACATGTGTTTTTTATCTGATCTATGAACACAGTTCCTTTTATGTTCTTGGACCTCATCAAACCTTAACATATATGGACTTGGGCATGAATCCCTCTCGATCACAGTTTTGTATTTAATGCATGGTCTCTCTTTCCTCACTTTTAATATCTGTATAAGGCTGGGGATCACACGGGCATACAGGGGTGTCCATGAGAATGGACTTTCTTTCCACTCACATGCCTGTGTGACCACCTCACTGTGCGCACATCTGTATATGGCTCTACAAAGCATGAGCCTCCATAGACCCATCTGATGTCCGACTTAACAGTTTCATGGGGAGGTAAAATCCACACCCATTGTAACGTGTGATAAAGGGTATGCACGTACGTTACATTGTGTGGTCCATCCAGCCAATCCACCGTAATGCTAAGACGGACACTTGGAGGGGAGTCACAACAGACACAATCGTGCCGGCTGGGTGGAGTAGAGGTAACATCACTGCTCTATAACCGTGGAGACAGAGGTTCGATCCCGGCAAGAGCACCTCTCCAGTAAGTGTCCTTGGGCAAGACACCTAATGGTACATACTCGCCACCCAGGACATACTTGAAAACCAGAGAAATCTCAATGTATCCTTCCTGGTAAAATCCTTTCTCAAAAAAATAAAAATTAGTGCGCACTGTGTGGCCCCAGCCTAATGTGTCTCAAGGCTCTGTACCTGCAGTTACTGTATCTCCATTATTAAAATAGTGGCCGACCGTTCTCTTTGGGTGCTGAGGGCTGCTATGTCATCCCAAATGATTATGTTACACCCCCCACTGAGATAATGAAATGAGAGGATTACGGTGGAAGAGAAGAAATATCTTAAGGACAATGGGTCACAGGACAAAGATATCAGAGGGTGGGGGAGAGACATGAGAAATTAAAGGGAGAATAGGAGGGATAGATTAGGATGTGGATGAATAGGCCAGTGATAGGGATGAGGTAAATTGGTGAGAACATCAATCGAGGGAAGGAAGACGGGAAAAGTGTGGCAAAAATAAGAGCCACATCAAAACAAGAAGAAATAAAGCTCAGGGATAGGGGGGCAGATAGGGAGAGAACGTATGGAGGAAGAAAATTGGGAGTGAGAGGGCGTGGGGAAAATAAATTTAGGAATGAGGGGGCGTTGGGATTTTTTTTTTTTTTAGGAGTGAGGGGGCATGGGGATTTTTTTTTAGGAGTGAGGGGACGTGGGGAAATATATAATGCATGGATAGAGATGGAGGAGATAGGGAGAAAGATGAGGTCAAGCGCTGGCAGAGTCAAAATATATAAATACAATTTCAGCTGAAGTCAAAAGGCAAATAAATAAAAACGCCACCAGCACGTTAAGGCCTTGTTCACACCAAGCGCAGAGCAGGTGCAGAGCAGAGCAGTTGCAGACCGGATCAAAACTGCGTCCAATGTATTCCAATGTTATTTTTTGCTCCAGTTCACATGGCAGCGTTCATTTCCAAAGCAGTTCCAGAGGATGATCCATGTTGCAACAATTTTACATGTGAGACAAGGTCAGAGGAAGCAGGAGATAATCAGAACAGCTAATGAAAGGTCAAAGGTAAAAGGAAATGACCTCATAACATTGTTAACTTCCTGAAAGAAAAAAAAACACTCTGGAACGGGTCAAAAACATGTCTAAAATGCGTCAAAAACGCATCTATTGACTAGCGTGCGTCTGCAGAAACCTGAGCAGATCTGCTCTGCATTTGCTGTGAACAAGGCCTAAATCAGCTTCTTGGCCAAGATTAGAAGCTTCTCAAATTTTAAGTTTCAGAACAATCGCTGTGTATGTTTACAGCACATACTGCAGAGCTCACAAATTCACTGCCTGGAGTAAGCGACAATTGATCCCTGGTGAGATGTAACCTCCCTGTGATCTGTGTGATACGTGAGAATCTCCTGAGATGCAATACATGGATTGGCCACTTGGCCACAGTGGCACATTTCTGTAACTGTCAGGAGATTCAGTGAAAGAACAAGCAAGAATGCTGAGTAAAACTGAGAGGACAGCAACAGGGGAGCGGGGACAGACTGAGTGGAGATGGAGAGGCTGAGGGGAACAGGGATAGGCTGAGTGAAAATACACAGGTTTCAGGGAGCCGGGTGCAATTTTATGGCCATTCAAAAATCTGACAATTCGCCAAATATTAGCGAATTGCCAGCAATATACGGTGACCTTCAGCAGCAGTGAAATCGCCTTAGAGAAGTAAGGGTTATTCTATTCAGAGAACACCGAACAGCACCGAAATGTCAGTGAAATGCCCATAGAAATTGTTAATCTATTCTATTCTATTCAGCAGAAGAAAGTTGGCGAAATGCCCAGGTTTGCGATGGTTTCAGTCGACGGGTTTAATCAGACGAATCCCATAGGTTTAAATGCAAACAAAATTCCCCGTTTTTCTTAATTCTGTAACAGACCTTTTTATTATCCTTCATAGCACCTTATACTGTATATTATTTCCAGGCATCTTCAAGCATTATTTTTTTTTTAAACGCATTTTAAAAATTGCAGTTTTTCTTTTTTCTTTACCCCTGTTCGGCGGCTTGTCGGCTTTTTCCGGCGGCTGGCCTGCAGTCTGTTCGGTGGTTCATCAGCATTTTACCCTTTCAATACCAAGTGATTTTCCAAAAAAACATTGTCAGAAACCAGTGTTTTTTTTGTAAAATCATTTTTAATTAATTATAAAGTAAGAAATATTTGAGCTTATACCCATTGTATTTCTTACGGTAAATAACATATTTTTGGCCATTAGATGGCGCCATCTACTGACAAATTGAGTTAGAGGTTTGAGAGGCCGGTCCATTTTCTTCTATTTCTCCCTGCGTCGGCTGCTGAAAGGCCGATATTTCAGAGCTTTGAGCAGCTGATTTTACAGCTTTAGGTCTCTGGGCATTATGCTCAGTGGGCTACAACTTTGGAGGCACCTTCTGCAGCCCAAAAGAAAACTAAATTAATTTGCAGCAAACAAATTTTATTTGATTTTGGGCTGCAGATCAGCATATTGCGATATCTTGATTTCGGGGCACCAGGTGGTGCCTTTGAAACCCGAGATATCTCAATATCAGTAGTGAAGGGGTTAATTAACATCGGATATTTCCAACAGACATGTTTAAAAGCACAAATCTGTATGATACCGAGTGAAAATAAACTTCTTCGCCCAATATACAGAGTAGATTTTTTTCACACCAGCAGCATTTTTCGAATATCGACTCCAGCCGAATTTTTTCCGACGTATCAGCCGATATTTCGAAAAAAATACTGGCCACGAGCACCAGATATTTTGTTTTCTCTAAAAAAATGTCCGATAGAATTAAATAAAGCCCTTAAATACAATTTGGAGGAAATGTTACGTTCTTGCAAGTAGTTAACTCTATATATTGCGTGTTTTTTGTTTTGTTTGACCATAACAAATAATCTGTATTTTAATTACCAGGTCTGAAATAATCACAGTTCAATTGTAGGTGTCCGGAACATGATGTTTTGAGACATATTGTTCCGTTGTTCATACTACAACATGATACCTGATATCCCTGACGCATTTTACCTTTTACTGTCATTGTCCCTGAATGATACAACGGTTGATGCATTAACTAGCTAAGCCTTCTCCCTAGGCGACACAAGCCAGTTGTGACAATGGTTTTCAATGAACATAAATGTTTTTCTTTAATAAAAAAAAATTGTAAATACTGTGCAAAGTTTTAAACATTCACTATATTCCTGCAGCTGGTTTCTCCATTTAAACGGAACATAATATCAGCTTCATTGTCTCAGGTGCTCTTATCTGTGTTCAAATGGATCCCAAAAGCCTTGCATTTTCAAACACCCTTTAAAAACAGGTTATTATTTACCATTTTTTTTTAACATATAATTACATGTTTTTAACATAACCATTCCCGTCGTACGTTTGCAAAATGAAGATTATTACGGGGGAACCGATCGTTTTATGTAATTGTAACGATGCATCCACCATATGTTTTTCAGAACAAAAGAGTCCATCTTTAAAACAACAGCAAACTTTTATTTTATTTATTTATTTTTTAATAAGCGGCAAAGCTTCTAGGACAGGCCTCAAAATTTCTACTCGCCTACTAGCATTTGGCGAGTGGAAATTAAGTGAGGGCGAGTGGGAATGCAGAAGAAGGCAGCAAGATAATTTATGTATGCCTGCATCTGGGGTCTGATTTCTGGGTATGCCTGAATCTGGGGGTCTCATTTCTGGGTATGTCTGTACCTGGGGTCTGATTTCTGGGTATACATGTATCTGTGGTTTGATGTGTTTGGGAATAAATGTATCTGGAGTGATTGTGAGGATGAAAAAAATGCACTAAGTTTATTAAAAGCTGAGCAGTTACACTTGATATTTTGTTTGCATCCCCATTGATGTAAAGCACTTATTTTCCTTTATGTTAATGTGGTTATTTATTATTGTAACTTTATTCTGAATAAAACATTTAACAGTGTCATTTCATAGGATAATTTGAAGGTGTGTTTGGGGGCGGAGTTAAGGGCAGGGTAGGGGTTAGGTGGGACAACAGGTGGTGAGTAACTCTTAAGGCCTGGCTAGTATCTTGGGACTTGAAATTTTGAGCCCTGATCTAAGATGATTAGTCTCTGTACCATTTATTGATAGGAGCTTACACGTACCAGTAAGATGTATTATTCTGACAGCATGGCTGAGATACTGGAAGATGTGGAGAAGCAAGGGTGTTTTATTGGGGTTTTTTGATCTGTTTTCTTTTTTAGACGATACATACAAATGTCTAAGCTACGAACATCCCCCGAAGACAACACAGATGTCTTAGACAACCAAGAATTGTACCCAGAAAATACAATTATCTGCCGAGTTTGCTGTGGCAACGTAATGTTTATAAGCTGGATGCTAGCTGTCAAAAAAGGCATGTTACTTCCAAACCTCATGGATTATTCACAAAGGACAGAGCTTTCATCACAGTTTCGGAGGACACCTCAATACAGCATTCATTGAAACAGGAAGCAGCTATTTTTATATATATATATATATATATATATATATATATATATATTATATATATATATATATATATATATATACATATATCTCAAACCAAGAAGAGAGCACACCAGCTAACACATTCAACGAATAGTGAAATCCTGAAAGGGTTAAGAGTTGTTAGAATCTCTAAAGGGTAAAAAACTGGTAAAACCTTTAAATGTTTAAATGTATAAGCTACTGTTGAAGTCTTTGAATGTGTTAGCTGGTGTGCTCTCCTCTTGGTATGTTGTATTTTATGTCTTGAGAAGCACCCGACCTGTGATTTTGACCTCCCTTCTTCAGGCCTCAAAGCACAGCGAAAAAGATGACATAATATTAAAACTTATACCAAAGCAGAAGGGTAGAAATAAAAGAGGTGAGAGAGGATGGGGTAGGATGGGGAGTAGAAAAATACTGTCCAACTTTTGGGTCTCCACCTGCACCATTTTGGGTACTTCTTAAGGCTGGTCACACACTGTACCATTTTGGCCACAATTTTACCATCTGTGACAATTTTCTGGGCTCCTAGATTTCTGTAGTTGTAGCGCAAAATTGTGAGTCTTTGATCTGGTAGAGTGTCATGTCCACAGACAGCGATTCTTTTCTCTTTGTGCCTCTGACAATTTTCTAACAGTGTCTGAAATTTTGGATCACAGTCCTACAGTATGGTAACCCTTGTGGGCTTTCTGTGTTGAAACACGTTGAATTATGGCAAGTTGTCTTGCCTAAGAGTTAAATTGTACAGTTTCGCGCCACGCATATACCCAAGATTTCAAGCGGTAACAGACACTCTGCTCGAATATCTTATAATGGGTGCCAACACAAAGCAGGAGAGGCCAGGTCCAAACAGAAATTTTCAGAAGAAAGGCATGGACACTTCCCTGCTTCAGAAGTAGGGTGATTTTACTGGAGAACCATCAGAGACGTTTTGACTCAGCCGAACCAATCTCAAGTTTTGAGAAATACTCGGTTGAGTCAAAACAATGTCTCTGATGGTTCTCCACAAAGATCGTCCTACTTCTGAAGCAGTGTAATACCTGTGCCTTTCTTCTGGCAAGTACATGCCACTCAGTCTAGCTAGTATATATTATCAACTCCTACAATATGACAAGACACCATTTTAATGAGTTGAAAAATATCGTACATTGCCCATCAAGCTTTTTTTGGATGATGATAAAGAGCATGAAAATTGACTGTGATTATATGCCAATGAATCTGATTCATCATGAAGTTACATTGTTTCAACATATGTCATACCGAAAGAAATACTATGCACAATAAACCATATTAAAAAACAATCAGAAGGGAATAGCATACCTTTTGCAGGTAAAAAAAGAGTTCTTCCTCACTGCCGGTATGCTCAGAGGACACAACACCAGCCATATACACTAAGGTATAAAGGATTTCTTCATAGAGCATTTCCATCTTAAAATAAAATGATAAGGATTTATGTTAAACTAATTGCCAGTGATTTACATCAGGAATCGAACATTCATCCTCTCGATCAATGGGCACATCTGTCAGCTTAAGCATTGAATGTCCAAGAACACAAGTTTTAAAGAACGAGAATTAAAAGGATATAACCATGGCCGTTGACAAATGATGGTTTTACTTTTCGGCGAGCACTGTCAAACTATGGTGGATGAAGTGCAACCCTCAAAAGTTTTAGGGATCAGTACAGATATAAAATAATGGATGCCACCATACAGTTACTTTGCTGGTTGAAAATTTATCAATTGTACCTTGACATGAGGCTTCCCTTTCCTAAATGTCTTGTTTGGAACCCTTTGTTTTTACACTAGTATCTCATTACACATCTTCCAATTGTGCGTATGTATTATTTTAATAGAGTGCCCAAATTATCAAATTATGAAGTTGCATCCTTCATTCGTGACATTTTTCATTCTGTGAATACCACCTGTACTACTAATTGTCAAACCTGTCTTTTAAAATATCGTAGAAGATGGAAAATGCCCTACCACAGCTCCACTGATAGAATGTGTCTATTTATACGTGTGAAATAGCAGCCAAAATTCAGGGTAGGTGAGCAGCCTAAAAACCCTTCAACAGTTACGAAAGTACAAAGAAAGAGAGAAAAAATCCCACCAACTAGGGCAAACCAGTGGAAAATATATCGAAAAAATTAATAGTTTATATGATATAAGGATAATGACGTGTATGCCAAACACGTGATATCAATTCAAATACAAATATCAAGAGAAAACGGAAAAAACCCAATAATTAAAAATCTATACTATTTATATACAGTATATAGTGATGTATATATACCAATCATATCTTTAAATCTTTATGCCAACCAGATTATCCATCTTTAAAAGTTTGTATACCGTATAGTAAAATCCTTAGTTCTTGAGTGATCCTAAGTCTGTCTATAGAACGGAAAACATACAGACTGAGGAAGCCAATAGTACATTGGCTTGCTTTGTCTTCTAAAATATGTTTGACTTATAGAACGTCTCACCATCCTCCATATCGGCAGTCCTGTTGCAACCCTTAATAGACCTTTCCATTTATGTAGCATTTGTAAATCTGGACCAGTTGTTTAAACTCCAAATACCTGACTTTTATACACTGCGAGCTGGGACCCAATAAGCACACGTTCTTCAGGAACACCTAGCAAAAAATGTATTTCTTTGTAAGCACAATCCTTTTATTTTACGGTCTGGCAAGTATATAAAGGAACAAAAAAAAAAGCCTAGCTCTTTCGGAGTACTAACGCACCAATATCATCTATCTATCAACACTTTGGTCTACACACAGCCAAATAACAAACAAACTAAAAAGTGCACACAACATTTCAGTTCACAAGTTTTATCTTCTCTCTGTAGAGAGCTGCAGCTCCCCCTTCTGCTCAGGGTTCGCCCCTCTCTGAAACCCTCACTGGGAATAGAAGTCCTTACTGATTAGTTCCTCACCTGCATGTTCTTGGGTGATCCAGAATTCCTGGTCTGGATCTTCAACTGCTGAGCTGAATGCAAATTGTGATGTGGAGCACTGGCCACCCTACACTCCACGTGTTCCACCCCAGGGACCCAAATCATAGCACATCATTTTGTGGATCAATGTAAACAGAAGACCTTCTCCCTGGTGCAATCAGACTCTATCCCACACAGCAGCACCATTGGGGGAATATAAACACCCCTCAGGACCATGCCTGTCTTCTGTCACACCACCATATGTAATTATATCAACATCCTAAACTGCAAAGTTTGTTTGCAGTTGAAACAGCTAAAATATATGTGGCATGGTAGCTTTAAACGCACATATAACATTATGGTAGGGTACTGAGCGGTGAAGATCACCTCGAACCAGTAGATGGCGTGAGCTTGGTTGGGAGTGGAGGGTCATGTACCAGGAAGTGTTAGGCTTTATGGTTAATCTCACTGGTGCATGGAGGAGACTGTAAACAACTCATGCCATTGCAAGAGATTAAACACTGTTTTTTTACTTCATACAAGCATACAAGTTAATAAAAGGCTTGAAACTGAAGAACAGAGTGTGTGTTTCTCAGTTGCAAACGCGCAACATATAGCTTAATCGATGGTAATTTAGTGAATTGCCAATGAGATTATCCAACGGCCTGATTTCTTAAGCATGATTGCTACTTACGGTATACTAATATCTTAATTAAGAACTCTGAGAAGACATGTCGAATCTATCATCGTCTTCTGCGCTTGCTGTCCTCCCTCTACATAACTCATTCTACTATTCTAATTAATTCCAGGTTTTCCCACATAGATGTGGCCCTCATCCTTTTCCACAACAATTCACCCAACTGAAATCATCAGCACCATAGTCCCATTAAAGCCCCCATGGTTAAAATCCTTATCTAGCATGGCAACTTCTTTCAAAAGTTGAAATCGGGTCTTCTGGGGTTTGAGAGTCTGTCCGAGACTTAAATGACACTTGTGCCCCTATTTGAAGATCCAATAGGTAAGACATTTGATGTATTCATTTGGCAATTATCGCTTTTTCCAAGCTCTTAGGACACCCTGGCCAAGAGCACAAAGTCTGTTTTGGGTTCTTTTCAGCTACCAATTACTCATGGAATTACTCATCAATTTCAGACACACCAATTATTCTAGTAGCACATTATTTTAAGACAAGACAAGACTATGTGAAACATAATGCTTAGATGAACCATGAAATTGAAAGTGTTTTACAGAATTCTCAGTTCGATCACTAAATACGCGGTTTGAAGACTAGCCTCTCTCCATACACCATAGTTTGAGATGACATAATTGAGGTTACCTCTCTCTTGGTTAACATCAGCTTCTCCAATGCTGTTTTATATTCCCCAACATTTTCTGGAGGTGGTGGTATGTTGTTATTTAATACACCCTAGGAAAAGGTTAAAAAAAAATGAGCTCAAAATTTCGATTTTTGATCTATGACCATATGTTCAGGCAACATGAGGTGGCACAATTAGAAATGATTTTGAATAACTAGCCGTATTATGCAAGAGTTCTTTTTAATCACAAGCTATCATCATTTCTTAAAGTACAGGTTGTACAAGATGGAACCAACTTCTTTAGTGTGATAGTTTTTTCTTTAACGAGCTCATGGTGCCTTTGCTGCGATGCTCTTCATTTAATACCCCTGTCTGTAGCCTAATGAGTATTCAGCAACTAACAAGAATTGACTAAAACCTTCTGTCTTTCCACTGTACATCTCGTGTGGAACGGCTAATGTTTTGAATGGCTAAGAGCTACGTGGACTTGCTTGGGTCATGTTTTATAAAGGTTCTACTGTCGAATGCATTGATTGCGCTCTACGGCCCTGAAGTCAAGACTGTGAGTAAGCTATTAGCAGCCACAATCGGCTATCATCTTACACAGCACTTCCTTTCAACTGGGGCTTGATCTGCTTATCGCATCAACCCTTAAAACGAGCTTTAAAGTGCACCTGTCCTACTCACCTACATGGCACCGCCACCTTGGTAAATCGCTGGCACAGCAATCTGAGGTCCAGTCAGAGCTGCTGATGTTTACTTGCCAGGTGTGATAAGTAGAGGCAACCTGTAGGTGAGAAGCGATGGCAGTAGCTCGCAGGTCAGTATGGCAGATGCACTTTAAAGAGACATACCCTTTATAGAACAGAATTTGATACCTTTGATTGACCAAGTCACTCTTTGGTCGAGGTATAGGCTCCACGCTGCAACTGTGGAACTTGGGAATTCACAGTAATGGTAGGACCTCTTGACAGTGAGGATCTTGTTAACCATTTTGCATTTACACATTTTAGTTCTTAATCTACAGACTATTTACAGTAAATAGGGTCATTACCAGCACATAATCACCCTTATTACTCATCGTGAAATGTCATTTAGACAATTAAGGAGTTTAGCATACACAATTCCAAATGATGTACCTCTGTTCTCCAGTATCGCTGCATACTCTCTTGCTTCTGAAGAACACTTTTCATTCTATCGAAAAAGTCTCCTGTGTCCTCCCTGTGAAGTTGACAGACAGAAAAAAATAGTATGACAAACGATACGTCAAAGGTTACTAAAATATGAATTTCTGGCAACAGATGTTTTTTTCCAGTCCATAAATGCATATACAGTATCATGTTTTAGCATAGAGTTATCACCAGATATTGTCCAACAAGGTCTCTTGTCTTGCCAATGTCCTACTGACCAATATCCTTTCAAGGTTGGGTGGAATCAATATCACAACCATTTTGAGCACTTTTTCTACAGTGAACTCAAACCCAGGTGGTAGATTTACCCCTGAATTTCATATAAATCAAATAGAACTTATAGACATGGCCCATCCTTTACCTCTAGGCCCATGTACCCAAGTAGGCCCGGTGAAACTATATGCCTAACTATCGGGGTTTTTAAAAAAGATCCGAATTGTGGCCGAAAGGGAACCGAACATTGAAATTCAGCGTTCCGTTACCTTTCCTGGCCATTCGGCTATTCAGAGAGCAGGCAGTTCGCCAAATGTTGGCGAATTGCCTGCACATACGGTGCCTGTTCGGTGCCTGTTCGAGAGCAGTGAAATCCCCATAGAGAAGCAATGCTTCGTCTATTCAGAGAACAAAAATCAGCAGTGAAAAGTTGCCAAAATGCCCTGCCATTCGGTTGCTTCATTCGACAGATTTATTAAGGCAATTCCCATAGGCTTCAATGTTAAAAATATTCCCGTTTAAATTCAATATCTAATAAACCGTTTAATATTATATTCTGGAGTAAAAAGTCTCTTTATTTATAGATTTTTTAGCATCTGTTATACATTTTTTCGGATTTTTCGTCAAAATATTTTCCTTTCTTTTTTTAAAATCATCTTTTCTTTTTACTGTAACAGCCCCTTTTATTATCATTCATTGGATCTTATATGTGAATTTCAGACATTTTCGTTCAGTAGTTTTTTTGCAAATAGTGTTTTAAATTTCAAGCTTTCAAGCGTACTGTTGGTTTTTTTTCACCTCATTCGTCTGCGTATCGAGTTTTTCCGGCGTGGTTAATCCAGTTTTCTACGGGCTTCGGTGAGTGTTCGGTGAGTGTTTGGCGGGTTTGCGGTGAGTGTTCGGCGTATTTGCGGTGGGTTTTCCCTGCACTACGGGGGGCCCTGCGGTGCTTGCTGAATACACCGCAGGGTTGGCGAAATAGGATCGCCGTATCACCCCGCAGTGCAGGGAATGAAAAGTCACCGATCGCACGGTGACTTTTCGATTCTTTTTGAATAACCCTGTGTGTCTGGACCAGATGGATGAACCAGTGACAAACGGGGAGAGCAGTTGAGAAGAATGGGAAAAGGACAGAAAGGGAGATCCGAAGAATGGGACAGGAACAAAATGGGGGTAAGAATTTAACGACAGAGAAACCATGGAAGGTGAGAAGAATGGAGCAGAGGAACAATGAGTTAAAAAGAATGGAGCAGAGGAACAATGGGAGGTAAGAAGAATGGGCGGTCAAAAGAATAGGACAGGGAAACAACAGGAGGGTTGAGATTACTGGGCAGAAAAACATTGGGAGGCGTGGAGAATGGGACAAGAGGAGGTGTGAAGAGTGGGACAGATGAACAATGGAGATGAGAAGAATGGGACAGAGGAACAATTGGATGTGAGAAGAATGAGGCAGAGGAATAACCAAAGGTGAGGAGAATTTGGCAGGGGAATAATGGGAGGCAAGCGAATGGAGCAGATATGCAATGGGCTGAGAGGGATGAAACTGCATTAGTGGCATAGCAAGATCTTCAGCTCTAAGCCCATAAAGTCCTTAGACTGTAATGGATTCTCAACCTTCCTACATAATACCCTGGACTTTATGAGCTCTCCACAGCCACTCTACAGTAACGGAAATTGAACATTTATTTTATTTATTTATTTATTTATAAAGGATTTTACCAGGAAGGATACATTGAGATTTCTCTCGTTTTCAAGTATGTCCTGGGTTCGAGAACATTGAGTGGTTACAGAAATACAAAATAGTAAAATGCAAGATATTAACACAAGACCAAATATACAGATTAACAGAAAAATAAATATGGAGGAAATAGTCATTATGTTACATGTTTACAGGTGCATTTCATATTGAGGTATGTTAATAGGGAAGTCTTAAGGGACTTTAGACTGGGGGAAGATTTGACGGTGTCTGGGAGGTTATTCCATATTTGCGGTGCTCTTTAGGAAAATGAGGATCGAGCCGTTTTCTTTTTGTATTGCGGTATTGCAAGTAAGGTGCTGGTCCTGGATCTGAGGTTATAGGATGAGGGAACTGCCGGGGGAAGCAGCATATTCAGGTAGGGTGGTAGCTTCCCAGAAAAGCTCTTAAACACCAGGTTGGAAAGGTGAAGGGTGCGTCTAGAGTCCAGTGATGGCCAGTTTAGTTCTTTTAACATGTCACAATGGTGTGTCATGTAGTTACGTTGTAGCACAAAGCGACAGAATGAGTTATACAATGTAGTAAGTTTCTGGAGGTGTGTTTGTGGGGCGGCTGCATACACTACATCTCCGTATTCAATGGCTGGCATAAGCATTTGTTGTACAATCTGCTTTCTTACCGCGGGGCTCAGGCAGTATTTGTTTCTGTACAGGGCACCTAGTTTGGGGTAGAGTTTAGATGAGAGTTTTTCGATGTGGGGGCCAAAAGATAGATTTGGGTCTAACCACATACCTAGGTATTTGAGAGAAGTGACTGTCGTCAGCGTGCCATTTGATTTTGTCCCAACACATAGATGGGGTGTTTGCAATTTGTGTAGTTTAGGTGCGGTTCCAAAGAGCATTGTAACAGTTTTGTCAGTATTTAGAAAAAGTTTGTTATTTGCGATCGACTTTTCTACCCCTCTGAATTGTTCTTGCAGCACTGCCTCCAGCTGTGGGAGATTTGGTTTGCTGGTATAGATTACAGTGTCGTCTGCGTACATGTGTACAGTTGAAGCTTTGCAGACATTGGGCAGATCGTTTATGAATATTGTGAATAGCAGGGGGCCAAGTATCGAGCCTTGGGGTACACCGCACGTGACTGGGAGGGGAAGGGAAGTGCTGTCAGAAATGGACACAAATTGAGACCTGTCAGACACATATGATTGGAACCAGGTTAACGTACTATCACCAAAACCAGAGTTTTTAAGTTTTTGTAATAGGATGCCATGGTCTACTGTGTCAAAAGCCTTGGCAAAATCAAGGAAGATGGCTCCAGTTAGATTTCCTTGTTCCATGCCCGCTTGGATATCATTACAAACTTTTAAAAGGGCAGTTGTAGTTGAATGGTTTGGACAAAAGCCTGATTGATCTGGGGTTAAATAGTTCTGATACTGATAATAATCACGTAATTGAGTGTAGACACATTTTTCCAGAATTTTTGACATTACAGGGAGCAGTGATATTGGGTGGTAGTTGGATACCAAAGTATTGTCTCCACTTTTATGGATAGGTACCACCCTTGCAGTCTTCCAGAGTTTGGGTATGTATCCAGTCGCCAGTGATTCATTAATCAGGGTTGCGACAGGTTTTGCAATTGCTGGTGCACTGATTTTCAGCAGCATTGCTGGGATTTGATCAGGTCCGGACTGGTATTTCATTTTTTGGTTATGGAGAAGTTTAGTGACGGCACTGACAGGCACTGGCCTAAAACTGAATTTCTCTGGGTTACGGGGTCTTTCTACTGTTGGTGGGTCCTGACCTGCGTGCGGCCTTTCTGATTGCGTGTCACTTCCTAGCTTAGCAATCAGGGTGGTGGCGCATCCAAAAAATAATTATTAAAAGCATTTGCTACATCTAGGGGGTGTTGTACAGTTTGGATGTTTACTTTTAAAGCAGCTGGTTGGGAGTGGATGGGGGGTGCTTGTATGTTACTTATGATTTTCCAAAAATTTCTGGGGATTGATATGTTATTGTTTAAATTTTCATTGAAGTATTGGGCTTTAGCCATTTTTGTTTCTTTTGTGCATTCATTCCGGCATTTTCGGTATTCACAGTGATCGTTCATGGATCCAGTACTCTTGAACTTTGACCACAGGGAGTCTCTAAACTGGTACATATGCGTGAGGTCAGCTGTAACCCAGGGGAGATGGGCCCCTTTTACTCGCACTTTGCGCAGTGGGGTATGGGTGTTCCAGACTTTCAGGAGCTCGGCTTGAAAGTATTCAATTTGCACAGTGGAGGTCTGGGATTAGGTTTAGTCTGTACCATGGGAGCTGTTTGAGATCATTTAGGAAGGATTCAAGATTAAATTTCTTGAAAGACCTGGTGATTATTACCTTTGGTGGACATTTTGTGGCCCTTATTTTGCGCACACAGTACACTAGGCAGTGATCACTGAAACTGTTAGCGAGAACGCCTGCCTCCTGTATTCGATCAGGACATGAGGAGAGAATCCAGTCCAGCAAGGTGTGGTTAGGGCTTTTCATATTAATGCGAGTGGGGGAGGAGATTAATTGTGTTAGCTGCAAAGCCTTAAACAGTGAGCAGTGGTTATTGTTTTTAGGATTCAGCCAATCAACATTAAAGTCGCCGAGGACCAGCAGTTTGCTTTTTTGGTTTTGAGCGACTAATTTACTAAGAATTTGGGTTATGTCAGAAAGGGATTGCACTGGGGAACTTGGTGGGCGGTAGAATCCAGCAACAATAATTGTTTTACTGAATGGGATCTCAATAGTACCAGAAAGGAAATCAAATGTGGCCGGGGAGCTAGGATTCTGCAATGGGGTGAACTTTATGGAGTTGTCAACATAGATAACAATTCCCCCTCCTCTCTTAGCTCTGTCCTTTCTAGAGCATGAATACCCTTGTAATGCTATGGCAGAGTCTGGCACTTTAGGGGTTAACCATGATTCTGTCAGCACAATGACTTTAGGTTTGTAATAGAAGCACCAAGCTTTAAGCTCATCCAGTTTAGGGAGTAAACTGCGGATGTTGCAATGCACAAAGGAGAGGCCTTTTTTAGTGGGGAGATTAAATATGGTGTCAGCTATTGGACCAGGGTTGGATTCAACATCATTTGCAAGTGCAAGCAGCAGAATAAAAAGGAATTTGGACAGGTTTTTCTTTTTGGAAAATAGTGATTGAAGGGTTTTAAAGCTCTGTTGTGTGGGGGTGGGAGGGCTGGATTTTAACACTCTCCACCAGCTCTCAGCTGATAAGTTAAAGGAGCTGAGCAAGCTATGGTGTATTTGGGTTTCTTTTCCAGCTTGCTGTAATTTGTAGGGTGTATAGGGAGGGAGGGTAGATTTAGAGAGAAGGGAGATGGTGGAAAGAAGCAGCAAGAGGGGGAAGAGAGGGAAAAACATTTCTAGAGAAAGGTGGTGTGGGAGAAGGGGAGGGGAAAAAAGGAAAGGTAGAGGACAGGTAGGGTATTGATAAGGAAAGCAGGAGATGGAAGGGAGTCTGGTAGGTAAAGTTCCAGAGTGGTGTAGGTTGGTAGCTGAAAATATCACATGACCAAATTAGTTGGGTATAAATGAAATAAGAACTGTGGGGTGGGTGAGTGGGAACTAAGTCCAGGTGGGAGCTAGGAGGACACTGTGATAGAGGCTGGCCCTGGAAGCTGTATGGAGTTGAGTATGCTGAAAAAACAGAAATCCAGGATTACATTGCATCTTTGGGGGATGTTGGCGCAATAAATGCTCTAATGCAGTGAATCATGACATCACTGATCCTTGCACAGCAAGATCTCTTTTCAGCTTGGCTCGTTGATATTAATCTGGAGCCTGGTCAAAAGGATATTGTGTGCTGCATTTGCTGAAGAGTTTAACCCCTTTTATGCCCTGTCAACTTTGTGCTTTTGGAAACCATGCAGTGTTAAAATTTCATTTGATACAGACCTATACTACGATCCTTGAGATAATGTCAGTAATGTGAAAGTTGAGAAAGATTGGCATTACTTGTGATACTCTGCTATAATATCAATAAAAATAATACACTAGAAACTAAGGGCACGTCAGTCGAAATATATTGAAATATAAGCTTTGTACAAAACACTTAACTATGTCCATAAAATGCACAGTCCACAATCAACTGCCTGTGAGAGCATGAAGAATATTAACAATTTTTTTTAGTTTTTATTATTATATATCATGTTTTTATTAATCTCTACTCCTTTACTCTCTTGATTTATGCTTTTGTTTTATAAAAAAGACATACATCATTTTTTAAGCATTTTTGCTGGGAAGGGACACAAATAATTGTGATATATACACCGAGTGGCCAGATTATTATGACCACCTGACTTTTTTGGCAAATTAGCTATAATTTAACGCTGAAGTTGCTAGAGGGCCAGACCATTATAAATAGGGCAGCAGGTTGTTTACCACGACAGTAGAAGTGATTTTTTTTCTGAAGATATGGGTTAACAACGTGATTTAACAGCCTTTGAACGTGGGATGATTGTTGGCGCTCGGAGCCATGGAGCGAGTATCAGCAAAACAGCAGAATTTGTTAAATGTTCAAGAGCAGCTGTTGTTAAAGTGTTTAAAGACTGGACTGTCAGCCGAAAACCTGGATCTGAACGTGCGAATTGTGGCCGTCAGCGAATAGTCAGTGTTAGGGCAGAACAGAGAGTGGCAAGACTGGTACAAGACAACAGAAGGGCAACAGTGCATCAAATTACTGCAGATCTTAATCAGGGATCCTCTCAAATGATCTCTGAACGCACTGTTCGCCGTACACTGCATCGTATGGGATATGGAAGCCGAAGGCCTGTTCGAACACCTTTGCTGTCTGCAGTTAACAAGATAAAACGTCTCCAATTCGCACAGGAACACAAGGATTCTACAGTCAAGCATTGGGAAAAAGTCATGTGGTCCGATGAATCCATTTCCAGTTGCATCATGCAGATGGCATAGTGAGAATTTGGCAGAAATAGCATGAAAGCAGCACCCCACATGCATGAGTACAACGCTTCAAGCTGGTGGGGGCAGGGTTATGGTTTGTGGCCCTTTAATTCGTGTGGAACAACGTCTGAATAGCACAACATACCAAAGCATCGTTGCTGATCAAGTTCATCCTATCATGTTGATGGCGTATCCCAATGGAGATTGCTTCTTCCAACAAGGCAATGCTCCCTCATGCCGCGGTGCTCGTATTGTGCAGGAGTGGTTTCAAGAACATGAGGGACAATTTACCTTGCTTAGGTTGCCCCCACAATCACCAGATCTCAATCCAATTGAGCATTTGTGGGACGAAGTTGAAAGAGCCATCAGGCAGCTGGTTCCACAAAAATCAAATCTCACAGAACTGGACAGTGCTGTTCATCAGGCATGGTGTCAGATTCCTCGCATCCCCTTTCAACATCTCGTGGAGTCAATGCAAAGAAGAATAGCCACAGTATTGAAGGCAAAAGGTGGCCCAACGAAATACTGAGGGGGTGATCATAATAATCTGGCCACTCAATGTATTACAAATGTAGCAATTTAAACACTCACAACTTTTTATCTCTGAGTTAGACTGTCCATTATAGTATACAATATAGTGTGGCGCCAAAAATTCATGCAAGGTGTAATGTCACTTGCCAGTCACCACATTGGTGTCTCCCTTGCACCTCACAGAATGCTATAGAAGAAAACTATAGGTGGTTCGGCGCTATAGAAATATCATCAATTTTCCCATATTGTGAATATAACCCCTTGCAAAAAATAGCGGGAAGAGATATATAACAAATATGCCTAATACATACACAGAGGTAAAAGGATGATGATCATTTTGTTCGAAGTCCAATCTCATAGGAAAAGAAAACAAAATCATTTTACATAGTGCAACATATAAAAGCCCATATTTCCAAATCGAATTGGCATCAAGGGCTTCTTATATAAAGCAGAAAGACCACCTATCAATTTGTTGGATGTTAGAAAAATATAAACTTTTCTTCTTTTGTCCATTCGTGACTTTGCCTGAAGCAGTGTGGCAGCTGTTTATACACAGTATATATGTATATTACTGTGTCACCAAAAAATAGGGATGTGCAATTTGTTTCGTACAGATTAGTTTTTTCCTACGAAATTTACCATTTTCGTGCTTCCGAGGGCATCCCCATTTTCGACCACACGAAATTTCAGATCGTTTCAAAATTTCGATTCGAAATTTCGGATCGATTTGAAATTTCGGGTCAAATTTCGAATTGATAAAAAAAAAAAAAAAATTTTTAAATGCTTACAAGATCCTAAAATATGTAAAAATAAAGAGACTTTTTACTGCAGAAGATTATAAGCAACGGTTTATTAGATATTAAATCAAAACTGGAATATTTTTAACGTGGAAGTATGGGATACAACATTTCCCACACTATCGAATTTGATATCAACTATCAAATTGATCTTAATTTACAATACAAGTAATAGTCAGCAAAGGACTTTATGAAACAAATTAATTTAATTTCACTGTTTAATTTGACTCTAGTACAAAATCCATGACACAGCTTAATATTTAATAGGGACGTGCGTTTCGATTCGGACCGATTAGTTTTTTTCATGAATCGGGCTGATTCGGTGCTTCGGATTCGTCCGATGTTCTGAATCGGATTGGCACCTAAATACACAGCATCAGAATTTTTTTCCGATCCGAAACAAAATAATTTCGTTATTTCGTATGAATGTGAAATTTGTAAAATTGCAAGTCATTTTCATTCCATTCATGATTTCAGTTCCATTTCGGTCATTTCGGACATCGTATTTTTCGGTTCCATTGCTGATTCCGTAATTTCGTATCGTTTCGATCAAATTCGATAGTTACTTGATATCCATTTGATAGTTCATTTCAAGTTCGATAGTTGCAGCATATGAATCCTCACACTGCCAGGCAGCACCTCTACAGTATAATAATGCAGCATATGAATCCGCACACTGCTGGGCAGCACCTCTACAGTATAATTAATGCAGCATATGAATCCTCACACCGCCGGGCAGCACCTCTACAGTATAATTAATGCAGCATATGAATCCGCAAACTGCCGGGCAGCACCTCTACAGTATTATTAATGCAGCATATGAATCCGCACACTGCTGGGCAGCACCTCTACAGTATAATTAACGCAGCATATGAATCCTCACACTGCTGGGCAGCACCTCTACAGTATAATAATGCAGCATATGAATCCTCACACTGCCAGGCAGCACCTCTACAGTATAATTAATGCAGCATATGAATCCTCACACTGCCAGGCAGCACCTCTACAGTATAATTAACGCAGCATATGAATCCTCACACTGCTGGGCAGCACCTCTACAGTTATAATTAATGCAGCATATGAATCCTCACACTGCTGGGCAGCACCTCTACAGTATAATAATGCAGCATATGAATCCTCACACTGCTGGGCAGCACCTCTACAGTATAATAATGCAGCATATGAATCCTCACACTGCCAGGCAGCACCTCTACAGTTTAGGCTGGGGTCAGACGAACGCAGTGTTAACGTCCGTGTTGCCGCACATAAGTACGTCCGTGATAGCATACAATTGTGTTAAATGGAGCCCCACACACGAAGTACGTGCGCACAGAAGTGCGGGGGCTGACGGACGCTGCAAACGGACGCAGGTTAGGCAAGAACGTAATACTGCTAGAACGGACGTGCGGAGTGCGCCACGTCCACAACGTCCGTGTAGCTTTGTGTGTGAGTGATGGAGCATGGTCAGACGGACTGCATTTATACGTCCAGCATTTTTGACGGACAGAATGTTTTTTCATTGTAATTTATTTTTCCCTCCTACATCCGTCAAAAAATAACTTCAGTGAAAAAACGGACTGTGTGACCACTACTGCGTCTTCCGTACTGACGATGTCCGTACTGCACGGACGTACAGTCCGTAGAAATCACGCTCGTCTGACCCTAGCCATAATTAATGTAGCATATGAATCCTCACACTGCCAGGCAGCACCTCTACAGTATAATTAATACAGCATATGAATCCGCAAACTGCCGGGCAGCACCTCTACAGTATAATTAATGCAGCATATGAATCCTCACACCGCCAGGCAGCACCTCTACAGTATAATTAATGCAGCATATGAATCCTCACACCGCCAGGCAGCACCTCTACAGTATAATTAATGCAGCATATGAATCCTCACACCGCCAGGCAGCACCTCTACAGTATAATTAATGCAGCATATGAATCCGCAAACTGCCGGGCAGCACCTCCACAGTATAATTAATGCAGCATATGAATCCTCACACTGCCGGGCAGCACCTCTACAGTATAATTAATGCAGCATATGAATCCTCACACTGCCGGGCAGCACCTCTACAGTATAATTAATGCAGCATATGAATCCTCACACCGCCAGGCAGCACCTCTACAGTATAATTAATGCAGCATATGAATCCGCAAACTGCCGGGCAGCACCTCTACAGTATAATTAATGCAGCATATGAATCCTCACACTGCCGGGCAGCACCTCTACAGTATAATTAATGCAGCATATGAATCCTCACACTGCCGGGCAGCACCTCTACAGTATAATAATGCAGCATATGAATCCTCACACTGCCAGGCAGCACCTCTACAGTATAATTAATGCAGCATATGAATCCTCACACTGCCAGGCAGCACCTCTACAGCATAATTAATGCAGCATATGAATCCTCACACTGCCGGGCAGCACCTCTACAGTATAATTAATGCAGCATACGAATCCGCACACTGCCGGGCAGCACCTCTACAGTATAATTAATGCAGCATACGAATCCGCACACTGCCGGGCAGCACCTCTACAGTATAATTAATGCAGCATATGAATCCGCAACTGCCGGGCAGCACCTCTACAGTATAATTAATGCAGCATATGAATCCTCACACCGCCAGGCAGCACCTCTACAGTATAATTAATGCAGCATATGAATCCTCACACCGCCAGGCAGCACCTTACAGTATAATTAATGCAGCATATGAATCCTCACACTGCCGGGCAGCACCTCTACAGTATAATTAATGAGCATATGAATCCTCCCACTGCCAGGCAGCACCTCTACAGTATAATTAATGCAGCATATGAATCCACACACTGCCGGGCAGCACCTCTACAGTATAATTAATGCAGCATATGAATCCTCACACTGCCGGGCAGCACCTCTACAGTATAATTAATGAGGCATATGAATCCTCCACTGCCAGGCAGCACCTCTACAGTATAATTAATGCAGCATATGAATCCTCACACTGCCGGGCAGCACCTCTACAGTATAATAATGCAGCATATGAATCCACACACTGCTGGGCAGCACCTCTACAGTATAATTATGCAGCATATGAATCCTCACACTGCCAGGCAGCACCTCTACAGCATAATTAATGCAGCATATGAATCCTCACACTGCCGGGCAGCACCTCTACAGTATAATTAATGCAGCATACGAATCCGCACACTGCCGGGCAGCACCTCTACAGTATAATTAATGCAGCATACGAATCCGCACACTGCCGGGCAGCACCTCTACAGTATAATTAATGCAGCATATGAATCCGCAAACTGCCGGGCAGCACCTCTACAGTATAATTAATGCAGCATATGAATCCTCACACCGCCAGGCAGCACCTCTACAGTATAATTAATGCAGCATATGAATCCTCACACCGCCAGGCAGCACCTCTACAGTATAATTAATGCAGCATATGAATCCTCACACTGCCGGGCAGCACCTCTACAGTATAATTAATGAGGCATATGAATCCTCCCACTGCCAGGCAGCACCTCTACAGTATAATTAATGCAGCATATGAATCCACACACTGCCGGGCAGCACCTCTACAGTATAATTAATGCAGCATATGAATCCTCACACTGCCGGGCAGCACCTCTACAGTATAATTAATGAGGCATATGAATCCTCCCACTGCCAGGCAGCACCTCTACAGTATAATTAATGCAGCATATGAATCCTCACACTGCCGGGCAGCACCTCTACAGTATAATAATGCAGCATATGAATCCACACACTGCTGGGCAGCACCTCTACAGTATAATTAATGCAGCATATGAATCTCACACTGCCAGGCAGCACCTCTACAGTATAATTAATGCAGCATATGAATCCTCACACTGCCAGGCAGCACCTCTACAGTATAATTAATGCAGCATATGAATCCTCACACTGCCGGGCAGCACCTCTACAGTATAATAATGCAGCATATGAATCCACACACTGCTGGGCAGCACCTCTACAGTATAATTAATGCAGCATATGAATCCTCACACTGCCAGGCAGCACCTCTACAGTATAATTAATGCAGCATATGAATCCTCACACTTCCAGGCAGCACCTCTACAGTATAATTAATGCAGCATATGAATCCGCACACTGCTGCGCAGCACCTCTACAGTATAATTAATGCAGCATATGAATCCTCACACTGTCAGGCAGCACCTCTACAGTATAATTAATGCAGCATATGAATCCGCACACTGCCGGGCAGCACCTCTACAGTATAATTAATGCAGCATATGAATCCGCACACTGCCGGGCAGCACCTCTACAGTATAATAATGCAGCATATGATTCTGCACACTGCTGGGCAGCACCTCTACAGTATAATAATGCAGCATTTGATTCTGCACACTGTCGGGCAGCACCTCTACAGTATAATAATGCAGCATTTGATTCTGCACACTGCCGGGCAGGACTTCTATAGTATATTTAATGCAGCATGTGAATCCTCACACGGCCGGGCAGCACCTCTACAGTAGTGATGGGCTGAACACCCCCGTGTTTGGCTTGCATTCGAACTCGAACTTTTGAAAAAGTTCGAATTCGAACGAGAACACGATTCGAACTCATTGCAAGTCTATGAGGCTCAAAAGTTCGAATTTTAAAGTACCCTCCAAGAGGGCATATATGCAAGATATTGGCCATAAAAGGTGTATGGGGGTCCAGGTACTGCCCTGGGGGACAGGAAACAATGAAAATAAAGTAAACAAAAACAACTTTTTTTAAAAAAATAAAGAGATGTGCACCGATTTGGATATTGACTATCGAATTTGAAATGAGCTATCAAATGGATATCCAAATGTGGGAAATGTTTTAACCACTTGAATGCTAAGGACGCGCTCAGCGCGTCCTCAGCATTCCCGCTGGTATGCGGAGGACGCGCTGAGCGCGTCCTCGCATTGGGGTCAGCGTTCGGCCGGGTTCCGGCCGATCGCTGGCCCCTCCGGTGCGGGCTGACATCCTGGATGTCAGCCCGGCATCCGGAGCAGTGGCCGCCATTATTAGGTGTCATCGCGCCCCCGCGATGACACCTAATTCAGGCGCCCCCCCCGCATGTGCGGAGGAGGCGCCTGAAAGGGAGGGGGGGGAGGTCCTTCGGACCTCTCTCCCTCCCGATCGGCGGCTCACAGGGGCTTAACCCAGGCATCATTTGGAAGGGCACAGCCTGCCCTTCCAAATGATGCCTGGCATTAACCCCTGGGGAGCTGGATCGCAAATCGGCGCTGAAAAGCGCCGATTTGCGATCCTTCCCGGGAGCTGGCCGACATCTTGGATGTCGGCCAAGCTTCCGGGAACTCCCCCAGAGGACTGGCGTCATCGTGCGCAGCACGATGACGCCAGTCCTAGCATTAACCCCTAACTGCCACGAACTGTGGAGATAGGGAGTTCCAATGAACTCCCTATCTCCCGATCCGTGGCAGTTAGGGGTTAAATTTTGATATCGTTGGATCGGCCAGAGCATGGCCGTTCCAACGATACCAAACATGAAAGTAAAAAAAATTGTAAAAAAAAAAAATAATAAAAAAAAAAAAAAAAAAAAAATTAAAAAAAAAAATTAAAAAAAAAAAAAATAAACACTTTTTTTTTATTTTTTTTGGTTTGTTAATGCAGCAATATTGTTCCCATTTCAATTATAATGTGAACAATGATGCTGCATTAACGATTTTTGTATGCGGTGCGTTTGTTAAAAATGGTGTCATTTTCCCCAAAAAAAAATGTAACGAGACCCCATCTCTAATTTTTTTAACAAGCGCACCCCATACAAAATATAACCGCAATTGCTCGCATGTTAAAATGTGGAAAAAAACACTTTACACGCTGTAAATTATTGAAAATACATATTTTATTGCATTTTTTGTTATAATATACAAACATGACATAACGTATACATATAATAATGACATATTATGAATTTACCGAGTCTGACGGAAAGAACGATATATAATATGTCGATGTCATATACTAAAATAAGCCTTCAAAACAGGTTTAAACATGATGCGCAAAACAGGTAAAAAATGACCTCAGCACAGGGGCGGGAAAAGCCTCAGCAGCGAAAGGGTTAACCAATAGGCTTCAATGTTAAAAATGGTGTGGAAAATGTTTTACCCCATAGGCTTCAATGTTAAAGGTGTGGGAAATGCTTTACCCCATAGGCTTCAATGTTAAAAATGGTGTGGAAAATGTTTTACCCCATAGGCTTCAATGTTAAAAATATTCCCGTTTTAATTAAATATCTAATAAACCGTTGCTTATAATATTCTGCA
Source organism: Leptobrachium leishanense (assembly GCA_009667805.1). NCBI lineage: Eukaryota > Metazoa > Chordata > Amphibia > Anura > Megophryidae > Leptobrachium > Leptobrachium leishanense. The sequence goes on along the minus strand of CM019069.1, from coordinate 133,963,037 downwards.
GTAAAGAATCTCTTTATTTTTAGATTTTTTTAGGATCTTTTGAACATTTAATTTTTTTAAAAAAAAATCCATTTTTTTTTTATCAATTTGAATCGATCTGAAATTTCGAATCGATCCGAAATTTCGAATCGATCCAAAAATTCAAATCGATCCAAAATTTCGAAATCGAAACGAAAAAAAAACACTTGAGAAAAAAACTAAACAAAACTAAACAAATTTTTTAGCGGTGCACATCGCTACCAAAAAATAACACACATCAGACTTTTTCGTTTTAAAAACAAGGTATATTTCTTGATACAAAGTAACTTAAAAGTATGTACATCTGTTCAGCTTGATATTGATGGTACAAAAAGAGGGAGAGAACGAAGGGGGAGAGCTGGGTCTCACACAAAGCCCACCGCCTATAGCTACTGAATGCGTGACGAATCAGTATGCATTCAAATCGACCAGTAGTATTTGAACACGAATGTTCTAACTGATTTACTTTCCTAAGTAATCACCTACACAGAAAGAGCCGTTTTAATCGGAACCACATTTTTCTTCCAGAAATGTATGGAAGTTACGAACAAAGAATATGATATATTCTTCATCGGGGAATTGAAATTGGAATAAAACCATTCTCATATATTGCCAGTTAACATTTCCTCAGCATCTAATGACAGGTATAAAAAAGATATACTTTTTATGGTTTCTGGTCTGTGCCTGATTCTGCTATACAAAATTTTAGAGAATAGAATTTGGGTCATTGGTTGTGTGAAAATCGACATTTGTTTGACTTGGTCCTTTGTGTTGTATAATCTATCCTGAGAAAGACTGTGTATTGGGACTTCGTTCCATCGGAGTGTCACACACTCCCAATAATTATCATTGTGATTTTGAGGACACCTCCATAGATTTGTGTGCTTTTTTGTAACAATGGTTGTAACACTCATTAACTTTACCAAGTGATCAAATATATGTAAGCTTGCATTCACACTTTGATTCATCGTTAAATGATGAATTATCTTGCCCAATTAGTTAAAGAAACATAGATCTATTTTAAGTTTTTCTGGTCAAGGTACAATCAGATAACTTACATTACATAGGTTTATGTAAGTCACTTTTTCATTTTATCATGCCCTGCTCTTCTCAAGTTTCACATCCATCACAATTTCTCAAAGAAAAAAATCCATGTATGGTGCTCAGTCCGCAGCAGCTGCCACTTCATCGTTGACATTGAAACAATAAAAAAAAAACATTATATATCAATGTCTGCATCCTAGTAACAAATACGATCTGTCATTTTGGCCAAAATTAGCTGAAATGTCCTCAAGGTTACAGCCTCCTAATATTTTTTTAATCCAAGTTTACATGTCATGTAGTATGTGTCTACAGCAACATCAGAATCAGAGGCCAATATGTCTCTTTATCATACCTTTTATTTTTCAACTATTTAAAAGTTTTGGGAATTTTTTTAAAAAAGACACAATTTGGATGTTAGAGCTGATGTTTTTCAATTTTTGTAACGCATTCAGGTCTAGCTACTTGATGATACTTTTTAATAGGCTTCCTCCTGTTTTCCATTATTTGTTACCCATCATGTGTCTCATCACATTAATCCCTACAGAGGAGATTTTGGTGGAAAGCTTCATGCCATATTTCCATAGTCACGGATCAAGTGGAATTGCAGGTTACATACCGCACAGTGAGGTTAAAAATGCACTTAAACTTGTGTTTGGATCAGCGCACAGACAATCAGTGAGAGAGTTGACCATATTCCACTGCCAGGAAAGAGTAGTCTTGGGCCAAAACACATGCACTTTACCTTAACAGCTACGTCCCTGCAGGGCAGACTCCTCATCTATAAAGGCAACACAGGCTGGAGGAGGCATATATAATTGATCTTTTTCGATCGGCAACCCAGAATGCTTTTGTTTCCTTTGATACACTATATTGCAGGACATTATAGGAGGGAGAATAGGCAGGGTTACAAGAAGTCATGAGTTGGGTGCGGGATTGGAACCGACAGGAGGTGGAGTGCAGAATGGAGACAAACAGGATGTGGGGTGCAGAAATGAGACAAACCGGAAGTAGGGGTGTAGGAATGGGGCAGACAGAAAGTGGAAGTGCAAGATTGGGGAAAACAGGAAGTGGGTGGGTAGGAAGGGGCAGACAGAAAGTGGAAGTGCAGGAATGGGCAAACAGGAAGTGGGGTGTAGGAATGGGGCAAACAGGAAGTGGATAGAAAGGGGGCAGACAGAAAGTGGAAGTGCAAGATTGGGGAAAACAGGAAGTGGGTGGGTAGGAAGGGGCAGACAGAAAGTGGAAGTGCAGGAATGGGGCAAACAGAAGGCCAAGTTACAGAAATGGGCAAACAGGAAGTGGGTGGGTGTGGGTGTGTAGGAATGGGGCAGACAGAAAGTGGGAGTGCTGGAATGGGCAGACAGAAAGTGGGAGTGCTGAAATGGGGCAGACAGGAGAGCAGTGTGCAGGATTGGGGCAGATAGGAGGTCAAGGTGCAGGAATGAGGCAGGAGACCGGGGGCAGAGATCAACAGCTACTGAAACGCTCAATCCCATGCCTGTAATGCTCATAAATCACTATCTTTTGCACCCAGACATGTTACATCTGAAAACTATTGAATGCATTAGTATTGCTGCGTACAAAATTTCCTATTTTAAAACATTCTCAGTAGTTTTTTTTTAATTCCTATTTCAAAAGTAGAATTGCCTTAGGCTAGGGTCAGACGAACGCAGCTTTAACGTGCGTTTAGCCGCACAAAATCACGGCCGTGCTAGCAGCAAATGACGTCCAATGCCGGGGAACACACGAAGTACGGCCGCACGAAAGTTCGTCCGCGCAACGCAAGTGGCAAACGAACGCATTTTTTCGAGAACGTCAAACCGCTACTACTGACGTACAGAGTGCGCTGCGGCCGCATAGCGGCGTGTGTGTGTGATTGGAGACATCAGACGCTGCTAATGTCCGGCCAACATAACGTCCAGACACAAAAAGTGTTTTATTGATGATCCGTACAAAATCACGGACGAAAAGGCGCATCGTATGACCGCTACCGCGTATTCCGTGAAAAAATATGTCCGTTCGTTCGACCGCACTTTTCCACGGTCGACGCGAAAAATGCGTTCGTCTGACCCTAGCCTTAATGTTTTGAAAATATTGCAAAATATTTACAAACAGCAGAATCCAAAGATGGGCACCATGGCAACCGCATCTTTGATGCTTTTCTATACTCGACTGTAGGCTAGAGGTTATTCGCGGGACCCACCAACACATATTTCAGTACTGGCTAGAAAGACCATAGCATTTTCCATGACTGATCTACCACCCTTACTACTTATCAGAGGTTCTGATGAAACCTGCCTGCAAAATCAAAGGCAACGCAACCAGGGCATTCACTTACAACTATCAAATAAAAGTAATCAAAACCGGTTCATGTACTCAAGCATTCTCATGATCTTGTCTGCGCAGGATCCTTAGTTACACCTCTTGTTTCCGTCTTGCTAAATGTTATTTATCATTGATTTTTTGCTGTTTTTTCGCTTTCCCCTCTCAAGCTGTAGCAGGCTGCGGAAAACATGGCCGCTAAATAAATGATTATCATATTAATTGGTTCCTATTGCAATTAATGTTAGCGTTATAGATATGTAATGTGGCACTTACGCTTATTTAACCACCTTCGGGAGTGCACGGCTAATGACTTCTTGGAGAGCATCATTTTTATCGAATTGCATGATTCCCCTTTAATTCACAGGGGAGATTTGCTGAATATTTTTCCATAAATTTGAAGCGCAGCGGCTGTGCATTCATGTATTGCGTTTCTCCGCTCGGCTATTGGCAAATAATCGTGGGATGTTGTGTGAGCCAGAATTAATAGCACCCAGCTACTCGCACTTTGCTACATTAGAATATGAATACTATTCATTAATACCATTGTACTTTATTATTATTGCGCTTTTTAGCGTGCCAGCGGATTCCCTCGCACTGCACAAAGACACAAATCAGCACACAGCCATGAAGACAAAGGTACGATAAATACATTTCAACATAAATAAATAACATAAAGTGACACAGTAGGAGTGGATGACCTTTTTCCAAGGAAACTTGAATTCTAGGATAAAATGTGGGTGTCTTGTCCACTACTGCCTCCTTACCTGCTCTCTTACGTCAGTCAACCTCTCTGCTGACCAACACTGTCACGCTAGGCAGGGTCCCACTGCGGCAGTTGCGGGGGTACACGTTGACATTATACGTCATATTGGCAACGCTAACCACCCTGGGCATCCACCCTTTGATGCGGCTTCTGCTGTGGGCCATTTCATTGATGTGATATCTGCTCAGCGTCGCTCCATTGACATGAGGTCTATTGAGTGTCATGGAGCGTCTCATTCTAACGACGCTTTTAATACTGTGTGCCGTCTCCGTGCGCAAGTATTCTGCCGCACTTGATGTTGGACGTCATTTTCAGATGTCACCCAGTAGCGGCATGATTTAGGGTATTTAAGGTCGAGTTGATCATTTCCTCGTTACCCTGTCTTGGTTTCACATATCCCTTAGCGCATTTATATTGTACATTGTCCATTCCGTGTACCAAACCTTGGCTTTTCCACTGACTACCCGCTTATCTCCTCTCCTAGACACCAACTCATATTTATCAACTCTGTGGGATCTATTACATTCTTCTCGCAAAAATGTGCGCTTGCGCAAAAACGCATTAACGCGAGGGGAAAAACCCTTCACGCTGAATGTCGTATTACGATGTTCGCGCCCAAAATGCACGTTAACGTCTAATGCGAGTTACCCTGCGCGAACGAAAGTTTGTGCGCTCATCCCATACTTAACATTGTGAGCGCAAATGCGTTCGTGCGCTGGTATGCGGATGGTATTACAATCGATGCGCAAATTTTTATGATTGACGTTTGCGCGCATAATTTTAACGTTTTTTAAAAGCTGGTGGTAACGGCAAATCTGGACGTCCTGGCCGAAACCAAATACACCCGCACGAAAAAAAAAATACAGCACAGTATAGTTACACATTCTACACATACCCAAACAATAAAATTGAGAGGTTGTGCGTGTTTTTATTATTGCTGCAGCATATATACTCAGATTGATTTTGACAGGTGCAAAAACTGAACGGGAGACAATTGTGGTTCTTAATTCTGATTGGCTGAATAGCGTGAAAAAACAGTCCGCCCACCGATTTCTGCTCACAGCTTTAATTTGCGCACGTTTTCGCGCGTATTTTTTACACGCGATATTTTCAGACGGATGAAAAGATGCGTTCGGATTGTAATACCAGCGATAATTTACGCGCAAAAAAAAATGACGCTGCGCGTACTAATTTGCACGAAGAATGTAATAGGGCCTTGTGTATTTCTTGCTTCTGGATCTTGATTTGTGTTAGACTATTCTTTAATATTACTAGTATCTGCTCATACCAAGGACAGGCTCTTAGTCAGGGGCTTTTGTTTCTGTGTTTTGTCTGTTCATTTTAGTCTTTCTCTGTTTCTATTTGTTTTTACTCGGCCATTCTAAGGACCGGCTCTTAGTGTAGGGCTTTTGTTTCTGTGTTTTGTCTGTTTATTTTAGTCTTTCTCTGTTTCTATTTGTTTTTACTCGGCCATTCTAAGGACCGGCTCTTAGTGTAGGGCTTTTGTTTCTGTGTTTTGTCTGTTTATTTTAGTCTTTCTCTGTTACTATTTGTTTTTACTCGGCCATTCTAAGGACCGGCTCTTAGTGTAGGGCTTTTGTTTCTGTGTTTTGTCTGTTTTTTTTAGTCTTTCTCTGTTTCTATTTGTTTTTACTCGGCCATTCTAAGGACCGGCTCTTAGTGTAGGGCTTTTGTTTCTGTGTTTTGTCTGTTCATTTTAGTCTTTCTCTGTTTCTATTTGTTTTTACTCGGCCATTCTAAGGACCGGCTCTTAGTGTAGGGCTTCTGTCTTCTGTATTATGTCTATTTATTTTTTGTCTCTTTCTCTTCTGGTTTTTCCCAGTCATTCTAAGTTCTGGCTCTGTTGCTCTTGAATTTGTGTGTACTGTTCATTTGTCAGCATGTAGGGTCACGACTTACTCCTGAGTAGGGATGTGCGTTTCGGGTTTCGGAATTTCGGAATTTTCACGAAATTTCCCGATTCATGTTTTCGGATGCGGCCGAATTTCCGAAAATTTTTAGATCCGAAAATGGCAGATCCGAAAAGTTTTCCGAGCCGAAACGAAATATTTTCGGAATTTTCGAATGGCCTTGAAATGTGTCAAATCGAAATTTATTGCTTTGAAACGAGGAGAACAGACGTTCCGAAGAGACGAAAATTTCCGAACTTACGAAAAGTCGATACAAAAACGAGCTAAGTGACACGAAAATACGAAAAACGGTCGAAATTCCGAAAACATGTACAATTCCAAAAAACGAAAATTTCCGAAATTACGAAAAGTCGATACAAAAACGAGCAAAGTGACACGAAAATACGAAAAATGGTCGATATTCCGAAAAACAAATGTACACGAAAAACTAATCGAGCCGAACCGAATCGAAACAGAAATCGGTCGAAACGAGCCGAATCGAAAAGTTTAAAAATCCGAAAAATCGAACCGAATCGAACCGAAAAAAAAATCGGTGCACAAGCCTACTCCTGAGAGGGGTTTACGGAGCCAAGAGAATAGGGGAGCATTGACATTGGTACTTTTATCTGTTGTGGCATAGGTAAGACGGTTTAAAGGAGAGTTTAAAGGGTTCCATACAATGTTGTATTAGAACATAAGGTGCTATGCTTTATAAAGACATGTTCGGCGTGTTTTTGCAGCGGTTCGAGTGATCCGATACTTCGGATCGTAGCGGATGCGTTTTCCGGCTTTTGTTCGGCGATTTGTCGGTGGTTTCGCGACAGATTTTCGTATCCATTCCCTGCACTCCAGGGACCCTGCGTGAGAACGAGAGAACACCGAAATGTTGGCGACATTTCGGTGCTCTCTGAATAACCCCTTAAACTTCCCTTGAGGATCAGCCAACCTAAGGAGTGTCTTAGGATCATGGGAGATGTAGTTCTAATACATCTAGAGGGCCAAAGTTACTGACCCCTGCCTTACAAGAATAAATAATTTTCCATCACATCGAGAAGAGATCCAAGCAAAGCTGAGTATTTTTATTAACCAGCAGGCCTTGTTACTGTCCGTCACCTATCAAGTGCCTACCACACACAATCAGAAAGCCAGCACGGAACTATTTTGCTCTCTAAATCAATATAGTTTTGTGCAGATGGTTGTGAAGCTGTGGGAAAGTGCTTAATGCACTCATTGTTAATACTGGAACATTTCAAATTATCAAAGCGCTATGCTGGCACAAGGGTTACAGGCATAAAAAAACAAGAACACACTCATATATATATGTACAGCTTTGTGCTCCTTTAACTCCTTCACTTCTGCAGTGATTTTCAAAAAAAAACCCACCAACAGGGTTATTCAAAGAGATCTGAATTGCTGCCGAAAGGTAACCGAACGCTGAAATTCAACGTTCGGTTACCTTTCCTGGCCATTCGGCTATCCAGTGATCAGGCAGTTCGCCAAATGTTGGCGAATTGCCTGCACATACGGTGCCTGTTCGAGGGCAGTGAATTCCCCATAGAGAAGCACTGCTTCGGTTATTCAGAGAAGATAAAACAGCCGAGAAAGGTTGCCGAAATGCCCTGCCATTTAGACTTGTGCACCGATTTTTTTTTTCGGTTCGGTTCGTTCGGATTTTGTAAATTTTAGTTTCGGCTCGTTTTGGCCGATTTCCGTTTCGGTTCGTTTTTCATATCGACTTTTTTTTGTGATTTCGGAAATTTTTGTGTTTTTTGGAACGTCTGTTCTCCTCGTTTCAAAGTGTCTATTCGTTTTGACGTAAACTAATGGTTTTTCGGATCCGATATTTCTGTCGATACGATACGATTTCTCATGTATTACAAGAAGGATACATTGAGATTTCTCTGGTTTCCCGGGAAGGATACATTGAGACTTCTCATGTTTTACAAGAAGGATACTGTACATTGAGATTTCTCATGTGTTACAAGAAGGAGACATTGAGATTTCTCTGGTTTTACAAGAAGGATACATTGAGATTTCTCATGTTTTACAAGAAGGATACATTAAGATTTCTCTGGTTTCCCGGGAAGGATACATTGAGATTTCTCATGTTTTACAAGAAGGATACATTGAGATTTCTCTGGTTTTCCAGGAAGGATACATTGAGATTTCTCATGTTTTACAAGAAGGATACATTGAGATTTCTCTGGTTTTCCAGGAAGGATACATTGAGATTTCTCTGGTTTTCCAGGAAGGATACATTGAGATTTCTCTTGTTTCCCGGGAAGGATACATTGAGATTTCTCTGGTTTTACAAAAAGGATACATTGAGATTTCTCTGGTTTTGAGATTTCTCTGGTTTTCCAGGAAGGATACATTGAGATGGGAAGGATCCAAAATTACAGAATCAGCGATATAACCGAAAAATACGATGTCCGAAATTACTGAAATGGAACCGAAATCAGGAATGGAGCCGAAATCACAAATCGAACGAAAATTTATTTTGATTTTACACATTTCTAGTCCATTCGAAAATTCTGAAAAGTTTTCGTTTCGGCTTGGAAATTTGTTCGGATCTGCCATTTTCGAATCCGAAAATGTTCGGAAAATCGGCCGAATCCGAATGCACAAATCGGGAAATTTCATGAAAATTCCGAAATTCCGAAACCCGAAGCACACATCCCTACTGCCATTCAGTGGTTTCTTTCGACAGATTTATTCAGGCGAATCCCATAGGCTTCAATGTTAAAAAAAATTCCCGTTTTAATTCAATATCTAATAAACCGTTCATGATAATGTTCTGCAGTAAAAAGTCTCTTTATTTTTAGATTTTTTTTAGGATGTTTCAGGCATTTTTCGGGATTTTTTTTTCCTTTCCTTCCTTTCTTTTTTCTGTAACAGCCCTTTTTATTATCATTCATTGGATCTTATATGTAAATTTCAGACATTTTCATTCTGTAGTTTCTTTGCAAACAGCGTTTCACTTTTCAAACATTAAGGCTGGGGTCAGACACACGCATTGTTCACGTCTACCGTCAAAAAGTGCGTTGATGCGTCCAAACGCATTTTTTCACGGAAGACGCGATAGCGGTCATACGATTCGCAATTTCGGCCGTGATTTTTACAGATCCAAACCAGGAAACTTTGGGTGTCTGGACGTTATGTTGGCCGGACATGAGCAGCGTCTGACGTCTCTTAATCACGCACACATGCCGCTATGCGGACGCGGCGCACTCTGCACATCAGTACTAGCAGTTCGACGTTCTTGCGAAAATGCGCTCGTTTGCCACTTGCGTTGCACGGCTGAACTTTCGTTCGACCGTACTTCGTGTGTGTGCCTGCGTTGGTCGTCATTTGCTGCTACCACGGCCGTAATAAAATGCGCCTAAACGCACGTTCGCACTGCGTTCGTCAGACCTCAGCCTCAAGCGTACTGTTTTTTTTTTTCACTCCATTCGTCTGCGGTGTTGGGTTTTTCCGTCGGCTGCTCTGCGTGTTCGGCGGGTTAATCCTGATGTTTTTGCGGGTTTTGATGTGCATTCGCCTGGGTTTTGCGGTGAGTGTTTGTCGGGTTTGCTGCGGCTTTTCCCTGCACTACGATGGCCCTGTGGTGCTTGCTGAATACATCGCAGGGTCGCCGAAATGGGATCACCAAATCTCACCAAATTGAAGAGAATAAAAAGTCACCGAATGTGCAGTGACTTTTCGATTCTCTTTGAATAACCCTGTAAGTGTTGAAAAAGGGCTGAACTTTCCATCGAATTGCACCATACAGTTCAATTTCGTGGCAGTTCAGCTACTCAAAAAGCTGGCAATGCGCCAAAGATTGGGTAAATGCCAGGGAGTTACCATACAGTTCGCCCCAGATCGTCGCAATTTGGCAACCTTTAGCAGCAGTGAAATTGTCCCATAGAGAAGGGACGCCATTCAGAGAACGACGAACTTCACCGAAATGTTGGTGAAATGCCCAGATTTTCAGTTCGACAGGTTTAAACAGGCGAATCCCATAGGATTCAATGTAAAAAATATTAGCGTTTTTATATTTTTTTTTTATTCAACCATTTATTCTTTTCATTTGCACCAAAAAGCCTATTTATTTTTTTAGAATTTTTTCTGTATTTTTTTGGCAAACTTATTGATGTCCATTTTCTTTTAATGGCGTTTTTTTTGTTCTGTAACAGACCATTTTTACCAGTTCAGCATAGTTCGGTGTTGTTCGGCGGCTGATCAGCTTTTTTGGCGCCGTTCGGCGGCCTGCGGTTGTCCCGTTCGGCGGATTGGCAGCTGTCTTCGGCGGGTGGATCAGCAGCTTTCGGCAGAGCCCGTTTAGTGCAATTCGGGGACCCTGTGGTGAATGCTGAATTCACCACTGGGTCGGCAAATTGATATCGCCTACGTGCGCCAAATGAGAGTTACGAAAAATCTTCCCACGGAGGACCGCGCTTTGCAGCCCCGTCGACTCGCGTCCTAGTGCATCAACGGGGAGGTTTTGTGTGCGCGCGCACAAGCGTGTGACCGGCCCCGTTGCAGCGTCACATCGCTGCGATGGGCGCCTGTAAGCACGTCAGTACGGGCACACCTAGTGTGCTCGTCTGACACCAACGTAAGGGTTAATGGGCCATGACTGCCGAGAGCACCTGCCAGAGAGTCGGAGTGGTCTTTTCTGGAAGGTTTTTCATGATTGGTGCAATTGCCATGAGAAAATCAGGTGGTCACGGGGGTATATAAGGAGGGGGGAGGTTCTGGTTTACCTTTTGAATAAGGAAACGTTGGAGTGAGAAGACATTTTTCCCACCCTCCCTCACTCTTCGCCCATTTTCTTTGCTGCTTTTCTGTACTTTGTTTTTAAGGTCTGTCACAGCCTCACGGATGGGATTGACACCCCTGGCCAGCGCTATGCAAAGTGGAATCTCCTTAGAGGAAGCATTGGGGAAGGGTTTCTGATCACAAAATGACAGGAGCCTTGGATAGTTGTAACTGCCTGCTGGGATTAAACCAGTTGGCATATGGAACAGAAGCAAAAATCTGTTAATCTGATTACAAGTTGTTTATACTATTTGTGGAGTTATACAAACCGTGCTGACCAGGCTTCTTTTTGTTGTTCATTTATGTTAATAAAGTTTTATGTCTTTATAATAATTTTTAATAAAGCTGTGGACAAGCCCTTTCCACTTAAAGTGGAGGTTTGGTGTGTTTTTGTATGGGTGGGGCCTGGGCTGGTCAGTAGTATTAAAATGGTATTTGGGAGCTTTTAGGCAGTCATGTGTGTCAGTCCATCGAGTAGACCAGCTGTTATGATCAGTGTAATAGTTCTCCGTACCCCGACTGGGTCACATCTAATAATGTCGCTCCCTTACTGGACCCCGTTCTCCCACAAGAAGTCTTTCGTGCCTTTCTCCAGCCCTTAGTCGAAGCTAAAGGACAGGTACACAGAAAGCGCAGTGATACCATTCCACAGAAATCAGTCAGCACACAGATCTTGAAGTTAGATCAGACAGACTGGAACTGAGCCTTTAATTAATAATGTATGCAGTGCCAAGCTGGGCCTAGTGACCAATGGAAAATGACACCCGGGCATCTTATTGCCCTTCATCAGGAGTCCCTCCCCTTGCATATTGCTGGGACTGCTCAGAAATAACTACATGGCGCCTTTCTCTCTGTGACATAATTAGACAAGATTATGATAGATAGATGATGGGATTAACTCTGGACACCAAGACGCATGCACAACATACCATCAAAGCAGAACAATAGTAGATTGTTAGGGTAAACAGGGGATTCCGATTATACAGTGTCAGATAATGGAACAGTGTTTGCCATGATAATGCAACAGTGTTTGCCCACTCCTCTCATGGCTATGCACCCAACTCCTCTCATTGATATTGCCCCAGCTCATGGATATGCCCCAGCTCATGGATATGCCCCAGCTCATGGATAATTCCCCAGCTCATGGATAATGCCCCAGCTGATGGATATGCCCCAGCTCATGGATAATGCCCCAGCTCATGGATATGCCCCCAGCTCATGGATACTGCCCCAGCTCATGGATAATGCCCCAGCTCATGGATAATGCTCCAGCTCATGGATAATGCCCCCGCTCATGGATAATGCCCCCGCTCATGGATATGCCCCAGCTCATGGATACTGCCCCAGCTCATGGATACTGCCCCAGCACATGGATATACTGCCCCAGCTCATGGATATACTGCCCCAGCACATGGATATACTGCCCCAGCTCATGGATACTGCCCCAGCAGCTCATGGATGTGCCCCAGCTCATGGATAATGGCCCCATCTCATGGATATTGCCCCAGCTCATGGATATACTGCCCCAGCTCATGGATATACTGCCCCAGCAGCTCATGGATATTGCCCCAGCTCATGGATAATGCCCCAGCTCATGGATAATGCCCCAGCTCATGGATATACGCCCCAGCTCATGGATATACTGCCCCAGCAGCTCATGGATATTGCCCCAGCTCATGGATACTGCCCCAGCTCATGGATACTGCCCCAGCTCATGGATATGCCCCAGCTCATGGATACTGCCCCCAGCTCATGGATAATGCCCCAGCACATGGATAATGCCCCAGCACATGGATAATGCCCCCAGCACATGGATATGCCCCAGCTCATGGATACTGCTCCAAGCACATGGATAATGCCCCCAGCACATGGATATGCCCCAGCTCATGGATATACTGCCCCAGCTCATGGATATGCCCCAGCAGCTCATGGATATTGCCCCAGCTCATGGATATGCCCCAGCACATGGATACTGCTCCCAGCACATGGATAATGCCCCCAGCACATGGATATGCCCCAGCTCATGGATATACTGCCCCAGCTCATGGATATGCCCCAGCAGCTCATGGATATTGCCCCAGCTCATGGATAATGCCCCAGCTCACGGATATACTGCCCCAGCTCATGGATACTGCCCCAGCTAATGGATAATGCCCCAGCTCACGGATATACTGCCCCAGCTCATGGATATGCCCCAGCTCATGGATAATGCCCCCAGCTCATGGATAATGCCCCCAGCTCATGGATATGCCCCAGCTCATGGATATGCCCCCAGCTCATGGATAATGCCCCCAGCTCATGGATATGCCCCAACTCATGGATAATGCCCCCAGCTCATGGATAATGCCCCCAGCTCATGGATATGCCCCAGCACATGGATACTGCCCCCAGCTCATGGATATGCCCCAGCAGCTCATGGATAATTCCACTGCTCATGGATATGCCCCAGCAGCTCATGGATATGACCAAGCAGCTCATGGATAATGGCCCCAGCTCACCTCCTGCGCCACGTGTTCACTCCCTCTGAGCGTCCGGCGGCGTGCAGCTTGGGCGCTCGCCTGGGGGAGCCACGTGACCAGCCGCGATTGGCTGGTGATGTGTTTCCCCCAGGCGAGCGCCGAAGCTGCATAGCTTCGGACGCTCGCAGGGAGCGAACACGCGGCACAGGGTGAGACACCCGCCCTTAGGGTGACGGTGTCACCCTAAAGGCGGGTGTCACCTGGTGCGGGCTGCACCCCCCGCCCCCACGTAGCGACGCCCCTGCAAATAGGTTATCACAGTAAGGAATACATTTGTGAATATTCCCAGATATTTCTTACTGTACGATTAATTAAAAATTATTTTAGAAACAAACACTAGTTCCTGACAGTGGTTTACTGGAGGTTTCCATGGTAATGAAGGAATTAAGACAGAATCATAAGTGTTACTGTATGCAATTATACATTTAACCACAGATTCTGATTCTATCCCAATTTCTGTCTGTTGTCACTGTCCAGATCAGCAACGACTGGTGTAGGCAAGCCAGAGGGCTACAATGCCGAAGAAGGAAACACCTGCCTAAAACGTTGATCTTTCTTTGTTTGGCCATTTTTGGCCTCAAAGGGTGAAAAAAAAAAATCAAGGTTAAGGAGAATTGTGGGTAAAGCCCAGGTGTCACTTCTTTACAGTGCCTTGATTATTTCTCAGTTTCATGCCTCGTTAAAAGACACGATAGTAGATTAAGAAGACAGATGACGGGTAAAAAAAATGATATTAAAGGAGTAAAGAAAAAAAGCAGTGATTAGATATATTTCCTGTAAAAATATATTTTTATATATATATATATATATAAAGAATGTAAAAGAAGTAACAGTTAATGCATCCATCATCTGACAAGCGTGCCCTTTAGTGATCTTTATCGGGGTGTTCGGCTGCATGAAAGCTCAGTTAAGGTTATTAATCAAGCACCAATTAACGTGGGCACAACGGGCAGAAAGGAATCATCTTTTTGGTAAAAGTTTTTTGTGATTTTTTTTTCTTTTAAATATGGATATCTTGGGAATATGGTACCTACTATCTAATATCTTTTTTGGGGGATTATAGCACACAGTGTATACAATGTTAGAACAGGAATCCATTTAACATAATTATAAAAGAAATAAAATAGCAAAGGAAATCCCAGATAATAATTGTAAATAAGAACACGGACTTGGACACGGGAAGCTGAAAATCTTTTTTTCGGAGAAATTTGCGTGAATTAATAACAAATCAGCCATCAAACAGCCTCCGAGATTTATCGAAAAGCATTGTATAGCGTTAGCGTCATATTTTTTTATATATAGAGGGTACAATGTGGCTTTCCCTCTATTTTAGACCAAAAATGTACGCAGGCAGGTTTGTACTTTAACAATGTCTGGCTTAAAACGTTGGCTTTTAAATTGCCAGAGCTATTAAAACGATGCTACAATAGAGCCATGTTCCAAAAGCAGAGGAGCCATTATAGCTCGGTTTATAATGATGGGCATCATTATTGCCTAAGATTAAAGAGTGCTTTTCGAACACTGGGGATGCTGTGTGCAGCGATCCCATCATTCACAACCAGGCAAAGGCAGGAGATACTGTGCTCTGCAATCCCATCACATTTATACACACAAGGATATGAGTTTTTATATACAGTATAATAAAGAAAGGTACCAGTAACCTTACCTGACAACTGACATGAAGTAGCCCTCTCAGAGGATAACCCAGTAACTAGACACACACATCTCGGGGCATATTCCAAGATGGCAATGCCAGGATTCATCGGGCTCAAATTGTGCAAGAGTGGTTCAGGGAGCACGAGACATCATTTTCACACATGGATTGGCCAATGCACAGTCCAGGCCTTAACCCCATTGAGAATCTTTGGGATTATGTGTTGGAGAAGACACATGCGTCCGTCTCTCTCATCATCAATACAAGATCTTGGCCACAAATTAATGCGGCTCTGGACTGAAATAAATGCTGTGACATTGCGTGAGCTTATCGCAAATGATGCCTCCATGAATGCGTGTCGTAATCACAGCAAAAAGTGACACAACCAAATATTAGAGTGTGTGAGTTTTATGTCCAAGCAGTGTTTTATATATATAAAATTCAGGGACAATTAGGTATAATGTCGTTAACAGGAATCAGCATGGTTTTATGAAACACAGATCATGTCAGACTGACCTAATTGCATTCTATGAAGAAGTAGGTAGAAGTATAGATCAGGGGGTCGCAGTGGATGTGATTTACTTGGATTTTGTCAAAGCTTTCGACACATTTCCGCACAAGAAGTTATTATTCAAATAAAGAAAAAATGGTCTAGAGGAAAATTCTGGTTGTTGGATAGAAAACTGGATAAAAGATTGGTAAATTTTCAAGATGGACATCAGTGGTAGGTGGTGTCCCTCCGGGGTCTGTTATAGGACCAATTCTATTCAATTTATTTATAAATGACCTTGAATTAGGCATTGAAAGTCATGTATCAGTGTTTGCAGATGACACAAAACTAGGAAATATGATAAAATGTGAACAGGGGGTTACTTCGCTGCAGAGGGATTTAGATAGATGAAATTTAATATAGATAAATGTAAGGTTATGCACTTTGGAGTGAAGAACACACAAGCAATTTATACCCTAAATGGTACTGAGTTAGGGAAATCAAAGCAGGAGAAGGATTTGGGAATAATCATAGACCTAAGTAACAATGTGCAATGTCAAACAGCAGCTGTCAAGGCCAGCAAGGTATTGACATGCATTAAAAGGAGAATTCTCTCTCGGGAAGAAAACATAATTTTGCCTCTTTATAAATCAATGGTAAGACGCACCTTGAACATGCCGTGCAATTTTGGGCACCTATCTTAAGAAAATATATTATGGTGTTAGAAAAAGTGCAGAGACGGGTAACTAAATTAATAAGGGGAATGGAAGGTTTAAGTTATGAGGAAAGACTAACAAGCTTAAACCTGTTTAGTTTGGAGAAACGGCACCTTAGAGGGGATCTGATAACTTTATATAAATATATACAGGGCCATTATAAACCATTGTCTGGAAAATAGGGATGCCTGAGTACCTATACTTTTTTTCAAGTACTCACCGATACCGAGTACCGATACTTTTATTTTCTGTCATGTGAACACTTTCCAATAAGTATGTAAAACACCTTTGAGGTGTTTTAGTGTGCTCGGCGCTGTGTTTTTCGTATGACTAGTATATGTGAAGTAAAGGGAGATATATAAGCATGCAGCTCACCATAAGGTGTGTCCCTCACCCAAATCAAACAAAAATAGGAAAAAATACAAACGTATTCTTTGGGAGCGCAGATGTATATGGACTCGTGTGGTTTCAAATGTTGATTTCAAAGGAAACTAAATATATAAAATGACAGGTAATCGCGCAATACTGTTGCATATATTAAATGGTAATATTAAAATATGGTGGGAGGAAAGCCACTCACAAAGGGGAACAATTGGTTCGTTTGATGCACAGGTAAGCCTCTATGGGGGCTTCTCCATCAAACAATTCCTTTGGAGGTATCAAATCTGGTGCCACAATCTGGATTCCGCAGATAACCTCAAATGGAAGAAGGCATATATGGCATAATACCAGTGGTAAATCGAGAAAGCAGTCTTGAAGTGGATCTACTCACGTGTTATTGAGCCTCCCTAAATGAGTGGCTCAGTACCGGAACTTTTGGACCGCTTACTCCATGGGGGGTCCCTCTAAACTGAATACGAGGACTATATATAGACTTCGTGTGATACTATGTATTTACCGACTGATGAAACTCGCAGGCAAGCGAGTGAAACGCGTCTCGGA
Organism: Leptobrachium leishanense; assembly: GCA_009667805.1. Taxonomy (NCBI): domain Eukaryota; kingdom Metazoa; phylum Chordata; class Amphibia; order Anura; family Megophryidae; genus Leptobrachium; species Leptobrachium leishanense. The sequence continues at coordinate 133,945,853 of CM019069.1, read as the reverse complement.
GCTTATATCAATTCGCCTGTTACATATCCCTCTTTTTTGCTTTGTTTGTTAATTTATTTTTCGTTTTTATTAATAAATTTTTTAATACCCATATCATTTGACAAGTAGATGCTTTATTCATTCCTGCAACTAAATATACTTTCCTGTGGACTGGAGTGTGGAATCATCGTTTAGAGGGTGGGACCCCCCATGGAGTAAGCAGTCCAAAAGTTCTGGTACTGAGCCACTCATTTAGGGAGGCTCAATAACACGTGAGTAGATCCACTTCAAGACTGCTTTCTCGATTTACCACTGGTATTATGCCATATATGCCTTCTTTCATTTGAGGTTATCTGCGGAATCCAGATTGTGGCACCAGATTTGAATACCTCCAAATGAATTGTTTGATGGGAGAAGCCCCCCATAGAGGCTTACCTGTGCATCAAACGAACCAATTGGTTCCCCGTTTGTGAGTGGCTTTCCTCCCACCATATTTTTAATATTACCATTTAAATATATGCAACAGTATTGCGCGATTACCTGTCATTTTATATATTTTAGTTTCCTTTGAAATCAACATTTGAAACCACACGAGTCCATATACATCTGCGCTCCCAAAGAATACGTTTGTATTTTTTCCTATTTTCACTTTCCAATAAGAACAGACCTCATATAAAAATGCCCCCAGCTCTCATAGATATGCCCCCCAGCTCATGGATATGCCCCAGCTCACGGATATGCACCCATCTCTCATGGATTATGCCCCAGCTCTCATGGATATGCCCCCATCTCACATAGATATTGCCCACAGCTCATGGATATGACCCCAGCTCATGGATTTGACCCAGCTCATGGATTTGCCCCCCAGCTCATGGATTTGCCCCCCAGCTCATGGATTTGAACCCCAGCTCATGGATTTGAACCCCAGCTCATGGATTTGAACCCCAGCTCGTGGATTTGCACCAGCTCGTGGATTTGCCCCAGCTCGTGGATATGCCCCCAGCTCGTGGATTTGCCCCAGCTCGTGGATATGCCCCCAGCTCATGGATATGCCCCCAGCTCGTGGATATGCACCCCCGAGCTCGTGGATATGACCCCCCAGCTCGAGGATATGACCCCCCAGCTCGTGGATATGCCCCCCAGCTCACCTGGCACCTGGAGCTGGGGGCCTTCCAATGAGCGCACGTGCGGAAACTTTCCCGGCGTCGCTCAGGAAGGTAAGTATGATCGCGGAGAGCTCCAGGTGCCTGTCCGAATGCCGATGGGGCTGTCCGAATGCTCTATCAGCATTCGGACAGGCACCTGGAGCTCTCCGCGTTCTTTCATACTTACCTTCCTAAGCGACGCAGGGAAAGTTTCCGCGCGTGCGTCTTCCAACGAGTACACGCGTGAAGACTTTCCCAGTGTCGCTTAGGAAGGTAAGTATGAAAGAACGCGGAGAGCAGCTGCAGGGCCTGTCCGAATGCCGGTAGAGCATTCGGACAGCCACCGCAGCCCCTCAGATCCCGGCAAGCCGGCTCAATGCCGGCTTCCGGTATCGGGGAAAATATCAGGGGTACTGCACGAGTACCAAGTACTCCTGCAGTACCCGGTATCGGCACTGATACTAGTATCAGTATCGGCGCAACCCTACTGGAAACCTATTCATTAACAGGACTGTACACAGGACACGAGGTCACCCATTTAGACTGGATGAAAGGAAAGTCAGCCTAAAGCATAGGAAGGGTTATTTTACAGTGAGAACAATAAAGCTGTGGAATTCTCTGCCTTTTGAGGTGGTTGGGTCAGAGACTGCACAGACTTTTAAACAACGACTGGATGACATCCTGCAAAACCATAATATTAAGGGTTATAATATTTAATGGGCCATATTACATACTTGGTGCTAACTTAACCAGAGCTGTTGTAAACTTCCCAGAGCCATTATAGTCTATGGAGGTTTTAAGTTTACAACAGCTCTGGTTAAATTAGCACCAACATTGTAATACTGCCCAATATGTGGGTAAAAGCTGCCTGATCCAAGGAGAAATCTGACACCATCTGAGGTCAAGAAGGAATTATTTCCCAGTGTGTTGCATGTTGGCGAGCGCTTCAGACTGGGTTTTTTGCCTTCTTTTGGATCAACAGCAGTAGGTGATGTGTGAAAGGCTGAACTCGATGGATGCACATCTTTATTTTCGGCCTATGTAACTTTATTCTAATCTGAACAGCTCCCACACATCATCTGATGTAAGAAGCTACGTTAATTCATGCTAAGGTTGGGGACCTCCTAGAAAGTTTTTGCATTAAAACATTACCACATTGTTTGTTCTTCTATTTACTTCTGTTCTTGATCCAAGGCACACGTCAAAATAGTGAAATCACGGAAATGTGACATGTGTCAAAATGTTTTTAAGGCACTGCTCGCTTGAAGCCATCTCCTACACTTCTGCTGTAAGAGAGATTACCATATCTGATCACTTGGCTAAGTCGCCATGCGACCACGGAGCCTTGTCAGAGCGTGTCAAGAGAGATTTCATCACGCACATACGCTTGGCAGCAAGAGCTGGTTGCAAAGAAAACAGTTCGAGGCACCAAAAAAAATCTAACGTGCTATTTCATTCCACTTTGATTTATTTTTTTCATTCCCTCAGAACTGAAAGGAAAAATAAATAAAAAAAATTAAGAGGCCTCCATTAGCAAACAGCAGGAAGGATTTTGCCGACTTTTGAGAAAGTCAAGCCGCTAAAAGATGACTTTAGCTCAGGTGCGACTATTGTTGCAAATTAACACTTCCAGGTAATGCATTTCCTGGTAATATTTTAGAGCCTGATTGTAGCACTCAAAGGCAAATTAACCACTAAATGACCTAGATGACTATCTTTAGAAGGCTCTTTGGCATTCGTATCTGCTTTGAAGCCCAGAGAGTGGAGTAGGTCCAAATGCACTGATTGTAGGAATCCGACTGTGACTTAAATGAGCGTGCAGTAGGGGAGCTGTGATTGTGACTGCATTTCAGTAATGTTCCAGCTCCGTTGGAATGTTCCAGTGGGTGTCATTCATCCTAAATGATCACAAAGTGATAACTGTTCTCTGTGGTTAAAAGTTGTTTGTCATCAAATTATACATTCATAACTTGTCGACGAAGCCCGAGTCCTTGAGTTGCTAATTGTGTGGCTTGGTCTGTGATACTCTAAGTATGGATACCTTATAATGGTCACAATTGTTACTGTATTCTTTCACCTTCGGACAAAAGACCGTGATTTGTGACTATTCCAAAAGACGGTTGTGGTGGTGTTGGCATCTTCAGCTTTCAATTGGCCGTAATATCTTACGTCAAGTTCGACATAAAAAGCAGAGCCCGAGCATTTGCAGAACTCCAGTTCCCTTGATGCTTTATCAGCTTTAAAGGGATACTCTAAGGTTAAGACAGAAGGCGGAGAAACACAGGGCTTAAACATCAACCCCTCAATTTTCAAACCTTTAGTCCGTTGTAATACTCATCTTCTTTCCAGTTCCGGGATCCAATGGCATGGCACCGGATGGGCAATGCTGGGTCTTCCTTTCAAGCAGCAGAAGTCATATGACTAGTGGAAGGCTGGACTCTTGTGCGTGCATCCAGCCAATCCAATGGCTTTTGATGCCAGCACTTTACAAGCCATTGGCCAGAGAGGCTTACCTAAAGACTCCCGCTTCCAGGAACTCATCCATGAAGCTGAAATCAGCACTCGTTGTTCTCAGCTTCTTGATGAAGCTAAACCCCTGAACTCGGACGGATGAATCAACACTCCAAGAACCCTCCCTCCAGAGCGGGTGGTGGTGGAGCACATGTCACTCTGGTACTGGGGTTGCAGGAATATGGGTCCTTTGTGCGGTATTGCGGTGATATACAGGTGGGTTAAGGGTGGTGGTTAGCAGGTAACAGGAGACACAAGGACTTGGCGCATACGGTAGGATCTTGGTACATACAATAGGGTCTGGGTACAAATGAAACAGGAGGTTGCTGTGAGAAGCAGGAGTGTCCTGGGAGAAGCAGGACTCTCGGAAACAGACTTTTAGCTGACAGGTAGATTGGTTTAACAGGATCAGGAGAGCACAGATCTTTCTTTAGTCAACTTGAAGGCCACAATGTGAAAGCCAATGCTTAGCTTGAGGCGTAGCCCTTTATTCAGGTAAGTGTACAATGTGATTTGTGCTTAACTGTTAATGTGCTGGCGATGAACAGTACAGGAAATAATGCTGCCAGTGTTCATAGGGTGCGAAGTGACAGGACACCCCCCTTAAGGAGCGACCTCCGGGCGCGAACAGACTTGGTCTACAGAACTGGCACAGCTGGAAGGAAAGGTTGTGCCAGAGCCACGACATAGAGAACTGCTGGCTTTGGCTTTCTTGCAACGTCTGCAGTGAGGGCCATGACAGCACAATCAGGTGACAGTGACCACTCTAATTACACAAAGTGGTCAAAGTGCCTAGAGTGTTCTTATATGGCTGGCAGTGCTCATGACAGTTTAGAAGGTCTCTGTTTTTTTGACACCTATTTATACAAGGCTCAAAGATAAGCAATTTTAAGTAGACTAGGCAAGACTATTAAATAAGCTATGGAAAACGTGACTGATCTAGCTGAAAAGGGTGTGAAAAAGATACTCTTACTATATGTTGGAGGCCATCGGGTACTTTTTAATATATATTTGTTAACGACATAATCATATCTTGGCTTATATCCAATGTGTGAAACAATTGCATGATGGTTTCGCCTCTCATCACGAACGGCATTAGCAGTGGAAGGTGCATCACATTGTGTGCTCGAACTGTCAGTAATTCAGCTAATTGCTCTACCAAACCAAGGTCAACGCAACAAACATCTTAGCTCGCCACCCACAGGTTGTACTCCGTGTTCTTATCCAGAACACAAACATGTCGATATAGGCAAACCCAGTGCTACACAGATACAATGTTGCAGTTGGGTGCCTGGATTAAAAAAAAACAACAATTTAAGGTCACAGTTGATGAAGTCATGTAAATCTCTCCTCTAAGCATGGCAAGGATTTGCTCTTTCCACTTTATCATTTTTCTCATTCTGCTGTTCAGTTGCTATGATACCATCATTATTTTCATTTGTTTTGACCTTTATTGGCTGCGAGAAATGCCTATATTGTATCACCAGTTTTACAGAAAGGCAAAATCTTCAGGTTTGACTAGCGTTGGATGGATTTGAAGCTAGCTCGGAGGGAGCTGATCCATGGTCGGCTTTATTTATAGATCATAATAACGTCTTCAAGTCAGAGACCAGAAATCGTAACTGTGAAATATATTGGAAATTTTCCTTCTCTACCAAAAAAAAGAAAGAGAACTCTTCCAGTTGCCTATTAACTCTCATCGGTCTGCTCGCCGATTGTATGTAGAGTTTTAAAATAAAATCCTAGACTCTTTATTTGTGGAGCAGTTTTCAAAGAATAGCTGGAAACCAGGGGAGAGGGCAAAGTCATATTCTTCAGTCATCAAGCTTGACACTTCTCAATGTCCCGAAATGATCCAGCCTGACAGTTGCACTTTGCTGAATAATACCAAGATTCTCTACACTGACATTTTCTCCGCAGGAACTGTGTTTTAATCATATCTTTCTAACCAGTTGGAAAAGCTTCCTTAACTGCCCCCTGTGTGACACCCACGACACCTTCTTACCTTAACCACAGGGTACGGGAGTAAACCGTAGCTCTGGGACAGACTTATTTAAGAAAAAGAAAGTGGAAATTACTATTTTATTTGATTTTCCTTTTTCAAAAAAAAACTAAAACTTTGTCATTTAAACATTTATTTTATTTTTGTTTGTAAATTCTTTATTTTGTTCGTTGTTTTATGCGGTCAACAATGATTCAGATAAATTGCCGGATAAAAGTATTACACGAAAAGGGCAATCGGTTCAACACTTATTTTAAAATTTCTATAGTAATAAAAAAAATATTCATTCTTAAAAAATGTAATAAATAAGTACAAAGTTCAATTTTAGTTTTATTTATTTGATACTGAAAATAGCTGCATCCTCATTTTTAATGTAGATCTGTCTCTAAGGCTAGGGTCAGACTAGCGCACTTTTAACGTGCGTTCTGGCACACTTAATCACGGCCGCACTAGCAGCAGATGACGGGCAATGACGGCCAATATACGAAGTACGGTCGCACGAAAGTCCGGCCGTGCAACGCAAGTGGAAAATGAACGCATTTTTTCGAGAACGCCGAACCGCTAGTACGGACGTACAGAGTGCGCAGCTGCGGCATAGCGGCGTGTTTGCGTGATTAGGAGATGTCAGACACTGCTAATGTCCAGCCTACATAACGTCCAGACGCAAAAAGAGTTTTATTGACGATCCGAAAGAAATCACGCACGAAAAATGCGCATCGTCTGACCGTTTTCGCGCATTCCGTGAAAAAATACGTCAATTCGTTCGGACGCACTTTTTTACGTTCGCGTGTAAAAATGCTTTCGTTTGACCCTAGCCTAAAGGTTCATGGAGAAAAACAATGTAGATCCTTGAGACCCAAAAATAGTTTTGTGAATACAAAAAAAAACCTGACTCAAAATAGTTCCGGTGACCAATATTATTGGAATATTTAAAAAATATATGGTAAAATAAAAATATAATATTAGGTAAATAATTACATAATTTATGTAATTAATTTTTAACAAATTATTATTATTATAATTATTATTATTATTATTATTTCTTTTTTCCCCCTAATAGAATTATTAGTTCAGGAACAAACAATCAGGGTTATTCAGAGAGAGGTGAAACCTAGGAGAACGACTCGAGAAGTGAAAATTCTAGGTCAAAACAGCCAAACCAGAAAAATTCTCCCATTTATCTCGCTTTCTAAATGGGTTATTTGGTCTAGATTGTTCTCTTTTCCTGCCATTCTCCTGGTTTTCACCTTTCTCTGAATAACCATGATAGTATACTACGCATAGCATTTGTTTTTGAAAACCATGCTACACCCATCGACTTTAAAAAAAAATTAAATTAAAAAAACTGTAGAATTATAAAACTGATGTACATTTACATATTTGTAAGAGCCCATGTGTTTTTTTTCTCTGGTGCAAACACTTAGCTACAGGAAGTAGCTATATGCCTTTTGTCCAATGACATGCTTCTCATACTGAACAAAGTGCACATATGCCGCTATTGCACACGCGGCCACTCAACTGCCCCATGATAGAGGAGGAGCATTTACGATACTAACACAGTCAGGTCTATTCAAAGAGAGGTGAAAACCAGGAGAAAGATTGAAGAAGTGAAAATTCTAGATCAAAATAGCTAAACTAGAAAAATTCTCTCATTTATCTCACTTTCCAAATCGGCTATTTGGTCTAGATTGTTCTCTTCTCCTGCCAGTTCTCCTGGTTTTCACCTATCTCTGAATAACCCTGATAGAGTAGCAAATTGAACAATTCATGGACTACATCAACATGCTATTTTCCCGACTCCTTGACCCCATCATGCAATACAAATCACAACCTTTACTCCCGGTCCTTAGAATGGCTGGTATAATATAAAGCTAGTTATGAGACAAACAAACACAAAATGCAACGTCAGAGGATAAGCCAAGGTCATATGGCAGAGGGGGTAGTCATGCAAGCCAAAGTCAGTAACAAAGGAGGTTCTCATACAAGCCAGTAATAACCAGAAATCAGAATCAACGAATAGGTAAGCCATGGTCAGTTCACGAATAGAAAGTCAGGAAGATATACAATGCGCTCTCGGGTACAATAAACTACAACAGGGCCCAGAGCAGAATGGGCCCAAATCTTACATAGGAGCAAAGGTGTGCGCACGGGGTGTGCCGGGTGTGCCTGGGCACACCCTAATGCCGGCCCCCGGCACACCCCGCAGGCCCGCGGAACACTCTGGGTCCCGGCTGGCCGCATCCAACAGATAGCTGCCAGGACCCTTCACTTCCGCAGGCCTGGCGGCAGCCTCCGCTTCCCTGGTGGTCCGGTGGATGTGGGTGCTGCACCGCGATCTGTGCTTACAGTCCGCAGTGCACGTCCCACAGCGAGTGACTGGCCACGAGCTAAGCGCCGGCGATTGCTGATGACCTGTCATCTGACCGCCGGCGCTTACTGACTGTGTCCAGTCACTCGTTGTGGGACGTGCACTGCAGACTGTAAGCACAGATGTGCAGCACCCCACAGCCACCGGACCACCAGGAAAGCAGAGGCTGCCTGTGGGGGTGAGAGGTCCCGCCGGCTATCCATTGGATGCGGCCAGCCGGGTTCCCCTCCTTGACCCCCCCTTTCTGGACCCCCCCCCCTCTGGACCAAAATTCAACCCCCTCCCTGCAATGGGAAAAAAAAAGTAAGCAGGAGAGGACTTTTTTATATTATACACACAGCACATTACTGTTTTTTTTTATTGCTGTGGATTTTGTGATACACTGATACACACAGCACATTACTGGGGGGTTTTATTGCTGTGGATTTTGTGATACGCTGTTACGCACAGCACATTACTGGGGGTTTTATTGCTGTGGAGTTTGTGATACGCTCATACACAGAGCACAATACTGGGGGGTTTTATTGCTGTGTATTTTGTGATACGCTCATGCACACAGCACTTTGCTGGGTGTTTTATTGCTGTGGAATGTGTGATCTGCTCATACACGTTGCACATTACTGTGAGTTTTATTGCTGTGGATTCTGATACGCCCATACACAGCAAAAATTACTGTGAGTTTTGTTGTGGAGCTCTGTGACACGCTCATACATACCGCATATTACTGTGCGTTTTTATTGCTGTGGATTCTCGGCTACGCTCACACACATACCACACACTACTGGGAGTTTTATTGCTACATACCCCCGGGGTGTAGGGGATATATAGTTATGTGAACGTATGGCTGTGTGTGTAAATTCAGGTATTTGTCTTTAAACCGGCTGCTGTGTGCAAAATTCGGCACCCGTGTCCTTGTCTCAGCCCGGCGTTGCCCCCTTGCCCTGCATCCAAAAGGCTGGTATTGCTGCTAGAATCACTGCTATATCTTCTGCCTGCACTGCACAAAGTAAGAATAGTGAATAAAGCATCATGAGATACAGGTAGGAGACTAAATATTGGTGCTTAGCAACAAAACCTTAACCTCCCTGGCAGTCCGATTTTCACATTTGTATACGTCAAAATCGGTGCATTCATTCAGCCCACCTGGCGGTTTTCCCGCGTGTGGCACGCGGTAAAATTTCAATGCTGAAAGCAGTAACCCCGAGCCACACCTGGGCTGTTACATACCTGGCCCTGCGTTTCCTCGCTGTCATCTCCGGCCGATCGCGGCGTCCTGGTTCCTGTTGCGAGTGGCTGATTCCCTGCACTTTGGGGGCCCTGCGGTGAATGGTGAATTCACAGCAGGGTGGGGCAATTTGATTCCCCGAAGTGTGGGGAACAACAGTCGGCGACATTTCAACGCTCTGTGAATGACCCCTAGCGTAATGATTGGCTGAATGCGTGAGTGTGTGTCTGTGTATGTTTGCATAAGGGTGCGTGAATATATATATATATATATATATATATATATAGTGTGTGTTTGAACTTTTGGGTGCACACCCTAATGCAATAGGCTGCGCACGCCTATGCATAGGAGCATGAGAGAGACCACTGGTCATCGTCAGACTCGTGCACCAAAGTATGCGTGAGACACTTGGAGGATGTGGTGACGGAGAACTAGAATGATGCAATGACGCGGCATCAGTAAGACTAGTCATCACTGCGTCCAGTGTCAAAACGGCTGTGCAAGTGAGGATGACGTCGTGCAGACCACGAGAATTGGAGTGACGCGGAGCAGCAGGGTAAGTGGCAGAAACCGTGAGAGCTATTCTGTATTACTGGGCATGTCATTCAGAGAACAAGCCATTAGGGTCAAGCTACGAGAGCCCCTTCTTTGCACGCCAACCACACTCCGGTGCACTCCCACATGACGCAAGTCGGCACTCGCAGGCTGCAAGAAGGGGCTGAGGCGGCCCCATTGAAGACAGCGGGGCGTACATGTACACCCTGCGTCTTCAAAGCCCTACCCCCGCCAGGACGGCATAGAACATCCTGCGGTGGGAAGGGGGAAGGGGTTAACCTAAATTCGTTTTTTTAGTACAATGAACATAAACAAAAATGCCGTCTGGTTCCTGACATTATATGCAGGATATCTGCTCATTTTTATTGAGTGGGTTTTGTCGCAGCTATTTGCGTCTGTACGTGGCAGAACCATTGAACATTTTTTTAACTTCACTGTATATTTTTTCATACTAGAAATATTGCAAAATAAAAAATACCATTGTGTTATTGAAATGTTTTGTTTCCATCTGATATTCCTGAAACAAGTAAATAAATTACAATCATATTAATTCTACGCAGTTTTAAGTTTGTTTCTTTCGACACTGCATAAAACAAATCGTTACAAGGAACGAGTCTAGGCATTACTGCTGAGTTTTCTATCATCTGATTTCATTTTCCGGCTCATCTCAGTTTATAAACCTCAGTTCTGGTCTGACAAACGGGGATCAGCTTTCCATTGACAGTCAGGTAACATGGGCCGACTCGCTGCCAAGCTATGGCTGCATCTGACACTTTTCAACAGTGAAGAAGGTAGGAGGCTCATTTGTGCTTGTTGCCTCCCCCCCCCCCGGCTTGACAGAAAAGCCAAATAAAAATCAATGCCACCAGCATTGGTAAAGATATAGATAAATTCAAGAAAATATTACCAGTATTGTTTTATATATTTATGTTTAAATCCGTGCTGTTCTCCAGTTCCAAGCTGGCTAATGAGCTTGACTGAGTTGGAATTGCCCAGTTACATGTTGGGTTACCACTCACTCCTTTATTAACAGCCGACATACACCGCCTGGCCAAAAAAAGGTTGCCACGTGGATTTAACTAAGGGGGTTATCCAGAGAGCTGCGACATTTCGGTGCTCTCACGGTCCCTGCACTTTGGGGAATCAAGTTTCCCGACATTGCGATGAATTCAGCATTCACCGTAGGGTCCCCAGCACGTCACTGAGACACACATAAGGCTAGCAGAGCATTGGGGACATGAAGTTCAGAACCTCCTGGAGTGCCGAGGTTCACCATCACTGCTGTAGGGAATACAGTAGAATGTAGTTACTAGATGTAAGTAGATAATTGGTGAGTATGATAATCCTAATGAGTCCAATCAGGACTAGTTATTCTTCTTGGCATGCCCCTTTAATACAATTTAATTAATATCCTCCAAGGTGGTTAGGAATAGATTAAGTGATTGTTAGAGAATCCAATTTCTTAAGCATCAAGAGATATTTTCATTGCATAAACTGAATGAGTCGCAGTTTGCACGCCGGTGACTCGGTATTAGCATTTGCCTTTAATCCTACATGCAGAGTGACATTTGCCATATGAAGTATTTTAAGCCGCAACCTCCCCTTCTCTTATAAAAGTAGTTATTTTGATTTAATTTCCCCCCCCCCCGTCCTCTTCTAAGCCGCCATTATCTAATCAATTTCTCTTATTTCTGACAAGTAAACTGACATTTCTGAGATGCGGTCTCTCGCCGAACTCCTTTTTCCCTTCTCGATTAATTATAATAATTTACGAATGAGATTCACGGAACGTCGCAAGAAATACATTTTATCCGCAGTACCCCACTGCGTATGATTGTCCGGGAACCGCGCTACATGCCAGATTGATGGACTAAAAAGAAAGAGCTGGAAATTACAACAGGATAGCAAACTGTGCAGCACTAAATGCCCTCTGTGACTATACATGTAGAGGGGCATCTGAACAAAGAATGCTCACACACACACAAACGCATCACGCTGCTAAAGAACACATCGACCAGCCCACTCCTATTTTATTCCAGTGCATATAAAAATAATAATAATCATAATAATCATAATAATGTAGAAAGTGCTCAATTTGAACTGAAGACGAGCATAATCGTAATTAAATCATAAGAAATCACCAAGGGATCTTCTGAATCCCCAATGCTTTCATATGGAGGAAACACAGTGGAACGTGGATTCCTGAAGAAGGTACTGACAATTGGGTCCCAAGACCATTATAATCCATTCCTCTATGAAAATAGAACCAGGAAGCCTAAGATTTAAGCAACTTTGATATGTTAGGTGTGCTCTCGTTTTATCCACACCTACCATGAATTGGTGACACGTTCACCCTGTCCCTCATATATTGCTCTGAATGTATTTTAAGTGTTCATTTTATTTATGCATCTAACATAATTAATTATAAAAAAAAATACTAAAAGAAAATAGGACGGGACATGGTATGCAATGATCAAAAAGGCAATTTTTTTTCCTTGTTTTTTCATATTTTTATTTATTTAATATTTACTAAATAAAGTTAAATAAATAAAATTAAATAAAAATGCTACGATTTTTACATAAAGTAATAGTTTCTTTTCACCAGGTTTACCTACAGTCAGGTCCAGAAATATTGGGACATCGACACATTTCTAACATCTTTGGCTCTATACACCACCACAATGGAGTTGGAATGAAACAAACACAATGTGCTTTAACTGCAGACTGTCAGCTTTAATTTGAGGGTATGTACATCCAACTCAGGTGAACGGTGTAGGATTTACAGCAGTTTGCAGATGTGCCTCCCACTTGTTAAGGGACCAAAGGTAATGGGACAATTGGCTTCTCAGCTGTTCCATGCCCAGGTGTGTGATATTCCCTCATTACCCCAATTACAATGTGCAGATAAAAGGCCCAGAGTTCATTTCAAGTGTGCTATTTGCATTTGGAATCTGTTGCTGTCAACTCTCAAGATGAGATCCAAAGAGCTGTCACTATCAGTGAAGCAAGCCATCATTAGGCTGAAGAAACAAAACAAACCCATCAGAGAGATAGCAAGAACATTAGGCGTGGCCAAAAAAACTGTTTAAAACATTCTCAAAAAGAAGGAACGCACCGGTGAGCTCAGCAACACCAAAAGACCCGGGAGACCACGGAAAACAACTGTGGTGGATGACAGAAGAATTCTTTCCCCGGAGTATGGAGAAGGAAAGGAACTGCTCGTGATCCTAAGCATACCACCTCATCAGTGAAGCATGGTGGTGGTATTGTCATGGCGTGGGTATGTATGGCTGCCAATGGAAGTGGTTCTCTTGTATTTATTGATGATGTGACTGCTGACAAAAGCAGCAGGATGAATTCTGAAGTGTTTCGGGCAATATTATCTGCTCACATTCAGCCAAATGCTGCAGAACTCATTGGACGGCGCTTCACAGTGCAGATGGACAATGACCCAAAGCATACTGCAAAAGCAACCAAAGAGTTTTTGAAGGGACAGAAGTGGAATGTTATGCAATGGCCAAGTCAATCACCTGACCTGAATCCCATTGAGCATGCATTTCACTTGCTGAAGACAAAACTGAAGGGAAAATGCCCCAAAAACAAGCAGGAACTGAAGACAGTTGCAGTAGAGGCCTGGCAGAGCATCACCAGGGATGAAACCCAGCGTCTGGTGATGTCTATGCGTTCCAGACTTCAGGCTGTGATTGACTGCAAAGGATTTGCAACCAAGTATTAAGAAGGGAAAGTTTGATTTATGATTATTATTCTGTCCCATTACTTTTGGTTCCTTAACAAGTGGGAGGCACATCTGCAAACTGCTGTAAGTCCTACACGTTCACCTGAGTTGGATGTACATACCCTCAAATTAAAGCTGACAGTCTGCAGTTAAAGCACATTGTGTTTGTTTCATTCAAACTCCATTGTGATGGTGTATAGAGCCAAAGATGTTAGAATTGTGTCGATGTCCCAATATTTCTGGACTTGACTGTACGTACAGGACCCACTGGTGATCAATAGACATGGGCATGGGCACAAAAATTGCCTGAAAATTAGGATATGTGTCCTGCCTACATTATTAACCCTTATGCTGATGTCATTTTGTTGTGTCCTAAAGTTGTTATCAGGGCTGAGGGAGTTTATTTGTATTAACCTTAATTCTTTTAGTATTCTTTTTGCTTCCACTATTTTTTTTTTGTTATTTTTGTTATCACCTGGAATAGCATAAAAGCAAAAAATAAATACATATTATAGTGTCCATGTTTGAAGGAAATATTATATTTGATATTAACATTCAGATGAACTCGACGTAGATTATTATCATCGTTTATATAGCGCTAACAGTTTCTGCAGCGCTTTACAATAACCAAAGGAAACGACACACAAATATACAAACATAAGATGGAGACAAGAGGTGAAGAAGGCCCTGCTCATAGGCGCTTACAATCTATAGGGATTGGGTTGGAGGAAGACAAGAGGAGCTTTATTGGTTGTCAGGAATCAGGATCACTAGTGCCAGTGTTTCCGTAATGGTGGGGCCATGGAAGTGGCCTTAATTATCTGTGAGTAGGTGAGCAGAGGGATGAGTTGCATCAGTGATGTGGTACGCTAATCTGAAGAGATGGGTTTTGAGGGATTTCTTGAAGCCCTTAAAATCAGGGGAGAGTTTGATAGGTCGCGGCAAGTCATTCCATAGGGCCGGAGCTGCCCTTGAGAAGTTTTGGAGGCGAGAGTTGGCAGTGCTGGTGTAGACAGAGTACAGGCAGAGGTCGCCTGCTGACCAGAGTTGTCTAGATGGAACATGCTTGCGGAGTAACGAAGACATGTAAGGAGGGGGGTCACGTCTTTGAGCGATTTGAACGTGATGTCGGGTATATTGGAAGGGAAAAATTTAAATGGATGCCTGTAGCTATCTTGTTTTTAAATAGAAAGTCTTCTCTTTTCAATTTTCCCTAGTTTTAGAAACGAACAGAGATTTTTTTTAAATAGTTCATGGCTAGGTGACCAGACATGAGGGAACCTTAAAATGTCTTTATTTGAGATAATGCCGAGCTAAGTATAGAGAAAGGAATTCAACTGATAAAGAGACCCAGTAAAATTTTGAGAGGAGTAAGGAAATAAATTTTATTCTGGCATGAGAGACTCAAAGTCTACACTGAGAGAAGAAGGTCTTTGTAAGTCAAATTGACCTCTGACATGAGATAAGACATATAAAAATTAAATGGTGGAATTAATTAAGAAGTGCAATACTGCCCTCTAGAGGATAGTAAATATTATATTTAATATAATGAATAAATTGCCAGTGACGTCAAATTGACTATAATCGAAGCTGCACTGTTGGTTGCAGGAGGCATTCCCGCAGATTCCAGGACATGAGGCATTCAGAGATTTACACACAAGGCTAGCAGACCATCCCAGGACAATGCACTCAAAATTTCACACCAAATCTCTAACTCCCATGCATTGATTATCTGATATTGATAATTTTCACATATTCCAAAAACAATATTACATAAAGAATATTCCAAGGCAGTAACTCATTTAATCCAGATTGCAGGTAATGTATGAAAGCTATTTTTATTCAGATTTAATAAATTATATATATATTTGGAGTATTTCTTGCAACAGATACAGGGTTATCCAAAGAGATCCGAATTGCTTGAGAAAGGTAACCGAATGCTGAAAATCAGCATTCGGTTACCTTTCGGCTATCCAGAGAGCAGGCAATTTGCCAAATCCTGGCGAATTGCCTGCACATACGGTGCCTGTTCGGTGCCTGTTCGAGGGCAGAGAAATCCCCATGAAAAGCACTGCTTCGGCTATTCAGAGAACGAAAACCAGCAGTGAAAGGTTCCCCTAATGCCCTGCCATTCGGTGGTTTAATTCGGCAAGTTAATTCAGGAGAATCCCATAGGCTTCAATGTTAAAAATATTCCCGTTTTAATTCAATATCTAATAAACCGTTCATTATAAAATTCTGCAGTAAAGAGTCTATTTATAGATTTTCTAGGATACCTTAAGCATTTTTCTGAATTTTTTTTTTTAAACGTCCGATTCTTTTTTTTTTTTTTTTTAAAGTTTACTTCTTTTTTCTGTAACAGCCCTTTTTATTATCATTCCCTGGACCTCCTGTGTAAATTTCAGACATTTTCGCTCAGTAGTTTCTTTGCAAACAGCGTTTCATTTTCATAGATTCACACAAACTATTTTGCAAATTTATTCACCTCCCTCGTCTGCGGTCTCGGCTGCTTCGGCTGCTTCGGCTGTGTGCGATCGGCTCCTGCTCGGGCTTTTTCCGTGGTTTTCGGCAGGTTAATCCAGATGTTTTTGTGGGTTTTCGGCGTGCATTCGGTGGGTTTTGCAGTTCGTTTTCGTCAGGTTTTTGGCAGCCTTTCCCTGCAATTCGAGGACCCTGTGGTGTTTGCTGAATACACCACAGGGTCACCGAAATGGGATCGGCAAAAGGAACCGAATTGAAGAGAACGAAAAGTCACCGAACGTGCGGTGACTTTTCGAATCTCTTTGAATAACCCTGATAGACTGAGATTTCTCAGATATTGTTAGATCCAGAATCTAAATTATTTCTATTCTGCAGATAGAGATATGAAGAAGAATTGGATATAAGGATTTATCATAAAGCAACTGTTGTAAGATTGATATACCAATATATATATATTGAATTTGGAAATTATTGTGATTGAAATTAATAAGCAAGGAATGATAGAACTACAAAATAAAAAGCAGAAGATTAGAAGTTTAATTCTCGATATTAGGGGAGGATTTACTAAATAAGTTCTTATTACTTATCATTCTAAAATAGAATAAGTGATAGCTCATCTTTTGTTGATCCACGTAGTATAGATATATATATATATCTATAAGATCTAGCTTGTTAAACATTGGTTTGCTGGGAAATACATGTTTCGTTAAGCAGAAATGTTTATTAACCATTTGTGTATTAGTTACTAACTGATAAGGTAAATGATATTAATCATATATGCAGTTACTAACAGGAGATACATATATTGTGAAGCTAGTTGTTTATGTGCTGGTGGATGGATTTTGTGGTTTATAAATTTTTGTTTATGATATGAGATTTGAAACTTTTTGTATACGTAATAAATATATATATATTTTTATCCGATTATTGATTAGTGTATTTTTCAAAGCAAAGCACAGACAATTAAAAGAATTTAGGAGAATTTCTAGGAAATATAAACGATTGATATTTGTGTCTCGTATAAATTTCTTATTGAATATAATCCCTGACATATTGGAGCTAGCTGCTGAGATAAATCCAATATATGACATGTTGTAGTCACGTGCAGAGATAATCCCTGACAGTGAGCGTCAGTATTTTAAACTGTATCCTGAAACGTACAGGAAGTCAATGGAGGGACCGGCAGAGGGGGGAGGTACGCGAGGTACACTTTAATAGACAAATTGTGAAACCATGGCGTCGCTATAAGGAATGAAAACCTCTACTCCACCACAAATATGCTAAACGTTCTTTTAGGTTGTTCTAGTAGGTGAGCAGAGGGATGAGTTGTATCAGTGATGTGGTAGGCTGATCTGAAGAGATGGGTTTTGAGGGATTTCTTGAAGGTCTGAAGATTAGGGGAGAGTTTGTTAGGGTTAGGTAAGTCATTCAACAGGACCGGAGCTGCCCTGCTTGGGAAGTCTTGGAGAGTTTATACTATATATTGAATTTTCAGATTTTAGGGCCATTTTTACTTTATATTCTGCATCAGAATGATAGTCTGATGATGAGTGAAAGGCAATTTCTATCGAAATCGACCCATATTTGTATTGTAATATTGGGTCACAATTCTGGATAATCTATCTTAAATTTACCATTTGTAGGATTATTCAGAGCTTCCGAAGGAACCGTGGTGCCATGTTTTCGGTGTAAGAAATATCGTGATGATGTAACAACATGCATATGTGTTATGGGGGAGGGATGATGGGGTGATTGGGCCTTAAATGATTAATTGTATTGATTGGTTCGATTATATAATGGCGATGGATGAACTTATGTTTATGCATTTTGTTTTACTGATGTACTCTTTGACTGCCTGCTTATTTCTCCCGAGGAAGTCTATTTGGACAAAACGCGTTGAGCGCAAGCAGTCTTTTATTAATAAATACCACTTTTTACTTATGCGGTATTGGAGCCTATTAATTGCATATTTGGTACTTATCCTGGCTAACCCTGAAATGTGCTGGATGCAGAGGATCACAAATCTGAGTACAGATCCAGAGGCACTCCTGGAATAGTGATAATCAGGGTTATTCAAAGAGAATCGAAAAGTCACTGCACGTTCGGTGACTTTTCGTTCTCCTCAATTCGGTTCGATTTGGTGATCCCATTTCGGTAACCCTGCGGTATATTCAGCAAGCACCACAGGGTCCCCAAATTGCAGGGAAAAGTCACCGCAAACCCGCCGACAACTCACCGCAAAAACCCGGCGAAGGCACACCGAAACCCGCAAAAACATCTGGATTAATCCCGCCGAAAACGCCGGAAAAACCCGAGCAGGAGCCGATCACACGCAGCGCAGCCGCCGGAAAAACCCGACACTGCAGACGAATGGAGTGAAAAAAAAAAAAAAGAAGTTTGCTTGAATATTTGAAAAAGTGAAACGCTGTTTGCAAAGAAACTACTGAGCGAAAATGTCTGAAATTTACATATAAGATCCAATGAATGATAATAAAAAGGGCTGTTACAGAAAAAAAAAAAAAACGTTTAAAAAAAATGTAGAAAAAAAAAAAAAAGAATCGGGAAAACAATTTTGGCAGAAAAATCACAAAAAATGCTTAAAATATCCCAAAAAATCTAAAAATAAAGAGACTTTTTACTGCAGAATATTATAATGAACGGTTTATTAGATATTGAATTAAAACAGGAATATTTTTAACATGGAAGCCTATGGGATTCGCCTGAATAAACCTGCCGAATTAAACCACCGAATGGCAGGGCAATTCGGCAACTTTTCACTGCTGGGTTTTGCTCTCTGAATAGATGAAGCATTGCTTCTCTACGGGGATTTCACTGCCCTCGAACAGGCACCGAACAGACACCTTTCGGCAGCCTTTAGGATCTCTTTGAATAACCCTGAATGTTTTTATTTTGCAATGATCACCAGTGGAGTAGCGTGGGGGGGGGCCTCGGGGGCGGTCGCCCCGGGCGCAATTTTGTTAGGGGGTGCAAAATTTCAAAAGAAATTTGAACCACTAATATTTTTCAGCAGGGATCAGCAAGGTGTTTGCTCACGGATACTGGTGTTTGTGAGAGGCCCTTGCACGGGCAGCTGCCAGTTTTGCGGTGCTGGCGGTGACTTAGCACTCAGCGTCCGGAAGGGAGGACCAGAACAGAAAATTCTGGTTCTGTACTGACTCGTCAACGCTGACATAAAGCAGTGCAGCATTATTCGACGGAACACCCTGTTCTATGCTTGGCAGCCCCCTTTGAAGCTCTGTGCCAGCCCCCCGCCGCTGGCAGCCCTGCAGCCACTGAACAGAAAGGAGGGAGGGAGGCGCCTGCCCTGCAGCACATTAAAAATCCGGTCTCCACTAAGCCCCTATACAGCTCCCCCTGGGCCACCAGCAACTCCACGAATGGAGGCGACACTGTGTGACACCAGAGCACCGTGACCAACACACAGTGAGGGGATACGGGGAGAGGGTGACTGGAGGTTCAGGGAGAGAATGACTGGGGATACTGGGAGAGAGTGACTGGGGGTACTTGGATAGAGAGAGAAAGAGTGACTGGGGTTACTGGGAGAAAGTGGGGGTACTTGGAGAGAGAAAGAGTGACTGGATGTACTTGGAGAGAGAAAGAGAGACTGGGATGCAGAAAGAGTGAGACGGGGTACTTGGAGAGAGAGAGTGACTGGGGGTACTGGGAGAGTGACTGGGGGTACTGAGAGAAAGTGGGGGTAACGAGGGAGTGACTGGGGTACTGGGAGAAAGTGTGTCTGGGGTTACTTGGAGAGAGAGTGACTGGGTATAGTGTGAGATTGGAACTATGCTAGGGTATACTGGGACAGGGTGACTGGTAGCAGTGGTATAGCGTGGGGGGCATGTGTGTTTATTATATCAGTATTTTGTTAATATACACTACATGTGTTTGAGGGTTAAGGGGGTCAATACTCTACTGGTAGAAGGGAATCAGGGTGTGTTACGGTGTCCACAGGTTGGGGGGGGGCGCACAATTCTTGCCTTGCCCCGGGCGCTGACAACCACGCTACGCCGCTGATGATCACCCTCTAATTTCTTCAATCATATACTTTTCATCACGGGTTTTCCAGGAGCTCGCAGAGGGAAGATCCTATATACATTGAGTTAAGTGATTCAGTGCTTTTCTTTTTCTTTCAACCTACTCAATAAATACAAACTAACCTAATAAAAAAAAGGAAACAATATGAACAAATAATAATTTTTCCGACTCATACTAAGACAGAAAGCTCAACAGTTTCGCAGATATCAATTTAAAAAAAAAAAGGGAACATTTATAACTCAGCATTAAACAAACACTGTAACAGACACCACTATTACCACACAAAAGCTTGGTATAATTTATAGCTTTCTAAATTTGCAGATTGTAGTTTAATTTATAAATGATAGCTTAAAAGTAGCACATTTGACTTGTAAATTTAATCGGCGTAGCATTGTGTGCCGTTAAATGCAAGTTTAAGTTAATGAGACCTGCGTTAGGAGCTCGAATGAATAAAGGAACGATTTGAAAGCGCACTGACACAGCAGGTCCACGGGAACCCCTCACCTCACCGTGTGAGGCATTTCAGTTTCCATGGCAATCCTCTTCCATAAAACCGAGCATCCGAATTGTCTGGGTTTTCTTGAAGGGTGATATTAATATATGCAGCGAAAGTAGACATTCATTAACACCAATTTGCAGCACACCAAACAGCCGTCACTTGTTTTATGGCCATGAATATTGTATGCAAGCTAAAATGGGAATCAAAATAAGGTACACTATAAAATCAAGGAGCATTTCTGGTTAGTTACCAAGTGCATAAAGATTAAGGTATATGAACACAGGTTTTTATATATACATATATATTTTTTTTATTATTATTAACATTATTATTATTTTTAAAATTTGGATAGGTTTGGAACTTGAATGGCAGAATGTGGCAGAATGGCAGAATGTGGCAGAATGGCAGAATGTGGCAGAATGGCAGAATGTGGATTTATATTCTAGGCAGAAACTTGTGAGACAAAACAAATGTGTAAAGAAACAAATTAGCAAACCTATTAGGGATTATTCAAAGAGAGCTGAATTGACTCCGAAATTGCAACGAACGATGAATTTCCCCTTACGTTGCAATTTCGGAGCCATTCGACTATTCAAAAAGCTAGCAGTTTGCCAAATATTGGCGAATTGCCAGCAAAATACAATGATCTTCGACGACAGTGTAATCCCTATAGAAAAGCAATGGCTAATCTATTCAGAGAACACCGAACAGCTGTGAAATGTCAGTGAAATGCCCTGATTTTCTGTGCTTTCATTCGGCAGGTTTTTTTTTGTATTCAAAATTTTTATTAAAAGTGAATGAGGTATACATATCAAGATACAGTACATTACAATGTAGTGCATACACTTATACCAGGTACTTTATACCAGATAAACAAGACTACTAAACAATGAAAAGCAGAAACAGAAGCCCATGATCGTAAATCTGCAACGAGCCCGGAAAAACAACTTGATCCAGTATCCGGATAGACTGTATAATGGGATCAGGTGCTGGGGTGGGGTAAAGATCTGGTGCAAAATAGGGTGGAACTGAAAGGGCTGATAGCTAAAGTAGTGGGAGGGAGCATCAGAGAAGAAAGAGACAGGGAACCAAAAGTAGAAAGGGTAGATAGGGTAGAGAGAAAAATGCGAAGGGTGAGGGAAGGAACGGGAGAGGCGAAGGGCATCAAGGAGCAAAAAAAACAAACAACACTAACACTGGGGAGACAAACAGGCCACAGTTGATGTTACAGCGTCGCCAGACCGCTATAGCGGGGAGGCGTGTTAGCGTCCATCCTGAAGGAACCTTCACGCGCGCGCCCAGAGTCACCTCCAATAGCAAAGGTAGGAGGCGCCAAACCCCAGGAAGAACACCCCAACCCCAGGCCGTCACCTCGTGGGATGCCTACTGCCCACCATCTAAAACAGTCTGCGGAGCGAGTTCAAGATCAAGTCGGTGGCGGAGGGAGGTCGAAGAGACAAACTGCGTCCAATAAAACCACATTCGGCAGGTTTAATCAGACGAATCCCGTGGGTTTCAATGAAAAAAATATTCCCGATTTTATTAAATAAATATTAAACCTTTTATTCTTTTAATTTGCAGCAAAATTCTCTTTATTTTTTTAGGCAATTTTCTGTTTTTTGCGGCAAAAAAAATTCAGATATTTTTTTAAATAGGGTTTTCTTTCCCTTTAACAGTCCTTTTTATTATTATTCATAGGACCTTATATGTAATATTCAGGAATTTTCGTGCAGTAGATTTTTTGCAAACAGCTTTTAAAAGTTGCAGGGCTCTATTACATTCTTCACGCAAAAACGCACGCAGAACGCGTGAATTTTTGTGCGAAGCGTCAAACATTAACGCGCGTAAAACATCGCTGGTATTACAGTCCTCGCGCATTTTTTTCATCCGGCAAAAAATAACGCGCGTAAAACAGACGTGCAAAAATGCGCGCGCAGCAACGTTGCATGTAGAAATCAGTGTGCGGACTGTTTTTTAACGCGATTTAGCCAATCAGAATTAAGAACCACAATTGTCTCACGTTAAGTTTTTGCGCCTGTCAAAGTCAATCTTCGCATATATGCTGCATCAATAAAAAAAACGCGCACAACCTCTCAAATTTATTGGTTTGTGTATGTGTAGAATGTGTAACTATACTTTGCTGCGTATTTTTTTTTGGGCTGGTGTATTTGGTTTCTGCCGGGTCGATAGAATTTGCCATTAACACCAGCTTTCAGGAGTTGCTAAAATTATGCGCGCAAAGGCTGTGCGTTACAAACTGCGCATAGATTGTAATACCATCCGCGTACCAACACACAAACGCATTTGCGCTCACAATGTTAAGTATAGGACGCGCGAAGTACAGTAAGCTCGCACAGTGTTCTCGCAGGTTCACCCGCGGTAGACGAATGCGTGCGTTTGTTGCGCTGAGATTGTAATACGACGTTCTGCGCAAAGGGTTTTGCCCCTCGCGTTAATGCGTTTTTGCGCAGGCGCAAATGTATATGCGAAGAATGTAATAGGGCCCGCAGTGTTTTGTAAATTATTTTTTTTTCCATTCCTTGGCTTGTTGGCTTTTTCAGGCAGCTGGTCGGCGCTCTGTTTGGCTATTTTCAGATGCGTTCGGCAGTTTTGCGATGAATCATCGGGTGCGCTAGACTTTTTTTGGCGACTTACGGTATCGATCCGATGGGTTTTTTTCAGTGCTTTTGCAGCGTTTTTTCCATTCAATGTGGCGCTTTTTTCGATGCGTTTGGCGGATTTTCCCTGCACTTTCGGGGACCCTACGGAGAATGCTGAATTCTTAGCAGGGTCAGGGAATTTGATTCCCCAAAGTGCTTTTTGAATAACCCTGTATAAGAGGTTTGAAATAACCTTTAGTGGGGGTAAGGCTGAGGAAAATGGTCGTGACTGAGACACTGACTATACTCCGCTTCCCTGACCCACCTTGTTGGTATTTTCTGCAAACCTCACTTGTCTTCTAGCCTAAACTCTCTGGTTGTTGGTTCCTTGAATGCCTTGTGGATGGAGGGCTGTTGCTTACCCCATTCACACCCAAGGCTAACTATCTGTAAGTGAAGAGCTGCAGAGGCTTAGTCAATGGCAGTCATGCACCTGCTCAATGGACTTCAGCTTGTCCTTGGTGCAGACTACCAAGTCTTCAAAATCGGATATACCCCAGAAATCAAGGGGAGACATTAGGCCTATAATGACCAGGGAATCATGAATTCACCATAGCTCCTCCACCCACAAAATATCTGCCAAATGGTACTATAGGTTTGCTACAATCAATGCCATTGGATACACAGGGAGATATGATAGCAACTGCCAAAAATATTACCTCAGAATCAAAAATCACGCCCATGGCAAGTAGAGTTAAGTCTCTTCTTTTTGAGAACACCACCACTACCAGCCAAAATAGTCTACTGTTTCTGGCACTAGTGGCCCACTGAAAGTTTAGGAAGTCTACAGATCTGCTGTGGGACAATAGGCGGAGAGTTTCCGTCTTCATTCATGTCTTTAAGATGATGTTGCCCACTCTATAACCTCAGTAGAAGAGGTGTGGTATCTACTAACAGTGTCTATCCTTCGGCAACCACCTTGTTACGGTGAACCGGACCTGGCTTGGCATGGGTACAGAAGGGAGTGAGCTAAATACGCAGTGATCAGACATGAATAGACATGAAACAGGAAAACAACTAGGTTTATTTGTAACCCAAATAAACATACAATAGATCAAGAGCAAAATACCAAAAGAAATAACCAGATCAGAATGAATACAAGAAAACACAGATTACTGAACGAAACAACATGAGAGGGCTAAACACTAGAGGAAAATAAGCGAGATCAAGAGCTAGAATTAAACTAGAGGAAAACATCAAATGAGAACATGAATATAAGGCATGGGCATGAACCAGAATTAAACCAGAGACAATATCAGACAGGAACCTAAAGCAGAAATGAACATGAATCAAGCATAAACCTGAATACCGACAGGAGATCCAGAGCAAAACAAAACTGCACCTAACCAGGACTGCAATGGCAACGAATCAAAATGAGAATCAGAATCAAAATGAGGCAGCGCCCTTCCTAGGGTGCTGCCTGCTTTTAAGCACTTAAGTTCATTAACACAGAAGAGAGTGCAGGTGTAGCTCCAGGGCTTGAGGTCCAAAATATAACGAAAGTCCTGGAACCAGCAACTCCAACGCAGGACATGGCAATGAATATTAACCAGAGGGGGCGCCAGGGACCCATAACGTTGGAATGGCTTGTGATAGAGAACAGCTAGGTCACTGGTGCACTCTCAACCTTCACTGTGGACCTGGGTTGATTGAACGTCTCCCTCCCCCAACACTATCACCAAAGCCCTTTTTAGTAGTCTTTCTAGATTGTTGTATAAATGGGCTTTTGACCATGTGTTTTTTTGGGTTACCCTCTTCTCTGAAGTCTGAAGAGCACATTGACTTTGTCTTTAAGTTCCCATATCTTCCATACTTTGTAGAGCTGAGACTCAATGCTGAAAAATAATAAGGACCCAATCCAGGGCTTCAAACATGCTACCCCTCCCATTTTCTCTGTTTTTACTATTTTGCCCCTTTCCTGTCGATACCTAAGTCTGGTTTGTGTCACCTATTTGTGTTCAATTTTAGAAAAAAAAATGATTGTGAAAAAAAGAATGATTTTTTTGGAGACTGTCCTCAATTTGCGGGCTTTTAAGTGCTCAGACAGATTATATACAGTACAGACCTTGATCTCTAGCAATTGTACAGATCTTTATGAGCAGCGACCGCACAACACTGTTTAAAATGAAGTGGTTCAAATTCATTAGCGTTCAAATCGAGCACACAGAGTCTACGAACAGAAGATAATGAGCAGAACAGGTAGAACAATGCAGATCATGAGGTCACTTTGATGACAGTGAGTATTTTGCTACTGCCACTCTTCACTACCTCATTATGTCTGCATCCCTCCCAACCGGATCCACCGGTATTAAAGGCTTTTCGGCTGTAAAAGAAAATATAAATCATGGCATCCAGCAATGACCAGAACCAACAAATGTTTCTGGAAGCTGCAAGCGGCAGAAAGTGCTTGTTATTTTTTCGGTTGACTGGAGAGTCCAATAGAGAGCTAAATGAGTCAGTTCGGCCTCTTTCTTGGCAGAAGCCATGAGTTCTGCTATTAAAGTGCTGGTATGAGACATGGAAATGGAACAACTTCCATAATATAAAAACAAATCACCTCCTGGCATTAACCAGGTCGTAATATATGTGTCACGGATCTCTTTAGGATGTATTGGTATAAGCTCTGGATGCAGTGACACAGACAGAAGTATCAGTGAAAACAAGGGAGTTTATTGAGACTAAGGCTGAGCGTCCACTGACACCGCAGTCGGACGACCGATGCGTTCATCCGACTATGTGCGACGTCGTACGTCCGATGTCGTCCGACGAGGGTCGTCCACTGCAAGCGATCCGTCGGACGATGGGATAGATCAGATTTCTGAACAGGTGGAGTGCAGAGGCTGCCAAAACTAGGATGAACTGGTTAATACATATAAAACACAGTTCATTCTGCTTTTTTAAACACTGCAGTCCTTTGTGGGACAATGGGTGAGACAGAATACAAATATACATACAAATACACACAGAACAGTAGCAGAGAGGACCCAAGAGCTTACAATCAACCAAGGAGCCTTCCCTGCCCTATCCCCTCACCCCTACACAAACAGGGCTAGTCCCACACATCTCCCATACATATAAATCAGAGATCTCAAACTCTGGCCCCAAAGATGTATATTGCCTACAAATCCCAGAATTCTTTGAATGCAATAAATGGCCAGAGATTAATGGGAGGTGTAGTTCAGAAACATCTGGGGGGCCAGAGTTTGAGATCCCTGATAGAAATAGTTTATTTTAAATGCTTTTATAACTCCCCTGATCAGTTTCTCCACATCCATCTTCTCTGATCTGCTGAAATACATGCGATGCAAACGAGTGATTTGGTTCTGATCGCACATCCGATGCCGTCGTTACCCGACGCAGGAAGACGGACGTCAGACGTCGGACGCAATGGACGATGGTCCATTCACCTGCATGTTGTTGGATCGGACGGACGACGATGGACAATAACGGATGATCGCACCATCGCACAAATACGGTGCCAGTGGACGCCCAGCTTTAAGGTAACACACAGAAATGGGAACAGAGAATAGTCGAACAGGATTATGATGGAATATACCAAGGAAGCAGAAGCTGGACTAGTGTACAGGGAAACAGAGACTGGACATGGGCACAGGGAAGCAGGGACACACAAGCGGTAACACACCGGGGACTCACAGGATAGAGACAGCAGAGAGACAGCACAGGACAAGGTCTGACTGATGGAAGACACTTAGAACATGGATGACTGGCAGGAGTAGGCAGGAACACACATGACTGGCAGGAGTGAGAAATAACACAGATGACTGACAGGACTAGGCACGGCAGGAACACGGATGACTGGTAGAAGAAGGCAGTAAAACGGATGACTAGAAGGAGAAGGCAGGAACACGGATGACTGGCAGGAGTAGGCAAGAACAAGAATGACTAGCAAGAGAACGTGGAGATGCAGGGATTGCTGAAGAATGTGGAGATGCAGGGGTCGCTGGAGAACTTGGAGATGGTGGAGAAGGAGTGGTGGTCTTGGGTTACAGCAATATTTGGGCAGAGAATAGGATACAGAACGGCTTCACAGGAGAAACCCTCCCTCAAAGCTGAAGCACTGAGTTTGCGGCATGACTCCCTTTTGCAGAGACCTCATCAGGTGGGATGGGGTACACCTGAGGCTCCTTGGAGTTAGCCAGAACACACAGGTTGGATTATCCGAAGCCTGGAGCGGAGCACAGGACCATCACAAAACATGACATGGAATAAGTCTCCAAAAACGATAGGATTGCCGAGTAGCATTAGTGCAGGTGCGGCCTTTGTTATGGTGTCGCCGAGTTGCTTGGCAAGGAGCATGACAATATGATATAAATAAAAACCTATACACAACAACACTCTTGATAAAGTCCGCAGGATGAAACACGTCGAGTGACGGGATCCAGTCCAGCCGCATCATGGTCTGAATAGAGCCAGTGAGCCTTCTTACAGTCTGGGACCGTGTGACTAATGATTTCATATGCAACTTGAATGTTTTTACACTATGAGCGCAATAAATTTTGTTTCAAATTTTATATTTTGGATCCTTCACTATGGACTTTTCTTCCCTTACCTTATATACGAGGGCCAGTTGCTGGAGCCACTTATCAGAATAATGAAGGCATTGAGATATTACATGCCTGATTAACTCTATGCTTTTGAGTGGCCAAATGGCACGCTGCTTATTTTCAGTCGTTAAGGGGTTTTACCCTATGGTTGATTTTTTCTTAATATAGTTTAGTAACTTACATCAGAACACGCTTTGTATGTCAGCATGACCCACTCGGAGCTCCAAATGGCACACAGGATTCTACAGAGACAAACAGATGCTTCCGAACATGAATAAAGACCAGTAATCTACAAGATAACATTGGGATCAAAACTAAATATAGCAAGAGCATTAAAGAAATAATCCCAAATGTTTCTGGCGTAATCCTCCTCTGCATCAAAATAGGGGGAAAAAAGCACAAAGCTATAAAGATTTTCCAGCAAGGTGGGCAGGAGGGAAGGTTACAAGCTTAAAAAATAATCTATAAAGCAGGCTTGATGCAGTTGTACATGGATTCAGAAATGCTCGTCCCTCATCTGAGAAATAAGGGCTAGAATCCGAGTCAGGTGTAAACTTACACACTCCATACACTTCAATGGCTCTGGGAAGTTTACACTTTATTCAGAATATAACCTTACATTTTTTTACGTAGCCAGGTATAGAAGTCTGATCTGCATATGGTATAGCCTTCTCAGTGATGGCTAAAGCTAAAATCGTTGGAGACATGAGAGGGGTCTCACTGTAGGGCGGGCCACTTGTGCTACTATCCACTCTCACTACCCTCATAAACCTTGTTTTTGCTCACTATTAGTGTACGGGTTAATCCAGAGGTGGAGTCCTTCGCTCGAGGTGTCTAGGGAGGCATCCACTATGCCCTCCTGACGAGGTCCAACATAGCCGAAAAGATAGATTGTTAGGGTTGCTGTATCACTCATATAGAGGAGACTTCACTGACATTCCGTACTGGCCGTGCATTCTCAGTGATATCAGTCTTGCATATGGTTCAGTCTAATGGCACCATCAATCTTGGTTTTGCCTACATAGCCAAGTATACCTGACTGCTTCTAACATTCCAGCACTTCCACTCATCCCCACCAATGATTTTGATCCAAAGTAGACATGTGCATTCGTTTTAATACTAAAACGATTTAGTCCGAATTTTGGGATAATTTAGTTTTCGTATGACTCAAGAGATACGAAACTGCTCAGTACAAAAAACGAAAGAAACTAAAATAAAATGCACTACATTTTAGTTTCAGTCATTTTTGTGATATTACATTGATGAGTGAAGGAGACCAGCAATGAAGAGTGCAACATCGCAAAGCTACAGAAAAGGTTTGGATGCGTAATCCTTCCTGACCCCTACCCGAAAATCTGACAGTGATAGAGGTCCAGAATACTCACTCGCAGCACAGACAGCCAGCACAGGAGAGGAAACCTTTACTTAACCTTTGCATGTCTATGAGGCAGACAAGATGATAAAAGCAGCTGGAGAAGGAAAACATTCAAATAAATCACACTGAAAGCTAATGACAGAGGAGGGCTAGATAGTAAAAACCCCTTTATAACAAGCAGCGCTGGGAGAAGAGAGGGACTTTATAAAACGTGTGTTATCTCCCCTCCCGCTCTGCATAATAGGGGCTTAGGTCTGATACATTTTATATTATCTAGGAGCACTATCCCCTTTCCTCATCTATAATACATGTTTTATATAAAGTCCCTCTCCTCTCCCAGTGCTGCTTGTTATAAAGTTTTTTTTTACGTCTGATACATTTAGTATCCAGCTCTCACAGTTACTCTGTCATTATGAGTCTTCAGTGTGATTTATTTGAATGTTTTCCCTAGATTTAAAGTGCTTTATTTTATTATAAAAATGAATTTGCACCAGTCATCTCTTCTCTGAGCTTTCAGACCGATTTACGTTACTATTTTCCCTCTCCCCTGCTTTTATATTCCTGTCTCTGTCCCCCACAGTGATACAAAGTTTAAGTAAACGTTCCCTCTCCTGTGTTGGATAAGCATTGCATTCCGAAGTTCTGCACCCTCCACATGCCAGTGCAGTAGGATGTTCTATACAGAGAGGAGCATTAATTAATGCAGGAGGAGGTTATATACATTATACAGAGAAAGGTATAAATTGAGGAGGATGTTCTATACAGAGAGGGACATTAATTAATTCAGGAGGATGTTCTATACATTATACAAAGAGGGGTATTAATTAATGCAGGTGGATGTTGTATACATTATACAGAGAGGAGCCTTTTTTTTTTTATCCCTTTAAACCCAGTGGCTGTGAGCGCTGAGATCGGCTGCTTGTTATATTATCTCTCAGTACAATGTATCAGACTGTAACAGCGCTCAGAGTTTCAGTAAAACAAGGAAATAATATTGTTATAACCTCCTATATATAAAAATATTATTTACTAGTTTTTCTGAAACTCTGAGCACTGTGATGAGCAGCAGTCAGTTACTGTAACAGCTTTGCCTGACACATTGTACTGAGAGTGAGAGATACTGTAACAAGCAGCGATCTCAGCCCTCTGAGAAGCCACTACTACAATAGTAATTGTATCCACTGGTTTTCGGATGAATGAAATTAGTTTTCATACTAAAGAACTGAAAACTAATTTCTTTAGCAACTAAATAAATTGCATTTTAGGACTAATCCATTAGTTCAAAACAAAATTTTGTCCTGTGCACATGTCTAATCCAAAGATGGCAAAATAAACCCTAGTTGTAGCAATTTCTGATTGTGCCCAAAATGCAACAACAAATTCTTCTTGATTCCAGCATGGAAATCAGATGTCTCCTTGAATCAACAAGCAATGCATTAAAATATCAGTTCTTATATTAATTTATATTACGCTTTCCCAGAAAAGCATCCAGACCTTTATAAAAGGCAGTAAATTCCATATTTTTTATATTTCGTTGTTCCTGTTGTAAAGAACTGTCTCATTTGCTGTTGGCAAAATCTTTTTCCTCCATTTTCAGTGCATGACCTCGTGTCCTTTGTAAAGTCCTGTTAATAACCAAGTCACCAGAGAGTACTTTATAGATGCTTGATGTCTTTTTTCCCCCAAGGCTAAATAAGTACAATTTCTTTTAGTCTCTCTTCTTTACGAAGATCTTCTATTCCCTTTAGTAGCTTTGTAGTTTGTCCCTGCACTTTCTTAGACTCCATAATATTTTCCTTAAAGACTGGTGCCCAAAACTGCACCACATAGTCAAGATCATGTGTTACCATTGCTTTATAAGGAGATAAATATATTCAAATAAAATGAAAATCATTTTAAGTCACGGGATAGGCTACGAGAAGTTTCTTTATCATGACAGGTTCTCTTTAGGGTTCCAAGGTCCCTGCTACTGATATCACTGTCCTTGATGTCCAACTCCCATCTAGTACCTCTAGTAGCAGTCAACCCACCCATTATCATACAGTTAGACCTCGGATTTGTTTTCCCTTCACTAACCTTGATATGATATTTCCTACAACCCTGGGCCTTTCATGGAGGTATCACATTAGATCCACTGGTCCATCAGTTTTGTCTTCCATACACGGCCCTCTTCTCAGCTTTGTCATGATAGTTTATTACTCAATAATATCTTTTTGCTATACAGTGGAGACATATCTGGCATTTCGGTTCTCGACAGTCTTTTTGGATGAGATTAAACAGGTATGAAGATGGTGTGACCTTCCTCTGTAAGGCAATATTGAGCTAAACCTTCTATGAAACCACAGCAGGAACTTCTGAAGGCCAAGCTATGGCGTTTTCGTTGTTTGACTGCAAACTCATAAATCATGTGTCAGCATCAAAGGAAGGAAAACAATAAAAAGGTCTTCAAATAAGAAAACCAAAAATAACTCTAAAATACAGGGAGTATTGGTAGAACTAAATGAGAATAAAAACAAGGCTGCAGAATGGTAAACACAATTTAACTATCAATGTTTACTAGAAGAAGAATATTATAATAAAGAATAGTCTGCAAAACAAAATCACTAGCAAAGGAAACATTCTATAAAAATTCCCTGTCACCTTTATGTTAAATACAATCTATCTCCATCAAAACTAATAGTCAATACATGACCACGTGGAGAATTTCTCTCGCAAAAGGCTACGCAGCATCTCCCAGTATGTATTTTGCAGGTGCCACAGCAACATTTGCATCGCAGTTCTCCTACTGCTTTTATCGTCCCCTCCGAGATCAGAATCTTATGGATGCTGAAATATGAATCTGGAAAGCTCAGGGTCCCAAACATTCCAGATAACAGGTTCTCAGCATGTAGTCTGGTGGGGCGCTGCCCCATCTGGCACTATGATGGAGCCTCCCCTACCTAAAGCAATATTTTTGTCGTGTTCAATACTATCCTCATAGGTGTCTGAAGGGTGTGCCTGCTCGGTTAATTGCTCCTGCTTTCGACCTTTTTGATCTTTAGAATCACTTTTTAGGTATTTTTTATTTGGTTCTTGATAAAGAACATGAAAATTAAATGTGATTATTTAAAGAAGGGGTCAGCAACCCTAGGCCTCCAGATGTTTTGAAATTACATTTCACATGATGCTCAGCCACTCCTCAGGTTGGATAAATCTTGTAGGAGATTTAGCTCCAAAACATCTGGAGGTCCAAGAAGAGCTGGAAGCTCCAGAGAGAGAGTCGAGCCAATCAAATGGCTGGGAAGTGAGGTGGGAACCAAATTGACTTCTACTTCCTGGTCCCAGAGCCTGATACTCAGCTCAGCCCTTGTTTATCTGAGCTTCAAGGAGGAAGCTCCCTGCTCTGGGAGGGTTCATTCAGCCCTCTTAGAGCTCCCACGAGGAGGAAGAGGAGTGGTAATGCTCATGGCACTGTGAACACTCAATTTACGTTAAGTGCTCACAGAGCAAAGAGAGTCCCATTAAGACATTCTTTAAAAGGGCAAGATTGCCAATCAGTGGCAGCACCACCATAGGAGCAACTCCTCTGTTTTTGTATCCCCTAAATTAAATAATTAAAAAGGAAAATAATAATATGATGCAGCGCCAGGGATTTCTGTCAAACACTCTTCATTCTTAATTATTCTTCATATCACCATGAATGTCAATGGAATATCACTGCAGGTTAAAGTGCTATGAAAAAATATAGAGGTGATATAAGGCTTGTGCATCTTGGGAAATTATAAATTATCATAGATGTACAAGGAACTGCAGAGGCGTCAGCACTAAAATTATTATGGCTGCAGATACTGCAATGGCTTTTAAATCCCATTACACTTGGGACCATATCAGAATTTTATTGTATTTAAAAGGTGGGGGAATGGGGAGGGATGAAGGAGTAGAGAATTTCTAGACCTGACTATCCATTTTTTTCTGACAGACCCACACCTAGCACTAAGGGCTCAATTTAAATCCATCGGCCATTTTTTGGAAAAAATAATCGGCTGCCTGCGGCCGATGTTTATTTTATTTTTTAAATATCAGTTGATTCAGCTGAAAAATTTAATCTGGAATCAATATTCGAAAAACGCCACGCCACAGGTCCAAAAAACCAGGAGGCTGAAACAGCCGAAAAAGCTTCTTTAAGGGAGCATCACGCAGATTTGTGCCATGAAACACTCCTCTTAAAAAGGTCCAATGTGTAAATTAAGATTTCAGTCTGATTCCCTCTATCTCCCTGCCTGAAAATCCATTAATGAACACATATTAGCAATAGACGTGTTTTTTTTTGGAAAACGGCCTACCGATAAATTCAAATTATTTTTTTAGAAAGTATTTTACCAGGAAGGATACATTGAGATTTCTCTCGTTTTCCAGTATGTCCTGGGTGGCGAGTATGTACCGTTAGGTGTCTTGCCCAAGGACACTTAATGGAGAGGTAAGCTGGCTGGGATTCCCAAGGACACTTACTGGAGAGGTAAGCTGGCTGGGATTCAAACCTAGGTCTCCATGGTCTCCATGGTTATAGAGCAGTGATGTTACCTCTACACCACGCCAGTCAATATAGCTGATATTTACATTGAAAAGTATAGCCACGAGTGCCTATATCCTTTCTAAATTTTTAATTGGGAATCAAAATGCTGGTAAACCTGAACTTCAAGCTCCCAAACTTAAAAAATGGCCATAAATCGTCCAAAAAATTACCCAATTTCAGCCATCAGACTGAAGTGTCCAATCAGCAATCAGTCTAAAGTTTGGTCAAGTTTACTGCCAGTGTCAATCATCAGCTGCCAACTATTATGACTCAAGACGATAAAGCGATACCCTCTTGAAAATAGAGTTTCCTTTTTTGCTCTTTAATAATTGGGCAGATCCTGCTGACAGTCTCTGCCCAATTATTCATTCTTTTTTTTGGTGATATTAACTTACCTTTTCTCCCTTGGCAAATGCAGCGTCTCCTCTTCGGCTCAGGGACTCACGAACCCGTAAGTCCCTGATGCTTTTCTGCACAGCGTAGTATAAGAACGTCAAATTGCGCACCGCTATGGGACTTCCACACATTACGTACGCAAGTCCGGTACGGCCTTGGCAGAACGATGGATTGGAGATGCGCGAATATGCAGATTGGATCCATCAGTTGCCTCTCGGAGATTGCTTGCTTCCCACGGGTCGTCTCATAGAGGGTGACGCGGCACTCACTCTTCTTGCTGACATCACTAGTGACTGATCTGGTGATCGGCAGCCGGGAATTTTAAAAATCCTGGCTGCTGTTTGTGCTGTGTAGGGTGGAGGAAACTGCTTCACTTCACCCAGCGTTTCTGCCAGATCAGGGCGGTTGGGTTGGAAAAGAGATGTTACAGAAAAGAGATGTTACAGCTTGGAAAAAAGACGAGACAGAGGAGATATGATAGAAACATTTAAATACGTAAAGGGAATCCACAAGGTAGAGGAAGGGAGTATATTTAAAAGGAAACAAAGTAGCAAAACAAGAGGACATAGTCTTAGATTAGAGGGGCAAAGGTTTAAAAGTAACATCAGGAAGCATTATTTTACTGAGAGGGTGGTGGATACATGGAACAGTCTTCCAGTTGAAGTGGTAGAGGCCAAAACAGTGATTGAATTTAAGCAGGCATGGGATAGGCATAAGGCTATCCTAAACAAAGGATAAATCCAGATAAAGTATCCATGTAATTGGGCAGACTAGATGGGCCGAAAGGTTCTTATCTGCCGACATTTTTCTATGTTTCTATGTTTCTAATAGTAAGATGCAAATGGATAACGGCTAACATTCAATTTATCCATTGGCGAGCTGCCGTTAATGGCTCCATTGGAATATGGCCCTATGTCTTTCTATATACTGATACATGTTCTTGGAATTGGTATATTTTCACAATGACTGTCACAATAATGTTAACAAAAGAAGTCTTTTACAAAGAGTAATGGTTTTAAATTCCATATCTGTCAAAGTAGCTCACAATTGACTTGTTTGTGGCCTGGCCATGAGTGGGACAGAAGGTCATCCCTATAGGAATTCACCTTGAAAGGGGTGTTTTTAAAAATGAAGAATAAGAACTGTAATTCAGCACAATTCACTAGATATCTTTGTGCTGGCAGATCAAGAAGACGTATTTCAGAAAGGAACAGATGTATTTTTATCAAACCGGGGGCAAAAGGTTACAAGAATACATTTTAATAAGCATGTGGATCCAAAGAGGATCCTATCGGAAATGGTTGAGTCGAGAAGGGATTTTACAATGTTATCTTGTAAAGCAAAATTGGAAAAAGATTTGGTGGGATTTCTGTCCTGTCCTGCAACAACTGTATTAAAAGCCTAGGGTTTGTGAAAACCCATGCTTGAGGATGCTTTCCTTCACATCTTTCCTAGAAAGGTTTACACTTTCAAAAAGATCTGGCTCTGTGATCAAGATAAAAAGTACTCTAGAAAAATTTTAAAATAAAGGGTCAGTTCACAACTTATACTTTAAAGGCAAGACGCAAATGGAAAACTTGTGCGTCAGCCATTTTGTATTTGCGGCTCGCCTTAAACATCTGTATTAAATGCCACTTTCTCAACAGCTCGAGTCATAATACCTTGCAGCCACAACATGATAACCACATGATGCTTAGTGCAGCTAGTGTTATCAACTCCAGGAGTCCATAGGACTCTGTGGAGAGAGACGCAAGCTTGCGTTAGTGACATCCGGCTGGGACAGCTGAAGGATTTGTGGAGGAACGCTGGGAGCTATTTCTTCTCAGTGTTCTGTTGTCTGCAGAGCGAGGAAGTAATGGATTGTGCCGCTGTCAGCACCAAGGGATCTGAGGTGAGCATGGGATTTTTTGGTGGGGTTTCGATTTCTGTGTTAAGTGTTTTTGCAGTAGAGCGATCACTTAACACCAGCCTGTGAAAAACATTATTAATTTCTTAATTATTATTATTATCCTTTATGTATATAGCACCACAAATTCCGCTGCGCTTTACAGGATCGGTGTACAAGGGGTTAATACATTAGAATACCACACATGGATGATACAGCCTGATTCAGGGGGATCCTGTTCCCAAGGGAATTTACAATCTATGAGATGTACAAGTATTTTGTGAGGTGGCACATCCATATCGCTAGGTGTCTTGCCTAAGGACACTCGCTGGTTGCGTCTTCTGAGTGAGATTGGAGTCGGCTTTCCGGGACTGTAGAGCAGCGACCTGGTGGTTAAGTTGAAAATGCTTCTCGTAAAGTCGAGACTTGCTTCTCCACAGTTGTATTGGAGGGATATGCTGGATGGTATTTTGCCTTGCTTCTTCACAGTCGAAGAGCAGAGATATTACAACTAGTCTCCACAGCTGATATTGTGTCGTAGGCAAGTATGTACCTCCTACTCTGTACAACCCATTACTCCTGAGTGATCCTTGCTGTATCAGTAGATGGTGGGCCTCGGTGCCGCAGGAGGGAAGGGACAGAGAAAACGCTTGACCGAGCCCGTTGCTTCCAAATTCCCATTTCTATCTTGCAGCTCAGTGGTATCCAGCGACACATTGAGTGAGTGCCTTTTCTGTATGCACAATTGCCCTGATCCAGTCCCTGAGTCCCAGGCGAGTTGGCGTATTACTTTAACGAGGACAGCCTTCCCCCTGGAAAAATTGCGCAGGAACGCCGTTCCCACACATCTGCTCTGCAGTCGACCCATGATTATAATACTATTCTGTCACTTTTTTCTTTCTGTGCTTTTAAAATTCCTTATGACGCTTTCAACATTCCTACCGAGTCACATAAATACATGTGGCACATACTTACCTTTCTAAGTATTGAATTCCATTGAGGTCTACTCATAGGTTAAATAAAGGGTAGAGGAGATAAACTATATAGGGGTTATTCAGAGAGAGCCGATCTGGCCCCGAAATGTCACCGAACAAGGAATTTCCCCATACGGTGACATTTCGGGGCCATTCGGCTATTCAGAGAGCAAGCAGTTCGCCAAATTTTGGCAAACTGCCAGCAGGTACGGTGCCTGTTCGACGCCAGTGAAATCCCCCATAGAGAAGCAATGGTTAATCTATTCAGAGAACACTGAACAGCAGGGAAAAGTTGTCGAAGTGCCCTGCTGTTCGGTTCTTTCATTCGGCAGGTTTATTCAGGCGAACCCCATAGGCTCCAATGTTAAAAATATTCCCGTTTTTATCCGATATCTAATAAACCATTTATTATTTTATTCTGCAGTAAAAAGACTCTTTATTTATAGATATTTTTAAGATCTTTTAAGCATTTTTCGGCAAAAACAAATTCGGTTTTTTTTCAAAGCGTTTTTTCTTTTTTCTGTAACAGAACTTTTTATTATTTATTATTAGTTCATAGGAACTTATATGTAATTTCCAGGTATTTACGTTCAGTAGTTTTCAACGTTTCAATTTTAACACTTTCAATCGTATTGTTTTTTTTGGTTTTTCTTACCCTGTTTGTCGGTTTGTCGACTGTTCCCGGCTGGTCTGCGCTGTGATCGGCAATTCATCTGCATATTCCGACGAGTTGGGTGTGTTTTTTGAGGCCGTTCCAGTGGGTTTTCGTCGGGTGGTCGGCGGGTTTTACCTGCACTTCGAGGACCCTGCCGTGAATACTGAATTCACTGCAGGGTGGGGAACTTTGATTCCCCAAAGTGTGGGGAACGAGAGAGCACCGAAATGTTGGGGGCATTTCAGTGCACTCTGAATAACCCCCTTAGTGACTCTTGGACAATGGGACGACTTTTTTGTTCCGTGTTTATCTGCCATCCTTTATTAATCTCCAAGTTCTGAGAAGCTTGTCATTAGTAAAAACTCCCGGAATCCTCGTAAGTTGAATAGAACAGTTTTTTAAAAAAATGGAGCAAAAGGATATTATTGTGATCGTTATAACGAGAAAAAAAAAGATGCAAAAGAGAAACAAATTTCTAAAAGCAAATAAAAGATAGCAAAGGGAACTCATTAGCAGTAATTGAGAAGACCGGGTTGAAATCGTGTAATCTTTTCTAAGCAATTAAAAGCTTTGATTAACATGATTTTAGACTAGTGCACAAAGGAGCAAATATTCGACTTCCTTTAAACTAAGAGAGGCTGCGGCTAGTGGCATGAAAACAGCAGATGCGAGGATACAATCCTACCCATATGAAGCTTGACGGGTCTGCACCTTATGACCTCTGACACTAATAGCGGTATAAAAGTAGCAATAAGAAAAATGTCCTTATATGCTTTAAATCGCTAATTGAGACTTTAAGGTCACGCAATGTTCTATTCAGTTAGCAGTGGCGTAGCGTGGGGGGTGCCTCGGGGGCGGTCGCCCCGGGCGCAATTTTCTTAGGGGGCACAAAATTTCAAAAGAAATTTGAACCACTAATATTTTCCAACAGGGATCAGCAAGGTGTCCACTCACAGACACTGGTGTCCGTGAGAGGCCCTTGCACGTGCAGCCGCCAGGTTTTGCAGTGCCGGCGGTGACTTAGCCCTCAGCATCCGGAAGGGAGGAGCAGAACATAAAATTCTGGTCCTGTCCTGACTCTTCAACACTGACATGAGTCACGTGAAGCAGTGCAGCATTATTCGATGGAACACCCTATATCACGCTTGTCAGCCCCCCTTTAAGCCCTGTGCCAGCACCCCACCGCTAGCAGCCCTGCGGCCGCTGAACAGGGAGGGGGAGGGAGGCGCCTGCCCTGCAGCACATTTAAAATCCGGTCCCCACTAAGAACCCTGGACAACCCACCCCCCCGACCACCAGCAACTCCATGCAGGTAGGCGACACTGTGTGACACCAGAGCAGTGTAACCAACACACACAGTGAGGGGGTACTGGGGGTACGGGGAGAGGATGAATGGGGTACTGGGAGAAAGTGGGGGAACTTGGAGAGAGAAAGAGTGACTGGGGGTACTGGGAGAGCGTGACTGGGGGTACTGGGAGAGTGTGACTGGGGGTACTGGGAGAACGTGACTGGGGGTACTGGGAGAGCGTGACTGGGGTACTGGGAAAAAGTGGGGGTACTTTGAGAGAGTGACTGGGGGTACTTGAGGGAGAGGGTGACTGGGGTACTGGGAGAGAGTGACTGGGTATAGTGTGAGAGTGGAACTATGCTAGTGTATACTGGGACAGGGTGACTGGTAACAGTGGTGTAGCGTGGGGGGCATGTGTGTTTCATTTTTTTATTATATCAGTATTTTGTTAATATACAATAGAAGTGCTTGTGGGGTAAGAGGGTCAATACTCTACTGTAGAAAGGAATAAGGGTGTGTTACTGTGTCCACAGGTTGGGGGGGGGGCGCACAATTCTTGCCTTGCCCCGGGCGCTGACAACCCACGCTACGCGGCTGTCAGTTAGTAAATGGTATAATGGGATAGCGGGAGAAGAAAACGGAGAAGATAAAAGCAAAAATTTTGATTATTTTGCAAACGTCGCTGCAAACAGTGATTGCAAAGATCAAGGTTGTCCAACTCCTACCCCCCCCCAGATGTTTCTGAACTACATCTCCCATGATTCCCTGGTCACCATTTATATTGGAAGAATCCTGGGAATTCTACACCTCAACATATGGGGGGCAGTAAGTTTGACAGCCCTGGCTAAGACTGTTGTCTGAGAACTTTCCCAAAATGTACCATGAGTGGTTACACATGAGCGACGTTAATGTGGACACTTTCAGCTAGCCAGAAGGGCTGGAAGGTCGCAGCCTAGGCCAAGATGGTTCAGATTTAGCTACCTTAATTGGGTAACATCTATACTAGTGTTTTCCAAACCTGTTCTCGGGACCCTCAACCAGGCCAGATTTTGCAGATCACCTTGGGGAAAAGTAGACTGAATCCTACAATCATGGAGCAGCAAATCATATCACCTGTGCTGTGCTTCAGATATCCTGCAAACCTGGCGAGGCAGAGGGTCCTGAGGACAGGTTTTGGAAACACTGATCTATACTTTTCAAATTAATGGCCAAAACCATAAATTTGTGGAAAATGGCATGCCATTTTTCTGTAGGGCATCTCACCTTGACATAAATGGAACGTGGAGACAGGTATTGTATTCCCTCAAGAGGGGCCATCCACACACTGGAACTTACACTCTGGATGGCACACAGTGAATCAGTGCCCAAGTTTACAATATACCAGCAGTGGGATATGGCTCATGCATGATTTGTCCATGTTTGACTAGAACACAAGATTTTAGAGCATTTTGAACAACTTTGTAGCAGTTAAAGGCATTCTGCCTGGGGCATGACAGTCAAAGTGACATATCTCATTGAATTTTCTCACTGCTAACTGTAATAATCATTAAGTGCTGATTACTTTCTTAAGCAATTTCATGTGGTTCCAATAACATTTAGTAAAGGTACATACACCTAAACAGATGTATTTAATGAAGTCATAATAAAGTAAAAGTTAGAGCATTATGTAAAAAAAAGTGATCATATCGACCTCTTACAGACTGATGATGCCTACGTCCACCTCTTACACATTGATAATGAAGCATCGACCTCTTAAAGATTCATGATGGCTGCATCAATCTTTAAAGAGTGCTGATGGTTGCACCGATCTCTTAAAGACTACTGATAGCTGCATTGACCACTGACAGAGTGATGACAGCTACATCAACCTCTTACAGAAGTATGATGGCTGCATCAACATCTTA
Organism: Leptobrachium leishanense; assembly: GCA_009667805.1. Taxonomy (NCBI): domain Eukaryota; kingdom Metazoa; phylum Chordata; class Amphibia; order Anura; family Megophryidae; genus Leptobrachium; species Leptobrachium leishanense. The sequence goes on along the minus strand of CM019069.1, from coordinate 133,905,039 downwards.
CAGAGTGATGACCATACATTGGCCTCTTACAGAGCTATGATGGCTGCATTGACCTCTTACAGAGCTATGATGCCTGCAATGACCTCTTACAGAGCTATGATGGCTGCATTGACCTCTCACAGAGTGATGATGGCTGCATTGACCTCTTACAGAGTGATAAAGGATGCATTGAACTCTTACAAAGTGATGATGGCTGCATAAACCTCTTACGGAGTGATGAGTTATGCAATGCCCTCTTACAAAGCAATGGTGGCTGCATTGACATCTGACAGAGCAATGGTGGCTGCATCGACCTCTTGAAGAGGTATGATGGATGCATTGACCTCTTCCAGAGTGATAATGGATGCATTGACCTCTTACAGAGTGATGATGGCTGTATCGACCTCTTACAGAGTAATAACACCTGTAAAGGCCTCTTCCAGAGTGATGATGACTGCATAGACTTCATAAAGAGTAATGATGGCTGAATCGACCTCTGACAGAGTGATGACGACTACATCAACGTCTTACAGAGTGATGATGGCTGCAACGGCCTCTTACAAGCGATGATGGCTGCAAAGACCTTCATAGAGTGACGATAGCTACCATTACTGGTCCTGACATATTTAACATTGCATTATGGGAAATGATGTTGAAAACATCTGGGTTACCAACCCTAGCAATAGTTACATATTGTCATTGTAGTAGAGGCAGAAAAAAGTACAAAGTATATTCTGACTCCTTGGGATTTTCTTGCATTCACACATTGGTCCATTGGTCTTTGCAGCAATTGTACAAATGTTATTTGCTATTTCAATACCCAGTCATAATATAGCAATCCTTTAAGTGCACCCTTCATGGCTTCTGTTGGGGACCACTTTTGCCTGTCTTCTATAAGTCGTCTCTTCTGATCATAGCTAACAGCAGATTTGATTGGCCCACAGATGTTACAAAATGGTGGCACCCTATAGGGAATTAAGTCAGTTCCGCTTAAAAAAAAAAGTATAGATGAACTAGAATATTCATCCCAGCAGACATTCCCCTGTAACAAGTGTTATCACTGCTCCGGCTTTTTCTCATTTCCATGATAATACAAAAAGAATTAATTCTAAAAAGTAGACATCAATGTCTGCAATTTCTATATGGCGTATTTTGGGAGATTTGCGCGCAAACCGCCGATAGCATCACTGTCTGCATAATACTAAAAGAGATTCAAGAGACTCAATTTACAAAAAACAACATAAGTTACTGATACAACAACAATGAACCTTAAAAAATATTTGTAAAAAATTTTTCGGAGTGATTTTTTTCTGTTGAATACATATTTTCTAACTCTATAATAAATATAGAACAGTGAAATGAAAAATTAATCTCTGAGCATACATTCAGGATATGAAGTACCCTGGATGACCTGTTTTAACATAAAATTATGGTATTATGCAAAGGACATGGGGAATGTCAGAGCTATAGGTAAAACAATTGCATTATGAACATACGAGACCTCGAACCAACGGCCACATGTGTCAATCAACTACTCTGATGGCAATGCGGCTCACTGCGTCAACATGGAGTCACAGGTATATTCAGGACCTTTACAGTTTTAGGTGTAGGGAACAGACAAAATTAGCAAAAATGATATGTGAACTCCGTCGCTAGGAGCACCCAAAATGCAGTTCCCAGACTACACCAAATACAATAAAAACAATGTCAAGGACAGGTGCTCAGCGCTCACAAAATACAGAAAAAAATAATTTCTTGAAAGTACATGCATACATACATATATATGTTCTGAGGTTCAATACATGTAATAGTTCATATTCCTGAAATAAAATAATCCATCATCAGGGTAGTCACTTTCTAGAGCCTCGTTAGGCTCGATCACCTCGCCTGCGGGTGTTTCAATCGGCTCACCCGATAGCCCTCAGTGATTCACCGGTCATGTGGCCCTGGTGTCCTTAGGAGTGTCCTTGGGGATTCCAGGTAGTCCACAGGTCCTTTGCTGCCCTATGTTGGATGTACAGGATTAATGACTCGTTTTTCAACCATAGTTATCTTGGCTATAATATGAAGACACGCACTACTCCAGCTCCCGCCACTCGGTATCCTGCTCCTGCGTGCTCCTGCGTGCCGCGATCAGCTGGTCACGTGTTTCCCCCGGGCGAGCGCCGAAGCTGCATGCTTCGGAGGCTCGCAGGGAGCGAACACGCGGCGCAGGGTGACACACCCACCCTTAGGGTGACGGTGTCACCCTAAAGGCGGGTGACACCTGGTGCGGGCCGCCCCCCCCCGCCCCCACGTAGCGACGCCCCTGGGCGAGGTGATCGAGCCTAACGAGGCTCTAGAAAGTGACTACCCTGATGATGAATTATTTTATTTCATGAATATGAACTATTACATGTATTGAACCTCAGAGCATATATTTGTATGTATGCATGTACTTTCAAGAAATAGTTTTTTTCTATATTTTGTGAGCGCGTGAGCACCTGTCCTTGACATTGTTTATATTCAGGACCTTGCAAAAACGTTTGGCAAGGTGCGCAGATATGCATTTAGCCACATCCTCTACCCCTCACAAGCTGAAAGTCATACACACATGCACTTATGTATACAATGACACAAACACACACAGATACACTTATGAATACACTGATAAATTCATACACACGCTGATACACACATACAGGCACACTCATGCACATACTGATGCACATACAATGATACACTCGTGCATACACTAGTCACACAGATGCATGCACATATTGATACGGACAGAAACACTTTAACACAAAATTTACCATTTTCTCACATTTTTTAACTTATTTTTCATATTAAATTATGCTCCATATATAAATATTTGATGGATAATGAAAGCCCTATTTCTCCTGAACAAAATTATATATAAAAAATATGGGTGCATTTAATATGAAAACGGTAAATTAAAAAAAGTTAAAAAAGTAAAGATAATAAAGAAAGCGAAACACTTTGGACTCTATTCCTATATCCTATTCTATAGTTGGTGCTATTGTAGCGTCCTGATAGTTAGCGCTAGGAGAAGCAAGTTTAACGTCTATCATCGATATTCTGATCTTGATACTACAGTCTGCAAATGCAAAATCATTTAACACACTCTTAAAAACAGCCCAATTAAATCCGATACTCACCTCTTATCTTGCGGTGAAAAGGGCGGCGCGATTAGCCACTTCTTCCGGCCACGAGCAGAGTGAGACTGGGAACAAATAGTTCCTAGTCTCCCTACGCGATCACTCCACGCGATCTCACGAGAGTGAGGTCGATCAGAACTCGGGGCCCGGAAGCACAAGCCTCCATGGAGTCCTATGAACAGGAGCAGATACAAGCTAATAAGTATACTCGGACTGCAACTAACGATTATTCTCATGATCGATTAGTTGGCCGATTATTATTTTGATTAATCGATTCATCGGATAAAAAAAAAGGAAGAAGATTTGTTTACTCAAAAGGAATTTCATGTAAAAAAAATAACCACAACCCCTCCCCTTTTTTCATACGCAATTTGCGTAGTGTACGTAACCTTTGTACGTACATACGCAAATTGCGTATCTTGCGTACTTTTCACACAAGGTATGCGAGTGCTTGGTCAGAGGGATGGGTTGATGCTGCATGCGCAGCTTAAGCCCGTGTTTGCTTTCTCAAATGAACGCGGCTACAAGCACTTGGTCATAGATGATGATGTCAGCATGAACTCGGGGTTAATAAGCTAAAGTGGTCAGGGTGCGTAGAGTGTCCCTTTTTAATAATTTTGTGACCAAACTGAGTGGGAGAAGGGACTGGAGGTGGAAGGGAGTGACTTTGCTCAAGTGACTTGACCTGAGTGTGAGAGGGAGTGCGTATGGACAAAAGACCAGATCTGAGTGTGGGAGTGAGTTTGGGAAAAAGGACCAGACCAAAGGGAGGGAATGGCAGTTCCCGACCAAAGAGGGTGTGTCAGGGAGTGTGAGGTGGTGGCACAGGACTCCAGCTCCAAGTAAGGATAAAACACAGACGTACAGCTCCTTCGCCCAGTGGCAGTAACCTATGGTTTGTGTTATAGTTCTGCTACTGTTGTAAACGGAATAAAATCAAACTGGTTGTGTCTGACTGTAACGGGGGAGTAGCACCCACTAGAGAGTAGCGGAGTTGAGATCCTTAATGTCTGATAAACCTTTTTGACGTTTAAACACCGATTGGCAGACACAGAATTACTGTATACACTTGCGGCATTAAAGGTTTTGAGACCGATAGAGCACAAGCAGAAATACACAGCGGTACCTTAAGATAGTCAGAGACAACACATACACATTGTGGTCTGTCGTAAGTACAGTAACGAGTATTGTTGCTGGTAAGCGCACACTGACCATGAGCTGCAAATAAGCAGTACCTTGCGATCGCAGATCTTATCAATATGTGTGGCTGGAGAACATGAGCCCTGGGTTGGGTATAGTAACCTAATGAGGCCACTGACAAGACGCACTGCTGAGAAGGGACACTTCCCCAGCAGCGTGTAAACACCCCAGCGGCAAGCATGGGGTTAAACCACCAAAGCACCACACAGACGATCGTAATCAAGCAGCAGGAGAATAGTCAAAATCAAGCCGGGTCAAATAGCAGGAGCGGGGATCCTATCCAGAAAACGGGTTGGCAACAGAGAGACAATGTAAACGAATGGTTAGCAATGCGGGAATCAGACTCCACGGCAGGGCAACGAGGCAACTCCTCGCTCCCTGTTTTAAACCCGGCAGCTCCTCGTGACCATGCTAGGCCACGCCCCCTCAGACACTGCTCGGCCATTCCCCAGTGCTGGCAGCCGGCCAGCTCCTGGCACAGGACCTTGCCCAGACCCCCCAAGCAGCGCAGCGGGGGCTGAGGACATGACAGAACCACTACTCTGATGGTCGGACTCAGAACGACCACCAGGCGCAGAAGGATGGTCCACATGAAATTGGCGAACCAGACAAGGCGCATGGACTTTGCAGGCAGGGAGCCAAGAACGATCCTTAGGCCCATAACCCTCCCAGTCAACCAGGTACTGAAGGACACCATGGATCACACGGGACCTCAAGATGGCACGGACCTCGTACTCCTCCTCACCCTGGGACCTGATAGGCAGAGGTGGAGCAGTGACTTTGGTGTACCTATTACAGGTAAGGGGTTTCAAGAGGCTTACATGAAAAACATTATGGATACGCAGATATGGGGCACAGCCAAAGCATAAGAGACAGGGTTAATGCGTCTTAGCACCTTATAAGGACCAATAAACCTGGGATCCAGCTTCATGGATGGCACCAACAATTTGATGTTTCGGGTTAACAGCCATACCTTGTCCCCAACCATATACACTGGTGCAGGACCTCTGCGTCTGTCAGCTCTTAGCTTTTGCTTTTGAATATTGACCTCCATGATTTCCTTAACCCTTTCCCATGTCTCTTTCAGATTATTCAGATGCTCGTCCAAGGCTGGCAACGCAGTACCTTGGAATACAGAGGGAAGCATGGGAGGATCATAACCATAAACTGTATGGAACGGTGAGTGACCCGTGGTTTCACTCACTGAGTTGTATAGTGCAACCTCTGCTCAGGGTAACAGGTTTGCCCATTCACTTTGTTTTTCTGAGACAAAACACCGCAAATGTTGTTCAACACTCTGGTTGGCTCTCTCTGCGGCCCCATTCGTCTGTGGGTGATAACCCGAGGAGAAACTCAACTTGATACCGAGGTTGTCACAAAACCCTCGCCAGAAACGAGACACAAATTGGGTTCCTCTGTCGGGTACTATTCCCAGGGGAACCCCATGAAGTCTCACAATATTTTGCACAAATACTGGTAGCTGAAGGGAGCTTGACCAGAGGCAGGAAGTGCACCATCTTCGAGAATCTGTCTTCCACCGTAAGGATCACTGTATGACCCTGAGACACAGGTAGATCGGTAATGAAGTCCATAGAGAGGTGGGACCATGGTCTCTCAGGCACCGGCAACGGCTGTAATAGACCTATAGGTAAGGACCGGGGATTTTTGCTTCTATAGCACACTTCACATGTGGCTATGTAGTCCTTAATATCACTTCGCATACCTGCCCACCAGAACTGTTTTTCAGTAGAGGCCAGAGTCTTAGTTATCCCCATATGCCCATAAGGCTTGGAGTCATGGTATATTGTCATCATTTGTGTTCTCTCCTCCTCAGGTACAAAGACCTTACCAGGAGGTTTCTCAAGAGGAGCCACACCTTGAACAGCTTGAATTCTCTCCAACAACAGAGACGACACAGTCAGAACTGTTGTACCCAATATCCTTTCGTGAGGAATGATGGGACTGTGGTCGAATGTATGCTGTTCATAAGACTCAAATTGCCTGGACAAGGCATCAGCCTTCGTGTTTTTTGACCCAGGACGGTATGTCAACAGAAAATTTAAACTAGGCAGGAACAAGGACCACCGGACCTGCCTGGAATTCAAACGTTTTGCTTCTCCCATGTAAATAAGATTCTTAAGATCTGTTATCATTATCACCGGATCTTTCGTAAATTCTAGCAAATAGCGCCATTCCTTGAGGGCTGCTATGACTGCTAGTAACACTCTCTGTTTCCTGTGTCATAATTTCTCTCTGCATGTGTAATTTTCCTGGAGAAAAACCCACAAGGATGTACAGGTCCCTCAGGACTCTCTCTTTGAGACAGAACTGCACCAATTCCTATCTCGGACGCATCAACTTCAAGTTGAAATGGCAAGCCAGGTTCTGGATGCTTTAGAATAGGTGCCATGACAAATGCCTGCTTGAGTGACTCGAATGCCTGCAGGGCTTGGTCGCTCCAGACCTGATTCTGGTCACCCTTCTTGGTCATGGCAGTGATCGGAGAGACAACGGAAGAGAAACCCTTAATGAACCTTCTATAATAGTTCGTAAAAGCAAGGAATCTCTGTATAGATTTTAAGCCTTGAGGTAGTGGCCATTCTTTGATGGCAGACAACATTTTGGGACCATCTCAAAACCCCTCAGGTGTGATAATGTAACCCAGGAAATGGACTGAAGTTATCTCAAACAGACACTTTTCTAACTTGCAGTATAGTTTATTCTCCAGCAACCTTTGTAACACTGTCCGCACCTGGACATGGTGTGTCTCAACATCAGGAGAATAAATCAATATATCATCAAGATATACAATGACGAAGACTTGCTAAAAATCCCACAGGACATCATTTATAAAGTCTTGGAAGACTGCTGGCGCATTGCACAGGCCAAATGACATAACCAGATATTCATAATGGCCGCTCCTGGTGTTAAAAGCGGCCATTCATGGTCTTGTTTGACCCTTACCAAGTTGTACGCATCGCAAAGGTCCAATTTGGTGTATATCTTGGCACCTCTCAAACGGTCAAACAACTCTGATAAAAGTGGGATGAGATAGGCATTTCTTATAGTGATTCTGTTTAACCCCCTATAGTCAATGCAAGGTCTTAAATCCCCTTCCTTTTTTGACCCGAAAAAGAATCTCGCAGGAGAGGAAGAACGACGAATGAACCCCTTGGCTAGGTTCTCTTTAATATACTCCTCCATGATATCATTCTCTTTTTGTGACAGCGGATAGACATGACCCCGAGGAGGCATGGTACCTGGCAATATGTCTATAGCACAATCATACGGCCTATGTGGTGGTAGGATCTCAGATTTCCCTTTATCAAACACCTCTTTTAGATCTTTGCACCATTTGGGAACTTCTGTGGAGAGTGGAGGAGCAGTGGCCACGTTTAGACTGCCCACCACAGTACTCATACCCAGACATTTAGACCAACACTTAGACCCCCAAGATGCCAACTCTCCTATAGACCAATTGATAATCAGATTGTGCTTAGCTAACCAAGGATACCCCAACACGATGGGTACCGTGGGTGACTCGATGATTTGGAACTTGATTTTTTCCTTTGCAGCATCCCAGTACATAAAGAGACAGGCACAGTATCATGTGTACAGTGGGGTCTTAATAGTTTCCTGCCATTGATACTTTCGATAAGGAGAGGTACTTCTCTCTCCACCAGTGGCACTTGGTGGATGGCAGCGAAAACAGAGTCCAAGAAATTTCCTGCAGATCCAGAATCTATCAGTGCTTCTGTGTTTAACCTGATTTTCTCCCAGGCTATGGACACAGGCACCACAACATGAGATCTTTTTTTTCTCTTTTTACTAGACACGAGAGACACAATAGTAGTACCCAGATCCCGTCTCTCAGGAGATTCTAGGCCTGCTTGTTTCCCGACACATTAGATCTTTTTGGTCGCTTGGGGCATCGTAAATGGAAATGCCCTCTGTCAGCACAATAGCCCCTCACGGAGGCGATATTGTCTCTCCTCCCCTGTAATACCAGAGCGACCTAGTATCAAAGGCTCTGGTTCAGCAGGTACAGGCCTGGGAGGAGAGACAGCGTGAGCAGATCGAGGAATAGAACAAGCCCCCTGAGACAGTTTATGACCCTTGCTACGACCAGACCTCCTGTCACGCATTTGATCGTCGAGAGCAATACAATAATCCACCAGATCCTCTAGCTCCTCAGGTAATACCATAGGTGCTAGTTCATGCATTAGATTCTCTGAAAGTCCCTCGAGAAACGCGGTAACAAGCACATCATTTGGCCAAGACAGTTCTGCTGCTACTGTTTTAAACTCTATTGTGTATTCTGCAACTCGGCGGTTGCCCTGGGATATACGCCATAGTGCTCTAGCTGCCCCTGTTGCCCTTCTAGCGGGGTCAAATGTACATCGCAAGGCAGCCATAAAATCAGCATATTTGTACACCACAGGTTTCTGTAGCTCCCACAGGGGGGTTGCCCATAGCAGAGCTTTCTCGGTTAGGTAAACCCACCTTGGCTTTATCTGTGGGACACATACCAGGATTTAAATCAAACATAATCTGTATTTGGGTTATAAACCCTCTGCATGAACCTGAACTCCCATTAAAGCACGTAGGAGTCTTTAAACTGACATGAGCTACACCAGTAGCAACCATAGAGGACACAGATACTACTTGAGTGGACAAGCCCACCGCAGGGGAAGGAGGTGGAGAGCCCTGTCCCAATTGTTTCATGACTAGGCCCAAAGCCTGAGCAAATTGATCCATACGATGATCTTGTCATCTAGGCCCTGTTGAGATGTAACGGGGGGAGTAGCGCCCACTAGAGAGTAGCGGAGTTGAGATCCTTATGGACTGATAAACTTTTTGACGTTTAAACACTGATTGGCAGACACAGAATTATACACATGCGGAAACGAGGATAGACACAACACTGAGTTGCTACTACGCACTAAAGGTTTCGAGACCGATAGACTACTTAGAGCACAAGCAAAAATACACAGATTAGTCAGACAGTTGGTGAATTGCGCGGACTGCAGGGCAGTCAGGAAATAAGCTGCTTTAACATTTGTTGATAATCGGGAGCAGGTCAGCGGTACCTTAAGATAGTCAGAGACAACACATACACCTCGGGGTCTGTCGTAAGTACAGTAACGAGTATTGTTGCTGGTGAGCGCACACTGAACATGAGCTGCAAATAAGCAGTACCTTTCGATCGCTGATCTTATCAATATGTGTGGCTGGAGAACATGAGCCCTGGGTTGGGTATAGGAACCTAATGAGGTCACTGACAAGACCCACCGCTGAGAAGGGACACTTCCCCAGTAGCGTGTAAACACCCCAGCGGCAAGCAGGGGTTAAACCACGAAAGCACCACACAGGCGATCGTAATCAAGCAGCAGGAGAATAGTCAAAATCAAGCCGGGTCAAATAACAGGAGCAGGGATCCTATCCAGAAAACGGGTTGGCAACAGAGAGACAATGTAATTGAATGGTTAGCGATGCGGGAATCAGGCTCCACGACAGGGCGACGAGGCGGCTCCTCGTGACCATGCTAGGCCCCGCCCCCTCGGACGCCGCTCGGTCATTCCCCAGTGCTGGCAGCCGGCCAGCTCCTGGCACAGGACCTTGCCCAGACCCCCCAGGCAGTGCAGCGGGGGCTGAGGACATGACACTGACATAACACTAAAACTAAATCATACCTAGTAAAGCAGCTGAGTGTCCTCACCAATCAGCTCCAAAGCTGAGGTTATTTACATTTAACTCATTCTGACTCTAAACAGTGTGTGCTGTACACAGGACGATTAATCGACACAGATTAATCGATAATGGAAATATTTGACAACTATTTTAATCATCGATTAGTTGTCGATTAATCGATTAGTTGTTTCAGCCCTAAAGTATACTAATCAGTATCCTAAAATTGAACATTAAGACAGTAAGGGTCACATGGGTGGGGGGTTAGATGTCGTAAAAAGTGGGCGTCAATTATGTTCACTTTCATATTTTGAACATACCATTTGAATCTCATATTTTACGACATCTAACCCCCACCCATGTAACCCTTAATGTCTTAATGTTCAATTCTAGGATACTGATTAGTATAGCGTCCAGACCTAAAGAAGAGAGGTTATACTCTCGAAAGCTTGTCTTTTAAATGTAAGGTTAGTCTAATAAAAAAGGTATCACCACGTACTGCTATACTCGTGATTTTCATATATATATATATATATATATATATATATATATATATATATCCAAAGCGTTCTTTCCTCATCCACAAAGAAATTAGAAGGAATTAGCTTCTGTGCGACAGTCTCATCTGGTAGTGGTTTCAAAAGAATTTAATGGGAAATCAAAACCATTTAAGCGAAAAGTTATCTCAAAGTGAGCAGACTGAAATGACAATCTGAGAGCCAAGATATTAAGGCTAGTTTCATAATGCAGCTCAAGATAAAAGCAGCTGGTTTGGTTCCAAAAACAGGAACGAATGCAGACCCTCTGCTTTTGTAAATGTATTAAAATAACATGATCTATATTAAAAAAAGTGTCTGAATCTTTGCAGATAAAACCAAATACGATTAACGCACTTTCATTATAGTAATAACTTCGCTGCAGGGTGAAGTGGATATGATATTTTCTTCCGTTATATACCGCCCTTATTAAATATAAAGTGAGACCTGGGTACATGAAAATCCATCTTGTGAAACGCATAAGACTTCTTGCCACTTTTTCGTTTCGAAAGCAGGAGTCTCACCTGAAATCTGCAGGAATTGATGCTCCTCATCTAATGACCAAGGGCTATATTACCATCATCGTGCAAAAACGGGGACGCTAAGGAGGAAAACCTGCACCTGCAGGTTTCTTTTTAGCGTCCCAGTTTTAGCGCGATATTACGGTGCAGGCACTAATCCAGCAGTCTGCACTGTAACCCGGCGCTAAGCCTTGGGATGCTAGTGGCAGCGCTAAGTCATTACGCCGGGAGGGTCCATAAAAGCAGCGTCTGACTCAGTGGCGGAACTACCAGGGTCGCAGCGGTCGCAACTGCGACCGGGCCCTGGCAATTCCGCCACTTGAGGGGGCCCACTCGCTTGGGGAGAAGTTCGGCGGCTAATTTCGACCAGCGCACTATTTTTGCAGCAGCCGCGATCGGCGCGTTCCGATGATGAGCCTCGTCATCCTGATGATTGATCCTAAGTTCCTCCCCGTCCCCCTCTCCCTGCTCGCTCGCCTGCTCCGCCTCCGCCCGCACGTGTGTCTATGTGTGTGTGGGCGCGGCCAAGGAGACAGTGAGCGGCCGGAACTCTTCCTCTCCGGGTGTCTCCAGTCCTATGGCCCATGTCACACTGTCAGTCTGTCTGGCACCCACCACATCGCTGCAGCAGACTCCCGTGGCGTGCCCTGGCCGTGACAGTCACTGATTGTCCCAGTGCTTGCCTCCCACTCACCCACTGGCCACAAACGTTCTGACCCGGTCACATTCCATTTCCACACATCACTCAGCTGGCTGGGCCTGGCGCACCGCTGCAGCAGACTATGCCCGCCACCTGACTCAGGTAATTATTATGTTCAAAATCAAATTGGGGGGGGGCGCGGTCTCAATATGAATTAAAGGCCCCATGGCACCCTGCCTGGCTCCCGGGGGGGCCCTCCAATATGACAGGCAGCCTGGCACGCGTTATCGTGGGGGCTAGGGGGCCTTTCCAATATGGCAGCCAGGCCTGCATTACTGTAGGGGCTGGGCCCATGAGTACCGTGGGGGGCCCTTGAGTATGGTGGCCTCAGCTCAGCCTGCGTTACTGAACTAATTGTTGAACTAATTAATATAAATGGTGTACTCTTTTTTTTCCTGCAATAAAAAAAAAAAATTAAATTATGGATATTTTTTTTGGGGGGGGGGGCCCGTCATGGATTCTTGCACCGGGGCCCTCAGGTTTCTAGTTACGCCACTGGTCTGACTTCAGGGAAGTCAGAACGCCGTGGCACCCCAGAGGAGAGAGGTGAGTATTAGAGATGTGCATTAGTTTCGGAAAAATTCGGAATTTGGAACGAAATTTGATCATTCGGAAGTACTTCCGAATAACGAATCGATACGATACAAATTCGAAACGAAACGAAATAGCATATAACGGATTTATTTCGTTTTACACTGTGCCATCATCATAAAAGAAAAATTTGAATAGCTGATATCAACTATTGAAATGAACTATTGAACTGATCTTAACTTACAATACAAGTAATAGTCAACAAAGGACTTTATGAAACAAATTAATTTTGTTTCACTGTTTAATTTGACTCAAATACTAAATCTGTGACAGAGCTTAAAATTTAACCCTAGCTTTTCTTTTAACAGCAAAATTTGTTTAATTGGGTTTTTATCTAGTGATCCAAAATTCAAATTGATATCAACTATGGAACTGATATATGAAATTCGAATCGATTCGAAATTTCAAATCAATTCAAAATTTCAAATCGATCCGAAACAAAATCCGAAACGAAATTAGTTCCGAAATTCCGAAAACAAAAACGTAACTAAACAAAACAAATTTTTCAGCCATGCACATCCCTAGTGAGTATCCATAAGAGCTCCCGGGTAGTGGAGGACATGTGGGGAACGACCTCCGCATACAGCAGAAGACTCCTAGGACGTTCCCCACACGTCATCCGCAGTGAAGGGGTTAAACAGCATAATTTCCTATTGGGCCTTTTATAACAATTAAAATGCAATTTAAATCAAAAGCAAAGTATCTTATTAATACAGAGCAATTTCTAACAACATTTATTATAGTTTAGAGACTCATAACTGGAGGTTTTATTGCTTTACAGCTCTTTTATACACCTGCACTCCCTGACTATATGAAGGAGCTCCCAAAAAGAGAGACATCAGGGAAAAAAGAGGGACAAGGGGATTTAAGATTAAAATAGGTACATTTGGGAGGTACGCAACCAGATACACACTCATAGACATACACAGCTGTATACAAACAACCAGAGACACACTCATACACATATACACAAACAGACACACGTATAGCTATATACACACCCATATATTCACCAGATACAAACATGTACACAGACATACACACATACACATACGCTTGGACATACAGAGTACACACTATAGATTTTGTATAGATCTATAGATTTTGAGTGTATCCAGGAAATAGTCTTTATCAAGTCAGCTCCAGAGGCTGGATTCATTGAAGTTAACCCCTTCGCTTCTGAGCCGCTAGTTTTCCTTTAGAGTTTTCCTTTAATCTTCGTAGTCACATTCCATACAAATACACTCGTACATTCACATACCTCTGTCTACTAAGTTAAACATGTGATTCTCCTCAATCATAACATTTCTTAATTTTTAGTTGCAACAAGAGGGGCCTCACCATCTCAAGAGTCGACTCTACTACTGATCTTTGCGTGCTTAGCCCCTTCACTACCGAGATCGAGATATTTTGGGCTTCAAATGCACCATCCGGTGCCCGATATTGAGATATCTCGGTCTTCAGCTCTGCAGCTCAAAAGCAAATTAAATTAATTTGCTTCAAACGAATTTCGTTTGCTTTTGGGCTGCAGAAGGTGCCCCAAAGTTTTAGCCCTGTGGGTATAATGCCTAAAGAGCTAAAACTGTAAAATCGGCTAAATGAATGTCCTGACATCTGACATTCAGGAGCCGATGCAGGGAACACGAGCTGCAACTGTAAAGGCTGTAACTCAATTTGGCAGTAGATGGCACCATCTACTGGCCAAATATGCTATTACAGTAAGAAATACTCTGGGAATATGCCCAAATATTTCTTACTGTATGATTAATTAAAAATTATTATTCCAAAAACCACTGGTTCCTGACAATGTTTTTTTTGAAAACTCACTTGGTAGTGAAGGGGTTCACACATGTCTGTGTTGAGACTGCCTCTGCACATTGGAAATCCAATATATGTATGAGTACAGAAAGAGTTAACAGCAGCAATGAAATCACTCATTTGCTGAGTTAATGTTTTCTTTACTCTGGACACAGATTTGTGTCGACTCTTTTTTTTCCTCTGTCGGTGCCTATTATTTTCCCAGTCACCAAAGCTACATTTTTCTAATTAAGCCTCAGTGAAGTTGATCACACAAATTACATTAACGCTGCTCGTTCTTTGCTTAAAGGCTGACTTATTTATTTTTAAATGATGGTGTTCTACATAAAAATATACGCTGTATTTTGGTTAGAGTCATTCGTTTCTGTAAAATCTCAAAATAGCCATGTGGTTCATTTCACAATTTATTCCATCAACATGAACACTAAATAAACAATGGATATCAAAAAGAAGCGTCCAATGAATAAGCAAAGCAGGTGTAAACCAGTATAGAACTGGGACGTAACAGCTGTTTACTCTGAGCGGTTTCTGCAAATACGTTAGCAATGTAAATATTTTGTAGTACATAGAAAGTCAATGTTTTACTATCAGGGTTATTCAAAGAGAATCGAAAAGTCACCGCACGTTCGGTGACTTTTGATTCTCTTCAATTCGGTGCGATTTGGCGATCCCATTTCGGCGACCCTGCGGTTTATTCAGCAAGCACCACAGGGCCGTCGTAATGCAGGGAAAAGTCGCTGCAAACCCGCCGAAAACTCACCGCAAAACCAGGGCGGATGCACACCGAAACACGCAAAAACATCTGGATTAACCCCGCCGAACACGCCGGGGGAAACCCGAGCAGGATCTGATCACAGCGCAGAGCAGCCGCCGGAAAAACCCGACACCGCAGACGAATAGAGTGAAAAAAAAAAAATAGTACTCTTGAATGTTTGAAAACTAAAACGCTGTTTGCAAAGAAACTACAGAACAAAAATGTCTGAAATTTACACGTAAGATCCAATGAATGATAATAAAAAGGGCTGTTACAGAAAAAAGAAAAAACGATTTTAAAAAATAGGAAAAAAAAATGTTTTTTGCAAAAAAATCCCAGAAAATTACTAAAAGATCCTAATAAATCTATAAATAAAGAGACTTTTTACTGAAGAATATTATAATCAACGGTTTATTAGATATTGAATTAAAACGGGAATATTTTTCTTATTGAAGCCTATGGGATTCGCCTGAATAAACCTGTCGAATGAAACCACCGAACAGCGGGGCAATTCAGCAACTTTTCACTGCTGGTTTCTGTTCTCTGAATAGATGAAGCTTTGCTTCTCTATGGGGATTTCACTGCCCTCGAACAGGCACCGAACAGGCACCGTATGTGCAGGCAATTCGCCAACATTTGGCGAACTGCCTTCTCTCTGAATAGACGAATGTCAAGGAAAAGTAACCGACCGTATGCTGAATTTCAGCGTTCAGTTACCTTTCGCCAGCAATTCGGAGCTCTTTGAATAACCTTGTATGTAAACAGTGTATAAATTCCTATGTTTAAGAGACTTTTTCCACTAATCAGCAACTTACACAGGAAAAACTAAATATACAGTTGTGTTCAAAATTATTCAACCCCCACTGAAATTGAGTGTTTTGGCCAGTTTGACATTGATTTTGATCATTCAGTCATCTTGCTTACAATTAAATCAAAGAGGCACGTGTAGGTCAGACAAATATAACATAACATTTATAATGAAATAACCACAAATGTCTTTTCTGTGCTCACATCATTATCAGTTTTATTCAACCCCCAAGTGACATTCAATCTTAGTACTTAGTACAACATCCTTTTACAGTTATAACAGCTTTTAAACGTGAAGCATAGCTTGACACAAGTGTCTTGCAGCGATCTACGGGTATCTTCGCCCATTCGTCATGGGCAAAAGCCTCCAGTTCAGTCACATTCTTAGGCTTGCGCACTGCAACTGCTTTCTTTAAGTCCCACCAGAGGTTCTCAATCGGATTTAAGTCAGGTGACTGCGATGACCACTCCAAAATGTTCCAGCCTTTAATCTGCAATCATGCTTTAGTGGACTTGGAGGTATGCTTGGGATCATTGTCCTGTTGAAAGGTCCAACGTCTCCCAAGCCTCAGGTTTGTGACGGACTGCATCACATTGTCATCCAATATCTCCTGGTACTGAAGAGAATTCATGGTACCTTGCACACGCTGAAGCTTCCCTGTACCTGCAGAAGCAAAACCGCCCCAAAGCATGATTGACCCCCCGCCATGCTTCACAGTAGGCAAGGTGTTCTTTTCTTCATAGGCCTTGTTCTTCCTCCTCCAAACATAGCGTTGATCCATGGGCCCAAACAGTTCTAATTTTGTTTCATCAGTCCACAGAACACTATCCAAAACTTCTGTGGTTTGTCCACATGACTTTTGGCATACTGCAGTCGACTCTTCTTATTCTTTGGAGACAGCAAGGGGGTGCACCTGGGAGTTCTGGCATGGAGGTCTTCATTACGCAGTGTGCGCCGTATTGTCTGAGCTGAAACTTCAGTACCCACATCTGACAAATCTTTTCTCAGTTCCTCAGCAGTCACACGGGGACTTTTCTCCACTCTACGCTTCAGGTAGCGCACAGCAGTCAAAGTCAGCATCTTCTTTCTGCCACGACCAGGTAGCGTTTCAACAGTGCCCTTTGCCTTGAATTTGCGAATGATGCTTCCTATGGTCTCTCTTGGTATGTTTAACATCTTTGCAATCTTCTTATAGCCATTGCCCTTCCTGTGAAGAGTAATCACCTCTTCTCTTGTCTTCCTGGACCATTCTCTTGACTTCACCATGTTTGTAACCACACCAGTAA
The DNA here is from genome assembly GCA_009667805.1 of Leptobrachium leishanense. Classification (NCBI taxonomy): domain Eukaryota; kingdom Metazoa; phylum Chordata; class Amphibia; order Anura; family Megophryidae; genus Leptobrachium; species Leptobrachium leishanense. Next base: position 133,887,997 of record CM019069.1, on the reverse strand, counting down.
ATGTCTAGAAGGAGCTGAGTATCACAGTCATTTTAAAGCTGCCTAATTGGTGCTTATTATGCTTTATTGCTGCTCCGTGACATCCACAGGTGTTTTCAATACGTGATTGAAAACACTTGAATGAACCTCTGTTCTTCAGAGTGGTAGTCTTTAAGGGGTTGAATAATTGTGTCAATGAAGAATTCACAAAAGAAACATTTGCTACTGTATTACAAAACCAATTGATGTAATTTTAGTTGCATATGGTTCTTTAAAAAGTCCTTGTAGGATTTCATTCTGAATACAATTACAAATGTACACTAAATTCCCTAAAACCCTTTACAGCATTGGGGGCAGGGGCGGATCCAGGGGGGGCAACAGGGCAATTGCCCCCCCCCCCGAGATTCTGATAAATCGACTCTGAAGTCTGAGGAGACCCAGATGCCGGGCAGCGCCGGAGTGCCTGCCCGGTCCTGAAGAGTCCGTCCTGTTAAAGGGAAGCGGCTGCGTGCAGGCGCAGCCGGTCACGTGGTCCGGCTAATCAGGTGGTACTGAGTCTCTGTACCACCTGACTGGCCGGACCGCGTGACCTGCGCACGCACGCCACGCAGCCGCATCACCTTCAACAGGACGGACTCTTCAGGACCGGGCAGGCACTCCCGCGCTGCCCGGCATCTGGGCCCCCTCAACCCCTGCCGGAGCTGGAGCAATATCCAGGTGAGAGCTGGGCAAATCCATGTGTAAGATGGGCAAATCCATGAGCTGGGGGCAAATCCATGAGCTGGGCAAATCCATGAGCTGGGGGCAAATCCATGACCTGGGGGCAAATCCATGACCTGGGCAAATCCATGAGCTGGGCAAATCCATGACCTGGGGGCAAATCCATGAGCTGGGCAAATCCATGAGCTGGGCAAATCCATGACCTGGGGGCAAATCCATGAGCTGGGCAAATCCATGAGCTGGGGCAAATCCATAAACTGGGCAAATCCATGACCTGGGGGCAAATCCATGAGCTGGGCAAATCATGAGCTGGGGGCAAATCCATGACCTGGGGGCAAATCCATGAGCTGGGCAAATCCATGACCTGGGGGCAAATCCATGAGCTGGGCAAATCCATGACCTGGGGGCAAATCCATGAGCTGGGCAAATCCATGAGCTGGGGGCAAATCCATGAGCTGGGCAAATCCATGAGCTGGGGGCAAATCCATGAGCTGGGCAAATCCATGTGTGAGCTGGGGGCAAATCCATGTGTGAGCTGGGGCAAATCCATGTGTGAGCTGGGGCAGATCCCTGAGCTGGGGCAAATCCATGAGCTGGGGCAAATCCATGTGTGAGCTGGGGGCAAATCCATGTGTGAGCTGGGGCAAATCCATGAGCTGGGCAAATCCATGAGCTGGGGGCAAATCCATGAGCTGGGGCAAATCCATGTGTGAGCTGGGGGCAAATCCATGTGTGAGCTGGGGCAAATCCATGTGTGAGCTGGGCAAATCCATGTGTGAGCTGGGGCAAATCCATGTGTGAGCTGGGGCAAATCCATGTGTGAGCTGGGCAAATCCATGAGCTGGGGCAAATCCATGTGTGAGCTGGGGCAAATCCATGTGTGAGCTGGGGCAAATCCATGAGCTGGGGGCAAATCCATGAGCTGGGGCAAATCCATGAGCTGGGGCAAATCCATGTGTGAGCTGGGGCAAATCCATGAGCTGGGGCAAATCCATGAGCTGGGCAAATCCATGAGCTGGGGGCAAATCCATGAGCTGGGGCAAATCCATGTGAGAGCTGGGGCAATATCGATAACGTGTCCACAGGTGGGGGTGCACAATTCTTGGCTGGCTCCGGGCGCTGAAAACCCACGCTACGCCACTGGTGACGTGGTCAGTCAGTGTCACATGGTGAGTGTCACATGGGCGAGAAAGCGAGCAGGAGGCGCCACATTGTCTCTGGCTCTGCTGCACACAGTGCAGCAGCAGCCTGTGGCGTGCCCTGTGTGCTGCTGCGCAGCAGCTGAGCAGCCTGTCAGTTTCAGACCAGTCAGTGTCATGACTCATGAGTGCTGTGGCTAAGTCCGCTGGTCTGCTGCGAGTGCGTGCGCACGCCACTCGCACAGCGTCAGCGGCACAGTCACACACTGCACTCGAGACGTGAGAGACACTGAAGAGACTAGTAGAGAGAAGACACTGTCAGTTAGAGACTGAGACGGTGAGTCAAGAAGTGAATGATAATAAATGGTGTGATTTTTCTGCCTGCCTGCCCTGCCCTCATCTCTTCATCATCATTCATGCCCTGCACTGAATGCAGGCAGCCAGCTGCCAGTACTGACTGCCTAGTGTGCCCAGGCCGGCCCAGGGGCGGCCCACACCCAGCCAGTGACCCCACGGTCCTGTCCTCAGCAGCTCAGTCACAGCAGTCACACTGTCACAGGCCTGGCTGTGTGAGTGTGACGTGTCCTCTCAGATATGAGTCTGTAAACTGCTCCTCTAGATTGTAAACTCCTGGGTGTCCTCTGCTCCTCCAGATTGTAAACTCCTGGGTGCTCTCTGCTCCTCTAGATTGTAAAATCCGGGGTGCCCTCTGCTCCTCTAGATTGTAAGCTCCTGGGTGTCCTCTGCTCCTCTAGATTGTAAGCTCCTGGGTGCCCTCTGCTCCTCTAGATTGTAAGCTCCTGGGTGCCCTCTGCTCTTCTAGATTGTAAGCTCCTGTGAGCCGGGCCCTCTGCTCCTCTAGATTGTAAGCTCCTGTGAGCCGGGCCCTCTGTAAATTCTCGTGAGTCGGGCTCTCTGCTAAAACATCTTATTTTCTGTCAGTGCCCCTCCCGAGACTAGTCTCTGGATCCGCCCCTGATTGGGGGTTGAATAATTTTGAACACAACTGTAAATGAGCAAAATGATGGCCAAAGTATCAATGTTCAAAAAATGATCTGACTTCCGAAAAAGGCACATTATTGTTCTATTTCTCTTTATTTCACTAAAAATCCTTGTTAAAGGCTAGGGTCAGACGAACGCATTTTTCTCGCAGCGACCGTCAAAAAGTGCGTCCGAACTAACGCATTGCCGTATTTTTTCACAGAATGCGCAAAAACGGTCATACGATGCGCTTTTTTGTGCGGGATTTTTTCGGATCCAAACCAGGAAACTTTGGGTGTCTGGACGTTATGTTGGCCGGACATGAGCAGCGTCTGACGTCTCCTAATCACGCACACACGCCGCTAGCGGACACAGCGCACTCTGTACGTCAGTACTAGTGGTTCTGCGTTCTCGAAAAAATGCGTTCATTTTCCACTTGCGTTGCACAGCCAGACTTTTGTGCGGCCGTACTTCGTATATTGGCCGTCATTGCGCGTCATTTGCTGCTACTACAGCCGTGATTAAGTGCGCCTAAACGCACGTAAAAAATGCGCTAGTCTGACCCCAGCCTAAATCAGCAAACCTTTAAAACTTTAACTGTTAATAGCCGACACATGCTGCCTGGCCAAAAACAAAGTCACCACCTGGATTTAACTAAGCCAATAAGTACGAGCCTTCCATAGGATAATTACTGGAGTGATTGATACATTTCAGCAAAAAATGAGGTCATGTGACTCACTGAATATACTGAATGAGCATTTTTCCATCAATGGGTTTTTTCTCTCCTGATGGCACAGCGGGCATATTCCAAGATGGCAATGCCAGGATTCATCGGGCTCAAATTGTGCAAGAGTGGTTCAGGGAGCATGAGACATCATTGTCACACATGGATTGGCCACCGCACAGTCCAGACCTTAACCCCTTTGAGAATCTTTGGGATAATGCGCTGGAGAAGACTTTACGCAGCGCCGCGACTCTCCCATCATCAATATCTTGGCCACAAATTAATGCCACTCTGGACATAAATAAATGCTGTGACATTGCATGAGCTTATCGAAAGGATGCAACGGCGAATGCGTGCCGCAATCACAGCAAAATGCGACACAACCAAATATTAGTGTGTGATTTTATTTTATGCAGGACGTGTGTATAAAATTTTATTTTTATAATATTTTTAAGGAATTTTGCAAATTGGAGATAAAAAAGCATTTCTAAGTAAATAAATATATATTTGATGTATTGCTCACATAAGTAACTCGATACAAAGTTTCTGTTTGTTACCAGCTCATAACTTTGCAAAATTTCTCACGTCAAAGCATTCAACATGTCACCGCTTTTCTAGGGCATATCACTGCAAATCTCTCTCGCATTCAAAGTGGACATTCCTCTCGGGATTGCCATTTTTGTCTGAGAGTCTCAGTTTCCTTGACACAAGCTCAAAAGTCTGCAGCCCGTGTGTTTGACATTAATATTTTAAGACAAGAAAAGCTTCACATCATCTGTGACTTTCTTATCAGCTCTCCCATTGACATCGCATTTTCTTTTTTAGGAAGACTTGCTACAACTGAAACTGTTTGAAATTACATTAAAAAAATTCCATGAACAAAATAACCATTTTGTTACCAAGCATTTTTGAGAAAGAAAAAAACTAAATTTTTCTTAAAATGTTGGATGCTTAGTTAACACTTAAATATTGTGTGAAATGTCAATTATTGGGGGAGAGTTAAAAGATTAATATAATGTAAACGTGCTCATTTTTTTTCATGTATTCATTTATCCTTTACAGAAAAATCGTTGGAATGGAAGGTTCTAATCTCTGGATGGCATTCCTCAACTCACATAGTGACACACGGGGTCTGCACTATCAGCATACATGCACAAATGTCCTTTGTGTTAGATACAGTAGCTATGATAAATCAAATGATAAAAATGTTCAGATCTCCTGCTTATTGGGATTTGTAATGATAATAATTAGATTATTAGTAATGCAGCTTCCAAAAAATACCAATAGAATATAAATATATAATCTTAATATATATATTTGTTATTAACTGTATGTGCTGCATAATGCCTGCGTATGGAAATTACAGTAACACCTTGTATCTGTATGTGCTGCAGAATGCCTGTGTATGGAAATTACAGTAACACCTTGTATCTGTATGTGCTGCATAATGCCTGTGTATGGCAATTACAGCAACACCTTGTATCTGTATGTTCTGCATAATGCCTTTGTATGGGAATTACAGCAACACCTTGTATCTGTATGTGCTGCATAATGCCTGTGTATGGAAATTACAGTAACATCTTGTATCTGTATGTGCTGCATAATGCCTGTGTATGGAATTACAGCAACACCTTGTATCTGTATGTGCTGCATAATGCCTGTGTATGGAAATTACAGTAACATCTTGTATCTGTATGTGCTGCATAATGCCTGTGTATGGGAATTACAGCAACACCTTGTATCTGTATGTGCTGCATAATGCCTGTGTATGGCAATTACAGTAACACCTTGTATCTGTATGTGCTGCATAATGCCTGTGTATGGAAATTACAGCAACACCTTGTATCTGTATGTGGCTGCATAATACCTGTGTATGGCAATTACAGCAAAACCTTGTATCTGTATGTGCTGCATAATGCCTGTGTATGGCAATTACAGCAACACCTTGTATCTGTATGTGCTGCATAATGCCTGTGTATGGCAATTACAGTAACACCTTGTATCTGTATGTGCTGCATAACGCCTGTGTATGGCAATTACAGTAACACATTGTATCTGTATGTGCTGCATAATGCCTGTGTATGGCAATTACAGCAACACCTTGTATCTGTATGTGCTGCATAATGCCTGTGTATGGCAATTACAGTAACACCTTGTATCTGTATGTGCTGCATAATGCCTGTGAATGGCAATTACAGTAACACCTTGTATCTGTATGTGCTGCATAATGCCTGTGAATGGCAATTACAGCAACACCTTGTATCTGTACTGTGTATATAGTAAGTGCAGCGTGAGCTGAGTATTCAATATGGGCACGTGTGCTGTGCATAGGTGTGAGCAGTGGGTGTGCCTGTTGTGCCCAGGCACACCCTAATGTTAGATGAAGAGGTCCTCTTTCACCCCTCATTGACCTTTTAGATGTCCCTTATCTGGTTTGTGACAAGTAACATAAAAACTGACTGTATCTCTGATTACATTCTTGTTATTTCTATTGAAAAATGTGCATTTTGTGCAAAATCTTCTAAACACAAGTTTTCAATTAATAAATGTTCCATGTGTGCGCACCCTAACATAACGGGCTCGGGCTGCACACGCCAATGGTGCTGTTTATGTACTGCGTGTTATTTATAGAGAATATGAAGTGTGTCCTTTGTCTGTAGTATGTGCAATGTGTGCTATGTATATAGTTTGCACATTGTGCACTGTGTATGCAGACACTATGCTGCCTGGGTCCAAGGATGAAATGCTGCCCCCCCCAAAAAAAAACATGTGCCGTGTATGAGCGTATCACAGACTTCCACAGCAATAAAACTCATAAACACAGCACATTACTGTGAGTTCTATTGTTGCGTAGATCTGTGATACAGTAATGTGCAGTGTGTATGAGTGTGAGTGTATCACAGAGCTCCGCAGGAATAAAACTCAAAGTAATGTGCTGCGTGCCTAGTTGAGGCTCAAAATGCTGCCCCTGGCAAAGTGTTGCCTGGAGCCATGGCACCATCTGGCCCCATGGATGGGCCGGCCCTGTGTGTATGTAATACATGTGTGCTGTGAATGCAGTGTGTGTGCTGTATGCACAGTATATTGTATACGCAGTGTGTGTGCTGTGTGCACAGTATATACAGTACATGCAGTGTGTGCTGTGAATGCAGTGTGTGTGCTGTGTGCACATTATATACAGTATATGCAGTGTGTTTGTGCTGTGTGTACAGTATATACAGTATATGCAGTGTATGTAGTATATGTATGCTGTGTATGCAGTATATGTGAGCTGTGAATGCAGTGTGTGCTGTGTGCACAGTATATACAGCATATGCAGTGTGTGCTGTGTGTACAGTATATACAGTATATGTGTGCTGTGAATGCAGGGTGTGTGCTGTGTGCACAGTAGATACAGTATATGCAGTGTATGTAGTATATGTATGCTGTGTATGTAGTATATGTGTGCTGTGAATACAGTGTGTGCGCTGTGTGTACAGTACATACAGCATATGCAGTGTATGTAGTATATGTGTGCTGTGAATGCAGTATTGGTGCTGTGTGTACAGTATATACAGTATATGCAGTGTGTGCTGTGTGTACAGTATATACAGTATATGTGTGCTGTGAATGTAGGGTGTGTGCTGTGTGCACAGTAGATACAGTATATGCAGTGTATGTAGTATATGTGTGCTGTGAATGCAGTATTGGTGCTGTGTGTACAGTATATACAGTATATGCAGTGTGTGCTGTGTGTACAGTATATACAGTATATGTGTGCTGTGAATGCAGGGTGTGTGCTGTGTGCACAGTAGATACAGTATATGCACTGTGTGTGCTGTGTGTACAGTATATACAGTATATGCAGTGTATGTAGTATATGTATGCTGTGTATGTAGTATATGTGTGCTGTGAATACAGTGTGTGCGCTGTGTGTACAGTACATACAGCATATGCATTGTATGTAGTATAGGTGTGCTCTGAATGCAGTATTGGTGCTGTGTGTACAGTATATACAGTATATGCAGTGTGTGCTGTCTATGTCAATCTAAACAGAATACTAAAAATACTCCATTTGTACGCATGAAACCAACCAGCTTCGCAATTTTGTAAAAAATTAATTAACAAATTTGACATAAAAAAATCACTTCTGATGAATTTTAAGTTGAAAATCTCCTACAGAACGGCTGCTCTATAGACCGTTAATAGTTGTTCAAACATATTTATTTTTGGAAAGAATTTACGAAACATAACAAAAGAAGAAAAAAATAAAACATTCACAAATATACCTCAACCCATGAGAAATTTCCATTGGGTTACCTGTCAGTACTTGTCACCCGGGACGTCTCCTGAGACGACATGCTTGATTCGGTCTCAGCTCTCCGTCGAAAAGACTGCCGATTCTGAACTTGTCGGAGGACGCTGCTTTTTATCTCAAGCAGTGTTGACATTCTTTAATTATTCTGTCGAGGGACAAAAAGATAACATACATCAGGTCAGCATTTTAATATACAATCTGTATCTTCAGAACTGTTGATTTAGATTTTTTTCCCATAAAAAAATGCTACAGGTTTTGAAAAAATTGCATATAAATTCTTGTATCTATCCTTGTGGCAATTCTTAGAATTTCAGTGGTTGAAACGTGTATTTCCGTTTCTCTTTTTTCATTACGTGAATGAGCTCAATTTCTAAAACTGCTAAACATTATACTCTACAATTATGTTTATTTTGAAAATATAAATTTTTTATATTCCGTAACACTGCTTGATAAACAATTTATAAAAACCCTTTCACGTTCTCCCAAATATAATACATGATATATTTTCATATACGGTCTTTGGAGCCGTTCATCGATTATTTACAAGGGAAAATGTCACTTCTCATCCTCAATGAGGGTCAAATGTTTTCACACCTGAAATTTGTTAAAGGGCCTGTCAGACCTTTTCAGATATGAAATTTTTATAACGCAGGAATGTTTAAATTTGGGGCCAGGAATTGCGTCACGCCAACAACTTGTCTGCGTCGTTAATATATAACAAGAACAAGAGACAAGCTAAACTCGTTAGTGTTACGCATACAAGAAAGGACATTTAACATTGATCAAAGACGGTCTAATGGACTCTGTTTATTTTATTTATTTGTTACAACCAAACAGGGTTTAGATCAAATGGTTTAAAAGTAAGGGAACACAATGACAACTAAGATAGATATCTCAGTATTGTGTTTATTTCGTCACATCGAAACTCTGAAAGACCACGTAAACATGGAACAATAGGTTGCCCAATAAAGAAAAAAAAACCAAAGGTTAAATGGCTTGGGTAAACCAGCTTGTGATGCTATTCGGCAATATGTACTATATGGTATGAGAATATTTATTAGTTAGAACTGATAATTTTAGCATCTTATAAAAACAGAGGCCCTACCACATTTAGTTGATCATCACAAATGTCTGGTGTACTAATCCGCATGAAGCCGATTAAGTCGGGTAACGTGTGACTGTTAAAAACGATACCACGAATGAATGAATGGATATCCCCTCACATACACATCCCTGTGGATATAAGTAAAGGGGGTATGAAATGCACACACGCCGTGGCGAAGTATGCCGGCGATGTCACAATAGAAATAAATTTTAATTTGTTAATAAAATCTATGGAGTCCCGGGATATAGGAATAAAACGACCCCAAACCAGTAAAAGATTGGCCAAGCCCATAAATTAATTCCTGCAGAAGGTTGATGGTTGATCTGAGAGCGCCATCTGCTGGCCAGGTAACATAACACCTGGACAGACCCCTGGAGTTGATGAATATATATCCTCCAATCAAATGAGGCCACATAGTGATGGGCTAGATCTAAAACTGGGCGGAAGACCACTATATAGAGAGGACACTCCAGAGCAGGAGGACACTGAGAAAAGCTTGGAGAGAGACCTGAGGGACGCTTGGAGGGAAGAAAGGCAATCACCATCGGCCGCCCCTTTAAGACCGACCACACCCTAATCTTCCACCACTCTATCTTCATTAACCAGATGGTAAAGTATGCCTGAATAATATGATATCTATTTTCTAATTGCATAGTCCTGACTTTAGATGTCCATCACAAACTAAAGGAATATAAATGAATTATTTTGCTGTTTGAGCCTAATAATCAGTAGAATAGAAATTCTGCCTTTACAGTCCACTGCAGAGGAGTGCTAAGGGAGAAATCTATTTACACGGCTGCATACTTGAGCCATAATTTAGTGAAATTATTTATATTCCAAGAATACTGTTTGTGGACATCTAAAGATCAATTATATACCTATAGTGAGATACGCTGGGACCGTGAAATAGCTTTTATATGTCAAGTACTGTCCGCCCCATTTGTAACCTAGCATAACCCTTCCATATCCATCTTGCAGCCCTTCCGAATGAATGCACGCGCTGTAAGTCATTAAGAAGCGTTAGGTTAACGTATATCGAATGAAGTGCTGTGATTGATCTGTGGAAGAGATAGTCTCCCTATCGAGTGTGTTATGTATCTCCCTGAAGGAAGTTGCATTTAGTGAATAGGCCCCCACAACAATAAATTGTGCTGCAGGTGATGCCCAGTAACTGAGTGTTTATCTTAGCCAGGTGGAGGATTGGTTTATAATGGGAAAGGTTTAAGTGAATAGAATAGAGTTTGGTGTTTAAGAATTGAGGCGTGTATATCTGTGGTGCGGTCTATAAACCTAAAATATCTGTCCATTAGATTATTGCGTGTCACAGTATCGCTACTAATCACGATCTATAATCACTTGTAAATTGTATTTTGCAAATCCGTTGATAACATACGATTGTATGAAACTTGACGTGTAAATAAATTTTGGTTTGAATTGTTTTACCGTTACGCAGTCTCATATCTTTATTGATTTTATTGTGTTTAAAAATATCTAGAGAGCATCAAAAGAACTCGGGATAACGCGCCATATATTTGTTAAGACGTATATTCATTGATTGGTTATTAATCCCTATCTTAGGGGTTAAATACCAATTTATACCACTGGTATTGGAGGCACTGTCAATAATATATATATATCTATGTATATCAACAATAAGAAAAATATGCGTCATAATTAATATATCCCTGACCTATTAAAGAAGTCAATAATCTCCAACAGGCCACTACCACCAAAAAATGAAATGTCCTTATTGTGCTTATTTTATGTCGCTGATATCTTACATGTGTTTTGTTTTTCTGTTGTCTGCTTAGTTAAAAAAAATATCTTACTCTACATGTGTTACTGGGTGCATCCATTGTGTGATATTTTGTGTTGTAAACTGCCCCATAGTATCTTTCCATCACTTGCTCCTCACTCTGGGGTTTTGGCCATAGATTGGAGTGAATGAGTCGATCACTAACTCAAATCATTGTATTGTGTGGGATGTATTCAAAGGACATCAACAGGGGGTTGATTAGAAGTCTTTTACGCTCCCGTCTTATCTCCTTCAGCTGCAAACGCTTATCTCATTTAGCCTGGAGAACAATAGCCTCCGGCCCCTTATATAAATATTACCTCCTCCACCTCATTAATTGTTAACCCCTTCACTGCTGAGGCATTTCACGCCTGTGTGCTGAACTAATTTTTACCGCTTTCGCTCATCATGTTTAAACGCGATTTGAAGCCACATTTTAATAAATGACCCAGACATATTATATATCGTTCTTTCCGGCAGACTACGCAGATTCATAATATATCATTTTTATATGTATACGTCATGTCCTGCCTGTATATTATAACAAAAAATACAATAAAAATTGAATTTTTAATCATCTGCAGTGTGTAAAGTGTTTTTTTTCACATTTTATCATATGAGCGTTTGCGGTTATGTTTTCTATGGGGTGCGCTTGTACAAAAAATTTGAAATGGGGACTTGTTACTTTTTTTGGGGGGAATTACGTGATTTTTAGCAAACGCACCCCATAGAAAAAAATCATTAGTGCAGCATCATTGTTCACATTATAATTGAAATGTGAACAATATTGCTGCATTAATATAAACAACACACAAAAAAAACATGTTTTTTTTTATTTATTTATTTTTTTAAATTTATTTATTATTTTAATTTTTTTTTTTTTATTATTATGTTTTTACTTTTTACCTAGTCATGTTGGGTATCATTCGAAAGGCCATGCTCAGGCCTTTCAAATGACACCCTCCATGACCCCCTAGCTGCCACGGTTCTGGAGATATCGGGGTTCACAAGAACCCCCTATCTCCACCAGGGGATTTCCTTGGGAAATCCCCGGCAGCTAGGGGTTCCCCGGCTATCTGACGTCATCACGCTATGCGTGATGACGTCAGACAGCGAGGGGAGTCCCGGGGGCGGAGCCGCCATCCAAGATGGCGGCCCCCACCGGAGATAGGCTGCACTTCGGCGCCGCAAGGCGCTGAAGTGCAACCCAGCACTTGAGGGGTTAAAGCCAGGCATCGCTTAAAAGGGGAGACTCTCCCCTTTTAAGCGGTGCCTGGCTTTTATCGCTGCTCCTTCCCGATCGGGAGGGAAAGGGATCCGAACGGATCCCCCCCCTCCCTTCCAGGCTATCTCCCGGCATTGCCGGGGGGTCGCCTGGAAATGACGTCATCGCACATGGCGCGATGACGTCATTTACGCCGGGAGGCGCTTGACTTCAGCGTCTGAGGACGCTGAAGTCAGAACGCCGTGGGACCCCGGACAGAGAGGTGAGTATCTCCGCCGGGGGTCCCGCACAGCTGATGACGTGTGGGGCACGTCCTCAGCATGCAACGTGCATCAATGAGGACGTGTCCCACACGTCTTCAGCAGTGAAAGGGTTAAATACTGTAGAGGCACTAAGCAAAACTTTTGGTAAAGGTTTCATCATGGGAAAAATACAAAATAAAGGAAACAAGAGATCGAAACCTAACATTATTTTTCCTTTTTACATGAAATTACTTCAAACAAAGAAAAAAAAGCAGCGTGTGTTTTATAATGGGTTTTATAAAGTGATTTTATTTATAATGCACAAGTAATCTAGTTACAGTTTATGCAATTTAAAATTTTACGGCTGACGGTCACCAGATCGGTCACTAGTGATTACAGCATGCCGACGCCACCCTCTGATACTTCACACAAAAGCAAGCGGTGTCAGAGAGGCAGCCGATGGATCCGTTCTGCGCACGTGTGCACAGCTCTGATCCACTGTTCTGTTCTGCACAGACACCTCGGAACTTGTGAATGCAAAGTGCGCAAGTCCCATAGCGGTGCGCAATTTGTGGTTCCTACACTATGCAACTTGCGTAGCAGCGCAAATTGCACAGAAAAGCCTCAGGGATTTCCTGGAGCCCCTGAGACGAAGAGGGGAGCTGCGTGCAGCGAGGGAGAAAAGGTGAATAAAATCATCTAAAATAATAAATAAATAATTGGGCAGAGGCTTGATAAATAATAATTTCCCTGTTCCATACATATAAAAGGTTATCGAAATATACCACTTAGTTAATAAGCCCTTTTCTTAAATAAATGTAACTGTAGACTACTTGCTTTAGAACGTCTCAGAAATGTGGGATGATATGACTTAGAAAGTCCCCTCCTTCCCCCTCCCCTTTCTATGACCATACTATGACATGTGATTCTGGGCATAAAGAATGTTTTTGTCTAAACCTAAAAGTTAAATGTAAACCATATATGGACCATGCTAATTATCTGTGACGTTAATAAGAATATCCTATTGGCTTGAAATCTGAGATTTTTTTGTATGTCCTATCTTCTATAAAAGAGCTGACCTAACAAAGGAATACCAGATATTTGATAAAAGAACTCTGTGTCTGTTGTCTTCATTTATCTCCGCTAGCTAGCGCTGCATTGCGCCGAGTCATGCCTTACATGATGGACAAAAGAAAATACAGAAATCTTCTAAGTTGCAAGTCTTGGTAAATACGAATATGAATTAATTTTTAACAGAGGCTGTCAGCAGCAGCTGCCAAATTACTTAAGGGTAAAAAAGGACCTCTATTTTATTTATAAAGTATTTTACCAGGAAGGATACATCGAGATTTCTCTCGTTTTCAAGTATGTTCTCGTTTTCAACAGTGTATCCCTTTAACCATTTTTTAAATAAACTAATAAAGAAAAAAGGGAAAATGCAATAAGACAATTATAGCGTACGTTACGCACAATGCATAGACGAAATAACTCTACCAGCATGTCGTGACTTTATCAGGAAAACCTCTTCTGAGAATATCCAATTAATTTAATTTTAGTTTATGGCCAGGAAAACGGAAAAGCACCTCCGCTGTATCACTTTCCCTATTGTTATTCAGTTCTCCTTTCTCGTTAATTCTGTGTTTTGGGGGATTAGTGTTAGGACGGAGTGTTCTTAACCGCAGCAGAACCGACCATCTGAGTTTTCATTAGATGCTGAAATCAAATATTCAAAACTCATGATTGTAGATCTGAATCGACATTTCGGGCACGGTTAGTTCCTGCAGGATTTGATGTTTCGGACACATTATAAAAAGCAGGACACTACAGACTAATGGTTGACACTTGCAGAGGCTTGAGAAAGGTTCTGTGGTAGCCATTGAAAAACCTCACTTGACCAGCTAGTTAAAAAATCTGTCTCAAGAGATACCGGAGCGCCCGTTACTTCTTTGGGAGACAGTGGAGTGGTTGGGAAATGGTCAGCCCTGGTTCACAGTGGCACTCGTAGAAAGTATCTCTAATTTGGCAGAGTGCACTATCTTCTTCTATCGCTACATTTGTAGGTTGTTTAATACCATTTGTTTTAACCCCATAAGGACGCGCGGGTGGCTTTCGCCAGCAAGGCCTACAAGTATGCCTCGCCGACAGGTACCATTGCGCTGCAATGATTTTTGCCCACCCTGCAGCCAACGAGCAGCGCGCATCATTGGCTGCAGTAGGACAGCTTGAGTTCAGGCAGTCCCCGTGCAGCCAATGATGCACGCCGCAAGTCGGTGCGCAGGCTGTGGGGAGGGGCCGAGGTGGCCCCATTCAAGTAAGCGGGGAATACATGTACGCCCTGCGTCTTCCGCCACCAGTACGGCATGGAACATCCTGCGGCGGCGGGAAAGGGTTAAGCAAAACCTTTTATTTTAAAAGGGACTTCTCATTCTACTCATTCTGACCACCATATATTTTTAAAGTGATCAGGACGAACATAAAACACATTGTAAAAAACACATGTTGCTGTTGTTTTAGAGTAATTGAATTTAAGAAGGAAAAATGAAGTTACAGTATGTGTTTACCTCCTGTTTCCATTTTGTGGATTTTTCCCATAATGCAATGTTTACCACAGCTGTGGTATAGATAAAACAGTAGTGCAGAGGCAATGGGGTGAGGGAGGGAATATTTAGACACAGCTGCAGGGGTCTACTGTGTTGTCTATGCTATCCGAGATAAGATATGGCAGCTGGGTGAGATCTGATAGTGGGCTAACAGCATTAAATGGCAACCCCTGGTGATTTCTTTTACATACATTCCACACAAAGCAAGTCAATAGGTCGGTTTTCTGGACAAGTGATCCAATACTTTAGATCATATCAGCTGTGTTTTTTTTTTCTTTTTTTTGGTGGATATTTGGCAGTTTGCAGTGGTTTTGCGGTGGAATTTCGAGTTCCTTCCCTGTACTCCGGGGACCCTGCATTGAATGCTAATGTGAAATTTGATTCCCCGAAGTGTCGGTGACATTTCGGTGCTCTCTGAATAACCCAAATAATCAAGGGAACCGATAGGAGTTAATAGCTTGAAAAAAGATATTTAAGATGCATCTATGAAAAAATATTGGAGGCATTCCTCATAAACATCAATTAATTCCTACAAATTCCTTCATATTATAAGATATACAGTGAGTACAATACTTCAGCTGACAGAATAATATGACCAAAATATATATTTTTGGTGATTAGGAGCAAAGTGATGGGTCACAGTTTTCTTAGCAGGCGGCTGGAGAAAGCCCTTTTCCCCCTATAGGGTCAATTCTCAGCACGCTGCTGATTAAGACTGCCCTGCCTTTATAGGTATGGTGGTTCCCTCTGAGAGAGCAGTCTTTGTGCTTGGTGCAGCAGAGGACGAGACAAGCCCTGAAGTTACTAAGGGAAGAACACTTACAGGGTTATTCAGAGAGCGTGAAAAGTAGGAGAATGACTGGAGAATAACTGGAGAATGAAAAATTCTAGGTCAAAATAGCCGATTTGGAAAGTGAGATAAAAGGGAAAATTTTTCTGGTTTGGCTATTTTGACCTAGAATTTTTCATTCTCCAGTTATTCTCCAGTCATTCTCCTGCTTTTCACGCTCTCTGAATAACCCTGTATGTTTGTTTTGCTTTACTGGTAAGCGGCTAAGCTGCCCAATGTTATAGTGCAGGGAGACAAATGTTCAGTTAGACTCCTAATGAGGAGTAGGCTTTTGATTTATATTTGTTTCATTTTCTTGTTTATTGGATACTCTGCATGTACGGTGGCTGCCCAATAAAGAAAAGCCTGAAGCACGAATACATGTGTCTAGTGGCTATATCACAAATATATAACTATATTGCGACAGTGTGATTAGGGGCAGGGTGGTGGAACACAGATTTATTAAAAAGCGAACCAAGAATGCCATTTTCCCCCTATAGGGTTAATGCTAAACTAATGCCTGATTCAGTCTGCCCTGCCCATATAGGAGTGGTGGTCCACTCTGAGAGAGCAGACGTGTGCAGGGTGCAGAGTGTAAGAAAGCCTAATCCTGAGCCCAGGAGGAAGGTAAACAATGTTTTACTTTTATAGATTGGTAAACGGCTTAGCCGTCCGCCTTGCTAGACAGTCATGTTCCAATGTGTAGTTAGTCTCCGCTTCCAGGAGTAGGTGTTTATTTTGTATTTTGTTTATTTGATGTTTTTGCTGTACCCTGTGTAGCGCTCACTCCCGGAGGAGCCGCTGAAAATGAACCACGGGTCAGTCTCCCCGCACTAGGGAATAAATATACTCCAACACGCTGAACAGTTTTATATTTTAAAAGGTTTACTAAAAGGTTTGCAGCTCTTAAGACACGGTATATGCAGGAAAATTTACAGTACTTTCGTAACACGATAAACGCGTAGCGGTAAAAGAAACGAAAACACGAGGGCTTCGTATTTTCGGAAAAAAACCCCGACCGAGCAGAAAATTAAAAGATACGAAATTCGAGGAAACACCGCGTAGCGGGACACAATAAAATACACAGTTCTCGTATCACGGTAAACGCGCAGCGGGAACAAAAAAAAGGAAAATTGTTCAGAATGTAACTTTAACTTTGCCCCCTTGTATGGATAGAAAAAAAGGAAACTGAGTCCTGCACAGGTTAAGTCCCAGAACGTGAAGTGGTATGTGTTTGTGTGTGTAGGGTACCCGGGTACTTTTCAACTGGCCAGTGAGTTTACTTTATCGATGTC
Organism: Leptobrachium leishanense; assembly: GCA_009667805.1. Lineage (NCBI taxonomy): Eukaryota > Metazoa > Chordata > Amphibia > Anura > Megophryidae > Leptobrachium > Leptobrachium leishanense. The sequence goes on along the minus strand of CM019069.1, from coordinate 133,871,066 downwards.
TTCGACTAGTCAGTTGGGGCCCTGTGGGTTTTAAAAAGAAAACAGCAGCGTACGCTCTTATTCACATACGGCCTTGGGGGCCTCTCACCCATCCAGCGCAACTTGAGGTTCCGTTGACCCAGGACGTCTCTCCGCTCGATATTGACTGGGGACGCCGACCACCGGATCTGTTGTCTGGCCTTCTATCGATCAGCCGCGACTCAGCCAGCTTACCGCCTGCTCCCCGCTTCAATCGACCGCGGTACTCCTTACTCGAGGGGTCTTCTCTCCTCAGCACTGCACTCGGATAATAGATGGTGATGTCTGTCTCCCGCAAGGCTGGGTGACCCAATCCTAAGGCCCAATCCACTCTGTCTGCGCTCCGGCCTATCTTTTGGTCTCTCCTTCTCTGTGTGTGCATCCACTCTCCTCTGCTCCCTGGCGCGCTCTGCCTGTTCTCCACGAGGTGCAGGATGTACAGCGTCTCCACAAACCCACCCACTTCCTGTTTCTTCGCAAAGCATGCCGGGACATGTAGTTCGAGTGTCCAGGGTCTTTAATCGTGATTGTCTCCATCTTGTGGCCAAAAATGGGTACTGCCACAGTAAACTTTAACACATCGCTACACCTGCTAATTTCATGACTAAACAATAAAAGAGAGAGGAAGTACTGATCCCTGCATCCAGTGCCTTTATCACAATATATATATGTATGTAAATGCTCCGATAATCCTGCACCAATCAGAGACATATTATAAATATATATATATATATATATATATATAAAAAAATCTAGTTTTAATATGTCTCTGATTCCATCTAACATAAGATAAGCATAGGTGATGTTATGAATATGCAACATGTGATATACGTAAATATCTCCCACAGTCTAAATTCCAAGCAAATACATTCTCGTCTGAGAAATATTAACAAAGACTTGTACAATTTTATTAAACAGATAAAAATACTTGAACCTTGCATGTAACCTCATTATGGAAAGGTTTTGTATTTCCAGTAGAACAGTAATTAGTCTTCACATTGACAGTAATTTAATATATCAGGTTTTCATTAGAGAAGAATTACAGACCGGCTGAATGGCATTCATTGTCTATTGTGAAAGCAATAAAACACGAGTGTATCAAACATCAGACATGCATTGTTCTCTAAACCTTGCGTTTTCTTTTGTTTTCACCTCCTATGATGTTTATTTTACATACGTAAAGTAATGTTAGGTGCTGTTCGCTGCCCATTTTGTACTATTGAATGATTTTCCTCCAGTTTAATGGTTTGGTCACATTTGGATACAATATCCTATTTGGCCGAGGTGTTACTAGGCAGCTGCCAATGAACAATTGTGGCGTGCCGCTAACCCTTACTGATTCCCTATTAATGGCTCTATTACGAGTGAGTTGCTATACAGGAAGGTCGACTCAACCCCTAAAAGCATGCCCCACAGCTCTCCGGCGACTCCTCTGGCCCACCTACCTAGCCGACGTACCGCGCACATCATTGGCTGTGGTCAGGTCATCCTGCGGCATTCAATGACGCATGCCGTTCGCTCGCTAGGGGGCAGGCTGGGAGACGTGCAATAGGAGCCAATGGGGCGTGCTATGCCATCCTACAGCGTTCAGACCCACCCGCCACCAGATGGCATAGCACGGCATACAGCATGAAGACGTTAATAGACAGGAGCCACCACCAGACATCAACTGCAGCATAGCGCGCCACTGCTGGTACCATCTTCTGGAGGGCTTGGCATTGGCAACCAAAGAGAACCCTCTGCAAGATTGTGTCTCCCACACAGGGCACACAAGAACACTGGGAACTATTCCCAATTTCCTTCTGCAAGCGGTGGGAGGAGGCATTGATGCCACCATCATTCTTGTGACCCCCTTACTGAAGCACTGGTCTGGCCCCCCTTCCCTCAGCTGCCTATTTCATAACATAAAATTAACAGTAAAACATTTTGTCGCCTCCTCCTCTCTTCCAGCAAAGGGATAAAAAAGTGTTCCCTTGTAGAAGAGCATTTGATCTGCACCTCTGCCTGGTACAGACAATGCGTATCTGTCCTTCAGTGATGAGTCAGAGTGCTCCTACTGGCCCCAGATCCTGTGGCCCTCCAGAAAACTTGTTGGCATCTTGGTGGGCCAGCCCTAGGTACAGTTGTGTTCAAAATTATTCAACCCCCACTGAAATTGAGTGTTTTGGCCAGTTTGACATTGATTTTGATCATTCAGTCATCTTGCTTCCAATTAAATCAAAGAGGCACGTGTAGGTCAGACAAATATAACATAACATTTATAATGAATTAACCACAAATGTCTTTTCTGTGCTCACATCATTATCAGTTTTATTCAACCCCCAAGTGACATTCAATCTTAGTACTTAGTACAACATCCTTTTACAGTTATAACAGCTTTTAAACGTGAAGCATAGCTTGACACAAGTGTCTTGCAGCGATCTACGGGTATCTTCCCCCATTCGTCATGGGCAAAAGCCTCCAGTTCAGTCACATTCTTAGGCTTGCACACTGCAACTGCTTTCTTTAAGTCCCACCAGAGGTTCTCAATCGGATTTAAGTCAGGTGACTGCGATGGCCACTCCAAAATGTTCCAGCCTTTAATCTGCAACCATGCTCTAGTGGACTTGGAGGTATGCTTGGGATCATTGTCCTGTTGAAAGGTCCAACGTCTCCCAAGCCTCAGGTTTGTGACGGACTGCATCACATTGTCATCCAATATCTCCTGGTACTGAAGAGAATTCATGGTACCTTGCACACGCTGAAGCTTCCCTGTACCTGCAGAAGCAAAACAGCCCCAAAGCATGATTGACCCCCCGCCATGCTTCACAGTAGGCAAGGTGTTCTTTTCTTCATAGGCCTTGTTCTTCCTCCTCCAAACATAGCGTTGATCCATGGGCCCAAACAGTTCTAATTTTGTTTCATCAGTCCACAGAACACTATCCCAAAACTTCTGTGGTTTGTCCACATGACTTTTGGCATACTGCAGTCGACTCTTCTTATTCTTTGGAGACAGCAAGGGGGTGCGCCTGGGAGTTCTGGCATGGAGGCCTTCATTACGCAGTGTGCGCCGTATTGTCTGAGCTGAAACTTCAGTACCCACATCTGACAATATTTTCTCAGTTCCTCAGCAGTCACACGGGGACTTTTCTCCACTCTACGCTTCAGGTAGCGCACAGCAGTCAAAGTCAGCATCTTCTTTCTGCCACGACCAGGTAGCGTTTCAACAGTGCCCTTTGCCTTGAATTTGCGAATGATGCTTCCTATGGTCTCTCTTGGTATGTTTAACATCTTTGCAATCTTCTTATAGCCATTGCCCTTCCTGTGAAGAGTAATCACCTCTTCTCTTGTCTTCCTGGACCATTCTCTTGACTTCACCATGTTTGTAACCACACCAGTAAATGTCTAGAAGGAGCAGAGTATCACAGTCATTTTAAAGCTGCCTAATTGGTGCTTATTATGCTTTATTGCTGCTCCGTGACATCCACAGGTGTTTTCAATACCTGATTGAAAACACTTGAATGAACCTCTGTTCTTCAGAGTGGTGGTCTTTAAGGGGTTGAATAATTGTGTCAATGAAGAATTGACAAAAGAAACATTTACTACTGTATTACAAAACCAATTGATGTCATTTTAGTTGCATATGGTTCTTTAAAAAGTCCTTGTAGGATTTCATTCTGAATACAATTACAAATGTACACTAAATTCCCTAAAACCCTTTACAGCATTGGGGGTTGAATAATTTTGAACACAACTGTATGTGGCGAGATCGTCACACCTCTAGCACTTAGACAAGCTGCATTCATTACGGTAGGGATATTAGCCTATTTATATTTTTTTCTGGTTGCATTACAAACGTCGAGAAGGCATGCATTTATCAAGAAAGAAACCCACTTCTGACACCACAAAAAAAGAAAAAAAAACAAGAAAGAAAAGCAAATAAATAAGGCATTTGACAGTAGTTGACAAAACTGAAAAAAAGGACAGACCATGGACAAAAAATGTCAAGAAAAAAGCCATTATTGATATTCAACATCGCTCACACACACCCACCCATTCTATGATGAAATGATTGTGCCTTATTCATAATTTCAATACTTACATGGAGTAAAAACTTGGATTTTTGTGGATTATGTAAAATCTGATCCCTTTCTAATCTAGTCAAATATTCTACACAAAGTTAAATGCAGGGGGGGGATTGGCACTGTTATAGAACATCACATTAAAAATTAACGGTCTGGTATTCTTTGGATTTAATTTGCAGCAGAAAATTTGTGAAAGGTTGATAAGTTTTTGAAAAAAATAAAAAAATTAAATATATATATATCCCTTTATTTGTATATTTTATGTTATTTTGTTAATTTTTTTAAAAATATAAGTACAAGGTGAATGGGTGCCCTGGGTACTTGGATCATACTCATTGCATTTAATTTCTAAACAAACCCATATGAAAGCAACCTGATCATAGTTCCCTGCACGTAAATGTCACCGGTCCCTCCGGAGACCTGCAGAATGCCAGGAATACTTTGAAGGCAATGAGCTAAAAGACAACATGGTGCCCAGGTGAACAGCACAGAGCGTTGCTGTCAGCCAACTGCTCAGCGGGATCGTGTCAGCATTTGAATCGCACGCAACGGCCAACTCTAATATTTCTCACATTTTGGTCATCTCTGGTTCAAGTTGCCTCTGAACCTTCGTGCTGAATCTCAAGCTGTTCGATGTGCGCTGCCCAGGATTGCCGTTTTAAGTTGAGCTGCATCAGGCACAAAAAATAAATAACCTAAAAAGTATTTAAATTGTACAAAGCAGTTGAAAAGTAGAAAAAAGGTACAGGATTGGTGATGTTGTTGTTGGGTTTTTTTCATCAGGGATTTCTAACTTCAGATGTCTCTATGTCTCTAGCTATCTATCGCATTCAAAGAATTCTGGGAATTGTAGGGCATTAACTTCTGGGAGGTTGGAGAGTCTGACATCCTGATTTTAGATTCTATAGGAACAGGGCTCATAATTTCCACTCGCCCAATTGCCCAAGAGGTGGAGAAATTTAAAGAGCTGCTGTCATTGGCAAAATTACTTTTTCCCACTTGACAGGGCACCTGTCCCTTTATATAGATTGCTGGGCTATATAGATTTAAAAAATGTAGGTATTTTATTTTTAAGTACCTCCCGCCCCCATGTGACTGCGACATGCCACAGTGAGGATGGCTGTAAGCAGACAGCTAAGGTAGCACACTGTCCTCGCGCATTTGGATTTGCGTGCGCAAATGCGCATTTGTGCGAGGGGCAAAACCCTTTGCGCTGAACGTCGTATTACAACGTTCGCGCAAACGATGCACGTTATCGTTTAACGCGGATGGACCTGCGCGAGCGTGATGAACTGTGCGCGTCCTATACTTAACATTGTGAGCGCAAATGCGTTCGTGCGCTGGTATGCGGCTGGTATTACAATCGATGCGCATCTTTTTACAAACGACGTTTTCGCACATAATTTTAACGTCTTTGAAAAGCTGGTGGTAACTGTAAATCGGAACGTCCTGGCCGAAACGAAAAACACCAGCACGAAAAAAAAAAAATACAGCACAGTATAGTTACACATTCTACACATACCCAAACAATAAAATTGTGAATTTGTGCGTTTTTTATTTTTATTGCTGCAGCATGTAAACTCAGATTTACTTTGACAGGCGCAAAAACTTAAGTGAGTCAATTAAGGTAAATTGATGTCAATTAAGGTTCTTAATTCTGATTGGCTGAATCCCGCGAAAAAAACAGTCCGCACACTGATTTACGTGCGCTACGTTACTGCGAGCGTATTACTCTTTGTTTTGCGTGTCGTTTTTATGAACGTTATTTTTTGACGGATGAGAAAATGCGTTCTGATCGTAATACCACCGTTAATTTTCGCGTGATAACGCTGGACGGATGCGTGCAAATAAATTTGCGCTGCGCGAACGAAGTTGCGCAAAGAATGTAATAGGGGCCTGAGCGTGCAGGGGGCTGTCTTGTAGGACACCTCTCTGCCAGCTGCACTTGCCCCCAGAAACATTACGGGGGGCTCTTTGAAATTTAAAACGGAAATATCTGTTTTTTACATTATATAGGTCAGTGAAAAAATGCTGATCTATTTAATGGGAGAGGTGCCCTGTCACAAAAGTTATTTTGCCCATAGCAGGTGCACGTTAAGCAGGACGAGTGGAAATTTGGTCCACTAAATAACCAGCTTTGTGAAATTGGCACCTGTCAAAAAGGGGGTCCCATATAGGGGGTCCCATATCAGTAGAGGCTGGTGACATTTCTAGTTGGTGGAGTGCCAGACTGGAAACAGGAATGTTTTTAATAATGAATAGGAATATGTCTATATGGCATTACTACCTCCAAAATATGTGGATGATCCCATATATAGGGAATAAACCTTATAGATATATTCCTTTTAATGAGGCAGATAAAATGGCCATTAATTCAATTATTACAAGTGTAATCCAGAAATTAGCCACCAGATGTATAAATAAAACATTATTCAGTATAAAAAATCTAAAAGTGAAAAAAAAGTGATTTTATTTATTTGCTAAAAATAAGAACTGAACGTTGATCCCACCCATTTTATTTTAAATAGCTGAGTATAAAAAAACAAAGAATTCCTATTTACTGCTGTACATTTATAATTTATTTTATTATTTATTTTTTATATGTATTTAGTACATTAAGTCAAATTTTGGATGCATTTTCTTTCATTAATGGGATAAAGCAGGCTGCTGCTGTGTGAACTGAGCCTGCTAGGGCGTTTTTGTTTGACGCCCCTCAGAGTTCAATTAGCCAGCCCAGCAGCAGGGGGGTTTCTTTGATCTTTCTTCTGTTTTTACTTTGCCTAGCAACAGTTGAGGAGACAATGACACTGGTTAAAGGGACATAACACATTTTATCAATCAGGCACCTGCTAAATGACACAAAAAAAATCACAGAAAAAATGATATACTTTTAACCACTTGGCTGCTAAGGACGCGGTCAGCGAGTCCAGCCAAGTGGTTCTCCTTGGCTGAGCGCGTCCTAGCACAGGAGGAATCAGGAGGAATCAGGTCCAATGAACCCCCTATCTCCTGATCCGTGGCAGCTAGGGGCTAATGTTTGGTATTGTTGGATCGGCCGCCAGAGCATGGCCTTTCCAACGATACCAAATATGACCATGCTAAAAGTTAAGAAAAAAAAATGAAAATAAAAATATATTAAAAAATAAAAAAATAAACAGTTTTTTTTTGTTTTGTTTATGCAGCAATATTGTTCCCATTTCAATTATAATGTGAACAATGATGCTGCACTAACGATTTTTGTATGGGGTGCGTTTGTTAAAAATCTTGTAATTTTTCCCCAAAAAAATGTAACAAGTCCCCCATTTCAAATTTTTTTAACAAGCGCACCCCATAGAAAATATAACCGTAAACGATCGCATGTTAAAATTTGAAAAAAATAACACTTTACACGTTGTAAATTATTGAAAATTCAAATTTTATTGCATTTTTTGTTATAATATACAGACAGAACATGACGTATACATAGAATAATTATATATTATGAATCTGTCGAGTCTGCCGGAAAGAACGATATATAATATGTCTGGGTCATATAATAAAATAAGGCTTCAAAACGCGTTTAAACATGATGAGCGAAACCGGTAAAAATGAGCTCAGCACAGAGGCGTGAAATGGCTCAGCAGCGAAAGGGTTAAAAAAAAATATTCCAAAAAATATGGGAGGGCGCTGCCCCATCTGTCCCAATGGGGAGTCGCCAATGTCCCATATACAGAGCAAACAAATACAATGTAAAGATGGGAGTAGAGTTGTGGGTGGGTGGTGTGCGTACATAGCAGTGGGGTGCCTAAAGTGATGGGTACGATCAGAAATAGTGAGTAACGTTTTGGCCTTGTTCGAAGCGTAGGAATAGGAATTTTGACCACTGATATGAAGTTTCAAGGTAGGGAGTTTTACTTTAAAATGTAAAGCAAGCCAAATGTGCTTCAGTTCTGGAAGGGCCTAAATAAATAAAGACTCAGAATCTAAATGAATGGAATCCTTAATGTGGCAGGTGATCCTTGGAGATTCCAAAAAATTGTAAACAAGAGTAAAAAAAAAACAGAAACACACAAATACAGATTTAAAGAGGGGTCAGACAGGCTGTTTTATCAAAGTCTGTAGGATTCATTCTTTCAAATAAAAGGTTTTATGATTTTGGGGATATTAAAGGATTTATTTGGGGAAGAAAAATTTAAAGATGCTCTAATTTAAATTTTTCCTCTCTTTGGTTTCCCAGCAGTAACAGATATTTTAAAGCCTGAACATTAAAACATGAGAATTTATTAACCTCAAACAGTACCCGGAACATCGTGTTGCCCTATACCCGGAGGGGGGGGGCACTGTAAACTAAACTGTCAATTCGCCAAATACTGGCGAATTGATGGCGAGATAAAGTGGAGTTCGGCAGGCTTCGGCTCCAGTAAAATGGTTGCATACAGAAGTAACGGTTAATCTATTCACAGAACGCTGAACTGCACCGAAGTGTCGTTGAAATGATCTGATTTTCAGTGACTCAGTTCGACGGGTTTAAACAGCTGAACCCCATAGGATCAGGTCCAGACTGGCCATCGGGCGTACCGGGAGTTTACCTGGTAGGCCAATAACCTTTGCGGCCGGTCAGCTGGCGGCCCTCGAGGTACGCGACGGCCTGAGGCCTCGCGCCACTCCAGGGTTCATGTTCCGCCGGCCGCAGGCCGCAGTAGCTCGAGGCAGCCTGCAGCCTACAGCCCCTGCTCTAACTGGCCTGGCTGGAGCGCACACTGAGCTCTGCCGGCGCCAATGAGTGACGTTGAGGCGACCAGCTGCTCATTCTGATGACGTATCAGAGCACGCCTGCTCCGAACTCCCTGTCGGGACTGGAGGAGGTGAGCATCAGAGGAGCAAGGGCCCCTCCGACATAGACCACGGCACCAGGGAGATATGCCTCCCTCCCTCACTCCCATTTGGCCCCCTCCCTGCACAAAAGGTAAGCAGGAGAGGGGCAATAATTTATTATTTATTTTTAAATAAATTTTAAAAGGGATATTAAATTATTATTTTTTTGTATTTTAAAATATAATTAATTTAATCTATAATATACATTTTAATATCATTTTAAATGTATATTTTAATAGGCTTCTAGAATTTATTTTAATATATAAATTATTATATCACCACAGTGTACGACTATGCTCATATATATATATAACATAATGCAGCCTGATATCTCGCGTGAAAACCTCAACACATTATCTCCTATTGTATGTGTTGAAAATGCAGTGTAATAAAATATAAGCAGATGCTGTGGAATACAACACTACAGAGAAAAAATGGAATACTATTGCAATCTATGTACTAAAAAGGAAAAAATAATCCAGGATCCGGAAGCATCGTCTAAATATAAGTATTCCATTTTTTCTCTGTATTGCTGTATTCCATAGCACCTGCCTATATTTTATTACACTGCATTTTCAACACATACAATAGGAGATAATGTGTTGAGGTTTGCACGCCGAGATATCAGTCTGCATTATGTTCTATATATAGGGCTTAGTCGTACACTGTGGTAATATATATAAACTATTGAAGTGCGCCAGGAATTATTTGAATGTATATTTTAATTTAAAATCTTATATATATATATTTTTTTAATTTTTTTTTGTCGTGCAGCTCTGCGATACGTTCATACACATCGACACCGCACATTGCTGGGGGTTTTATTGCTGTGGAGCTCTGTGATACGCTCATACACACTGCACATTACAGTGAGTTTTATTGCTGTGGAGCTCTGTGATAGGCACGTAAACACTGCACATTACAGTGAGTTTTATTGCTGTGGAGCTCTGTGATACGCTCATACACACCACACATTACTATGAGTTTTATTGCTGTGGAGCTCTGTGATACGCTCATACACACAGCACATTACAGTGAGTTTTAGTGCTGTGGAGCTCTGTGATACGCACGTAAACACTGCACATTACAGTGAGTTTTATTGCTGTGGAGCTCTGATACGCACGTAAACACTGCACATTACAGTGAGTTTTATTGCTGTGGAGCTCTGTGATACGCTCATACACACCACACATTACAGTGAGTTTTATTGCTGTGGAGCTCTGTGATACAGTAAAGTGCGTTGTGTATGAGTGTATCAGAGAGCACCACAGCAATGAAACTCACAGTAATGTGCGTTGTGAGTTTTATTGCTGTGATGTTCTATTGCCATCACAGCCCCTGATGCCCCCCCATGCTCTGTGTGTGTTTAGGTTATGGGGGTGGTTAGGTGGGTGTGTGGGCATACAGGGATGGAAAGGTGTGTGTGTGTGTAGGTGAAAGTATAGGTATATAACAGGGGTGTGTAAAAGTATATAAAGTGGTATTAGTAGAGGTGTGTGTGTCAGTGACGTGCGGTGAGGTCAGTGGCTGGTGAGGCACTGGCTAGTATCAGAGCCAGATATACACAGGTTATGTAGGTCCAGGTTCAGTACTCCCCAAGATCTGGCTGCTCTCGGTGCTCCTCAGGATCTCTGTGTCGTCCTCCAGGCAGCCTAGTGTGACACTGAGGCCACATCTCTAGCACAGCCCTGCGCCCACTGATTGTCCTGCGCCAATCAATGTTTGGGAGGCCTGCCTCCCATGCAGGTGTTTTTTTGAATGGCTTGGACCAATAGCTCTTTCCTATTGGTCCAAGCTATTCCATTGCTCTCCCAGTGCCTCTGAGGAACTGGAAGAGCAATGTTCAGGAAGTGGGCAGTGCTCGGACGTCTGTTCATTGAACAGACGCACCGCGCTGCACACTTCTTGGCAGCCTACACGATTTGCGTAGCGTCCAGCTACCCAAATTGCATAGGCTCAGGCTGCTGAAGGGGAAAAAAAGGAAGAATGCACACAGAGGACGGACAGAGCCGGCGGCAGGTGAACGACGAGCAGGTGAGCTTGACTGCAGCTGCCCTTAATGGCAGGTGAGGCTCTGCCTCACCTGCCGCCCCTGACCGCACGTCCCTGGTGTGTGTGTGTGTGTGTGTGTGTTTCAGTGTAGAGTATACGAAAGTGGGCTGCTCACCATAAAATGCCCGGGCCTATTTTTTGTCCCAGTCCAGCCTGCATAGAATTCAATGTAAAAAAATATATCCTTATTTTATTTTTTTTTAAAAAGTTTATTCTTTTAATTTTCAACAAAAAGTCTTCTTATTTATTTATTTATTCTTTAAACCACCTTTTTGTATTTATTTATTTTTTTAGACAAAATTTTTGATTCCCAATTTTTTTAAAGGGCGTTTTTTTTATTTCGTAACAGACCTTTTTATTATTTTTTAAAAGGACCTCTTTTATTATTTAGACACATTTTAATACATTTTATTGCTCTAAACACCTATTAGGAGAATAAGAGAGTTCCTTTTTTTTTCTGCAGTTCGGTGGTCTTCTGCGGTGTTCAGGGGTCTTCGGCGGCTCCATCTTTGGTGCACTACGATGACCCTACGATGAATAATGAATTTACCAATGGGTCGGGGAAATGGAATCACCTAAGTGCAAAGCATTGAAATTTCGGTGCTTTGTAAATAACCTCTAAAATTACTACAGTCTGTCAACATCGGTTTATTAGTTTACTACCATGCCTCTAGGGGTCAAGTGGAGCAGGAACGCTTGGGAATGCAGTTCTCCCACTATATTTTCAGGGGGAACGGAGTGCCCTTTTCATCCACACACTAAAAAACGTTTATTAGGTTTAAACCCAAATGGTTCTTTAATAAGTGAACGGATTAGAGGAAATTTATTACAATTATTATAAAGATTCCCTAAAACCCAGCTGATCATTATATTCACACATTACGTTCACATTAGGAAACAAGCAAAATGAGGAAGCTAGGGATGTGCGTTTCGTTTCGTACCGATTCGTTTTTCTCACGAAACGGGCTGATTCGGTGCTTCGGATTCGTCCGATGTTCCAAACCGGACAGGCAACGAAATACACACCATCCGAAATATTACCCGATACGAAACGAAAAATTTTCGTTATCTCGTATGGACATGAAATTTGCAAAATCGCAAGTCATTTTCGTTCTATTCGCGATTTCGGTTCCGTTTCGGTTCATTTCGTACAACGTATTTTCGTATCGTTTCGAGTCCGTTTCAGTTCCGTTGCTGATTTCGGAATTTCGTAACGTCAGTCACTTTTTTCACTTGTTCCAGTGCTTTCTGTCTGCATCAATAATATATTTATTTTAAATATTTAATTAGATTTTCCCTAAATCCCCAGTCTAAATAAAGTTGTGCAATGCATATTCATAAGAAAAAACAGGATCTTTCATAAAAAACAATACGATCGAAGGAACGAATCGACAGGATTACTGTATCGACCGAAATATTGAAGCATCCGAAATACCATACGTCTAAAGTCAAAACGAAATGGACCCTTTGAAACGAAGAGAACAGACGATCCGAAAGACCGAAATTCTCCGATTTCATGAAACATAAATCTATACGAAACGAGACGAAACGAAAATGGGCCGAAACAAAACTTTTGAAAAACTGAATGTGCCGAAACAAAGCGAAAAAAAATGCGTGCTCATCTCTAGAGGAATCAGGTAAAGTCCAACATGTCAACGGTTAATTGAGGAACAGAAATCTTGGACATTTCCCACACTTCTTTTTTGGGGACAAAAGCTCTGCTTATCCCTAATAATAACCTTACGGGGGGGAATTCGTTATCTTAGCAATATCCGTCCGTGGTCCATAGTACCACTTCAAAAATGTGGGATTCTGAAATTCACGGTAACACCAAGTTCTGGCAAGAGGAAAGTGAAGGGAATTTTTTTTTTGCTTCAGTGAACTACAATTCTCACGAACTACAATTCCCACGATGGCCATATATTACATTCAAAGAATTAGGGAAGCTGTAGGCATCAACATCTGGGGGGCCATGAGTTTGACAGCCCTGGTCTAGATATTGCGAAAGGTGGCAGTGGATTACACTTTCCTCTGTATCAAAAGGTTACAACCAGGGGTCGAGTCAACGAGAGACCCTTGGGAACGCAGTTCCTCCACTATTTTTTCCAGGGGAATGCTTTGCAAGCCCATATATGAGCAATAATGTATGAGCAGCCCTGATTGGCTGTCCAGGAAGGCAGTCTGTCATCCTGGCACACAGACATGGCAGGATAGGGACATGGACGGTTCCAGTGATGCAAATTGCACCATGGTCACACCCTGTCAGCCACATCCCTATCCTCCCTATCTCAGACCTGCCAAAGTTGGCAGGTATTTCTATCTAGCCCTAGCACCACTTTCACGGTATTTCCACACACAAACCTAAATTTTCCGTGATACCAAAAAGCCGCAGCACTCGAAGGTTCTGCTGAAGTAACTTTTTAGTGGATGCCTTATACACTAAGGTGCCAGCAACAATTAAGCCTTACAGAGGCCCCAGATGTTGAATGCCTACAATTCCCAGAATTCATTGAATGTGATAGATGTCAGGGCATCATGAGAGTTATAGTTCAAGAACATCTAGGGTGGTCAGAGTTTGAGATCCCTGATCTAAACTCTTCACTACCAAGGGGATCTATTCACAAAGCAGTGAAATTAAACGGAATTTCGGTGCTTATAATTTCAGCACATTTCGGTGATTCCATTTCATCGAAAAGTGATTTTTCCAGAAAATCAATGTCAGGAACCAGTAGCTTCATTGAAAACCACTTTGCAGTAGCCATACAGTGAGATTCTGCTTGGAGATCTCAAAAGCACATTTTCATATTGTGTAAACGGTTTCACAGGCAGATGGCACCACCTACAGGCCAAAAAGCGCTACTACAGCTACATAATACAGCTAAGGATCTTTATTACCTTGAATGGAAAAACAGAGCGCCGAGCTGATTCAACTGTTACAGCACCTCGGCTGTCATGCCTGCGGTGCTAACACTTTTGGGGCACATTATGGAGCCCATTTGCAAAGTAATTTCATTGGCAATAACCAAAACTCCTTTGTATTACTCCAGAATTACACCAAATTGTGTTTACTCATTATGGAGGTAGTATTGAAGATCGAATATTCCATCTTCAAGGGGTAAGAAGAAAAGAGTTAAAAGATAATATATCCTTTGAATGTGCATGCTTAGTTCTTGCTTGGCTAAATCAAGTTTCCTTTTAACAACGCACTGCTTAGTTCTTTAAAAATCAGCAGTTTAAACGTATTCTCCTTAACTTCAAAACATACAAAAAAAACCAGATAAATACACAGCAATTAAAATGGATCCTCGCTGGCGGATTTAAAAGGCTCGGCAGACATAAACAACATACTGTCAAAGCCACCTTCACATAACAATGTTTGTTGATAGTGTTTTAAAGAGCAGCAACATACTTAGCAAAACATATTGCGATTTTATTGCTGACAGCTGACATATTATGTTCACAAATATGATTTCCCAGTATGCTAAAAGCATTTCCCTGCAACTTGGAAAATTAACTCCATTGTGAGTAGTCAAGGCTGGCAGTACGTGACGACGGGGAAATGTTTTGCGGGCGTCTGAAAACATCAAAACAAGAGTTATTTACCAAACAAAAGATCTATAATCATGCGAAAAATCTCACTACGATGATTGGCCGATACTGAGAAAAGAGTCTGAGTTGTATGTCCTCAGGTGACATTTCTTCTTCGGTATACCAGTTATGCCTCCATAGAAGAGCGTTTCGGGGGGATTATGGACCTGGATTATGATTTTTTTCTCATGGTCCATAATTTTGGGGACGTTTGAGGTTATTTTTCTACGGCATAGGACTGGGGTCAGCAACCTTGGCCCTTCAGATGTGTTGGAACTACATTGAGGCTCACCCAACTTAGGCCTTGATTGCATTCAGCTCAATATCCAAAATGGCACCTCTTCTTTCGGCTGCACTGCGTCCATATTTTCGGCTCAGGAGATTAAAATTCGGGATCTCTAGCTCGCTAGCATTTCATTTCAAGTTAAAAATTTTGATCGAATACCATCTCTCGAGCTATACTTTTTAATGGAAATATTTTGACTTTGTCGCTTCAATGCGAGTTTACCGGCATGTCGAAATCCCCAAAAATATTGAATGCTAAAAACATGTCAATAAATGGATTTTCAGGCAGAAAAATAGGGGGAATAAGGTTGAAATCTTTTTAATACAATCGGATTTTTTTAATATCCATGTTTAAAATGCACAAAACTGTATGACATAAATATACCTACTTATCTCCTAAACGAGGACACCTGACAAGGTACAATACGGGGCTTAAAACAAATGGGGCCTAACCCCAACTAAGCATATAATGGAACAAAAGTACCACCTTCAACCAATAAACCGTAAATAATATAAAGTAATCTTTATTAAACAAAATAGCACACAAAGAAGCTTAACAAACCAGACAGCATAAAAGAGCTCTTGATAAAGCACTGTGTATGGGCGAAACGTGTTGAGTGAGGAGTGATTCCTTGTGTTAACAGTTGCAATTTATTGGTCTATGGCTTTAATCGTATGATAAACGTTTGCTTTTGTAACACAGGCGATTATAATGGCAAGCTTTTACAGGATTATCGTGGTTGCTCTTTAGATTGGTACATGGCTATTATTTTGGCCATTTGATTATTGATGTGGGGTACCAATGTTGTATTTGAGCATAAAAGTGTCTAGTTTGAGCCAAGAGGTATTGCCGATTAAGCATCAAATGTTTGTAGCGCTCACTCCCGGAGGAGCCGCTGAAATTGAACCACGGGTCAGTCTCCCCGCACTAGGGAATAAATATACTCCGGCACCGTTGTGGATTTTATAAATTATATAGTTTACTAGAATGAATGGCATATAATAGATAACACGGTGTTCGTATATATATTTACAGTATTTCGTATTTCGGGAAAAGCGCAGCGGAAAAAGAAATACGAGGCTTTGTATTTCGGGAAAACGCGCATCGGAACAAGAAAATATAATGCTTCGAAATTCGAGAGACACGCAGCGGAAACAGAAAAATACAATGCTTCGTAATTCGAGAAACGCGTATCGGAAAAAGAAATAAGAAACGAATCTTTAATCCCTTTCGGAGATTAGGAAGTGAGTCCCGCACAGGTTAAGTACCGGAATGTAAATGTGTGTGTGTTTTGTGGTACCCGGGTACTATTCAACTGGCCAGTGAATTGCTTATACGGTGTCTTCGACTAGTCAAGTTGGGGCCCTGTGGGTTTTAGAAACAACAGCAGCGTGCTTTCGTTAATCACAAACGGCCTTGGAGGCCTCTCACCCATCCGCCAGATTCGTAAGGCTCCGCTGACCCAGGACGTCTCTCCGTTCGATTCTTTACTGGGGTGCCGGCCACTGGATCCGTTGTCTGGCTTTCTTTGCTTCGGCCCTGACTTGTCCAGCTTACCGCCTGCTCTCCCAATCCGATCGACCTGCGGTACGCCTAACTCGGGGTCCTCCGGCTTCCTTAATAGCAGCTTGGGTAAGATGGTGGATCGCTGGGTCTCCCTCTTGTAAGGCTGAACAACCCGATCTCGGACTCTGATAGGCCCCACCTGCGCTCCGGCCTAGTCACTCTTGCATTCTGCAGCACTGCGTCTTGTCTCACTCACTCCCTGGCGCGCTCTGCCAGCTATCTCCACGAGGCTCAGGATGTAACCCTGTGTGTCCCACCTACTTCCTGTGTCCGCCCGCAAAGCATGCCGGGAAATGTAGTCTCAATGCAAAGTTCAGTGTCTCTCATCACGCTTGTCTCCCTCCGGTGGCCAAAAATAGGTACTGCCACGACAAGGATTTAAACACAGCGCTACATGTTCAAGTATACTTAATGTTGTTTTTATGCTGTCTGGTTTGTTAGGCTTCTTTGTGTACTATTTTGTTTAATAAAGATAATTTTTTAATTTAGGGCTTATTGGTTGAAGGTGGTACTTTTTGTTCTGCTACAAATCTCTGCGATGGTGGCGGAAAATAAGCTTTTTCGGTATTTTACTGGTCTCCTTTTTTTTCAGACGAGCGTCGTTTTCGAATGTCGGCTGCAGCAGAATTTTTTCAACTGAAACAGCCGATATGTCGAGAAAAAAAAAAATTTTGGCTGCGAACAGCTGAATTTTTGCCCAAAAAAATGTGTCCTTCAGAATTAAATCAAGCCCTTAATGAGTATCGGGGAAGATGTAGTTTCAAAACATCTGGAGGGCCAAGGTTGCTGACCCCTCACATAGCGAGTAGGGATGAGCCGAACACCCCCCGAGTTCGGTTCGGGCCCGAACTTTCCATATGTTCGGATCCGAACCCGAACCCGAACTCAATGCAAGTCAATGGGGCTGAAAATTCGGTTTTTAGAGTGCCCTCCAAGAGGGCTTATATGCTAGATATTTGCCATAAAAGGTATATGGGGGTCCGGGTAGTGCCCTGGGGGACAGGAAACAAGGACAAAAAGTTAAAAAAAAAACTTTTTTAAAGGGACAGTGAGTTTTACATGAAATAAGGGTTAAAAATAAAAACGAAAAATTCCTTCAAATATCGTGCCTAGGAGGTCCCCATAACCTGCCCGTGAAGTGGCGGATTTCTAGGATGTATAGAAATACTTAAAAACAAAAAAATGACATTTCAAATGACGGTAAATGCTTTTCCTTTAATCTATCCATAAACAACTGCTTGGGGCGGCTGTCTGTATGAAAAGAGGAGACATTTTCGGACACGCAGAAAAAGTTTACTGAAAAGCAGGAGAATGGAAAATTCTAGACCAAATAGTCGATTTGGAAAGTGAGATAAATGGGAGAATTTTTCTGGTTTGGCTATTTTGACCTAGAATTTTCTCTTCAGTCATTCTCCTGAGTTTCACCTTTCTCTGAATAACCCTGTCAGGGTTATTCAGAGAGCGGTGAAGAGCAGGAGAATGACTGGAGAATGGAAAATTCTAGGTCAAAATAGCCAAACCAGAAAAATTCTCCCATTTAGGCTAGGGTCAGACTAGCGAATTTTTAATGTGCGTTTAGGCTCACTTAATCACGGTCGCACTAGCAGCAAATGACAGGCAATGACGGCCAATATACGAAGTACGGTCGCACGAAAATCCGGCTGCGCAACGCAAGTGGAAAATAAACGCATTTTTTCGAGAACGCAGAACCGCTAGTACGGACGTACAGAGTACGCGGCGTCCACTAGCCGCGTGTGTGCGTGATTTGGAGACGTCAGACCCTGCTCATGTCCGGCCAACATAACGTCCAGACGCCCAAAGTTTCCTCGTTTGGATGCGTAAAAAATCACGCACAAAAATGGGCATTGTATGACCGTTTTTGCGCATTCCGTGAAAAAATACGGCAATGCGTTCGGACACACTTTTTGACGGTCGCTGTGAAAAAGGCGTTAGTCTGACCCTAGCCTTATCTCACTTTCCAAATCGGCTATTTGGTCCAGACTGTTCTCTTTTCCTGCCATTCTCCTGGTTTTCACCTTTCTCTGAACAACCCTGAGAGACAGGTGAAAGCCAGGAGAACTGGCAGGAGAAGAGAAGTATCTAGACCAAATAGCTGATTTGGAAAGTGAGATAAATGGGAGAATTTTTCTGGTTTGGCTATTTTGACCTAGAATTTTCAATTCTCCAGTTATTCTCCTGCTTTTCACCGCTCTCTGAATAACCCTGTGAATGTTTAATCCCGAGGTGAAAAATAACATTGCTTTAGATGTTAAAAGCGGGCAATGAGGAAATTTTGTATTTTTTCACACAGCAGTTAAATGCAGCATATTAGGAAGTTTTAGGAGGGAAATTAACACTCACTCAGAACAGAAGCAGACACCCCACACCTTCATTCTACATAAAATGTATCAAATTGATTAGACCAGACTAAAACATCTGTTGTTGTTATGCCGTTTGAAAAAAAAGGTAATTTAGAAGTGAGAAGAATCTTTGCACGTACACATTAGTTTTTAATTCAATATCTAATAAACCGTTGCTTATAATATTCTGCAGTAAAGAGTCTCTTTATTTCTAGATTTTTTTAAACATTGTTTATACTTTTTTCAAAATTTCTTTTTTTTTCCGAACTCGAACCGAACACGCCCAAAAAGTTTGAAGTTCGCGAACTTTCGAACTGCCAAAGTTCGGGCCGAACTCCGAACCGACCAACCCGAACAGCTCATCCTTAATAGCGAGCAATGCTGAACAAGTCGTCTGGAGACACTGTTGCGCAAGAATGCCCATAGAATGGTACAACTATCTACTCGCTGCTCATCAAAGACCTAGAAGCTGCGTCACTAAAGAGTTAATCACATTTTTGTATGATTTTAGAAGATAAAAGAGTGCTTTAGAAAGTCTTGTGCAGCGTGTGAAGCGTAGCGAGGCATCTGGTGAAGGTATAGAAGAAGCGGATTAAACCGACGCCTGGTAGGGTGTATGGTGGCTTCTGGGCAAAGTGGCAAGTCTAATGAGCTGTGTGAAGACAACCAGAGAAATATTTTGCCGAGCTTAAAACTGATATTCTCTGGACCCTCACAGTCATGCGAGGAGGTGAACATAATTGCTTCTTTTGTTTTAATTGGATATGTAGCCCCAAAGATAGCATCCGCAGATGACATGTCGGCGTACAATGTAGCTCACAGCTGCGTGCATGTGGCAGTTGTAGTCGTTAGAAGACAAGAACATGTGAAAAGACATTGAAAAGCGCAAGGCGGCCCAAAAAAACATTAGCAGGGTCTCCTGGATATCACACATCCTTTCCATCCTGCAAAAAAAATCCTATGTCGTCGCAGCAACAAGCTATGACATTACAAATAGGCCAATGAAAAGCGTTTTTTGGAATCCCAAACTGTGACGATAGAAACGTTAAAAAAAGGTTACGATAACTAAATTGTTGCTTGTTTTTCAACAGGCTAAAAGAATTTTTAAAAAATGAGCCGGATTTTGGCACATTGATTGTGGGTGAGGTGATGGGAAAAATATTTCTGTACAGAAACCATTAAAGAATAAGAAAGGGAATAATCTGAGTCGTGTAATGCTGCCCGACAGTAAAATAAACGGTATGTTAGATATTTTCTTCACAAAGAAAACTGACGGAGATACTAGTGGCAACTCATTGTTATTTCAATTTCATCTTCAACTTTAGAAATGTGTAAAATGAGCAGAGGTGGGTGGATTTAACGAATAAGCTGCCAATTTCCTCCCTGCGACTGCACACAAAAAATGTCAAACGGTGGTATATTTAGGAACAGAAATCAGAGCAGAACAAAGACATGAAACATGATGAGCCTGGATCATATCACCTACATAAAGGCACTTTCAAATCAAGTAGGAAGGGATCGGTTTTGTGAAACAACATGTCCCTGTTAGGCGAACATGTGTTCGGGGATATTAAAAATATTAATATTGTAACAATGAACCAACTGAAACTGAGAACTTGTTCATACTATAAAACACATTAAATTATCACAGAATTTAATACTTTAAAGAGACACTCTAGGCATTGTGACCATTCAGCACAGTGTCTGGCTCCCCATGTGCTGATTGAGGCCGCTGGACAGGGTTGTGGGATTTGACCGGCCCAGAAAGCTGATGGTTATCTCCAGCGGATTTACTTTCCAGGCCAAAGGCCGTGAATGAACAGTAGGCCGGGAATGAATAACCAGTCAATGGACTCATATTGAGAGCTACTGGATTGTCTGGATGCTCCCTCGGGTACTATAGGGAAATAAAAAAAGGTAATGGGTAGGTCTTTGTGTTTATAGGTGTTGCGAGATTTACATCAGTAGAACTGTTCAAACTTAGGGGATTTATATAAAAACAGTGAAAGAGAAAAGAGCGATGAGAGAAAAGAAGCACAAGAGAGAAAGAGCAGGAGACGGAAAAAGAGCGAGAGGGAAAAAAGCAAGAGGGCAATAGTGAGAGCGTGAAAGACGGTACAGGTAGAGTCCCTTAGGTGCAGCTCGCAGCCTTAAAGGTGGCCTCCAACCTCCTTTTGGCCACGTGTAGTCCCCAGATCCAGCGTTGATGGTGCAAAGGGAAATCAAAAAACACCCTAGACCAGAAACTTTTAAATTATTTTCACTTTATTAGAATAAAGATAAAAATGGCCATATCACAAAAAAAATGGTACAAGGTCCAGAGACGCGTTTCGCCAGTAACCTGGCTTCATCAGTCAGTCAGGGTTGTGGGATTTGCAGAGTGAACAACATGTGCCATAGCGTATGAAGACTTTGATTGACATATTAAATTTAACATTTCAAATCGTATTCTGTCGCTCGTGACGCTTAATTGGCTGCATGAAAGAAATAGATTGCTGAACTATTATTTCTTAGCAGCACGGTGATTAGCAGTGTGGTGATTATGTCTTGACATAACTAGATGTTGTTTTGAAGTTGTTAGCAATTAAAACCTCAATTAAATACTTATTAACATAGAAAAATAAGCCCACATTGAAGCGCATTAAGTAATGAGCTATGTTTTAGCAGGAAGGTAGGAGGAGGGAGGACGAGGTCACGAATTTTGGATTCAGGCCATGTAGTCGAGCAGTACAGAAAACGTTTAGGGAAAAAGGACAGTTATCTGAGGCGTCTAGGACAAGTCCACAAAAAGGCAAAGACATTAAAGGAATACTCTACTCAAAAATCACCCCCCCCCCGTTTTTTTATCCTAACCTATCCCTATTCCCTTAATAAATCTTTATTTTTTTACTTGTAACTGTAATACTTACCCTAAAATCCTCTTCTTTCCAGCGCTGTTTTTTTTTTTTATACTCACCTCCCTCCTCTTCCGCTCCCGTCCTTCTTGCTGCGTCTTGGCTTCTGGTTTACGTGAGAAGCGCGCATGCGCGCCTCTCACATAAGCCAGCCAATCGGCAGGCTTCCTCCCGGCTCCCTCTGAGGATTAGTGTTGCGCGCAACAGGATGCGCGCAACACTAACCCTCAGAGGGAGCCGCCAGCTTCTGCGGTGAGTTAGAGACGTCATCATGCTGAAAGCGCGATGACGTCTCCTACTCGGCAAAAGTCGGCAGAAGCGGGAAATATGATTCCCGCTCTGCTGACTGACAGCTGGGAGGGCGGAGTAAACTTCTCCGCCTCTCTCAGCTGTTTTCAGCATTTTCAGCTGAACCGCTGAGCGGAGGGAGGGGGGACAGAGGGCAGGATACTCCGGGCATCATGACCACCTAAAATAGCTTAGGTGGTCATGTTGCCTAGAGTGTCCCTTTAACATACCTTGGAATATGCCATACCCAACCCTGGAACCTTATTCCTAGCTTTCTGACCCTTACCGGCCGGACTTCCTGTTCCATCCTTGCTGTAAGCTTTGTTTGTGTCTCTGTCATTGCAGTAGGATACTGTAAATTAACGGCTCCTATACGTTTGCTATAATTGCAATTATGTGGCCAGAATGCGAAGAATGAGCTATTCCATTCTCGCTCGTCCTTCTATTCTGGACCTTTTGTTTCTGAAAGAAATACTGGCTCTCAAAACCGGTGTTAATGGATTCTACTGTTGCTAAACCACTTAAAACATTAGGCTGCGGTCACACGAGTGCACTGAGTGACCCCTCATTCCTGCGCCTGGCGCAGCTTTCTGACAGCTTGAAGGGGAGGGCCACACGGTGTAATGTGAGTAATAGTATCACACGTTCAAAACCGCTGAAACCCTACCCATCAAAACATAGACCAGAGCATTTCATCCCTGATGGCACAGCGGGCATATTCCAAGATGACAATGCCAGGATTCATCAGGCTCAAATTGTGCAAGAGTGGTTCAGGGAGCACGAGACATCATTTTCACACATGGATTGGCCACCGCACAGTCCAGACCTTAACCCCATTGAGAATCTTTGGGATAATGTGCTGGAGAAGACTTTACGCAGCGCCGCGACTCTCCCATCATCAATACAAGATCTTGACCACAAATGAATGCCACTCTGGATGGATATAAATGCCGTGACATTACACGAGTTTATCGAAATGATGCCACGGCGAGTGCGTGCAGCAATCACAGCAAAAGGTGACACAACCAAATATTAGCGTGTTTTTTTTTTTTTTTTGGCCAGGCCGTGTGTTTACATATGCTGATTAATTTCATACTTGTTTACTGATATTGGTGTAAAAACTGTTTCTAAAAACAGAAAAGATAAAGACTAGCTCAGCATTTTACCTTCCACCTCGACCCACAAATACTAGAGCCGGCCTGGCATGAGGTCTGCGGTTTGAGGGTTTGGGAGTTGTCATGGGTTCTGAAGGGTGTAAGGGAGAGCTTTGAAAAATATATTTTTTCCCTAATTTATTATTTGTTTAACTAAGCTTGTGCCATAACTTTATTTAAAAAAAGACAAGCGATCCGCAGTGGGTCAGGAGCACGGAACTATAGTTTGGGGGGATACAAATAATGGACTTGCCCACAGGCACCTCGTGACCTTGCTACGCCTCTGCATGTAAGTATAATATATACCATTTAAAGCTAGATAACAAGAAAGAACAAAACAGCATATTGTGAGGTTGGTTATGTTAATTTTCTCATATAATCTGCTAACATTCATACTGTGTATAAAGGTACAGCTTGACATTCACCTTGGAAAATTACAAAGCCTTTGCGTCATTGTTTTAAAGCACATCAATCTGCGTCATAGAGAAACACACACTTTTATCAAGGTTGGTTGGTAAAAAAATCATGAATACGTTTGTTGTGGAAACAAAAAGTAACAATTCTATTTTTTACAAGCCAAGCTAGTGACCTTCTTCATATATTTGAGTCTCTTGTTACTGGATCATACATAAATTCGACAACAATTTTATATGGTAAAACCGAAAAACCACCAAAACCAACGGTACCGCTGCAAAAAACACACTGAACAGGCTGGAAAAAGCCGACGAGCCGACGATCACACCGCAGACCAGCTTCCGGAAAAAACAGACAAGCTGACGAACGGGGTAAAAAAAAAACAGTACCATTGAGACTAATGTCAGACGAACGCATTCTGAGCACACTGTACGTCCGTGCACAACTGATGTACTTTCTGACTGATGATACTGTAGACACCACACGGTCCGTTTTTATTTGACTGACTATTTTTTGACTGACTTTATTTTGACTGATGTACACGTAGATGGGAAATAAAATTAATATGTAAAATGAAAAAAATTGATACATGATATGAAAAAACATTTTGTCCGTCAAAAATGGTGGACGTCAAAAATGCAGTTCGTCTAACTACGTTCCATCACTCACACAAAGCTACGCGGACGTGGCACTCTGTGCGTCCGTCCTAGCGGTTTGACGTTCTTGCTTAAATTGTGTCCAGTGCCACGTGCGTTGTAAATCCACACTTCTGTGCGCACGTACTTCGTGTGTGGGTCCCTATTGATCATAATTTTATGCTACGACGGACTTTAAAATGTGCAGCAACACGGACGTGATCATTGCATTCATCTGACACGGGCCTGAAAGTGTCAAAATTTAAATGCTGTTTGGAAAGTAACTACTGAACAAAAATGCCTGGAATTTACATATAAGATCCAATGAATGATAATAAAAAGCGCTGTTACTGGAAAAAAAAAAGACACTTTAAAAAAAAATACAGAAAAAACATTTTGTTGAAAAAATCCTGAAAATTGCCTAAAAGATCCTAAAAGAGAATCACTAAATAAAGAGACTTTTTACTCCAGAATAAAATAATAAATGGTTTATTAGATATTGAATAAAGACGGGAATATTTTTAACATTGAAGCCTATGGGATTCGCCTGAATAAACCTGTCGAATGAAACCACCGAACAGCAGGGCAATTTGGCAACTTTTCTCTGCTGTTCGGTGTCTCTGAATAGATTAACCATTGCTTCTCTATGGGGGATTTCACTACCGTCAAACAGGCACCGTACTTGCTGGCAGTTCGCCAAATTATGGGAAACTGCCTGCTCTCTGAATAGCCGAATGGCCCCGAAATGTCACCGTACGGGGAAATTCCCTGTTCCGTGACATTTCGGGGCCAGATCGGCTCTCTCAGAATAACCCCTCTTGTCTCATTCACAACACACTCAGAGTGTACCTCATCTCATTGCAAGCCGAGTGCCTCAAAGTGGGGTGACACGAGACCAGGATCATGTAACATCATAGTGAATGATGTTTGTAAAGTTATGCAACCATGATTGGTTTGATGTAGGGTAGCCATGTGCACGGAATTGGTCAATCAAAGAATAATCTTATGCCAGTAGGCCAGACCGGATCATGTAACATTGTAGTCAAGCAATCGGCCATGATTCCTCCCTATCAATGTGTACAGAGTGAACCAATGTCTCGGTTATTGTTATTGGTTCACTGATCTGGTGGAAGTGGAATAATCCATTTTCATTGGACGCATCCATGTGTATATGCTTTTCATAGTTCTGTAGGGGAACAATGCACATCATGAGAAATATTCAAGAATAAATCCTGATTTCTATTGCAAAAGCTAAATATTGTATAAATAGGTAGATGTCTAGGATTCCCTTTTGGCGTCTAGGTGGAACCGCTGAGTACTGTTGTTTGTAGTTCTTGCAAACAGCAGCGAAAAATCACTGTTGGTGGAACTACGGTAAACATCGGCGCTCCAAAGATGGAAAAACCTACTCCGGCAGAGAGTAGAGCAAGAGCTGCATTCTTGTATTTGGTTCCCTAATCGTTCTCTGACAATAACAAAAACACGTTAAACACGTCCTAGAAAACAAAAGTATATGTTGCATAAAACACAGTTGGATCTGCCAGACGAAGGTTGCAGTGATTTGGCATTTTGCTTTGGAAACTCTGGGTGAAAAACAAAGGCGAAAAAACTTCAGCTGTGAGAAGAGCTGAAACAAAAACATACGCATAAATTAAATCTCTAGACAAGGTAATATTATCGGGTAATTATGCTTTATAATACTTTGTTTTGCATATCAAAGGGAATCAGTTGCTCATGTCAAGATCTTACGTGTGGTAAAAAGGCTGCGGTAATAGTACGCAGCGAATACTTAAGACGGTTGCAATTATAGAAGGCTAAAAGAAAAAAAACAATAAAAAGACAAAATGCAGGAGAGAAACATGAAACTAATGTGTGCTTACACCTGGAGAAACCCACGGAAGCGTGAAATACAATTTTGTGTTCCTGCTCACCAGTGTGACACTTTAAAGAAGGATTTGTTTTGTACATATAAAACAAAACTAACGCATGAAAATGCATGGAAATAATATATGAAGGCCATATGAATAATAATAAAAAGGGTCTGTTATAATAAAAAAAATAGGAATCAAAAATTTCACCGTAAAAATCTAGAAAGATGCCTTAAAAAATTAATTAATAAAAATACTTTTTGCTGCAAATGTTACATAGTTACATAGGCTGAAAAAAGAAATGCGTCCATCGAGTTCAGCCTTTCACACATCACTTACTGCTGTTGATCCAAAAGAAGGCAAAAAACCCAGTCTGAAGCGCTCGCCAATATGTAAGATACTGGGGAAAAATTCCTTCTTCACCCCAGAATGGCGTCAGATTTCTCCTTGGATCAAGAAGCTTTTACCCGCTTATTAAATATTATCAAGGCTGTTTTTCAGGGGTTACTCACGGGTACTCAGTACCGGCACCTCACCACCAGCCCGAACTAACAGGAGAGAGCATGATGCTCCTCCCTCCTCCTGCATGACGCCTTACCCCCAACCTCCCCAGCAGTTCCAGACAGTGTATGCCGCACCCTGGAAGGTGAGAAGGTGGAAATTTAGGTCCTGGCTGCATTGCTCTGCAAGGACTCATTGACAGGCAGACTTCAGAACAAAGAAAAAAACTGCTGCTGCTGCTTCCAAATACACTTCAAAACAGCATTTAAAAATATCAGCTCTGGCAGCACAGGTATGTTCACCTGGTCCTGCTGTTACCACCATGTGGGGGTGTTCTCAAGGTCAAACATCCTCTCATTGGAGTCCTCCAATATAATTCAAACAGTACTTGATGGATAGTGGAGTTTCATTGCTGTGGAGCTCATACACACTGCGCATTACTGTGAGTTTCATTGCTTTGGAGCTCATACACACTGCGCAAAACTGAGTTTCATTGCTGTGGAGCTCATACACACTGCATTACTGTGAGTTTCATTGATTTGGAGCTCATACACACTGCGCATTACTGTGAGTTTCATTGCTGTGGAGCTCATACATACTGCACATTACTGTGAGTTTCATTGCTGTGGAGCTCACAAATGCTAGGGGATTATCCACTCAGTGCCAGTGTTGCAAACAAAAAAAACAGCTAACTGCACTGCAATACAGATTTTTCTTGCAACGGAGGCACTTAGTAGATAACCCCTATAGGGTTACAACAATAGTTGTAGTTCATTTAAAGGAACACAGTATTAAAAAATATGTTTCCCTTTTACAGTGTCTTCCTTTAAGTGAGCTACAACTATAAGCTACAATAAAAAGGGGGATTCTTTTTACATTGAAAGCTATGGGATTCGTCTGTTTAAACTTGTCGAATGAAAGCAACGAAAATCTGGGCATGTCGCCAACTTTTCGCTGCTGTTTGGCGTTCTCTGAATAGATTAATCATTACTTCTCTGTGGGAAATTTCACTGCCGCTGAATCGCACCATATTTCACTGGTAATTTACCAATATTTGACGAATTGCCAGCATTATGAATAGCCATATTGACACAAAATTGCAGTGAAATTCACCATTCGGTGCAATTCGGTGGCAAGTTCACTTTGATTAACCCCTTATGAGTCGCCGATGACCTATGTTTTTAGCCTCAGCAATATAGGCTCGTGGGTTGTCCCAGTGATACTTGGTGGTGATGATGGTCAGCATCCGACCTCTTAATGGTGCTCCTAATTACTGGTAGTATAAAGGCTCCCGATGGTAGGCACACTGATCCTTGTGGTACAGGGCTAAAAATCCAAGGATGCAGAAGTTGGAATGTATAAAAGAGCAGGTATTGGAATGGATAAAAGGCAGGGTGCTAGAACAAATAGGTACTTGGCAAAAAAAATAGGACAACATAGATTTTAATGATAACACATGGGGATAAAAAACTGTAAAAGAAAAATAAATCAAAGGTCCAAAAAAGGTGTACAAGTAAGAAGATAAATACCAAAATATCCCATCAATAAGTCTCACACAAGTCCAAGGAGTTACTGATACGAGTTGTGGCTTGTAAAAGCCGTCATCATCATCAGTCAGTATTTAACACAAATAATAAGGACATGTATTAGCCCAGTACTATGGTAAAGCACCAACTTGTGGTATAACTCTACTTCTCAGTTATTCCACTGCAAAAGTAAAGTATTTTGCATTGCTTGCATCACATTTGTCTCTCCCTTTAGAGCCTTCAAAGTAAAATGTCAAGCAATTCTCAAGGCATTTGTCAGAAATTGACAAGATCTTTTCTCTCCAGACAAATGGAACTGTATGAAACCCTCTTTGCACAAGTGTCTACAAAATAAGCATAAACCACAAGAGTTTTTAATCACTAACCAACATGGGTTTAAAACCTGAAAAAAGAAATCGGAATATACTAAGCAGTGCATAATAAACAAATGAAGAATATTATAAATATGTTCGACAGTGAGCAAAATATTACAGTTTGTTCACCACCTGTTATCTGCAATTACAAAATCAGGAAGATTTCGAAAGCTGGAATTTCTCGGAGTCTTCTGAGTTTGATTTTTACTTCCCGATGCTCTGGACCGGTCCTCCTACACTCCGCTGCTCCTGTGCAGGAACATGCTGGGAGACTCTGTGCAGCATGTCACATGCTGGAGCTGCACAGAGTCAATGAGACACATGCTGCCTCTGCACCGCATGCCACTCGCAAACCGCTGTACGGCATCTCCAAGTGTGTATTTTGCTAGTGCTGAAGCAGCCTTTGTCTCGCACCTCCCATGCCTCATCCTCCCTGGATTCGGAATCCTAGCCAGATTCTGAAATCCAGAAGAATCCAAAATCTGGGTCCCAAACATTCTGGATAATAGGTGCCCAATCTGTATATTGTAATACGTGACAAACTAGGTTACATTGGGTTATGAGTATTTCTGACCAGTATATTGACTGAATGGCCTAATAAATAAAATGATGGAATTATTCATTAACCATCATTGTGACACCACTGTTCCCCATAGTTGCAAGCAACAGTAAAAATCACCTGTGTTGCCACAATGGCGAGAGTCAACTTTCCGGAAAAGCTAAATTTCACAAAGACAACGTTTAGGCTGGACACAAGCCGAATTCTTTAGAAAGGCTGCTACACAGTCAAAAGGTTGACATAAAACTCTAAATAAATGCCATGCTTGGATTTGAAAAGCTTGGAATCCTCTTCGTTTTCTGCAATTGCTACCCAAGTTTGGCCCCTCCTGGTTGGACTGCACTCAGAGCTAAGATTATCCCTGAGTGTATTTACTTATACATATTGACAAAAGCACAGAGTCTTGCAATTTTTAAAGCCCCAAGATGGCGTCTTCCACAACACACGTTTAAAAACCCTAACATATCTTGCAACTGCTTCATTGTCAACTGATGTGTCTGGATTTTCAGACCCTGTCCTTCCAGAGCGGGTTTTTCCTCACTGTCCCGGTGATGTGGATTTCATGCTGATGATATGCCAGGAGTTGGAGCACCACCATATGGACAAGCCCCCTGCAAGGAGTTATATGTCTACTGGTTTTTAAAGCCATGCTCTAAAACAGCACAAAGCTTCTGTTAGCCGGTCAATGCAATCCATGGATGATTTACTATGGGTTGTAAAAATCATAGAAGGACCAGGCACTCAAGCGCAGATCCAAACAGGAGCGTTTTATGAAGAATATAATTCACGCGTCATTTTGGCCCCAATTGGATCATTTCTTAAGTCTTCACGTCTACTAAGGACGATGTGATCAATGTCAACCTTTTACGTCTGGCGTTCTATGTCCACTATATTATCTATAAACCTCTCCACTGAACTGCCTTTGGATTCTGAGCACAGCTGGATCATTCTTCTACACGTTCGGACTCAATGTACACAAATTGTGTTTCTTCCCCCAATTCTTGTGCCTGAGTTTAGGATGATGTGCTTCTGTAAGATTGGGATTTGGGATTTACATAAAATATTGTTGCAGATAATGTTCAAATCCAAAATGTTTAATCTTAGCTCTTGGATATAATGCATCGTTATTCTGTACACAAGGCTATCCAAAACCAAATCTTCAAGTTAACTAAACACATAAAATCTACTATACAATTATAGGAGAACAAATATTAGCATTTGGACCATTCCAACACTTTAAAGGCTTAATAAGATTACGCCTCGGAATACAGAGTAGTGGAAATGCTGATGTTAGAGAGCCGGACCACCCCAAGCACCTTTGGGACAACAGCCAAATTGTGACTGGGGAGTAATTGCAATAAAATGTTTTTCCACTGCAGACCTGGGGAGAGGTACAAACTGACTGGTGCTCACTTCTCTTGAGCAAAGTCCACAAAGTTGCAGGTCCATTATGCCAATCAGTGGTTGGTCTTGTTCAGAATTAGGGATGAGTCGAACACCCCCGTGTTCGGTTCGCATTCGAACTTGAACAATTTCAAAAGTTCGAGTTCAGACGCGAACACGATCCGAACTCAATGCAAGTCATGGGGACTCGAACATTCGATTTTTAGAGTGCCCTGCAAGAGGGTATATATGCAAGATATTTGCCATAAAAGGTGTATGGGGGTCCGGGTAGTGTCCTGGGGGACAGGAAAGAAAGTTTAAAAAAAGACGTTTTTAAAGGAACAGTAATTTTTCCATGAAATAAAGGTTAAGAATAACAACAAAAAATTCCTTCAAATATCGTGCCTAGGAGGTCCCCATTACCTGCCCGTGAAGTGGGGGATTTGTCGGATGTATAGAAACATTTAAAAAGAAAAAAATTATATTTCAAATGACGGTAAATGTTTTTCCTTTAATCTATTCATAAACAACTGCTTGGGGCAGCAGCCTGTTTGAAAAGAGGAGATGTTTTAGGACATGCAGAACAAGTTTAGTGATTTTTTTGGCCAAATTATGGTGAAAGTTATGCAGGCTTTGGATGAAAGTAACAACAGGTGCCTTAAAATTGGACCTTTGGTGGCAGCTATTGCCTTCACACCGTAACCCCTCTGAGGTATTGTGGAAGAGTGCAGGGGTGGACTCTGCATTCAAATATTAAAATGATTGAATTCTGGTACACGCGTCAGGGCAATCAAATATTGGGCCTTTGGTGCCAGCTAGTGCCTTCACACCGTAACCCCTCTGAGGTATTGTGGAAGAGTGCAGTGGTGGAGGTTTTGGGAATGCAGAAGAGATCTCCGATCTATTCAGTTACATCAGCATCAGAGGAGTGATAGCTGTTGATCCAGGACGGATTCATTTTTATAAATGTCAGCCGGTCTACAGAGTCGGTGGACAGACGCACTCTTTTGTCTGTGACAAAACCTCCAGCGGCACTGAACGTCCTTTCAGAAAGCACGCTGGATGAAGGGCAACCTAGTAGCTCTGGCCAAGTTCTGGCCAGTGATCCAATCTCAACACCCAGTAAGCCAGTGGATCATCTGCTGTAAAGGTATCCAGGTCTGCCCTTGCCCCTAGATAGTCTTGCACCATATGGTGAAGACGCTGGCAATGGGTGCCTACATCTGACGTCCCTGGGCGTTGTGGACTAAAAAAATTGGAAAAGGCATCAGTCAAGCAGCCCCCTTCACCGCTCTTCCTCTGATAAACAGCAGCCTCAGAAGCACCTGTGTCATCAGTTGGTAACCTACCAGTGTCTGTAAAGGTGTTACACAAGTGTCGCTTTAGAGTGTCCTCAAGTTGTTTCTTTCATCCTGTGCTCTCTCTGTGAGGGCAGGATGAGCTCTGCAACCTTACCCTTGTATCGTGGATCAAGCAGGGTAGCCAACCAGTAATGATCCCTCTCTTTGATAGCACAAATCCTGGGGTCCTTTAGCAGGCTTTGCAGGATAAGGGAGCCCATGCAGCCAGCATAGGTTGGAGGTGGCATTAGCTTCAGAGTGTTCCTGGTCGCTGAGGATGACCATTTCATGCACTACCTCCTCCCAGCCACGTACTAGTCCTTGGGTTTCTGGGGACACAAAATCCTCCCTTGAGGAATCCCCACCTTCAATGCCCCCACAACTTAAATATTCCTCCTCCTCCTCCTCATCATCCTCCTGTCTGATCTGAGGACCCGCAGGAATGCTGTCTGCGAACAGACTGGGGCCTTGAGAGCTAGGGAAGTCCTCCTCTTCCTCCCGCTGTTCTGCCTCTAGTGCCACATCTATAATTCCCTGCAGAGTGCGCTCCAGCAGGAAAACTAAAGGAATTGTGTCACTGATGCATGCACGGTCCCTGCTCACCATCCTCGTTGCCTCCTCAAATGATGACAGTACAGTGCATGCATCCTTGATCATCAGCCACTGCGGGGGGGGACCAAGTTGACCTGAACCTGTCCTTGTGCCATACTCACACAGGTACTCATTGATGGCCCTCTGCTGCTTGTGCAGACGCTGCAGCATTGCCAATGTCGAATTCCACCTGGTGGGCATGTCACAGATCAGACGGTTTGTGGGAAGGTGGAATTCTTTTTGAATTTCTGCCAGGCGAACACTTGCTGTAAATGACCATCTGAAGTGGCTGCAGACTTTTCTGGTCTGGCTGAGAAGCTCTGCCAGCCCTGGGTACCTGGTTAGGAAATTCTGTACCACCAGATTTAGGACGTGTGCTAGGCATGGTACATGTGTCAACTTACCCAGGCGTAGGGCGGAGAGAAGGTTACTGCCATTATCACAAACGACCATTCCCAGCTCAAGCTGGCGTGGTGTTAACCATCTCTGCGCCTGCCCCTGCAGAGCTGACAGAATTTCTGGCCGGGTGTGGCTCCTGTCCCCTAAACAAACCAGCTCAAGCACAGTATGGCATCTTTTTGCTTGAGCCATTGCGTAGCCCCTGCCACGCGTCGATTTAACTGCCACTACGCCAGAGACAGAGGAGGAGGAAGAGGAAGAGGTGGTGGAGCAAACAGACCTCATATAAGCAGCTTTCTGGAGGCGTGGTGGATGAGCAAGCTCCAGCACAGAGCCCCGTCCTGGATCCCTCCCAGCTGCAAGCAGAGATACCCAGTGTGCCATGAAGGAAATGTAACGGCCCTGTCCATGCTTGCTGGACCACGTGTCTAAAGTAATGTGCACCTTGCTGCTGACTGCCTTTCCCAATGACTCCATAACATTGTCTTCCACGTGCTGGTATAGTGCTGGAATGGCCTTCCGTGAAAAGAAATGGCGTTTTGGAACCTGCCACTGTGGTACAGCACATTCGGCAAATTCACAGAAGGAAGCAGAGTCCACCAGCTGGAAAGGCAGCAGCTGTAATACGAGTAATTTTGCCAAGCTGGCATTTAGACGTTGTGCATGTGGATGGTTGGGACAATATTTTTTCTTCCGCTGCAGCAGCTGGGGCAAAGAAATCTGACTGCATAAATCTGCAGCTGATGGGATGCTGGCAGATTCAGAGGAAGGATGTGGTACACCCATTAATGTAGCATCATCCCTGTCAGTAGAGGTTGTAGGCAATGACAGGGCAGGACATATAGTGGGGGGAGAGACAGGTGAGGAGGAGGACCTATGCAAAGTGTTGTGCCAACGGCATGCGTGGCAGGTGGTCATATGTCGCCTCAAGCACGTGGTACCCAAGTGTTTGATCTCTTTCCCCACGCTTGATCTTCTTCCGACATAGCTTACAAATAGCAACGCTGCAGTCTGCTGCACATGTCGTGAAGAACTCCCAGACAGCAGAGATCCTGGACGTGTGCTGCGAGACAACAGCGCTCTGCACCTGAGCAGCTCTGACATCTGATGCCTTGGACTGGCTATGGTTGCTCATAGAGGACGTTGTGCCTCGTTTTTGTTGTGCCTCCTCCTCCTCACTTGACTCCTCTGGTCGATCTGGCACCCAGGTGGAGTGAGTGACCTCATCATCATTGTTATCACCCCCTATCTCTTCGTCACTGGAGTCAACCTCGCAATATGCTGCAGCTGCTGGGGGAACATGAGTGCCAGTTCTTTGTGTGTCACTGGCACCCCCTCCCTGTAGAATGATTATACTCCCTTTCTCAACCTCAGAGTTTGAATCAGAGCACTGGAGTTGCTGCGCATCCTCATGCAGCACATCACTGTCACTGTAGTCAAACAATTAAGATGACTCCTTGTATGATAGTGAGGCTACGGCAGGAGTAGCTGTGGACATGGAGGCTGAATTAGATGTTTTGGCAGCTGAGGTGGACTGTAAACCACTACAAACCTGGCTGGCAGAGGACTCAGAGGATGAGGATGGCCTGGTTAGCCAATCCTGAAAATCTTCTGTATGTTGCTGCTGCTTAAGACGGCCAGCACCAGTTAGAAACAAGGACAAGCGTGCCCCTGCAGAGGATACACCACGTCCACGATGACCAGGGTCACAGCCTTCCAACACAGAGGCTGCTTGTCCTCTTATCGTTGTCTGGGAGCATCTGCCTGTCTTTTTTGGTCTTTCTGACATGGTGAGTGATATATAGATTAAAGATATACAGATTTTGCAGAACAATGCTATACGTCAGTGATACAGCCTGGTTGATAGCTGGCAACACCCAGATTCTACTCTGAATAGATAAACAGATGAACTCTGATTAAACTGTGTTATTGTATGGTATCTAGAATTAGATTAAAGATATACAGATTTTGCAGATCAATGCTATACGTCAGTGATACAGCCTGGCTGACAGCTGGCAACATCCAGATTCTACTCTGAATAGATAAACAGATGAATTCTGATTAAACTGTGTTATTGTATGTTATCTAGAATTAGATTAACGATATACTGATTTTGCAGAACAATGCTATAACTCAGTGATACAGCCTGATAGCCTGGCAACAGCTGGCAGTGCCAACACACAGATTACAATTCCCAGATATCTGCTAGAAGTATGTGAGACCCCAATAGCTGGCAGTGAGAAGACACAGATTACAATTCACAGATATCTGATAGACGTCTGTGAGACCCCAATAGCTGGCAGTGAGAAGACACAGATTACAATTCCCAGATATCTTCTAGAAGTCTGTGAGACCCCAATAGCTGGCAGTGAGAAGACACAGATTACAATTCCCAGATAATTATCTGCTAGAAGAAAGTGAGACCCCAATAGCTGACAGTGAGAAGACACAGATTACAATTCACAGAAATCTTCTAGACGTCTGTGAGACACACTGATAGTACAATCTCATCTCACTCCTGCAAAATAAAACACATGCTGGGGCTGCGGGGAAGCCTTATATAGTGTGCTGCGGGACTTAGCTCAGTGAGCCCATGATTGGGCAAAATTTGCCCAATCAGGACTCTGAGCCTTGTTTGGCATAGTCTTGCACCTGTCTTGCACCTGACCTATGGTCAGGTGCAAGGCTGTAGCCAATTACAAGCTTCAGGCCAGTGGAAAAGTGCATTGAGGTCCATTGTGGTGCATTGTGGGCGAACACGCGGCGAACACGCGGAAATGTTCGATGTTCGCCGAACGGGCAATGTTCAATTCGAACTCATGTTCGGGTCGAACCGCCAGCCCATCCCTATTCAGAATTTAAACAGAATGACCAATTTAGCTATTTTTATATTTTTTCAAAACAAACAACTAATATTGATGTCCATAATATGGTATTGCTTGACAGAACATATTTGTAGAGGTTATATATATATATTTAAACCGTAGGATTATCTCTGGAAACTCAGCCCCAATCTAGTATAGCAGAAAAAATAAGCAAATATCTGGTGACTGCAGTGGCCGTGGTCTGCCAGTGGACAACAATGAATCTTCTTTGTTGTCCATTGTAAGATCAGTGATGTAGCGGTTAGATCCAGGGATGATCCCCTCTTAAACATCCCACAAGCAACCACATTCTCGCCGACCCATTGTCCTATCCCCTACCCCTATCACTCGAGGAGTCCACATCTGGATGAACATACAGTGAGTGTTCTCTACAAGTCTGTAGCTTTTCTTTTTCTTTTTAACTAAATTTTTCAAGCACAAATAACATAAGTGTTAACCACAAAGATTAGGCCCCTCCAAACCACTGACACCATTGTGCCGGTGCATGATGACTAATTTTCAGGCATCCGCGCAGCAGAGCCGGGAGAGTGCATGAAGGGGAGGGGGAGTTCTTTGGACCCTTCCCCCCCCCCTGGTCGGTAAAGGCCACAAAAATAAAAGAGGCATTTCGGGAAAGTTCACATTCTGACCTTTCCAGCGATGCCTCTCTTAACCCCTTATCTGCCAGTCCCTCGATCCAGGGGCGGATCACGTAATTCTCCCGGCATTGGTTGACATCTTGGATGTCAGGCCAGTCTCTGGGGCCACCCCTGCCCACTGACGTCATCACACTTGGGCACGATGAACTCAGTAAAGGTATTACCCTCTAGTTGCCCAGGGATTTCCCTATGGAAATCCCGATGGTTGAGATTGGGTGATACAAAGATCATAACAAAAACCTGTCAGTGGCAGCTAGAGGGTGATGTTTGGTGTTGTTGGAAAGACCAGAGCATGGCCTTTCCAATGATACCAAACATGACCAGATTATGTGTAGAAATAAAATAGATATTAAATAAATATTTAAACAAAACAAAATTAATTTAGAATGCAGCACTATTGTTCACTTTTCAATTATAATGTGAACAATGATGCTGCACTAACTCACCTTCTCATTTCATTTCCCACAAAGAAAAATATAGGTTGTTTTCAGTTTTAGCTAAAATCGTGTATTTTCTCAGAACAATACAGTAACAGGTTCCCATTTCTAATTTGTTTACCAAGTGTACCCCATAGAATATATAACCACAAAGGTTCAGATGATAAAATGTGACTAATAGCACAGGCTGTAAATGATTGAAATCTGAATGGAAATTCACATATTTTTAGAATTGTTTGTTATAGCATTCTAACAGGACATGACGTATATATATAATAATGATATATTATGAATCTGCAGAGTCTGCTGAAAATAAGGATATAAAATTCTCCTCTATGTCCTACAATTAAACATAACTTCAAATCGCGTTTAAACACGATGAGCACAAAACGGTCAAAATGAGCTCAGCACTCAGAGGTGAAATGAGGGCTGGCCTGTCAAAGGCCACGGCAGGGAGTGTCCACTGTCCAACGTGGACCTTGACCAGGCTGGCCCGGGGCTTTTTTCTGTCGGTACGCATGTATGCATAGCATGGCCTTTCCAATGATACGAAACAAGACCAGATTCCATATAGTAAATATAAAATGTTTCATGTAAAAATAAAAATATAAAATCCTTTTTTTAATTATTTTTTATTTTTTTTCTCTAATGCAGCACTATTGTTCACTCTTCAATTATAAAGTGAACAATGATGCTGCACTGTGGAGCTCTGTGATACAGTAATGTGCAGTGTGTATGAGTGTGAGTTTTACTGCTGTGGAGCTCTTTGATCCGCTCATACATGCCACGTGTTTGTTATTTTTTTTGGGGGGGGGGGGGCAGCATTTCATCCTTGGCTCCAGACAGCACAGTGGCTTGGGCCGGCTCTGGGTGAAATGGCTCAGAAATGAAGGGGTTAAACTAGTATAATCCAAGAAAAAGTTAATTATATAAACACACATGACATACTATGGAAGTGAATTTGTTATTTGTAAGATTACTGACCATCTCAGTCTTAACACTGGAGATGTAGCGTAAGTCAAACAATTGCACTGATGGTAGGAGTACATAAATCCCTGTTTCCACGAAAAGCCTATTGGGACCATTTTGTAGCACATTAACTGACTCGTTCACAGATACATCAATAAATCGCCAGCACTTAGCACTGCGGTGCGCACAGCCAGAGGATTTTCCTCTAGATGCAAGCCTGAGCGATCAGCCTGAGCGCGTGCATGTCACAGAACAATAAAAGACATCGTAAAATGGAAAACAAAGCTTTCGAACACGAATATTGTAGAAATAAATTACGGGAGTTGGACAAAACTTCCCTTTTCCAGCAAAGACCAGAAACCAGAGAGAACAAAGATTTCTCGTCGGGAGAGGAAATTAATGTTCAGAGGGTCATGTAACATTAATCAAAATATACAGCAGGCAGGAAAATCATCTACATATCCCTCGTGTTCATATAATAAATAGCTTCTGCCGACCAAGCATCACCATGGAAATGCTTGTGTAAACATCGCTGTTCTCATTAGTAGCGTTCGTGTTCTAGAAATTGACATCTTTACAACTTGTATGAAAGGTTACAGAAACAACACATAATGGGCTATATCACAAAGTTAATGCAAGAATGGGGACGCCGACAGGGAAAATCTGCGCCTGCAGGTATCCCCACAGCATCCCTATTTTAGCGTTAGGTGCCAATTCAACAGCCTGCCCGGAATGCAGTCCCAGCAGCCAACCCAGGAAAGGCCGCACTGACACTGAGTTTGTCAACATGTGGCTCCTGCATTGCCTTTTTTGGAGTATTCTGTGTTTTGTGACAAACCAGTGCTCCGCTCCAGGCATCCGAGAACCCAACCTGGGTGTTCTGGCTACCCCAAGAAGCCTCAGGTCGATGTACCCCATCCCACCTGACAAGGCCTCCTCAAAAGGAAGTCAC
This sequence comes from Leptobrachium leishanense, assembly GCA_009667805.1. Taxonomy (NCBI): domain Eukaryota; kingdom Metazoa; phylum Chordata; class Amphibia; order Anura; family Megophryidae; genus Leptobrachium; species Leptobrachium leishanense. The sequence goes on along the minus strand of CM019069.1, from coordinate 133,832,471 downwards.
TCCCCACTCCCAGTGCATCAACATTGAAGTCTCATTGTTCTTTGGAGTCTCTCTTTATTTGGCCTGTCTGCCTTGCAATCCACCGTGTATCCAGCCTAGTTGCAACCCACCCTGTACCATGCCAGCCTTGCTACTCCCCCCATGTATCCAGCCAGCCTTGCTACCTCCACCGTGTATCCAGCCTAGTCTACACCTGTGTCCTCTGACTCTAGTTCCCTTCTGTGAACCTCCTTGTGTCCTATGTGTTCGCTGCTCGCTGGCCGACTGCCGAGTGAAGTACTGTCCGATAGCGGCCGCGGGTCAAGGACGCAAGCGGGGCGCAGTGTGATGACGCGGCACCCGCCAAGTTTAAAATGAGAAGCCTGAGCTCTGGTTCCTTGCCCTGATGTGGTTTTCACTCCTTTTCAGTGCGTTCATTGTATTTATTTATCAGATAACCTATGTAGGACTTCTGGCTTGGCTTACGATTTCTCCTGGCTGTTAACCCCTTGGCTTCTGACTGACAACCTGCTCTGGTATAATGACCCCTGGCATTTGGCTTATGGCCCGCTCTGGCATTACGACCTCTGCTATCTGGTTCACATGTATTCAGGTATTAACCCCTGGTGTCTGTTGTTTTGTTTGCGTATTCCTCTGGTATGTCCTGTGTTCGGAAATAAGTAGAGTTACTGGCCACTTCAAGGACCGGCAGTGTAGTATAGCTTGTCTGCATAGAGGGATTAGACATTAGATATAGAGGGTATGTGACAGTTTCTGTCTGTGTCCAGCCCGCTTCCTATCTTGGCCTTGCCTATCCTTGCCTCTACCTCAGTTCTGTATTTTGTGAGTCTCCTTGTGGCCTCTGTATTCTATTTCTACCTGTGTCTAGCTCTCTTCCTGTCTTGCCCCTTTGTCTCCGTCTTGTTTTTTGTGTCTCTCCTGTCCAGCCATATTCCTGCCCCATCCACTCATCCTCAGCCCGGTCTCCAGTCTTATGATTATCCAATAAAACCCCTGTTATTGTTAAGAACCTGTCTGACTCTAGTTGTATTGCTGCATACTGGACTTATACCTGCAAACCCTGCACACACCTAACAGGTCAAGAGGAGAACTTAGGATCAAGTGGTCTTAAGGTTAAAAGAGACATTCAGGGTTATCCAAAGAGATCCGAATTGCTTGAGAAAGGTAACCGAACGCTGAAAATCAGCGTTCGGTTACCTTTCCTGGCCATTCGGCTATCCAGAGAGCAGGCAATTCACCAAATCCTGGCGAATTGCCTGAATATACGGTGCCTGTTCGGTGCCTGTTCGAGGGCAGTGAAATCCCCATAGAGAAGCACTGCTTCGGCTATTCAGAGAACACAAACCAGCAGTGAAAGGTTCCCCTAATGCCCTGCCATTCGGTGGTTTAATTCGGCAAATTTATTCAGGAGAATCCCATAGGCTCCAATGTTAAAAATATTCCCGTTTTAATTCAATATCTAATAAATCGTTCATTATAAAATTCTGCAGCAAAAAGTCTCTTTATTTATAAATTTTTTAGGATACTTTAAGCATTTTTCTGATTTTTTTTTTAAAAGTCCGATTTTTTTTTTTTTTTTTTTTTCAGTTTACTTATTTTTTTTGTAACAGCCCTCTTTATTATCATTCTCTGGACCTCCTGTGAAAATTTCAGACATTTTCGCTCAGTAGTTTCTTTGCAAACAGCGTTTCTTTTTCCCAGATTCATACAAATGGTTTTGCTAATTTATTCACTGCCTCCTCTACGTCACAGCTGCTTCGGCTCTGTGTGATTCGGCTCCTGTTCGGCTCATGTTCGGCTTTTTCGAAGGTTAATCCAGATGTTTTTGCTTGTTTTCAGCGTGCATTCGGTTAGTTTTCGTCAGGTTTGCGGCAGCTTTTCCCTGCAATTCGGGGACCCTGTGGTGCTTGCTGAATACACCGCAGGGTCACCGAAATGCAATCGGCAAAAGGAACCGAATTGAAGAGAACGAAAAGTCACCGAACGTGCGGTGACTTTTCGAATCTCTTTGGATAACCCTGATAGACTAAGGCTTAGAAGCCTTCAAGGAGCAGAGGTTTGGAACTTTATCTTCAATCCACCTCATGCATGCTTGGCTTGGACGTCCCTCACACTAATTATAAAATTGCATGTTAGTAACTGATTGCATCCTTTTCCAATGTATGGCAAGCATCTTACACCTTTATATCTAGTCTACTTTTATTCTTAGTGGCACGCGTAAAAGATGAGTCGGTCGAATAGGTTTTTACAAAGGGAACAGAATGGATCCTTTACAACTTGCATTTAATGTTTTCAGACAACATTTGCCATGAGTCAACTGCCCAGTCCCTGGAAATTAGCTCCAGATACATCCTTTACTAACTTTAAAAGGTAACTCAGCTATACAACACAACAAATGTTTTTTATTTTGTTTTGGTGGTTTTTGTTTTCCTTGAGGAGGAATTGCCTAATAGCAAATTACTTTATTGTGATAAAATATGTTTGCAATGTAGGCTCATGCATAGCGTCAGTTGGAACTACATCCAATCAATAAAGTTGCAGATAATAATTATTATTAATAATAATTATTACTACTATCACTAGTGGTTGGTTAAGGACAAAAAAAGTTATTGTGTAGCTGTATTTTATTTTTTTATAATTATTACAATTTTGGAATTCCTCCTGTGCCCTGATTGATGGTTGCCTGTTAAAGATCTTGAGATCAAGAAAGGTTGGCAAATTCTTCAGCCTTTTCTGACAAATTGTCCCAATGGATGCCATTTTTTATATGCTCAGTTTGCTCCCAGAAAGTGATTGTGATGTCACTCATTCACTTTGCATTGGGACAGGAAGGAGTGCTGCCCTAAGTGTTGATCACAAGAAAAAACTAAAATACAATGCCGGTGTGAGTTTAGGTTCAACTCAGCAGAAGTGAGGCTTCAAATTACTCCTGAATGGGGTAAGATCAAACGTTCATTAAGATTTGATTGTATGCTTGTCATACCTGTCCATAGTAGACATGACCTATGCTATCAAGCATGAAGTCCCTCAAGTCGCTCCACACCTACTGTTTTTATACTATATTGCCTTATGTGTATTATTCTCAGGTTGTTTAATTTTCTTCTTAACTTTTTCTCTCCGTTTCTGATAGTCTCTCATAGTAACTTTGCTCCCCCAGCCCCTCCCCCACCCCCTCGCATGTCCTTAACTCCCTACATACAGACCCCCTCCTCCTAAATCTCTGTCTCTTTCTTTATCCAGCTCACCGCAGGCAGCCATCTCCCAAATGCTCTGCATCTGCACTCTGCAGTGCAACCCATCCTCCCCATCCACACTCCCACCCAGTTCTGGCCCCAAACTCATTGCTTCCCTTCCAGCTCCTGCCAGTTTCTTTTAATTAACCTCCTAAATCCAAGCTTCTTGCCATTCCTATACAATCCTTGCTATTCTCTCTCTAGCCATCAGCTCCACACTCCCCTGTTCCCCTTTTGTTTCACTTCCTTTGTCCTTTAAATTGTAAGCTCACGGGATGTCTGGCTGAGCACTTGGTTAAAGTGCTGTACTTCCTTGACTAGCTATCCTACGGGCAGGGTTGTATTTTCCTCATTTATCATGTATGTCTCATGTTTGTGCTCCCCCATTGTACAGCGCTGCGGAATATGTTGGCACTTTATAAATAAAGATTAATAATAATAAATAACCAACCTTACTACTCCTTTGTGTTGTTCTGGAGATGCTTCCCTGACAATGTGTCCTGGAGACACTTTGGAAATACTTACTAACCATGCCTCGTTCTGGAGACGCTTCCCCTACCATACGCCATTCTGGAGATGCTTCCCTAACAATGAGTCATTTTGTGAACTCTTCCCCAATCATGCATCACTCTGAGGACGTTTCTCCCGTCATGTGTCAGTCTCAAGATGCTTGCCTGCAGCACCAGGGCCGCCATCAGGGCATTATGCCCGATGCTGCCATAAGGGGCCCGGGCCCAGCGGGGCCCAGACCCAAGGCCCAGACCCAGGGCCCAGACCCCAAGGCCCAGACCCAGGGCCCAGACCAAGACCCAGGGCCCAGACCCCAAGCCCAGACCCCAGGGACCAGACCCCAAACCCCAAGGCCCAGACCACAAGGCCCAGGGCCCAGACCCTAGGCCCAGACCAAGGCCCAGGGCCCAGACCCCAGGGCCCAGTCCAAGGCCCAGACCCCAATGCCCAGACCCAGGGCCCAGACCCCAAGACCCAGGGCCCAGACCCCAGACCCTAGGCCCTGACCCCAAGGCCCCGGGCACAGTCCCAAAGGCCCAGACCCCAATGCCCAGACCTAGGGGACAGTCCCCAAGACCCAGGGCCAAGACCCCAAGGCCCAGACCCAGGGCCCAAGACCCAGGCCCCAGACCCCAAGGCCCAGACCCAGACCCCAAGACCCAGGCCCCAAGGCCCAGACCCAGGGCCCAAGACCCAGGCCCCAGACCCCAGGGCCCAGACCCTAGGCCCAGACCCCAAGACCCAGGCCCCAGACCCCAAGCCCAGACCCAGGGACCAGACCCCAAGGCCCAAACCAGGCCCAGACCCCAAGGCCCAGGGACCAGACCCCAAGGCCCAGACCAGGGCCCAGACCCCAGGCCCCAGACCCCAATGCCCAGACCCAGGGCCCAGACCCAAGACCCAGGGCCCAGACCCCAGACCCTAGGCCCAGACCCCAAGCCCCGGGCACAGTCCCAAAGGCCCAGACCCCAATGCCCAGACCTAGGGGACAGTCCCCAAGACCCAGGGCCAAGACCCCAAGGCCCAGACCCAGGGCCCAAGACCCAGGCCCCAGACCCCAAGGCCCAGACCCAGACCCCAAGACCCAGGCCCCAAGGCCCAGGCCCAGGGCCCATGCCCCAAGGCCCAGACCCCAGGGCCCAGACCCTAGGCCCAGACCCCAAGACCCAGGGCCCAGACCCCAAGGCCCAGACCCTAGGCCCAGACCCCAAGACCCAGGGCCCAGACCCCAAGACCCAGGGCCTAGACCCCAAGGCCCAGACCCAGGGCCCAGACCCCAAGACCCAAGGATCAGACCCCAGGGCCCAGACCCCAGGCCCCAAGGCCCAGACCCCAGGGCCCAGACCCCAAGGCCCAGACCCTAGGCCCAGACCCTAGACCCCAATGCCCAGGGCCCAGACCCCAAGGCCAAGACCCCAGGGCCCAGACCCCAAGCCCCAGACCCCAATGCCCAGACCCAGGGCCCAGACCCCAAGGCCCATACCCCAAGGCCCAGACCCAGAGCCCAGACCCCAGGGCCCAGACCCCAAGATCCAGGGCCCAAACCCCAAGACCCAGACCCAGGGCCCAGACCCCAAGGCCCAGACCCCAGGGCCCAGACCCCAGACCCTAGGCCCAGACCCTAGGCCCAGACCCCAATGCCCAAGGCCCAGACCCCAAGGCTCAGACCTCAGGGCCCAGACCCCAAGCCCCAGACCCCAATGCCCAGGGCCCAAGGCCCAGACCCCAAGACCCAGGGCCCAGACCCTAAGGCCCAGACCCCAGGGCCCAGACCCCAAGGGCCAGACCCAGGGCCCAGACCCCAAGGCCCAGACCCAGGCCAGACCCAGGGCCCAGACCCCAGGGACCAGAGCCCAGACCCAGGACCCAGACCAAGGCCCAGAGCCCAGACCCAGGGACCAGGCCCCAAGGCCCGACCCAGGGTCCAGACCCCAGGGACCAGGCCCAGCCTAGACCCAGGGACCAGGCCCCAAGGCCCAGCCCCAGGGACCAGACCCCAAGGCCCAGACCCAGGGACCAAACCCCAAGGACCAGACCCAGGGACCAGACCCCAAGGCCCAGACCCAGGGACCAGACCCAGGAACCAGACCCAGGGACCAGACCCTGGGCCAGAATCAGGGCCCAGACCCCAAGGCCCAGTCCCAGGGACCAGAGCCAAGACCCAGGGCCCAGACCAGACCCCAAGGCCCAGGGACCAGACCCCAAGGCCCAGAGCACAGACACCAGGGCCCAGACCCCAAGGCCCAAACCAGGCCCAGACCCAGACCCAAAAGCCATCATATACAGCCCGTTACTGTGACTTTTATTGCTGTGGATTCTGTGATACGCTCATACACACTGCACATTACTGTGAGTTTTATTGTTGTGGTGCTATGTTATGTCCTTTTTTTTTGAAGGAGGAGAAAAGCTGTTAGAGGTTGAGGGAGTGCTGGGGGGGCCCCATCGTGAGGTTTAATAAGGGGCCCCATCATTTCTGATGTCTGCCCTGTGCAGCACCATTATTTTGAGAAAGCTCATTCTTTGAATATACGTCCATCGCGTGTGTTCTATAATAGCTTGTTCCTCTCAGCTAATGGAAGTGTTCTAAACCCTATACAACGCTTCCCCTTCCTCAGAAAGTTGCCCTTGCATGATTTCTGACCTCTCCATGCCTTCTTGCTCTGGTTCTTTTTGGATATCCTGGTTTTGACTTTGACTATTTTCCTGACTACAATATGCTCTCTGCTCTTTTACCTCGGTTTGTCTGAATACCCTTTTATGTTACAGACCTTGGGTCGAATTCTCGTTTACCTCTCTTGTCCCAGGTCTTGGCTTTTTATCTTACCCTCGATTTACCCGGCCATTCTAAGGACCAGCATAAGTTGTGGTTAATCGATTAGGTTTGCGTGCTGGATAAACCGGTTACATTTCTATTCAAAAGCCTATTCGTATTTTAAATCCCCATGTTACATAGAAACATAGAAACATAGAAAAATGTCGGCAGATAAGAACCTTTCGGCCCATCTAGTCTGCCCAATTACATGGATACTTTACCTGGATTTATCTTTTGTTTAGGATAGCCTTATGCCTATCCCATGCCTGCTTAAATTCAATTACTGTTTTGGCCTGTACCACTTCAACTGGAAGGCTGTTCCATGTATCCACCACCCTCTCAGTAAAATAATGCTTCCTGATGTTACTTTTAAACCTTTGCCCCTCTAATCTAAGACTATGTCCTCTTGTTTTGCTACTTTGTTTCCTTTTAAATATACTCCCTTCCTCTACCTTGTGGATTCCCTTTACGTATTTAAATGTTTCTATCATATCTCCTCTGTCTCGTCTTTTTTCCAAGCTGTACATGTTAAGATCTAGACATGTGCACAGCACAAAATTTCGTTTTGAACTAATGGATTAGTCCTAAAATGCAATTTATTTAGTTACTAAAGAAATTCGTTTTCAGTTCTTTAGTATGAAAACTAATTTCATTCATCCGAAAACCAGTGGATACAATTACTATAGTAGTGGCTCCTCAGAGGGCTGAGATCGCTGCTTGTTACAGTATCTCTCACTCTCAGCACAATGTGGGCCATATTACATAGTTGGTGCTAACATAACCAGAGCTGTTGTAAACTTCCCAGAGCCATTATAGCCTATGGAGGTTTTCAGTTTACAACAGCTCTGGTTAAGTTAGCACCAACATTGTAATACTGCCCCGTGTCAGGCAAAGCTGTTACAGTAACTGACTGCTGCTCATCACAGCGCTCAGAGTTTCAGTAAAACGAGTAAATAATATTTTTATATATAAGAGGTTAGAACAATATTATTTCCTTGTTATTGAAACTGTGAGCGCTGTTACAGTCAGTTACTGTAACAACTGAGCCTGATATATTATACTGAGAGATAATGTAACAAGCAGCCGATCTCAGTGCTCACAGACACTGGATTTAAATGGCTGAAAAAAAGGATCCTCTCTGTATAATGTTTAGAACCTCCTCCTGCATTAATTCATACCCCTCTCTGTATAATATTAAGAACATCCTCCTGAATTAATTAATTAATGTCACTCTCTGTATAGAACATCCTCCTCAATTTATACCTTTCTCTGTATAATGTATATAACATCCTCCTGCATTAATACCCCTCTCTGTATAATGTATAGAACATCCTACTGCATTAATTAATGCCCCCTCTGTATAGAACATCCTACTGCATTGACATGTGGAGGGTGCAGAACTTCAGATGTTGCGCTCTTCATTGCTGGTCTCCTTCACTCAATGTAATATCACAAAAAGGACTGAAACTAAAATGTAGTGCATTTTATTTTAGTTTCTTTCGTTTTTTGTACTGAGCAGTTTCGTTTCTCTTGAGTCATACTAAAACTAAATTATCCCAAAATTCTGACTAAATCGTTTTAGTACTAAAACGAATGCACATGTCTATTAAGATCATTAAGCCTTTCCTGGTAACTTTTCTCCTTCAAGCCGTACACCATTTTAGTAGCCCTTCTCTGAACTCTCTCTAAGATGTCTATATCCTTCTGGAGATACGGTCTCCAGTACTGCACACAGTACTCCAAGTGAGGTCTCACCAGTGCTCTGTACAGTGGCATGAGCACTTCCCTTTTCCTACTGCTAATACCTCTCCTACACAACAAAGCATTCTGCTAGCATTTCCTGCTGCTCTATTACATTGACTACTTACCCTTAGAACCTGTGAAATAATAACCCCTAAATCCCTTTCCTCAGATGTTGAGGTTAGGACTGTAACAAATATTCTATATTCAGCCCTTGGGTTTTTACGTTCCAGGTGCATTATCTTGCACTTATCCACATTAAAACTCAGTTGCCACAGCTCCGACCATTTTTTAGTTTACCTAAATTATTTGTCATTTGGCTGATCCCTCCAGGAACGTCAACCCTGTTGCAAATCTTTGTGTCATCAGCAAAAAGACACACTTTTCCATTAATACCTTCTACAATATCACTAATAAAAATATTAAAGAGAATGGGTCCAAGTACTGACCCCTGAGGTACCCCACTGGTAACAAGACCTTGCGCCGAATAAACTCCATTTACCACAACCCTCTGTTGCCTGTCACTCAGCCACTGCCTAATCCATTCAACAATATTGGAATCCAAGCTCAAAGATTGCAATTTATTGATAAGCCTTCTATGCGGAACAGTATCAAAAGCCTTACTGAAATCTAAATAAGCAAGGTCTACTGCACCACCTACAGTATGTCTATTATTTTTGTTACCCAATCAAAAAAATCAATAAGATTTGTTTGGCATGATCTCCCTGAGGTAAACCCATGTTGTTTCTGCTCCTGTAATCTATGTGTTTTAGATGTTCAACAATCCTTTACTTTAACATGGTTTCCATTAATTTCCCAACTACTGACGTAAGACTAACTGGCCTATAGTTCCCCGATTCCTCCCTACTACCCTTCTTGTAAATGGGCACAACATTTGCTAATTTCCAGTCTTCTGGGACGACTCCCATTAACAAGGATTGGTTAAATAAATCTGTTAACGGTTTTGCTATTACACCACTGAGCTCCTTTAATAATTTAGGGTGGATCCCATCAGGCCCCATTGACTTATTTGTCTTTACTTTAGACAGCTGTTGTAGAACCTCCTCCTCTGTAAACTCATATGTAAATGTCTTGTTAGTGTTTCCTCCTAACTGAGGTCCCTTTCCTTCCTTTGCTTCTGCAAAGACTGAACAAAAATATTCATTGAGGCAGTCAGCGAGACTTTTATCCTCTTCTACATACCTTCCTTCCTTTGTTTTTAATCTAACTAATCCTTGTTTTACTTTTCTTTTCTCGTTTATGTATCTAAAAAATGTTTTGTCCCCCTTTTTTACTGACTGAGCTATTTTCTCTTCTGCGTGTGCTTTGGAAGCTCTTATAAATTGCTTTGGGGGGGCGTGGCCGGCTGCGAGCAGGAGCGGACGTGTCCTTGTGGAGCTCCTCATGTCTTCCCTGCTTAAGGACCCCTAGCTGAGTTTAACTGCACCGATTTTGTGATTAAGGGTGCCTGTGTAGCTGGACATCGGTGCTGACCCGTCCGGAGCCCGTTTGGCCTCCCCTCCGGACCAGAGACTCCATTGCTAGCTGAGGAATCTGGCTGTTACCAAGCGCTGGCGGCCATCTTGAGGCCTGCTTCCCGGCGTCGGATGCTTAATGACCGTGCGGATCTGACCGCCCTGACCCAGGCTGTGTTGCTGAGGGGGGAGATGGTGGGCCCACGTCTCCCGGCCAATGCTGCTGAGTGTCCCCTGGGGGCAGTGGATGGACCTGCGGGGAGATGGGTCGGCGACTTCCCCCCCTTTCCAGAGGTGGTGGAGCTGTGGATTCAGACCTTGAGGCCTGCTTGATGATTTTATCGGGGGAGGACGAAGATGGTCCGCTGACCAGGGGTGTCATGCGCCGGATGCTCGCCGCACTGAGGGATTGCCAGGGAGAGATGGCCCCGAAGATGAGGACGGGATCGGATGCTGCACCACAGGATACGGCGCCACCACAATCGGACCCTGCGGAGCTAAGCCTGTCGACTACTTACAGCCTCCATGTCAAGAAGGTTCCTGATGGAGATGAAGCACCCCCTGATGCGGCGGGCCGTTCTGCCAAGGGGATGGGGCACGCACCTCGCTACCACCACGTGGCTCTGATCGCCGCCGGTTTGTCCCGAAACCCGCTGAGTAGCTGTACCCTTTATAGAGGACTGCTGTCCAGAACGTCGGGAGGTGCTCTTCACGGAGCGGGTCTGGTATTGGGGGTGCATGTGAGCTCCCTAGACGGGCCTGCAGAGGGCTTCCTCCCCGCATTCCCATGGGACACAGGCTGAAGAGGTGTGTCGTGTCTACCTGCTGCCATATGCCCAACAGTATAACGAACCGTTAAGTTTATTCACTGTCCGTCCTCTGAAATTCTCCCTCACCTGCAAGTTACACGCTGTGGACAATTTTGTTTTTCAGCAATGTTTATGGCTTTTTCTGTGGACTCCCCCCCCCCCCCGATTGATATGTTTCGCTGAGACCCCCCTATCTGGGGATGTTTATTATTTTCCTTATGCTGTACCTATGATGACAGTTTTGAAGGGCCCTCACTTTGCTATATATTTGCCGACTTTTCTAAGGACTTTTTGAATTTTACTGCCGAGTTTTTCTCCCCAGCTGACTTTTTTTTTCATCCTTAGCCGTTTTACTTTGAGGACTCTGATTTCTGTTGTTACCCCCCCTTTTTTTTTTTGCAATATTTGGCAGTTGCCTTATGATACTCACCCATGTTTTACCCCACCCCCATATCCCCTGTACGCATTATTGGTACCGATGTAACTTTGCTGTTTCCATCTATCTTGCTGTTTGATGTATTGATGGCATATTTTCAAAATAAAAACCTTAAATATAAAAATAAAAAAAAAATTGCTTTGCCTCTTTCTGCCTAATCTTATAGGTTTGCCTATCTTCTTCACGCAGAGCTTTTTTATAATTATTGAATGCTATCTTTTTGTTCTTCACTATTTTGGCCACTTCTGCAGAGTACCACAGTGGTTTCTTCCCTTTTTTGTTTTTGCTAACAAGCCGAATGCAATTGCCTGTGGCCTTCAATAATGCTTCCTTTAAATAATCCCATTTCTCCTGGACTCCCTTTAAACTCCTCCAGTCTGATAATGACTCCTTCACACAAAATCTCATTTTAGAAAAACCTGTTTTTTTAAAGTCTAAAACTTTTGTTTTTGTGTGGTGCGGCTCCATCCCTGTTCTTATATTAAACCACACTGACTGGTGATCACTAGATCCCAAATTTTCACCTACAACAACGTCTGATATCAAACCTCCATTTGTGAGTATTAAATCCAATATGGCCTCTTTACGGGTCGGCTCCTCAACTACTTGTGTTAGAGATAATCCCAGTAGGGAGTTTAGAATATTTGTACTCCTGGTGCACCCAGCTATTTTGGTTTTCCAGTTCACATCAGGAAGATTAAAGTCCCCCATGATAATAACTTCCCCCTTCATTGCCATTTTGGCTATTTCCTCAAAAGCAGATTATCTAGCTCTTCTACTTGTCCAGGTCTATAGACCACACCTACACGAGCTACTGTATGATTGCCAAATGTTAGCGTAACCCAATCCGACTATGTTCACCTCGCTCACTTTTATTTGGTTAATTTTTATGTTGTTTTTCACATACAGGGCCACTCCTCCTCCTTTCCTACCTTCTCTGTCTTTTCTATATAAAGAGTACCCCGGTATTGTTATGTCCCAGTTATTTTTCTCACTGAACCATGTCTCAGTAACCGCCACTAAATCTACTTTTTCAGCTGCCATCATTGCCTCCAGTTCATTGATTTTATTGACTAAACTGCGAGCATTTATAGACACAACTCTGAGCTTGTTCTGGTTCTGGTTTATAAACACTTTGCGACATACTGTTTTACATAATCCCAACATTTTAACGCTTTATAAAGCTCCTGTTTTGTATCACGTTATATACAACTCTAAGACAAACTATGGGGTTTACAGAGATGGGGATGGAGTCAAATTCCAGTTCCCCACCATCCTAAAATTTTTACAGCCGCCACTTGATGTTTCTAAGCACAAACACAAAGTCCTTGAATTCCAAGATGGAGAAGTTTAATCTACAGTTGGTTGCAAGAAATTAATTGCGGTGACCACAAGACGTCACCAACTAAAAAATTTACTGTTAGTCTACTGCTGCTCTTATTCCAGATGTTCTCTCTTCCCAACCTCCAGTTTAATGAGGCAAGCATTGTGTACCTTAAAGTATGAAGTCAGTGTGTATCTCTTGCCACCTGTTCATGCTGAAGCAGAAGGCGCGAGATCAGCTGACTATAGCCTGTTTACTACAACGATACACCCTCATTGACAGCGTTGTGTTTGTACAACAAAGCAAATGTCTCTTAGCACTTCCTCGTGACATACACATTACCAGTGACCCTTTGAATGTGCAAATCTCCCGAAGAACAGCTTGTTTTAATAATACTACAACTATTAATCACAATCATATCACTTTAATAAACACTCAAAGCAAGTGCTGTAAAAGGAGTGCAAAAGTTCATCTGCCATATGGGTCCTGCTCCGAGCGGGTCCACCACAACATCAACACGGCTGAACAGAGCTGGTTTGTTATCAGAAATATTTAGCTTTCACTGACAAAAAGGAGTTGTTGGGGTCAAATGTATATGAATATCTTTCTTTTATGTGCTGTAGCGCTTATCCGTAATAACATAAGGATGAGCTCCACAAAGAAAGCTCACCCCCTTTCCGCTGCTCACTTGATTCGCTTATCAGGGCTCAAAATTTCCACTCACCTACTCGAATTTGGCGAGTGGAAATTAAGTGAGGACGAGTGGAAATGCACAAGCAGGCAGCACAATAAATTATTTCGTGCTGCGTATTCCAGCGGTGCCACTGTGCAGCTCCCCCTTCCCCAGGCTGCATGGTGGCAGGGATTAGCTGCCTAACCTGACCCAGCTCGTCTCTGTCACGAGGGTGGAGAGGAGCTTCCCTGCCTCCTCGCTCTGCTCACACTGGGCTCTGATGACTGGGTATACATGTATCTGGGGTCTGATGTCTGGGTATGAATGTTATTTTTGTAACTTTTTTCAAAATATAACCTTTAACAGTGTAATTTCATAAGAGAATTTAAGGGGGTATGTTTAGGGGCAGAGATAAGGGCTGGGTAGGTGGGTTAGGTGGAGTAACTGGTGGCGAGTAACTCTAATGGCCTGGTTAGTAGCTTGGGACTTGAAACTTTGAGCCCTGCTCTTATCATTCTCAATCAAGTGGAATCAATGAACCTGAGCCTGTTGTGGTTTGTAGTTGTCACTTAGCTTTCATAGACAATGAGAATATGGTCAAAAACTAGTAGCTTGCCCCCCACATTGCCACTCATTATATATAAGCGCCCAAACAATTTAACACCCCTGCATCAGAGTGAGAACGCAATTCCAACACTATTTTTGCAGAGGGAACAGAGTTTTTTCCCCACACTCTGCAAAGAATTTAATTAGGTGAGCTTTCATATACTGTATATACTTAAGTTACAATAAATATGATTTTATTATTAAATGTATGAATTAGGATAATGATATATATATATATATACAGTTGTGTTCAAAATTATTCAACCACCAATGCTGTAAAGGGTTTTAGGGAATTTAGTGTACATTTGTAATTGTATTCAGAATGAAATCCTACAAGGACTTTTTAAAGAACCATATGCAACTAAAATGACATCAATTGGTTTTGTAATACAGTAGTAAATGTTTCTTTTGTGAATTCTTCATTGACACAATTATTCAACCCCTTAAAGACTACCACTCTGAAGAACAGAGGTTCATTCAAGTGTTTTCAATCAGGTATTGAAAACACCTGTGGATGTCACGGAGCAGCAATAAAGCATAATAAGCACCAATTAGGCAGCTTTAAAATGACTGTGATACTCAGCTCCTTCTAGACATTTACTGGTGTGGTTACAAACATGGTAAAGTCAAGAGAATGGTCCAGGAAGACAAGAGAAGAGGTGATTACTCTTCACAGGAAGGGCAATGGCTATAAGAAGATTGCAAAGATGTTAAACATACCAAGAGAGACCATAGGAAGCATCATTCGCAAATTCAAGGCAAAGGGCACTGTTGAAACGCTACCTGGTCGTGGCAGAAAGAAGATGCTGACTTCGACTGCTGTGCGCTACCTGAAACGTAGAGTGGAGAAAAGTCCCCGTGTGACTGCTGAGGAACTGAGAAAAGATTTGTCAGATGTGGGCACTGAAGTTTCAGCTCAGACAATACGGCGCACACTGCGTAATGAAGGCCTCCATGCCAGAACTCCCAGGCGCACCCCCTTGCTGTCTCCAAAGAATAAGAATAGTCGACTGCAGTATGCCAAAAGTCATGTGGACAAACCACAGAAGTTATGGGACAGTGTTCTGTGGACTGATGAAACAAAATTAGAACTGTTTGGGCCCATGGATCAACGCTATGTTTGGAGGAGGAAGAACAAGGCCTATGAAGAAAAGAACACCTTGCCTACTGTGAAGCATGGCGGGGGGTCAATCATGCTTTGGGGCTGTTTTGCTTCTGCAGGTACAGGGAAGCTTCTGCGTGTGCAAGGTACCATGAATTCTCTTCAGTACCAGGAGATATTGGATGACAATGTGATGCAGTCCATCACAAACCTGAGGCTTGGGAGACGTTGGACCTTTCAACAGGACAATGATCCCAAGCATACCTCCAAGTCCACTAGAGCATGGTTGCAGATTAAAGGCTGGAACATTTTGGAGTGGCCATCGCAGTCACCTGACTTAAATCCGATTGAGAACCTCTGGTGGGACTTAAAGAAAGCAGTTGCAGTGCGCAAGCCTAAGAATGTGACTGAACTGGAGGCTTTTGCCCATGACGAATGGGCGAAGATACCCGTAGATCGCTGCAAGACACTTGTGTCAAGCTATGCTTCACGTTTAAAAGCTGTTATAACTGTAAAAGGATGTTGTACTAAGTACTAAGATTGAATGTCACTTGGGGGTTGAATAAAACTGATAATGATGTGAGCACAGAAAAGACATTTGTGGTTATTTCATTATAAATGTTATGTTATATTTGTCTGACCTACACGTGCCTCTTTGATTTAATTGTAAGCAAGATGACTGAATGATCAAAATCAATGTCAAACTGGCCAAAACACTCAATTTCAGTGGGGGTTGAATAATTTTGAACACAACTGTATATATGTAGCGCTAACTCCCAGAGGAGCCGCTGAATAAACCTCGAGTCAGTCTCACCGCACTAGGGAATAACTATACACCAGCACTGTTGTGGATTTTTATATATTATATTCTTTACTGATCCCAATAAAGCAGCATATATTACGCATATACGGTATTTGAATGACAAGAATTCGTAACGCAGGAAAAACACGCAGTGGTAAAAGAAACGGTTAACCCCCTCAGTTCTGGAGTGTAAGTCCCGTGAATAATAGCTCAAAAAATGTGTATGTGTGTTGTCTCGGGTACTGTATTCAACTGGCCAGTGAATGAAACAAAACAATCTTCGACTAGTCACCGTTGGGGCCCTGTGGATTTAAACAATACTGCAGCGTGCTTTCTTATTTGGGAACTGCGGCCTGGGAGGCCTCTCACCCATCCGATAGACGAAACTGTCCAGCACCCGATGCCTCAATCAAAGGATCCTCTCCGCTGTACACTGGGACTCCGTGCCACTGAATCTGCTCCCTGCTTGCCAAATCTCCGCAACTGGAACAACGATTCACCGCCTGCACGCCCAATCGATCAGTGCAGTCTCCTAACTCGGGGTCCAGCCGGAACCAGCTTGTCATCCAGACCTCTCAGCGCTGCGTAGGTAGGTCTCAGCATGGTCACTGTCCCGATCTCCAGCACCAGTGAGACAGCGTCTGTACTCCGGCCTGGTCGCGAACCTTG
This sequence comes from Leptobrachium leishanense, assembly GCA_009667805.1. Classification (NCBI taxonomy): domain Eukaryota; kingdom Metazoa; phylum Chordata; class Amphibia; order Anura; family Megophryidae; genus Leptobrachium; species Leptobrachium leishanense. Next base: position 133,816,280 of record CM019069.1, on the reverse strand, counting down.
ACAGCTCTCACGTGCGTCCTCCACCTTTTACTTCTCCGCTCACTCTGACCTTGCCTTCCACGAGGCCGCTGATCTCCTTCCTCTTCCTATCCCACCTCCTTCCTGTCCTCACGCAAAGGATGATGGTCGGTGTAGTTCTGTTTTGTCCAGCATAGTCCACTATGTCTCTGTCTCCCTCTGGTGGCCATAATAATTAAATGAAGCAGAACACAGTCTTTAAAGCAGTGCTACACTCTCCCCCCCTTAAACTCTTGGGTCCCTCCAAGGGAGTGTAACAGATACATAACATTTCAATATTTACATAACACAACAGTTCTCACTTTAACCTATATATTCAGGGTTGACAACAGGCAGAAAATATCCTCAATCTCACCCAAACCCCTAGGCACCTCTGCAAGTAGGGCTGACACTTCAGGAAACCTCCACACAGTTGTTACACCTTCCTCTGTGCTATGCCCTGGTGAATCATACGTGAGTCTCTGAGGGGGTCGTACTGAACGTTTAGGCTCAAATTTTTCAGGACAGTCTTCAGGCAGGAGAGCTGACTCCCCAGGCTCAATTCTCTCTCCTGCAGACTGAGTAGGTACATCTTCGGTGTATGAACCTTCCAGGGAAGGCATAGAACTGTCATCCACCGATACGTCCTCAGGTGAGTGAGTCACATTTACAGGCTCAATTCTCTCATCAACAATCGGAGCAAACACCTCTTCGGAATATGAGCCCTCCAGTGAAGGCATAGAACTGTAATCTATGGATATTTCCTCTAGAACTTCAGGAACTTCCGAGGTCTCAGGTACTTCAGGTGCTTGAGTCATAACTTCAGTAATATCCGGCTCTAAATCACTCTCACCCCGGTCAGAGACCAGCTTGACGCCCTCCGACTCAGGTGTCCACACCCAGCTCAGACACCAGCCTTCTTCTTCACTGTCTTCTTCACTCTCTCCTACAGAACGCAACTGCTGAGACCGAGTAATAGGAGTCGGACGAGATATAGGCGGACCAGGCAAAGAGAATTTGTCTCCAATCGGTACTCGTACAGTCTTTCCTGACCGTAGGACCTTCTCTGTCCCTTCCGTTCTCCTCAGCCTTCTCACTTCTGTAATGGCTCTCTGTTCTTTGACCCTCCGTGGACAGGTCGGTCGTAACATCGAGTGCGCCTTCTTAGGAGCAGGACTCTCTTCCATCACCAATGGGGTTAAGAGGTGTCTCAACACATCAGTGTTCATCCCCACTATCATAGAACTTCGATTAGCTCCCGAGGGACGAGGACACACAATGGCCAACGTGTCACATACTCCCGGTTGTCCAGCGATTACTGAACTGAATTCTAGCTTCACCTGTATATATCCATCATAGGAAAACCTCTCAGTCCCCATACCCCAGATTTCGAGATCCTTCAACTTCTTCAGGGGTATATGCTTCAAATATTTCTGATAGAAGTCTCGGTAAATCAGCGTTACTTGAGCACCCGAATGTAGAAGAGCCTTGGTGTAGACTCCTTCCACTTGAACCGGGATGATGGGCGAAGGACCTATCAACTTGTCAGGTAACTTTTTCGTAGCAGCAGGAGATGTAGACCCAGTCTGTTGTACTCTAACCCTCGTCCTCATACGTGGTGACTGAGGGCGTGCATTGTCTTCCCATGACGTGGGACCGGACCTCCAGGGAGAGGATCTCCTAGTTCTAGCAGGCACATATAGGGACCCTCCCTGTCTCCTTTCCAGGCACTGAGCCTTGAAGTGGCCGAATTCCCCACAGGCGAAACATCTTCCCCACGAGGATGAGGGCACACTTTCTTCCTGTGGCTCATTTGAAAATCCCCTGTTGGAGGCCACTGCAACCGCTGCTGTTAGCATATCTGAGAGAGATCTCTGTATTTCAGTCTGCATTTCTGCTACTTTCAAGATTTCCTGGCATAGATCCGTGTGTGTCTGTTCCATCTTAACTTGGGCTTCTTGTACTTTGAGAGTCTTTTGTATCTCACCATACACCTGGTTTGACGACTTTTGGGTTATCTCCGGCTCATATGTCTCTTCCGGATCATCTTCATCTGATGAACACTCGTTATACCCTATGGGTTGCGCATAGACCTTTTCTCCCCTTCTTGCAAACTTCTCTTCCAGAAGGGCTTCTTCTTCCCGAACAATTCGAATCAGTTCTAGGTAATTTAACTCTTTATTACCTTCTCGAGTCTTTAGTTGCAACATCACAGGGTCTAAGGGTAGAGCACCTTTCAATATCTGCCTCATTCTAACCTGATCTACTGTAGTGGGGTCTGCTCCTTTCAACCGTACTTGGTACAGTATCTTATCCAGGCGCCTCATGTAATCTGTCATCTTCTCACCCTTTTGCTGGTAAGTAGGTTCATACTGATACATGAGCTCAGCAGCCTTTTCCGTTCGCCCGAAGAATTCCTGTAATATGTTTAGGTAATCTAGAGCAGTACAGTCTCGCTTACTCAGCTTCAGATTCCTGACAGCCTCTGATGCAGGTCCCTTCAAGCTCTCAGTAATTCTCTGTTTCTTCTGCGCTTCAGGGACGTCCCACTCATCCAGAGCCTGCATCGCCTGTTCCACCCATTCTTCGAAGGTTTCTTCTCCCACAGGAGTTGGCAAGTTTCCTGAAAAATTTTCCATCTTCCGATATCCGAAGCTGATGTAAGAAGGGTGTGCCCTCTGACACTTAGCTACGAGGTCTCCAATGGCAGCAATGAACTCCGGCCCGATCATGGCCAGCGGGCTGGACGCAGGAATATTCGCAGAATCACCACGTGGCTTACTTGGCTGGATGAGATGAACTTCCACGTCGGTTAGTTGCATACTCACGCCCTGAAAACACACGGGAACACCCTTTCTCCACTCAAAAAGAACATATGTGTGAGAAGTCTCTGGGTTCACTTTAATGTCCGTTAGAAACCCCCGCTGGTCAGGTGCCAACGCTGCAACGGCCCGGCGGATCTGTTCTTCTGCCCAGGTGCCTGCAGGAATATCCATTACTACACTCAACTCTAACTGGCCACCCTGTGCTTTACACCACTCTGCTGCTTCATCTGGATACATATTTAACCCTTTAATTGCGGTATCCACAGAGACTGGAATCCCGGACGAGCCCCCACGTGTAGCGCTCACTCCCGGAGGAACAGCTGAATAAACCTTGGGTCAGTCTCACCGCACTAGGGAATAACTATACACCAGCACTGTTGTGGATTTTTATATATTATATTCTTTACTGATCCCAATAAAGCAGCATATATTACGCATATACGGTATTTGAATGACAAGAATTCGTAACGAGGGAAAAACACGCAGCGGTAAAAGAAACGGTTAACCCCCTCAGTTCTGGAGTGTAAGTCCCGTGAATAATAGCTCAAAAAATGTGTATGTGTGTTGTCTCGGGTACTGTATTCAACTGGCCAGTGAATGAAACAAAACAATCTTCGACTAGTCACCGTTGGGGCCCTGTGGATTTAAACAATACTGCAGCGTGCTTTCTTATTTGGGAACTGCGGCCTGGGAGGCCTCTCACCCATCTGATAGACGAAACTGTCCAGCACCCGATGCCTCAATCAAAGGATCCTCTCCGCTGTACACTGGGACTCCGTGCCACTGAATCTGCTCCCTGCTTGCCAAATCTCCGCAACTGGAACAACGATCCACCGCCTGCACTCCCAATTGATCAGTGCGGTCTCCTAACTCGGGGTCCAGCCGGAACCAGCTTGTCATCCAGACCTCTCAGCACTGCGTAGGTAGGTCTCAGCACGGTCACTGTTCCGATCTCCAGCACCAGTGAGACAGCGTCTGTACTCCGGCCTGGTGGCGATCTTTGACAGCTCTCATGTGCGTCCTCCACCTTTTACTGCTCCGCTCACTCTGACCTTGCCTTCCACGAGGCTGCTGATCTCCTTCCTCTTCCTATCCCACCTCCTTCCTGTCCTCACGCAAAGGATGATGGTCGGTGTAGTTCTGTTTTGTCCAGCATAGTCCACTATGTCTCTGTCTCCCTCTGGTGGCCATAATAATTAAATGCAGCAGAACACAGTCTTTAAAGCAGCGCTACATATATATCATCAAATTTTGTGTGGAGTGGAGGCTTAAGAGTAATGCTTAATTGGGGCAGAGATATTGGTGAGTTTCCACATTTATTTTTGAGGAGTGGAAATTAAGTGAGGGCGAGTGGTAATGCACACTCAGGCAGCACGATAAATTATTTTGTGCTGCGTATTCCGGCAGTGCCACCGTGCAGCCCCCCCTTCCCCAGGCTGACACGGTGGCAGGGATCAGCTGCCTAACCTGACCCAGCTCGTCTCTGTCACTGGCAGCGGGGTAGAGAGGAGCTACCCTTCCTTCTCGCTCTGCTCACACTGGGCTCTGATGACTGGGTTTACATGTATCTGGGGTCTGATGTCTGGGTATATATGTGTCTGGGGTCTGATGTCTGGGAATTAATGTTATTTTTGTAACTTTAATCTAAATAAAACCTTTAACAGTGTAATTTCATAACAATTTGATATTATAGCACTCTAAATGAAAAAACATTTCATAGGACACCATGAAAAGTTGAGTGAGACTGTCAGAAAGAAAGACTCTTTGGCCGCAGTGTCCTTCAGTTTTCATGCAGGAGGTGGAAGCAGTTTGTGCCATGCTCTTCACAAGAGGAACCAAAGGCAGGCATTACATTCTGGAAACTTTTTTTTGTGTGATATTAAGTGAGAGACATTAAGCAAAATTACTTTTTACCAGTTATCGAGCGCTGGTAAAAAAATTTTATACCGGCTGCAGAAGGCAATGACGGACATCTGTATAATCTTTATTGTCAGACTCACACTACCTTTGCACTTCCCGTACAAAAGCATCGGAAACGTAAATGTTGCGTGACCTGACGGCCACGCAGAGGAGCAACAGGTTTCCGATCTACTTGGAAGACCAGGTGAGACGCTAACCTATACAAGTGCTCATTATACTTAAAGACTCAACGTACGCGTCAACAGCTGGTGTGGAAAGGAGCCCATAGTGTTTATTGTCTGAATCAGAGAAGGCCTTAACTTAATTCACGCTCTTTGAAATTGATAGAATGACGAACTGGAAGACGAGCGACAGCAGAATTGGCAAGTCAAACGTTCAATGAATCACAAAATAGATTCTAAACCAGGAGCAGTGATTAATTGGTTCCACTCCCACGGAATACGAGTTCCATATCAGATACTACTGTAAAATCTTTCTGTACACAGCGACACAGTGTGAAGACATTAACACGTAACCTTTATCTTTGCAACTGAAAAGCCCATCCAGACGCAGACGCCAATCCTATGACTGGTAGGTCACGAGCTCACGACCACCTAATTGTGCATTTCAAATTATGGCTTAATTCGACACTATAACAAAATATAAACTTCCCTTGAGTACATTAGCATAATCAAAAAGCACTGTATTTTAAAATTTAAACTGTAACCAAAACCCAGCAAGTAAACATGTCATTTTCACAGCATTAATTATCGTGGCAGGCTGTTAAATTATAGGAGAAGGAATAGCTGCAATACTTATTTTGTCAGAAGGAAATCACTTCCATATCCCTGCGGTCTCAGAGCTTTCAATTTAGCCCAGGCATCCATCGTCGATCCCCAGGATGTAGAAAGCCATACCTTCCTGGTTACCTATACTTCTTAACGGAGCCACGCTTTGATACAGAATGGCTTAATGTATAAAGAAACCTCTTTTGATTGCGGATCACTTGATGTGACTCATTTATGTGACTCATTTACTGAAGGTTTGACAGTGGCTGCCTGGAACTCTTGCCAATGACCTCCATCATAATCTCAGCATGGTGAGGACAAAGACACCAACCAGTGTAAATTTTTAACTTTTCCGACTCTGCTGACAAGCCAAAATATAATTTTATTGTGACAGTAGTGTGGTTACTATACCAAAAAAATTTCCTAATAAAATGTCCAACCCCAACATGGATATACCTAATCTCACCCATGATGTGTGACGCATATAGCTTACTACTGAGCAACTCGAGGTACCACAGCTCTACAGCATTTGTAGGTCGGCTCCAGGGGTCAAGACAAGCAGAAACTCTTGGGGATGCAGTTCATCCATTGTTTTTTTCCATCACTTTACTAGCGGGCAATCCATAGGTTGGAAATGTCTACAGAAAACGTTACATAACCTAATTGTGGCTTGAACGTATTTCTAGGCTATATAGTGCATGGTGGTGACTATATAATCCAATTTAAAGGGAATACATCTCAATTACCTCTAGGGCCATGACAGGAAAGATGGAAGAGTGGCAGTCACCAAACACTTTGGTTGAGGGAGTCTGGAAGTGGTTATAAGTAGGGATCTAGCTCCGGAAACAAACTTAAACAAAGCCAAATGAGAACCAGGTTTCCCCCCTGATAAAAGGGTTCTTTAGACAAAGTTGCCACCGCGGTGTAAAAGTCACCGGGCTCGATTACATTCTCTGCGCAAAAACGCTCTCGCAGTGCTATTTTTTTTTGCGCGCAACGTTAAACGTTAACGAGCGTAAATTAACGCTGGTATCACAATCCGAGCGCATTTTTTCATCCGTCAAAAAATATCGCGTGTAAAAAAGAAGCGCAAAAACGCGCGCGCATTAATGCTGGGCGCAGAAATTGGTGGGCGGACTGTTTACTCACACAATTCAGCCAATCAGAATTAAGAACCACAATTGTCTCCCGTTCAGTTTTTGCGCCTGTTAAAATCAATCTGAGTATATATGCTGCAGCAATAATAAAAACGCGCACAACTTCTGTATTTTATTGTTTGGGTATGTGTAGAATGTGTAACTATACTTTGCTGTATTGTTTTTTTTTTCGGCTGGTGTATTTAGTGTCGGCCAGGACGTTCAGATTTGCAGTTACCACCAGCTTTTCAAAGATGTCAAAATTATACGCGCAAACGTTGTCCATTACAAGCTGCGCATAGATTGTAATACCATCCACGTACCAGCGCACAAACGCATTTGCGCTCACAATGTTAAGTATAGGACGTGCAACGTACATTACGCTCGCAAAGGGTTCACGCAGGTTCACCAGCGGTAGACGTTAACGTGCATTTTTTGAGCGGACATTGTAATACGACGTTCTGAGCGAAGGGTTTTGCCCCTCGCGTTAATGCGTTTTTGCACACGTGCAAAATTGTGCACGAAAAGTGTAATAGTGCCCACCATGTCAAAATGTTTCCTTAGATTAGGAAGCTAGGAGGAAAAAAATATTTGATGCTAAAAAAGCCAGGGTTCTCTTTGGTCAAATGTAGCACCATACTGGAGTCGTTTTACTGATGCCAGTCGGGTGCAAAAACAACACTGGGGTTAGGGTTAATAATTGGGGTTAGGAAGTCAGGATAGGATTCCAATTTGTGCTTGTTTTAGGGTTAGGGTTAATTTTTTTTAATCCTAACCCAAACAAAAGACTCTGCTCCATTTAGTCTTCGTTTTTAGACAAATGATATGCTTCTTCTTTTGACTACTGGTTTCTGTGATTTACGAGCAATAGCAACTTTTTTGCCAATTCCTGTGGCGACAAATAGGTGGAAATAATAATGATGAATTTAGCATTCAGCGTAGGGTTCCTGAAGTCCGCCGAACGCCGCCGATAAACTGCCGAAAAATCACTGAACATATCTGATAAACCGCGAAACGGCAAACCGGTATCAGCCGCCAAAAAAAGCCAACCAGTCGCCACCAAACGCCACCGAAAAAAAAGCCGACCAGCCGCCAAACAAGGGGTAAGATAAAAAAAACGCAATTTTTAAAAAAGTCGTTTTAAACAAAAATAACATATAGGGTCCTATGAATAACAAAAAAATGTCTGTTACTAAATAAAATAACAAATTTTTCCCTAAAAAAATCCCTAAAAAAATGCCTAAAATATTTTATAAAAAGACTTTTTGCTGCAAATGAAAATAATAAATGGTCGAATAAAAATGGAATTTTCTTTTTTTACATTGAAACTCATGGGAATCACATGTTTAAAGCTTCTAAACGAAACCACCGAAAATCTGGGCATTTCACCAACTGTTCTCTGCTGTTCGGCGTTCTCCGAATAGATTAACCATTACATCTCTATGGGGAATTTCACTGCCACCGAACAGCCCTGTATTTCACTGGCAGCTTTTTGAATAGCCGAATGGCCACAAAATAGCTCCGTATTGGGAAAATTCACCATTCAGTGCAATTCGGTGGCCAATTCGGCTCTCTTATAACCCCTTATCTTTCCTGTCTGCTACAGCTCAGATAAGGGTTAAACATGCACAGAATTCTCCACCTTTTTCCCAACATAACAAAACTTAGAGGTAATAGATTAAGAAAGCTCAAATGATTTATTTTACCCTTTCTCTGCCAGATCCCAGAGAGAAAAACACCTTCATACGTGTTACTATGGTAACCGTACCATTTATCTAAAAAGGCATTTCTTGCAAACGTCCAATAGTACGAGGTCCTCAAGATACGGCAGATAAATGGAAATGTCAAGCACGGATGATATTATAAACACGAGTTGAAAGTAGTCAGAGTTATTTATTAAGATGCAAATCTGTGCGAAACAAAAAGGGGGGGAACCTGCGCTGGTATTACATGTCAATTATGAAACAAAAAAGCAAAACGAATATATTTAAAAAAAAAAAGATCTAGAGTAGCCCTTGTACTGGCATTAAAAATGCCCAAATAATAGAAAAATCTGCCAGAATGTCCTGAAGGATTTTTGTTTTTGTGTTTGGGTGTAAGGAAATTCTTAAAATATAATTATTATTATTATATACTTTTATATAATATAAAGAATATATACTTTTAAAAATGTATTTTATATTTCACATAAACCATGAAGAAGAGGAAACGAGACCAGCGTCAAAGTTAACAAATTTTACGTAAAACACTTAGGGCCCTATTACATTCTTAACGCAAAAACGCACGGTAAACGCGTGAATTTTTGCGCGAAGCTTTAAACGTTAATGCGCGTATATCAACGCTGGTATTACAATCCTTGCGCATTTTTTCATCCGTCAAAAAATAACGCACATAAATTATAATTATTATTATATATATATTAAGAATATATACTTATATATATAATAATATATTTTAAAACAACAATAATAATAAATAATATATTTTAAGAATATATATTCTTAAAATATATCATTGAATAAAATTCTTAATCAAAATGAAAATAGAAGTAAATAAAACTACAGACATCACCTACCAGATGGAAAATTAGAAAATAATTATTCAAAAGGAATCCCCCCCCCCGCACCAAATCTCATAAAATAATGTCGAAAAGCGAAACATCCTTCGTCGAGTGACAGCAGGATGCCCAGTAACATAGCTTTAAATGCTATGCTTGCAGAATTTTATCCTAAATATATATTAGCTATTTTTAACACCCATCATGATTATCGTTAGCTGTATTAGGGGGATTAACCCCTTCAATACCAAGTGATTTTCAAAAAAACATTGTCAGAAACCAGTGTTTTTTTGTAAATTCATTTTTAATTAATTATACATTAAGAAATATTTGAGTTTATACCCATTGTATTTCTTAGTTTAAATAACTTATTTTTGGCCAGTAGATGGTGCCACCTGCTGGCAAATTGAGTTACAGGATAGAGCGGCTGGTCTATCTTCTTCTATTTTTCCCTGCATCGGCTGCTGAAAGCCCGATATTACAGAGCTTTCAGCAGCTGACTTTACAGTTTTAGCTCATTGGGCTAAAACTTTGGGGTCACCTTCTACAGCCCAAAGGCAAACGGAATGCTTTTGCAGCAAACAAATTTCATTCGCTTTTGGGCTGCAGATCAGCGTATCTCGATATCAGGGCACCGGATGATGCCTTTGAAGTCCTAGCTATCTTGACATCGGTAATGAATGGGTTAAATAATGTTAATTTTAACCTTAATGGATGAATAACAGCAGCTCCTCCTTCAATAACTCTTCTGCTATTATCGTGTAACTTGAGCTCCTCCTCCTCAACACTGAACATTGTGGCAGAAATCCCATTCCCCTGATGTAAGTTTAGATATGGATCACAGCAGAGGTACTGGCAGAGGTATTGAAGGCAGAAAATAAGCAAATCGCGTTGGTTGCTAAAGTACTTCTTTATAGCAGATTGGGCTATAAAAGAAGACTTAAAGTATGATATAAATTGTATTTATTTTTTAAACAGCAAAACATTACTAAATCAGTACTCAGAAATGTAGGATAAAAATGTATTTTATATTTCACATAAACCATGAAGAAGAGGAAGCGAGACCAGCGTCAAAATTTAACAAATTTTACGTAAAACACTTAGGGCCCTATTACATTCTTAACGCAAAAACGCACGGTAAACGCGTGAATTTGTGCGCGAAGCTTTAAACGTTAACGCGCGTAAATCAACGCTGGTATTACAATCCTCGCGCATTTTTTCATCCGTCAAAAAATAACGCACGTAAAACGGATGCGCAAAAAAGCTCGCGCAGAGATCAGACTGTATCTTTCACGCTATTCAGCCAATCAGAATTGAGAATCACAATTGTCTCACGTTAAGTTTTTGCGCCTGTCAAAGTCAAACTGCGCATATATGCTGCATCAATAAAAAACACGCACAACTTCTCAATTTTATTGGTTTGGGTATGTGTAGAATGTGTAGCTATACTTTGCTGTATTTTTTTTTTGGGCTGGTGTATTTGGTTTCGGCCAGGTTGATAGAATTTGCCGTTAACACCAGCTTTTAGGAGTTGATAAAATTATGCGCGTAAAGGCTGTGCGTTACAAACTGCGCATAGATTGTAATACCATCCGCGTACCAGCGCACAAACGCATTTGCGCTCACAATGTTAAGTATAGGACGCGCGAAGTACAGTAAGCTCGCGCAGGTTCACCCACGGTAGACGTATACGCGCGTTCGTTGCGCTGAGGGTTTTGCCCCTCACGTTAATGCGTTTTTGCACGGGCACAAACGTATGCGCGAAGAATGTAATACGGCCCTTAAATTACCATTTTATCACAGGTTTATTGCTGTACATATGATGCATGTTGCTCTCATCCATCCTAGTAACTGATTGACTCACACACATTTGCGCTAAAAGAATGAATAATACTGTATATAAAAATAGCAATTACGGTTAAATCAAGCTCTTTTTTTTCCACAATATACATTATGAGGTTCGCAAGGCTGGAGTGCGCGTTAGGGTTATCAGAGTCAACTTGTTAAGGAAGCATATAACATGGTCCTCTGTACAGGATTATAATGCGGAAAACCAAAGGGCAATTTTAACCCATCACATACAGTATGTATTCTGCAAATACTGTGTGGGGTATATATATATATATCCCTTTTCCCCTCAGTCCTACTGAAAACCTAGGGCAGCTGGGTGATCAGGACAGAGGACAGGAGGGGGGGGGAGAGAAACCGTATGTCACATGGGGACATTGTGTGACTTGGCAGGTCTGAATATATATATATATATATCCAAAATCAGGGCCACAACCCCTGTGCAGATACAGTTTCAACAAACTGAGGAGACACATGGGTCTTCACATAAAAGCCCAATATTTGCTGCACATTAATCAACGTTTCAGCTTATTCGAGCCTTTATCAAGAATGTCTGATGCAAAACATTGATTAATTTCATAAGATTGGACTTTCATGCGAAGAACCAAGAGTGTCCTTGGTTTGTTGAAACTATATATATATATATATATATATAAAAAATCCCGAGTATAGCAGTACATAGTGATACCTATTTTAGTGGACTACGCTACATTTAACCCTTTCGTTGCTGAGGCATTTCACGCCTGTGTGCGGAGCTCACTTTTACCGGTTTCGCTCATCATGTTTAAACGCGATTTGAAGTCACATTTTATTATACGACCCAGACATATTATATATATCGTTCTTTCCGGCAGACTCAGCAGATTCATAATACATCATTATTATATGTATATGTCATGTCCTACCTGAATATTATTTAAAAAATGCAATAAAGTTAGAATTTTCAATAATCTACAGTGTATAGTGTTTTTTTCACATTTTAACATGCGAGCCTTTGCAGTTATATTTTCTATTAGGGATGTGTGTTTCGGGTTTCGGAATTTTTACGAAATATCCCGATTCGTGCATTCGGATTCGGCCGATTTTCCGAAAATTTTCGGATCCGAAAACGGCAGATCCGAACAAATTTTCGAGCCGAAACGAAAACTTTTCGAATGGACTAGAAATGTGTAAAGTCGAAATTCATTTTCGTTCCATTCCTGATTTCGGCTCCATTTCAGTAATTTCGGACATCGTATTTATATCGCTGATTCAGTAATTAAATTTTGTATCATTCCCATCTCAATGTATCCTTCCTGGAAAACCAGAGAAATCTCAATGTATCCTTCTTATAAAACCATAGAAATCTCAATGTATCCTTCTTGTAAAACAAGAGAAATCTCAATGTATCCTTCTTGTAAAAAATGAGAAATCTCAATGTATCCTTCCCGGGAAACCAGAGAAATCTCAATGTATCCTTCTTGTAAAACATGGGAAATCTCAATTAGGGATGAGCCGGACCCCCCCCCCCGAGTTCGGTTCGAAGCCGAACCCGAACTTTCCAAATGTTCGGATCCGAACCCGAACCCCATACAAGTCAATGGGCTGAAAATTCGGTTTTTAGAGTGCCCTCCAAGAGGGTATAAATATGAGAGATATTTGCCATAAAAGGTGTATGGGGCTCCGGGTAGTGCCCTGGGGGAAAGGAAACAAGGACAAAAAGTAAAAAAAAAACGTTTTTAAAGGGACAGTGAGTTTTCCATGAAATAAGGGTTAAAAATAAAAACGAAAAATTGCTTCAAATATCGTGCCTAGGAGGTCCCCATAACCTGCCCGTGAAGTGGCGGATTTCTAGGATGTATAGAAATATGTAAAAACCAAAAAATGACATTTCAAATGACGGTAAATGCTTTTCCTTTAATCTATCCATAAACAACTGCTTGGGGCGGCAGTCTGTATGAGAAGAGGAGACATTTTTGGACACGCAGAAAAAGTTTACTGATTTTTTGGCGGTGAAAAGCAGGAGAATGACTGGAGAATGGAAAATTCTAGACCAAATAGCCGATTTGGAAAGTGAGAAAAATGGGAGAATTTTTCTGGTTTGGCTATTTTGACCTAGAATTTTCTCTTCAGTCATTCTCCTGAGTTTCACCTTTCTCTGAATAACCCTGTCAGGGTTATTCAGAGAGCGGTGAAGAGCAGGAGAATGACTGGAGAATGGAAAATTCTAGGTCAAAATAGCCAAACCAGAAAAATTCTCCCATTTAGGCTAGGGTCAGACTAGTGAATTTTTAACATGCGTTTAGGCGCACTTAATCACGGCCGCACTAGCAGCAAATGACGGGCAATGACAGCCAATATACGAAGTACGGTCGCACGAAAGTCCGGCTGCAAGTGGAAAATGAACGCATTTTTTCGAGAACGCAGAACCGCTAGTACGGACGTACAGAGTGCGCTGCGTCCACTAGCGGCGTGTGTGCGTGACTTGGAGACGTCAGACCCTGCTCATGTCCGGCCAACATAACGTCCAGACACCCAAAGTTTCCTGGTTTGGATCCGTAAAAAATCACGCACAAAAATGCGCATCGTATGACCGTTTTCGCGCATTCCGTGAAAAAATAAGGCAATGCGTTCGGACGCACTTTTTGACGGTCGCTGTGAAAAATGCGTTAGTCTGACCCTAGCCTTATCTCACTTTCCAAATCGGCTATTTGGTCCAGATTGTTCTCTTTTCCTGCCATTCTCCTGGTTTTCACCTTTCTCTGAACAACCCTGAGAGAGAGGTGAAAGCCAGGAGAACTGGCAGGAGAAGAGAACAATCTAGACCAAATAGCCAATTTGGAAAGTGAGTTAAATGGGAGAATTTTTCTGGTTTGGCTATTTTGACCTAGAATTTTCACTTCTCCAGTTATTCTCCTGCTTTTCACCGCTCTCTGAATAACCCTGTGAATGTTTAATCCCGAGGTGAAAAATAACATTGCTTAAGGCTGGGGTCAGACGAGCGCAGTTATCACGTCCGTGTTGCCGCACATTTGTACGTCCGTGGCAGCATAGCATTCTGACCAATGGAGCCCCACACACGAAGTACGTCCGCACGGAAGTGCGGATGCATGGCGGACGCAGCAAACGGACGCAGGTTAGGCAAGAACGTAATACTACTAGAACGGACGTGCGGAGTGCGCCACGTCCGCAACGTCCGTGTAGCTTTGTATGTGAGTGATGAAACGAGGTCAGATGGACTGCATTTATACGTCCAGCATTTTTGACGGACAGAATGTTTTTTCATTTTAATTTATTTTCCCTGCTACATCAGTCAAAAAATACGTCAGTGAAAAAAACGGACTGTTTGGCCACTACCTTGTTGTCAGTCAGTAAGTACGTCCGCACTGCACGGACGCACAGTCCGTACAAAATGCGCTCATCTGACCCTAGCCTTAGATGTTATTTTGAATTTTTTTCAAACACCAGTTAACCACTTGGCTGCTATGGACGCGCTCAGCGCGTCCAGCCAAGTGGTTCTCCTGTGCTATGGACGCTCTGAGCGCGTCCATGCACAGGAGGCAGCAATCCGCCGGATTCCGGCAGATTGCTGCGCCCCCCGGTGCGGGCTGACATCTTGGATGTCAGCCCAGCGCTCCGGGACCCCGGCGGAGCAATTAGATGTCATCGCGGCAGCGCGATGACATCTAATTCAGGCGCCCCCCCCCCGCATGTGCGGAGGAAGCGCCTGAAAGGGAAGGGGGAGGTCCTTTGGACCTCTCTCCCTCCCGATCGCCGGGGGGCAGAGGGTTAATCCAGGCACAGTTTGGAAGGGCACAGCCTGCCCTTCCAAACGGTGGCTGTGATTAACCCCTGGGGAGCCGGATCACGAATCGGCGCTGAAAAGCGCCGGATCGTGATCCTCTCCTGGAGCTGGCCGACATCTTGGATGTCGGCCAAGCCTCCAGGAACTCCCCCTGAGGACTGGCGTCATCGTGTATAGCACAATGACGCCAGTCCTGGAGTTAACCCCTAGCTGCCACCAATGGTGGAGATAAGGGGTTCCAATAAACCCCCTATCTCCCGATCCGTGGCAGCTAGGGGATAATCTTTGATATCGTTGGATCGGCCAGAGCATGGCCTTTCCAAGGATACCAAACATGAGCATGAAAAATGTTTTAAAAAATATATATATATATATATATATATATTGAAAAAAATAAAAATAAATAAACAAGTTTTTTTTTGTTTTTGTTTTGTTAATGCAGCAATATTGTTCCCATTTCAATTATAATGTGAACAATAATGCTGCACTAAACGATTTTTGTATGCGGTGCGTTTGTTAAAAAAAGCAAAATTTCCCACAAAAAAAAATGTAACGAGACCCCATTTCAATTTTTTTTAACAAGCGCACCCCATACAAAATATAACCGAAAACGATTGCATGTTAAAATGTGAAAGAAAACACTTTACACATAATAAATTATTGAAAATTCAAATTTTATTGCATTTTTGTTATAATATACAGACATGACATAACATATACATATAATAATGACATATTATGAATCTGCCAAGTCTGCCGGAAAGAACGATATATAATATGTCTGGGTCATATATCAAAATATGGCTACAAAACGTGGTTAAACATGATGAGCGAAAGCGGTAAAAATGACCTCAGCACAGAGGTGTGAAAAGCCTCAGCATCGAAAGGGTTAAATGCAGCATATTAGGATGTTTTAGGGAAATTAATTCTCAAATCTCAATCAGAAGCAGACACCACCCCACCCTCAGTATGGTGTACATTGATTACCAGACTAAAAACACATGCAGGGTTATTCAAAGAGATCGAATTGCTTGAGAAAAGTAACTGAACGCTGAAAATCAGCGTTCGGTTACCTTTCCTGGCCATTCGGCTATCCAGAGAGCAGGCAATTCGCCAAATCCTGGCGAATTGCCTGCACATACGGTGCCTGTTCGGTCCCTGTTCGAGGGCAGTGAAATCCCCATGAAAAAGCACTGCTTCGGCTATTCAGAGAACACAAACCAGCAGTGAAAGGTTCCCCTAATGCCCTGCCATTCGGTGGTTTAATTCGGCAAGTTAATTCAGGAGAATCCCATAGACTTCAATGTTAAAAATATTCCCGTTTTAATTCAATATCTAATAAACCGTTCATTATAAAATTCTGCAGCAAAAAGTCTCTTTATTTATAGATTTTTTAGGATACTTTAAGCATTTTTCTGATTTTTTTTTTTTTTTTTCAGTTTACTTATTTTTTTGTAACAGCCCATTTTATTATCATTCCCTGGACCTCCTGTGAAAATTTCAGACATTTTCGCTCAGTAGATTCTTTGCAAACAGTGTTTCATTTTCCCAGATTCATACAGATGGTTTTTCTAATTTATTCACTGCCTCCTCTATGTCACAGCTGCTTCGCCTCTGTGTGAGATTCGGCTCCTGTTCGGCTTTTTCGAAGGTTAATCCAGATGTTTTTGCTTGTTTTCAGCGTGCATTCGGTTAGTTTTCGTCAGGTTTGCGGCAGCTTTTCCCTGCAATTCGGGGACCCTGTGGTTCTTGCTGAATACACCGCAGGGTCACCGAAATGCAATCGGCAAAAGGAACCGAATTGAAGAGAACGAAAAGTCACCGAACGTGCGGTGACTTTTCGAATCTCTTTGGATAACCCTGATGGTGTTATGCCCGTTTGTGAACAGAGGTCATTTAGAGTTGATAATCTTTCCAAGTACACATTAGTTTTTAATTCAATATCTAATAAACCGTTGCTTATAATATTCTGCAGTAAAGAGTCTCTTTATTTCTAGATTTTTTAGTATTTTTTTAAGCATTGTCTATACTTTTTTCAAAATTTCCTTTTTTTTTTTTTTCGAACTCGAACCGAACACGCCCAAAAAGTTAGAAATTCACGAACTTTCGAACTGCCAAAGTTCGGGTCGAACTCCGAACCGTCCGAACCCGAACAGCTCATCCCTAATCTCAATGTATCCTTCTTGTAAAACATGAGAAATCTCGAGAGAACTCCCGAACTGTCATAGCACGATGACGCCAGTCGTCAGGGGGAGATCCCGGAAGCTTGGACGACATCCAAGATGTCGGCCAGCTCTAGGAGGGGACCGCGATCCGGCGCCTCTTGGCGTCAAATCGCTATCCAGCCCCCAAGGGGTTAAAGACAGCCACCGCTTGGAAGGGCAGGCTGTGCCCTTCAAAGCAGTGCCTGCCTTTTTTGGCTGCCCCATATGGATGGGGAGGGAGAGAGGCCCAAAGGACCTCCCCCCTCCCGGCACCTTCCCCGCACTGGCCGTGCGCGATGACGCTATTCCTGGCCGCCGGGGTCCCAGAGACTGGGTTGACATCCAAGATGTCAGCCCGCACCGGGGGCTGAAGCAATTGGCCGAAATACCGGCCGATCGCTGCCACCTGTGCTAGGACGCGCTCAGCGCCTCCATAGCACAGGAGAACCACTTGGCTGGACGCGCTGAGAGCGTCCTTAGCAGCCAAGTGTTTAAAAGACAAGCTTTCGAGAATATATATCTCTTCTTCAGGTCTGGACGCAATACTAATCAGTATCCTAGAAATGAACATTAAGACATTAAGGGGCACATGGGTTGGGGGTTCGATGTTGTAGATAGTGAGAGTCAAATGGTATGTTCGAAATGGGAAAATAAACACATGAGAGATCTTAGGCCCATAAAACAACAATGATAAGATCATGACAACTTGAAAGAAAAAAAGAAAAAATATATATAATACATGCAGGTTGGGCGGCCCTTATCCTGGAATTCTGAAATCCGGAACACACCTTTGATCTTGGGGCTATTATTGTCGACTCGTCCCTTCTCACATTCTTCCTAGCTCCTCTTTCAGCCCCTGGTATTTGTTCACCTTCTCATATTCTTTTATCTTGATGTTATGATCACTTGGCATTGCCACATCCATCACCACTGCGGTCTTCTGTTCTTTGTCTACCCCAATGATATCTGGTTGGTTGGCCAACCAGATGGTTGAATCTGGAAGTCCCACAGAACCTTCGCCATTTGCCTTTTGTGGAATTTCTCCTATGAACTTAGGTAGGTCCAGCCCATAGTCTCTGTAGACATTCGTGCACACAACTTGATGGTGACGAGGTTGTGCCTCTCAGAGCACCTGTCCATTCTAACATCTTACACTCAACTAATATATGTGAAGATGACTTTGCACAGTCTGCGTCTTGAGCCTTGATATGGTTGGTGAGTGCTACTAAACCAGAAAACCCGACAAGAAATGAACTGTATGTGGGATCTGCCGTAAAACAAAAGACCATCAGGGCTATTCAGAGAGAGGTGAAAACCTTGAGAATTGCCAGGAGAATGAACAATCTAGACCAAATAGCCAATTAGGAAAGTGAGATAAATGGGATAATTTTTCTGGTTTGACTATTTTGACCTAGAATTTTCAATTCTCCAGTCATTCAAGGTTTTCACCTCTTTCTGAATATCCCTGCTAGTCTACAAAAATGGCTAAATATCTAGTTACACAATAAAAATATTAATTAGAACACTGCCTGGCCAGAAAAAAAGTCACCCCCTGGATATAACTAAGCCAATAGATGTGATTAATATGTTTCAGCAAAAAATGAAGTCATGTGACTCCCTGAATATACTGAATGAGCAGGTTTTTCCATCAATGGGTTTTTTCTTCAATGGCACAGCGGCCATATTCCAAGATGGCAATGCCAGGATTCATCGGGCTCAAACTGTGCAAGAGTGGTTCAGGGAGCATGAGACATCATTTCACACATGGATTGGCCACCGCACAGTCCAGACCTTAACCCCATTGAGAATCTTTGGGTCGCGATGGAGACAACTTTGCGCAGCGCTGCGACTCTCCCATCATCAATACACGATCTTGAAGACAAATTAATGCCACTCTGGACGCCAATAAATGCTGCGACATTGAATTGAACTTATCGAAACGAGGCCACGGAGAATGCTCGCCAGAATCACAGCAAAAGTTGGTCCAACTAAATATCAGTGTGACTTTTTTTGAGCTTGGTCCCTGGTTGGAATCTCTCAGGCTAGGGTCAGACGAACGCATTTTTCACGTGCGTTTAGCCACACGAAATCACGGCCGTGCTAGCAGTAAATGACGTCCAATGCCGGGGAACATACGACGAACGGCCGCACGAAAGTTCGTCCGTGCAACGCAAGTGGCAAACGAACGCATTTTTTCGAGAACGTCAAACCGCTACTACTGATGTACAGAGTGCGCTGCGGCCGCATAGCGGCGTGTGTGCGTGATTAGGAGACGTCAGACGCTGCTAATGTCCGGCTAACATAACGTCCAGACACAAAAAGTGTTTTATTGATGATCCGTACAAAATCACGGACGAAAAGGCGCATCGTATGACCGCTATCGCGTATTTCGGGAAAAAATACGTACGTTCGTTCGAACGCACTTTTTCACGGACAACGTGAAAAATGCGTTCGTCTGACCCTAGCCTTAGATAGCATCAAGGAAAGAGTTAATAAAAAAAAGATATTATTATAGACAAAATTCTAAACACGCATTCACTCGTTAAATGGTGAAGTGGAAACAGAATTTGGATGTTTTAGTCCAGATTAGCGGGAATTGTGAGATATGATGTTCTCCAGCATCGGCTGTTATGGCATTAGTCATACAAACACAAGTTTAATTCACCACAGTTCAGTGAGTCTTCGGTAAATAAAACCCAAACACACTATATTTAGAAATCTTTACAAATCGCACCAGCCGAATGATTTCCAGATGCCTCACAGCATCTTCCAGCCAACTGTCTCATTTAGCGGGATAAATGAATCACTTGGCATTCTTCTGGGCATATCAGAGTCTCTGCATCACCTGAATGGATGGAGAAACATTCCTCAAACCACCAGCCTTCAATTGAGGCATTAGTAGGGACCATCACTGAATAAAGATGAAATATCTGTGTGGGGCACCTTCCATTCACCTGCACGGCGAAATGGTTAGAGACTAAGAGGATCTGATTTCATTATGGCACAGAGGAAATAATTTATTCCAAAAATGACAAAGTCCCTAAAGAACAGACAATATTTATTTTGGATTCTTATTAGCAGGTCATTGTGATACAGGGCCACCTCTAGCATTTGAGGCGCCCTGGGTAAGAAACTTTTTGGGGCCCCTTGACACTCTTTCAAAGCCATATACTCCATAACTTTTCACATACACACTCTGACCCTCTCCAATCTTCCTTCCTCCCTATATAGACACCCCTGACCGCTCGAGCCCATGACTTGCTGCCTCCTCAACACCTTTCCATTGATAAAGAGGTGGCACGCAATTTAGGTGCTTTGTGAATAGACCCTATTGCGTCTAACTCCATGCGAGCCTCTGGCATTTACAAGTGAGTCATTAACGCTAATGGCTCCGCTCCTGTAGCAGTGTCATGGAACCAGATTCCTTATTTGTTTTCCCCCTATGTTTTTATTTAAAATGGACTAGTCCACTCTCCCTGTCAAACCCGTTTAGTTAGTTTAGCCCAGCCCATTTCCTCCTTAGCAAAGTCTGCCTTCCTGTCAGTATACCACAGAGGCCCTGAGCAAGCATTTCTCTGTACCGGGTGATTGCATCCTGCTTTTACCATCCTCCCATAGCAAGGTACACCTGAGAAGCCCTCTCTATTTATAAAGACACCTTTCATTTGCTGTTACTTTGACGAAAATGATGAAAAATACAAAGGACTTCGTGTGCTTTCAAAAAAGGATGAGTTAAAAGCTATCTGACTTCAATCATATCCTGCATGTGACATTCACTTCTTGCATATGACGCTAGGGTTCCAGGATAAGCGGGGTGTTATGTGGCAGCAGAGGTTACAATTCCTATATAGCTGGCGTCTCGAAAGCTGGACCCCAGATATTTCTGGACTACACCTCCCATGATTCTCTAGCCATCTATTTCATTAAAAGAATTGTGGGAATTGTAGGCAATAAACAACGGGAGGCCGGAGTTTGTGATCCCTGCTATATAGGAAGTGCAAACGTTGAGTGAACCAGAATATAAGAAGCAATTCCCAGTCGCATGCTATTTGATTGTGCAGCATGAAGGAGTAAAAAATGTCCAGCTGTTACACAATGAAGGACACAGAGTACAAATAGCGTTCTAGTGTCCTTCCACGGTAAAAAGTTGAGTGTATCGCCATGGGATCCCTCTTCACGCATGCGGATGATTACATATGCGCACGCCCTGATCCATAGATGCCTGACCTCTTCAAGCCGTCGGACATTGACCATCCACTTTTCTCATTAAGGTTTGTCTATTTATATCCATTCACTTTTAATGATGTTACGGTTGAGAAAGGTCCGTTGGACCGAGTGTTGCATCTTCCATTAAAAGCCACCATCTGTTGTGGAGCGCCTGGTACCTTCAGGGTTATTCAATAAGAGTCGAACTTGCCTCCGAATTACACCGAACGGTGACTTTCACTGTACGATACAATTTCGTGGCAGTTCATTTATTCACAAAGCTGTCAATTCGCAAATTGGTGGATTGCCAGCGAAATACGACGCAGTTCGCTGCAAATGGGCGACCTTCAGCGGCAGTGAAATTGTTCCATAGAGAAGTAATGGATAACCTATTCAGAGAAAGCCGAACTGCCCCGAAATGCCCAGATTTTCGGTGGTTCAGTTCAACAAGTTTAATCGCATAGGATTCAATATAAAAAAAATATTACCATTTTTATTATCTTTTTTATTCAAGCGTTTATTCTTTTCCGTTTCAGCAAAAAGGCTTTTTTATTAAATTTTTTGAATTTTTGTAGTAATTTTCAGGATTTTCTTAGGCGTAATTTTGGATTCCCAAATTTTCTAATGGCGTTTATTTTTATTTTATTCAGTAATAGACCGTTTTATTATTTTTTACAGGACCTTTTTTATTATTTCCATGCATTTTCATGCATTTTTATTGTATTAAAACACCTTTTTAAAAATAGCAGAGTTCAACATCTTCTCTGTAATGTCTTCATCGTACTAAATCCATATGGGATCTGAGCTGGGCTCATGGTAGGGCAGCTCGCTTATGCAGCTGCCCCTTTCTAGACCTTCATATACTTTTATTTAGTTCTCAAAATATACAAAACTACCAATAAAAAAAGCAAATATTAAAATCATTTTCTTTTTATGATATAAAAAAAAAGAGCAAAACTATATTTATATTCTCGCTTGATATAAATGTGATGTTTGAAACCAGTAATTAGTCGCATGACAACGGCCTATTACAGAGTCTGGAAACATTTTGAAATGTTTTAACACTCTGAAATGTAGAACCCTGCAAAAAAAAAAAAAAAACCCTTGCCACAAGCTTTGATTGCAGCTAAGCATTGGCGGCAGGTTAGTGCACATTAATGGCTATGCTTCGTACAGGAGACGTCAATAATGGCTCAGCAAAGAGAACAGCAAAGTATTCAGTGGTAGCTCGCTGATCTCACCTCGAGACGGTATTCTTCCCGTATACAGGCTGAGAAACCCCAGTGATGATTTGGTAAAACGCGTTAACACTAAAAAACAAACATCATAAAAAAATAATAATAATAGTTTACTTACCCATGATACCACATTGCAGAGTGTATTGTAGCATCCTTCCACTGCCTCAGTGTGATCAGGCATGGTCGTACCTGGCTCCATTGAGTCCTTTGGACTCCAAGAGCCGATACCACCAGTGGTAGTGCGACATTGATGCTGGTTCCTGTTTGTGGCTGCCAAATAATCTATTCTGGAACCCCAGGGACGTATGCAAGAAGTGAATGTCACATGCAGGATATTATTGAAGTCAAATAGATTAACTCGTCCTCTTTTGAAAGCACACAATGTCCTTTGTATTTTTCTTCACTTTATTGAGAAAGCAACAGCAAATAAAATGTGTCTTGTGTGTAGAAAGAGCTTCTCTGGAGCATGCTTTGGTATGGAAGGAAGGTGGGTAGAGATAGCTTCTCTGGAGCATGCTTTGGTATGGAAGGAAGGTGGGTAGAGATAGGTTCTCTGGAGCATGCTTTGTTATGGAAGGAAGGTGGATAGAGAGAGCTTCTATGAAGTGTGCTCTGGTAGGAGGAAGATGGGTAGAGATAGGTTCTCTGGAGCATGCTTTGTTATGGAAGGAAGGTGGATAGAGAGAGCTTCTATGAAGTGTGCTCTGGTAGGAGGAAGATGGGTAGAGAGAGCTTTCTTGTACTGCACTTTCTAGTAGGAAGAAGTTAAGTAGAGAGAGCTTCTCTGGTATGCTTTCTTATATGAGGAAGGCAAATGTCACGGCCTACTGTGAGGGGATCCCGGGACCCGAGTCTGGAGCTGACTTCTCCAACGCCTGGGGCGTGGGGAATGGTCATGGCCTGGCTGGGTATCCCCAGATGGGGCTTGTCCGTGCCAGCCTATGGGAACCCGGGGTCTGCCCAGTGGGGGGCGTGTCCACTTCATTCCCGGCATATATACGGCCATTCCTTTTCTGCTTCAGCATCGTTACATCATCTCTCCTGCTTGGATTTGTTCCTTAGAAGTTCCTTTGAATTCCCAAGTATCGAACCTTTTGATTTCCTCCTAGACTTTGAATCCATGCTGCTGGCTCTGACCTCGGACACCCTTTTGACCTAGATTTCAGATCATCCATTTGTGCTTCGCCTCGGACCTTAGCCTCTGGGTTCCTCCACCTCTTTCCTTGACCCTACTTGGGAGTGACAGTAAAACAGGATGCATCGATCCAGTATAAACAGGATGCTACTACTCACAAGCTTCCATGGATAGGATGCAGGAAGTGAAGCTTTGCTGCACAGGAAATGGGGCTGGGCCAAATTAACTATGTGAGATAGACAGGGAGAGTGGACTAATCCATTCTAAGTAAAAGCATGGGGGGAAACAAATAAGGAATCAGGTTCCATGATATATTCCAACTTGAGATATTCATACATCAAACGGGTCAGAATAGGGTCTGTAACAGGGAGCTTGTAGAGGTCTCTGGCATGGTTTTGCTGAAGAGTAGGAGTCAGCAACCATGATGGTTCCCCCCAATTTTTTTGGAGCTACATGTCCCCATGATGCCTAATCAGCTCCAAGAGTATCTGTACAATAAAGGGAAATGTAGTTTCTCTACGTGGGGGGGGGGGGCAAGGCTGTTGATCACTGTTGTAAAAGATCTAACCCCTTTCACGCGCAACATAAGGCCTGTGTCAGACGAACGCAGTGATCACGTCCGTGTCGCCGCACAGTTTAACGTCCGTCGTAGCATAGAATCATGAGCAATAGAGACCCACACACTAAGTGCGTCCGCACCAAACTGCGCACGCACAACGCACATGGCAAACGGATGCAAGTTAGGCAAGAACGTAAAACCGCTAACGGATCTGCAGAGTGCGCCACGTCCGCCTAGCATTCTGTGTGCGTGATGAGGAGACGTCAGACGCAGCGCATTTGCGACGTCCAGCATCTTGACGCACAAAATGCCTTTTCATATTAATTTTGTTTCCCATATTTCCCTTTTTTTCTATGTCCGTCATAAAAAACGGACCGTTTGGTGTCTACCGTGTCTTCCATCAGAACGTCCGTCCGTTGTGCATGCACTCAGAGTGCGCTCAGACTGCGTTCGCCTGACTCTAGCCTAAGGGGTCAGCAGCCTTGCCCCTCCTCATGTTTTGGAACTACATCTCCCATGATGTTAAGCCACTGAACGTGTTGACTGAGCATCATGGGAATCGTTGCTGACCTCTGCTCTAACTGCTTGGAGTACAGCTCCCACTCTATTAAACCACGTCTGCTGAATGAGAATACTAAGAGTTGTTGTAGCCCATAGCAGCAGACGTGCAGGCGACCTGTCCGTGCAGGAGAAGAAATGCTACATTTACAGCCAAAAACACAAATGTGTGCAGCTGAGTCAATCCATAAGCTGTCCGCAAACTTGTCTTCCCATGTTGTTTTCGAACTTGCATTCTCATGAAGCTCAGCCAGGTTTTACGATAGTTGAGCATCATGGTAAACCAGACACAACATTATGGGATGCTGAGATAGCAAGACACAAGTAACACAATCAGTGGTTGCAACCCTGGTCCTCAGGTCAAATTTTAAGGATTACCTTAGGGCAGTGTTTCTCAAACCTGTCCTCAGGACCCACTGACAGGCCAGGTTTGCAGGATATCTGAAGCAAAGCACAGGTGATCTGATTTGCTGCTCAGTGATTGCAGGATTCAGTCTGCATTTTACCCAAGTAATCCTTAAAACCTGACCTGTTAGAGGGTCCTGAGGACCAGGGTTGGGAAACACTGCCTTAGGGAAAAGCAGACTGAATCCTGCAATCACTGAGCAGCAAATCA
The DNA here is from genome assembly GCA_009667805.1 of Leptobrachium leishanense. NCBI lineage: Eukaryota > Metazoa > Chordata > Amphibia > Anura > Megophryidae > Leptobrachium > Leptobrachium leishanense. The sequence goes on along the minus strand of CM019069.1, from coordinate 133,790,930 downwards.
TATCACCTGTGCTGTGCTTCAGATATCTGCAAACCTGACCTGTTACAGGGACCTGAGGAACAGGGTTGGGAAACCCTACTCTAAATGATAAAAAAAAACAACACTTTTAAGGCTGCGGTCAGACGAATGCAGTGCGAACGCGCGTGCAGCCGCGCTTTATTACGGCCGCAGTAGCAGCAAATGATGTCCAATGACGGGCAATATGCGAAGTAAGGCCACACAAAGGTTCGGCCGCGCAACGCAAGCGGCAAAGGTACGCAGAACGTAGAACCGCTAGTACTGACGCACAGAGTGCATTGCGTCCGCATAGGGGCGTGTGTGTGTGATTAGGAGACGCCAGACGCTGCACATGTCCAGCCAATATCACGTCCATTTGTTTTTAATAGCTCCGTCAAAAATCACGGCTGAAATTGTGCACCGTGTGACCGCTATCACGTCTTCCGTGAAAAAGTGCATCGACGCACCTTTTGACGGTAGACGTGAAAAATGCTTTCGTCTGACCCTATCCTAAGATGAGAAATTAGACCAGTGATTAATTAAAATCTTTCCATTTGACCGGGCACCCTCATAGGGGGCAAGAACCTTTGCGTGCACTCCCACAGGAATATATTATAGCTTTTAAAAAGTGAATGTTACGATGTTGCACCTCTGTTTAAAATTCTATTTAATAATTCCCCTGCCCTTCGTGCCATTGATCCATTACACCCACATTTTGATACTGTCCTGTAACATACACCCCTGCCACTGTGCAGAAAATTACCATGGCAAGCCGGCATGCTGTGGCACAATGGCAAAAAAAAATCACTGATATATATAATAATACAGAAAGAAGAAAAACACAAACGTTCTGTTAAAATGTTGCAATAAAAGTTGATAAGAAATGGCCAGCAATTACCTGCCTACAGATATTATCATAGTCCAAGCACCTTCACCAGGGGTCAGCAACCTTGGCCGTTCAAATGTTTTGGGACTACATCTCCCATGATGCTCAGCGACTCATTAGGTTAGCAGAGGCTCTTAGGAAATGTACATCTGGAGGACCAGGGTTTCTGACCCCTAACCTATACCTTCTCAAATAAAGAATAATAGTGGAATAATTTTATTGCTCACAATAAAAATCCAGGCAGGTGACAAGTAGAGCACTATGACTTCCCATTGCCATATTATACACATCCTGTACACAGAGACAGCATCCTCTCTGCCTTGTGAGTGCAGCAAACAAAAGGCATCCTGCACACACTGGACTCATAATTAAAACACAAGGATCAACAAATCTAATATAGTTATTTTGTGTGGTTTTAATCCGATTAAATTATCCATGTGCATTCATTACTTTGCTACCCTGGCGCAACAAAAATTTAAATAAGCCCATTATGTTCATTAATCATTACTGCTTACAGCACCAAATAATTGTTTTACAAGCTGGAAAAAAAAAATACAAAAAAAAATGGAAAATAAAAAATAAAAAGACAGGCAGCAAATAAAGACAAGGATTATAAATTAAATATAATAATTTGAAAAAGTAGACTTTCGATTGTAAACGATAAAAGGTTAAGGCGGGACCTGCTAAAAAGACCTAAAAAATAAATGACATAATAAAAATAAAATGGATAATGAAAATAACACGGATATTAAAAATTTAAATATATTATCCATTTTATTTTTATAATAAAGATAAACCAGAGAATGAAAATAAAATGGATAATAAAAATAAAATGGATACTAAAATTAAAATGTATTATCCATTTTATTTTTGTTATAAAGATAAAATAGAGAATGAAAATAAAATGAAAAATAAATATAAAGTGGATAATTAAAAAATAATACTTGCTTGTTAGTCAAAAGGGGTATATTTAAATTCAGTCATTCAAAGTGACTAATTAAAAGATACTTTTATTTATCCATAAAAAATGGATCTGTTGGTGGTAAAATAAAATGAATAATAATAAAATAAAGATTATGTTTTTTTCCTAATCAAAAAGTTAGAGGGATTTTAAGGCAATTTTTAAAAAAAAAAAAACAATTAATACAATGAATAAAATAGGGACTCCCATCCCCCTCCCATAGAAAAGAAAAGGGAGGAGATATAGGTGTTAAGCGACTGATGCACATGAAAAGACAACTTTTGATGATGGTGAGAGGCTTACTATGGCTGGTCAAAAGGTAAGGACCCTAGCTTGTTGCAGGACTACAGCTCTCATTATCCTCCACCAACCTGCAGGCTGGCAAATCATGATGAGAATTGCAGTTCCAGAGCAGCTGGAGTGAGGGATCTACTTGTCTGCATCCCTTGATCTGAGATGCTGTGTTTATCAGTAGCACCAGAATGTTTTCTGATCTGAGTGATACATTGCACCTGCGAAATGTTGCAGCAAGAACTGTAAACACAGAACGCAGAAAGTAAACAACACACTACAGATTTAGTAAACAGATAGTTCAAAGCTTTCTTTTCAAAGAGGAGCAGTAAGAGATGCATTCTGAGCAAAGTATGAATAAATCACTGTGACATGCCCAGGGAAGTGATGAGTTAATGGCTGGAAAGTGCAGAGGGGTTCCTGCAATGCAGAGTGAGGGGGCAGGAGCTAGGTCTGGAACAGGGGAGGGGGGTATTACCTGTTGCAGGATGGAAAGCAGAGTGTAGGGCTGGAGAGGTTCCTTGGAAAGTGCTGAAGAGCGGAGCAGCTCTGCCTATATGCTGCACACAGGCTGCTATGCACGGCTCACTGCTACTCCTTATAAGGGTGTAGGGCGGGGAGCTGAGGCAGGAGCAGCAGCCCGAAAGGTGGGCTCTTACTGTGCAACAGGGATACTGGTTCTCACACAATCTCCAGCTTGTCCATAGGGATACTGGACTCAGCATCTCCAGTGTGTAGCAGAGATACTGGGTTCAGCATATGCAATGTGCAGCAGTGGTACTGGGCTCACAACATCCCCAGAGTGCAGCATGGATACAGGGCTCAGCATCTCCCTAGTGCAGCGGGTATATGGCTCAGCATCTCCAGAGTGCAGCAGAGATAATGGGGTCAACATCTCCAGAGTGCAGCAGGGATACAGGGCTCAGCATCTCCAGAGTGCAGCAGGGATACAGGGCTCAGCATCTCCAGAGTGCAGCAGGGATACAGGGCTCAGCATCTCCAGAGTGCAGCAGGGATACAGGGCTCAGCATCTCCAGAGTGCAGCAGGTATATGGCTCAGCATCTCCAGAGTGCAGCAGAGATAATGGGGTCAACATCTCCAGTGTGCAGCAGGGATACAGGGCTCAGCATCTCCAGAGTGCAGCAGGGATACTGGGGCCAGCATCTCCAGTGTGCAGCAGGGATACAGGGCTCAGCATCTCCAGAGTGCAGCATAGATACAGGGCTCAGCATCTCCAGAGTGCAGCAGGGATACAGGGCTCACAACATCTCCAGAATGCAGCAGGGATACAGGGCTCAGCATCTCAGTGTGCAGCAGGGATACTGGGTCTCACAACATCTCCAGTGTGCAGCAGGGATACTGGGCTCAGCATCTCCAGAGTGCAACAGGGATACTGGGCTCACAACATCTCCAGAGTGCAGCAGGGATACAGGGCTCAGCATCTCCAGTGTGCAGCAGAGATACAGGGCTCAGCATCTCCAGAGTGCAGCAGGGATACAGGGCTCAGCATCTCCAGTGTGCAGCAGAGATACAGGGCTCAGCATCTCCAGAGTGCAGCAGGGATACAGGGCTCAGCATCTCCAGAGTGCAGCAGAGATACAGGGCTCAGCATATTGTCTAGTGTGCAGCAGGGAAACTGAGCTCAGTAACTCCAGTGTGCACGGAGGTGGACTGACCATTAGGGCACTACCTGTGGACCATGGTCTAGGAGAAAGCGCCTTGAAGGCCCCTCTAAAGCTTGGTCGGGCTTTTCTTTTCAGCTGGACCCATGCACAATGATCTCTAATTGCCCATGGGCCCTAGGACTTGTCAGTGTGTCCCTGATAGGGAGGAGTATCTTAAAATATTTTTAATATAGAAAGATTAATCTAATGTAAAAATGATTATGTTTGTAAAAATAATTATTATGTCTATATGTCATTAAGCATTAAAAAAGTTACTTTTAAATAAAATTAAAAAAAAATTAAAAGGCAGAATCCTTCCTGGAGCCAATTCAATTCAATGTTAACCCTTTTACTGCTGAGTCATTTCACCTCTGTAGGCTGAGCTCATTTTGACTGTTTTGTGCTCATCATGTTTAATCTTTCACTACCAAGTGATTTTCCAAAAAATTGTCATAAACCAGTGTTTTTTTTTTGTAAAATAATTTTTAATTAATAAAGTAAGAAATATTTGAGCTTATACCCATTGTATGTCTTACTGTAAATAACCTATTTTTAGCCATTAGATGGCGCCATCTACTGCCAAATTGATTTAGTGGTAGAGCGGCTGGTCTATTTTCTTCTATTTCTCCCTGCATCGGCTGCTGAAATCCCAATATTTCAGAGCTTTGAGAAGCTGATTTTACAGTTTTAGCTCGTTGGACATTATGCCCACAGGGCTAAAACTTTGGGGGCACCTTCTGAAGCTCAAAAGCAAACAAAACTCACTTGTAGCAATATAATTTAGTTTGCTTTTGAGCTGCAGATCAGCATAGATATCTCGATAACGGGGCACCGGATGGTGCCTTTGAAGTCCGAGATAACTTGATCGGTAGTGAGGGGGTTAAAGGCGATTTGAAATCATGTTTTATTATACAACCCAGACAAATTTTGTATCCATTTTTACGGCAGACTTAGCAGTTACATAATATATTATTATTATATGTATATGTCACTTCCTGTCAGAATGATATAACAAAAAATTTAAAAATATATTAAATTTCCATTCAGATTTCAATCATTTTCAGCGTGTAAAATTATTAAAAAATTTTTACATTTTATCATTGACCTTTTGTGGATATATATTCTATGGGGTACTCTTGTTAAAAAAATAAAAATCGGAAACTGATACATTGTTTATCAGAAAATACACGATTTTAACAAAACTGAAAATAAAAACATTTTTCATTGTGGAAAATGAGAGTTAGTGCACCATCATTGTTCACATTATAATTGAAAAGTGAACAATAGTGTTGCATTATTTAAAAAAATAGAGTTTTATTTTTATTATTTTTTTACTTTTACTTTTATTTATTTTATTTGTATTTCTTATGCATAACCTGGTCATTGGAAAGGCCATGCTCTGGCCTTTTCAGTGATACCAAACATGACCCTCTGCTCTTCACCGATTGGGAGATACTGCGTTCCAACTGACACCCATATCTCTAACATAGGGAATCCCCTGCCCAGCTAGTGAGGATTCCCTTTCTGACATAATCACACCCATGCGCAACAACGTCAGTGGACTCGGGGAGGCCCAGGAGGTGGGGCTGACATCCAAGATGTCAGCCCCTGCCAACAGAAGGCCGTGATTGTGGTACTGGGTAAGAGAGGCATCGCTAAAAAAAACGTGAGACTGTGACCTTTCTAGCGATGTTTTTCTTTTCTTCTTGCCCTTTATTGATGGGGAGATAAAAGACTCCCTTCCCCTTTAGGCACTCTCCTGGCTCTGCCAGGGGAGGGTGGTTTCATCCAACCAACGCCATCGTGCCGGGATGTGTTTAAAAGCAGGTTCTGACTTCCAGATAGTCACACCACCACAGGGCATTTCAGCATCTGAAATGAAAAAATAATTAAGAAAAAATAATAATAAAATAATAAAGAATATAAAATAGTGAAATAATATTAAAGTAAAATGTTAAAGAAATGAAAAGGAAAGTCAAGAATTTGAACGTCATTGTGCAACGCAAACTAACGAATACTAGGAATTCATTTTAACCTCTTCTAGAGAGATTTCTATTTGTTGGAAAGAAATGACATAATGTTTAAGCCTGGAATGTTGTGAAACACTAGCTAGTGTATAAAAATAAAGTAAAAACATGATAAAATCACTGGAGCGTTCAGGCTGTTTCATTGCACCCATGGAGCAATTATAAAATTGAAACTCAGAATATTCAGCACAAATTACAAATTTTTCCTAGGAAATAATCAGGTGCGCGCAGAAAGCCAGTCAATTTCCATGCTCTTTATTATGAATCACAAAATGAGCACCTAGAAAGTACTGATATGGATCTAAATTGGGGATTTGCAAGGTCAATTCATCCCGCTTTAGGGTATGAATGGGCAAGCCAGACACATACCCTGCTCACGGCTTTTGGTAAAACTTCTAAATGAATATTTGAGATGTGTTGTATGATTTTACATAATGAAATTATATATAAAATACATTTTTAAATATGTATATATATATATATGAAAAAATTGGGTAAAAAACCCAGTGTGAGCGCACTTAACTTGCAAGAGTAGATCTTTCAACAGTGATCCTGGGGAATTTTGATGCCAGAGTCAGAGTGATATAGACCTAATAATGGGAAATAGAGACAACTCCATGGTGCAAATAACGTATGTACATGTACAGGTAGTGAAATTGAAAACCATGATATGATGACAAACTCACAAGGGTGGAGCCCTAATCGGCTCGGATGGTGTACACCTCTTGACCTCTCTGGGGGGTCACACCCCTTGTGAAGAAATCTTCTGATATTCGGGTATATAGATATCTTCAGAAACAAGAAGAAAACTCCATTGCGCAGTAGAAAAGTATCTTGAAGATATAATAACAGATGGGTACTCACGGTCACCAGAGCCTCTGTTGGTAGTGGCTCAGTAAATAGGCATATATGGGAATCGAGTCTCAGACAGGAACTAAATAATCATTAATAAAAAACGTAGATAAAACCAAAAGAAGGTTTATTTAAAACTCAATTAAAAATGAAATAAAAAGAGACGCGTTTCGTCTGCACACACTGCAGACTTCCTCAGTCTTGTATATACAACTCACATTAACACATTTAAGTAACTGTTTAATAAAACATGATTATCGGCACCTGCAGTTACTGACCGCACCTTGCGTGTCAACTGCGGTGTCGGCGTGCGTTCCATTCTGAGACTTCCGGTCACGTGAGATATCAACGTGCGTTCCACTCTGGAGTTTCCGATCACATGTCCGGATATGAAATCCTATTACGATTCCTCATATGCGTTTCATGGGTGCAGATTGCCAATATGCGTTCCACAGATACATTTCACACAAGGGTCACTTATAGTTGAGACTCATGATGAATCTTCATTTCTTACCCTGATTATTATACCTAATAAAAGAAAATCATATACTAATGTGCAGCCAGATACTGAATGACAGCATACAATAATAGTTTTATCCACCAATTGACTCATAATATGGGACTGAAATAATATAATAGATGTGCATCTAATACACATGTCCAGATATTGTCAAAGTTAGTGAAGAAAGTGACAGATCTCGAAATCGGCATTTAAGCCGTTTGGTTCAAGAGTGTTAAGTTGAAATATCCATTTCATTTCAGTTTTAGCTAATTTCAGATCGAGAATTTCCCCTCTCCAATGTTTCGTTACTTTTTCAATACCGAAGAATTCCAATCCAATAGGGCTACTGTTATGGTTAAGTTTAAAATGATTGGAAACACAGTGTCTATCAAAACCTTTTAAGATGTTATTAATGTGCTCGTTTACACGAACTTGTAATGCACGTGTGGTTTTCCCTACATAATATTTATCACAGGGACAACGTAGTATATAAATGAGATATTTAGAGAAACAAGTTAGTTTGTCTCTAATTTTATATCTATTGCTGGTGACACAGAATGTAGTTATGTGTCTTTTTTTATTATGTGATTTTCTGCAACTAGTGCAGTCTCCACAGCCGTAGAAACCAGGTGAAAGTCCAAACCAATTTGTTTGTGTCTTATTTTCCCATATATGATTCTTTACCAATTTTTGTTTTAAACTACCTCCCCCTCTATATATAACTCGAGGTTGTAATGGTAGGATATCCCTAAGTATAGGGTCCTCTCTAAGTAATGGCCAATATTTTTGGATATGTCTTTTCATATTTCTATTTCTAGTATTGTAATCCATAATGAAAGGGAATGCAATATGATCAGATTTATTCTTGACTTTATATTGTAGTAACAGATTCCTATCTGTATTATGAATTTGTGTCCTTGTCTGTTCCAGTTCTGTCCTTTTATATCCCTTTTCCATGAAGTATTTCATTATTTTATTAGATTGTTTTTGAAACTCTTGAATGTCCGTGCAATTCCTGCGGAGACGGATCATTTCCCCTTTAGGAACAGCTCTGAGCCATGGGGGAAATGGTCACTTGCTAGGTTAATATAGCTGTTAACGTGAACATCCTTGAAGTGGGTTCTGGTCTTCATAACACCATCTTCAATATATATCTTTAAATCCAGATATTCTACCTCTAAGTTACTGATTTTATAATCCAGTTTAATTCCCCATAGATTGGTATTAAGATACACTAAGAACTCATTCAGGGCACATACATCCCCCTTCCAGATGATAATAACATCATCGATGTATCTTCTATACAGGATCAGGTCTTGCCCCAGCAGTGCCCGGTCCATACCATCTGGTGCTCCCAGTATGCCATGAACAGTTCTGTTCATGGCATACTGGGAGCACCAGATGGTATGGACCGGGCACTGCTGGGGCAAGACCTGATCCTGTATAAGAAGATACATCGATGATGTTATTATCATCTGGAAGGGGATGTATGTGCCCTGAATGAGTTCTTAGTGTATCTTAATACCAATCTATGGGAATTAAACTGGATTATAAAATCAGTAACTTAGAGGTAGAATATCTGGATTTAAAGATATATATTGAAGATGGTGTTATGAAGACCAGAACCCACTTCAAGGATGTTCACGTTAACAGCTATATTAACCTAGCAAGTGACCATTTCCCCCCATGGCTCAGAGCTGTTCCTAAAGGGGAAATGATCCGTCTCCGCAGGAATTGCACGGACATTCAAGAGTTTCAAAAACAATCTAATAAAATAATGAATAACTTCATGGAAAAGGGATATAAAAGGACAGAACTGGAACAGACAAGGACACAAATTCATAATACAGATAGGAATCTGTTACTACAATATAAAGTCAAGAATAAATCTGATCATATTGCATTCCCTTTCATTATGGATTACAATACTAGAAATAGAAATATGAAAAGACATATCCAAAAATATTGGCCATTACTTAGAGAGGACCCTATACTTAGGGATATCCTACCATTACAACCTCGAGTTATATATAGAGGGGGAGGTAGTTTAAAACAAAAATTGGTAAAGAATCATATATGGGAAAATAAGACACAAACAAATTGGTTTGGACTTTCACCTGGTTTCTACGGCTGTGGAGACTGCACTAGTTGCAGAAAATCACATAATAAAAAAAGACACATAACTACATTCTGTGTCACCAGCAATAGATATAAAATTAGAGACAAACTAACTTGTTTCTCTAAATATCTCATTTATATACTACGTTGTCCCTGTGATAAATATTATGTAGGGAAAACCACACGTGCATTACAAGTTCGTGTAAACGAGCACATTAATAACATCTTAAAAGGTTTTGATAGACACTGTGTTTCCAATCATTTTAAACTTAACCATAACAGTAGCCCTATTGGATTGGAATTCTTCGGTATTGAAAAAGTAACGAAACATTGGAGAGGGGAAAATCTCGATCTGAAATTAGCTAAAACTGAAATGAAATGGATATTTCAACTTAACACTCTTGAACCAAACGGCTTAAATGCCGATTTCGAGATCTGTCACTTTCTTCACTAACTTTGACAATATCTGGACATGTGTATTAGATGCACATCTATTATATTATTTCAGTCCCATATTATGAGTCAATTGGTGGATAAAACTATTATTGTATGCTGTCATTCAGTATCTGGCTGCACATTAGTATATGATTTTCTTTTATTAGGTATAATAATCAGGGTAAGAAATGAAGATTCATCATGAGTCTCAACTATAAGTGACCCTTGTGTGAAATGTATCTGTGGAACGCATATTGGCAATCTGCACCCATGAAACGCATATGAGGAATCGTAATAGGATTTCATATCCGGACATGTGATCGGAAACTCCAGAGTGGAACGCACGTTGATATCTCACGTGACCGGAAGTCTCAGAATGGAACGCACGCCGACACCGCAGTTGACACGCAAGGTGCGGTCAGTAACTGCAGGTGCCGATAATCATGTTTTATTAAACAGTTACTTAAATGTGTTAATGTGAGTTGTATATACAAGACTGAGGAAGTCTGCAGTGTGTGCAGACGAAACGCGTCTCTTTTTATTTCATTTTTATTGAGTTTTAAATAAACCTTCTTTTGGTTTTATCTACGTTTTTTATTAATGATTATTTAGTTCCTGTCTGAGACTCGATTCCCATATATGCCTATTTACTGAGCCACTACCAACAGAGGCTCTGGTGACCGTGAGTACCCATCTGTTATTATATCTTCAAGATACTTTTCTACTGCGCAATGGAGTTTTCTTCTTGTTTCTGAAGATATCTATATACCCGAATATCAGAAGATTTCTTCACAAGGGGTGTGACCCCCCAGAGAGGTCAAGAGGTGTACACCATCCGAGCCGATTAGGGCTCCACCCTTGTGAGTTTGTCATCATATCATGGTTTTCAATTTCACTACCTGTACATGTACATACGTTATTTGCACCATGGAGTTGTCTCTATTTCCCATTATTAGGTCTATATCACTCTGACTCTGGCATCAAAATTCCCCAGGATCACTGTTGAAAGATCTACTCTTGCAAGTTAAGTGCGCTCACACTGGGTTTTTTACCCAATTTTTTCATTTGAACATTGTTAGGGGTTAACATAGTGTTATTGAGCAGCACTGGTTTATTATCCAATTTATGATCGTAATTTAGCGCCGATTGTCTCTCACATTGCTTTTATTCTCTAATATATATATATATATATATATATATGAGACCAAAATCCAGACGCACACGGAGACTTCTTTTCAAAGTTTAAATAAAATAAAACTTTATTCTGGCATCAAATTTCAACGTTTCAGTCCCCAGAGGGACTTTCCTCAGGAATGGCCAACATACAAAGGAAGACATATATATATACATCAAACAATTAAGCTCCCACAGATGTGTCTACCCTGCAATCACAGAGCAGGCGTGGACATACTCTGCAATCACAGAGCAGGCGTGGACATACTCTGCAAGCCAATTAACCAAAGTAATAATGCAAAAAAAAGAAACATAAATCACAATGACACCTCAAAAAGAATCTAAGAAAAAAAGAGAAAGTCAACATATAGGATACAGTGATACAATATTCCAGCTACATTTAAAGAGAACATATTAGCATCTTAGTATATATATAGCAGTGTAATTAACATAGCTAGGAATAGTAATCCATATATGGCAAAAGCATTAAAACAAACTAACGTAGGGGCAAAAAAGGGATATAAGAGTTCTTCTCATTAACAGGGTTATCCAAAGAGATTCGAAAAGTCAGCACACGTTCGGTGACTTTTCGTTCTCTTCAATTTGGTTCCTTTTGCCGATCCCATTTCGGTGACCCTGCGGTGTATTCAGCAAGTACCACAGGGTCCCCGAATTGCAGGGAAAAGCTGCCGCAAACCTGACGAAAACTAACACCGAAAACCCACCGAATGCACACCGAAAACACGCAAAAACATCTGGATTAAACATCGAAAAACCCGAGCAGGAGCCGATAACACGCAGCGAAGCAGCCGAACAGGAGCCGATCACAAACAGCCGAAGCAGCCGAGACCGCAGATGAGGCAGTGAATAAATTAGCAAAACCGTTTGTATGAATGTATGAAAGTGAAAAGCTGTTTGCAAAGAAACTACTGAGCGAAATATGTCTGAAAATTGCATATGATCCAATGAATGATATTAAAAAGGGCTGTTACAGAAAAAATAAGTAAACTTAAAAAAAAAAAAAATCGGACTTTTAAAAAAAAAAATTCAGAAAAATGCTTTGAATATCCTAAAAAATCTATAAATAAAGAGACTCTTTACTGCAGAATTTTATAATGAACGGTTTATTAGATATTGAATTAAAACGGGAATATTTTTAACATTGAAGTCTATGGGATTCTCCTGATTAAATTTGCCGAATTAAACCACCGAATGGCAGGGCAATTCGGGAACCTTTCACTGCTGGTTTGTGTTCTCTGAATAGCCGAAGCAGTGCTTTTTCATGGGGATTCACTGCCCTCGAACAGGCACCGAACAGGCACCGTATGCGCAGGCAATTCGCCAGGATTTGGCGAATTGCCTGCTCTCTGGATAGCCGAATGGCCAGGAAAGGTAACCGAACGCTGATTTTCAGCATTCGGTTACCTTTCTCAAGCAATTCGGATCTCTTTGGATAACCCTGTATGACCACGCGGGGCAAGTGAGTCCAGTGTAAAAATCCAAAAAGATTCTCGCTTGAGAAGTTCTTTAGCACGATCACCCCCTCTCACAAGCGCGGGGATGTGATCAATAGCCATCACTGGTAGGCTGGACAAATTATGTCCAGCCTCACAGAAGTGGCGTGCCACCGGTTGTGGGTTATCATGCCCGTTTAATGCTGCCCTAATGGCCGACCTATGATTTGCCATACGTTCTCGTAAATTATTAATGGACTTCCCTATATATATATTACCACAGGGACATGAGATCTTATAGACAACACAGTCAGTTGTACAGGTAATTCGGTGTCGAATTCGGTAACTGATACCACTGTAAGGATGAGAAAACACTTTTCCCGGGATTAGAGAATTACACATAGTACCTCCCACACACCGGAAAAAGGCCAGGTTTGAAAATGGATTATTAGATGAGAAAAAGTTATATTGGTCCGTTTGGACCAAGAAGTCCCGTATATATATATATATACCCAGGACATACTTGAAAACAAGAGAAATCTCAATGTATCCTTCTTGGTAAAATACTTTGCAAATAAATAAATACAGTAAATATATATATATATAATCTAACAGATGGCTGCACTCAATCAAAAAATAAATAAAATAACAAAATTTATTATAATTTATTTGTTTAATTTATTTTTTGATTGAGTGCAGCCATCTGTTGGATTTTCTATATTGCATACAGGCCTAGCAGTGTATCTTCTTTTGCTGTTTTATTTCGAAAGGTGTTGCTGGACTTTTTGGATAATATATATATATATATGGGCAAGTACACAGGAATTATTTTAATGCGTATTCATTAAATTTTTGTATTTTATTTTTAAGACCTTATGTGCATCCCTTTTTTCATATATGCTGTATATTTCCTATGGGATTTTGCACTGGGGCATGATTGCTAACATTGGCAGGCTGTTTGAGGCAATTTATTGGGGCTTACATATTATATTATATTTTATATACATTATATATATTATATTTTATATAAATACTTTGCAAATAATTAAATAAATATATATATATAATCAAATTAATAGAGTCTAAAAATACAAGAAATCTATTTGTGTCATGCCCCGCTCCGCGGCCCGCTCCCGGTCCGGACCGCCATGCTGGGAGAGATACCATACTCACCCGAGGTCCCTCTTGGCGCGCTGCTCCAAGTTTCTGGTCTGCAGGATGGAGAGAGGAACCCAGGAGACGCCCCACGCCGCCGGCCTGATCCGAATGCTGAAAGTGAAAGCGCGCATGCGCGAGTACAAACTTTCCTAAGTAATGTAAAATCTGGTACTCTGGCGCCTTCGGCTGGCCGATTAGGGGTACTGCTTGACATCTGTTCTGTTGATCGTCGTATTCCTCCCATTGACCTACCAAAAGCTCAGGTACCTCAACTCCACCTACGATACCCAGGTGAAAGGTATTCCCATGATCCTTTGAACCCTATTTAAATCTGCCGCCCTTCTCAACACATTAACCAGGTTCTACTGTTGCCTTCCACTTCAGTTTTCCTAGTGCTCCTCGTATTCCTGACCACGCTGCCTTCTTCTGCCCATCGACCCGGATTGCCATATTGACTACGCTGCCTGTTTCTGCCCATCGACCCGGATTGCCATATCGACTACACCGCCTTCTTCTGCCCATTGACCCAGATTTCCATATCGACTACGCCGCCTTCTTCTGCCCATCGACCCGGATTTCCATATCGACTACGCCGCCTTCTTCTGCCCATCGACCTGGATTTCCATATCGACTACGCTGCCTTCTTCTGCCCATCGACCCGGATTGCTGTATCGACCACTCTACCACCTTCGTTACTATTTTGTTATTATTCTGGAACTTTTGTTACTTGATTTACAGTTCTTTCCTACGTGCCACGAATCCCTACTTCTCAAGAAGACCATTCCAGCTGTATCATTGTTCTGGACTTAAGTTACTTTCCTTGTTTCAATAAAGATTGTTTATTTCTACATGGTTTCCTGAATTCCTTACTCCTTCAGCTTGCCATCGGGTTCCAAAACTTTTTTTTACCAGTCTGGACCCAGAACCAAAGTCTGGAGAGCTGGACACCTCCCTGGATAAAGGGGTCACAGCCATATTAAATAGAGCCTTGATATAGGCTCTGGCCCAGGTGGATGGGACCATTTTATAGCTTGTCCGTACATCCCAGTAATGATGCCATTCCCTATGCATTCCTCTCTTTCTTTTTGAGGACCCTGAAACATCAAAAAGTGGATGCTGCTACTCCAGGATTTGGCACAAGGCGTTAAATACAGAGCCGAAGTTTGTGGCTCTGAAACACATGAGTGTCCACTACAACCATTGTCCATCTCCCGTGGTGTGATTTTTATACTCTACTGTACTTTTAGGCTCACCTTTTACCATGTCTTTTTATAGTGTATTGTACCGTTCGCATTTCGTGTTCCTGCTTTGTTTTTGAGAAACATTCGGATCAAGCCCAGATTGACAAAATATAAGTATAGACTGGTGTCAGATGAGTGTTTTTGTTGAGCAGAAGGAATGTCCCTGAGAGTGGACGTTCCTTCCAGGGGTGGATCAAGGGGGGCGACGGGGCAATTCCACCCCCCTGAGAAAATCGCCGCCGCCACACGTTTTTCTCCCTACGAGGTGAGCGGCCACCGGCATGCAGCTTGGCCGCTCGTGGGATGGGAACCACCTGACCAGCCCACGAGATCGCAGAGTTCACGTGAATTCCGCGATCTCGCGAGAACGCGGCTGTGCTGGTCAGGTGGTTCCCAGCAAGCAACCAAGCTGCATGCCGACGGCTGCTCGTAGGGAGAAGAAAGGCCGGCGGGTACTCGGAGCGGCTGCGGAGGGGCCTGCGGAGGGGCCTGCAGTGGCAGCAGAGTAGGTGAGACCTGGGGGCAAATATATCCATGTGAGCTGGGGCAAATATATCCATGTGAGCTGGGGGGCAAATATATCCTTGTGAGCTGAGGGCAAATATATCTGCCTGTCACTGTGAACCCAACACCAGCTCTTGGCCAAAACTTTTAGAATGCCTCCCCTGAAACCTGTGTCTGGATCCGCCCCTGGTTCCTTCCACTCTGATGCCCATCTGGCGACCTCGCTGAGAGCAGTTAATGTGCTCAGCGGTGCAAGGCTCGTTACCCCTATGGAGGATTGCGCTTTGCAGCCTCATCGAACATACATCGTACTGCTTCGACAGGGAGATTTTCCAAAGGACGCAGCACGTCTGCTGCAGCGCATGCAATCCAAAGCACAAATTCGCCACAGCGTGTGGCCAGCCCCGTCGAAGCGTCACAACGCTGCGGGAGGCACGTCAGTACGGGCACACAAAGTACAAAGGTTTTCCAGCACGAACTGTATGTCAATATCACGTGACACAAATACCGAGTGCGATGATTTTACTCAACTGGGACTTTTTTTAGAAATTTGGCTCGGGAGCGAAAAAATTTTTTAACCGGAGCAGCTGATATTTTTTCCTGAAAATACGTCCTTTAGGATCGAAGCGAGCCCATAGTCTGAGCCTCTGTAGTGTTTTTATGGTTGGGAGGGAGAAAAGTCATATCTCAAGTTCTTAATGGATGCTCTTTACATGCTTTATTCGCGACAGAGACATTCTGTCCTATAAACAGCTGCAGTACTCATCTTGCTAGCGCTCGAGCATCCTCCACATATAAAATAATCGGAGCAGTGAACAATATCTCAGTAAAAAAAAGACACACAAAATACCGTTAAGCCTCCGATGCACTTCACCGGAATCAGCAATTATTCTCTTTTATGGGCTACCTTTAGACTATATTTACCTTAGCAACAAGCAGTCTTAATCCACTTAACGAATGAAAGAAGCAATAAAGCACTTGAACATTTTTTCCCCCATATTTATTTTTAATCCAGGTGCAAAAGTGGAGCTGTTTGTCCTCCGCATGTGGTCAGTCATCTCCTCGGTGGGAAGACTACCCTTGGTTTCACGATTCCGATTCTTATCTTTGCTGCGAATATATATAAATATTTTTTTTAACGCCATCAAGCTTTATTTCACCATTTTTGTTCTTACGGGTGAGGATAGATTTTTTTTTTTTTTTTTTTTTTATAATTCTTTATTTTTGAAGTTGCACAGACAGAAACAGCAGGCAAATAGCCAGAAAGTGGCCTCGCAGGGCCAAGACATGTCATCCAAACGAAATATATAAACAAAACCAAAACAAATAATGACAATGGGCAACAAGGTAGGCATCAAGGAAAATAAAATAAAAAGAACAGTCCGGGTATATAACACAAATGAGCCGGGTGGAGTCGCAGGAGGGCTTCAGGGAAAAACCAGGTGAGGTAAAGGGGGAGAAATAAGGGGGGAGAAAAAATAATATAAAAAAAAAAAAAAAAGGGCGGGTGGGGACTGTCCAGGAAAAAGGCATTCCTGGCGCACCCCGGAAACCCGTTAAAGGGCCAAGGGCCATGGAAGAGGCCAGAGGACCGGGAGACCTGGGGCCAAGAGATACGGCCAGAGCCATGGTTGCCGCACAGGTGGCGCACCCAGGACAACCCATTGTCCCACACACACATAGATAAAAAAAAAAAAAGAAAGGAGATGGGGGGGAGAGGGTCTGGAGAATCCCGGCGCCCCAATAAATTTCTGAAAAATCACACAAACCGGCAAAACAGTCCGCTAGAAAGTTGAGCGCCCGAACAGGGGGTGCAATAGTGATCCATCAACGGGGGTCTCCGCAGTAAAGGGGTGTAGGGCACAGGTCCTGGGTCAGCAATAGGGGAGAACGGCAGGAATCAGCAGGGACGGTACAGTTCTGAACCAGTGTCCAGAGGTAAAAAGGCACATATGATACCGACCCCGCAAACCCCCGCAACCAGGGCCGCATGATCAGTGCCACGGTACCCCAGTTCAGCAGTAGAAGGGAGACCTGCATGACGCCGAGCCTGCAGCAAAGCCGCAGCAGCAGCAGGACATCTGCCATCATCCCACCACTCCAAGGCTTGAGAGGAAGGCAGGATGTCCACACGCCACATCGGACTCCAGCAGTCGGGGGACCGGACTCCGGTCCCAGGTGAGTCAGCAGATGAGTCCGCATCGCCCTTGGTCGGGGGGTCCAAGTCGCCAGAGTCACCATCAGGAGTGCCGCAGAGCTCCACATCCTTCGGTTCCACCTCGGGCCACACAGCATCCACCAGCGGCGGGACCACCTCAGAACACCAGCCAGCCTCACGTCTGTCCAGCAACCAGGCCTCACGGAACTCCGCCATGAGGGCCGCCAGCACACCCCTCGTGAGTAGGATCAGATCCGGGTTAGTCATCCGTTCTGACAAGCAGGGCAGCCTCCGGGATAAGAGGGTGGTTGGCGATGCGCACGAGGACCTGTGACAGGGCAGCAGTCCAAACCGAGGCAGCAGGCTCCAGAAATGGCCGCCAAGAGCAGGCCGCAACTAGGCCCGAAACCCAGGTCGGTCCCCAACTCCGTCAGGGAACCCCACAAGTCAGCTCAGCACTAGCACCCCAACCTCGGGAGACTAGGCACCATAGAGAAGGTCTCAAACCAAACGGGGGGATGCAAAATGGTACAAAAACAAGAGGTCAGCCACAGAGCTCAGCAGAATGCGTCCTGTCCCGTTGGTAGTCAGCTCCGCCCCCAGGATAGATTTAAATCGCCAGAAAGCTTTTGTATCGGGTAACACGACTTTCTCTTTCTTTTTGGGTCGTGCGAGCTTCGATTTGCAGCTCAGAATGGACGTCACAGAAAAGAGCTGGAAGAATCATTGTTCTTTTTTTTTATAAATGGAGAGCAGGAGCTCAAACCGGAGACCGGCGTGCGCTTTCTGAGATATTGATTTGTACTTCATCAGGACATGGAATCCCTCTAGCCACTGGGAAGATGAAATAGCTTGGTTGGTTAATGCACCAACTATTGAACAGGCTGTATTTTATTTCCCCAAAAGACTTTGGCTTATCATCCTTTAGTGGTAATATAACTACATCCCTAAACATAATTAATGCAGCCCACCCACTCCTGACTCCCACACCCCGGTTTATGGGTAAAATTGTGAAATAGGGAGACTCCAATCCTCTATTTTCTACCCACCTACAGCCAGTCAAACAGCCCACCTGATACAATAATAGAGATAAAAGCACTGTGTGGCGCAAAAGATTGTGAAAACTCAAATAACCCCCTTCACTACCAAGTGATTTTCCAAAAAATATTGTCCGAAACCAGTGTTTTTTAATAAAAAGTCATTAAAAAATTATTATTCAATAAGAAATATTTGAGCATAATCCCATTGTATTTCTTACTGTAAATAACCTATTTGGCCACTAGATGGCAACATCTACTGCCAAATTGAGTTACAGCAGTTTGAGCTGCTGGTCTATTAATGTTTTCTTTTCCTGCATCGGCTGCCGAAAGCCCGACGTAAAGGGCATCATCAGACGATTTTACACAGTTTTAGCCCTTTGGGCATTATGCCCATAGGGCTAAAACTTTGGGGGCACTTTGCAGCAAACTAATTCCATTTGCTTTTGGGCTGCAGATCACTGATCGAGATATCTCAATATCGGGGAACCGGATGGTGTCTTTGAAGCCCAATATAGCTCGATCGTGATAGAGAAGGGGTTAATGGCATAACATATTCAACCAATCACAGGTGTCCCTCAAAAACACAAGATAGAACATAGTGCAGTATTATCAATGGTATGGAGCTCTTATTTAATGATACAGAGATGCACTCACCGATGCTGAAGCCCTTATTATTTTAGCTCTATATTCTTACGGCAAGTGCCCAGCCTCACAGGTCCTTCCCCCCCCAGTAGTTTCAGATTGATGGGTAGTGGTGGTAAGAAATGATGATAATAAATCCTCGCTCGGACTCAGAATGAAAACAAAATTATTTATTGCTGTACAAAATAAAATCTAAAAGAAATGCTCTGTACAGAGCTGTATTCTACTGGGGTGACTGGTCTCCCAATTGTGGGCCAGACCCGAACCTGTTACAGCGTCAAGGGTGTACCTAGTGGGGGCGGGCCGCACCGGGTGACAACACCCCCTAGGATGACACCCAAAAAAAAATATTTGATGATGTCAGCACGGTCTGCATTACAGATGTTCATTCGTTTCGGTAAAATTCGGAATTTGGAACGAAATCTATTAATTCGTATATCGAAAGTACTTCCAAATAACGAATCAATACGATACGAATTCGAAACGAAACGAAATGGTATATAATGAATTTATTTCATTTTACACTGTGTCATCATCATAAAAGAAAACTTTGAATAATTTATTTTTTTTGGTGTTCGACAATTCGAATCGATATCAACTATCGAATTGATCTTAAATTAAAATACATACACTACAAGTAATGCAGTCAGCAAACAACTTTATGGAACAAATTAATTTCGTTTCACAAGCACCTGTCCCTGTTAAATTGACTCAAATACCAAATCTGTCAGACAGCTTAATTTAACCCTAGCTTGTCTTTTAACAGCAACATTTGATTAATTGGGGTTTTATTTACAGGGATATTCAAAGAGATTCGAAAAGTCACCGCACGTTCGGTGACTTTTTGTTCTCCTCAATTCGGTTTGTTTTGCCGATCCCATTTCGGTGACCCTGCGGTGTATTCAGCAAACACCACAGGGTCCCCGAATTGCAGGGAAAGGCTGCCGCAAACCTGATGAAAACGAACCGTAAAACCCACCGAATGCACGCCGAAAACCCGCAAAAACATCTGGATTAACCTGACGAAAACCACAGAAAAACCCGAACAGGAGCCAATCGCAGCTTTCGACACGGCAGAAGAGGCAGTGAATAAATTAGCAAAACAGTTTGTATGAATGTGTGAAAGTGAAACGCTGTTTGCAAAGAAACTACTGAGCGAAAATGTCTGAAATTTACACAGGAGGTCCAGGGAATGATAATAAAAAGGCTGTTACAGAAAAACGAAGAAAACTTAAAAAAAAAAAAAAAATCGGACTTTTAAAAAAAAAAATTCAGAAAAATGATTAAAGTATCCTAAAAAATCTATAAATAAAGAGACTCTTTACTGCAGAATTTTATAATGAACGGTTTATTAGATATTGAATTAAAACGGGAATATTTTTAACATTGAAGCCTATGGGATTCTCCTGAATAAACCTGCTGAATTAAACCACCGAATGGCAGGGCATTTCGGGAACCTTTCACTGCTGGTTTGTGTTCTCTGAATAGCCGAAGCATTGCTTTTTCATGGGGATTTCACTGCCCTCGAACAGGCACCGAACAGGCACCGAATGTGCAGGCAATTCGCCAGGATTTGGCGAACTGCCTGCTCTCTGGATAGCCGAATGGCCAGGAAAGGTAACCGAACCCTGATTTTCAGCGTTCGGTTACCTTTCTCAAGCAATTCGGATCTCTTTGAATAACCCTGATAGTGATCCAAAATTCGAATTGATATCAACTATTGAATTTGAAATGAAATATCAAATTGATATCAAAAATATCGAATTGATCTTAATTTACAATACAAGTAATAGTCAGCAAAGGACTTTATGAAACAAATTAATTTTGTTTCACTGTTTAATTTGACTCAAATACTAAATCTGTGACACAGCTTAAAATTTAACCCTAGCTTTTCTTTTAACAGCAAAATTTGTTTAATTGGGGTTTTATTTAGTGATCCAAAATTCGAATTGATATCAACTATCAATTTGATATATAAAGTTCGAATCGATTTGAAATTTCAAATCAATACGAAATTTTGAATTGATCCGAAACGAAACAAAACGAAATACGAAACTAAATTAGTTACGAAATTCCGAAATGAAATTATTTAAAAAAGAAACAAATTTTTCAGCCATGCACATCCCTAGTCTGCATGCTGACATCATCCTCTCACAGAGCGCTTGCAATAATGAGCATCCTGAGAGAAGGCAGCCGTGCGTGTGCAGCTCCAATCCATTGTTCTACAAAACAACACAAGTCCCGAGCCATGCGCAATTTGCACATCATACGCAAAGTACACAAATCGCGTTAAAAGCTGCAGGGACTTACTTCCACATTTTCGTTGTGAAAAAAAACTTTATTAATTCGTAGACTGAAAATAATGTCATTAAAAAAATATTAATATAAGTTTATCATTTAATACTTTACGATTTTCTACGTATCGAAAACAATCCTTACTGGCTGCAAGAGCTTACACTCCTTTTTCTTGTATGTTGAGCGATTTTCTGCTCCAGATAATAATTTTTTTTATGTGTCCCTATATTGAACACTTATCTATCAGCACTGCATTGTGGGATTGAAGTAATTAAATGAATCCGAATAACCCTCGCCCATAGACAGTCGTAGAATACGTGAATCGCCATTGAAAGCCTCGCATACTGCGAGCAGATATATCGAATGTGCATTATGCAAAATAAATGTCACATACTGCAGGTGAATTTACATATTGCAGGTAATTTATGCAGCTACTTCACTTTTGACTCACTTTGTCCTTTGTCTCCCTTGGATACCTAAAGTCACTGATGCTAAAAAGAATCTTCTGTCGTCCTTTTAAGAACTCGCATCTCACCTTGCGTGATTTATACGTTCATCAACCAGTGCTTCAGTATCATCGCTATCCCTCCTTGGATTATTCCACCCGTTTCCTTTTTAAGTCTCCTTTTCCTTTAATGGGGCTTTTGAGGTGGATGGAAACTCTTTTGTGTGTTGTATGTGTTATATGATAGCTTTAATAACCATAAATTACAATAACAACTTAACAATACGCAACATTCCGCTTTTCCAGACTTCAAAGCCAATCAATAAGCATTGGCTTGAAAGAGGTTTTGTTTGTGTGCGTTTTTGTTTTGTTTTGTATTTTTATTTGTTCGTTTCGATCGACCATTTCCAAGCGAGAGCAATTTAGTAAACGATTATAGGGGCTCTTCGTCCAGACTTTGGTTTTCGACAAGAAAGATATGTCAACAGATACAGAGAATAAAACAAAAACAAACATAGAATCACGAAAAAGAAAAGGGCAAAGATGTGTCTTTGAATCTGTGCAGTGAGTTGTGGGAAGGCAGAGTCAGTGCTTTGGGAATTTATTTTCAAAGTAAAAGTCGGTGCTCACAGAGAGAAACAAAGTTAGGTGCAGACCGGGGCTGGGGGTCAGCTTTGTGGATAGTGGATAGCACTCATTAAAAGCAAGACGCAAACACAGGGGGCTCTCATCAAAGACCCTTCGGTGGCTGGATGACAAGCCTCCTCTCCTTGGATCAAGCAGCTTTTACCCACATATTAAATATTATAACCCTTAATATTCTGTGTCTGCAGGAAGTCATCCAGTCGTTGTTTAAATGTCTGGACAGACTCTGACCCAACCACCTCAACAGGCAGAGAATTCCAGAGCTTTATTGTTCTCCCTGTAAAATAACCCTTCCTATGCTTTAGGCTGAATTTCCTTTCGTCCAGTCTAAATGGGTGACCTCGTGTTCTGTGTATAGTCCTGTTAATGAATAGGTTATCAGACAATGGTTTATAACGGCCCATATATATTTATATAAAGTTATCAGATCCCCTCTAAGGCGTCGTATATATATATTTATATAAAGTTATCAGATCCCCTTTAAGGCCCCGTATATATTTATATAAAGTTATCAGATCCCCTCTTAGGCTCCGTATATATTTATATAAAGTTATCAGATCCCATCTAAGGCGTTGTATATATTTATATAAAGTTATCAGATCCCCTTTAAGGCCCCGTATATATTTATATAAAGTTATCAGATCCCCTTTAAGGCCCTGTATATATTTATATAAAGTTATCAGATCCCCTTTAAGGCCCCGTATATATTTATATAAAAGTTATCAGATCCCATCTAAGGCGCTGTATATATTTATATAAAGTTATCAGATCCCATCTAAGGCCCCGTATATATTTATATAAAGTTATCAGATCCCCTCTAAGGCCCCGTATATATTTAAATAAAGTTATCAGATTCCCTCTAAAGCCCCATATACAGTATATTATATAAAGTTATCAGATCCCCTCTAAGACCCCGTATATATTTATATAAAGTTATCAGATCCCCTCTAAGGCCCCATATACAGTATATTATATAAAGTTATCAGATCCCCTCTAAGGCCCCGTATATATTTATCTAAAAGTTATCAGATCCCATCTAAGGCGCTGTATATATTTATATAAAGTTATCAGATCCCCTCTAAGGCCCCGTATATATTTAAATAAAGTTATCAGATTCCCTCTAAGGCCCCATATACAGTATATTATATAAAGTTATCAGATCCACTCTAAGGCCCCGTATATATTTATATAAAAGTTATCAGATCCCATCTAAGGCGCTGTATATATTTATATAAAGTTATCAGATCCCCTCTAAGGCCCCGTATATATTTAAATAAAGTTATCAGATTCCCTCTAAGGCCCCATATACAGTATATTATATAAAGTTATCAGATCCCCTCTAAGGCCACGTATATATTTATATAAAGTTATCAGATCCCCTCTAAGGCCCCATATACAGTATATTATATAAAGTTATCAGATCCCCTCTAAGGCCTCGTATATATTTATATAAAGTTATCAGATCCCCTCTAAGGCCCCGTATATATTTATATAAAGTTATCAGATCTCCTCTAAGGCTCCATATATATTTATATAAAGTTATCAGATCCCCTCCAAGGTGCTGTATATATTTATATAAAGTTATCAGATCCCCTCTAAGGCCCCGTATATATTTATATAAAGTTATCAGATCCCCTCTAAGGCTCCGTATATATTTATATAAAGTTATCAGATCCCCTCTAAGGCTCCGTATATATTTATATAAAGTTATCAGATCCCCTCCAAGGTGCTGTATATATTTATATAAAGTTATCAGATCCCCTCTAAGGTCCCGTATATATTTATATAAAGTTATCAGATCCCATCTAAGGCCCCGTATATATTTATATAAAGTTATCAGATCCCCTCTAAGGCCCCGTATATATTTAAATAAAGTTATCAGATTCCCTCTAAGGCCCCATATACAGTATATTATATAAAGTTATCAGATCCCCTCTAAGGCCCCGTATATATTTATATAAAGTTATCAGATCCCCTCTAAGGCCCCATATACAGTATATTATATAAAGTTATCAGATCCCCTCTAAGGCCCCGTATATATTTATCTAAAAGTTATCAGATCCCATCTAAGGCGCTGTATATATTTATATAAAGTTATCAGATCCCCTCTAAGGCCCCGTATATATTTAAATAAAGTTATCAGATTCCCTCTAAGGCCCCATATACAGTATATTATATAAAGTTATCAGATCCACTCTAAGGCCCGTATATATTTATATAAAAGTTATCAGATCCCATCTAAGGCGCTGTATATATTTATATAAAGCTATCAGATCCCCTCTAAGACCCCGTATATATTTAAATAAAGTTATCAGATTCCCTCTAAGGCCCCATATACAGTATATTATATAAAGTTATCAGATCCCCTCTAAGGCCACGTATATATTTATATAAAGTTATCAGATCCCCTCTAAGGCCCCATATAAAGTATATTATATAAAGTTATCAGATCCCCTCTAAGGCCCCGTATATATTTATATAAAGTTATCAGATCCCCTCTAAGGCCCCGTATATATTTATATAAAGTTATCAGATCTCCTCTAAGGCTCCATATATATTTATATAAAGTTATCAGATCCCCTCCAAGGTGCTGTATATATTTATATAAAGTTATCAGATCCCCTCTAAGGCCCCGTATATATTTATATAAAGTTATCAGATCCCCTCTAAGGCTCCGTATATATTTATATAAAGTTATCAGATCCTCTCTAAGGCTCCGTATATATTTATATAAAGTTATCAGATCCCCTCCAAGGTGCTGTATATATTTATATAAAGTTATCAGATCCCCTCCAAGGTGCTTACTTAGACCTTCCTCCTTGAACATAGAGACATGTTCTAAAGGGTTCGATAGGATTAAAACAAAGAGGGTAGAAAACAGAGGGGTTAAATATTAACCCCCTGATCCCCTCCACGCTCACCAATCCCTTTTTAACCCTTTAAGTTTCCATTAAAAACTCCCCTGAATCCAACGCTGGTCTCCCTCTGATCTCTGCAGGATATGACATGCTAAAATCCAGGCTGTAAACAATAAGAATTCTATTTCTTTTCCTTTCCTAATAATGTATAATAAGCTACACGGAACTCTACCCTTACCCTTTGAAATCACTCACGGAAGAATTAATTGACTTAAGGACAAATACACAGTTTTAACGGTAAATATCTTAGCAACATGGTGGCTCCACGGGGCTAATGGAATAGGCAAAAAACTATTTTCCGAGCAGTTCTAAATGTTAATTGTTTTTATTTTTGGTGTTTCTTTCTTTTTTTTTAAACTTAGCTGAAGAGAAGTTTGACATTTGAAATCTTGCAAATGCAATCTTAGCAGCTCATAAATCTACAGCGCACTTTGCCTGGCAACTGGAGGAGCGAACAAAGAGCGTAGGGGCGCAGGAAGATTGCAAAACGTTCGCGGAAATTAAGCAGTGAAAAATGACTGCGCTCATGTAAAAAAAAAAAAAAGAGGAACGTGGATAGTACAATTTAATTGTTTCCCATTTTAATGCGGATTCGCCGACGTAAGTCTCATTTATTTTGGTCTGGTTTTTTTTTGGTTTTTTTTTAAAAACCATATCATTTGAGATACTTAATTTAAAAAATGTGGTTCTCCTCAGTGCTCCGAACAAACTGCTGACGCTCCATCTGCAGTGACATAATATGGTTTCAGGATGTATAAAGAAGCTGGGTGACGGAAAAACTTGTTTCGAAGGAAAGGAAAGAAAGTTTTAAATCCCTTTGTTGTAGTAATTTCAGTCTTAAATTAAAAGGGGGTCCATGGTCAAGTCAACCAGGAACACGTGGGAATGCAGCTCCTCAGCTATTTTGCAGGGGGAACAGCGTTCCCTTTGGTCCCCCACATTTTAACGTTTTTGTTTAAGTGTTCAGTCATTTTCTTCCTTGTTAAATCACAATAAATATGTTTTTACTTTACATTTTCTTTAAAAATCTGCCTAATTTTGTATATATAACCATAACTTAAATATGTCAAAAGAGACCCAGGATGCAAAAAAAGCGAGGAGTTGGAGACTTCATTTGCATGTCCTACCCAGAGTTCCTTGCTGTATATGGGGAATGTAGCACATGAGCTCCGTGGCTAAAGCAGTTCTCGGAATTGCTGGGACGTGTAGCTGTCTTCTACAATTACAAACTTTATTATACAATATATATATATATATAGTGTATATACATCATTAAATGGCCACCACCACCAAAAAATGAAATGTCCTTTTTTTTTTTTTTTTACACAAAACTATTTTACCTGGAAGGATACATTGAGAATTCTCTCATTTTCAAGTATGTCCTGGGTAGGCAAGGCCTAGGCTGGCACTTTCCAGGGGGCAGCAAAAAAATCACCACTAAAGGGGATATTCACAGAGCACCGAAATGACGCAGGCACTTTGGGGAATCAAATTTCCCTGGTGAATTCACCGCAGGGTCCCTGAAGTGCAGGGAATCAGCCACCGAATGCCACCGCGAACCCGTCACCAGCTGTTTTCAAAAAAACTACTGAACGAAAATGTCTGGAATTAACATATAAGATCCTCTGAATGATAATAAAAAGGGCTGTTACAGAAAAAAACACTGTTAGAAAGCAAAAAAAAATAGATTTTTTTAAAAAAATGCCTATTTCAGTGGATACTAAGAAAAATAAATCAACAAATAAAGAGACTTTTTACTACAGATTAATGGAATAAATGTTTTATTAGATATTGGGTAAAAACGGGAATATTTTTAACATTGAAACCTATGCAGGGTTATTCAGAGAGAGGTGAAAACCTTGAGAATGACTGTAGAATTGAAAATTCTAGGGCAAAATAGTCAAACCAGAAAAATTCTCCCATTTATCTCACTTTCCAAATTGGCTATTTGTTCATTCTCCTGGCAATTCTCAAGGTTTTCACCTCTCTCTGAATAGCCCTGATGGTGTTCGCCTGAATAAACCTGTCTAATGAAACCACTGAACATCAGGACATTTCTCTGCCGTTCGATGTCTCTGAACAGATTTACCATTACTTCTCTATGGGGACTTTCACTGCCGTCGAACAGGCACCGTACTTATATGAGAGAGCTGCACAGCAATAAACCTCACAGTAATGTTGCGCCGTGTATTATGAGCATTCAGTGTTATATGGGAGTACTGATTTATGAGTAAGAGTAGTAAAAAAAAAAAACCTGTAAAACTCGGGGGGGGGGGTGACACCATGAGTTACCGCACCGGGTGACACCAACCCTAGTGACGCCACTGCTTATTGTGTTTATTATATGTTGCTGATATCTTACACGCGCTTTGTTTTTCTCTTGTATGTATAGTTAAGAAAATATTTTACTCTCTATGGAGTTTGACAGCCTCAGTGTATAGGATGACATATAAATATATAGAGTAACATCCTGACATTAAAAACTGTTTACAATAGAATGTCTATTGTTTACACTGACTAAGGAAAGTAATTAATTTTGTTAATTGACAGATATAATGTTTCCTGGACTTTCTGAAGGGGTTGCCAGGAGAATTTTATGTTTTTTTTGTAGGATACTGTTGCGATATTCAGTAGAGATGTATATTTCGTTTCGCTCCAAACCACAATTCGGACAAAATTTACCGATTTGTATTTTGGAAGCATGTCCGAAACGGAACAAACTCGAAACGGAACGAAACGGAATAAAACAAATTGATTCAGTTTCTACAAATCAATTTATTATTCTGTTTCACAGATTCAGCAGCGCCGCCTCCCTGTCCTGAAGCGGTGCTGAATATGTTGTATTCAGCACCACAGGCCATGGACAACGCCATGGTGCCGTTCGGTGCTGTCCGACGGCAGTGAAATTCCCCATAGACAAGTAATGGTTAATCTATTCAGAGAACGCCGTAATGTCACTGAAATGCCCTGATTTTCAGTGGTTTCGTTGACAGGTTTAAGCAGGACAATCCCATAGGATTCAATGTATAAAAAATTTCCCATTTTTATTAAATATTTATTCAACCATATTTTATTTTCATTTGCAGCAAAAAGCCTTTTTATTTATTGATTTGTCTTTGAATTTTTTTAGTATTTTTTTGGTGAGATTTTTGGAATTCTAATTATTTTAAAATGTCAAGGCTTTTTTTCTTTGCCAAACGCAGCAGGTTATTTTTCCTTCAGTCTGGCTACGTTCGGCGGGTGCTGTCATTAGTGCTGAAACATATTCAGCACCAAGGACAGCAGATTTTCGGTGACCCCTTATTGGCTGGAGATTACCTGTCGTGGTGGGGAGAACAGACGATCCCCTGACTTGGTCCTGGGATACGCTGCATCACTCCGAGCACAGATTCCGGCGTTTGGTAACCTTGGGTCTACCTCGGCTGTGTGCTGTCAGCAGCCATCTTAATTATTTATTTATAAAGTATTTTACCAGGAAGGATACATTGAGATTTCTCTCGTTTTCAAGTATGTCCTGGGTTCAAGAACATTGAATTTTTACAGTCGTTACAGAAATACTAAGTAATAAATGCAAGATATTAAAACCCAGAACACAAATACAGATTAACACAGAAAATAAATATGTAGCAAATATATTCAGAAAAGGGGGGGGTGTTTGTGAGGGTCCTGAGAACGAGCAACAGCACAAATGGCCTGCTCTACGTTGGGGGCCCGCTCAGGTCTCACAAGGTTTTAGCTTGATTGTGCCATTACAGGGATGAATTTTCCATATGCAAATCAGCCTGCTCTCACCCAGAAAGGGTGGCCAGCACTGATTGCCAAGGACATCATCCCTGCACGAGAGGTGCAGCAACCCCCGACGATCGTTTCGGCCTTATTGGGCCTCGTCAGGAGGGTATAGCTGACACCCCTCTAGGCACATCAAGCAAGGGGTCCACGTCTGGATGACCCTTTACACTTAAAGTGAGAAAAGGGGGGGTGTTTGTGAGGGTCCTGAGAACGTGCAACAGCACTAATGGCCTGCTCTACAGTGGGTGTCCGCTCAGGTCTCACAAACAAGGTTTTAGCTTGATTGTGCCATTACAGGGATGAATTCTCCATAAGCAAATCTATTCACTATGTTACTACAGGTGCAAGAGAGATCTCTTAAGTGACTTAAGACTGGAGGAAGACTTGATGGCGTCTGGGAGGTTATTCCATAATTGCGGTGTTCTGTAGGAAAATGAGGATCGAGCCACTTTCTTTTTGTATTGTGGTATTGCAAGTAAGGTGCAGGTCCTGGATCGGAGGTTATAGGATGAGGGAACTGCTGGGGGAAGCAGCCTATTCAGGTAGGGTGGTAGCTTCTTAGAAAGGCTCTTAAACACCAGGTTGAAAAGGGGAAGGGTCCGTCGGAGCCATTCTACCTCGACCACAGGTGTGTGGTGGCCGTCCTGCGACTCTGCGGTAGCCTTCCTTCCCGGGCATGCAGATGGTAAGGAAGACTTTTTTGTGTGTGTGTGCGGGACACTGGATGGTCCTGGTTGAGCCACCTGAATGGTCACCATTGCTCTAGCCACTTCTCTTGGCCCCAGGTCCCCAAGCCTTTGTGACCTATTCCATGATCCCCAGTCTTTCCTTGGGATTCTGGGGTGAGCCGGGATTGTCACACTCCATGGGCAGTCCCCCACCTTCCCGCTCCTGTGCTCCTTGATGACCCCTGAGCCCTCCTCCAACTTTCTTACATGGATCGCCTGGTTTGTGTTGACCACGTTTTTCCCTTCCTTATGTGTTTTTGTTATTACTGTCTTTTTGTCAGGTCCCAGGCAGGAAAGCCTGGCGCCACCGCAAGAAGTCCTGAGGTTCGGCGGCACCAAACCTGTATATTTGTTTTATTTGTATTCCGAGCTTTATGTTTTACCAACTTACAACCATCCAGTCCATTGCTCCACCCCGGTTCTCCAGCTCCTGTTGCATCCACTGTTTCCATTTGGACTGATAAGTTCACTATATAAGAGAACCAGACCACACCTCCAGTGCTTCAGCATTATGTGTGTTAATCTCCACCTGTCTAGGTGCTTCTGTCTAACCTGTATTTGCTTCCAGCAACCTCATTGACCTGTATCCACAGTGACCTGCAAACCCGGTGACCTGTATCCTCTGTGACAGCAACCAGTGACCTGCAACCCCGGTGATCTGCATCCAAGGTCAGCAACCGCAGTGACCTGCAGCCCCGGTGATCTGCATCCAAGGTCAACAACCGCAGTGACCTGCAACCAAGGTCGGCAACCGCAGGGACCTGCAACCCCGGTGATCTGCATCCAAGGTCAGCAACCGCAGTGACCTGCAACTCTAGTGATCTGCATCCAAGTTCGGCAACCCCAGTGACCTGCAATCCTCAGTGACCTGCATCCAAGGTCGGTAACCCCAGTGACTTGCATCTAATCCCAGTGCCTGCATTCAAGATCTGCTACTCCAGATACCAGCATCCAAGTCTCACCTGTGTCTCTCTTGTGCCCCAGCCTCGCCTGTGTCTCTCTTGTGCCCCAGTCTCGCCTGTGTCTCTCTTGTGCCCCAGCCTCGCCTGTGTCTCTCTTGTGCCCCAGCCTCGCCTGTGTCTCTCTTGTGCCCCAGCCTCGCCTGTGTCTCTCTTGTGCCCCTAGCCTTGCACTCCTGGTCCCTTTATATTCTGTTATAACCAGTGGCGTAGCGTGGGGGGTGCCTCGGGGGCGGTCGCCCCGGGTGCAATTTTCTTAGGGGGTGCAAAATTTCAAAAGAAATTTGAACCACTAATATTTTCCAGCAGGGATCAGCAAGGTGTTCACTCACAGACACTGGTGTCTGTGAGAGGCCCTTGCACGTGCAGCCGCCAGGTTTTGCAGTGCCGGCGGTGACTTAGCACTCAGCATCCAGAAGGGAGGAGCAGAACATAAAATTCTGGTCCTGTCCTGACTCCTCAACACTGACATGAGTCACGTGAAGCAGTGCAGCATTATTCGATGGGACACCCTATATCACGCTTGTCAGCCCCCCTTTAAGCCCTGTGCCAGCACCCCACCTCTAGCAACCCTGCGGCCGCTGAACAGGGAGGGAGGAGGGAGGCGCCTGCCCTGCAGCACATTTAAAATCTGGTCTCCACTAAGAACCCTGGACAACCCACCCCCCGGACCACCAGCAACTTCAGGGGTACTGGGAGAGTGTGACTGGGGGTACTGGGAGAGCGTGACTGGGGGTACTGGGAAAAAGTGGGGGTACTTGAGGGAGAGGGTGACTGGGGTACTGGGAGAGAGTGACTGGGTATAGTGTAAGAGTGGAACTATGCTAGTGTATACTGGGACAGGGTGACTGGTAGCAGTGGCATAGCATGGGGGGCACGTGTGTTTCATTTTTTTATTATATCAGTATTTTGTTAATATACAATACATGTGCTTGTGGGGTAAGAGGGTCAATACTCTACTGGTAGAAAGGAATAAGGGTGTGTTACTGTGTCCACAGGTTGGGGGGGCGCACAATTCTTGCCTTGCCCCGGGCACTGACAACCCATGCTACGCCACTGGTTATAACCTTGCCTGTGTTCTGTTATACTCAATAAACCCCTGTTTACTTAAACTACCTGGCTTCATGATGTATTTGCTGCACACTGGGCTCAAACCCTCCACGGTACCTGACACTTTTATTCAATGTCTGCACAGTTTATTGCTGTTTACCGTGTGGCTGGCGTATTTTATAAATAAAAATTATTCATACTGAAAAAAAAGGACATAATATAAACAAAATAACAAATTGATACGAAATATGAATTACTAATCTCCCGAAATAACAAATCGATACGAAATATGTATACTAATCTCCCAAAATAACAAATCGATACAAAATATGAATTACTAATCTCCCAAAATAACAAATCGATACAAAATAAGAAATTACAAGTCTCCCGAATAACAAATTGATATGAAATATGAATTACAAATCTCCCAAAATAACAAATCGATACGAAATATGAATTACAAATCTCCCGAAATAACAAATCGATACTAAATCTGAATTACAAATCTCCTGAAATAACAAATCGATACAAAATATGAATTACTAATCTCCCAAAATAACAAATCGATACAAAATATGAATTACAAGTCTCCTGAATAACAAATCGATATGAAATATGAATTACAAATCTCCCAAAATAACAAATCGATACAAAATAAGAAATTACAAGTCTCCCGAATAACAAATTGATATGAAATATGAATTACAAATCTCCCAAAATAACAAATCGATATGAAATATGAATTACAAATCTCCCGAAATAACAAATCGATACGAAATCTGAATTACAAATCTCCTGAAATAACAAATCGATACAAAATATGAATTACTAATCTCCCAAAATAACAAATCGATACAAAATATGAATTACAAGTCTCCTGAATAACAAATCGATATGAAATATGAATTACAAATCTCCCGAAATAACAAATCGATACAAAATATGAATTAAGAATCTCCCGAAATAACAAATCAATATGAAATATGAATTACTAGCCTCCTGAAATAACAAATCGATACGAAATATGAATTACAAATCTCCCGAAATAACGAATTGATCTGAAATACGAATATGAAATACGAATCACTGTAACATAAAGAATGCACCAAAACAAGCTAAAAAACATAATGGATCGATCTGAAATGAAACTAAATGAAATTTTTCGTTGTGCACATGTCTAATATTCAGGTTCCCAAAGACCCACTGTGGGCTTCAAAGGCACCTCAGCAGAAAAGGATTTGTGCAACTGCAAATATTTTATAGTTCTCTGAATTTTCTATCAACATTTACATATATACTAGATAATATATTTATTAGTTTTACATATTTACAAATTGATACAAAATATGAATTACTAATTTCCCGAAATAACAAATCGATACGAAATACGTATACTAATCTCCTGAAATAACAAATCTATACGAAATACGTATACTAATCTCCCGAAATAACAAATCAATACAAAATATGAATTACAAATCTCCCGAAATAACAAATCGATACAAAATATGAATTACAAATCTCCCAAAATAACAAATCGATACGAAATATGAATTACAAATCTCCCGAAATAACAAATCGATACTAAATCTGAATTACAAATCTCCTGAAATAACAAATCGATACAAAATATGAATTACTAATCTCCCAAAATAACAAATCGATACAAAATATGAATTACAAGTCTCCTGAATAACAAATCGATATGAAATATGAATTACAAATCTCCCAAAATAACAAATCGATACAAAATAAGAAATTACAAGTCTCCCGAATAACAAATTGATATGAAATATGAATTACAAATCTCCCAAAATAACAAATCGATATGAAATATGAATTACAAATCTCCCGAAATAACAAATCGATACGAAATCTGAATTACAAATCTCCTGAAATAACAAATCGATACAAAATATGAATTACTAATCTCCCAAAATAACAAATCGATACAAAATATGAATTACAAGTCTCCTGAATAACAAATCGATATGAAATATGAATTACAAATCTCCCGAAATAACAAATCGATACAAAATATGAATTAAGAATCTCCCGAAATAACAAATCAATATGAAATATGAATTACTAGCCTCCTGAAATAACAAATCGATACGAAATATGAATTACAAATCTCCCGAAATAACGAATTGATCTGAAATACGAATATGAAATACGAATCACTGTAACATAAAGAATGCACCAAAACAAGCTAAAAAACATAATGGATCGATCTGAAATGAAACTAAATGAAATTTTTCGTTGTGCACATGTCTAATATTCAGGTTCCCAAAGACCCACTGTGGGCTTCAAAGGCACCTCAGCAGAAAAGGATTTGTGCAACTGCAAATATTTTATAGTTCTCTGAATTTTCTATCAACATTTACATATATACTAGATAATATATTTATTAGTTTTACATATTTACAAATTGATACAAAATATGAATTACTAATTTCCCGAAATAACAAATCGATACGAAATACGTATACTAATCTCCTGAAATAACAAATCTATACGAAATACGTATACTAATCTCCCGAAATAACAAATCAATACAAAATATGAATTACAAATCTCCCGAAATAACAAATCGATACAAAATATGAATTACAAATCTCCCGAAATAACAAATCGATACAAAATATGAATTACAAATCTCCCAAAATAACAAATCGATACGAAATCTGAATTACAAATCTCCCGAAATAACAAATCGATACGAAATATGAATTACTAATCTCTTGAAATAATGAATTGATCTGAAATGCGAATAAGAAATACGAATCACTGTAACATAACGAATGCACCAAAACAAGCTAAAAAACATAATGGATCGATCTGAAATTTTTCGTTGTGCACATGTCTAATATTCAGGTTCCCAAAGACCCACTGTGGGCTTCAAAGGCACCTCAGCAGAAAAGGATTTGTGCAATTGCAAATATTTTATAGTTCTCTGAATGTTCTGTCAATATTTACATATTTAGTAGATAATATAGTTATTGGCTTTACATATTTATTGGACTATGACAAGGTTTTGGAGAATGTGGAGTTTCTTTTCGTAAAAGTACCTTATGGTGGAGTTTTTGGGTTTTTTTTGCAGAAAAGTATCATGAGGTTCCATAGCAAACTGTCTTTTTTTTTTTCCTTTCGCCAATTTCGGAGGTAGTAAAGAAAATATAGCTTTAATGAGTCTCCTCCTGCATGCCGATACTTTTAAAAGAAGCTCCAGTGTCTGAGCCACAAACAAAACCTGATGCTTCTCTGTGGCTTCTATCAGCTATAGTAGCAAGGAGAAGCTTGCAGCGTCTGATTGGGATTTTATCAAGCTGTGAGCACCTCATGAGATCTCACGACCCGATTCTAAATCTAGCGTCAAGTTTAAGTGAATGTGCAATTCAGGATTTAAACAATATATTCTCTAATTATGTGTTTTGGAGTTCGGAGATATTTTAGTACATTTACTGCATTGCCAGTGACATATGTGATAGTGCATTGATATAACATGGAACAATAGCAGACATTAAACAACATTAATATCACTGATTTGTCACATTATATTATTAATAAATAATACTATAAATAATAGTATATATATATATATATATATATATATATATATATATATATATAAATATATATACATATTTTCATGGTGATTTATAGAGACCCGAACGCAAAAGTTTATTATCGATTTTCAACAAAATGGAAGTTAATGACAGTTTTAGGAAACATACCTCCTCTTATGTTGAACACCCACTGTACACACAATTTAAACTTCTGCATACAAAGGCCTGCATCCAAAATATGTTTCCATTCCACGGTAGTGACGAGTAATATCTCTTATCCCCTTCACTACCAACAAGGTTATTCATAGACATTTCGGTGCTTTCCCGTCCGCCATACTTTGGCGAGATAAATTCCTCGACCCTGCAGTGAATTCAGCATTCCCCACAAGGTCCCTGAAGGGCATGGAATCGACCTGTGGGAAGCATCTGATAAACCGCTGCAAAACCACCGAATCAATCCGAAAAATCGCCACAAAACCACCAAATTGATCTGAAAAAAGCTGACGACCTGCTGAATAGACCGCCGACCAGCCGCTGGAAAAAGCTGGCAAGCCGCCAAACAAGGAAAAAGAAAAACAGTTACAGATTAAAAAAACAATCAATTTAACCCCTTCCCGACCGCTGACGTACCATGTATGTCTGATTGGGAAGTCTCCCTTAGACCCGCGGACGTACATGGTACGTCAGGGTCCCCTAACCTCCCACCCTCCCTCCCGATATTTACCTTCCTCGCTGGGCTCCCGCGGCAGACTGGCAGGCTGGAAGCCTGCCCCACCTTTTCAGGGGGCCCAGCCGATGCAATGACATCATCTCGGTGCAGTGGTGTATTTAGGTTTTGTGCTGCCCTAGGCCTGACTAAACTCGTGCACCGCCCAATTTAAATTTGAGGCACCCCTTCCTGTCAAGGGCACACCTCTTCCTGGTTAATCCCCACCCTTCCTCTTTAAGCTCCACTTTTTCCTCTTAGAGCTCCGCCTTTTCCTCTCTTTATATTAAAAGTGGATACCAAGTGCCTACTTGTATATTTTGTATACCATTTCAAATGTATCTATTGAGATAAAGAAAATTATGAAATGTTTAAATTCAAGCATTTTTACAAAGAACAGCCACGCATGTCAAGTATACTGGATCACAGCCGCTCTAATTGGTTGAACAATAAAATCCACAGAAACGTGCACTGCATATGAGCGTATCACAGAGCTGCACAGCAATAAAACCCACAGAACTGGACACTGTGTATGAGCATATCAGAGCTGCACAGCAATAAAACCCACAGAAATGTGCACTGTGTATGAGCATATCACAGAACTGCACAGCAATAAAACTCACAGTAATGTGCAGTGTGTATGAGCGTATCCCAGAGCTCCAGGGCAACAAAACTCACAATAATATGCAGTGTGTATCACAGAATCCACAGCAACAAAACTCCCAGCAATGCAATGTTTGGTGTGTGTCAGCGTATCAGAATCCACAGCAATAAAAATTCCAGCAATGCAATGTTCAGTGTGTATGAGTGCATCAGAATCCACTGCAATAAAACTCCCAGCAATGTAATGTGCGGTGTGTATGAGTGCATCAGAATTCACAGCAATAAAACTCACAGCAATGCAATGTGTGGTGTGTGTCAGCGTATCAAAATCCACAGCAATAAAACTCCCAGCAATGCAATGTGCGGTGTGTATGAGTGCATCAGAATCCACTGCAATAAAACTCCCAGCAAACCGAGTGTATATGAGCACACAGCAATTATTTATTCTATATTTACCGGCCTCCGTCTGCGGTAGGGCTGGGTGCAGAGTCAGCAGGGACTGTGTACGGACTCAGCAGGAGGTCCCTCCAGGCCACGTTAGGATCGTGGCTGTGCCTGTGCGTGGAGCCATCTTGTCAACAGTGGGGTGCCACTACCAGAGGGTGCACCGTGGCTTTGATTCCCTTCCCGGTGAGTGTTCAATCCAGAATAGAGTGAGAGTCTGTGTTAACGAAAGGGCGGGCAGCTGCGTGCGTGCGTGTCACGTGGTTCAGCCAGTCAGGTGGTACTGAGACTCAGTAGCACCTGACTGGCCAGACTGCGTGACCTGCACGCACGCAGCCTCACCAGGAGCCAGGCAGCTCAATGACACATTTCTATCACTGCAGTGCTGTTTAAGGAAAGGTCCACTTTAAACAGCAGTAAGCAGACAGGGCTTCATATTCTGCTGATACCCCCCCCCCTCTTACCTGTCGTTTACTGTCATCTTCTCTCTCTGCACACAAATCACATCCCCCTCCGCTCTCCTAGAGCTCCTCCCCTGTGGGCAGGGGAGGAGCTATGGAGGGAGGAGAGGGGGATTTTTATTCTATTCGATTTTATTCCGTATGCAAACGCCCTGCTCCGCTGCTCGTTGTTTGAGAACACAGCTCAAAGCTGACACACAGTGACAGTGGCACCTCCTAGTACCCCCTAATGACACCCCAATGATCACTGGTACCTGGGGCGGCCCACCCTCCGCCACTCCCCTAAGTACACCACTGCTCTGTGATATGCTCACACACAAGTTTGGCGAACTGCCAGCAAGTAATGGTGCTGTTTGAAGGCAGTGCAAATTCCCATAGAGAAGTAATGGTTAATCTATTCAGAGAACACCAAACAGCAGAGAAATGGTAGTGAAATGCCCTGATGTTCGGTGGTTTCAATCAGCAGGTTTATTCAGGCGAACCCCATAGCTTTCAATGTTAAAAATATTCCCGTTTTTATGCAATTTCTAATAAACCATTTATTATTTTAATCTGCAGTAAAAAGTCTTTATTTATTGATTATTATTTTTTGGTACCTTTTAGTCATTTTTCAGATTCTTTTTGGCAAAATTTCCCCCCCTTTTTTTTATAGCAGTTTTTCTTTTTTCTGTTACATAACTTTTTATTATCAATCATAGAATCTTATATGTAAATTCCAGACATTTTCGTTCAGTAGTTCTTTTGAAAACAGCAGGCCACAGGTTTGCGGTGACAGCATTCAGCGGCCGACTCCATGCACTTTGGGGACCCTGCGGTGAATGGTGAATTCACTGCAGGGTGGGGAAATTTTATTCCCCAAAGTGCAGGGAACTACAGAACACCAAAATGTTGGTGTCATTTCGGTGCTCTGTGAGTAACCCATTTAGTGGTGAGGTTTTTGCTGCCCCCTGGAAAGTGAAAGCCTAGGCCTTGCCTACCCAGGACATACTTGAAAATTAGTGAAATCTCAATGTATCCTTGCTGGTAAAATACTTTGCAAAAGTAAAAAAAAAATATATATATATACTTTTTTTAGGGGTGGGGCCACCCAGTGCGGGCCGCTGCCCCCTGGAAAGTGTCGGCCTAGGCCAAAATACACCACTGTCACGGTGCGGGATGACATCATCACCAGGCGCCCCCCGGTGCCTGCAGTGTAAATCAGGAAGGGGAGGGGGGCTCATTTGGAGCCCTTTATCTCCCCAACGGTTGAAGATAGACAAAAACAAATTGCACTGCTGGAAAGGGGAGACTGCATAGAATTAACCATTTTGCTGCTGGATCGCAATTCAAACCCAGAGGTGGCTGACATCTTGGATTCAGCCAAGCCTCCAGGTCACCCCCCCCCCCCACCCACTGACATCCTCACAATATGTGTGAGGACGTCAGTGGGCCATTTAACCCCCCAGGTGCCAAGTGGAGATAGGGGGACAATTTGGATCCCCCTTTGTCCCAATCCGTGACAGGTAGAGGGTTCTGTTTGATATCATTGGAAAGGTCTTTGATCATGGCCTTTCGAATGATACCAAACATGACCAGGTTTGTTGTAAAATAAATAAATAAAATAATAATTAAAAAAAAAAAAATTTTAAGGGGCTTTGATTAAATAGGACTTAAGCTGGCAACTAAAAATTATGAGCATAAAACAGTCACAATGAGCTCAATGCAGAGAGGTGAAATGGCTCAGCAGTGAAGGGGTTAAAAAGCAAAAACATGTAAAGATTTTGATGATTAAATTTTAAAAAAATGTGTTTTTCCATTTTTTCATCATATTTCATATTTTTTATAGTAAATTATAAGATATGATGGAAATAATGGTATGTTTAGAACGTCCATTTAATGGCAGGAAAAACGGTATATAATATGTGTGGGTTGCATAAACAAGTAAGAGGAGAATTTGACGTAAACACAAACAGCGCAGAAACGTAAAAACAGCAGCGGGCACTAAAGGACGGATTTTTGTAAAATGACTATGGTGTTAAAAAAAATTTGAATTTTTTTTTGCCCCACAAATGTTTAAAAAAAATCCTAAAAAATAAATTAATTAATTAAAACTTTTGCTGCAAATGAAAAGAATAAATATTGAATAAATATTAAATAAAAACGGGCAAAAGAAAGAAAAGCCGGAAAACCATCGAAATATTCGGATCGGATAATTTCGTCGGTTTTGCGGCTTTTTTTTTTTAAAAAAAAGCCAGCAACTATCAGATAGGATTAGATCCTGTAAACTGCCACAAACACGCCGCCTGCTGCTGCCGACCTGCCGGACAACCACTGCAAACCCACTGGAGGGCCACCAAACGCAGCCGACAAGCCGCAGGACACAGCGCTGACCAGCCACAGAAGAAAGCCGGCAAGCTGCCCAGAGTCTCCCTGCAGCATGTCACATGCTGGGGCTGCCAATTGGTTCCTTTCGTGTGTCGAGGTCTGCTGCAGCGGCAGTGACCGTACATAATCACTCCCTCTCTCAAAATCACTAAGATGTGGTGGATTGATCTGGAAATCCTGGTTTTCGGATTCTTCAAGATTTTAGAAACTTCAGATAATTGGTGCTTAACCTGAAATCTATTATTATTTATGCTTGAACTGGTGTGAATAAATGAAGTGGCGTGTTATATATATATATATTTCCTTGTTTTACCATTTGGCAACAATTTCCTTTCTCTTTTTATTATAATCTGTCTCTAATGTCACTTGAGGGAAAGTAAATAAGAATATTGCATTATTTATTTGTCAGAAAAGGGAATAATTATTATCAAGTTGACAAAAAAACACACGCACACACACACATGAAGATGGCAAAAAAAAAAGGATATATTAAAAATAACTTGAACCATATATTCTCCTGCTGGTATCAAAGTCTTGCAGGAAGCTGACAGCTATACTTGAGAAATATGGATCATTTTGACCTGTTCCCTCGAGGATAAATATGGCAGCTTTTCTCCTAAAGAATCACACAAGAGGTGAAATCAATCCTTACAGGACGATGCTATATAATGCTGGCTTTATCCAGCTTATACTGTCATTTATCGTGTGAAGGATGGCTTTGCTGAGCTGAAGGTAACGGGATAAAATCTGTTTTCTTTCAAGTCCACAGACAAAAAAAATCTATCTCTAACGGATGCTTGGGTGAAACGTTAATTTGTGCGTTCTTACAAAGATTAAAAATCTACTTAATTCTCTGCACGCTCTTCAGGTTTATGACGGTAAAATGCCAACATTTTATAGAGGAAAACAAGATGTTGAAAGGATAACACCACTATAATATTGAAAATTGGTCTGATGTAGAGAATATTACATATATGTACAGTTATTTGAAAAATAAGGAGTCGAGACCTTAAAAATAACA
The DNA here is from genome assembly GCA_009667805.1 of Leptobrachium leishanense. NCBI lineage: Eukaryota > Metazoa > Chordata > Amphibia > Anura > Megophryidae > Leptobrachium > Leptobrachium leishanense. The sequence continues at coordinate 133,749,829 of CM019069.1, read as the reverse complement.
TTTAGAAGTCGAGCTGTCAGATATACTGTAACGTGTCCGTCAAGCCAGAAGCGATAACATGTATGAGTTGAGCCGTTCAAGTTAACATGTACGCGTCAAACCACTAGAGATAATATGTACGAGTCGAGCCTTTAGATAAAATATGTATGAGCCGAACCGTTAGATAAAATATGTACGAGGCAAGCCGTTACTGATAACATGTACTAGTCGTGCCGTTAGATATAACATGATCGAGTCAAGCTATCAATGATAACATATTCGAGTCGGGTCCCTAGATATAACAGGTGCGAGTTGAGCCATCAGATATAACATATAAATGAGTTGAGCCATTAGAGATAACATGATCGAATTAAGCCGTTAGTGATGACATGTGCAAGTCGAGCTGTTACAGATAACATGTGTGGGCCAAGTCAATAGAGATAACATGTGCGAGTCGAGCCATTAGACATAAGATGTGCAAGTCGAGTCGTTAAAGATAACATGTGCGAGTCGATTCATTAGAGATAACATGTCAGAGTTGAGCCTTTAGAGATAACATGTGCAAGTCAAGCTGCTAGAGATAACATGTGCAAGTCAAGCTGCTAGAGATAATATATGCGAGTCGAGCCATGAGAGATAAAATGTGCGAGTTGAGCCGTTAGCCATAACAGGTGCGAGTCGAGTCGTTAGCCATAACAGGTGCGAGTCGAACTGTTAGAGATAACGTGAACGAGTCGAGCCATTAGAGATAAAATGTGCGAGTTGAGCCATTAGCCATAACAGGTGCGAGTCGAGTCGTTAGAGACAACATGTGAGAGTCGAGCCATTAGAGATCACATGTGCGAGTTGAGCCATGAGAGATAGCATGTTCGAGTTCGAGCCGTAAGAGATAACATGTACGAGTCGAGCCGTTAGAGATAACAGTTGCAAGTCGAGCCGTTAGTTATAAAATGTTCAAGTTGAGACATTAGATATAACATGAGCAAGTCGAGATGTTAGATATAACAGTTGCGAGTCAAGCCGTTCAAGATTACATGAGCGAGTCAAGCCGTTAGAGATTACATGTTCGAGTCGAGCCGTTAGAGATAGCATGTTTGAGTCGAGCCGTTAGAGATAGCATGTTTGAGTCGAGCCGTTAAAGAGATAACATGTTCGAGTCGAGCCGTTAGAGATAACATGTGCGAGTCGAGTCGTTAGACATTACATGTACGAGGCGAGTCGTTAGACATAACATGTTCGAGTCGAGATGCTAGATATAACACATACAATTTTAGCCATTCATGTTAACAGCCCCTCTGGAAACGAGTCCCTTGTGCCTCTTGCTCAATGTGATGCTTTTTCCACATATTTCAAGCTCCGAGCTCTTCCCAAAACCCTCTGATTAGATTCTTGATCTAGCATGGAGCCATTGATTACTCTCCGCACATTCCAAGCTAATAAACTAAAATATTGAGCATCAATTCCCCCAGATGGCCATTTACACTGGGGCAACGCTCCCTCAGGCTGGTCTTTTCAATATGTATTTTAAAGTGCTTGGATACTACATTATGCATTCCTTATTTACTTAGAAATGGGTCACTTTTTCCATAATTTTTGGCCAAGTCCACGTGTCTCATACTCAATATGTACGCTTTTCCTAGCAGTAAGTACCTTTCAATGGCTTGATCTATTAAGAGTGATTCTTCAAGCTAAAAATCCCTGGAAGCCAAAGCGCTCTGACTCACTCTATACACATTACAATTACGGGCTGGCGATTTGGACTTGATTTGCACAATTTGGAGGATATATAACGTTTTGCGTAACATTTATTCTTTCAGAAATACAGCTCATTCAATTTCCATTTTCTATTAAGCTGAGTTATGTCTCTCCTGCCGTCGCGCGAAAGCTACTGGACGAGAGGAGCAAGGAGCCAAATTCTAAATGACGCACGTGGTGTAACTGCAGTTTTTCACGATAGCAACTCCCACAGTCATGTTAATTAATACTAGCACTTAATAAGTTCATCGAAATCAATTATGTGTCAAAAATCGAACAATCTACCTATGACCACGTCAAGTAAAACACAAACAAATTAATTGCCATCCAATTATGGGAACAAAAATGTATTATTTAATCATATGTCACTCTAAAATAAAGATTGGAGAAAAAAAACTGAGGGTCCTGCTCGGATAAGCTTACACTCTAGAGTAGGGATCTCAAACTCTGGACCCCCAGATGTTTATTGCCTACAATTTCCAGAATGCTTTAAATGCTATAAATGGCCTTAGAATCATGGTAGGTGTAGTCCAGAAACATCTGGAGGCGAGACATTGATGTCCCCACTCTAGAGAAAGAGAAGACAATCATTGCTCCTCTGGAATTACTGGGTATGGAGCTGAAGTCAGGCACCCAGGGACTGCTAAACAGTCAGTCATGTGTTTCTGCTGAGGACAGGAGGACAATATAAACAATAGAATTTACAGTAACCTTAATTGAAACTCACAGAACAACACAATAATAAAAACAATAATCTTGGCGTGTGAGAAATTGTCTCTGTGGAACCCCACGGTAACATTACGCTACCACATCAATGGTAACGAGGTGGGAAAACGTTATGAAGCCTGCCATTAACTGACGAAGGGTACTCAGCCCTACACATATAAAGGAACTCAGCTATTATGACGGTAACGATGTATGTCAGTATAAATATTAATGCTGAGATTGGTGTAACTATAAATGAGGTCTACATCAGAGTAACCAAGATAGAATGTTTGAAAATGAGGAGCAATGACTATACAGTAGGCAGGGCTCAAAATCCCCACTCGCCTACTCGCATTTGGCGAGTGGAAATTAAGTGAGGACGAGTGGAAATGCACACGCAGGCAGCACAATAAATTATTTTGTGCTGCGTATTCCGGCGTTGCCATTGTGCAGCCCCATCCCTTCCCCAGACTGCACGGTGGCAGGGATCAGCTGTCTAGCCTGACCCAGCTCATCTCTGTCACTGGCAGGGGGGTGGAGAGGAGCTTCCCTACCTTCTCGCTCTTCTCGCACTGGGGTCTGATGTCTGGGTATACATGTATCTGGGGTCTGATGTCTGGGTATTAATGTTAATAATGTAACTTTATTGTAAATAAAACCTTTAACAGTGTAATTTCATAAGATAATTTAAGGGGGTGTGATTAGGGGCAGAGATAAGGGCTGGGTAGGGGTTAGGTGGAGCAACTGGTGGCGAGTAACTCTTATGGCCTGGTTAGTAGCTTGGGACTTGAAATTTTGAGCCCTGCAGTAGGTATACCTTGACTTCCATGAGCTCAACGTACCAACAGCTCGTCTACCAGTAAAAAGAGAGTTATGGTGGAAGAAAACTATGCAATTCTCATAAGGACCCATGCATGTTTAGTCTAAGTGGACAAGACAAAACATGGAGAACCTAAATCAGGATCCCAAATTCTGGTTGCCCCAGATGTGAATTGCCTGCAGCTCCCAGAATTCCATGAAAGCAATCAATGGCCAGAGGAACATGGGATCTGTAGTTCAGAAACATCTGGGGGGGGCAGAGTTTGAGTCCCCTGACCTAAGCCATTAAAACATTAACCGAGGTGGAAGAGAGGACATCTATGGATAACAAACAAACCACTGTTAAGAACTAAGAGCGAAACATTAGCTTGACTCGTCTTCGTGCACTGGCAACCTCGGCAGGAGTAAAGTCTCATATTATTGTCAGTTTTTATCTCTTTTTTGAGGCTTCTCATTGATTACGTTTTGGTACCTAGCAGGCATTGGGAGGTGCCCCTCGACTGTTTTTTCTCTGCATTTATTTGAGAGATAGAGATATTCTAATATGGGTCTTTCGATCCATCTTCAAACTTGACCAGGCTCCACTAATCCTTCTGATGACCGCACTCAATTTGACCAAGTCAACCCAGCTCAGAGCAAATAGCTGCCACTGTCTTGGTTTGTCCATGATTTCCGTATTCCTTACTCTTGATGACTTGATGAGTGGTGGCTGACCAACAAGGTCTTGAAGATAGACTCCAACACAGCAATAGAAAACCTGGAGATCTGTTATTTGTTGCTTCTACATTGGTTTACTTTGAATATTGTCTTTTTAGACGCATTTCTAAAAGTGCTTGGTTTTGGTCAGGTAGTTCAATATGATACACAACCTGCAATCATTATTTTCCATTAATTAATATAAGAGGTTTCCCAGGCAACGATAAATATGGAAAAATCCTTTCTTGCTGCATCTGGGCATTGACTGATTAATTGATCGAAGTCAGGATTTCCCGATCGGTCGTTAAGTGACGTTAACGTGCTTTCAGCGGGGAACCTTTAAATGTTCGTGATTGCTTTCCTTGTTTCAGTGTCTTCAAATCTTTTCGATTTGGAATACAGGCCGCCTATTGTTATTCCATTTCCTGCTCATTAAAGTTTATTTATTTAGCTCATGTACATGACATCACACCCCCCCCCCATACTATACTCAAGCCTGTATTGTCAGACACAGAGCAAATAGACGAAGATTTCATTATTAACATGAGTTACTGTATCTGCGTGCGACTAAAAGGGATTTCTCCTTGTGGCCTTGATATTTAATGAAATCAAGCAAGATACACATTGTTCTATGACATATGCTTCTTGACGTTGCCATAGCAGCCGGGCAATACTACACCATGTGCCCACTGTGAATGATGTAAAAGCTCGTGTAATGAAACAAGACTTTCTTTCATCTTGTTAATGATGGGGACGTGAATAATACACCTTCAGGATTATCACTTATTCCGGGGGGGGATAGGTTTAAGAATATACGAGGTCCATAAGCAGCAAGGCACAGCATCTGTATCTGCTGCAGGAACGGCATCAATATCAACTTCTTACAATGTATTGCTGAAAGGGACGTTGATGTGCAATGAATGGGAAAACTGCTGGAAATGACAGAAATATTATGTTTATTTTACATAATATGTGGCTCATTATCTATCTGTCTGTCTATCTATCTATTTATCATATGTATCGATACCTCTTTATCATCCATATCTATTAATATCAATCTACCCATTTATCATAAATATTATAAATAGATGGGATAATATCTCTCTATCTATATCTGTCTATTTATCATATCTACTTATCCATTGATATCTGTCTGTTTATCATCCATATCTATCCATCTATCGCTATCCATTAATTTATATATCTATTATTATTATTAATCTTTATTTATAAAGCGCCAGCATATTTCGCAGCGCTGTACAATGGGCACAATATAGACAGGGTTACAATACATTGAACGACATTTGACAAACCAGTACAGGAGGAAACGAGGGCCCTTTCCCGAGGGAACTCACAATCTAGAAGCGTAGGGGGTGGAAACAGGAGGAGAGGACTGCAAGGTGAGAGTGATGGACTGCAAGGTGAGAGTGATGGACTGCAAGGTGAGAGTGATGGACTGCTAGGTGAGAATGATGGACTGTAAAGTGAGAGTGATGGACTGCAAGGTGAGAATGATGGACTGCAAGGTGAGAATGATGGACTGCAAGGTGAGAGTGATGGACTGCTAGGTGAGAGTGATGGACTGTAAAGTGAGAGTGATGGACTGCAAGGTGAGAGTGATGGACTGCAAGGTGAGAATGAAGGACTGCAAGGTGAGAGTGATGGACTGCAAGGTGAGAATGATGGACTGCAAGGTGAGAATGATGGAACGCAAGGTGAGAGTGATGGACTGCAAGGTGAGATTGATGGACTGCAAGGTGAGATTGATGGACTGCAAGGTGAGAGTGATGGACTGCAAGGTGAGAGTGATGGACTGCAAGGTGGGAGTGATGGACTGGTTGCGTTAGTGAGTCGGGTGGTAGGCTTCCCTATAAAGGAAAGTCTTAAGGGAGCGTTTGAAGGAAGAGAAACTAGGGGAAAGTCTGACCGTACGAGGGAGAGCGTTCCCGAGGATGGGGTGGATATCTATCTATCAGGATTATTCAGAGAAAGGTGACACTCAGGAGAATTGGCAGGAGAAAAGAACAATCTAGACCAAATAGCTGATTTGGAAAGTGAGATAAATGGGAGAATTTTTCTGGTTTGGCTATTTTGACCTAGAATTTTCACTTCTCCTGTCATACTCTTGAGTTTCACCTTTCTTTGAATAGACCCTTATGTCTATCTATCATATCTCAACTCCATATAAATACCAAGTACTCCCCCTCTTCAGTGCTCGGTTATTCAGATACTCCTGTACCTGTGACCTGGCGTTCCTGTTTCCTGTAATCCCTCTGTTTTTCCTGCCTGCCTTTCTCTCCATTGGATTCCCTGGCTTCCTGATCTCTGCTCCACTCCTTATTTATTTATTTATTTATAAAGGATTTTACCAGGAAGGATACATTGAGATTTCTCTCGTTTTCAAGTATGTCCTGGGTTATATTGTTGCCTGTGTTCTGCACACGTGATTGTCCTTGATCTTGGGCTGACCATCTGGCTACCAACACTGGCCTTGTGTCCGACCACGCTTCCTGCCTGCTCCTTTGTTCCTGGACTGACCATCTGGCTGCCAACCCCGACTCAGGGCACTATTACATTCTATACGCAAACGTTAACGCTCACCTGCGTGAGCATTAACGTTTGCCGCGGTATTTACCGCATATTACAATCCAAACGCAAACGGGTTAAAAAACCCGTTTACATTTGGTACCTTGCGCTCCTCTGCGCGAGGTTACTGTACTTTGCGCTCCCTATGCTTAACATGGGGAGCGCAAAGTGTTAATCAGCGCTGGATTAAAATGTCCCAGCGCTGATTAATGCCTGGCTCTGGTCAGCGCAAAGTTAACCAGAGCCAGGACTTGGTGTTAACGGTAGGGATGTGTGTTTCGGGTTTCGGAATTTCGGAATTTTCACGAAATTTCCCGATTCGCGTCTTCGGATTCGGCCGAATTTCCGAATCGGATCGGACCCGAAAACCGACAGATCCGAAAAGTTTTCCGAGCCGAAACGAAAAAATTTTGGATTTTTCGAATGGACTTGAAATGTGTCAAATCGAAATTTATTTTTGCTCTATTCATGATTTCGGTTCCATTCGTGATTTCGGTTCCATTTCGGTAATTCTGGAAATCGTATATTTAACTATTATCGGTTATATCGCTGATTCTGTAAATTTTGTATTTGTAAATGCGTATCACTTGTTTCTTGTGGCATTCGGGTCAGTTTAGCGTTTTTTAAATCGTTTTGTTCATTTTTTTTGTTCCTTGGCTTTCATACCATTTTAATATGATTAAATAAAGCTGTGAAATGTATATTCAATTATTCATAAGAAAAAAAGGATCTTTATTTAATAAAAAAAACACGATAGAATCGCCAGAATTATCGTATCGACAGAATGAATTATCAGATATATAAAGTACAAAAAATGTAAACCATAGTAGTTTACATCAAAACGAATAGAGTTAGACACTTTGAAACGAGGAGAACAGACGTTCCGAAAAAACGAAAATTTCCGAAATCACGAAAAGTCGATACAAAAACGAGCAAAGTGACCCGAAAACACGAAAAATGGTCGATATTCCGAAAATAAAAATGTATACGAAAAACGAGCCGAACCGAACCGAATCGAAACAGAAATCGGTCGAAACGAGCCGAATCGAAAATTTTAAACATCCGAACAAATCGAACCGAATCGAACCGAAAAAAAAATCGGTGCACAAGCCTAGTTAACGGATTCCGCTTCTGCAGAATCCGTTAACACCAGCCTTAAAAAATAAAAAAAACAAGCACATACTCACCCTCTGTCCCACGGCGAGGACCGCGGCTCTGCTCGTCTCCTCCGGCCGGCGGGAGCAGGGAAAGACTGGGGGAAAAAGTCCCCCCAGTCTTTCCCCAGCGTTTCCCTACGCCGACCAGCCAGATCTCACGAGGCAAGATCAGGCCGGTCACATGACCGGCAAGGAGGAACTCAATGGAGTCCTATGGACTCCAGCGAATGGATGCTCGCGGCTGTGCTCAGCGCTGCCGCGAGCATCCCGGCTTTTTACACTCGATAACAATGCAGGCAGCATTTTTTGCGCCTGCATTGTAATCCAGTGTTAAAAAGCGGGCGCAAGGGGGAAAACTGCAGTTTTCCTCCCTTGAGCCCGCGTTTTAACGCTAAGAGCGTAATAGAGCCCTCTGTCTTTGACTGAGAATCTGATCAAGAATTGTGAGAGATCTCCTAATGACCTGCCGTTGGGTTCATCTTCCCCAAATACCACATTCCCCCTAACGGTATGGGACATTTTGTGTGTGTCTGTTTACATTTGTGTGTGTATTTACACTATCAGGGTTATCCAAAGAGATTCGAAAAGTCAGCGCACGTTCGGTGACTTTTCGTTCTCTTCAATTCGGTTCCTTTTGCCGATCCCATTTCGGTGACCCTGCGGTGTATTCAGCAAGCACCACAGGGTCCCCGAATTGCAGGGAAAAGCTGCCGAAAACCTGACGAAAACTAACCGCAAAACCCACCGAATGCACACCGAAAACCCTCAAAAACATCTGGATTAACCCGTCGAAGACGCCGGAAAAACCCAAGCAGGAGCCGATCACCCGCAGCGAAGCCGCCGGAAAAAGCCGAGAAAAAGCCGAGACCGCAGACAGAGTGAAGTGAATAAATTATCAAAACAGTTTGTATGAATGTGAAAGTGAAAAGCTGTTTGCAAAGAAACTACTGAGCGAAAATGCCTGAAATTTGCATATGAGGTCCAGGGAATGATAATAAAAAGGGCTGTTACAGAAAAAAGAAGTAAACTTAAAAAGAAAATAAAAAAAATAAGACTTTTACAAAAAAAAATTCAGAAAAATGCTTAAAGTATCCTAAAAAATCTATAAATAAAGAGACTCTTTACTGCAGAATTTTATAATGAACGGTTTATTAGATATTGAATTAAAACGGGAATATTTTTAACATTGAAGCCTATGGGATTCTCCTGAATAAATCTGCCGAATTAAACCACCGAATGGCAGGGCATTAGGGGAACCTTTCACTGCTGGTTTGTGTTCTCTGAATAGCCGAAGCAGTGCTTTTTCATGGGGATTTCACTGCCCTCGAACAGGCACCGAACAGGCACCGTATGGTCGGCAATTCGCCAGGATTTGGCGAATTGCCTGCTCTCTGGATAGCCGAATGGCCAGGAAAGGTAACCGAACGCTGATTTTCAGCGTTCGGTTACCTTTCTCAAGCAATTCGGAGCTCTTTGGATAACCCTGTATATGTGTGTGTCTGTGTGCGCATCCTATAAAATCTAGCAAGTAGTAGAGCGGTGAAGGTTCTGAGACAGGTTTAGGTACTTTTCAGTAAGAAAACTATTTACAGGTAAGAGATTTTCCTTCCTGCACACAGTTTAATTCATGTATTTATCAGGCTTTATTTTCAGCTTTGCGATACACTCCCACACCTATGGGAGGGTGGCATAAAAATAAGTTGTTTTCCAGGTTTGGGATCCTACAGGCTTCTCAAAACTACAGCAGTAATCCAAGAAGGAGGAGGTTGCTTTGGAAAACGGTGCCAACTGCAGCAGCCTTGGTGACTCAATGTGACCTATCATTGTAAAACTGCATTGTCTAATGAGCTAATTTGGAGAACATTTTTACACAAATAATGCAGAGAAACATTATTTTTTATGGCATATAAAAGCTATCTTGACTGTCAACATCTCAGAATCCCAGGGTCTATTCTTCATCTATTTTCTGTGATTCCCGCTGTATTAGCCCCTTCACTGCTTAGCCATTTCACGTCTTAAAAAAACACCTTTTTTCTTTCCTCTATTTATTTTTGTTTACTTTAAACATGGTCATATTTGGTATCATTGGAAAGGCCATGCTCTGGCCTTTCTAATGATACCAATCATGACCCTGCTAGCTGAAAACAGTCGGGAGATATCTGGGTTCAAAGGAACCCTGATCTCCACCCCTATCTTTCCTTAGTCAATGAGGACGTTCCCCACACGTCCTCAGCAGTGAAAGGGTTAGATGACATTCGACTCTGTCCGCTTTTTCTTTCTCAATAAAAGTTCTCATATTAGACATGTGCACAACGAAAAAATATATTTCATTTAATTTCGGATCGATTGTTTACGTTTTTAGTTCATTTCAGTGCGTTCGTAATGTTACCGTGATTCGTATTTCGGATCAATTCATTATTTCTGGAGATTAGTAATTTGTATTTTGTATTGATTCGTTATTTCATTTGTATTCTTTATTTAGTTTTGATTCGTTATTTTAGAATGTAAAAGATACGTAAACCCCCTGTTCTTGGTGCTGAAATATGTTTCAGCACCAAGGACTGCAGCTCCGCGGGGCTCCAGAGCAAAAAATCCCTCTGTTCTTGGTGCTGAAATAGGTTTCAGCACCAAGGATGGCACCTGCTGAATGCAGCCAGACTGAAGTAAAGAAAAAAACTGCTGCGTTCAGCAAAGAAAAAAGCTTTGCCTGAATGAAAAAACTGGAATGAAAAAAGTTAGCTGAAAAAAATCCTAAAAAATGCCTACAAAATCCTAAACAATAAATGAATAAAGAGACTTTTTGCTGCAAATGAAAAGAATAAACGGTTGAATAAATATTTAATTAAAACGAGGATTATTTATTTACATTGAAAACTATGGGATTCGACTGTTTAAACCTGTCGAATGAAACCATAGAAAATCAGGGCATTTCACGGACATTTCAGTGCTGTTCGGTGTTCTCTGAATAGATTAACCATTATTTCTCAATAGGGATTTCAGTGCCACCGAACAGGCATCGTATTTCGCAGGCAAATTGCCAGCTTTTTGAATAGCCGAATGGCCACGAAATTGGACCGTACAGGGAATTTGACCATTTTGTGCAATTACATGGCCAATTCAGTGCTCTTTGAATAACCCCTTAGATAAGTATTTTATTGAGAAAAAATAGGTAGCTTCTTATTTTTTCTGTCCTTCTCGGGGACTTGTGACCAGCATGCAGCTACCACTTGCCCCTGTTGATGCATATTAGAATGGTTGGTAATTAATTTTGTCATTATTATTATTACTATTATCATCATTTATATAGCGCCAACAGTTTCCTCAGCGCTTTACAATAACCAAAGGGGACGAGATACCGCTAAACAGACATGGGATGGAAACAAGAGGTGTAGAGGGCCCTGCTCATAGGAGCTTACAGTCTAAAGTCATTATTTAGAACAGGCAAATACATCCCCCAGCACGGTGTAATTAGCAAACAAAGGAGAGAGGTATTTAGTGGTGACCAAAAATAACAAGCTGCAAAGGAGAAAAAAAAAAGATGAATAAGATGATATTTAAAAGAGCTTTCAGTCTTAAAGATAAATATAATGAGTTGGTAGGAAGGAGTAGGGAAAGGTGTGACACGTATCTGACATGTTCTAGTTAATGAGACGTGTACAGTCCTATTGTGATTAATCATCGTGGTTATTTCTTTATGGTGAGAGTCACCCATCATCTCCTACTAGCTTCATTTTAAACACAAGTTAATCTGCTACATTTGTACCATTTCATGAAAAAGAAATCCAGATGGAGCAGATACTGCTGGCTTTGATACAGCTGGCTTCTAATTTCTTTTTAAAGTGACAGCCTACCAAAAAAAGCTCCCCCTTTTTTCCCCTTAAATAATTGGGCAGATGTATCATTCACCCAGTTGTTAATATATATATATATATATTATATATAGTATATATATAAGTGTAAATACTCACCTTTTCTTCTCAGGCTGCTCCTCCTCCTCAACTCAATGCTTCCAAAATGCAGAACTCCCTGTAGGTTTTTATGCAATTTGCGTAGCATGCATAAATTGATTGCAGATTGCATATCTCACAGAACTTGCATACTTTTGTAGCAGCACGGGGTACATTGTACAGATATTTAGGGATTACAGGGACATTCTATTATGGGAAACCTGTCTTTCAGTGATTGGAAATGGTAATTCCCAGCAGTAAGATTTTCCCCAGCCCCATATTGCTAGCCTAACCCCCTCTATTTCTACAACCTTTGTTTCTCTAACCCTGTTTAAATTTGTAGTTCACTTTTTAAATAATGAAGTAAAAAAAAAAAGTCAAATCACTGTGGAAGGTCCTGAGAAAACACAAGCTTTTTATGGCTTTCAGACCAAGCTGGTGCTTCCCCATATACTGTGCACGTTACAGTGTCCTTAACAATAAAATAAAGGCACAATGCTTGCACAACTTTAAAGAGATTTCTGCTCCAAAACAGAGAATGAGAGATGTCACCAGGTGAATAGCGACACAATAGACTCATCCTGGTATATTTTTCACAAAGTGTGCTTGAGATAATCCGCAGGTCACATAAGGTCACGTTACTTCCTACACAGATGTCTGCTGTGGTGCCCATCTGGCCGTGTGAATGATGGTGTCCTCATCTCAGTTAATGCATCACAGCATCCTCTGTCCGTGCCCTTACAAGACACTCACTTTGATGAAGTGGACCTGTTAATAATTTCATTGGAGAATTACATGAGGCTAGTGCTAGGATAGAAACATAAAATGTCAAGATCTACAAAATGTTATTGTCAACAACTGGTGGGTTTTAAAGAAGCTTGAAATATTAACCCCTTAAGCATGGGATTTGTATTCCATCAGTGTCCGAAGCTCTAAAGGTCTCTGTCCAACAGGTGGAATTCTATGCGTTTTGTTATTACTGCGATAACGTAGGTCACTTGAATAAGTCATGTCTGTTTGGTTACAATGAATATTTTGCTCCATACACACCTCCACTATCGATATCGAACGATAGCCAAATTATTTTCCCTGCAACCCACGAGACCAACCTTGAACATGTCAACTGACACAGATGGGTGCTGCAAGCTAATTAAAACATTGAAAGTAATGTTATTATTTGCTTTCTTTCCTTGCCACAATGAATGATGGGAAATTCTCAAGCGCCCTGAGTACCACACATCTTTCATTTACTTCACTGTCTCTGAAAACTTAACCGTGCGCCAGAGGATTATCCTTTTTATGTCCAATTAACAACATTAAGAACAAATAAAAGATATTTAATTACCCGAATGCCTTCAGTGGCTTAATTTCTGTAACAGCCATTTAAGTGAATTAAAAAGATGCAATGTATATATATCGCTGAACACAATATATAATCAAGACACATTAGCTTGTTTAGAAATGACAACTGTAGCTATCGTTGCATCGGTAGTGTCGTACATATATGTATAAAAAAAAGATTTTGGAAAGTAATTACCGGTTGTTTTGATTAAGTGCCGGTAGTAAGCTATTAATCTAATGAGGAGCTGACAGGGAATTTCGTAACTGTGCGGATACATTTCTCAATTCAGTTTCAGCTTTAATTTGGGAGATTTCACATCTAAACGGTATTCTTTCTTGCAGCTGGTATTTTCCTTGTGTTTTTCTTTCATATGGCTTATGGAAGCTCAGTAATGTTAGCTCTGGGGATTTTCAACAGTCGAAGTGTAAATATAAAAAGTGATGTGGAGTGATCATTATTGTGGCTTTTGGCACACACGATTATTTTCTCAGTTGTAGTTGATTAAGAAACGTTTGTAACCCTAAACCAGTGTTAGCTAACCATAGCAAGCCAGATATTTCAAAACTACATATATCATGGGCTTAATCTTATATCTGGGTTTAAAGATACTCAATGGGATTAAAGTCTGGACTGTGTGGTGGTCAATCCAGGGGTGGATGGGTGGATCTGGGGGGCAATGGGCAATTGCCCCCACCCAAGAATATATTACCGGCTGCCGACTGCTTTGCTCCCTACAAGCGGCCACCAGCATGTAGCTTGGCCGCTCGCCTGGGATGCACAAGCCGTGATCTTGCGAGATCGTGGAGTGCACGTGAACTCCGGGATCTTGCGAGAACGCGACTGCGCTGGTCAGGTGGTTCCCAGGTGAGCAGCCAAGCTGCATGGCGGTGGCCACTCGTAGGGAGAAAAGCAGTTGGAGGCCGGCGGGTACTCGGAGCAGAGGTGCCTGGCAGAGTAGGTGAGAGCTGGGGGCAATATATCCATGTGAACTGGGGGCAATACTGGGGGCAATATATCCATGTGAGCTGGGGCAATATATCCATGTGAGCTGGGGCAATACTGGGGGAAATATATCCATGTGAGCTGGGGGGCAATATATCCATATGAGCTGGGGGTAATATATCCATGTGTGAGCTGGGGCAATATATCCATGTGAGCTGGGGGCAATATATCCATGTCAGCTGGGGCAATATATCCATGTGTGAGCTGGGGCAATATATCCATGTATGAACTGGGGCAATATATCCATGTGTGAGCTGGGGGCAATATATTACATGAGCTGGGAGGGAGGTACCCTGGGCCCATGGTACAGAAAGGATTTGCAGGGCTGCGCAGATGGGGTGCCACGTGTGTCCTGCCAGCATGGAAAGGGTGCACTGGGCTGCCCACACCTGGGTAACCCTACACTGCATAGCTTCAAGGAGTATGTGCTGGGTGTCATAGAACTGACATAGTGCTCCCCGCTTCAAACCCCAAGACTTTTATTCCCATGGCGAAAACTCCAAAAGACACAGACATTTGCCTTTGGAAAGACCTTATGTTCATTTATATTGTGTGGATTTAAATGTATTGTGCATTGCTTGGTTTTAGTTTAAATGTACTGTACATTCCTTAGCTTTAGTTTTAAATATACTTTTATTTCTTTATGTAAATGTGAACTAAGATGTGTTTTGAAGGTTCTTTCGTATAGAATGTAAAATAGGTTTGAGCAATTTGTGATTATGCAAAAGTCCTTTCTCTTTGTTCATCTGTTTACATGTCTGAGAGGTTGAGAGTCACCATTGTCTCAGCCACCCACTATCTGATTCCCTTTACAATGGGTTATGTAAATCACTGTGTGTGGTCCCGGTGGGGTCAAGACTTCATCTGCATAAAGCCAGTGGACCTAAGTGAAGCCTGAAGAGGACCTGAAGGAAGCCTGCAGTGGTCTTGGAACCAACCAAACAGAACTGTTGGGGTGGGCGGGAAGTTTGAATGTGCATTGCTGTATTTTGTATAAATATCCCTGTGAAAACTACCATAAATAGAGATTCCTGTTTGAACATACAGCTTGTCTGGTGTCTCATTCGGGGTACCCACGATCACCCTTAGAAGGCACAGCACTAGCGGCCTTCTGGAAATTCAAAGAGGCAGAGAATCAGACCAAGCAGGTCTGGAGCTACAGATCAGGCTGCTCGAGGCACTGAATTCTGAGCAACCCAGCGGCCGGGCTGATCAGTAAGGGGGTGTCTGAAGAGCCAGGACAGGCGGAAGGAGTGGGGTTCCCGTCACACTGGGAGGGGGATACCCTGGGCCCATTGTATGGAAAGGGTTCGCAGGGCTCATGAGCCACATGAAGACAGACCCTGTGCAATGTTCTGAGGAGAGTGAGTGTAACGAGCACACCTTGCGATTAGGCACATCTCTGTCTGTCACTGCGAACCCAACACCAGCTCTTGGCCAAAATTGGTAGAATTCCCCTCCGAAACCTGTGTCTGGATCCGCCCCTGGGTCAAACTGTGTGTGATTCGTGTTCCCTGAACCACTCTTGCACAATTTGAGCCCGATGAATCCTGGCATTGCCATCTTGGAACATGGGGCCCGCTGTGCCATCAGTGGAGGAAAAAACCCATTGATGGAAAAACCTGTTCATTCAGTATATTCAGGGAGTCACATGACCTCATTTTATGCTAAAACATATTAATTACTGCAGTAATTGGAAGGCTCACACCTACAGTTGTGTTCAAAATTATTCAACCCCCAATGCTGTAAAGGGTTTTAGGGAATTTAGTGTACATTTGTAATTGTATTCAGAATGAAATCCTACAAGGACTTTTTAAAGAACCATATGCAACTAAAATGACATCAATTGGTTTTGTAATACAGTAGTAAATGTTTCTTTTGTGAATTCTTCATTGACACAATTATTCAACCCCTTAAAGACTACCACTCTGAAGAACAGAGGTTCATTCAAGTGTTTTCAATCAGGTATTGAAAACACCTGTGGAGGGGGGCGTGGCCGGATGTGAAGGGGAGCGGACGTTACTTTGCTGAGCTCCGTGCAATCTCTTCATTAAGCGGTGATTCCTGCGAGTTATAGACGGCTCGGACTCTCTATCTTATACCCCTGACGCCGGCCATCGGGTACTACACTCCGGAGCCCGACTAGCCCTCCCCTCCGGACCTGCGATCGCCTTCCAGGCAGTATTACCGGTGCAAGCTATAGTGAGCCGGCGGCCATATTTGAGGCCTACTTCCTCCTTGAAGCAGGCAGCACCGCATTGTCTCACTCCCGGATGGGTAAGAAGACCAAGACAGGTGAGGTTGCGGGGACCTCCTGCACTCCCGACATTCGTCTTTCTCTGGGAGGGGGATCGGGACGTTGTTTGGTGCGTCCTGCCCCGGCGGACACTGGGCAACCTGGCGTGGAGGTGGACTTGAGCATACCATCTACCCCCTCAGAGCAGTTATCGGAGATAGCAGACGACGGTCTACCTGCCACTAAACGAGACATACGCTCTTTACTGGCGGATGCCAGGAAATCTTGGCTAGCGGACTTGCAGCCATTGGCCTCCGCCGTGGCTGATACTCAGAAACAGCTTGTGGACGTTCGGGCCCGTACTCAGGAGATGGAGGGGATGCAGGCCACAACCTCCACTAACCTACTCACGATCCAGCGCCAGATTCATAATTTACAAGCAGCGGTGGTGTCTTTGGAGACTAGGCATCGACGCAAAAACTTCAAGCTACGAGGAATTCCAGACGTTGTGCCAGATGAAGAGCTGCTGCCGTACACTGCCCGTTTTGTGACATCCCTCCTCCCCGTGATTGATGACCCGGGGGCCGCAGTTGTCTCTGTTATACGTATGCGACGGGCCGCTGCAGCGCCTGTCGGGGCACCCAGGGATGTCATGATGGTCATTAGGGACATCTCTCTGCACTCGGCCTTACTCCGGGTGGCCCGCAATACCCCCTCATTTGCGGTCGAAGGGGCCTCTATCGCTGTTTACCAAGATGTCCCCTTTCTTGTACTGGCGGCCTGACGACGCTTTAAATCCACGACAGCGATATTACGGGATAATGGCACCCGATATCGATGGGGTGCTCTTGGCTCATTAATGATATACCATGGCGATGGGTTCACCCTGCAGGCAACCACACCTGAGGAGGCAGCCGCTCACCTTCAGTCCCTGGGACTCGCGACTGACCGCCGGAGTGTCGTGCCTGGGAAGGTGCCTGATGAAACTTCTCCCCCTCCCCGGGACCCAACCTGAGAAGCTGAACAAAGCACGTGGCGTCTTTGCAGTCCCTGACCCTGCGTTGGGACCTACCATCCAAGTCCCCCTGACATATTGAAACTGGCTGTGGCCCCACGCCGGGACTTTCCCCCTCCCCCCCATTTTCCCAGTTTCTACCCCCCTCCTTCTTTTTATGTATATCAGCGGGTATTGAGATATTGAGATAGTTGCACCTCACCCAACTATCGTCTACTGTTATGTGGGACTTGACCTTCAGCGGGACATGGCGGATCTTGGGTCCCCCCTTTTTTTTTGCCTTTTTCGGGACGGTTCCGGGGTGCGCCATCATGGTTTGCTATGCCTGGCCCTCGGACCACCCAGGCCTAGTGACGTTGTCCCTCCATGGCCTCCCCCAGGAGCGTGCCAGGAGTGTCACGGTAATGGGCATTACCCCCCCTTTTTTTTTTTTTTTTCACTCTCCCCGGACCCACCCACTTCTAATGTTATTGCGAATATGGTCATATCCCTTGCTTTTATTGTATATTATGTTGGGAATCCCCCCCTCTTGTATTTCTATGAGGTCTTTATTCCTCTGGCCTTGCATGGCCTTTTCTGCGGGTCGAGCTGTGACCCTTTGATTCATACTAATAAAAATTGTCAATTGAAGAAAACACCTGTGGATGTCACGGAGCAGCAATAAAGCATAATAAGCACCAATTAGGCAGCTTTAAAATGACTGTGATACTCAGCTCCTTCTAGACATTTACTGGTGTGGTTACAAACATGGTGAAGTCAAGAGAATGGTCCAGGAAGACAAGAGAAGAGGTGATTACTCTTCACAGGAAGGGCAATGGCTATAAGAAGATTGCAAAGATGTTAAACATACCAAGAGAGACCATAGGAAGCATCATTCGCAAATTCAAGGCAAAGGGTACTGTTGAAACGCTACCTGGTCGTGGCAGAAAGAAGATGCTGACTTCGACTGCTGTGCGCTACCTGAAGCGTAGAGTGGAGAAAAGTCCCCGTGTGACTGCTGAGGAACTGAGAAAAGATTTGTCAGATGTGGGTACTGAAGTTTAAGCTCAGACAATACGGCACACACTGCGTAATGAAGGCCTCCATGCCAGAACTCCCAGGTGCACCACCCCCTTGTTGTCTCCAAAGAATAAGAAGAGTCGCATGCAGTATGCCAAAAGTCATGTGGACAAACCACAGAAGTTTTGGGATAGTGTTCTGTGGACTGATGAAACAAAATTAGAACTGTTTGGACCCATGGATCAACGCTATGTTTGGAGGAGGAAGAACAAGGCCTATGAAGAAAAGAACACCTTGCCTACTGTGAAGCATGGCGGGGTGTCAATCATGCTTTGGGGCTGTTTTGCTTCTGCTGGTACAGGGAAGCTTCAGCGTGTGCAAGGTACCATGAATTCTCTTCAGTACCAGGAGATATTGGATGACAATGTGATGCAGTCCGTCACAAACCTGAGGCTTGGGAGACGTTGGACCTTTCAACAGGACAATGATCCCAAGCATACCTCCAAGTCCACTAGAGCATGGTTGCAGATTAAAGGCTGGAACATTTTGGAGTGGCCATCGCAGTCACCTGACTTAAATCCGATTGAGAACCTCTGGTGGGACTTAAAGAAAGCAGTTGCAGTGCGCAAGCCTAAGAATGTGACTGAACTGGAGACTTTTGCCCATGACAAATGGGCGAAGATACCCGTAGATCGCTGCAAGACACTTGTGTCAAGCTATGCTTCACGTTTAAAAGCTGTTATAACTGTAAAAGGATGTTGTACTAAGTACTAAGATTGAATGTCACTTGGGGGTTGAATAAAACTGATAATGATGTGTGCACAGAAAAGACATTTGTGGTTATTGCATTATAAATGTTATGTTATGTCTGACCTACACGTGCCTCTTTGATTTAATTGTAAGCAAGATGACTGAATGATCAAAATCAATGTCAAACTGGCCAAAACACTCAATTTCAGTGGGGGTTGAATAATTTTGAACACATCTGTATTGGCTTAGTTAAATCTAGGTGTGACTTTTTTTTAGGCCTGGCTCTCTGTATATATGCTGCCCTCCTGGTTTATTCTGTAAGAAAAGGGCTGACAACCCTCAGCAAGAATCACTCCCTGTCACAGGTGTTTCACTTCCAGGTTTTATTTAACCATGAAACGCAGGGAGCTCCAGAAAGGATTCAGTTCTCAGTGAGTTAATCCCATAATGGCAATCGTTACGTGGCAAGACTAGGACCTGTCAAAGGTGGGACACATTGGCGCTGTGACAGGCTTAAGCAATTTATGGCCATACAGTATATTGTGAAAAAAATTCCCATCATTTTCCAACAGAGTTTAGGGTTAAAAAATCTTGAATGGGTTAAGAATTGTTGAGCTCCTGAAAGGGTTATAAGTTGTTAGAATCTTTAAAGGGATAAAATTTGGTAAAATCGTTAAATGTTTAAAAGTATGAGCTACTGCTGAAGTCTTTGTACGTGTTAGGCTAGGGTCAGACGAGCGTGATTTCTACGGACTGTACGTCCGTGCACACGGACGTACGTCAGTACGGAAGACACAGTAGTGGCCAGACAGTCCGTTTATTCACTGACGTATATTTTGACGGATGTAGGAGGGAAAATAAATTAAAAAGCAAAACCATTTTGTCCGTGAAAAATGCTGGGCGTATAAATGCAGTCCGTCTGACCACGTTCCATCACTCACACACAAAGCTATGCGGACGTTGCGGACGCAGCGCACTTTGTGCGGCCGTTCTAGGGGTTGTACGTTCTTGCCTGCCTTGCGTCCGTGGGCCGCGGTCGTTGTGCGTCCGCAGTTCAGTGCGGACGTACTTCATGTGTCAGGCTCCAATGGGCTTTCTGTCATGTTATCACGGACGTACTTTTAGACGCAATCACGGACGTGAACACTACGCTCGTCTGACCCTAGCCTTAGCTGGAGTGCTCTCCTTTTGGTTTGTTGTGGTTTATTGTCTTGAGAAGCACCTGCCTCTGTGCTTAGTAAAGGTTGAGTTCTGCTTTCCTGGTGTATTCTATATATATTGTTTTATTTTTATCATTATTATTATTATTATTATTTTCATACATAACTGCACTTCTTCAACAGTCGATATTTAAACAATTTTCAAAAATCCTAATCATTTTCCGCAAATCATTTTCCAGAGTCCACAAACGAAATGAAAAGCAAAAAAAAAGGAAAAATAAAACCCTACGACAAATATATAAAATAGCATGTATTTTTGACAGTTACCTCCATGTAAAGGGAAAACACAGAATAAAACATTTCCATACAGGGTAATTCAAAGAGATCCGAATTGCTTGAGAAAGGTAACCGAACGCTGAAAATCAGTGTTCGGTTACCTTTCTTGGCCATTCGGCTATCCAGAGAGCAGGAAATTCGCCAAATCCTGGCGAATTGCCTGAACATACGGTGCCTGTTCGGTGCCTGTTCGAGGACAGTGAAAACCCCATAAAAAGCACTGCTTCGGCTATTCAGAGAACACAAACCAGCAGTGAAAGGTTCCCGAAATGCCCTGCCATTCGGTGATTTAATTCGGCAGGTTTATTCAGGAGAATCCCATAGGCTTCAATGTTAAAAATATTCCGGTTTTAATTCAATATCTAATAAACCGTTCATTATAAAATTCTGCAGTAAAGAGTCTCTTTTTAATTATAGATTTTTTCGGCTATTTTAAGCATTTTTATGTTTTGGTTTTTTTTAAAAAAAAAGTCAGATTTTTTTTTTTAACTTTACTTATTTTTTCTGTAACAGCCCTTTTTATTATCATTCATTGGATCATATGTAAATTTCAGACATTTTCGCTCAGTAGTTTCTTTGCAAACAGCGTTTCACTTTTCAATCATTCATGCAAACTGTTTTGCTAATTTATTCACCTCCTTCGTCTGCGGTGTCGGCTTTTTGCGGGGTCTTCGACAGGTTAATCCAGATGTTTTTGCGGGTTTTCGGCGTGCATTCGGCGGGTTTTGCGGTTAGTTTTCGGCGGGTTTGCGGTAGCTTTTCCCTGCAATTCGGGGACCCTGTGGTGCTTGCTGAATACACCGCAGGGTCACCGAAATGGGATCGGCGAAAGGAACCGAATTGAAGAGAACGAAAAGTCACCGAACGTGCGGTGACTTTTCGAATCTCTTTGAATTACCCTGATAGAGTAAATGTGCAAATGTTAAATATGGTTGGGAAATGTTTTTGTCGCTCATTCGGTTTTAATGGGGTCAGTTTGGGAGTTTAGTTCTCCTGGGGCACCGTTTACATTATAGGGTAATAAATATGTAAGATAAGTAAAAGTGATACATTTATTCATATTGAGGGGGAAAAAAGCTCCTTCAATTATTTTCAAAGCTAACCGTAATAGATCACAGCCTATTAATAGAACGCTGACAAAGTGAGAGAGGTACCGAGCCATTTCCCATCACTTCTGGATTGCGCCGAGCACTGAATTTGAACAGGCACTCATCCTCCAGGAGCCAAATTGAACAATAGCTTCCAGGTTTCCATGGTTACCGTGTTAAACCACTCAGGTCATGAGAAAAGAGTACAGCATCGCTTCATGTTAATATCCTCCATATATATTACAAAAAAAAATTCGGAATCACCGAAGTTTTTTTTTTTTTTTTTTAAAAAACAACAATGTTTTGTTTCTGTCAAAACATTGATATTATTATTTTTTACCCTTACTAGGTCTTCCTGCGCATAGCTGCCAATGGTCCGGATTTATTTGGCACAGGCCTATGAGGGAAATAAAAGTCCTCATTATCTTCAGTGGCAGATGATGCACTATATTACTGTAGCTTTACTGATAGATTAGCCGAGATAATGGATATATGTGAACAATGAGGACAGTGATGCTAAGTAACCTGGGTTTATTTGGATAAATAGATAGATAGATAGATAGATAGATAGATAGATAGATAGATACAGATAAATACTGTAGATAGATGCAGATAGATACAGATAAATAGATAGACAGTTAGATAGATAGATAGATAGATAGATAGATATAGATGGATAGATAGATAGATAGATAGATAGATAGATACAGATAGATAGATAGACAGATAGATAGATAGATAGATAGATAGATAGATAGATAGATAGATAGATAGATAGATAGATAGATAGATAGATAGATAGATTGATGAATAGATAGATACAGATAGATATATGCTAGATAGTAGATATGTAGCGCTCACCCCTGGTGGAGCCGCTGAATAACCCAGGATTGGTCTCACCGCACTAACAATTGACTGTACACCAGCACACCTTTATAAATTTTCTCAAATGTACTTTACTGTAAGCAATAAATCTCAATAATTACACATTTACTTTAACCGTGAGAATCGAGCTTTCTAGGAAATGAATGACGGCAATCTAAAAGTGTAACTGTATAGCGATTAACCGTTAATATAATTCTCAGTCCTTTGACTCAAAGTCCCATTTAGAAATACATGCTCGTTTATGTCCTGGTGTACCAAGGTATTAAGTCCACCGGCCAGTGGATGAATGAATATCTTTGACTAAAAAAAGAAAGAAAGAAAGGGAGAGGGGTGTAGCGCCCACCGGAAAGGTGTCTATCCCACTCGCTGAATGCTGTGTGTGGGGGTTTCTCTAAATACCCGAGTAGCAATTGAATGAGCAAGAATACAACACAGCGCTTAAAAAGACCAAAGTCCAAAAAAGACAGTGGGGTAGACACCCAGTATGTCCACAAGCAGAAGTTGCTGACTTCAGGAGTGAATCTTCTCAATAATGTAGATGCGGTATGCACTGTAGGGAGGAAACACAAAAAGGAGGGACCAAAATTGCGCAGTATCCCAGCACCCAGAATGAAAGTAGTGCGTGTTGATAATAAACTCACATTCTGTGGAGCCTACAGCCGGCTCTTAGGAATCAGGCGGGCTGGGACTTTATTTCAGGTGCCCATATAACCTTCAAGCGACTTTTCCAGAAATCTCCAAAGATAAGAACACTGTCAATCTACGATGCAAATCGCCACAACTTGTTGGCACCAAAATTGTCCCAAGGAAGACTATTGTGTCTTCTATTCACAAAATGCCAAATAGCACCAAACTTCTGGTGAAATTACCTGAATATCTTTGACTAGTCAACGTTGGGGCCCTGAAAATGTAGCAAGCAAATAAGTGCGCACTGTTAGCAATGTCATCGGCCAGAGGCCACTCACCCAACCTGTGAAACAGCTTGTCCTGGACCAGTGAAACTCTGCGGAAAGGTCCCTCCCGAGAAAATCCGTCCTCTCAGCCGTCTGGAGCCCAATGCTGTCGAAATTCACACTCCCGATCCGGTTATCCTCAGCCAGAAGTCAAATGCCGCCAGCACTCCACTCCGCCTGCGGCCTCCTTACTCGAGGTCCCTCTCAAACGCACTTGGAACAGGAACAGTTCAGCGTGACGTACGGCAAGTCGATCCACACTCTCCCCGATCACTCCAGCAATGGATGCCGCTCCGTTCTCCGCACTCCAACTGGCAAAGATTCCAGAGAGTACCACAAGTACGACTGCCTTCTCTCACCGCTTTCTCTGTTCTGCCCACACTGCACGCACTCCTCTCACTTCCTGGCACCAGAGCTTGCTTCCTTCCTCTCTCCCAAGGGTTTCTGGGGGACGTAGTCCATAAGTCCATTGCAGTCTTTCCCCATACGTTGCAGTCTGGCTCCCCCTAGAGGCATAGCAGTGGCAGTTCTCAGAGCCAAATTAAACACAGGGCTACAGATATGTAGATAGATGGATAGATAGATGGATAGATACAGATAGAAATACTGTATGATAGATTAGATAGATAGATTGAAAGATAGGTAGATGGATAGATACAGATAGATAGATAGATAGATAGATAGATAGATAGATAGATAGATAGATAGATAGATACAGATAGATTATATTTAGATAGATAGATACTGCACAGATAGGTAGATGCAGATAGATAGATGCAGATAGATAGATAAATAGATGGATGGATAGATAGATACAGATAGATATGATAGATAGATTCAGATGGATAGATAGATAGTAGATAGAGATAGATAAATAGATGGATGGATAGATAGATAGATAGATAGATACAGATACATATATGATAGATAGATATAGATAGATAGTAGATAGATACAGATAGATAGTGAAAAGATAGACTGAAAAAAGACAGAGGGATGTATAAATAGCAAGACAGATAAATACATGGATAGACAGATGATAATATTAATTAAAATAAGATTAGATGGATACAAATGTATGTTTATATATCATATCAAAAGACTAGGGGCCCTATTAAATTCTTCGCGCACGATTGTGCGCGTGCGCAAAAACGCATTTAACGCGAGAGGCAAAACCCTTTGCTCTGAACATCGTATTACGACGCACGCGCACAAAATGCGCGATAACGTCTAACGCGAGTGACCCTGCGCGAACCCTTTACGAGCACAATTTACTTTGCGCGTCCTATACTTAACATTGTGAGCGCAAGTGCGTTTGTGTGCTGGTATGCGCATGGTATTACAATCTTAGCGCAAAATTTAACGGACAACGTTTGCGCGCATAATTTTTTTTTTTTTTTTTTAAACATATTTTTATTCGTCTCAGATCAAGATGAATTTACAGAAAAAGGGGTAACAGTTTTTTTTTTTTTTCCTTTTCATATCATGTACAATCTGTAACAATGCAAAAAAATCACAGCTTCCGGTGTTAATTAAAGTATTACATCACAAACCAGTACCGAAGTGTCATGGTAATGTCAGCATTTAAAGCTCAGAGGTGGACGGCTGGGTTAGGGTATCCCGGGAAGTGGAGGCAAGAAAGTTAACTAACAAGTGGTCAGAGGTATCTGAGGGGATCGGAGGGGTGTTCCGCAGCATTTGTAGGGAATACCATGGGGCATCGCATAATTTTAACGCTTTTGAATAGCTGGGGGTCATTGGCAAATTGTAACAACCTGACCGTACCAAACTGCAGATTCACAACGAAAAACGCCGATGCACACGTTTTTTTTACTAGATCCGTCAAAAATGACGGCCACTACCTTGTCTTCCGTCAGAATGTACGTCTGTTGTGCGCAGTCCGCACAAAATGACGGACTCGTGTTAAAAATTACATTGCGCTCACTGATTTCTGCGCGCACATTTTTGCGCGTCGGTTTTACGAGCGCAATATCCCGATGGATGAAAAAATGTGTGAGGAATGTAATTCCAGCGGTGATTTTGGTGCGTTAACGTTTGACGCTTCGCGCAAAAAAACACGCGTTTAGTGTGCGTTTTTGCGTTAAGAATTTAATAGGGCACTAGCTGTTTATATAGATTAAGGATGGGCTGCCGGGTTGATGCGAACATGAGTTTGCATCGAACATTGGCCTTTCGACCGTTCGCCGAACGACGAACATTTCCACGTGTTCGCTGCGTGTTCGCCCACAATGCACCACAATGGACCACAATGCACTGTGCCCTGGCCCGAAGCTTGTAATTGGCTACAGCCTTGCACTTGACCACAGGTCAGGTGCAAGACATGTGCAAGACTATGCCAATCAGGGCTCAGAGTCCTGATGGGGCAAATTTTGCCCAATCCTGGGCTCACAGAGCTAAATCCCGCAGCACACTATATAAGGCTTCCCTGCAGCCCTAGCGTGTGTGTTGCAGGAGTGAATCAGAGAGGAGATTGTTGGATTTGCAGGGACAAGCTGACAGTGGCAAATAGCAGGGAACTGGCAGCCTGGCTGTAAAATATTATACCACAGTTGAATCAGAGTTCATCTGTATCTTTAATCTGTATCTTTATCTATTCAGAGTTGAATCTGGGTCTTGTTGCCAGCTATCAGGGTGCATCACTGAGTTATAGCAGAGTTCTGGAAAATCTGTATATCTTTAAACTAATGCTAGATACCATAGAATACCACAGTTGAATCAGAGTTCATCTGTATCTTTAATCTGTATCTTTGTCTATTCAGAGTTGAATCTGGGCGTTGCCAGCTATCAGGGTGTTGCAGCCTGCAGGAGAGGAAGTGAATCAGAGAGAGAGTACAGGACATTGGCAGCCTTGCAGGGAAAATATCAGTGAAATCACTGATTTATAGCAGAGTTCTGAATATCTTTAATCTAGATAACACAGTTGAATCAGAGTTCTGTATATCTCCAATCTATATACCAGAGTTGAATCAGAGTTCTGCATATCTCCAATCTATATACCAGAGTTGAATCAGAGTTCTGCATATCTCCAATCTATAAACCAGAGTTGAATCAGAGTTCTGCATATCTCCAATCTTTATAACAGAGTTGAATCAGAGTTCTGTATATCTCCAATCTATATACCAGAGTTGAATCAGAGTTCTGCATATCTCCAATCTATATACCAGAGTTGAATCAGAGTTCTGCATATCTCCAATCTTTATAACAGAGTTGAATCAGAGTTTTGTATATCTTTAATCTATATATCACTCACCATGTCAGAAAGACCAAAAAGGACAGGCAGACACTCCCAGACACAGATAAGAGGGCAAGCAGCCTCTGTGTCGGAAGGCTGTGCCCCTGGTTGTCGTGGACGTGGTGCATCCTCTGCAGGGGCACACTTGTCCTTTCTAACTGGTGCTGGCCATCTTATGCAGCAGCAACATACAGAGGATTTGCAGAATTGGCTAACCAGGCCATCCTCATCCTCTGAGTCCTCTGCCAGCCAGGCTTGTAGTGCTTTACAGTCCACCTCAGCTGCCAAAGCATCTAATTCAGCCTCCATGTCCACAGCTACTCCTGCCGTAGCCTCACCATCATAAAAGGAGGAGTCAGCTGAATTGTTTGACTACAATGACAGTGACATGCTGCTTGAGGATGCGCAGCAACTCCAGTGCTCTGATGTTGATTCTGAGGTTGAGGAAGGGAGTAAAATCAGCCTAGAGGGAGGGGGTGCCAGTGACACACAAAGAACTGGCACTCATGTTCCCCCAGCAGCTGCAGTATACTGCCAGGTTGGCTCCAGTGATGAGGAGATAGGGGGTGATGACGATGATGAGGTCACTGACTCTACCTGGGTGCCTGATCGAACATGGAATCAAGTGAGGAGGAGGCACAACAAAAACTAGGCACAACGTCCTCTATGAGCAACCGTAGCCAGTCCAAGGCATCAGAAGTCAGAGCTGCTCAGGTGCAGAGCGCTGTTGTCTCAAAGCACACGTCCAGGAACTCTGCTGTCTGGGAGTTCTTCACATGTGCCGCAGAATGCAGAGTTGCTATTTGTAAGCTATGTCTGAAGAGGATCAAGCATGGGAAAAACATCAGATGCTTGGGTACCACGTGCTTGATGCGACATATGACCACCTGCCACGCATCCCGTTGGCACAACACTTTGCATAGGTCCTCCTCCTCATTTGTCTCTACCCCCACTATATGTCCTGCCATGTCATTGTTTACAACCTCCACTGACAGGGATGATGCTACAGTAATGGGTGTACCAGGTCCTTCCTCAGAATGTGACAGCATCCCATCAGCTGCAGATTTTCGCAGTCAGATTTCGTTTCCCCAGCTGCTGCAGCGTAAGAAAAAATATAGTCCCAACCATCCCCTTGCACAGCGTCTAAATGCCAGCTTGGCAAAATTACTCGCATTACAGCTGCTGCCTTTCCAGCTGGTGGACTCCGCCTCCTTCCATGAATTTGCCGAATGTGCTGTACCACAGTGGCTGGTTCCAAAATGCCAGTTCTTTTCACGGATGGACATTCCAGCACTATACCAGCACATGGAAGACAATGTTATGAAGTCATTGGGAAAGGCAGTCAGCAGCAAGGTGCACATTACTTTAGACACGTGGTCCAGCAAGCATGGACAGGGTCGTTACATTTCCTTCACGGCACACTGGGTAACTCTGCTTGCAGCTGGGAGGGATCCAGGACGGGCTCTGTGCTGGAGCTTGCTCATCCACCACGCCTCCAGAAAGCTGCTTATATGAGGTCTGTCTGCTCCACCACCTCTTCCTCCTCCTCCTCCTTCTCTGTCTCTGGCGAAGTGGGAGTTAAACCAACGCATGGCAGGGGCTACGCAATGGTTCAAGCACAAAGATGCCATACTGTGCTTGTGCTGGTTTGTTTAGGGGACAGGAGCCACACCGGGCCAGAAATTCTGTCAGCTCTGCAGGGGCAGGCGCAGAGATGGTTAACACCACGCCAGCTTGTGCTGGGAATGGTCGTCTATGATAATGGCAGCAACCTTATCTCCGCCCTACGCCTGGGTAAGTTGAAGCATGTACCATGCCTAGCACACATCCTAAATCTGGTGGTATAGCGTTTCCTAACCAGGTACCCAGGGTGAGTATGGCACAAGGACAGGTTCAGATCAACTTGTCCCCCCCGCAGTGACTAATGATGAAGGATGCATGCACTGTACTGTCATCATTTGAGGAGGCAATGAGGATGGTGAGCAGGGACAGT
Source organism: Leptobrachium leishanense (assembly GCA_009667805.1). Taxonomy (NCBI): domain Eukaryota; kingdom Metazoa; phylum Chordata; class Amphibia; order Anura; family Megophryidae; genus Leptobrachium; species Leptobrachium leishanense. The sequence continues at coordinate 133,721,173 of CM019069.1, read as the reverse complement.
GCATGCATCAGTGACACAATTCCTTTAGTGTTCCTGCTGGAGAGCACTCTGCGGGGAATTATAGATGCAGCACTAGAGGCAGAGCAGCAGGAGGAAGAGGAGGACTTCCTTAGCTCTCAAGGCCCTCTTTACGCAGTCAGCATTCCTGTGGGTCCTCAGAGCAGACAGGAGGAGGATGAGGAGGAGGATTATGTAATTCGTGGGGGCATTGAAGATGGGGATTCCTCAAGGGAGGGTTTTTTGTGCCCAGAAACACAAGGGCTAGTGCGTGGCTGGGAGGAGGAAGTGCACGATACGGTCATCCTCATTAACCAGGAAGACTCGGAAGCTAATGCCACCTCCAACCTACGCTGCAGGGGCTCCCTAATGATGCAAAGCCTGCTAAAGAACCCCAGGATTCGTGCTATCAAGGAGAGGGATCATTACTGGTTGGCAACCCTTCTTGATCCATGATACCAGGGGAAAGTTGCAGAGCTCATCCTGCCCGCATAGAGGGAGCACAGGATGACAAAACTTGAGGACGCTCTAAAGTGACACTTGTGTAACACCTTTCCAGGCACTGGTAGGTTACCAAGTGATGACACAGGTGATTCTGAGGCTGCGGTTGGTCAGAGGAAGAGCGGTGAAGGGGGCCGCTTGACTGATGCCTTTTGCAACTTTTTTCATCCACGATGCCCAGGGACGTCAAATGTAGGCACCCATTGCCAGCGTCTTCACCATATGGTGCAGGACTACCTAGGGGCAAGGGCAGACCTTGATACCTTTACAGCAGATGATCCACTGGCTTACTGGGTGTTGAGATTGGATCACTGGCCAGAACTTAGCCAATATGCTATGGAGCTACTAGGTTGCCCTTCATCCAGCGTGCTTTCTGAAAGGACGTTCAGTGCCGCTGGAGGTTTTGTCACAGACAAAAGAGTGTGTCTGTCCACCGACTCTGTAGACCGGCTGACATTTATAAAAATTAATGAGTCCTGGATCAGCAGCTATCACTCCCCTGATGCTGATGTGACTGAATAGATCGGGGATCTCTTCTGCATTCCCAATTCCTCCACCACTGCACTCTTCCACAGAATCCACAATACCTCAGAGGGGTTATGGACGGTGTGAAGGCACTGTTGCCGACACTAAAGGCCCAATTTTAAAGCACCTATTGTTACTTTCATCCAAAGCCTGCATAAGAGGCACCATAATTTAGCCATAAAATCACTAAACTTGTTCTGCGCATCCTAAAACGTCTCCTCTTTTCATACAGAATGCCGCCCCAAGCAGTTGTTTATGAATAGATTAAAGGAAAATCATTTACCGTCATTTGAAATGTCATTTTAATCTTTTTAAATGTTTCTATACATCCTACAAATCCGCCACTTCACGGGCAGGTTATGGGGACCTCCTAGGCACGATATTTTAAGGAATTATTCGTTTTTATTCTTAACCTTTATGTCATGGAAAAATCACTGTTCTTTTAAAAACGTTTTTTTTTTAACTTTTTTTGCTTGTTTCCTGTCCCCCAGGGCACTACCCGGACCCCCATACACCTTTTATGGGCAATATCTTGCATATATGCCCTCTTGGAGGGCACTCTAAAATTCGAACGTTCGAGTCCCATTGACTTGCATTGTTTAAATTGTTAAAATTAAATTGTTCGAGTTCACGGGGGTGTTCGGCCCATCCCTAATATAGATATGATAAAAGTAATATAAGATTAGTGATATGGATAGACAGATAAAGGACAGACAGGTTGATTGATATATTAATTAATATTATCACATTATAAGATTAGATGAAACGAGAAAATAACATTAATTAATACAAAATTAGACAAATCGATATTTATGTATTTTTTTGAGAAAGGATTTTACCAGGAAGGATACATTGAGATTTCTCTCGTTTTAAAGAATGTCCTGGGTGGTGAGTGTGTACTGTTAGGTGTCTTGCCCAAGGACACTTACTAGACAAATCGATTGCTAGATAATGATATGATGAGGATAAGAATAATTAATACAGGATAAAAAGCTAGTGTGACTGATTGGCTAGCTGCTTGTTGGCTGGTTGTTCGCTTCTTATCTTTGCAACATTTTTTGTTTGGCCCCAAATTTGCTTGATTGGGCATAAATATATCCCACCAGCTTGTCTCTGTGTTGAAAGAGACTGCAGACATTGGGCATTGGGGTGTTGGCTCATTTGCTGCGAGTTGTCCACTGCCACACACCTTCCTTAATTTCTAATTAAACACGAGTTTATATGTAGCACTTTCTAGTTGTACAAGTAATAATATAAGGTAAAATAAGTGCGATGTGATTTATTTATAGGAGATTTATGCCTCCTTTTACGTGACACTTCTGCATGGTTTTTATTTTTTCAAAGAAAATATTTTTTCAACAATTCTTTTTCCTTTTTTTCCACATATTTTCTACTCATGAGGTTTTCCTTCACGCGGTGAGTGGGCTTACGCTTAGACTTGCCTTTGTAGGTAACATTGTAATCTCTCGTTGTAGGAATCATACGATTCCAAGCACTTATGACCATATGTTTTCTGTTGTTCAGGTTTTGGCCTTGGCTGCTTACGTTGCATTGTTCCTTCCGAGAGTGATGGGAGTTGAGCACATACATCTTTTCTTGTGGTTGCAGTGATTGGTTGGCAGTCAGTATACATGATCAAAATACAGCTTCTCCTATGCAAACGTACACTATTACATTATGCGTGTTACTGTAGTGGAGTCTGTCTGATGGTTAAGCGCTACGGAATTTGTTGGCGCTTTATAAATGCTTGTAACTGTTAATATGACTGCACTTTCTGGCAGCTGTCAGATTACAGTGATTACAGATTTTTTTGGATTCACAGAGCAAGCCCCCCCTAAGAAGGATGGTGGGAAATCCAGTTGCATTTCTATAGAGACACATGGCACAGGGGTGGATTCAACATGTGACATGTTTGTAAATATAGGAATACATATTCAATACTTTATCACACACAAAAATAATATTCCAGGTGAAAATAATTATCAGCTTTTCCAGCAGGTTGTGCTGTGCCTCACTCTTCCATTATCCATTAAACTCATACAGGAACAATAAAGCCGCCTTACACAGGTCGTGATGTATTTTGCTTTCTTTCAGGGTTATTCAGAGAGCAACAAAATGTCACCAACATTTCAGTGCTCATCCATTCTCCGCACTTCAGCTAGTCCGAGTTGCCGACCCTGTGGTCAATTCAGCATTCATCGTAGGGTCCCCGAAGTGCAGGGAACAAGTCGCCGAACACATCTGAAAAAGCCAAATTGATCCAAAAAAAACAAGATAACCCGCCGAATCGAATTTGAAAAACCGCTGATAACCCGCCGAATCGATCTTAAAAACCACCGATAGCCCACCAAATCAATCTGAAAAACCATCGATAACCCGCCGAATCGATCTGAAAAACCATTGATAACCCGCTGAATCGATCTGAAAACCAACGGAAAAACACAGAATCGATCCGAAAACCCACAGAAAACCTGCCGAATGCACCCGATGATCCTCTGCAAAACCACCGAATTGATCTGAAAAAAGCAACCTGCTGAACAGAGCGTCGACCAGTGCCGGAAAAAGCCGACAAGCCGATGAACGGGTAAAAATAAAAAAACACAACTTTTAAAAGGCATTTGCAAAGAAACTACTGCACAAAACTGCCTGGAAATAATATATGATGTCCTTTAATTACTAAGTTATTAAAAGAGCTCAGTGGTGTAATAGCAAAACCGTTAACAGATTTATTTAACCAAGCCTTGTTAACGGGGGTCGTCCCAGAAGACTGGAAATTAGCAAATGTTGTGCCCATTCACAAGAAGGTTAGTAGGGAGGAATCGGGGAACTATAGGCCAGTTAGTCTTACGTCAGTAGTGGGGAAATTAATGGAAACCATGTTAAAGGAAAGGATTGTTGAACATCTAAAAACACATAGATTACAGGATCAGAAACAACATGGGTTTACCTCAGGGAGATCATGCCAAACTACTCTTATTGATTTTTTTGATTGGGTAACAAAAATAATAGACACAGGTGGTGCAGTAGACATTGCTTATTTAGATTTCAGTAAGGCTTTTGATACTATTCCGTATAGAAGGCTTATCAATAAATTGCAATCTTTGAGCTTGGATTCCAATATTGTTGAATGGATTAGGCAGTGGCTGAGCGACGGGCAACAGAGGGTTGTGGTAAATGGAGTTTATTCGGCGCAAGGTCTTGTTACCAGTGGGGTACCTCAGGGGTCAGTACTTGGACCCATTCTATTTAATATTTTTATTAGTGATATTGCAGAAGGTATTAATGGAAAAGTATGTCTTTTTGCTGATGACACAAAGATTTGCAACAGGGTTGACGTTCCTGGAGGGATCAGCCAAGTGACAAATGATTTAGGTAAACTAAAAAATGGTGGGAGTTGTGGCAATTGAGTTTTAATGTGGATAAGTGCAAGATACCTGGGACGTAAAAACCCAAGGGCTGAATATAGAATATTTGATACAGTCCTAACCTCAACATCTGAGGGTTGGGATTTAGGGGTTATTATTTAAGAGGATCTAAGGGTAAGTAGTCAATGTAATAGAGCAGCAGGAAATGCTGGCAGAATGCTTGGTTGTGTAGGGAGAGGTATTAGCAGTAGGAAAAGGGAAGTGCTCATGCCACTGTACAGAGCACTGGTGAGACCTCACTTGGAGTACTGTGTGCAGTACTGGAGACCGTATCTCCAGAAGGATATAGACATCTTAGAGAGAGTTCAGAGAAGGGCTACTAAAATGGTGTACGGCTTGAAGGAGAAAAGTTACCAGGAAAGGCTTAATGATCTTAACATGTACAGCTTGGAAAAAAGACGAGACAGAGGAGATATGATAGAAACATTTAAATACGTAAAGGGAATCCACAAGGTAGAGGAAGGGAGTATATTTAAAAGGAAACAAAGTAGCAAAACAAGAGGACATAGTCTTAGATTAGAGGGGCAAAGGTTTAAAAGTAACATCAGGAAGCATTATTTTACTGAGAGGGTGGTGGATACATGGAACAACCTTCCAGTAGAAGTGGTAGAGACTATAACAGAGATTGAATTTAAACAGGCATGGGATTGGCATTAAGCTATCCTAAACAAAAGATAAATCCAGGTAAAGTATCCATGTAATTGGGCAGACTAGATGGGCCGAAAGGTTCTTATCTGCCGACATTTTCTATGTTTCTATGTTTCTATGAATAATAATAAAAAGGTCTGTTACAGAAAAAAATTGTCATTGTTTGAAAAAACGAAATCCTGAAAAATGTCGAAAAAGATCCTAATAAATAAATAAAGAAACTTTTTGCTGCGAGTGTAAAGAATAAACGGTTGAATGAATATTTAATAAAAACAGGGAATATTATTTGCATTAAAACCTATGGGATTCGCCTGATTAAACCTGTGGAATGAAACCACCGAACATCAGGGCATTTCTTAGGCTAGGGTCAGACGAACGCATTTTTCACGTCGTCCGTATTTTTTCACGGAATACGCGATAGCGGTCATACGATGCTCATTTCCGTCCGTGATTTTGTACGGATCATCAATAAAAACCTTTTTGCATCGTTGGCCGGACATTAGCAGCGTCTGACGTCTCCTAGTCACGCACACACGCCGCTAGCGGACGCAGCGCACTCTGTACGTCAGTACTAGCGGTATCACGTTCTCGAAAAAATGTGTTTGTTTGCCGCTTGCATTGCGCGGCCGCACTTTCGTGTGGCCGTACTTTGTATATTGCCCGTCATTTGCTGCTACTACGGCCGTGATAAAGTGCGGCTGCACGCGTGTTCGCACTGCATTCGTCTGACCCCAGCCTAAAGGGTTTAATTCAGAGAGCACTGAAATGTTGCGGACATTTGGCTCCAAAATTACACCGAACGGGGAAATCACGGTTCGGCGTTCTTTAAATAACCCTGTTTGATTTTTCTGGGCTTTGTTTGCATTTTCATATATACATACTTTCATTATTATAGTTCAAAATATTGTGCAGTAATTAAAATTATATTTATTAGCTTAATTCACGTAACAGAGAGCTGGCAATCAACTTTAAGCAAATAATCCCTCCTGTTCTCGAATAAAGACGACATGCAAATATTAGGTCAAAGAAAGTGAATTAATGAGGTTTTATATTGTTGCCTTCAGTTCTCCATAGCTCAGAATGTGGTGGATAAGCTGCTTTAATGGATACGTAATTAGGGGCTCAGGTTTTTGCATATGGAGCTGTGCTGTGATACCGTGAATATGACAACTCTGTCACATATATATATATATATATAGAAATAAGAATGAATAAAATGGGTCCACTGTGAATATGAAGAGCTCTTCGATTATCCTGGTGGACTGTAATCTAGATGACTCTGAGTAATATTTAACCCCTTCATTATCAAGATCATGTATAGTTCAACTAAAAAAAGCTCCCCCCGCTGGCACCCTCATATCGTGTATCCTTGATCTGGTCATATTCTGGAGCAATACATTTTTTGTATAGGCTCCAAAATGTGCCCCATACGTTTTAGCACCTTGGATGTGACAGTCGAGGTGCCAAAACAGTTTGGATTAATGTTTTTCTTGAAAGGAAATATGGTGCCCAAGCTATATTATACAGATGTAGTAATGGCTTTTGGCCAGCAGGTGGTACCATCTGCCTGTAAAATAGTGCATGCAGTTTGAAAATGTGCTCTTGAAATTTTCACACTATGGAAACAGCTATGCAAAGATGTTTTCCAAAACGGCAAAGGGACCAGGCAGTGGCTTCAAAGAAAAAACTTGGCATTGAAAGGGTTACAAAGATGCTAGCCCAGATTGGGAAGACAGAGCCTGGGAGGGGGGTCTGAATCCTCATCTCATCATCAGTGGACAGACTTTCTGGATTAATATGTATGGCACCAAAACCAGAGTGTTTGGCTCCGGGGGGGGGGGGTAGGCATACATTTGTAACACTGCAGTCCAACTCAGAGTTGATGAATTACAGTGATGTTGGCATATTGTCCAACTGTGGAAAGAGAGAGATATGATACTGATAAAACCAGAACTGATAAAACCAGTGTCAGATGATGCTGTATCATGAGAAAATCTAGAACTGGGGTCAGCAACCTTGGCTCTCCAGATATTTTGGAACAGCAAATTGCATGAGACTCCACCAATCTAATGAATGGCTAAACATCATTGGAGGTGCAGTTCCAAAATATCTGGAAGGCCAAAATGCTGACCTCTGGCCTAGAGCATCCTTTGCACTGGAAATACATCAAAAAGGTATATGTTGTAGTAATTCAAATAAAAATATATACAGCTCTTGTAATCGGAGAGTAATGTGCCACTCACATATTGCTGAACCCTTGGTAAAGTGGCTCAAGTTTGTATTGGGCAATAGATCATGTACAGACGATCCTTTACGTTCAGGATCTTTTGAATAAGAGGGTCAAGGTGGCACCCGGCATAAGCCATTGTGGGACCCCCCAGAACGTGACATGGGAAACCCTTCTGGCGAGGACACACTGAGACAGACGTGGCAAGGGCGAATGTTTATTGCACAGCACATGTCCTAGAATGTTGTAGAGTCTGGACAAGGATCCGCTGGGCAGCTGGACTAGGCAGTGCTGGAATGAGGCTGAACAAGTAGTGGTTGGACTAGGGTTGAACTAGGCTAGACACACGGTGGTTGGACAAGGCAGGAACTAGGCTGGACATACGGTGGCTGGACAAGGCAGCGAATAGGCTAGACACACAGTGGTTGGACAAGGCAGGAACTAGGCTAGACACACGGTGGTTGGACAAAGCAGGAACTAGGCTAGACACACGATGGTTGGACAAGGCAGGAACTAAGCTAGACACACGGTGGTTTAGCAAGGCAGGAGCTAGGCTAGACATGCGGTGGATGGACAAGGCAGGAACTAGGCTAGACACACAGTAGTTGGACAAGACAGGAACTAGGCTATACACATGCTGGTTGGACAAGGTAGGAACTAGGCTAGACACACTGTGGTTGGACAAGGGAGGAACTAGGCTAGACACACTGTGGTTGGACAAGGGAGGAACTAGGCTAGACACACAGTGGTTGGACAAGGCAGGGACTAGACATAAGGTGGTTGGACAAGGCAGGAACCTGGCTAGACAAACGGAGGTTGGACAAGGCAGGGAATAGGCTAGACACACACAGTGGTAGGGCAAAGCAGGAACTAGGCTAGACACACAGTAGTTGGACAAGGCAGGGAATAGGCTAGACACACGGTGGATGGACAAGGTAGGAACTAGGCTAGACACATAATGGTTGGACAAGGCAGGAACTAGGCTAGACACACGGTGGTTGGACAAGGCAGGGAATAGGTTAGACACATGTGCTGGACAAGGCAGGAACAAGGCTAGAGACACAGTGGTTGGACAAGGCAGGGAATAGGCTAGACACACACAGTGGCTGGACAAGGCAGGAACTAGGCTAGACACATGGTGGTTGGACAAGGCAGAAACTAGGCTAGACACATGGTGGTTGGACAAGGTAGGAACTAGGCTAGACACACTGTGGTTGGACAAGGGAGGAACTAGGCTAGACACACTGTGGTTGGACAAGGGAGGAACTAGGCTAGACACACAGTGGTTGGACAAGGCAGGGACTAGACATAAGGTGGTTGGACAAGGCAGGAACCTGGCTAGACAAACGGAGGTTGGACAAGGCAGGGAATAGGCTAGACACACACAGTGGTTGGGCAAAGCAGGAACTAGGCTAGACACACAGTAGTTGGACAAGGCAGGGAATAGGCTAGACACACGGTGGATGGACAAGGTAGGAACTAGGCTAGACACATAATGGTTGGACAAGGCAGGAACTAGGCTAGACACACGGTGGTTGGACAAGGCAGGGAATAGGTTAGACACATGTGCTGGACAAGGCAGGAACAAGGCTAGAGACACAGTGGTTGGACAAGGCAGGGAATAGGCTAGACACACACACAGTGGCTGGACAAGGCAGGAACTAGGCTAGACACATGGTGGTTGGACAAGGCAGGAACTAGGCTAGACACATGGTGGTTGGACAAGGTAGGAACTAGGCTAGACACACTGTGGTTGGACAAGGGAGGAACTAGGCTAGACACACTGTGGTTGGACAAGGAGGAACTAGGCTAGACACACAGTGGTTGGACAAGGCAGGGACTAGACATAAGGTGGTTGGACAAGGCAGGAACCTGGCTAGACAAACGGAGGTTGGACAAGGCAGGGAATAGGCTAGACACACACAGTGGTTGGGCAAAGCAGGAACTAGGCTAGACACACAGTAGTTGGACAAGGCAGGGAATAGGCTAGTGTCACGGTGGCTCAGGGGATGGGGCGCCTGGCAGCAGCTTCCTCGCTGCTCGCTGGCCAGGCGCCGAATGTAAGCGCTTCCGGGCCCGCTCACGTGGGACGCCGAGGGGCGGGGCCTGGCGCTGTGGACGCGGACCCGCCGGGTTTAAAACCCAGTCTCTCCCATACACCGGTGCCCTGACGTGGTATTCACCTCCCGCAGAGCTCTTGTGATTTTGGCTATCTCCTGTGTATGATCCTTGGCATTGGCAAACGAATCCTCTTGTGTATGACCCTTGGCATTGGCAAACGAATCCTCTTGTGTATAACCCTTGGCATTGGCAAACGAACCCTCCTGTGTATGACCCTTGGCATTGGCAAACGAACCCTCCTGTGTATGACCCTTGGCATTGGCAAACGAACCCTCCTGTGTATGACTCCTGGTATTGGCAAACGAACCCTCCTGTGTATGACCCCTGGTATTGGCATTTACTCTGCTCTAGGTTCTGCCCTTAACGTTGGTACCGAGGTCAGTCTATGTGGCATCCTAAGCACGCATCAGATTACCTCTGCTATTACTAAAGTCCTAGGGAGGACTTGTGATCTGTTCTGTACCCCTGTCTGGTATTTCCCTTTCTTTATCTGTTACCTGCTTCATTGTCTACATAGCTTTGCCGACCATTCAAGGATCGGAAGAGTAGAAAGGGAGCTACAGGGAGAGATACATATCTTGGTAGTCAGAAGGATTCGTGACGATACTCTATTACATACCTCTGTCTGGTGTTACCCCTTGTCTATCTATTGTCTGGTTAACTGTCTTTCTAGTTTCGCCGACCATTCAAGGATCGGAAGGGTAGAGAGCGGTCTGCGTAAAGGGACCACACTTTTGGTAATCAGAGGGATCCGTGACAGCTAGACACACGGTGGATGGACAAGGTAGGAACTAGGCTAGACACATAATGGTTGGACAAGGCAGGAACTAGGCTAGACACACGGTGGTTGGACAAGGCAGGGAATAGGTTAGACACATGTGCTGGACAAGGCAGGAACAAGGCTAGAGACACAGTGGTTGGACAAGGCAGGGAATAGGCTAGACACACACAGTGGCTGGACAAGGCAGGAACTAGGCTAGACACATGGTGGTTGGACAAGGCAGGAACTAGGCTAGACACATGGTGGTTGGAAAAGGCAGGGAATAGGCTAGACATACAGTGGTTGGACAGGGCAAGAACTAGGCTAGACACACAGTGGTTGGACAAGGCAGGAACCTGGCTAGACACACAGTGGTTGAACAAGGCAGAAACAAGTCTAGACACACAGTGGTTGGACAAGGCAGGGAATAGGCTAGACACATGGCAGGAACAAGTCTAGACACACAGTAGTTGGAAATGGCAGGAACTAAGCTAGACACACGGTGGTTGGACAAGGCAGGAACTAGGCTAGACACACAGTAGGTGGACAAAGAAGCAAAACTAGGCTAGACACACAATGGTTGGACAAGGCAGGGAATAGGTTAGACACATAATGGCTGGCAAGGGAGGAACTATGCAGGCTTGGATCACAGAACAAACAGCAGGCTTGGATCAAAGGGCACAAAGCAGGCATGGATCACAGGACACACTGCAGACTTGGATCACAGGACATACGGCAGGCTAGGAACACTGGACACACTGCAGGACTGAGTCATGGACGTAGGTAGCATCATCTATAGGAACAGCACTATGTTTGACAAGGCAGCAGACCACAGCATCAACTTTTGGTGTGCCAATCCAAAGACATAAAATCTTTTTCCTGAAATGGATAAATCTTCACATCCTGTGTTAAAGGAAGGATTCATTTTGGGTTTTTTTCTATTCTGTTATTAGATATCTTGAATAGGGATCAGCCGAACGCCCCCCTGTTCGGTTCAACTTCGAACTCGAACAATTTCAAAAGTTCGAGTTCAAACTCGAACACGATCCGAACTCAATGTAAGTCAATGGGACCCGAACGTTCGATTTTTACAGTGCCCTCCAAGAGGGCATATATGCTAGATATTTGCCATAAAAGGTGTATGGGGGTCCAGGTAGTGCCCTGGGGGACAGGAAACAAGGACAAAAAGTTAAAAAAAAGTTTTTAAAGGAACAGTGAGTTTTCCATGAAATTAAGAATTTAAGAATTAAGAGGTTAAGAATAAAAACAAAAAATTCCTTCAAATATCGTGGCTAGGAGGTCCCCATAACCTGCCCGTGAAGTGGCGGATTAGTAGGATGTATAGAAACATTTAAAAACAAAAAAATGACATTTCAAATGATGGTAAATGGTTTTCCTTTAATCTATTCATAAACAACTGCTTGGGGCAGCAGCCTGTATGAAAAGAGGAGACGTTTTAGGACACGCAGAACAAGTTTAGTGATTTTTTTGGCTACATTATGGTGAAACTTATGCAGGCTTTGGATGAAAGTAACAATAGGTGCTTTAAAATTGGGCCTTTAGTGTCGGCAACAGTGCCTTCACACCGTCCATAACCCCTCTGAGGTATTGTGGATTCTGTGGAAGAGTGCAGTGGTGGAGGAATTGGGAATGCAGAAGAGATCCCCGAGCTATTCAGTCACATCAGCATCAGGGGAGTGATAGCTGCTGATCCAGGACTCATAAATTTTTATAAATGTCAGCCGGTCTACAGAGTCGGTGGACAGACACACTCTTTTGTCTGTGACAAAACCTCCAGCGGCACTGAACGTCCTTTCAGAAAGCACGCTGGATGAAGGGCAACCTAGTAGCTCCATAGCATATTGGCTAAGTTCTGGCCAGTGATCCAATCTCTTGCGGTCCTATATTAAAAAGATATGCATCTGGTTAAGGCGTCAGTGCACCCAGATAGTGTGCCTTTGGTGCCAGGCCAGCAAGTATCATCATACAGTAACCCCTCTGTGGTATTGTGGAAGAGTGCAGGGGTGAACCTTGCGGTCCTATATTGAAACGTTTTTTATCTGGTAATGGGCGTCAGTGCACCCAGATAGTGTGCCTTTGGTGCCAGGCCAGCAAGTATCATCATACAGTAACCCCTCTGTGGTATTGTGGAAGAATGCAGGGGTGAACCTTGCGGTCCTATATTGAAAAGTTTTTTATCTGGTAATGGGCGTCAGTGCACCCAGATATTGTGCCTTTGGTGCCAAGCCAGCAAGTATCATCATACAGTAACCCCTCTGTGGTATTGTGGAAGAGTGCAGGGGTGGACCATGTGGTCCTATATTGAAAAGTTTTTTATCTGGTAATGGGTGTCAGTGCACCCAGATAGTGTGCCTTTGGTGCCAGGCCAGCAAGTATCATCATACAGTAACCCCTCTGTGGTATTGTGGAAGAGTGCAGGGGTGGACCATGTGGTCCTATATTGAAAAGATATGATTCTGGTCAAGGCGTCAGTGCACCCAGATATTCTGCCTTTGGTGCCAGACCAGCAAGTATCATCATACAGTAACCCCTCTGTGGTATTGTGGAAGAATGCAGGGGTGAACCTTGCGGTCCTATATTGAAAAGTTTTTTATCTGGTAATGGGCATGGTACATGCGTCAATTTACCCTTGCGTAGGGCGGAGAGAAGGTTGCTGCCATTATCGCAGACGATCATTCCCAGCTCAAGCTGGCGTGGTGTTAACCATCTCTGCACCTGACCCTGCAGAGCTGACAGAATTTCTGGCCCGGTGTGGCTCCTGTCCCCTAAACAAACCAGCTCAAGCACAGTATGGCATCTTTTTGCTTGAGCCATTGCGTAGACCCTGTCAGGTGTCGGTTTAACTGCCACTTCGCCAGAGACAGAGAAGGAGGAGGAGGAAGAGGGAGAGGTGGTGGAGCAGACAGACCTCATACAAGCAGCTTTCTGGAGGCGTGGTGGATGAACAAGCTCCAGCACAGAGCCCTGTCTTTGATCCCTCCCAGCTGCAATCAGAGTTACCCAGTGTGCCGTGAAGGAAATGTAACGACCCTGTCCATGCTTGCTGGACCACGTGTCTAAAGTCACATGCACCTTGTTGCTGACTGCCTTTCCCAATGACTGGATAACATTGTCTTCCACGTGCTGGTATAGTGCTGGAATGGCCTTGCATGAAAAGTAATGGCGTTTTGGAACCTGCCACTGTGGTACAGCACATTCAGCAAATTCACGGAAGGGAGCAGAGTCCACCAGCTGGAAAGGCAGCAGCTGCAATGCGAGTAATTTTGCTAAGCTGGCATGTAGACGCTGTGCTTGGGGATGGTTGGGACTATATTTTTTTCTTTCGCTGCAGCAGCTGCGGCAACGTAATCTGACTGCGTAAATCTTCAGCTGCTGGGATGATGTCCCATTGTGAGGAAGGAGCTGGTACATCCATTACTGTAGCATCATCCCTGTCGGTGGAGGTTGTAGGCAATAACATGGCAGGACATACAGTGGGGGTAGAGACAGATGAGGAGGAGGACCTACGCAAAGTTTTGCGCCAACGGGATGTGTGGCAGTTGTTCATATGTCGCCTCAAGCACGTGGTACCCAAGTGTCCGGTATCTTTCCCACGCTTAAGCCTCATCTGACATAGATTACAAATAGCAACGCTGCGCTCTACTGCACATTTCTTAAAGAACTCCCAGACAACAGAGTTCCTGCGTGTGTTCTTTGAGACAACAGCGCTCTGCACCGGAGCAGCTCTGACGTGATGCCTTGGACTGGCTAGTGCTACGGTTGGTCACAGAGGATGTTGTGCCTCGTGTTTGCTGTGCCTCCTCCTCCCCCTCTTCCTCACTTAATTCCTCTGTTCGATCAGGCACCCAGGTGGAGTCAGTGACCTCATCATCATTGTCATCATCACCCCCTATCTCCTCGTCACTGGAGCCAACTTGGCAGTATGCTGCAGCTGCTGGGGGAACATGAGTGCCAGTTATTTGTGTGTCATCACTGGCACCCCCTTCCTCTAGGTTGATTATACTCCCTTCCTCAACCTCAGAGATTGAATCAGAGCACTGTACTTGCTGCGCATCCTCAAGCAGCATGTCACTCTCATTGTAGTCAAACAATTCAGCTGACTCCTCCGTGTGTGATAGCGAGGCTACGGCAGGAGTAGCTGTGGACATGGAGGCTGCATTAGATGCTTTGGCAGCTGAGGTGGACTGTAAAGCACTAGAAGCCTAGCTGGCAGAGGACTCGGAGGATGAGGATGGCCTGGTTAGCCAATCCACCAAGTCCTCTGTATGTTGCTGCTGCTTAAGGCTAGGGTCAGACTAACGCATTTTACGCGATAGCGGTCATACGATGCGCAGTTTCGTCCGTGATTTTGTACGGATCATTAATAAAACACTTTTTTGTGTCTGGACGTTATGTTGGCTGGACATTAGCAGTGTCTGACATCTCCCAATCACGCACACACGCCGCTAGCGGACGCAGCGCACTCTGTACGTCCGTACTAGTGGTTTGACGTTCTAGGAAAAATGCGTTCGTTTGCCACTTGCGTTGCGCAGCCGGACTTTCGTGCGACCGTACTTTGTATATTGGCCATCATTGCCCGTCATTTGCTGCTAGTGCGGCCATAATTAAGTGCGCCAGAACGCACGTTTAAAGTGCGCTAGTCTGACCCTAGCCTAAGACGGCCAGCACCAGTTAGAAAGGACAAGCGTGCCCCTGCAGAGGATGCACCACGTCCACCACGACCAGAGGCACAGCCTCCCGACACAGGGGCTGCTTGCCCTCTTATCTGTGTCTGGGAGCGTCTGCCTGTCCTTTTTGTTCTTTCAGACATGGTGAGTGATATATAGATTAATATATACAGAACTCTGATTAAACTCTGGTATAAAGATTTAAAGAACTCTGGTATAACTCAGTGAGACACACTGATAGCTGGCAGCCAGTGACAAGAGACAGATCACCTCAATTCACAAATGTTTTAAAGAAATTAGTGAGCCCCAAAATAATGAGTGGTACTGGTTGTGTGACAAGACACAGATCACCTCAATTCACAAATGTTTTAAAGAAATTAGTGAGCCCCAAAATAATGCGTGGTACTGGTTGTGTGACAAGACACCGATCACCTCAATTCACAAATGTTTTAAAGAAATTAGTGAGCCCCAAAATAATGTGTGGTACTGGTTGTGTGACAAGACACAGATCACCTCAATTCACAAATGTTTTAAAGAAATTAGTGAGCCCCAAAAAGATTTGCTGGCACAGTGACAAGACACAGAAGATCACCTCAATTCACAAATGTTTTAAAGAAAGTTGTAAACCCCAAAAAAACTTGCTGGCACAGTGACAAGACACACATCACCTAAATTCCCTGATATTTGGTAGAAGTGAGACCCAAAAAGACTTGCTGGCACAGTGACAAGACACAGAAGATCACCTCAATTCACAAATGTTTTAAAGAAAGTTGTTAACCCCAAAAAAACTTGCTGGCACAGTGACAAGACACACATCACCTAAATTCCCTGATATTTGGTAGAAATGAGAACCAAAAAGATTTGCTGGCACAGTGACAAGACCCAGAAGATCACCTCAATTCACAAATGTTTTAAAGAAATTAGTGAGCCCCAAAATAATGCGTGGTACTGTTTGTGTGACAAGACACAGATCACCTTAATTCACAAATGTTTTAAAGAAATTAGTGAGCCCCAAAATAATGCGTGGTACTGTTTGTGTGACAAGACACAGATCACCTCAATTCACAAATGTTTTGTAGAAATTAGTGAGCCCCAAAATAATGTGTGGTACTGGTTGTGTGACAAGACACAGATCACCTCAATTCACAAATGTTTTAAAGAAATTAGTGAGCCCCAAAAAGATTTGCTGGCACAGTGACAAGACACAGAAGATCACCTCAATTCACAAATGTTTTAAAGAAAGTTGTAAACCCCAAAAAAACTTGCTGGCACAGTGACAAGACACACATCACCTAAATTCCCTGATATTTGGTAGAAGTGAGACCCAAAAAGACTTGCTGGCACAGTGACAAGACACAGAAGATCACCTCAATTCACAAATGTTTTAAAGAAAGTTGTTAACCCCAAAAAAACTTGCTGGCACAGTGACAAGACACACATCACCTAAATTCCCTGATATTTGGTAGAAATGAGAACCAAAAAGACTTGCTGGCACAGTGACAAGACCCAGAAGATCACCTCAATTCACAAATGTTTTAAAGAAAGTTGTAAACCCCAAAAAAACTTGCTGGCACAGTGACAAGACACACATCACCTAAATTTCCTGATATTTGGTAGAAATGAGACCCCCCCAGTAGTGTGGCAGACCGGCAGTAACAACACACAACTATCTCCTTTGAAATCTCCTCTGAAATGCGTGAAGAATCGGCGCGTGGAAACGTTATATAGTGTGCTGCGGGACTTAGCTCTGTGAGCCCATGATTGGGCAAAATTTGCCCAATCAGGACTCTGAGCCGTGATTGGCATAGTGTTGAACCTGTCTTGCACCAGACCTGTGGTCAGGTGCAAGGCTGTAGCCAATTACGAGCTTCAGGCCAGTGGGAAAATGCATTGTGGTCCATTGTGGTCGAACATGCGGCGAACACCCGGAAATGTTTGGTGTTCGCGATCTAATCGAACAGGCTAAGTTCGGGTCGAACTCCGAACCGTCCGAACCGAACAGCTCATCCCTAACTGGCACCCCCTCCCTCTAGGCTGATTATACTCCCTTCCTCAACCTCAGAGTTTGAATCAGAGCACTGGAGTTGCTGCGCATCCTCAAGCAGCACGTCACTGTCACTGTAGTCAAACAATTCAGCTGACTCCTCCGTGTGTGATAGTGAGGCTACGGCAGGAGTAGCTGTGGACATGGAGGCTGAATTAGATGTTTTGGCAGCTGAGGTGGACTGTAAACCACTACAAGCCTGGCTGGCAAAGGATGAGGAGGATGAGGGCGGCCTGGTTAGCCAATTCTGAAAATCCTCTGTATGTTGCTGCTGCTTAAGACGGCCAGCACCAGTTAGAAACAAGGACAAGCGTGCCCCTGCAGAGGATGCACCATGTCCTCGACGACCAGGGGCACAGCCTCCCGACACAGAGGTTGCTTGCCCTCTTATCTGTGTCTGGGAGCGTCTGCCTGTCCTTTTTGGTCTTTCTGACATGGTGAGTGATATATAGATTAAATATATACAGAACTCTGATTCAACTCTGGTATAAAGATTGGAGATATACAGAAGTCTGATTCAACTCTGGTATAAAGATTGGAGATATTCAGAACTCTGATATAAGTCGGCGATTTTACTGATATTTTCCCTGCAAGGCTGCCAATGTCCTCTACTCTCTCTCTTTCTCTCTGATTCACTTCCTCTCCTGCAGGCTGCAACACCCTGATAGCTGGCAACAGCCAGATTCATCTCTCAATAGATAAACAGAGGAGCTCTGATTAAACTGTGTCATTGTATGGTATCTAGAATTAGATCAAAGATATACAGATTTTCCAGAACACTGCTATAAATCAGTGATACACACTGTCCCTGATAGCCTGGCTGTGCCAAGACAGATTCAAATTTGCTGAACTCTGGTATAACTCACTGATACACACTGATAGCCTGGCTGTGCCAAGACAGATTCTAATTTGCTGAACTGTGGTAGAACTCTCTGATACACACTGATAACAGGCTGTGCCAAGACAGATTCTAATTTGCTGAACTGTGGTATAACTCACTGATACACACAGTCCCTGATAGCCTGGCAGTGCCAAGACAGATTCAAATTTCCAGATATGTCCTACAACTCACTGAAACACACTGTCCCTGGTAGCCTGGCAGTGCCAACACAGATTCTAATTCCCAGAAATCTCCTACAACTGACTGAAACACAGTCCCTGATAGCCTGGCAGTGCCAAGACAGATTCAAATTTCGAGATATGTCCTACAACTCACTGAAACACACTGTCCCTGGTAGCCTGGCAGTGCCAACACAGATTCTAATTCACAGAAATCTCCTACAACTCACTAAAACACACTGTCCCTGATAGAATCTGTGTTGGCACTGCCAGGCTAATTCCCAGAAATGTCCTACAACTCACTGAAACACACTGTCCCTGATAGCCTGGCAGTGCCAACACAGATTCTAATTCCCAGAAATCTCCTAAAACGTCACTGATACACCCTGACAGAACAATCTCCTCTCCTCTCTGATTCACTCCTGCAAATACACGCGCTGGGGCTGCAGGCAGGGAAGAAGCCTTATATAGTGCGCTGCGGGACTTAGCTCTGTGAGCCCATGATTGGGCAAAATTTGCCCAATCAGGACTCTGAGCCGTGATTGGCATAGTGTCTTGAACCTGACCTGAGGTCAGGTGCAAGGCTGTAGCCAATTACAAGCTTCAGGCCAGTGGAAAAGTGCATTGCGGTCCATTGTGGTCGAACACGCGGAAATGTTCGATGTTCGCCAAACGGGCAATGTTCGAATCGAACTCCAAACCAATCGAACCAAACAACTCATCCCTAATCTTGAATGATATCATGAAGTCCATTCTCCAGGGCAAAAAAGGCAGACCAGTGGCTTTTTTCGGTCATTTTCTGATGATCTAACACTATTCTGACAGTTCAAACTTATTGTTGGACCAATGTCTCAACCAAAGATTCATAAACATTAGAAAAGGAGAAATCCTTGTAAAGTTCAATCAAATGCCGAGGCCAATCTGACTGTCATCTTGAATATGAGGATAGGAGTGAGCTTGAGAGGTTTCCAGAATTCCCTGAGTGACAAACAGGTGTATTCAAAGAAAGGTTAAACTCAGGAGGATGACTGGAGAAGTGAAAATTCAGTAGCCAAACCGGAAAAATTCTCCCATTTATCTCACTTTCCAAATCGGCTATTTGGTCTAGATTGTTTTCTACTCCTGCCAATTCTCCTGATTTTCACCTTTCTCTGAATAACCCTGAGAGTCTTTAATCCAAGCCAAAATATCCAGAGCTGAAGGAGCAGCAAGTGAGTCTTCACCAGCACAAAGATGCAAACCCGTAAAGGCTTTCTCGTCACACGCTGGGCATATCTGCAAAGTCTATTTGTCCCTTTTGGGTGTTTACCACAATCTAAAATGTAAAAGAAAAAATTCAAAACGAAAACGGCCCATGGGTGAAGGTATAATAAAAAAACAATATGGTACTAAATATCTTATTTGGCTTCATCTCCAAGTTTGCCCAACTTTTATTCCATATCTTCCATATAAAAAGGAAGCCCCCTCCACATTAAATGTGCCGTGCAGAATATCGCAATCTAGTACACGTAGCGATACGTCTGACATAATTGTATCAAAGGCTCATTAAATAAAAAAAAACATAATAGACCAATCACGGCTGAGTAACAAGGACCGTTCAGTTGGTTAATGGCTTTCCTAGAATTAAGCGAACTTTCCTACTAAAAATATCCGACAGCACAATAAACGGAAGCTCGCAACAGCCGAGCCTCCTTCCACCATCCTATTTCTTTAGGTTCTTTCACAAACATAATGCGCCGTATACGTCTTCATCATTAATATAATGATACCATGAAAACCAAAAATAGGTCAGTGTTTCGAAATGATCAGCGTGTCGTGTAAAGGCAAAACGAGAGGTCGCTGCACTCAAAAATCAGATCTAGCTGCTCGTGTGTCGATGTGCATGTGATATATAGACACGATAAAAATATTTAAATAAAACAAACAATTAAATTACATTTTTTTTTAACGTAACTGAATGGAGCAGACATACCACCGCCTACACCTTTGGTAGATTTCCATAATGCTGGTTGCTATGGAAACTCAAAGTATTGCGTAAAGCCCCTCTTGTTTTCCCTTGTTACATTTGTCTCAAATGTCTTGTTAGTGATGGGATCCATGGACATAGAAAATATATATACAGTTGCAAGAAAAAGTATGTGAACCCTTTGGGATTACGTGGAGTTTTGCATGAATTGGTCATAAAATGTGCTCTGATCTTCATCGAAGTCACAACAATTTGAAAATCAGTCTGCTTAAAATAATACAACACAAACATTATATGTTTTCATGTGTTTATTGAACATAACATGTAAACATTCACAGTGCAGGGTGGGAAAAGTATGTAAACCCCTAGCCTAATGACTTCTCCAAGAGCTAATTGGAGCCAGGAGTGAGCCAACCTTGAGTCCAATCAGTGTGATATTATTGGATGTGTTGCTCAAAGCTGTCCTGCCCTTTAAAAACACACACCAGTTTTGGATTTACTGGTTTAAAGAAGCACTGCCTGATGTGAACCATGCCTCGCAGAAAAGAGCTCTCAGAAGACCTACGATCAAGAATTGTTGACTTGCATGAAGCTGGAAAGGGTTACAAAATTATCTCCAAAAGCCTTGATGTTCATGTGTCCACGGTAAGA
The DNA here is from genome assembly GCA_009667805.1 of Leptobrachium leishanense. Taxonomy (NCBI): domain Eukaryota; kingdom Metazoa; phylum Chordata; class Amphibia; order Anura; family Megophryidae; genus Leptobrachium; species Leptobrachium leishanense. The sequence continues at coordinate 133,700,561 of CM019069.1, read as the reverse complement.
CAGACTGTCTACAAATGGAGAAAGTTCAGCACTGTTGCTACTCTCCCTAGGCGTGGTCGTCCTGTAAAGATGACTGCAAGAGCACAGCGCAGAATGCTTAATGAGGTAAAGAAGAATCCTAGAGTGTCAGCTAAAGACTTACAGAAATCTCTGGCACATGCTAACATTTTTGTTGACACATCTACAATAAGGAAAACATTAAACAAGAATGGAGTACATGGGAGGACACTATGGAGGAAGCCATTGCTGTCCAAAAAGAATATTGCAGCACGTTTGAAGTTTGCAAAAGAGCACCTGGATGTTCCACAGCACTACTGGCAAAATATTCTGTGGCCAGATGAAACCAAAATTGAGTTGTTTGGGAAAAAACACAGAACACTATGTGTGGAGAAAAAAAGGCACAGCATACCAACATCAAAACCTCTTCCCCACTGTAAAACATGGCGGAGGGAGCATCATGGTTTGGGGCTGCTTTGCTGCCTCAGGGCCTGGATGGATTGTTGTCATTGATGGAAAAATGAGTTCCAGAGTTTATCAAGACATTTTGCAAGAAAACGTAAGACCATCTGTCCGCCAATTGAAGCTCCGCAGAGGATGGGTGATGCAACAGGACAATGACCCAAAGCATACAAGTAATTCAACAAGAATGGCTTCAACAAAACAAAATACGCCTTCTGGAGTGGCCCAGTCAGAGTCCTGACCTCAACCCGATTGAAATGCTGTGACATGACCTTAAGAGAGCGATTCACACCAGACATCTCAAAAATATTGCTACACTGAAACAGTTTTGTGAAGAGGAGTGGTCCAAAATTACTCCAGATCGTTGTGCAGGTCTGATCTGTAACTACAGATCCATGTAATTGGGCAGACTAGATGGGCCGAAAGGTTGTTATCTGCCAACATTTTTCTATAGGAAACGTTTGGTTGAGGTTATTGCTGCCAAAGGTGGGTGAACCAGTTATTAAGTCCAAAGGTTCACATACTTTTTCCACCCTGCACTGTGAATGTTTACATGTTCTGTTTAGTAAAAAAACATGAAAACATAGGTTTGGGTTGCATTATTTTAAGCAGACTGTGTTTTTCAAATTGTTGTGACTTAGACGAAGATCAGAGCACATTTTATGACCAATTCATGCAAAACTCCACGTAATCCCAAAGGGTTCACATACTTTGTCTTGCAACTGATATAATAAAGGGGTTATTCAGAGAGGTCCGAAATGTCGCCGGACACTGAACTTCAGCATACGGTGACATTTCCGGGCGATTCAGAGCAGGCAATTCGCCAAATTCTGGATGAATTGCCAGCAAAATACAGTGCCTGTGCGAAGGCAGTGAAATCCCCCATACAGAAGCAATGGTTAATCTATTCTGAGACACCAAACAGCAGTGAAAAGTTGCCGAAATGCCCTGCTGTTCCGTGGTTTCATTTGGCAGGTTTATTCAGGAGAATCCCACATGCTTCAAGGTTAAAAATATTCGTTTTAATTCAGTATCTAATAAACCGTTTATTATCATTCTGCAGTAAAAAGTCTCTTTATAGTTTTTTTTTTTTACAATCTTAAGCATTTTACATTATTTTTTGGCAATTTTTGTTTAATAGCACTTTTTTTTCTGTAACAGACCTTTTTATTAAATCATAGGATCTTATATATTAATTCCAGGCATTTTCGTTCAGTAGTTTATTTTCAAACAGCGTTTAAATGTTAACACTTTCAAGCGTACTTTTTTTTAACCACATTCGTCTGCCTTTTCCAGTGGCTGCTCTGCGGCTCGGATTTTTCCAGCGTGTTCGGCAGGGTTTTTAGTGGCGGTTTTTGGTGAGTGTTCTGTGGGTTTGCGGTGGGTTTTCCCTGCACTACGGGGGGCCCTGCTTGCTTGCTGAATACAATGCAGGGTCGGCAAAGTAGAATCGCCAAACGTGCAGTGACTTTTCGAATCTCTCTGAATAACCCTGTTATGTTTACTGCGAACAGGTACAAGTGCAATCACTTCCTATGAAATAGGCTATCAGACCTTTTCAATTTAAAAATATCGTTGTTAAACAGGGATTTTAACCTGGTGACCTCATTGGAAGGAATGTAGGTTTAAAAGGTCTAGGTGATCACCTGTCATGGGATAAGGCCACCACCCCCGTGCATGAAGTTGCTTACCGGAAGAAATCTACATTTTAACTTGACCAAACTCCTTTATGTGGATTTGCCCAACATCCCCACCCACTCTGCAACTAGAACGGACACCATTTCTTCTTGGCAAGCTTTTCACAGGAATGGGGGTTCTGAAAATTCGGCCAAAGGAACGTTGATGTCAGGAAGGATAATGGCCAAGAATTAATTTCTCACTGAGTTCCCATTCATTCCAAATGGTCAGGTGGAACTTGCAGATGGGGCGCTCGGTGCAGACAGTCCAGATCCTTCCCCACTCTTTAGTCTGGTCTTAAGAGTCTCCCACTGCACGCAGGGGGTTACAAAAATTGGAAGTACTAACTTGTCAAAAGCTTTGTGCACTATGACATTAAACAGGTGTATTCACTACAGGGTGAAGTAAAGCGAGGTGGGGAGAAAAAAAACAAAAAAAACTCTTGACCTAATTTTACAAAATCGGCTATTCAGTCTAGATAGACCCTTAAACTACTCTGTGGGAGTCCACAACCTAATGGAAATCACCTTAGACCATGACCACTCAACAGGAAAGGAAACATTTTCCAGTGGAGCACTTTTTTGCTGCTCTGTAGGCAACTGGTGACGTTTTACAGCGCTTGGGGCCGCCCCCCCCCCATTTGGACAAGAAATGGCTCAAATTCTTAATATCTCGAACCAACATCAGCACAAAGAACCAAGTACATTAAAAGTATCAGATCAAAGAGACAACTGTCGGGGACCTGTTTTATTGCTGTGCTACTACACTATAAATTGGATAGAACTCCTAGGATACCGAAGGGAAAACTGCCACTATATAATCAGAGTAGTTCCAATGTGGAACCAAGGATGTCAGGAAGTATTTTAGTACAACAGGCCAACGAGTTCCATCCAATGGCACAATTAACTTTAGTTCTAACACCCCCCCCAATAGTGCCTTACATAATGCCAAACAGTTCATCTATGGGTTTGAAGCCTCGCAAAGAGTACCTCTGCAGTAAGTGTCCTTGGTCAAGACACTTAAGGAGTTTGATGAACCCTGGTCAATGGGATACACTATTGGAGGGAGGAGAGTCAGAATCACCAGAAGAGGGGTTTCTGTCTCACAGGAATTCACATCCCCTCATGTAAACAATGTATGGGGGGGGGGGGGGGGGAAAGAAAGGAGGAAGGAGAAAAGAACAGGGGTTGGTACTAAAAACAAACCCACAAAATGCCATCTCAACATTAATAGCACTCTCACATTCCAGCTGAGAACAAAAGCTGCTATGGATCGGCTTGACAAGAGAAGGGACTGCCCCACAGCTTTATGTCCGGTCCTCAAGCCAAAGACCAGTAAACCCCCAGTTCCTGTTAAACTGGCAGTATGTGGACCCTCGTCCAAGATCAGGAATGCCATCTAGAGCGCAGAACCTTTAAATCCAATAAGATTTCTGTATAAGGACAAACATGAAATGTTAGTATGCCATTGAGTCCCGTCCCCCCCCCCTGACAATTTCCATTTTACAGCAGGTTTCAAACTAAAAATACACTTAAAATGTCAGACATGTTGGGGCTCTCGTTCCCTCACACTTCTGGGAGTCAAATTCCTCTGTCATGAGTTACTCATTCACTGCAGTGAACACCCCACCACAAATCTGATATTTAGCTGTTGAGAACCCAAACATTGGAAAAAAAAAAAAAACTGCAAATTAGAAGGAAATGGTTTAGTATATTGGATAAAAATTTAGAACATTGAAACCTATGGGATTTGCTGATGAAACCAATCACGGCATTTCACTGCTGTTCTCTGAATAGGTTAACCATTCCTTCTCCATGGGGATTTCACTGGTGATTTGCCAGGTATTGAATAGCCCCAAAAGTGCATATAAAATTATATATTAATTTAGAAATATTAAATCTGCAATTTCAGCTCCCTGAAGCAACCTAGATTTACAATAGAAAAAAGTCTAAGCAAGGGATTCCCTAAATGTGATCTCTGCAAGGATTTACAGTTCTAGCTCTGCAGGGCTACGTGGAGAAACCCCATTAGTTCCTGAACACAAAAATTAAGATCTAACAGTTAAGTACACACTAAAAAAAATAAATGAAGGAAGGATCCATTGTTGTTTACTAAAAATCAGCCTGATCCACATGACTTTATTATTTGCATCACAATTGTTGTACAGTGTTTGTACAAGTGAGGTCTAAAAAGGAAAATCTTATATACTTACCAGCTTTTTTTTGGTTTACTGCCACTTATTTAAAATCTGCATTTCAGGTTACAAAGACAATAGTAGGTCAGCGAACTTAAAAATAAAGACGTAAGGCTACATTCTTTTTTGCTTATTACCCCATCACTGTGTAGCGATAACGACAGCAATATTTAAAAATATATAGATTATATAAATTAAGAGGAAAAAAAAATTAAGATCGTGCCAGTTTAAGCCAGAACATTTCCATGTTGTGGTCCTTTTAATGAAAAGAAAAAAAAAGAAAAAAAAAACTGAAAAATAAAATAAAAAAAAGCTTTATATAAACAGTTTATTTTCATCTAAACAGCAACACAGACAAAAAAACGCCATATAAACATAAAGGAAGTGATGCAGAAGCAAGATGCTGACTGAGTTTAAATCGGAGGCTCTAGGTTGAAACCCAACCTAGTTAAAGACATAAAAAGAAAAATGTTGGGGAGGGGAGGGGGTGGAATTTATGACATTTTTGTTTTAATACAGCCAGCTAGGAGGCTAGATATATTTCTAAACAGTTTTTAAAGCATGCCTGCATCAGAGAGCAAAGGAAGCTAGAGATTACTAGTGAATTTAGAGAAGTATAAAAGTTTATAATTTTACAGCAGTTGAAATACTGACATCAATATTAAAATAAAAGCAAGTTTTACATCATAACAATCAAAATACAAAAAGACTGAAGGAAGAGACCCTGTATGAAAAAACTGGGCGGGGAGAGAGATATTCAGCAAATTTAGAACTCTATACAAGTGGCGGAAATGGGAAATGGCACACATACGACCCCCTCCCCTTAAATGTCGAGTATTGTTTGTTTTGTTTTCTTTTTTACAATTGTTATTTAGCATCATTCAATTTTGCAAAAAATTTGTAAACAAGTTCTTGCCAAACCAATCCCTTCCTTTTCTTTTTACAATTTTTAATTTTTTTTTATTTTAAGATGCCAGGTGGTTGAAGCTTATGATGGTGCGAATTTCTTAGCTTGTGCTCTGACTCTTTTTTCGTATTCCACTCTGTTTTGGCTGTAGGAAAGAAGGACAAAAAGTTACGATACAATAAAGACAAGCGATTACAGCGTGAATATTTAGAGTATTGTTGAAACAGGGGAATCTCCTGCACACAGCCAAACCTTCCTGGAATCTCAAAATCTAGCCCCTCCAGAGCAGCGTTTTCTCTGAACTACAAATCCCACAATTATCTAGCCACCCATTGCATTCAAAAGGATTCTGGGAATTGTAGGCAATAAAACAATGGAAGGCCAGATTTTAGATCCCTGCCTCAGAGGCTTAGATGGTTTAAAATACCAAACGGTGGGGTGACTCAGGGCCCCCTAAGTAACTAACTCTTCAAATGTTGGCTAGTGGAAGGCTGCGTGAGCTATTTTTTTTGGTTATGCTGATGTCCTAAATAAAATTGCCTTAGCGCCATTGGGAGTGCCAGGTCCCCACCTCATTTTTAGGGATTAGTGGAGGCCAGAAATGGAGGGACAAGTCTCACAAGATCATTAAAGCACGATTGCGTGTAGTTTACCAAGCAAGAGTGTTATTTATTGGAGCCAACAAAGAAGTCTGAAAATGCAGATTGCTGTAGCAAGCTCATCTCACCCAGGACATACTTGAAAAACGAGAAATCTCAATGTATCCTTCCTGGTAAAATACTTTGCAAATAAATCGCAGACCCATTTGCAGGTCTGATCGGAATGGTGATGTGCAGTAGTCCAAAGCCCATCAGGGATAAGATTTATCATATGCCAATGTAAGCAGTGCCAGCAGCTAGCCATTTTCAGCTCCGTTACCCCCAAGCCGCTGTATTAGCAACTTGTGGGAGTTGGAGGGCCTGAACTAGTCAGGCACTGCGAGCCCATATGACTCCACATGATCTCACAGAAGCATGGGGCTGAGTTGGGGCAGTGGACGGACACTGGGAACCATTTCTTCCCAGCCATATAATTTACAAAGCCAAACAGGACACCAGGGTCTGAGCATGTATTATTCATCTACAAATATGGCGTTAAGCCGAGAAAACAAAACTACCAGGTAATAGTTATTTGCCAGCCATTAAAAAGGGATACTTAAAAAAAATGGGCCAGATTCTCTCCCATTTAAGTTTAGAAAAAAAAGGTGAAGTTACCGTTTGTTCCTTGCCGACCACTAGAAGCAGTCAGTAGGAGTAGTGTTCCTATAATGAGTATAGGAACCGTTCACCTTCAGTAACAAACACTAAAGCCAAGCGGCAAGTAAAGTTTGCCCAAACAAAAAATATATATCCTGGCCATTTTAAAAAATAGTAAGTGGTCAGGATGATTAGAGTCTACCCACCAGTCTGGCAGCGTATGGGGAGGAGTTTCCTCCACCCAGTGCCACCAGATCATTCACTAGCAACACCAGTAAAAAGCATGCTGACATCAACATCGCGGATGGATTGACTCTGAATGCGCTACGAAACATACGGTTTAGCCATGCAAATTGCATTAGAGCACAAATTGCTCAGAAAAGCTTCAGATTCAGAGTTGAACGAGTGGTGGGTGACGAGGGACAAGACAGGTTAGTAAATATTTAAAATAATGGGGCAGAGGTTGTTGCAGCATCTGCCCATATATTATCTATATAGATATATTATTGACTCCCTTTCCCATAAACCAAGTATGGTTTAAGGGTAAAGTCAGTTACAATGGAGAAGCAGAACCTAGCAGAGCTTGGCCAATACCTCCAAATCAGCTGAAGTTTGATTGCATGTGTATTAGCAAAAGGTGAGCGCCAAGAGACATCTGGGCAAGCAGGTTTGTTTTCAAATAAAAAGCTGCAACTCAAAACATCCCAATGCCTTGTGTTTTAAGCGACTGCTGCCAGTTGAGTTTCTGTATTCATGGCACGGAGAAAGACCATCAGGTCTATTCACTAGATGAAACTCTGAAGAAGAGGGCAATCTAGACCAAACAAATTGAAGATTTGGAAATTGAGAATTTTTTTATTTTGTGGTTTGGCAAATTCTCCTACGTTTCACCTTTCGTGAGTAGACCTTATTCTACAAGGTTCGGAGCAGTACTAACCAGTAGATTGTGTATGCCTCTGCTTGGGCTGGATCTTGTATATTTGGTTCATTTAGTAGTTCTTGTATTCCTAACAAGATCTAAAAAGAGATGTGAGTTAGAATATTAGAAAGCAGACATTCGTGCCAGTTTGTTGATCCAGGGTCAGACTCACCTGCTTGATCGTTATTGCTGGCCTCCAGTCCTTATCTTCTTCTAAGATGGACAGACACACTGTGCCTGAAGGATAGACGTTCGGGTGAAATAAAGGCGGCTCAAATTTACCTGCAAGAGAGATTAGTTGGAAACGTTATTAGAATATAATAAAAAAAAAACAAGAGGGAGAGATTTTAAGTCCTGCAGGACTTAACTGGTTATGCAGATACAGGTTTGCAGGGAACAGCTTTCTGTCCTATTAAAAAATCAGCGAATTTATGCAGACTTTGCACCACCAGGTTATTCAAAGCAGGAGTCCATGTGGGCATTCAGAAGGGACATTAACACTTGTTTTTACCATCAGATAGTCCATGACAATACATGTTGGGCACCCCTTAACCGGGATTCTCAAAGCATCCGAGTTTTAACAATGTCAGGATTATTTCCCTGATGTTCTGAATGGATTCTCCTGCAGTCTGACACCCAAACATCTGTAGCACAGTGCAGCATTGTGGGCAGTGCCAGCAACGTGCAGGCTGGCAATGAGCAGTAGGTCCCTCAGAAAAGGCTGCTCAGCATCTCCCAGCCTGTATGCACACCAGCAATGTGTCAGGACATTGATTCGAACACCCAGAAGAATCTGAAATCCACAATGTGTGGGGTCGCGAGTATTCCAGCTTTAGTTCCTCAATCTAAAGCCATTAGGTAGATGTAAAAAGGTTTGCTCATGTTGGAATAACCTCCCAGACGCCATCAAATCTTCCCCCAGTCTAAAGTCACTTAGGAGCTATTAACTAGGGCTGTGCAATTAATTGCAGAAAAAAAAAAAAAAAGCGATTTACGCACATGCGATTTCTAAACTGCATAAGGATGCGATTTTATCTATTCATTTTAGGGCTGCGGAAATTAACGTGTTCGGCTCCCTGTAAGCTCCCGGCGGCATGGAGCTTTGGGCACTCGCAGGGGGAACCACGTGTGCAGCCAAGTTCTCGCGGCTTGTCACGTGGTTCCCCCAGGCAAGCGCCCGGAAGCTCACAGGGAGCTGAACACGTGGCGCAAAGAGGTGAGCTGGGGCAGTATCCATGAGCTGAATACATTTAGAATGTAGCATGTTTGAAAAAGCAAAAACAATTGGCTAAATCGCAAAAATAATCGCAATATGATTTTGTCCATATTGCACAGCCCTACTATTAACATACAGACTGCAATTGTAAACATGTATTGGTAACAGTGACTATATACAGAATGCACCTGTAAACATGTTTATCGAATGCACATGTTTACAGGTGCATTCTGTATATAGTCACTATGTTATGTGTACCATGTTCCTATATTTTCAATATCTTACATTACTTTGCATTTATGTAACAATGCAATGTTCTTGAAATCAATGTATCCTTCCTGGTAAAAAAATACTTTGCAAATAAATGTTGACAGTGTGGAGCCTAAAAAGCTAAAACCATTATCCAAAGCATTTCACGGTCCCACATTTAGGATCACTTATTTGTCAATAAAATGGTAACCTTTGTTTACATATATATACACATATATATATATACACACACACACACACACACACACACCACAATGGAAGGGGGGGGGGGGGGGGAGGAGTTCCCCAGTGGCCACCTGGGCAATCCACAGGTGTTTTATATCCGTGTAGAATTGTGACATTTAGTCCCATTAGGACAATTATAAATTTGAATATATTGTATGTAATTGTAACAAGGTCTATATCATGCCCATTGTTGAGCGCTTTGGAATATGCAGGTGCTATAGAAGTATAATAACATAAAGCCATCCTAGACAAATCCCTCAAGTACCACTATGGATGCTCATCCAGCGCTAACCCAAAATTTTATTAAAAAATAATTATATGATCCTTAGTCTAAGTTACTGACCGTAAAATGAAGAAACCATCATAACACATTCCAGCAGCATGTACCACTAGCCATGGGCCATCTGGAAGATGCCTCCCAACCAACCCATGGCTATTAGGCTAGGGTCAGACGAACGCATTTTTATGTTGTCTGAAAAAGTGCGTTCGAACGAATGGACGCATTTTTTCACAGAATAAGTGATAGTGGTCATACTATGCGCATTTTCGTCCGTGATTTTGTACGGATCATCAATAAAACACTTTGTGTCTGGACGTTATGTTGGCCGGACATTAGCAGCGTCTGACGTCTCCTAATCACGCACACACGCCGCTAGCGGACGCAGCGCACTCTGTACGTCAGTACCTGCGGTTTCACGTTCTCGAAAAAATGCGTTCATTTTCCACTTGCGTTGCGCAGCCGGACTTTTGTGCGAAGGTACTTCGTATATTGGCCGTCATTGCCCGGCATCTGCTGCTAGTGCGGCCGTGATTAAGTGCGGCTGCACGCGCGTTCGCACTGCCTCAGTCTGACCCTAGCCTTAAGGCCCAACAAGCACTCAACTGGCCTTTGCAGTTTTATTGAAGCCAACCTGACAGACTGCAGATCAACACTTACATTTTGGAGGTGAGGAAGGATAATCATCCTTAAAAAGCATCCGTAGTTTAAATAGCCCTCCTTCCCATGGGGTCTGAAAAGAAAACAGGAATTACATTTCATTGTACAGCCTGTATTGGGTGTCAGACAGAAAAATACTGATTAAGGGGGAGGAGTTCTCACTCACAATGTGCAACACCCCCCCCCCCCCGGAAACAAGAAATCTCAATGTATCCTTCCCGGTAAAATAAGTATTTTATTTGCAAAGTTTCCCCATGAGGCTCATTCAGGCGATTGAGTGACTGAGCATCATGGGAGATGTAGTTAGAAAAACCTGAGGAGCCAAGGGTGCTGACCGCAGGCAGAGTGACTGACTTACCCCTTTCTTGCCTGGGATGGCACATTCCCAGTTCATCAGGTTCATTGTGCCATCTGGATTTTTTGTAGGTACTGCCACAAAGCCCTAAGAGCAAAAAGTAAAAGGTTACACATGAAGGCATACAAAAGGCTCCCTTACATTTTGTAATCCAGAGTACAAATTAACCCCTTCACTAGCACCTGGTTACATTGCATTTATATGAACACTTGCGCATTCAGATTTTATAACAGCAACTTACGAAAGGATGGTCCTTTCTCCACGCTTTCCTCTCTTGTGCAAGTCTGCTTAGAGCAATACCAGACATGTTTCAGGTTCCTACGAGAAAGAGAGGTGGAGATAAGTATATTCACATTCTAAGCACGCAAGCCTGGAGCTGACAGATCCAGTGGCCCGGTAGTCACCGGCTTCCAAAGTAGGATTCAGATCAATAGGGATCGGTCAGCTCTGGCAAACCATAGCAATAACTAAGCCAGCATCAGATCTGGGAGCACATCTCTTACTTAGCGGCGCCATCTAGAGCGTTTTTGGCAAATCAGAAAAAAAAAAAAAAAAAAAAGTGTATTACCACATATGACAATGATAGCCACCCACCCCTAGAGTTACATGCCCGCTACATCATTATGCCCCAGAGATCAAGTGATCGGTCACTGGTGTCAGAATCGCTGCAGGTCATACTGGCATTGTGGATCCACCACATCATAACCGATACAGATTGGAGGCAGATTCATCCACAGGGAGCAAGGGTTTTTTTAATAGAGCTCTGTCACCCCATAACATTAAAAAGGGAAACTAACACCAAAACTAGATTTATGCACAACACCACATGCTGACGGTTTTTTTTCTACATGCAGTTACTTAAAAAGGGACACTCTAGGCAACATGACCACCTAAGCTATTTTAGGTGGTCATGATGTCCGGAGTATCCTGCCCTCTGTCCCCCCTCCCTCCACTCAGCGGTTCAGCTGTAAATGCTGAAAACAGCTGAGAGAGGCGGAGAACTTTACTCCGCCCTCCCAGCTGTCAGCAGAGCGGGAATCATATTTCCCGCTTCTGCCGACTTTTGCCGAGTAGGAGACGTCATCACGCTTTTCAGCGCAATGACGTCTCCAACTCACCGCAGAAGCTGGCGGCTCCCTCTGAAGGTTAGTGTTGCGCGCATCCTCTTGCGTGCAACACTAATCCTCAGGAGGGAGCCGGGAGGAAGCCTGCCGATTAGCTGGCTTACGTGAGGCGCGCATGCGCGCTTCTCACATAAACCAGAAGGCAAGTCAGATAGAAGGACGGGAGCGGAAGAGGGAGGGGAGTATAATAAAAAAAAACAGAGCTGGAAACAAGAGGATTTTAGGGTATTACAGTTGCACAAAAAAAAAAAAAAAAAACCAACTATTAAGGGAATAGGGATAGGTTAGGATTAAAAAACGGGGGGGGGGGTGTGATTTTTTTGTTAAAGACTTTACCTTTCACCAAAAATCTGCAAATGGTTTAGCTTCGATTAGTATTTATCAGTGAGGTGGATGAAGGAAGTTTTTTGTTAGTGAAGGCGGCAGGAAGACATTGTGCTCCAGGCTAACAAAGATAAAAGATGGCAGCTGAAGGAGATATGACAGTTTAAAAGACTTCTAATCTACCCCTGAATACACAATACAAGGAATAAGGGTTGGTGTAAAACATTTTCTTGAAATTAAAACTTTTTTGGGGTGGTAGCGTGCCTTTAACTTCACAGGTTCTCTTATGTACAACATCCAAATCCCCATCTTCACTTCCACTCACAGCATCCGGGCAGATTCCAGTCGCAGAGGGTTTGCGTGCTAGGGAGCATTATTTGTGTACATGCAGCCATTAGACAAGTCAAGCTGTGAGACCTGTGATTGAAACTTGGCTAATGCTATCCAAAATCTAAGAGGGGAGGGGGAACCCACCAACTAGCCATGAAACTACAGCCACCCTTAAAACGCTCTACACAACGCTTCAGAGCAACCAGAAGCCCAGACCTGAGCCTTGCCAGAAAAAAAAAAAAAAAAAAAAAGAACTGCTTGGGAGACTAGTCACTGGACAGAACCATTAAGTGTTGGTGCGCCATGAAAACACATCACAGCTCTTCAAAAACACATGTTGACGTGGCATCTTCTGGATGGTAGATTCTTGAGAGGGATGTTTGCCTCGGGACAAATCCCCTACAGTCCAAGACTGAACGGCCTATGTGACCGCAACAAGAAGCTGCCAGACAACTGTGGGAGCCGATCACCTTTAGCAGCTTAAGTCCAAACACCTGAGGCTTCAGGGTTTTGCCTACAGGAAGCGCAGATGTTCTTTGGGCTACTGTAACATGTCCAGCATCAGCATGCATGCTACAGTAAACCAAAGACTATGACCTCTGCAAAGCCCAAGCATCAGGTTTTATAGATTAGGGTTTTATGCTGTATATACACACACACACACACACACTGCTAAAAAATAAATAATGTAACTCCAAGTCACAGGTTTGTGAAATCACTGTCCACTTAGGAAGTAACACTGATTGACAGTCAAGTCCACATGCTGTTGTGCAAATGGAATAGACAAAAAAGGAGGGAAGCAAAGGCAGGTAGCAAGACATCCAATAAAAAGGAGTGGTTCTGCAGGTGGTGACCACAGACCACTACTCCGTTTCTATGCTTTCTGGCTGATGGTTTGGTCACTCTAGTGGTAGCATGAGACGGAGTCTACAACCCACACAAGTGGCTCAGGTAGTGCAGCTCATCCTGGATGGCCCATCAATGCGAGCTGTGGCTTGAAGGTTTGCGGTGTCTGTCAATGTAGTCTCCAGAGCATGGAGGCACTACCAGGAGACAGGCCAGTACATCAGGAGACGGAGGCCAACAACCCAGCAGCAGGACCGCTACCCCCACCTTTATGCAAGGAGGGACAGGAGGAGCACTGCCAGAGCCCTGCAAAATGACCAGCGGGCCACAAATGTGCATGTGGCGGCTCAAACGGTCAGAAACAGACTCCATGAGGGTGGTATGAGGGCCCGACGTCCACAGGTGACGGTTTTGCTTACAGCCCAACACTGTGCAGGACGTTTGGCAGCTTCGCCACTGGCGTCCTGTGCTCCTCACAGATGAAAGCAGGTTAACACTGAGCACATGTGACAGACATGACAGGGTCTAGAGAAGCTGTGGAGAACGTTCTACCTGCAACATCCTCCAGCATGACCGGTTTGGCAATGGGTCAGTAATGGTGTGGGGTGGCATTTCTTTAAGGGGCCGCACAGCCCTACATGTGCTCGCCTGACCGCAATTAGGTACCGAGATGAGATCTTCAGACCCTTGTGAGACCATATGCTGGTGTGGTTGGCCCTGGGTTCCTCCTAATGCAAGACAAGGCTGGATCTCATGTGGCCGGAGTGTGTCAGCAGTTCCTGCAAGACAAAAAGGCATTGATGCTATGAACTGGCCCACCCGTTCCCCAGACCTGAATCCAATGGAGCACATCATGGCATTGGTGGATGGAGCGAGACATGTTGCACCAGACTGTCCAGGAGTTGGGGGATGCTTTAGTCCACGTGTGGGAGGAGATCCCTCAGGAGACCATCCGCCACATCATCAGGAGCATGCCCAGGCGTTGTAGAGGTCATAGAGGCACGTGGAGGCCACACACACAGCCTCATTTTGACTTGTTTGAAGGACATTACAGCAAAGTTGGATCAGCCTGTAGTGTAGTTTTCCCACTTTAATTTTGAGTAACTCCAAATCCAGACCTCCATGGGCTGCTCAATTTGATTTCCATTGATAAGGTTTGTGTGATTTTGTTGTCAGCACATTCAACTATGTAATGACCACAGTATTTAATAAGAATATTTCAGATCTAGGACGTCTTAGGTTTGTGTTCCCTTAATTTTTTTTTGAGCAGTGTATGAGTCAATTACTCTTTCAGTGAACCCAAAACATCCACTCATCCTTGGACCATCTGAGGTGGAACCATATACACCTGGAGCAGACTGGACACTGCCTAAAAAAGGGTCAATGCTGAAGCCAAGAGAACCTAAAACAATAAGGCTCTGGTGATTAGATTACAAGTCACTAACAGAATCCACTTGCCAGCAACTTAACCATGTGAGTGAGGTTTAGTTACCGTACAACCAAATACAGCAGAAATGAGACTTTATGGCGTTACATTTTGTTCTCCATGTGTGTTTGTCTTCCGGGAATTCAATGCTTGGAATAGACAATGACGGACAGTTTATAATCCGCCTAGTCTCTTGGTATTCACATTTGTTTACCGAGCACCACTGTTCAGCGTATGAAGAGGTAGCACTGCACAGTTGAATATTTGCCTATACTGGCACATGTCACAAATCTCATGAGAATCTTCAGGTATATTTTGCACAAGAGACTTGATTTGCAAGGCTGTTTGCTCGATGCCGAATGCCAAGAGGCCCCAGGTCCAGCCTTCCTGTATTGGATTAGGACGATCAGCAGAGCCTGAAGAAAGCACAACTGAGGCCCAAAACATGGGTCACAACTGAGACTTCTGCACATAAGGGGAGGGAGGGGAAATACGATTGTTGCAAAGAAAAAAAAAAAAACTTAAAACTTTATTTTGGCTTAATGCCTAGATCAGCAAGTCGGATCCTCTGTGCCATAGCAAGTCGAGGTGTGAATTGTGAAGTCGCAAAAAAATATAAAATAAAAATTGAGCCATAGGGCCAAGAGTGCCCTTTTAATTAAACGTTTAGATTTGAAGGACAATTAAAGCTCGAGTTAACCAGGAATTGCATTTCCTGGCTAAAGACCAATGACCTGGTCCTGCGCCGGGGGCTTTGAGGACATTCCATCATGAATTCTGATACAGAAGGAAGTCAGATTGGATCAACCGGTTGCCAAAGCTGACCAGCCAGGCACAATGCAGCAGCTGAAACTGGAAAAAAAAAATCCTACAATAGATCGCCATACCAACTGGGTCACATCCGTTAATGCCGCTTCCTTGCTGGACCCCCATTCTCCCACCAGCAGTCTTTAATGCCCTTCTCCAGCCCTCAACCAAAACTTAAGGGCGGTTACACGCAAAGAGCAGTGATAGCATTACCGAGAAACGAGGCGGCATGCAGATCTGGAGGTTTTTAGAACAGACCGCAACAACTTGCTCAGCCTTATGAAATATACACAGTGCCAGGCAGGATCCGACAGCCAATGGAAACCGATACTCCGACCAACATCAGAGTACCACCCTTAGAATATTGTTCAGAGGCTTCTGCTCTCCAGCCCGAGACATAAAATGGGACCTGATAATGGTATTAGCATTGCTCAACATTTGGTAAACCAAGACTGAATATCCAAACCCATCGGGGGAAGGGGGGGGGGGGTTTAGAAAACCCACAACTAAAAAACAGATGTCTGTGTGGGTCAACAGTATTCCTACATGTCACCCTGTACCTGCAGGTTGTTTTCAACATAGGGGCTGGGAAATCTAGATCAGGGCTGTATATGTTAAATACCGCTCTAGGCCCATGTACCCCAAGTTGAGGGATGCGCACCACAGCAGCTCCAAGTCGTATCAAAAAGTGCACTTGCAGGATAACAGCAGCCTTTAGAAGAAACTGGTTTGATTGGCCCTTGCAAGGAAGATGTGGCAGAGAGCATTTCTACAAAACATTTCCTTCCACCATCGAGTGACAGATCGCACCTCAGCAGAGAGTCCACTTGCCGCAACCAGGCAATAAAATAAAAAAGGTACAGGGCTCCATGTTGCCAAGATCCACATGCTGCTGTTTCACTCGTTCAGGTCGACGGCCAGATACTCCTGACTTTCCCTTGAGCGATTAGCAAAAGTTCTTTAGGCAGTTACCAGATATGACAAGCGCAGCTTTCCTTTAGACGTCTACACCAAGGATTGTGGAGCAAGATACCCACAAAGAACTAGCCATTGAACACCCCATGACAGAGCAAAACTGGTGACATGACAGACTGGATAAGTATTCAGACCCATAACTCTGTAGTCAAGTACCTTTGGGTTTGATGTGACAAGTGTCACCCGATTCTGATGAAGCCAGGAATGGGGAAATCTCTGCTGCTCAAGTCATAAGAGGAAGCGGCTAGAGATCACTTGAGCTGGTATTCAACATTGACGCTGGTGTTGATTTAAAAAAAAAAAAAAAAAGTTATGGTTCCTATACAACTTGGCCAGTTGAAACATGAATTTAATTTTTACAGAAAAGGAGCTGTAGACTTTGCCAGTTTCTGCCATCTGTGCAGATCCTGGAGATGTTGTCCAGTTGGACATCTTCAGGTTATAGCGGAGAGCCTCAAGGACAGTTGTCCAAACCACTCGTGTGGTCTTGCAATTCATTGTCCAGTTGGAAGGCAAACCTTTGGCCCAGTCTGAGGTCCAGGGTGCTCAACCAGATACTCATTAAAAAGGAGACCCTGGACCTGTCACTGTCAAACAGCAAGATGCTACCACCTCCATGGCTCACCATTGGGAAGGTATTGTATCTTAGATGATCATTGCCTGGTTTCTATCCAGGCAAGGCTTTCAGAGGACACCAAAAACCTACATTATTCGTGTCAGACCACAGAATCTAGTTTCTCACCAAGAGCCTTTCAGGAGGTTTTTTTCTGCATATTCCGAAAGGCGAATGTCATGTATCGTCAAGCGATTATACGATTCAAGCCAGAGCGGTGAAGGGTTGCAGAAATTGTCCTTCTGCAAATTTCTCCCATCAAACGCAATTTCTGAAGCAGACAGAGTGCATCATTTTTGTTCCTCTTGCCGAAGCTCTTCTCCCCCAATTGGGAGTTTTGCCACTTCACAGCAGAGTCTTCATTTGATCCAAACACCTTTACATTTAAAGATTATGGAAGCTGCTGCAATTGTCCTTTTAGGGTGAACAGGGATTTGAGAGCCAGTGATAGCTTGCAGTGCTGCCCAGTGCTAAAGGCAATTGTGCATGGTATTAGCGATGTCTGTAAGCTCCCTCAGACCAGTCTCTAGACAATCCGTCCGTGGAGCTCTGCAATCAGTTCCTTTGACCTGTCGGCTTCGTTTTGGCTCCGATTTGCATGCAAAGCTGACAGCTTATACAGACAGGTGTGCACCTCCTCAAATCATGTGCAAGCAAGGGAATTCGCTGCATGTGGACCCTCAAAAGATTCTCCAGTGAAATGGGATAGGTGCCAAGATTATCAGGGTTATTCAGAGAGCGGTGAAAAGCCAGAGAATTACTGGAGAATGGAAAATTCTAGGTCAAAATAGCTTATTTTCGAAAGGGAGATGAATGGAAGAATTTTTCTGGTTTGGCCATTTTGACCTAGAATTTGTCATTCTCCAGTCATTCTCCGGCTTTTCACCTCTCTGAATAACCATGCAAGTGTCATAGCAAAGGATCCAGGACTTGCATCAATGTGATCTTCCAGTCCAACTTTTTAGTAAGCATGCGGCAAAAAAAAAAAAAAAATTTGTTACCTTGTCACAATGTGTATAGAACTTAAGTGAGAAAAAAAATCCATGTATTCTTAGCAGGGGCTGCTACATGACACAAGACTCACTCTCCATTTTTTTTTTTTTTTTTTTTTAAAAAAAAAAAAAAAGGAAAAGAGTCCCTTTATTTTTAATTTAGTCTTCCCGGCTCCTGGTTGTGTTAGGAGTACCTTAAACCCTGCCTTAGTGATGGAGCACAAAGTGTCACTTCCCCCAGTCTTCTCACCCAAAGCACGGCCAGATTAGTTAGCAGGGCTAGGCCTCCGATTTGCCCAGAGCCATGAATTAAAAAAATGAATACTCTGGGCCGAGATCGCAGGAGGAAAGATTGAATTCGAATTAATTCCTCCCGACTCCCCCACTTGTGATCAGATGAGCTCTTTAAACTCATCGGCAAGGAAGCCATTGCTCCTATTAGCTCATGTGACTAGTATGCAAGCAGCCAATCAGATGCCTGAATGCTTAGGAGGCTCTGCAAAGCCTGTGTGCTGCTCTATGTAAACCCAGCGGGTTGTGCAGCAGAGCTAACTTAATCTGCTGTAGGAGGAGGTCACAGGTGCAAATGGGAAGGGATAGAGGGGCAGTTTTTAAAGCTAAAGATTAGGTCTATTTAAACCATTGCAACACTAGCTCCAATAATAGCAATTGTTTATACCTGATCTGGTGTTCTGCTGCAATAAAGAAGCGTGCCACGTCCACCGACATGACCCTATAAAAAAACCCATTTAAAAAGATGGGAACCTTGTGCAAAGCAAAAAACAAAACAAGAATGTTGGGTTTAAATATCGATCCAGTGGTAAAACGCCCAGGGATTCCTAAGAGAAAGCGCGTGTTGTTTACCAACAGACATGGTAAAAAAAAAAAAAATATCGGGATGTAAAGCTCCTAACAGTGAAGACGCACCTGTTAAAGCAACAGATCTTATTCTTAAGGATAGCCATATTGCTTTTTACTCAAGTCATGGGGAGGGTTGTTATTGTTCTCCCAACCTCCTTTTTGGTTGGAGACTTTGCAGCAACGGGAGACAAGTTGTGCGGCTGCAAACTCTGCCCCCCGAAGCCGACATCCCGTCTCTAGCCTCATTGCCTGGGAGAAATAATTGAAGAATAAGTGTACGTCATATACTCAAATAAAGGGTTTGCTGCTGTGCGCGTGTTAGGAGCGGTCAGCGATGGATACATTGACATTTGTCACAGGCTTTAGATATGGTCATATTTTGTGAACCAAGTTACCATAGTTTCTTCAGCGATGTAAAAACAAAAAACACTAGAGGACACACACAATCCTACCTAAAGAGTTGTGTGCATTTGTGGTCAAAGACTATTATACATGTATCAGTATTCTTTACTCACAGCCACCAGTAACAGAAGTTCACACAGCACCCCCCCCATTTTCCTGTGTTGCGGGTGAAACCTAGGAGGGATTCCCCTACCCTCGTCTGTAGTAGCCGTGTGCCCAGTGGGTTACCTCAGGTCAAGGGGGTGATCGAGTGCTGAGAGCATCTGCCATATCACCATCAGCCAGCCTGAAATGGCACATTAACCAGTCACCACCCATGTGAGTTAGCAGCCACATTACGCCAGGCAGAAATTGGCTCCTGGATTAGAGGTTTTAAACATATTGCACACAGTGATAACGTTTAGGAGCCCAGAGAGCAAGAGTTGTGCCATGAAAACTATTCTTGCAGGGCTTAACCCAGGTAGCCAGTGGCACTTAAGTTTTTACCCTGGCTCCTTGGTGTCCTGGTTATTCTGTGCCAAGCTATAAGGCTAGGATCTCAAACTGCAACTCTACCCCCCAATGTTTGGGAACTACATCTCCCATGATTCTCTGGCCATTCATTGAGATATAATATATATATATATATATATTTTAGGCTTTCAAGATCAATAAATTTGGAAGCCCCAGCTATAGGAGGAACAAGAGAAGTACAGCAGTGCCCCATGACGTTGATGAACTACAACTCCCATGAGCCTCTGGCTATTAAATGCAGTCAAAGCATTCTGGAACTGTAGCACATGTAGTGTGTGGGATGGGGGGCAGAGTTTGAAATCCCGGCTATAAAAAAGGGACATTTAGCCAACCCCATGGAGGTCCTGCTGGCTCCTAGAGTTGGTATAAAAACACAGAAATCCCCCTTGTAAACACAGGAGGGAAATCACGTGGATTTTGTAGAAGCCAGCAACCTAGGCCCTCCACATGTTTTGGAACCACATGCCCCATGATGACCAGCCTGTCACTCGGTTGGCTGAGCATCAAGGGAGTTGTAGTTCCAACACATCTGGGTGGTTATGGTTGCTTTGCCCTGTAGTAACAGGACCTGGTAGCCATCTGCACGGTTTAAGTGGCCAGGCTGGGTTATAAACACGCCATCCCTGAGTGGGCAGAGCAGCCAGGCCGGGTGGAGTCTCCCTGTGGTTGCTGCCTCACACAGGACAGCTCCCTCCCCGCCGCCGGTGTGACCGACTCCCCCTTCCCGGAGTGAGGTTGAGCGGGTGCCGGTAAACCCTTGGGTCGGGGTGCTGAGCGGCGGCTCCTCCCAGCCCGGCTCACGCTGCGGCCTCTGTGAGGAAGGAGAGAGCATTTCTTCCGCCCCCTATGGGGAGGAGGGGGGTGCAGGGGCCCCGCGGGTCACCCCATCTCTGCGGCCCCCTGGAGCCTCTCACCTGTAGTCACTTCACCCCCGGAGAATACGGGCCCCGCGGCGGTCACTGCTCTTTGTCTCGGGACAAAGCCCCCTGAAGTTTCCCTCCTGAAGCAGCACTGAACCTGACCCAGACTAAA
This sequence comes from Leptobrachium leishanense, assembly GCA_009667805.1. Lineage (NCBI taxonomy): Eukaryota > Metazoa > Chordata > Amphibia > Anura > Megophryidae > Leptobrachium > Leptobrachium leishanense. The sequence goes on along the minus strand of CM019069.1, from coordinate 133,679,922 downwards.
TAGGACCTCATGTCACAAGGACCCCGGGCCAGGGCTGCCCCGCGAGGTGCCTGTCGCCCTGCCTGCACGGGTGGGGGAGGGGCGGCTAACACAGACACCCGGAAACCCGTTTACACGCCCGACCCGAGCCCCCAAATCACCAGTGTGTAAATATGGGGTCACAGACTCCTCAACCCTGCAAGCACGATCCGGCCTGCCCGCCTGGGGCCTGTATACACCGAAAACCGACCTGGTAACGCGTCACGTCACGTTTATTACTGTAATCCACAGCAACGGGCTTTCATAATCCGGCACTTGTCTTTGATTTCCCGGCTAAAAAAGCCTTTGTTTCCGTGCAGGCAGTTCCGCGGGCAGCTATACATTTAAAGGAGCCGTGCTCTAATAACGAGGGACCGTCTCCCAAGCGTCGCTCCCGCGCGAAGGACCAGGCCGCAGACCGGGTCCGACCCGGGGAAATCGTCCTGGCGGAGGCAGATAACCCTGGTTGACGGCGGTATTTGGCGAGGGCAGCGGCCCTGCTTGCGATATCTGTCGAATTCCCGGGCGCTGGGCGGGCGCCTGACAGGGAAAACCTCGGCGGGGCCTAGCGTGGCTCAGGGCTTTTTTCCTCCTCTGTAGGCGAGACGCTAGCAGCGGGCGGAAGAGAGCGCGCCGCTGATTGGAAGAGGCGCCGCGAAGGGGGCGCGGCCCGGGTATTTTCGTCCAATCCGAGAGCTCGGGACAGAACGGGGATTTTGCTGGGCGCTGCAGTGTTGGATGTTGAGAGACGGTCCCTCAGTTTGCCTTTTAAAGAAACACTAGTGTCATTTGAGCCCCTGTATAACAACACCCTGACAGGCAGCACTGTACACAGGCACAGGGGGGCTCTGAGGGGCTGTGTGCAGGGGAGAACCACTTCAAATATCTATCACTTATATACAAATATATATATTTAATGTTCTTATATGTGGAATGGTGAAAGGAGAGCAAATAATAAAATGACATAAATGCTCTATATATGGAAAATATGTACAAGTATGTATTAAGGAAGGGTGGTCATCAATCTTGGCCCTCCAGATGTTTTGGAACTACATCTCCCATAATGCTCAGTCATTTATTATGTCACCTGAGCCCCATGGAAGATGTAGTTCCAAAATATATGGAGGTCCACGTTTGATGACTCCTGTATTAAGGGGTCAGCAGCCTTGGCCGTCCAGATGTTTTGACTCTACATTGCCCATGATGCTCAGCCGCTCACTGGCTTGGCAGGTGCTCATGGGAAATGCAGGTGCAAAACATCTGGACGGCCAAGATTGCTGGCCCTTATTCACTAACCTCCGAAATTGCACCAAATGGTGAATTTCACCTTTCGGGGCAAAACCAAACTGTCAATTCATCAAATACAGGTGAAGTGACAGCGAAATATGGTGCAATTTGCCACAATTCGGCGGCACCGAAATTGTCCCACTGAGAACTAACCGTTCGTCTACTCATGGAACGCCGATTTGCACCAAAATTTTGGCAAAATGATGTGATTTTCGCTGTTTAAACAGGCGAATCCAATAAGTTTCAATGGAATAAATGGAATACCTTTTTTAAGACTATCGGGTTATTCAGAGAGCGGTGAAAAGCAGGAGAATGGCTGGAGAATGGAAAATTCTAGGTCAAAATAGCCGATTTGGAAAGTGAGATAAATGGGAAAAATTTTCAGGGTTGGCTATTTTGACCTATAATTTTCCATTCTCCAGCCATTCTCCTGCTTTTCACCTCTCTCTGAATAACCCTGTATTTATAAATTTTGCATAAACCCTAGTTTTAATTTTTAAAAGACTTTTTTTTTTTACAGACTTTTTATTATTTTTTTTAAGGACCTATTTCCATTTTTATTGGTCTGGGCGCCTATTAGGAGAATTATTTGTACTTCGGTGGACTTTGCCGAGTCAATTTTGGCGCCTTTTGTCGACGTCTGATAACTGCTTTGGTGACTCCAATTTCTGCAAAATACGGTGACCACTTGATAAATAGTAAATTCACCGTATTTTCGGTAAAACGGAATCGCCGAACAGAGCTGATATGCAAAGCACTGAAATTGCATTTTATTACGGTGCTTTGTGAATAGACCCCTTTTGTGTGTATATACATATATATATATATATATTTTTTTTACACATTGCACTTATTTAAAAAAAAAAAAACCTGAGAATGCCACATGGACATGGACACCCTTTGTGGACAGGTTTGACATTTAGCTCAGGTGTGTCCCGTTTCACTTGCTCCTCTGTGAGCCATTTAGTTGATTGGATGCACCTGCGGCGCATTGAATGGATTAGAAGTGATTTGGGACAGGGTGCACACCTGTCTATATAAGATCTCACACAACCAGGCTGTGAGGCTAGAAGAACTTCCTGAAGAGCGCAGACACAGGATTGCGTGGAGGCACAGATCTGAGGAGGGCTGGAAAAGGCTGTCTGCTGCTTTGAAGGTTCCCAAGATGGTGATAGCCTCCATAATGCTGGAATGAAGATGTTTGGAACAAACCGTGCTCTTCCAGGCAAACAAAAAAATAAATAATCCACTAATTCCGCAATGCATCCCTTTAAAGCCATAGGTGTATGAACTTTGTGAACATGGATGTTTTGACCTGAACCAGGTCTTTGTCAAGGAGTCTTCCAAGAGTTGGCCAGACTACGAACTGGAGCAAAAACCGCTGTGGCAAGAACCCATGAACCTGGTGGTCACTTTGGAGGAGCTCCACTGATCATGTGTGTTGATGGGAGGAACTTGCAGGAGGACTTCCACCCCTGCAAGGCTTCACTGGTCAGAACTTTCTGGCAGGCTGGGAAGGTGGAAGCCTCTCCTCACAGCAAGACCCATTAACTCCCCATTTGGAAACTGCATGTAAGTACCTGAAGGGTTTTCTGACTGAAACGGGATTCTCTGGTCTGCTGAAATGAAGATTGAACTGTCTGGCCATCATTCAAAATGTTCTGTTTGGATGAAAGCCGGGACTGCTCATCGCCTGCACACTACCATCCATGTGAGGCATGGTGGTTGTGGCATCGTGCTTGGGGTTTTTTCCAGGGGCGTATGTGTAAAATTATCAGGGTTATTCAAAGAGATCCAAATGGCTGCTGACGGGTAACCCAACGCTGAAAATCAGTGTTCAGTAACCTTTCTTGGCCATTCGCTATTCAGAGAGCAGGCAATTTGCCAAATGTTGGCGAATTACCTGCACATACGGTGCCTGTTCGAGGGCAGTGAAAAGTTGCCGAATTGCCCTGCCATTCGGTTTCATTCGACAGCTTTAAGGCGAATCCCATAGGCTTTCAATTTTTAAAAATATTCCCGTTTTAAATCAATATCTAATAAACCGTTTATTAATAATAATCTGCAGTAAAAAGTCTTATAGATTGTTTTAGGATCTTTTAAGCATTTTTCGGGATTTTTTTTGCAAAACAATTTTCTTTTAACTGTTTTTTTTCTATAACAGCCCTTTTTATTATCATTCATTGGATCTTATATGTAAATTCCAGACATTTTCGTTCTGTAGTTTCTTTGCAAACAGTGTTTCACTTTTCAAACATTCAAGCGTACTGTTTTTTTTTCACTCCATTCGTCTGTGGTGTCAGGTTTTTCCAGCGGCTGCTCTGCACTGTGATCAGCTCCTGCTCGGGTTTCTCCGGTGTGTTCGGCGTTAATCCAGATGTTGTTGCAGGTTTCGGTGTGCAATCGTCTGGGTTTTTCCAGTGAGTGTTCGGCAGGTTTGCGGCGGCTTTTCCCTGCACTACGACGGCCCTGTGGTGCTTGCTGAATACACCGCAGGGTCGCCGAAATGGGATCGCCGAATCGCGCCGAATTGAAGAGCATGAAAAGTCACCGACCGTGCAGTGACTTTTCGATTCTCTTTGAATAACCTGTGTATTTTTCTGGTTCCGGTTTGATTGCATTTGACAATGATTGACTTCTCACCTGATTCCAGCTGTGCTATATAAAATGATGGCGGCTGCTGTGCGCTCGGATTGTTCTTGGTGCCCGCAGGTGTTTCCATTCAGCATCAAAATGGATGGAGATTCTTGCATGTTACTGCGTATCCGGCACGCCTCTCCATCCTGCTTCATACCAAGTGACCGTCTGCACACCCGAGAATCAGAGCTCGCAGCTGCCTCCCTCACACCTCCCATAGGAGACGTAGTCCAATGGAAAACCACCTCTGTTCTGGACAGTGTTGGATGCCAGGGCCAGCACCTCTCATTGTGCCTCACTGTATGGAGAGCTGCGGTGGTGTCTTGATGCTCGCACCCCCTCCAGTGAGCAGTGCCCAGCCTGCCCATCCCGCATGTCATGCCCCTCTACATTGGGCAGCTTGCTTGGTCCAGGGACTGGCTGATCTAGACTGGTTTGCAACCAGGTCATGCAGTCAGTGTGGTTGTAACCATGGTGACATGTAGAGACGGCCGCCTGGCAGTGCTACCCCCTTTTTGTATGACATGGTAAGCTCCGTTGCATTACATGAAAAGTGATGCCTGCCTATATATTGACAGGTCGAGTCTTCTAGTTAAATTTTTAAAAAAAAAAAAATTAAAGTTGTTCCAGTTGAGCTGATTTGTCCCTCAAAGGTAATTAACCCTTTTTCACGCAGCCGAGCATACTGTGGCGGGTGGGACTCAATGCCATGGGGTGGCATAGCATGCCCCACTGGCAGCTATGGGATGCATCAGGTTGCTCAACAGTTGTCATGTATCATTCTCTGGCTGCTGGGGATGTCCTGCAGCAATCACGTGCATCAGCTGTGTAGGCGGGCTCGCCAGAGCAGGGCGTGCTAGTATGCCCCCCTGGTGTTGATGCCTCCTGCCTGGTGGTAAGGGTTAATCGTCAGGAAGCAGAACACAGGAGCTCGAATTCGATCATCTTTGCTCGTGTTTTTGTGCAGGAGGAAGGGGATTGATATCACGTTACAGTGTTAAGGGAACGCTAACGGTATACCTTTTTTTTATTTGACTTTTAATAATTGGGCAGATGTTGGTGACGGCCTCTATCCATTTATTTTTTGGGGTGATTTTTACTCTCCTTTTCTCCCTCACCAGGCGCTGCTCCTCCACTTTGGCTCAGGGATTCCCAAACCTGGAAGTCCCTGAAGCTGTTCTGTGCAATTTGCGGTTCCTACACAGGTTACATAGGTGCACAAACTGTACCGCTACCGGAGTTGTGTACCGCTACCGGAGTTGTGTACCGCTACCGGAGTTGTGTACCGCTACCGGAGTTGTGTACCGCTACCGGAGTTGTGTACCGCTACGGAGTTGTGTACCGCTACCGGAGTTGTGTACCGCTACCGGAGTTGTGTACCGCTACCGGAGTTGTGTACCGCTACCGGAGTTGTGTACCGCACGTCTGCAAGTTCAGTATCACCTGCACAGTGATGTATTGGATTTGTGAATGTGCGCTGCTCCAATCCAATGGGCTGCCTCAGAGACCACGCCCTGTCATGCTTGATTTCGGCACGCTCGCTACATGCTGACATCACTAGTAACCGATCTGTGACCGACAGCTGGGAAATTCAAAGATCTGGGTGGGGGAGGAAACTATTGCTCCTAAGGCTAGGGTCAGACTAACGCATTTTTCACGTTGTCCGTGAAAATGTGCGTTCGAAGAATGGACGTATTTTTTCACGGAATACGCAATAGCGGTCATACGATGCGCAGTTTCATCCGTGATTTTGTACGGATCATCAATAAAACACTTCTTGCATCTGGACGTTATGTTGGCCGGACATTAGCAGTGTCTGACATCTCCAATTAACGCACACACGCCGCTAGCGGACGCAGCGCACTCTGTACGTCAGTACTAGTGGTTTAACGTTCTCGAAAAAATGCGTTCATTTTCCACTTGCGTTGCGCAGCCGGACTTTTGTGCGACCGTACTTCGTATATTGGCAGTCATTGCCCGGCATCTGCTGCTAGCACGGCCGTGATTAAGTGCGCCAGAACGCGCGTTCGCACTGCCTCAGTCTGACCCTAGCCTAACCAAGCGTATTCTACCAATTTAGGTGGGAGGGGGCACCCCTCACATACTGACTGCTTCAAAAATTTAAAGTTGTCTGGATGTTTACGAATACCTATAGAGTGCTATCAAGTTCTGTAGCGCTGTACAATGGGTGAGGCAGAATAACAAATACTCGGTTAAATGCACAGAACAGTAGGAGAGGACCCTGCTCAAGAGCTTACAATCTGAGAGGTGACACACTAAGGCGAGGGTGGGCAGGGTGGAAAGATGGTATAAGAAATGTATAGTGGAGGATTATAGTGAGATGATGGGCTTCGGTCTCTCCAGTCCTTCAAGAAGTCTCTGAAAACAGAGCCAGCCGAGGAAATATCTGTACTGAAGGTGAAACGCATTCTGGCAATTTTTATATAGATTTTTTTTTTTCTTTTTTATATAAACTTAAGTGATAAAGTTTTGTGTTTTTTTTTATTTTTTTTTTTTATATACAATGATTTGCTGTCCTGGATCTAATTAAGAGGTTTTCATGGAAGTTGTACTCTACACCAAACAACCGGAGTGCATTTCTTTAGGACCTAGGCAGGGTCCCCGCATCATGTGAGTGCATCGATATCTGGGATGTATCCTTTTGAGTCACAGTATATGCTATGGTGCCTACTTATGTTTAAGGTCCTGAGGCGGTGTGCTGGATCGGTGGGGCTATTGGGGGGCCAACAAATAACCCAAAAGCTATTTTTCTTAGAGCCAGGGATGGCTCTGTGAAATGTGAGTAGGATTAAGTGTATGAATTATCGCCGCGCGCAGGCGCCTACAGCGCAGTGCCCGCCTAGGGCGCAGCCGGCCCTACCATTTTAAAAAAAATTGGCCCTGGGGCGGCTGCGTGCTGCAGCCAGCCCCAATACGTGCCGGCGTCGACGCTGGCGTCAAGGAGACGGAGGCGTGGACTTGGTGCTTCCAGCTACCTGCACCAAGTCTACGCCTCCGTCTCCTTGACGCCAGCACGCAGAGACTGGCTATGAGGAGGCGGAGCAGCAAGGCAAGGCATATACCCACGTGTGTGCTTTCGGCAGATATACCCACGTGTGTGCTTTCGGCAGATATACCCACGTGTGTGCTTTCGGCAGATATACCCACGTGTGTGCTTTCGGCAGATATACCCACGTGTGTGCTTTCGGCAGATATACCCACGTGTGTGCTTTCGGCAGATATACCCACGTGTGTGCTTTCGGCAGATATACCCACGTGTGTGCTTTCGGCAGATATACCCACGTGCAGGGCAGCCATCAGAAATGATGGGGCCCCTTACTAAACCTCACGATGGGGCCCCCCCCTCAACCTCTAACAGCTTTTCTCCCCCTTCAAAAAAAAGGACATAACATAGCACCACAGCAATAAAACTCCCTGTAATGTGCAGTGTGTATTAGCTTATCACAGTATCCACAGCAATAAAACTCACAGTAATGAGCGGTGTGTCTGAACATATCACAGAATCCACAGCAATAAATCTCACAGAAACGGGCTGTGTATGATGGCCTTTGGGTCTGGGTCTGGGCCTGGGCCCTGGGACTGGGCCTTGGGGTCTGGTCCCTGAGGTCTGGGCCCTGGGGTCTAGCCTGGGCCCTGGTCTCTGGGTCTGGTCCCTGAGGTCTGGGCCCTGGGGTCTAGCCTGGGCCCTGGTCTCTGGGTCTGGTCCCTGGGCCTTGGGGTCTGGGTCCTAGGGTCTGGGCCCTGGGTCTAGGCCTTGGGGTCTGGGCCCTAGGGTCTGGGTCTTGGGGTCTGGGCCCTGGGTATGGGGTCTGGACCCTAGGGTCTGGGCCCTGGGTCTGTATTTGGGCTTTGGGGTCTGGGTCTGGGCCTAGGGGTCTGGGCCCTGGGTTTGGGCCTAGGGGTCTGGGCCCTGGGCCTAGGGGTCTGGGCCTAGGGGTCTGGGGTCTGGGCCCAGGGGTCTGGGCCTAGGGGTTTGGGCCCTAGGGTCTGGGCCCTAGGGTCTGGGCCCTAGGGTCTGGGCCCTAGGGTCTGGGCCCTAGGGTCTGGGCCCTAGGGTCTGGGCCTAGGGTCTGGGCCCTAGGGTCTGGGCCTAGGGTCTGGGCCCTGGGGTCTGGGCCCTGGGGGTCTGGGCCTTAGGGTTTGGGCCTAGGGGGTCTGGGCCCAGGGGGTCTGGGCCCAGGGGGTCTGGGCCCAGGGGGTCTGGGCCTTGGGGTCTGGGCCCTGGGTTTGGGCCTAGGGGGTTTGGGCCCAGGGTCTGGGCCTTGGGTCCTGGGTTTGGGCCTAGGGGGTCTGGCCCTGGGTCTGGGCCTTGGGTCCTGGGTTTGGGCCTAGGGGGTCTGGGCCCTGGGTTTGGGCCTAGGGGGTCTGGGCCTTAGGGTTTGGGCCTAGGGGGTCTGGGCCCAGGGTCTGGGCTTTGGGTCCTGGGTTTGGGCCTAGGGGGTCTGGGGTCTGGGCTTTGGGTCCTGGGTTTGGGCCTAGGGGGTCTGGGCCCTGGGTTTGGGCCTAGGGGGTCTGGGCCCTGGGTTTGGGCCTAGGGGGTCTGGGCCCTGGGTCTGGGCCTTGGGTCTGGGCCTTAGGGTTTGGGCCAGGGGTCTGGGCCTTGGGGTCTGGGCCTTGGGGTCTGGGCCCTGGGTTTGGGCCTAGGGGGTCTGGGCCCTGGGTTTGGGCCTAGGGGGTCTGGGCCTTGGGTCCTGGGTTTGGGCCTAGGGGGTCTGGGCTTGGGTTTGGGCCTAGGGGGTCTGGGCCTTGGGTTTGGGCCTAGGGGCCTGGGCCTAGGGGGTCTGGGCCTTGGTCCTGGGTTTGGGCCTAGGGGTCTGGGCCTGGGTTTGGGCCTAGGGGGTCTGGGCCCTGGGCCCTAGTGTCTGGGCCTTGGGGTCTGGGCCCAGGGTTTGGGCCTAGGGGTCTGGGCCCTGGGTTTGGGCCTAGGGGTCTTAGGGTCTGGGCCTGGGTCTTAGGGTCTGGGCCCTGGGTTTGGGCCTAGGGGGTCTGGGCCCTGGGTCTGGGCCTAGGGGGTCTGGGCCCAGGGTCTGGGCCTTGGGTCTGGGTTTGGGCCTAGGGGTCTGGGCCTGGGGTCTGGGCCTTGGGTCCTGGGTTTGGGCCTAGGGGGTCTGGGCCCTGGGTTTGGGCCTAGGGGTCTGGGCCTTAGGGTTTGGGCCTAGGGGGTCTGGGCCCAGGGTCTGGGCTTTGGGTCCTGGGTTTGGGCCTAGGGGGTCTGGGGTCTGGGCTTTGGGTCCTGGGTTTGGCCTAGGGGGTCTGGGCCCTGGGTTTGGGCCTAGGGGGTCTGGCCCTGGGTTTGGGCCTAGGGGGTCTGGGCCCTGGGTCTGGGCCTTGGGTCTGGGCCTTAGGGTTTGGGCCCAGGGTCTGGGCCTTGGGGTCTGGGCCTTGGGGTCTGGGCCCTGGGTTTGGGCCTAGGGGGTCTGGGCCCTGGGTTTGGCCTAGGGGGTCTGGGCCTTGGGTCCTGGGTTTGGGCCTAGGGGGTCTGGGCCTTGGGTTTGGGCCTAGGGGGTCTGGCCTTGGGTTTGGGCCTAGGGGCCTGGGCCTAGGGGGTCTGGGCCTTGGGTCCTGGGTTTGGGCCTAGGGGTCTGGGCCCTGGGTTTGGGCCTAGGGGGTCTGGGCCCTGGGCCCTAGTGTCTGGGCCTTGGGGTCTGGGCCCAGGGTTTGGGCCTAGGGGTCTGGGCCCTGGGTTTGGGCCTAGGGGTCTTAGGGTCTGGGCCCTGGGTCTTAGGGTCTGGGCCCTGGGTTTGGGCCTAGGGGGTCTGGGCCCTGGGTCTGGGCCTAGGGGGTCTGGGCCCAGGGTCTGGGCCTTGGGTCCTGGGTTTGGGCCTAGGGGTCTGGGCCCTGGGTCTGAGCCTAGGGGTCTGGGTCTTAGGGTCTGGGCCCTGGGTCTTAGGGTCTGGGCCCTGGGTTTGGGCCTAGGGGGTCTGGGCCTTAGGGTTTGGGCCTAGGGGGTCTGGGCCTTGGGTCCTGGGTTTGGGCCTAGGGGTCTGGGCCCTGGGTCTGAGCCTAGGGGTCTGGGTCCTGGGTTTGGGCCTAGGGGTCTGAGCCCTGGGTCTTAGGGTCTGGGCCCTGGCTCACCACTCGCTGTCTTCTATCTTCTTTTCTTCTGTCTTCAGCTCTTCTTTTCTTCACCTTTTCTTTAATCTTCTTTTCTTTTCTTCTGCTCTTCTTCCTGGTCCCTCCAGCTCCAGCGCGCAGCTCCACTGAGTGGAGGGGCGGAGCCAACGCAACGTGCTTGGGAGGCCCCTCACACGCTGCTTGGCCCCGCCCAGCCAGGAAGTGAAGCTGCCAGGAGCCGGAGGAGACCCAGTGTCTCAGTCTCCTCCGGCTCCTGCAGCAGCAGCAGCGACACAGCTCCGGATTCGGACTCATCGAGTCCGATACCGGAGCTGTTAAAGGGCGACGCCGCTGCCGTCGGGGGCCCGGGATCCTCCCCCCAGGCCCCGGCGGCCCGGGCCCGGCCCGGGCCCCTTACGGCAGTATTGGGCGTAATGCCCTGATGGCGGCCCTGCCCACGTGTGTGCTTTCTTTTTGGGGGGGTGCAAGTAGCTGGTCTTGCCTAGGGTGCAAAATAGTCTAGCACCGGCCCTGTCTCTGCATAGTGGTTAGACTAACAGGGTTATTCAGAGAAAAGTGAAACTCTGACCTTTTTGGAGAAGTGAGAATTCTAGGTCAAAATGGCCAAACCAGAAAAATTCTCCACTTTATCTCCCTTTCCAAATGTGCAATTTGGTCTAGATTGTTCTTCTCCCACCAAATCTTTTTTTTCACCTCTGAATAACCCTGTATGTCTCGTATTTTTGAGGGAGAAAGAGGACTTGCTGCACTCTAGAGCAGGTGTGGGCAACTACAGCCTCCAAGATGTTTTGAAACTACATTTCCTGTGATGGTCGGCTGCTCATTAGGTTTGCAGAACCTCAAGGGAAACCTTTGAGGGCCAGGGTTGCTGACCCCTGATTTATAGGAATATTTAATATTCCAATGTCATTTTGCTGCCCTGTCCAGGGATACTTTCAATCTGGTGTCATTTGTTTGTGATAAACATTTTATAAATATCAGAAACAAATGACACCAGATTGATTGATTGAAAGTATCCCTGGACAGGGCAGCAAAATGACATTGTAATAAATATTCCTGTAAATCAGGGGTCAGCAACCCTGGTCTCAATGTTTTCCTTGATGCTCTGCAAACCTAATGAGCATCACGGGAAATGTAGTTTCAAAACATCTGGAGGGCCGTAGTTGCCCACACCTGCTATATATGGAACATTGAAGACGCTACATGTTCTGTTTATTTGTTAATGTCTTGCCCGTTGTACAGCGAGGTTGTTGTTTTGTAAACAGGAGGTATGGTGTTGATCAATATAACCGGCAGATGTGTTAATGTATCTCCAGATGCCAGTAGAGGGCGCTGCAGTTCTAATGTTTGCAAACCATTCCCCTCATTATTTGCATTACTGTGCCTGTGTTCCCATGACATAATTCTTTTGTTGGACTTATTTGCATACTAAAGAGAACGTGTCAAACACGGCTCCACCCTAGATGTAGTCTAAGCACAGACCAGCACATTTTAAAGAATGTATTCACTAAAAATGGAATTGCAGTGAACACACATGGAAACTGTAAATACAGCAAAGGGGTCAGCAGCTGCGGCCAGACCTCCAGATGTTCTGCAACTACATAACCCACGATGCTCAGCTACTCATTAGGTTTGCTGAATCTCATGGGAAAAGGAATTCCAAAACATCTTGCGGGTCAAGGTTGCCGACCCCCAGTCACAAGCAAAAAACCTCCTTGTATTAGATCAGTACAAACATACTGAAAATTTAACTTAATCTACAAAGCCCCACATCTCAGGGTTATTCACTAAACCCTGCATTTGCCAAATTGAGAATTTCTGAGGCTAATTATTCCATCCGCAAAACTGTAGATTTGCCCAATACAAGCAAAATACAGTGCGATTCAGCAGTATTCAAAATTGTCACATTGGAAATTATTTTTGTCTCTTCACAGAATGCCGCATTCTCCTGAATTTCAGTGTAAAACACTCAGACAAGTTAATCAATAGGTTTCAATGTAATAAATGGGCTTTTTTAAAATTTAAGACTTATTATTTTTGCAAAAATCCTTTCACGTGTATATATGTATGATTTATATAAAGTATTTATTTATTTTGTTTGTAAACATGTCACAAGACATGGTTTTTCTTATGCTTTTAATACCCCCCCCCCCTGTTCAATATGGCAGTTTTCAGTAAATCGGGAGGGGGAGTATCCATTTGATTCGATCACCCTAAACGGCATTCAGAGCCATAATGTGCACCTTGTACAACATGTATTTAATATCGAACAATTTAGGCTGGAGAGAAGTTTCCTACATCTAAAATGCTAACTGCAAGAGGAATATAGCCAATAATTGTATGTTTTAGAAAGGAGGAAACTGTCCCATGACACCCAATGTAGACACCATGTTATCACTCCAGCAGGGGCTGCTGACAGGTTCACTGGTGTCCAATCCCACCACATGAGCGATGGGTGCAAAAGAATGAATCCAGGGGTTCCTTCAAGGAGGTGAAACTATTCAGATAGAGCAGTGGCACCATTTATGGCTAGTACAGTGGGTTCCCAACCTTGGTCCTCAGGTCCCCCTAACAGGCCAGGTTTGCTGGATGTGACACACAGGTGATGTGATTTGCTGCTCAGTGATTGCAGGATTCAGTCTGCATTGCCGCAAGGTAAACCTTAACTTTTTGTTAGGAGTATTTGAGGATGATGGTTGGGAACAGCTGCACTGCTACAGTCGGTACTGACACATTTTATTTCTTTGACTTGATGTTAAAGTCACCCAGTACCTAATGTGTGAAATAACAGGTAATAGATTAACAATTATTTTTATTTGGCTGATTTTAGGATTCCTGTGGGGGTCACTGTAGCCCTTTCCAACTCTCCTATCTGAATACTTGTTTAATTTATCTAATGTCTGATGCTTAGGCTGTGATTACACTGCACCCCATCATTCTAAGTCTGGGTCACTGGAGGAGGGGGCCAGGGCATCCTTCTCCTTCTGGTCTCTAGGTCCCTCCTGGCACTGTGTATACTCTGATCAGATGATTCAATAAAAATGCGCAGTTCTGGTCTCTGTTCTACCCTAAGCTCTGAGTGCTAACTCCTTTCTAGTGACTGTTATTGCCAATGTACCTGTCCTTAAGCTTTGGCCTGGAGAAGGGATGAAAGACCACTGGTGGGAGAAAGGGGGTCTGGCAAGGGAGCAGCGTTAACAGATGTGGTATGGATGTCTGTTGCAATCACTACTAAAAGGGACATTCCCTGATGATGTATTGGCCTCTATATACAGAGCATTCTATTTGTTTTTGTGAATTTTCATATGGGTCATGTGATTGTGTTAAGATCAGCATATTTTGACTTTTAGCAGCTTCCCCTTTAATGGCTTTTCCTATGTATTCTGCAAGAGTGGCACCTGAACTGAATATATTCAACCTGGCACTCAAATATACCCGATTTAAACTCCTCTTGCCAAAACTGAAATTCTTGTTTTTGTCCCTTTGGAGAACCCAGTGCCACCCACCTCTCTGAGCGAAAGGAATGCTTAGCCTGACACCTCCAAGCTCGCTGCCTATCAAGGTAAGAATATTGCCTGCATCCACCCCATTCTGACATAGGAACCAACACCTTTGTGGTATCTTGCCATTTATGGAGCTTGATTACTGCAACTTGCTCCATTATTGGCCTCCCCAGTGCCCATATTGCCCCTTTGCAATCTAATGAATGCAGGGGCCAGGGTTATGTCTTACCAGATGCTTCAGATGTACCTCTCCTCTCAAATACCATCCCCTGTGCATTCCAGCTTTATTTAATGTGACCCTCCACATATTATATACCATTCTGCATAAGGACAGCTACATGGGCAACTTTAAGCTTATTCTTTCAAATAAAAGATCAAGTGTCTATTCATAAAGCACTGAAATGGGGTGCACTTTGCTGGCCATACAGTAAAGTTGCTATTTACCAAATGGTTGCTTTTTTGTTGTTGGAGTTGCCAGACATTGCCAAATTCCAAACTGAAAAAAAGTGTCTTAATAGGTGTTTCAAGTAAATAAAAACATACCCATATGATAAAACTCTTATATTGAATCCTGTTTAAACCTGGTAAATTGAAACAGAACATGTCACTGGAATTTCCGTGCAATTCTTCATTCAGGGAATAGACCCGATTGGTCATCTATGGGACAGTTTCTGTGCTGCTGGATTGCACTGTATTTTCCCATCAATTCATGATTTGGGAATTGAACCAAAAGGTAAAATCCAGTTCTTGTTCCCTGACCTTCACTCAGAATTTCGATTATGACATTGGTGTTAAGACTAGATATATTGTATCATTCACTTACAGAACAAGGGGAAAGATAAAGTAAATGGTTTAGTGCAGGGCTGTCAAACTCTAGCACGCGCCCCTCCAGATGTTGATGCCTACAATTCTTTCAATGCAATAGCCAGGGAATCATGGGAATTGTAGTTCAGAAACAGCCCTGGTTTATTGTATTTACAAAAAAAATAGAAAACCGCTGTCCCCCAATTTGTTGTTTTTGGATCCCTACACCCTTGGTTCAGTGATAGGATTGTGGTCAAGGGGCTTTTATGTTAAAAAATAAAATCTTATTGCGACAAGTTGAATTAATACAAAATTTGGAATTTCAGGACAACTTGTGGAATAGACATCGTAGTGTTTATTATTTACATAATTATGTGGCTGAGCTGTACAATAAAAAAAACACCCTTCAAGTGAAGCAAGAGTGTGAATCTGAGGGATGGAGAACTGGTGTTGTAATCTGAGTTATGCATGAATAATGTTGTCTATTGTTATGGTCCATGTGCATCTGCTGTATAGGAGTCAATTTGTGGCAGGCAAACACTGCCCGGTTAGCTTGTTTTAAACTGTCAATCACAAGTGCCATTGTCCTGTCGAGGAATATTACGCAATGTTCGTTCCATTATTTGTCCTATGTAAATAACCCGGGTTGACCATATAAATGTGTCTGCAATTAAGAGTTCCATTCTGACCCTACATGCAGTCACGACTCATGGTGTGGGTAGTGGTTGTATACAGTAACTGTTTCAAAGAAAAGGTGTGGCTGGAGGTTATTTCTGGGGGACATTAGCCCTTGCTCTCTACATGTGTCTGTCTTTAAGTTGCAGCCAAGGACTAGAAAGGCATGAAGAGTCAGGAGTGGAACACAGGGGTCCAGCAAGGAAGCAGCATTGGCAGATGTGAGCCGATCAAGGTACAGCGATCTGGCACATGGATTGCATGAAATCAGATTTCACACCACCCAAATTAGGAGACGGGTGTAGAATACAGGTTAGGTACCCATTCAGAATAACAAAACAGCATTTTCAAAGGAGAGTTTCCAAAAGACATTGCTGATGCTCCTGCCAGCAGGACAAAGTGTGGGATGGTGGCTGAGCAGCTCATCCCTTAGATATGGCTACTTAGCACCATCTTGCACACAAGTTACGAGGTGCCGGGTCACAGCTGCCTTGCCATGTTCCCCTTCGAAAACAGATTCGCCTGACATCTGGAAGAATGTCACATGCTCGGGCTCTCCAGCAGTCTGGATTGGGGGTGCACACTTACCTGTTCAGAATAAACCAATTAACACT
The DNA here is from genome assembly GCA_009667805.1 of Leptobrachium leishanense. NCBI lineage: Eukaryota > Metazoa > Chordata > Amphibia > Anura > Megophryidae > Leptobrachium > Leptobrachium leishanense. Next base: position 133,664,288 of record CM019069.1, on the reverse strand, counting down.
TCAGTGGCCCGTACACCGCATCACACTGACAGAGGGGAAAGAATTAAGACACAGGTCCTGTTGATTTAGAAAACATTTTATAGATAGTAATAGCCCTTTGCATCACACGGAGGTTGTAGAAGATTAAGTACAAAGTAAAAGTCACACAAAACACACGCATCTAACGGCAAGATGCAGGTAACGAGCCAAGCATGTTCAATAATATGGAGTGCACTATTTATAAAAATATTCTGTTACATGTCTGCCCAAAAGCCAACTCCTCTAGCCAAGGTGGGGATTAAAAAGGTGTATAGATTTTAGACAGTCTGATTTGTAAACCGGAAGGATATTATACAAAATGGTAAAAAGGCTGTAAAAGGAGGAACGGTGTCAAAAGGTAAGCCTATTGGTTATAGCTCAAAAGGTGACAGGAAGACGGTCAGTGCTCATCCATCAATGCTTTTGGTTCTGTAGGGATGGTAACAAAGTGGAGTATGGAGGTTTGTGTCAGACGAGAGTCTGTCGCAGCATTGTGACGCTTCAATGGGGCCTGCCACACGTACACGAATTGCACACTACAGCAGGCATGCTGTGTCCATTCAGAAAACCTCCCTGTCGAATCACTGCAACACGTTCAACAGGACTGCAAAGCATGATCCTCCATAGGAGCCTTGCAGCGCTGAGTGCACTCAACGAGGTGGCCAGACAGGCGTTTTAGTGGAAGAAACATCCACTCACAGCCATTCCTTCTGCTCTTGAAAATGCTCGTCTGACCCCTAACCTTTAAAAAAAAAAAAAAAAAAAAACAGCTGCTATGACAAAAAAGAAACACGATGTAGCTTTCAAACTGAAATTTCAGACATTCTCTCTGAAAGGGCAAAGGATTTTGCTCCTGGGAGTGGGGTAGACCCATCTACTGCAGTGATCCAAGGCCCAGTAACAGGCCAGATGTTATATCACCTGTGCGGTGCTTCAGATAAATCGGGCCTGTTATGGGGTCCTGGGGGGACCAGAGTGGAGAAGCATCGCCCTAGGCAGTTCTTTCACTCCTCTGCTCGGCCCAGACAGATGCAAAGCCAGTATCTTTTCAATGTGATGCTGTGTCCTGCTTATATAAAATGGAGCGAGACTACAATCTGATACCTAGAACTGGAGAAGCACCAGGTCATTTGAGAAAATCCTTAAATGAAACCACTTTCAGTTTCCTTGAAGTTATTACAAAAATAACTTTGAAGAGAAGTTGTCATCCCAGAAATAATTTCCAAGACCACAGGTTTTCTTTAAACACTGCAGGGCAGCATCACCCACACCCTTAGCTACCTGCACTGCAGCCAGCCAATTGCAATCAGTGGAACTGCCTGACCTCAGCCAATGACAGCTGAGGCAGTTCTGCTGCAGCCAGAGATGGTGATTGGCCATAAGTGAGGCCGTAGGCGTTGCTAGAAAGCCGCAGAGTGTGCTAGGCCACCGTACCGCATCAGGACCCACAACTACCACCAGGATGGCAGAATCCACCTCATGCCATTCAGGATTAGATGTTACAGCACTGTTCAGCAAGCCATTTCTATTCCCTCCTGCAAAGGCCCAGTCCCTCCTTTTAAATCCTTGCGCCCTCAATAGCGAGGTAGTATTACACAGTGCTGCAAAGACGAAAGGCTGCCATCCATCAACAGGAAACCTAGGACAGCACCAGCACACATGGGATCTTTTCAATGTGTCTAGCAGCAGATTCAGTCTCGTGGCTCACCCCCTCCTTTCCAAGCCTGAAAAAAAAGGCAGTGAGGCTTCAACACCGCTGGTGTGACGAATCCTGAGCAACAGAAAGACATGTTGAAATAAGCCCACCAGTATGGTTTTGTTTTCCTGGTCTCTTAGCTGTGCAAAAGGTACCAAAGTCCTGCCACATCCATTAGGGTGCCCTTATGTAATCTTACACCACCCCCTTTTAATAATTTGATCAGTGGTTCCCAACTGCGGTCCTCAGCTCTCCAACAGGTCAGGTTTTGCAGAGCTCCTTGTGGAAATGCAGACTGAATCCTGCAACCACTGAGCAGCAAATGCTATCACCTGTGCTGCGCTTCAAAATATCCTGCAAACCTGGCCTGATGGGGTTACTTTAGGACTGCGGTTGGGAACCACTGGTGTAGATGCTGTCAGTGGTATCCACCCGAATAAATACTCACCTTTGTCCTCTGCATGTTCTGCTCCAGGCTTCCAATATGAGGAAGTCCCTGCAGCTTTTGTTCCATTGGCATACAGCTTTATTCAAAAAGAAAAAAAAAAAGCTACAAGTAGTTTTCTTTTATGCTTAAAAAGCAATAAGTTTGATTTGAAAAGGGACAGTTCCTCAAAAAAGATAAAAATTTACAATGACATTTATGGAATTTAAAAACAATTTGCATACGCACATAAAAGGGCTGTGGCCTCAATTCTGCCCAAAAAAAAAAAAAAAAAGCACCACCTCTTTGGAGAACAGAAGACCAAAATTGTGAAATTTGCAATTGGAAACAGCAGAATGTTTAATGAAAGTGTGGTGTATGTCACCGTGGCGGGTGGCGATGGCTGGACATGCAGGGCAGGGGGATAACATATCGCTTTTTTTATAGCGGACAAGCCAATACAATACGTCAGTCTACAGGTACAAAAACCATAGAAAAAGGAGCCGTTAACAGTTTTAGATCTTCAGTATACACACGCACACAGGTCAGTTAAATACCATGCTATGGGTTAACAATGCCAAGAGACTGCAATACACCAATATACAATTTTAGTAGAAAGAAACAAAGTTTAAAGTTGCAGCTTTACAAAGAACAAAAATTAAATTAATGCCCTAACAGGTCCTAAAAACCCAGCTCGTTTAAAAAGGCCACTAGAATTTGTAAAATACCTTCGTAAAAAAACATGCAGACTGCATATATAGGTTATAGGACAACTGAATATAAATTTCTACAAACATAAAAAAAAAACAGGGGAACACACAGGAAGGATTATACAGACATTATATATCTGATCCACCCCCGTGAAGGTCTAATAAAAACAGTATATTTTATAAACACCTTTAACTCTACAGGAGCCTTTTCATTTGCTACAGCATGGGCCTGCTACCTCAAGGCTTGCCATGGTCTTTAACCACTGCTAAACGTTGAAAGGACCATGCATGCCCCAAAGTCACGGCCACAGCTGGTAAAGAAGATTCATAAAAAAAATCCAAATACTCGTTCTGTGTTTTTTCCAGTTAGCTCTTCTCTTCCCCCCCCCCCAACGTTTTGGGGGCAGCAGGTCAGTAATCACCCAAGGGGGGGGGGGTACAGCCACTACTGCTGTAAGGGGCAGGACAGTGGGCCTGGAACAAGTAGGTGCAGCCCTGGCAGTACTAAGCCAACTAAAATCACTGATCAACACGAGTGTGCTGGACAAACTATAGAAACGCTGAAGTCAATCTGTACAATGGTGTTTCAGATCTCTCTCCCCCGCCCCCCAAAAAACAAAAACACAGCAGGCCATCTAATATATTTTTTAAAGGGACCAAGCGCAGCATACTCTTGTTTAAAAAAGGAAGAAATGGGGAATTTTCCTCTTTGCAGCAATAGACGAGTGCAGAAAATATCAGGCATGCTTTATATTCCCTTCTCATAAAATAACAAACGGCAGACCTTGTTAGAAACAGTCGAAGAGTCCTTTAGAGAAGGTGTACAGGGACTTTGTCATTGATGCTTTGAGAAAAGCAAACACTGGCTGCAGGGGGTGTCTATACAGAGAAAGGGGTGCAAGTGGGTCAGGTTAGTGCACACTCAAGGGGTGGAGTGGGGAATAAGGGCGACATGTTTTATTTACATCTTGTCAGTTTTCGCTTTGCCCTCTAGTGTTAAGCCAGTCTATAGCCAGTGCTGCTGAAGGTAGGATGTGGAAGAGTGCGAGGGATGGGATGCAGGTGCCATTATTTGGCCCCCAACCCACCACAAAAATATACATGTTGTCCCATGTGAAATTTGTATCAAATTTCTCTGCAGCATCGGACAGAGCGCATCTTCTGCTAAAACCCACACGGCAATATTTTGTTAACTAAAAGCAGGATTTCTCTTCCTCCCCCCCGCGGTAACGCTTGACATCTGTTTTCTTCAAGATTGGTTAAATAAAAATAAAAAATCCCGCATCACTTCAACTTTTCAGGGCACTTCACATTCTTGAGCCTCTTTCTTGCAAAATCTGGAAGGGAAAAAAAAAAGTGAAAAGGGTGGCATTTAAACACAGAGGTAATGCAATGACATATTACAAGGTGGAAAGATTGAGAGGCACTGGCCACTTGGCAAAAGCAGCAAGCCACAGCTCGCTTGTTGCCAAGGACAGGGCCACACCATGCGTGATGCCTAAAGCAACATTTTAATTGAGCAGTTTAAAAATTCCTCATCATCTGGGGCTTTCAGGTAAAACCATGGAAAGAATTTTAATAAACTCAGCCCTGGAAAAGCTACAATGTAACAAAGGTTCAGCAAACTTTACTGCTTCATTACAACAGCCAGGGAGAGGGTAGAATACAGGGAGAGCTCTGGGGTCACTCACTGCTGTACAGGGATAAGAATCGGGGGGGTTTAGAAGGAGTGAAAATCCCTGTATAGCACAGATACAAGGTGTTACTGTAGCTTCTATATACAGGAGTTATGCCACATACAGTCTACGGTGGTTTTTGGAAGCTGCATTGCTAATACAATAATCACTACAAATCCCCATAAGCAGGAGATCTGACCAGATTATTGTTCTCACATTCACCCTATTTAAAAAAAACACAAGGCCATTTTTGCCTGTATGCTGACAATGCAGACTCCGTGTGAAATTATGTAAAATGAGGGAGGTCATCTAAAGCTTAGAACCCTTTAATCACAACTAGTGCAAATGGTGGCATCGGGGCATCCCAAGTACTATGTACCCTTCAAATAAATGCCGATACCAGGAAGCCAGCATGCCGGTGTACAAGGGGCTGGGCTTTGACGTGGCCTCCAGCCATGATCTCGCAGGAGCCGCGAGATCTCACAGGAGCACGTCAGTCCTACAGCCACTCAGTAACATGGCCAGCTGGAGGGCAACGCTGGCCAAACTCTTAATCCGTTCAGAAAGGGGCCCCGGCCTTTGTCTGTGGGTATATCTGATCGGAGAACTGCAAGTATACATGTAGCAGAGTGGGTATACATCAGAGATTAGGGGTGGTGTGTGCAGTGGATAAATGGGGTGTCTGGCCATACATTAACTGGACAGGCTTTCAGCAAAATCTTCCAATCGCAAGTTATTGGAAAGTCACATGACTTTAAAAGTATCAGGACCCAAAAGGAAAAAGTATCGGTGCAACCCTAGGCAATATTTTCTAAAGGATAAACCATTTAAAAAAAATTAATTGTATTTTAACCCCTTAGTGACCAGGTGGTTTTACACAAATCCGTCCTTTAGTGACTGCTGCTGTTTACGTTTCTGCGCTGTTAGTGTTGGTCAAAATTTTCCTCTTATTCAACCCACACGTATTATATACACCATTTTTTCCGCCATTAAATGGACTTTCTAAAAATACCATTATTTCCATCAGATCGAATAATTTACTAGAACAAAAGAAACCAAAAATTCGTAATTTAATCCAAAATCTACAACCACCAAAAAAGACCCCGGCTAAATGGTTTCAAAATTTTGTCCCGAGAATAGAAATACCTAATTTTTACATGGTTTTGCTTTTTAACCCCTTCACTGCTGAGCCAGTTCAGCTATGTGTGCTGCGCTCATTCTGACTGTTTTGTCAATTTTTAGATGACAGGCTAGGTCCTAGTTAACTAAACCCCCCAGAATTTTTTTTAAAATTTTAATTTAAATTTTATTTTTTAAACCAAACCTGGTCATGTTTGGCATCATTGGAAAGGCCTTTCCAATGTCGTCAAATATGACCATCTAGTTGCCACAGATCGGGAGATAAAGGGGATCCTTCGGATCCCCTTATCTCAACATGGCAGCTAGAGGGTTAACTGGCCCACTGACATCCTCACACATGGTGAGGTTGTCAGTGGGTGGGGGGGGGGACAGGACCTGTAGGCTTGGCTGACATCCAGGCCAAGCCTTCCGGTTCGAATCGCGATCCGGCAGCAAAAAGGTTAATGCTATACACCCCTTTCCAGTAGTGCAAAAAGCATCACTGGAGCCCCATCTCCCCAACCATGGAAGCTACAAGAGGAGCCCCCCCTCCCCTTCCTGTATGTTCACCACTGGTGCCTGCCAATGACATCACGCAGCGTGATGATGTCATTGGATTGGCCGGCCCCCAGAAAACAGCGAGGCAAGCTTGAAGCTTGCCATAGACCTCATGGGAGCAGGCAAGGAAGGAGAGTATCGGGAGGGAGGTTAGGAGCCGCTGATGTACCATGTACGTCCGCGGGTCTAAGGGAGACCCGTGGGCAGGACGTACATAGTACGTCAGCGGTCCCTAAGGGGTTAAATATTTTAACAATCTCAATCAGCAAAATTTGCCAATTTTCCCTTTAAATGTAATGGTTACCATGTATCTCAGGTCTCGTACAGGAAAGATTCTCCCCTCATACAACAAAAATCTCTTTGTAGTAAAGGGGGTCAGATGTACCTGCTCTGCAGGATTGACCAAGTATCCATCTACAGAAAGATGAACCAGCTTTATGAGGAGTGAGAAACTGGTGGGTTGAACGTTTGATCAAAGATGAAAGAAGCAATCACCCGATACGCTTTCCTCCACCCTTGATAAAGTTGGCACGGTCAAAAAAATGAGGTGACAAAACTTGCAACCCTGGCACAACAAATTGACCCGGCATCTCCAAAGAAGCTATTGGAGAAAGCCCCACTCCAACTTTCACTATAAATGTATGCTCCAGTCCTACAGCTCTGCGCTTTTCCTAGCCAAGCAGTCATATTTTACAGCACTCACACACACCCAAAACCCAAAACACCTGTTCACCACCTTCAACTCCCTTATCCGTCCTGTGGTGGCTGTTCCTCACACTGACCTCAATGCAGAAGACCTAGCATGCTTTTTCACAGCAAAAATTGAACAGATAACTGAAATCGCCACAATGCCATCTTCACCATGCAGGCAGATGCTAACCATGTCTATCCTCACATGTTTAACTCGTTCCCTTCAGCTACTGAACAAGAGGTCCTTAAACTACTACGATCCTCTCATCCCACTACCTCCCCCCCCCGACCCTGTTCCCTCACATCTTGCCAAAACACTTTCTCTTGTACCATCATTGACACCATACCTTTAATCTGTCTTTAACCTCTGGGGCCTTTCCTGTTCCCTCAAACATGCCACAGTAGTCCCAATCCTAAAAATAAAAAACACCCATCTCTGGATCCGACTGCTCCCTCCAACTACAACCCTGTTTTCTTGCTCCCTTTTGCCTCCAAACTCCTTGAAAAGCTTGTGTATGCCCATCTGACTACCGCAACACCCACTCTCTCCTTGACCCTCTGCAATCTGGTTTTCGCTCACTGCACTCAGACACAGCTCTTGCGAAACTGATCAATGACCTTGCAACTGCTAAATCCAATGGGTGCTACTCACTGCTGATCCTTCTTGGCCTCTCTGCTGCCTTTGATACAGTTGATCACTCAATCCTCCTTCAAACTCTTAGTGATCTAAGCCTTCATGGTTCGCTTCCTACCTGTCCCAATGATCGTTTAGGGTCTCATTTGCTGGAAGTACCTGCAGCCTGTCGGGGTGCCCCAAGGTTCAGTACTGGGCCCTCTTTTTTTCAGTCTACACTGCCTCTAGGAAAACTGATCAGCTCCTTTTGGATTCCAGTATCACCTATACGCTGAGGACTCAAATTTACCTCTCCTCCCATGATCTCTCTCCAGCTCTCCTGGATAGAGTCACTGGCTGTCTCGAATTAGAGGGCTTCCCGCTTCCTTAAACTCAATCTTGCCAAAACTGAAATTCTCGTCATTCCTCCCTCCAAGAAGAACCCAATACCACCCATTAGTCGAACACCAAGCTCGCTGCCTTTGTCGCTTTTGACTGACCTAAAATGCTCTTCCCACATCCAGACGAAAGTGACCAAATCCTGTTATTTTCAACTGAACATTGCCCGTGTCCGCCCCTTTCTTTACACAAAAAAAAAAACACACAAGTGCTGGTTCATGCTCTTGTCATTTCACAACTTGACTACTGCAACCCACTCCTTATTGGCCTCCAACTCCCGTATTGCTCCTTTGCAATCTAATGAATGCAGGGGCCAGGCTTATTTTTCTCAAATGCACCTCATGTACCTCAGCCAGTCCCTCCATTGGCTTCCTGTACATTTCTGGATACAGCTTAAAATACTGCTCCCATTCAAATCACTCAATAACTCAACCCCTCCCTACAGGTTGAGTTACTCCGCAAGCACGTCCCATCTAGACAACTCTGTTCAGCAGGTGATCTCTACACGCAGCCAACTCTAAACATCCAAGACTTCAAGGGCAGCACCAGTCCAGTGGAATGACTTGCCTCACCCTATCAAACTCCCCAGGCCTTCAAGAAATCCCTCAAAACCCATCTCTTCAGATTAGTATACCACATCACTGTTGCAACTCATGCGTCTGCTCACCTACTCGATTGAAGCCGCTTCTATAGCCCCACCGTTCCCAAACCACTGGCCCTAACGATCCTGCTATCTAGAGCAATTCCTCTTTTCCTCAAACCCAATCCCTCTAAACTAAGCTCCTATGAGCAGGGCCCTCTACCCCTCGTTTCCATCTTATGTCCACTTATTTGTATTTCGTTACCTTTGGTTATTGTAAAGCGCTGCGGAAACTGTTGGCGCTATATAAATGGCGATAATAAACTACAGCAAAGGGCAGAAAGAGTAAACCAAAATAGAGATAAATTGGGAAGGGACATCAGTGGTTGCTGGTCACAGTCACTATTTAAACAAGCTTAACTGGACATGGAGGGTAGAGTATACCTTTAACCCAAAGAGGATGGAAACTAAACAGGGATTTGTTGATCACTGTAAATAAAAGAAAAACAAACTGAAGTGGATAAACAGTGTGCTGTGCCCAGACTAACGCAGTATCAACGTGTGTTTAGCAGCACTAAATCATGGCCGTGCTAGCAGCAAATCACTTCCAATGCCAGGCAGCATACAAAGAACGGCCGCACAAAAGTGCGGCTGCGCAACGCAAGTGGCAAACGAACGTTGTTTCATGTGCTCGAAAAAATGCTAGTACTGACGTACAGAGTGCGCTGCGTCCGCTAGCGGCGTGTGTGCGTGATTAGGAGACGTCAGACGCTGCTAATGTCCGGCCAACATAATGTCCAGAGTTTAATTAATGATCCGTACAAAATCACGGACGAAAATGCGCATGGTATGACCGCTATTGCGTATTCCGTGAAAAAATGCGTCCAAACGCACTTTTTCACAGACAACGCGAAAAATGCGTTGGTTCGACTCTAAGGCTAGGGTCAGACCAAGTCAAACGTTAACGTCAGACACTACTTCGTAGCTGATTTGGTTCTAGGATGACAGTCTTTAAATTACAGCAGAAGTGGAAGTGGAGCACAGGTCCGGTCCCTTCCCCAAACCTGCTACCCTCTGCCCACAAAAACCACTATGCACGCTGACCACATAAGCTTATTTTTAGTAGGCTGCATGGAGTTCCCTCTCCCTGTGCCGACATACGGTTATTCAGAGAGGTGAACGACTGAAGTGAAAATTCTAGGTCAAAGTAGCCAAACCAGAAAAATTCTCCCATTTCTCTCACTTTCAAAATTGTTCATTCTTCTGGTTGTCACCTCTCTGAATAACCCTAGTGTCCATCAGCACGCTCATAGCAGCATTCATTTGGGGATGAAACCAGACATGGGCTTTAGCTGCTCACGCAGAATATCTACCAGTGACCGGGCGTTTGTGTACCTGGTGTGCAAAAAGTATTCAAGTAGCGTATTCACGCATGAACGTTCCATACACTATGCAATTTGCATACAAACTATTACCAAACCAAAAAAAAGTGTACATAATTTATCCAATTTAAAAAAAAATATAAAAAAAAGTAACTGTCACACATCAAGAATGGTGGGAAACAAAGACCCCGTCGCTTAATTGTCCCTACGATTAACCTCTACAAGTAGGGATATAAATGCAATAAATTTTATTACAGCAAAAGGGACACACACACAGAAGACTCAAATGCACAAAACTGCATTAGCAAATATACACACACACTTTATCAGGTCTAACCAGGAAGATTTGTTTTCACTTGCATGTGATGGACAGAGAGAAGATCGTGCACGCAGCTTCTCCATATCCAAATACCTTTCTGTTGACCCACCCAAACCTGGTGCTGCTGGTAGTTTTTGGAGCCTTGTTAGAAGGGTCTGCCAGTATACATAGGATGTGGCAGTAGATGTGAATTCTGCTAAAAATAAAAAAAATCCAAACTACCCACCAAAAAAAAAAAAATATATCCTTCTGAATAATTTGACAAAAGACCATTTCTTCTAAATACAGAGGGAACTCTCGGTACAAGAGGGGTCTAGGCAACTAAAGTAGTTGAGGTTTGGTAGGGTCTGGGAGAAGTCTAGAGAGATTTGGGAAAGCCAGCTCTCACCCGTGAAATACAACCTAATCTGAGTCATTCATATCGTAATCCGTCTCCTCGTCCTCACTCTGTACGAGCATGCAGCATGCAAGTGCAAGAAGAGAAATGAAGAGAAAAAAGGAGAAAAGAAAAAGGAGTGGAAAAGACTAGTTAAAAAAAGAGAAATGCATACCGAGAATGTAAGCAGTAACATTTACAACTGAGAAAGCAAGAAATATGGATTTGTACAAAGGAAACAAAGCACAAGTCAATCTTCTGTCTGAACACAAAGGCGTTCTTTAAGACGGCTGGCGTGAACCATCCATGGTCTGTTGGTTGTGAATGAACGATTGGAAAAGGCTAGTATTCAAAAGGCCAACCACGTGCCACACCATAAATGGCGTCAACATTTGTAGGATGTCACCTGTGAAAGTGGATGTTAAGAACATTAGTGGATCTTGTAAAGAGCCAAGGGATTTCATTGTAAGGGGATGATTCAAACAGTGGACCACCGTACAGGTAGTAAACTGCGGCTATTCTCCAGTGAATAGACTTTGGCCATTATATATATGTAAGGATCTTCATTTAACTCCAGTAGAAACCACACAAAATCCCAGTAAAAATAAACAGTTAACTTGGACTGAAATGTTGGAAGCTCCATCGAAATCTGCGCTAGACAACTTCAGCAGAAACTATATTGTAGTATCAGTGACTGGTTGTACCATTTAGGCAATTACCACCGTAAGTATCATAGTTAGCTTAAAGAATGGATTTAATTTGGCAATGTGTTCGTGAAAGACTCGCCACCAAGTGTTGATACCTCTAAAAGATGTTGGACACCAACCCATCATTCTTTCATCAAGACCAGTGGATTTTGTTTTGCAAACTATGGACAAGCTCCTAAAGTATCAACATTTGGTGGCAAGTCTTTCACGAACCCACCTTTCTTTCATCGGAAGAGCCATGGATTATGATTGGCGAACCATAGTGAAATTAGTACCGGCTGGGTGGAGTAGAGGTAACATCACTGCTCTGCATGGAGAGAGCCTGTGGAGACATGGGTTCGATCCCAGCAAGAGCACCTCTCCAGCAAGTGTCCTTGGGCAAGACACCTAACGGTACATACTCGTCACCCAGGACATACTTGAAAACGAGAGAAATCTCAATGTATCCTTCCTGGTAAAATGCCTTTTTGGGGGTATGTGTTACCTACTCCAGTCTGGATCTATTCTAACATGTCACACCTTCGTGAAACATTAAACCCATTCTAAAAGAAACCACATGCATTAGGTTAAAGTGGAAACTCCTTTTAATCCGAAGCCCCGGTCGTCACTGAGGCTGGACGTTTAAGCGTTCAACCTGCTTCTGTCAAAGAGTGTTCATCGAGAGGCCTTGGCTGTGTAGCAAAGCAGAGCTGAACATTGAGAGCCTTCAGGGCAGAGGAAACCCCTCAGGGACACCAAACCATCGTGGCTCGAGTTAAACCTGTCCACGTCAAGCTCTGACATAATTACTGGCCTCTGTGGAGTTGAGCTTGCATGCGCAGTTAATTGTCAGGAATTCATACATGCAAGAAAATTAATATACTGTGAAAAAAGGGGAGAAGAGATTACCTTTGCTTTTTCGCTGGGTTCACTAGTTGTGCCATACTGCGTGTTGTGTAGCTCTTTTGACACCACACACAAAAATTCTGCTTGATCTTCATTTCCGTAGTTGTAAGATGAACCAATACTGACCAGCTGGAAGAAAAAGGTGCAGAAAACGAGTTTAAAAAAATCTAACGATAACTGGAAGACAAATCATTCCCCCTCTATGGACAGACTTACTGCTGCGAAAGTACAGACTGAAATCACAGGAGACATACATTCTACAGCCGGAGGCAGCAACCTTGGCCCTCTAGTTTTGAAAGCCGTAACTCCCACAATGCTCAGCCACTCCTTAGGTTTCCCAAGCCTCACGGGAGACGCAGTTCTGAAACATCTGGAGGGCTGAGGTAGCTGACCCCTGGATTTAAATTCTTCTACAGCATTTGAAATAATCAAGTTTCAGGTGCAGCATCGCCACACAAGATTAACGGCATTAGAAGAATTAAAACGGTAACATTACGTCCGCAACAGAAAACACAACAACACAGTTCTAAACATACAGCTAGAGAAGAGGTGGACTGAAACATGTTACTCTTCGCAGGTTGAGACTTGTTCTCTCCCTATAGAGTTCAAACGCTACAGATGTAACAGCCGAGATCTAAATGGCAACAGTGCCGCATGCGGAAAAGGTTTGCGGCAGCTTGCACGAGAGCATCAATCTTGCGAAAGAGAAAAAAAAAAAAAAAGTACAGCCCTGTGGAGGAGGGGGGGGGCGCATGCATCTAGGAACACCATGTCTGCACATGTGCAATGAAACAGTATAGAGTTTCAGCTTTGAGATTATAGCACCAAAATTGGTGCCCTAAAACAGAAGATCCCCGGGAGACCGTCACCGCTACAAGGGTTCACTTTAGAGCCCATGCAGTGAATTATATCCCTTGTGTAGCAGCCGGGGAGGGAAGACACGAGATCGACACTGACAACACAGGCAGAAAAATACTCGATCAACAGTGAGCACAAACATTGCTCTTGGAAAGTTTAATGAAGGTTCAGAGCTAGGTTGAACAATGATCTGAACCCCAACGTTTGTGGCTTTTGACATGAGGATGCTCCATGCTGACCCCGGTGAACAACGAAATGAATGCAGCCATCGACTGGCAATCCCAGCGTTGCAACAAAAACCAAAACGAAGACCATACCACATGCCTTTCCAATAAAGTTACTCATTGTTCCCTGGATGTCCACTAGGTACAGCATGGCGATTGTCCCCGTTTTAAGTCCCATCTACTTTTTTGTATCCAGCAGGATAAAGTGTTCCAGGTTATGATTGTCCAGTGAAAAGCACCAAGTCCTCCATGGGGGGGGGGGGGGCACAAGAAATGCTTGCAGGGAATGGAAAGCCCAGGTAATATATAAAGAGAAGGGGGGAGGGGGTTTGTGCGGATCCTGAGGACGAGCAACACCACTAGTGGCCTGCTCTACGGTCGGGCCCGCTCAGGTCTTGTTTTAGCTTGTGCCATTACAGGGATGAATGCTCCATATGCAAATCAGTCTGCTCTCACCCAGAGTACTGCCTGCCAAGGGCGTCATCCCTGCACCAGAGGTGCAGCAACCCCTGACGATAGTGTCGGCCTTGTTAGGCCTCATCAGGAGGGTATAGCTGACACCCCTTTAGGCACATCAAGCAAGGGGTCCACGTCTGGATGACCCTGTATATTTTTAGTGAGGGGGGGGGGGTGTGAGGGTCCTGGGGACGTGCAACAGCACTAGTGGCCTGCTCTACGGTGGGTGCCCTTGTGAGACCTGAGCGGGCACCCACAGCAGAGCAGGCCACTAGTGCTGTTGCTAGTGCTCAGGATCCTCAAACCCTGACTTTCTTTCACCAAGTTTACAGGGTCAGACGTGGACCCCTTGCTTGACAGGCCTCGTCAGGAGGGTATAGCTGGCCCAAGAAGGCTGAAACGATCGTCGGGGGTTGCTGCACCTCTTGTGCAGGGATGACGTCCTTGGCATTTCAGTACTGGCCACCCTCATTGGGTGATTTGCATATGGAGCATTCATCCCTGTAATGGCACAAGCAAAATAAAACCTTGTGAGACCTGAGCGGGCCTGACTGTAGAGCAGGCCACTAGTGCTGTTGCTTGTTCAAGACCCCCCCTTTTAATTTATATATATTGACTCATGCAAACTCAACCAACATTTACTTTTCATACCACACACAAGCTTGAAAACCCATGACTTTCCCTACACTAGCAAGTAAAAAAAAAAACAAAAAAAACCAAACGCAAGGTGTTAAAGAAATTATACCTTTGCCCTTGGCAACGTATTGAGAGGTCCTACTGGTTGTAAGAAATCTGAGAGCCATGACTATTTCAGAGCCCATCCAGCTAGTCATCCCTCCCACTTCTCATTTAACAAGTTTACTAATTTATGAAGGATCTTTGGTGACGTCATGTGATAAACACTAGTAAGGCTAGTGTCAGATGAGCGTCTTTGGGGAGCAGAAGGAACGTCCGTGAGAGTGGATGTTCCTTCCACTCGACATCCATCTGGCCACATCGCTGAACGCACTCAGCGCTGCAAAGCACGATCCTCCTATGGAGAATCACGCGTCCTAGTGCTTTGATGGAGAAGCTGGATAATGGACGTTTGTTGCGCACGCACAAGCGTGTGACCGGCCCAAAATCATATTGCGATTTCTTGAATGAATATTGCGATTTAGACAATTGTTTTTGCTTTTTCAAACATGCTACATATTTTCTAAATGTATTCAGTGCCCCAGCTCATGGACATACTGCCCCAGCTCATGGACATACTGCCCCAGCTCATGGACATACTGCCCCAGCTCATGGACATACTGCCCCAGCTCATGGACATACTGCCCCAGCTCATGGACATACTGCCCCAGCAAAAAACAGGAGCCAGGCATCTGAGAGGCCTTTAACAAAGTCATCCAAAAAAAAAAAAGTCAAATGGTCTTTGGGCGCCTTGCAAACCAGAGCAACCGAAGATGCAATACACGCATCCTTCTTGTAGCTGGCAAGCTGCATGCATGTATTGCTGGTACCCAAGGTTATATACATCCCTGTGCCCACTATTTGGCCAAGCAACACTTGCACTGCCGAGTCTTTAAAGTGCACGGTCCCTATAATTTGTACACTAGGCTGTCCCAGTCTGTTCTATGATAGAACGTCCCTGCAAGAGAAAGAAAGCAGCAAGTAGCTGCAGGGAGTAGGTGGTGGTGAGCTGCTAGAGGATGGCAAGTGTGTGGAAGTGGGGAGTCTGTAGTCCTCTCCTAGTCATCCCTTTTCTGTTAGTTTCTCCCCATTTCTAGGTCAGTCTCCCCCTCTGCCCCAATCTTTTCCATAGGAAAAAGAAAATAACTAAAAAGAGATACCAGTGGTAATTAAATTAGACTTCTAAATAAAATCAGTTTGAAGGGAAATGAATGGGACTTTAGTTCAGGAGTGAGACATCTACGCACTTTATATAAAGTCACAGAAAATAAATAAATTCGGATATAAAGCCTGCAAATCAATCCAGAAGATTCTTAAACACGCTGCATTGGTTTCGAGAAAGTTGAAAGACCTTGTGTATATTTCCGTATTGCTAATCAAGCCATGAAAAGGAGTTCTTTTGGTTTTCAATGTCTGAATATTAAAACCTCTAGAAATGTGGGGCTCTGACAATTGCAACTCAGACTTTATAAACACTGTATAGAACGTGTTTACCAAAAGGGCTTCCCAAAAATATGACTACCTAAGGGTCTGGCAAATGCCAAAGCGTCCCTGAGCATGAGCGAGACTTGAGTGCAGCGATCAATACAGAAATAAGTGAAACGGCCATATTTCACCCCACATGCGAATGGAAGGTGACCCTCCGACTATCCAACTTTTTTTGTAAAAAATCTATGAAGCTCATAATTTTTTTTACAGTTCTACAGAGTTACAGTGTGTGGTTCTTGTACTGCCCCATTTTATCAGCATAGCCACAGGCAGGTTTGCCGTGTAGCCCAAGGATTCATTTGGATTATTTGATCCAACAGACAATGCACCTCCACAAAACAAAGTCGCATTCAGGTTTCAGCCATCACCGATTCATTCATGTGAACCAGCGATATTCAAGGTGCCAATGAATGGGCAGAGAAACGCTGAGGGATTTAATGTGTGATTAGCACAGGCCTTGTTCCCTGGGATTAGCTGCACAAAGTCTCATAATCTCTAGGATTGTAATCACACGCCAGAGAAGAGATTGGCCACTGTGCCAATGGCCCCATTTGACATTCAGGGTGGAACAGAAAAACGGAGACGCTCCAGCTTTGACAGGTCCAGTTACAGCTGCCTATGAAGAGATTTGAAGTGTGTCTGCACACACTGAATGTCATACAGCTTGGTCCACAGTATAAAATGTAGCAGGTTCTTTGACTCAAACCAGCTGTCTTGTTTAAGGATTAACCCTTTCACTGCTGGACGTGTGGGGAACGTCCTTATTGACTCCTAAGGAAAGATAGGGGTTCCTTTGAACCCCAATATCTCGACTATTGGCAGCTAACAGGGTCATGATTGGTATCATTAGAGAGGCCAGAGAATGGCCTTTCCAAATATACCAAACATAACAATGTTTAAAGTAAAGGAAATAAAAATAATAAAAAAAAAAACTTGTTTAAGATGTGAAATGGCTCAGCAGTGAAGGTTAAATGTCGATAAGGTAGTGTATCTAGATGGACTGGCAACATCCATTTAAAGAGCAAGGAACAAAAAAAGGATACTTCCAAGTTATTAAAAAAATACATAGGGCAGATCTCTTTTCCACCCACCCCTGTAAACCTTTATGGAAGGGAATTCCCAGGGAATGATTTATAGTAAAGACACGGAGGCGAATATTATACGATTCATCAGTCTTTTAGGATAATCAGCAACCTTGGCCCTAAGGTTTTAGAATTCAATCTCCCATCAGGCTTTAGACCAGGGTTGTCCAACCTCCTGCCCCCCCAGATGTCCATGAACTACAACTCCCATGCTTCATCTAATGCAGTCAGATTTCTGGGAGTTGTCGTTCAGGAACATCAGGAGGGCTGGCGTTTGTCTAAAGCAGGGATGTCCAATCTAACGAGTATCTGAGTCTGGGAAGATTTAATACCTAAACGTCTGGAGGGCCAATGTTGCTGACCCCAGCTTTAAAAAAAAAAAAAAAAAAAAAAAAAGCCTGGAACTGGTTACACGCTTTATATTGAAAGGTATCTGCACTTTTTTTAAAATCTAGAACCACACACGAAACAATACATCCTGCACCAAAACAGAACAAAAAAAAACACAGCACGTTTATACACAATATTGTGTATGCCTGAAAGGACTCCATAAAATAAACACCTCAAAGCAAGCCATTCAAAAAAATTTGAAGAAAAAGCAAAGGGAAAGGAGAGATGGTACATACAACCACATGCAGGTTCCTCCTATAAAGCACATGCCATTTATGATGTATTTAACCCCTGGATTAGCAGGGGGTGCATGCAGAGCATTGCTTATTCCCTCCAGCATTCACAAAATGAAGGTTTCCACAGCGTATGCCATAAAGGAATGAAGTCTTCATGGAACGGAACCAAATCTATTATGCATTTTCAGCTGGATGAAATGTGCTGTTTCTCTGCACATTTGGGCTAATTCTTACAAAAAGGAGCGGTCGTCAAGCCATGACACTTGAAGGCATGTGGACTGTGTGGGCACAGGGTACCAAGGTGAAGCGGACAACCCACCCCAACAGAATTTGGAGAAACGCATGGAAACCTTCACATGCAGATTTGTCCAATATTGTCCCCATCTGCCTTCATGAAAAGTCAGAAGAAAATTGGTGCCCTTTAACCATTTATTGGCCAGTGAGACAGACAGGAGCCCCCATTCTGATGAGACAGTGGAAAGGCGCGCCATGCAGTACAGAGGAAGGTATTAGACAGAAGGCTACATATAGTATGGGACACACCTCGCCGCTGCATTTCGGGAAGCTGGTCGCCTCCCCTTTCACTTCCCTGGACACAATGAGTAGAAATTCTGACTGGTGATGACGCCCGCTGCCGTAAAGGGAACCTATACTGACAAACTGCAACAACCAGAGTCAATGATGAGCAAACATGGAACAATGCATACCTAGTAGCAGCAAGATGCAGTAAAATGAACGCAGCCGGCCCCTAGACCCAACGATCAGGTGGGAGACATGCATAAGCTAGTCCACCCTGTTCAACTTGTTTAAATACAATGCCCCTTCCCACACCTGTCCAATCACAGGACTGCCTGAGATAGTGGTTACCCCACTTGCTGAAGTGCAGGCAATGAAGCTATCATGTGCTAGAAATAAAGATGGCGGAGATCATGAGGGCATGAAGAATGGAGCTGTGACTCCATGACAGGTACGTTTAGGATTACTGATATATTGGAACATTGCCACCTTGGAAGACAGATGCCCTGGTCCAACTCCTGTGGGCCATGTTACACCTTCCCATCCCGTGTTCTTTGTACTGTGCACTTTCTGGTTTGGCTTTCCTGATGGCCATCTGGTAGGCCACTTTGTGTATTACCATGCATCTTCATTGCTCATTAATGGAACACTCTAGCCACCATGACCACTGTCAAGCCAATTTCAGGAAGCCCATGGTGGCCGTGTAAAAAAAATAATTGTCCGAAGGCAAGGGAGTTTATTGGAAGCCAAAAGGAATTCACCCAGAACAAAAACGTGAAAAATTATGAGGGGGTGGGGCAGGGAGAAGAGACAGTCCAAATTCCCACCATTTCCTTGACAAATCCATTTGCCACCTTTCAGCATTTGACTTTTTATTTAAAGTTGGCATACCGATAAAGCTGACCTCTATTAGGAAGTATAGTGAGAGCAAAGCTAGGATCCGATCAAATGAATGTCAGAGCCACTGTGCCAAGGTTTGCGTAATAGAGAGAAAGGACCCTCCTACAGGAAGTCCAGCCTCCCCTCCTGGCCAAAGAGCAAGTGCCCTGCTTGAACACAGTTGCCCCCACAAGAACTGATGTAGATTATATACATATATTAAAAAAAGCATTCAACCTCATGCAGGAAGAGTGTGCGGGGGGGGGGGGGGGGTAAGGGTTCCAGAGGGCCGATTCAGTCCTGCAAGCAGGTGTTCCCTGCTGTTCTGGTTTCCTGAAAAAGGTTGGGACCAAATCACTTCATTCTCAGCTATAATGTCTCTCAATGAGAGAGTGGCCAGTCTCTCCCTCTCCTCCCCCCGGTCATTTGATACAGCGTAGCTTGTCAGCTTCTGCTCAGACCTGAGGAAGCCCAGCGTTGGATTCAGGAAGAATATCCTGCTTAAAGGATTGAGAACAGGAGGGGGTTAAATGCTCAACTCTAACCCTCCTTTTAACCCTATAGCATCCCTTTACATTTTCATGCATAAATCTCACTTCCAGATCTTATGTTGTAGCTGGAAGATATTGAAGAGTGAGGGGCTTCTGTTTAAAAAGAGTCAATAAAAAGGTTCGGCAGCAAACAAAAAAGGGTGCCAAGTTTCCATAAAATGCCTATAGAAGATAGATGTTGACGTGCCAGGTTTCCCAGGAAGACCCTTTCATACCATGTGTAAGGGACCCCAAAATAAACCCAGATCAATTCTTGTAAACCTGTAGCTTTAACGCCCGACTTTGTATCAAATGGATGAGGGGGTGAACTGTATGGAGGCATCAATCGATGAGATCAGGTCTTTTACCAGGCTGAACATTAGCATGTGGATGTGCCAGACAAAAAGCAGACATCCTGATGGCATTTAAAAAGAGGGACACTCTAGGTCATGGATCTCAATCCCTGTTGCTTCTGGACTACACCCCCCCCCCCAAATCACTCTGGCCATCTATTGCATTCAAAGATTCATAGGAACTGTAGGCAAAAGACATGGTGGTGAGATTCCTGAACCCCAGAGAAGCCTCTGGTCCTCAGGTCTCAAAACAGGCCAGATTTTAAGGATTACCTTGGGGAAATGTAGGTAGGAGACGAATGCAAAACCTGTGCAGCAAATCATAGGACCTGCGCGGGGCTTCAGATATCTGCAAACCTGGCCCACTAGTGGGGACCTCAGGACCAGGGTTGGCAAACACTGCTCTATGCAGTCATTGTAAATCGAATGTTCACAGTGCAGAGAGTTGGGGGGGGGGGTCACTCTGCAGGGGCTCTTTGTGGGACGGTTCAGCCCTCTAAGGGCAGGGGCTTAGCTCTGCACAGAAGCTAGATCCAACACAAGCTTCTGTGATTGAGACCAGGAAGCCGGATCCAGGTTGCTAAAAAAATAATAATTGCATTTCGAACCATTGGATTGGACTGGCCACTCACAGGAGCCTACAGCCCACCCTCCATCTTTAAAGGACAGGTTACTCTAACCGAGACAACATATGCTTTCACATACTGTGACAAAAAAAAAGGCAGATGGGAGGCTCTCGCAGTGATTGGCACAAGTGAGTTATTAATCCCTTTGCAGGGAAAAAGCACACCAAGTGGGCCATGGCACACACTTTCCCAGGCCATTAAAAAGGAACGCCTCGCTAAGCTTAAAAACAAACAAAAAAACAAGCAAATCATTCCAACCAGCAAAAACATCAACTGAAAGGGTTAACTATCACTAGTTTGCAACATCACAGGATCCAATTGTATTTATGTTACCTGCTCAAACTTCCAGCCATCAGACATGGTCGAGACCATCTGCGTGAGTTCCTCCTCCTGGCACTGCAGAACTCTGTACACGTGTTTAACCGGTACCTTGAGAAGACAGACAGAAAGACCTGCATTACCAACATGAACAAACTGTTTAAATATGAAGGGGCTGACAAGTTGGGCAAGGAGTTTATACCATTTGATATTAAAAAAATTTTTTTTTTTTTTTTTTAATGAATAAAACACACAACACATACATATACACACACGTTTGTGCTGAACCACATACACCCACCTTGGAGAGATTACTGAGGGCATTTTGTTAACGCCGTCCAGTATGCACGGCCTACGGGCTTCCTTTTATGGAATATTTAGAGCATTTTCTCACTGTGTTTACAGAAGTGCCAGCAGGCCTAGAACAAACTGTTGATGCTAGACGTCAAAGCAGAGCAAGGCCCCTCGTTTGGATTTACGTGACGCGGGGTGAACGGCGAGAGGAGACAGTGCGAGGACATACCAAGTGTTTTATGCAGAGTGTTATCAGGAGAGGATGGAGGGCTAGGGGAAAAAAAGCTAAGCTCTAAAGATTGGACCCGAAGCACATGCAATAACAGGGAAGGCGTTAGTATAAAATATGAACATTAGAACTTCATCTAAACAAAGGTTTGGGTTTTTTTTTTTAGTCAATAATACTCTATTTTTTCCAGACACACAGCCTGATGTAAACGTAACTAGAACCATTAAACCTATAAGGACCAATGACTTAACTGTTCCATAATAAAAGCCTCGACTCTAAAGACCCTTGGTCCTTAAAGGGTTAAAGTTTATGGAGTTAACAGCTCTGGTTGCTTTTACAATCAGGCTTTGAATAAAGTCATCAGGTCTTCCATAAAGGCAAGGGTTTTAATTAACTGTAAAAAGGCACGCCGGACAATGTGAATAGAAAAAAAAATATAAAAAAAAAATAATCAAAAGCTGCCGTTTCTATCTGTAAAGACCATGAGTGAGTGCATGGGTCAGAAATTACATTTCAGTTATATTCTGGGATTTAAAATTTTCTGGACCATATTTTTATATTTTAAGCAAAAAGTATTTAATTCAGACATAAAAGCTTGTAAAGAAACCCAAGGACACAGACCTAGATTACATGCAAATATTTGAGAGCCAGTGGCAAAATATTAGGTGCCGGCCAACACATAATTCAGCGATTTGACATAAGCGCGTATGACGAGAGACAGGAGCAGTGCAGGGTTAGTGGAAGGAGCGGGTGAATTGCCTGCCTGGCTCCAGTCCATGAGTTACCCCACATATTAGGTATTCGAATGCAGTTTTGGAGGAGGCAGACAGGCTTTGAGTTGTTGGGCTTTTTATGATCCAGGTCGTCGTGAGGGAGGCAGATAAAGCTGCTCGTGAGCCGAAGCATGTTCAGAATTCACATCGGAGCATAAACCAGCTTTGAGCTGTAGAGTGGCATCAGGAGGAGATGGGACCCGTATCCCAAACTGACCTCACACTTTAAAAGGGGAGATTCACATGGCTCCAAAAATAGACCAAAATTGTTTTCAGCTGCGGATCCTAAAAACCAGGAAAACAATTAGTGAAGGGTAAACGGATCTGAGCGAGTGTCTGTTCCAACACTGCAGCGATCCTCTTAAGTTGCCTGATTTGGGAGGGAGGAGTTCGTGTTAAGAGGAAACATCCGATTTCTTGCAGGTCAGAAATATGGCAAAAACTGAAGACCTCAGCTCCCATTTTAGTGTAGCCCTGCCAAATTCACCTGAATGCACCTCTATGCTAACTGCAGCAGTGGTGCCACCAAGATGGCAGCACCCTGTAGGCAAGTATGACAGGTGCACCATAGCAGGTTTGCCAAAGATGTCAAGCAAGATCTTGAACCACAGATCAGCTCGTAGTGAGCGTTTTGATAAAAAAATAAAGAGGCATCCGAATCCCTTGCCTACAGAAAAAAAAAAAAAAAAAAAAAAAAACACCCCGCTCAAATGACCAACCATCACTAACGGGTCTGAGGGTGGACTTTCCTACGTGATCGGCTTCTACAGTTTAGATTCCCTACCTGGGACGTTTTGCTGTCTCGTTCTCTTATTCGGTCCTTTACAAGTTTGATTAAAGAGGTTATGTTGTAGAACTCCGCTTCTTCCAGAACACCTTATGGAGAGAGAAAAATGAAAAAAAAAAAGTCAGAATACAATGCATCACATTGCCAAATGTCAAGAAAGTTTTGACATTTGGGTCAAATCTTACTGCATCCTGCCCCCCTTCTCACGAGGCTCTGCCAACCTAACTGGCAGCTGGGCATTATAGGAGAACATGCGTGATTTAAAGGCTTTCAAGTCATACGGTCCGACCAGTTTATTTTGCTGCGAGTGAAATCACCTGGAAGGCAAACAGAAGGTGGGCGGCACATGACTAGCAGGAAGTTTTCTACATTCAAAGCAAACCCGACATACTGCCGGATCCTACAAATTAAAATCAAGCTCCAGGGTGGAGGAAGAAAGCCGAGTATTAGAGTGGCATTTACCTGTAGCTGATGCAAGCTTTGCATCACATTTACGTGACATTAGGACACACACGATCAAGATAGTCAGGTCCAGAAATATTGGGACAGCGACACAATTCTAACATCTTTGGCTCTATACACCACCGCAATGGAGTTGGAATGAAACAATGTGCTTTAACTGCAGACTGTCAGCTTTAATTTGAGGGTATATACATCCAACTCAGGTGAACGGTGTAGGACTTAACAAGTGGGAGGCACATCTGCAAACTGCTGTGCCTCCCACTTGTTAAGTGACCAAAAGTAATGGGACAGAATAATAATCAAATCAAACCTTCCCTTCTTAATACTTGGTTGCAAATCCTTTTCAGTCAATCACAGCCTGAAGTCTGGAACGCATAGACATCACCAGACGCTGGGTTTCATCCCTGGTGATGCTCTGCCAGGCCTCTACTGCAACTGTCTTCAGTTCCTGCTTGTTCTTAGGGCATTTTCCCTTCAGTTTTGTCTTCAGCAAGTGAAATGCATGCTCAATGGGATTCAGGTCAGGTGATTGACTTGGCCATTGCATAACCTTCCACTTCTGTCCCTTCAAAAACTTTGGTTGCTTTTGCAGTATGCTTTGGGTCATTGTCCATCTGCACTGTGAAGCGCCGTCCAATGAGTTCTGCAGCATTTGGCTGAATGTGAGCAGATAATATTGCACGAAACACTTCAGAATTCATCCTGCTGCTTTTGTCAGCAGTCACATCATCAATAAATACAAGAGAACCAGTTCCATTGGCAGCCATACATGCCCACGCCATGACACTACCACCACCATGCTTCACTGATGAGGTGGTATGCTTAGGATCATGAGCAGTTCCTTTCCTTCTCCATACTCTTCCCATCACTCTGGTACAAGTTGATCTTGGTCTCATCTGTCCATAGGATCTTGTTCCAGAACTGTGAAGGCTTTGTTAGGTGTTTGGCAAACTCTAATCTGGCCTTCCTGTTTGAGGCTCACCAATGGTTTACATCTTGTGGTGAACCCTCTCTTGATCTTTGACACACACACCCGGAGAGTGTTCTTGATCTGGCCAACTGTTGTGAAGGGTGTTTTCTTCACCAGGGAAAGAATTCTTTGGTCATCCACCACAGTTGTTTTCCGTGGTCTCCCGGGTCTTTTGGTGTTGCTGAGCTCACCGGTGCGTTCCTTCTTTGAGACTGTTCCAAACTGTTTTGGCCACGCCTAATGTTCTTGCTATCTCTCTGATGGGTTTGTTTTGTTTCTTCAGCCTAATGATGGCTTGCTTCACTGATAGTGACAGCTCTTTGCATTTGGAATCTGTTGCTGTAAACTCTCAAGATGAGATCCAAATAGCACACTTGAAATGAACTCTGGGCCTTTTATCTGCACATTGTAATTGGGGTAATGAGGGAATATCACACACCTGGCCATAGAACAGCTGAGAAGCCAATTGTCCCATTACCTTTGATCCCTTAACAAGTGAGAGGCACATCTGCAAACTGCTGTAAGTCCTACACCGTTCACCTGAGTTGGTTGTACATACCCTCAAATTAAAGCCAACAGTCTGCAGTTAAAGCACATTGGGTTTCATTCCAACTCCATTGTGGTGGTGTATAAAGCCAAAGAGGTCTCAATATTTCTGGACCTGAAAAAGGAATAGATCTCTACAGTCATCTGACAAATGTATAGGCGCTACAGAACTTGTTAGCACTTTATAAAACACCCGTTACTCATTGAAAGACTTTGCCTTCCGAACCAAAATTAATAATTACGCCAGTCCCTGCTTGAGAGCATTAGATCCACAGTATCAAACTGACAGTCTGTTTGCTCCTTGTAACCAACACCTGGTTACACACCCTTGTGGAAAGTATTGCGCTGCATGAAACCTCACATGTAAACTGGAAATCCAACTCCGTACATTTAAAAAGGTCTTTGGTTTCCCTGCTGCAGAGACAGCTTTACAAGCCAGCCCGTCCGGCTCCACGAGTCGGTGCTTTCAGTTATGCACAGTGCAAGAAGTGGATGATCGATTTGTAAGGTGGATCAAGACAAGTTGTTCACACTTTAACGCACGCCACCTGTCATGCACGCCCCAGTCTGATGGGCAGACTCTGATCTCACCTGACAGGTAAAGATTGTGCCAGTGCTGTCACCCAGACGGCAGCACACCGTAGGCAAGTATCACTAGAGGTTTAGGCTGGGTTCACACCTAAGTGTTTTTAATACGTGCGTTTTTTCACCGGCGTTTTCCTTGCGTTTCACGAGCGTGTTGCAAAAATGAAACGTGCGTTGTATGCGCGTTTTGTGATTGACTACGGAGGTGTCCAATAGGAAATTACTGTCTTAATTACGGAGGTGACCAATGAAAAAGACCTCCCTGTGCACGAACCAAAGAACGCACGCAGTATGCGAAAATGCACGTTTTTGAATTGGGAAACGCGCGTTCACGTCAATCTCTATGGCCGCGAACGCGCGTATATCTGCACCAAAGAAGCTCCCGAACTTCTTTGTGCATCGTCCGTTTATCAGCGCGTTCATGCGCGCTGAGAAACGGGCAGGTGTGATATGCCCACATAGGGAATAATGGTATTTCACTGTTTGAGCGTTTTACAGCGCGTAGGAACGCGCTGTAAAACGCTTAGGTGTGAACCCAGCCTTAAGCAAGTGTTTTCAACCCTGGTCCTCGTCCCTCTAACAGGCCAGATTTTAAAAGGATTACCAGATTGAATCCTGCAATCACTGAGCAGCAAATCATAGCCCCTATGCTTCACATATCTGGAAAACCTGGCCTGTTGGGAGCACTTAAGCCACACCTGCAACCAGGGCTTGCATTTCCTTTACCAAAAAATAAATAAATTAGAATTAAGCACCACGAGACAAAAGCAACTCACCTTCTTCTGCTAGATCTCTGTTAATCACCAGTTTCCCGTGTCTCAAGTAATTCAATACTGGACCAAAGTATGTAGGATCTCTGTCTATTAGATAGGCACCGGTTTCATCCTAAGCAGGAGAAGGAGAAAGATGAAGCAGATTAAAATAAAAAAAGGAGCAGACGAGAAAATCAGTTTTTATATAAAATGTGCTGAAAACCTGCATAGAGGTCATATTGTCAGGTTAAATGGCACGCGGGGGGGGGGGCAAGTCCATCTGATCGCATCAAATCAGACCCAAGGATATAAAAAAAAAAAAAATGACCACCTTTAGATAACGTTAGAAAGTGACTGAAGATGGAAACCAGGAGATATGATTACATTAACCCCCCCCACCCCTTGCTGGCAGTCTTTTTTTCTAGTTTGACAAATGGGGAATATTAACAATTTTTGTTTAAAACTGAAATCCTGTCAACTACTTAATCATTCATAAAGTGTCAATTTTTTTTTTTACTATTTTTTTCTTAAACTCTAGCATGTTCCAATAGGAATCCATGGGGAGGAGGAGAGACTATACATTCATACCCACCACCTTAAGAAGTCTTCGATCAGGTCAAGGGGCACAGATACCAGCTCCTGGAGGTTTCCCACCTGGCCCATATTGGTGAATCTGTCTCCGGCTCCTAAAGACACGGAGCTGGCTCACAAGATTTGTGTAAAGCAGAGGGTCGACAGCCTTAGCCCTCCAGATGTTTTGGAACTGCATTTCCCCATGAGGCTTGGCCTACCCAATGAGTGAGCACCATGGGAGATGTAGTTCCAAAACATCTGGAAGACCAAAAGGGTGGCTGACCTGATGTCAAGTCCTGGATTACATCCCATTTACAGAACAGCAGAAGAACATAAAAAAGAGAGACACTGATCTGCAAAATGTATCAACATTTTATCAGGTGTTAAAAAATAAATTCTATATACATTCGATTTTCATGGTAATATTCCACGCCAGAGGATAATGGGTAAACTGGAAGCTCGGATGACGTGCCAGTCAGACGAGGCAAAGTTGATTTGCCTTTATACAAAGCAGAATGCTATAAACGTGCTGCTTTGATTGAAGGGCGCATTCCAAATAAAAAAAGGTGCAGGAGAAGGAAATGCAAAACCAGGGCTCAAATTTCCATATCTAAAAGCAGACGTGTTTTCACTGGATTTCATAAATATTTGTCTTCGTGAAAAAGCCAGGATGTTCCAACACATCGAGGTGTGAGGTTGTGCGCAGAGCAAGGCAGCCGCCATTAGGATTTTATTCCAAAAACCGTACAGGACTGTCCTACGTACATACAAGGACAAAAAAAAAAAAAAAATTACTTTATAAACAAAATAAAAATCGAAGACGTGTCCAGGGTCTTCGGCAAACCTATAACTTCAATAGCTAAAGGGCTGTCTTTGATGGGGGAGGGAGGGGTGCAGCCAGTGAAAGACATTGAAAATGCACCCTGTACCCGCAGGTTTACTGGTGACATCCCAGCAAGCAATAGGATTTCTCATCCCTTTCCACACAGGCTGTACTTTACTGGTACAGGCACTGGGTGCTGCCCAGTGGGCAGAGCTTAGCACACTTCATTGCTGGTGTGCCAGCCAGGAATCTGGCGAGCAGAAGAGCTGCCCCAACGCTCTTCTCACAGCGGTAACACACCCACCAGCAGAATGCCAACACAAGCGAGTTAAAGGACATTTTGGGCAATTCCTTAAAAAGGGTTTTATTTTACACAAAATCAAGCCCCCCCCCCCCTCGCAGCAGGATTTGGTTAAGCCGTCCATCTAGAAAACTGGAATGTCTAGATGTGGGTTTCTCCTCACCTTCACGCAATGTACATCCCATGGATGTTATGGTTTCAGCCAGATCACATATGTGCGGGTCTCCTTGGTGTTGGGAAAACAATACAAATCACTTCTGTGACACCTTAATCTGAATGGTTAGTGTAGACATGTTCATGTTGTGTCGTGACTGGCTGGTACCCCATTGGTTGCCATGGAGACTTTGGATGTTATTGCAGATGCAGCAACAATTTGCTGCTTGTGAACTTCTACTTTAGTCAGGAACGCTCTCCACGTTATGGTTTAAAAAAAATGGTCTGGATATGAGGAGTGGTCCCCTTCTCCCCATTTCTAGTAACAAGCCGGGTGAAGTGCAGGAGTTTCCTCCACCCCATCCAGCGTCAACAGCATCCGGGGAATTTGGATTTCCCTGCTGATGGTTACTAGCAATGCTGGCACCAAATTGTGTGAGCGATCAGACTCCGAGGCCATGAAGGGTCAGCTGTGCATGCAGGCGGCTCCGGTCCATCAGTCTGCACAGGCGCCTTGGAACTAGATCTATGCTTCAAAGTATCACAGGGAGCAAAAATCACGCAAAAAAAACTCAGGGACCCCTGGGTTCAGGAGTCCGAGCTTTAGAAAAAGGAGAGTAAGATAAATGGGGGGGGGGGATATGGGTAGAGGCAGTAGCCGCTTGCCAATTATTGAAAGGCAAAAAGGACACTTTTGGTAGAGTGTTTACTTCAAGGACTGGATTTGACGCCAAAGCAGAATTCGATGAGGTCCCTTGGCCAATCCCTGGTGGATTAACTGGCCGGTGCCCTTGAATTACAAGATGTCACCATGACAGGCCTAAGGCTAGGGTCAAATGAACGCATTTTTTTGCATTGACAGTCAAGAAGTGCATCCTAACGAGTTGACGTATTTTTTGTACAGTGGACGTGAAAGCAGTCCAACGATGCGCATTTTTGTGCGTGTTTTTTTCATGGATCGTCAAACACTTTCTGCGTCTGGACATTAGCATCGTCTGACGTCTCCTAATCACGTACACACGCCGCTATGCTGACGCAGCGCACCCTGTACATCAGTACTAGCGGTTCTGCATGCTCAAAATAAAAAAATGCATTTGTTTGCCGCTTGTGTTGCGCGGCCGAACTTTCGTGCGGCCGTCATTTACTGCTACTACGGCCGTGACTAAGTGCGCCTAAACGCACGTTAAAAATGCGTTAGTCTGACCCCAGCTTAAACAGCTTTCTGCGTCCATTCAGAGCCTGCTTTTTGTGCCCCATCCTTGGTCCTCATTTGACTGAATGGATTTGATTTGCACACAATACAGAAGTAGTCCCAGGCTGCGCAGCACTTCAAGGGACATGCGCTGTACAGAGGTAGCAGGTCTCACACTGGATCAAGGATCCCGAATCTGTCATGCAGTTCTCCTGAGTCTCTGCGACCTTCATACGTTTACCCTGCAGTTCCTGCCAGTTGGGAAGTCGAGTAGGAAAATAAAATTAAATTTATTCCGAAAAATTTGGGTTTAAAATGTTAAGATGTTCACTTCTACAGCAGATCTGAGGGCCAGGTAACTTCTGGCTCCTAAACGTCTGATATACAGGAGGCGCTGGCCTTTGCACGCATGTAGGTGGCTCCTAGGTTTGGTATAAATGTGTGCCAAGCCCTGATGTAGCGTCCCATTTGTACAGTGCTTGACAAACAAGCTGTGGGTCCATAGCTGTTTACCTGGGCCTCCTGAATGTTTGGATCAAATTACATAAACGAAGCTCAGTCGGCTCCAAACGACGTGCCAGATCTTCAGGTTTGACAGAAATGCATTGAGCATTAGGGTAAGCTTTTCTTGGTGTCCACACAACGCGTGAGCATTTTATTTTTCCTCATCCACTCCAGGAGGCGACTTGTGGTTCTTGGGGGATTTCTGGCCTACCATGCGATGGTTGGGACCCCAGCTGCGAGCGCATAGATGACATCACTTCTGTTTATCGGGCTACGCGTTGAACAACAGACTCATTATTCTCAGTCACAAGTGTCAAACTTATAAAAAAGGAGGAAAACAAAGCGCACGGCTTGGGAATTCCTGATTTGTTTAGATGGCCCTTTAGCAAGACAAGCAAATTAAAATAATTACGGTGAAGCATCTGTTCTTGGAACGCGCATGTTGCCGTCTTGGCATCGCCGCTTGTTTAAAAATCAGTGTGGCGCAAATTGATTTAGACAGGTAAGTATGAATAACCCACTTTCCAAAACATAAACCTTGTGAAACACATGGGTGTTTGACTTTTAAATTGGGTCAGTGTGGAAGAGGGGGGGGGGCCCAAGGAAGAGTCGAATTTCAACATGGGAGTCATCCCCCCCATTTTTTTCCTACAGTCCCAGACTCCCCCTGCAAGAATGTAATTCTCCAATAAATCCCCTCTTTGAAGAGGTTTATTTTTGCAAGTGTAATTATACTGAAGTTTTGCCCTTTACAAAACATCCAACAAAAATTAAGGAATGTGGGCGTACAAATGTTACTTGCGTCCTTGTTTGTTTTTCGTCATAGAAAGGGAAACTCCAGGCACCTGGAAAGCGGAGCTTTCGTGTCAAGACAATTATGTTACGGTGTGCTTCAATAGACAAAGGAAATATACACATACACACACACCAACACCAACACACCTCAAATCCTTTCCATGGCGTTGCTACAAGTAATTGTATTCACTGGAAACACAAAAAGGCACAATAGGGGAACAGGAGGGATGCAGTATGTACCCACCCATGAGGTATAGCCTTGGATATATGTGAATCTGGGGATCAGAGATGCTTGAGGCCTTATTGTTGAAAAAAAGGAGGTAGGGTTATTCGACCCCCCAAACTTTGTTTTTGGAGAGTCCTGGAGCAAGAATGATGCCTTGCCACCTAGTGGACGCAGCTGCAAATGACACCAAGCTTATAGTTACATAGTTACATAGTTACATAGTTATATAGGCTGAAAAAAGACATGCGTCCATCGGGTTCAGCCTCTCCCACATAACCTACTGCTGTTGATCCAAAAGAAGGCAAAAAACCCAGTCTGAATGCTTGCCAATATGCAACATACTGGGAAAAAATTCCTTCTTGACCCCAGAATGGCAGTCAGATTTCTCCTTGGATCAAGAAGCTTTTACCCACATATTAAATATTATAACCCTTAATATTCTGTGTCTGCAGGAAGTCATCCAGTCGTTTTTTAAAAGTCTGTACAGACTCTGACCCAACCACCTCAACAGGCAGAGAATTCCACAGCTTGGGATTGAAAATGTTCATGTTAAGACACTAGAGCATGCATGGCTCAAAATTTCCACTTGCATTTGGCGAGTGCGCACATACAGGCAGCGCGATAAATTATTTTGTGCTGCCCGCTCTTCGTATTCCAGCGGTGGCCATGGTGTTTTTTTGGCCTGGCCGCCAGTGAATCCAAAATGGCAGTCATCTGGCCCCCTCTGATTTCAAGGCACGACAGACATCTGCCACACTGCCTGCCCAGTCCCCTGTCAGTAAAAGATGCGCTGGGTCAGGGAAGGCAGCTGATCCACCACAGTGCATTCTGGGGGAGCCAACTCATTACAAGAGCGGTTCGAAGGCTCCGTCTCTGCTCCTCTCCACCCCCTGCCAATGAGATGCAGGGAGCACCTCTCTTCCTTGACCCAGTGTGTGTCACTGGTGGTGGTGGGGTGGAGAGGATCTTCCCTGCCTCCTCGCTCTGCTCACACTGGGGTCTGATGACTGGGTATTAAAGGATATTAAAGTGTCATTTCAGAAGATCATTTAGGAGAGTGTTTAGGGGCAGAGTAGGGTTTAGGTGAGGCAACTGGCAGCAAGTAACTCTAGGCCTGGCTAGTAGGTTGGGACTTGAAATTTTAAGCCCTGCTATAGCAGGTTATTCATAGAGCACCGAATTGGTCAAAATTGCACCAAACAATGAATTTCCCGGCCATTCAAAATGCTGGCGACTGGCCAAATAGCCAGCGAAATATGCTTGCCTTCAGCAGCAGTGAAATGCCCCATAGAGAAGCAATGGGATCTATTCAGAGACCCCAAACCGCATCGAAATGTCCTGATTTTACAATGGTTTCATTTGGCAGGTTTAAGAAGTCAGGCAAATCCCAAAAGGTTTCTTTTACATGTTTTTTCTTAAAAATTCCTTTCATTTGCCTCGAGGAGAAAAAAAGTTCCCCTTATTCTCTCTTCCCCCCCCCCCCCATAACAGACTTGTTATTCATAAGAAAAAATGTCTGGAACCATTAGGTCCCAAGTTTATTTTTTTTCTTTAAATAACCTTTAAATCCCCCCACGACTGATGATTTGCCACACTTCAGGGACCCTGCAGTGAATGGGAGCACCAAAATGTCAGTGCTCTCTGGAGACACCGACACACACCGTTTCAGTTTTAGGTGTCAGTTTCTGCTCCAAATTTTAGGAGAGCGTAGCAAAATATTTTGCAAATATAGATCATACAAGAATAAAATTTGCACGGTTGCAACTTAATTTGCTCTTTGGCACGCAGCAAAACATACAAGCAAAGCAGGCAGAGTTCTGATGTGTTGTTTGCATCCACAAGATGTAGTTGTCGTAATGGTAAACAAGCCACTTCAAAAAGGGTTTCACTATACAACAAACCTCTTAAAATAATTTACAAAGAACCATGATACAGCGTGCTAGCAACTGAAATATATTTAAAGTGAACCCTTTAGGACCATCCCTAAGCAGGTTAATGCCATTGCTGGGAATGCCATGGGACAGGTCACTGTGGCACTTGTGTATCACTTTAAGGCCAATGTATGGACGCTGGGTGTGTTTGCTTCCAAACCATCCTGCCTCTCCCCATCCTTAATGTATGTTGTTACATTATTCATGTTGTGTGCGAGTGGTATCCTGTTGTGCGGCTTTATAGCACATTAAAGGAAGCTGATCGTGCCATTATATCCTCTGTGCACGGGGGAATGGTGATGGGAGCTGTATAAAGCACCTTCTTGCTCGGCCGAGAGACCATTTCATACAGTAAAACCAGGACGTCCATTGCCAGAAAGACCGCAGAAATCAGTTTTAAGTATTTAAATGCTGAAACGCTTCAGTAGGCTTTAGTTAAAATAACTTGCGATGTGATGCTGCTGAATGAAAGCCACAACCAGTCAGCCTGCAGCGCCATTTCTAGCCAGAAGACTGGCTGAGGATAATGGGTGCAGCCCACATACAATACTAATGCGATAGGAAGATCCAATGCAGAACATTGCGTTCTATTTCAGTGCTTTGCATTTCATTAAATTCAGGGAACTTACCATTTATCAAACAGTGACTATTTTTCTGAAATTGGAGCCGCAGAAGCATTTAAATCGGACAGTGCAGAATTGAAAATAAAAAAAAAAAGTCTCCAATTCTCAATAGGGGCTAAAGAAAACAAAAATTTAGTAACAAGGTGTCAAAAAAATAAACAATTCAGGTCATTTTGCTGGAATTTGGCATTCTGAATAGCCGGAGCAATAGTTTCCAATGGGACTGAACTGTATTTCGCTGTCAATGCACCTGTATTTGGCGAGTTAACTGCTGAGTGTGCACTTACGATGACATTCACCGTTCGCTGCAACGCGAGACAATTTTGGATGTAAATTATAATTTATACTTGAAAATGAAAGCAATCTCAATGTATCCTTCCTGGTAAAACAAACACTTTATAAATTTATAAAGTATTTTAGCAGGGAGGATACAATGAGATTTCTCTCGTTCAAGAATATTGTATTTCTGTAACAAGTCAAAGTACTAGGGATGCACCGACACCACTTTAAAAAAGTATCAGTACTCGGTCTTAAAGTACTCACTTGTACCGATACTTTTTTTATGTCATGTGACACTTTCCAATAAGAACTGACCTCATGGATACTGCCTCCCCAGCTCACCTGGCACTCTCCGCGATCATACTTGCATTGCCAGGAAAGTCTTCGCATGCGCTCGTTGAAGGCCCCCAGCCGTGATCACGTGGTCCCACGTGATCGCGGCTGGGGGCCTTCCAACGAGCGCATGTGCGAAGACTTTCCCTGGCGTCGCTCGGGAAGGCAAGTATGAAAGAATGTGGAGAGCAGCTGCAGGGCCTGTCCCAATGCCGATAGAGCATTCGGACAACCACCCCAGCCCCTTGGATGCTGGCTTCTGAGAAAATATCAGGGGTACTGCAGGAGTACCAAGTACTCCTGCAGTACCCGGTATCGGCACCGATACTAGTATCGGCATTGGTGCAACCCTACAAAAGTACTGTAGATACTTGAGTATACCACTAGATTTGTGACAAATTTACCTTAAAATTGAAGGGGTCCGTGTTCTATGTGAGACATCTGCATCACGTGTAGAAAGACCAAAAAAAAAAAAAAAAAAAAGCACACACACTACTTGCCTTGCTCCGGATCAAGTCTCCCAGAAGTTCCAGTAGTCTCGCTGAAGTGAATACGGGCTCCCTGATGCTTGCAAACACTTCAAGAACTCCCAGATTCAGGAGGTGGGATTCATCACGGCCAGAGGGCACGCTTGGTTTAAGCCAATCTTTCACCTCACTCGCCTCCGCCGGCCATCTAAAAATCGCTAGTAAAGACGGGTGGCCAGCGGCTTCATACTTGCAGTAACAACTGCAATCATTCTAGAGCAGAGCACCCTGACTGTTATGAGAACCTGGAAGGATCTGCATTGTTTACCGGTACAGTAAAATTTTGTTCCTTGCATTATACTCGAGTCTTGAGTATTCGCTCATTTCAATAAATCTATCCATCGCGTTATATTTGGGTCGCGCTGTACTCGAGTATCTATGGTAATAAATGTAAGATATGAAAAAATATTTTAAAAAAATACACAACTGTGCCTTTAGCATTAGATAGAATGTTCATGTATTTTAAGGGATGCACAGATAACGACATTTGCTCGAGTACTTAGTACTCATGCAGATGCCTCTGATACCGGAAGCCAGGACTGCACTTGGACAGGCTTGCAACAAAAATCCTAAAAATTATTTATAGGTAAGTGTTCACATGACATTAAATAAAAGTATCGGTACTATGTATGGTGGTGGTGGGGGAGTTCATCCCTATTGAACATGTGTCAAACTGTCTTGATGACCAACAAATCAGGAAGACGACGACATGTGAAGACAGCCATGTCTTGATCCTTCCTCGGTAGTGGCTACGCCCTGACAGCTTACATGGATTTTTGTGAACAGCAAGTCTAACAGGGTTATTCAAAGAGATTCGAAAAGTCACCGCACGTTCGGTGACTTTGTTCAATTCGGTGCAAATCGGCTTTCCCATTTCAGCCACCCTGCGATGTAATCAGCAAGCACCATAGGGCTGTCAAAGTGCAGGGAAAAGCTGCCGAAAACCCGGCGAAACATCTGGAATAACCCAAAGACTCCGGAAAAACCGAGCAGGAGCTGATCACAAGAGTGAAGCCTCTGGAAAAAAGCTGACACCGCAGAAGGCAGTGAATAAATTAGGAAAACAGTTTGCATGAAGGATTGAAACGTGAAACGCTGTTTGCAAAGAAACTGAGCAAAAATGTCTGAAATTTACATATGAGGTCCAAGGAATGATAATAAAGAGGGCTGTTACAGAAAAAAAGGTTAAAATCTATAAATAAAAAGACTCTTTACTGCAGAATTTTATAATGAACGATTAGATATTGAATTAAAACAGGAATATTTTTTAACATTGAAGCCTATGGGATTCTCCTGAATAAATTTGCCAAATTAAACCACCGAATGGCAGGGCATTAGGGGAACCTTTCACTGCTGGTTTGTGTTCTCTGAATAGCCGAAGCAGTGCTTTTTCATGGGGATTTCACTGCCCTCGAACAGGCACCAAATGTGCAGGCAATTCGCCAAATCCTGGCGAATTGCCTGCTCTCTGGATAGCCGAATGGCCAAGAAAGGTAACCAAACGCTGATTTTCAGCGTTCGGTTACCTTTCTCCAGCCATTCGGATCTCTTTGAATAACCCTGTAAGAGTGCACGAAAATATCATGTACACCAACTAAAAACACATTGATGCTACATACAGAAAAATAATTATTTTTTTTTATATAAAAAAAAAATAAGTATGGCGCGCCATACTCAGAGCGGCTGCAACAACCAGTAACAACTACTCAGTTAAGTGTATAGAATATACCAATAAAAATAAAATATTTTAAAAAAAAGTCACCCGTGCCCTGGAAGTGTATAGAAAAGCGCGCAGGCGACAGCTTTTTTTCTTGCTACATTGATGATACAGTTAAGAGTTTGTGTGTTACAGATGTAGCTGCGTCACATTGTAAGGTGTAACTGGAAATAATGGGTCACAGTCTAAGGCTAGCGTCAGACGAACACAGTCATCACGTCTGTGTCGCCACACAGTTTAATGTCCATCGTAGCATTGGATTTGTGATCAATAGAGGCCAAACACACGAAGTGTGCGCACGCACCACGTAGGTGGCAACAGACGCCATTTAGATTGACGTAAAAGCACAATGTTGGATGCCCAGAATGCGCCGTGTCCGCGTGAGGACGCAACGTCAGATGCAGTGCATTTGTGACGTCCATCACGTTGACGCTCAGAGGTCTTTATGGTCTTGCTGACTGTACCGTCTTAATTTTAAATTATTTTTTCTACACTGTAAAAAATAAACGTGCGGTGTACCGTCTACAGTATCTTCAATCAGTACATCGGTTATGCATGCAAGCACGCAGAGTGCGTTCGTCTGACATTAGCCTAAAAGTGCAGGGATTTCTCCCATCCAGAACCTGAGTGTAAAGCTCTGGCTCTCCGTGTGCTACAGAATTGAGAGCCATTAGACCAGGGATCCGCAAACCCAGGCCCCCCCCCCCGATGTTAACCTCCCTGGCGGTCTAATTTTTGCAAAATTTTGTGTCTAAAAGCGTTTCAATTTTTTTGGAAAGGAAATGTGTTTTATATAGTAAGCCTGTCTTCTGTAGGAATAACTCCCTGAAATCTGTGCAAGCAAGAGTCTAGTAAACACACGGAGTCAGAAGATTTGAAACAAAATACATTTTCCCAAAAATAATTATCCAAAATAATGGAAATCAATTCTATTCAATAATATAAAATCAAACCAAAAACATGCCTCTTTCCTCTGGGTGCTGGGATTCCTGTATATTTCATTGGCAAAGGAGTGTACAAGGGGTACCAAAAAAAGTATTTATTCTCAAAGCAGCTTTACAGAAATAAAAATAATTTCTAAAATGTAATAAGGCTTTGCAATACAAGTTTCACTGGTGCTTGCTCAGATCCAACTGTTGGATCTGAGCAAGCACCAGCGAAACTTGTATTGCAAAGCCTTATTACATTTTTAGAAATTATTTTTATTTGCCTTTTATTTCTGTAAAGCTGCTTTGAGAATACACTTTTTTTGGTACCCCTTGTCCTGTATTACATTGGCAAAGGAGTACATCTGAACAGGAATCCCAGCACAGCAAAAGTGTATTCTACAGTATTTTTTTCTTCATTTTTGAATTTGCTGCCTGGTCCCGTCCCCTGCGTCATGTGACTTGCAGGGAGCGGAGCCAGGAAGCAAAGTCGCTGGCTGCCGTGAAGGATGCGGTGAGTATGCATCCAGCCCGAGTGTGGCTCGGGGTTACCGATTGTGGTAGTGAAATTTAACAGTCACACTCGGGAATACCGCCAGGCAGGTTAATTGCCTACAATTCCCTGAATGCAACAAATAGCCAGAGAATCATGGAGTTGTAATTCAAAACATCGGGAGGGGGGCAAGAGTTTGAGATCCCTGCATTAGAAACTTGAGTGTCCAGCTTCCCTGTAGTCACATGACATGTTGCAGCTTCCTACAAGCTGTAGCATGTCACCTGCTGACAACTAGTGAGACAGCAGTGTGCTGGAACCATTTACAACTAAACGGGGGTGGGCAGCAATCAATCAATGAGCAATTCTATATTCTACACCAGGAATCATAGAGGGCACGAGAGTTCATATGTTTCTGAACTACAACTCCCATAATTCTCTGGCCAGCTTTTCAAATTGAACAGTTGTAGGCTGTTATGGGGGGGGGGGGGGGGCTAGAGTTTGAAACCCCTGTTCCAAGCCATTCATTTCAGAAGAGCATGTCCTTACGATATGTAAATATCCCTTACATTTCCCCACATTGACGTAGGACGATTCAATAAATAAATCTGTGGTCCCAAACCAACCAGCCCCTTTAAACATGGGGAAAAAAAAAAAAAAAATTCATTAAATCGTAAAGCTTGACTGAAAGTGAGAGTATTCTAGAAACCTGCACAAAAGGTTTAGGAGAAGTCATAACATTAGATGGTACTCGAAAACACAATGAGTTAGATCAGATCATCAATATAGCTTACTTTAATCACATCCCTAAGCCTCAACTCCTTGGTCATCTAGTTTGTCTTGACAGCCCCCCCCCCCATCTATATAGACACTAGGGCAGCGCATTGATGACACACGAGAACCTCTAGTCTTGTAGCACGTGAATGTGCACGTTTTAGGGATAACCCCTGCCATAAACATCGGATGCTCCATAATTCTCACTAATCCACTTGGCTGAGGTTGCCACATCTCCGCTATCAGCAAATTCTGAAACTACATCTCCCAAGGTGCTCAGGCACTTATTAGGTTTCCCGATCCTTAAGGGAAATGTAGTTCAAAGCCATCTGGGGCCCCCCCAAGGTTGCCGACCCTGCTGTGCCGGATACAGCCAAACAATACATGATTACAGCAAAGATTAAAACCTACAATCCCATGGCAGGTCAGTTTGTTATCCGTGCGCTCCTACAATTACAGCTCTGACTTCAGCTTTGTGTTGATCAATATTAGTCATTAACAGACAAAATACTAGCCGTCCTCGTAAAGCAGTTACCTGGTTCCCAAGACTGATATATACATCTATCAAGCCTTGTATTAGCCCGTCACTTTAATGCCTATTCTTAGAACTAAGCCATAATCCAACACGTCCTGAACAAGCCTTCCTGTGAACACCTAGGCTGCTGGAGGAAGTCTGAGAGGTCATTCCTAGATAATGACCACTTACGTAATCCTCCATAAAAGCAGTCACACGGAGCAGCTCCTATACCAGTAGTAACGATTCCCTGGCAATCGCATTGTGTCCAGCAATGTGCCAGAGAGTCACTTCACCGGAAAGAAACCAGATTTAGAGATTTCGTGGACGAAAGTGTCCATGGAACCAGGTCTAGGAATGGTCCGCCGAAGTATGGACAGGAAAAAAACCCACCATTTTCATCAGGATGTTCCAACCTAGGGCACAATAACAGTTACAAGCATTTATAAAAAGGCACCAACAAGTTCCATAGCATTGTACAACAATAACCAGGCTCCTAGTTCAGGAGTCAGCAAACTTGGCTCTCCAGATGTTTTGGAACTACATTTCCCATGATGCTCTGTCAACCTAGTGCATAAAGCATGATGGGAGATATAGTTCCAAAACATCTGGAGAGCCAAGTTTGCTGACCCCTGTCCTAGTTCCAAAACACACACTACGGAACTTGTTGGCAATTTATAAATAAGTGTAACTAACCTTTCTTGGCCACACGCCAGTCTCCATCACCCCATAGACATTGATTCTTTTGTTCATCGGATCCCTTCAAAGTAAGCGAGACGTGAGCAATCAGCCAGGATTTCCACTCCGCCATATCACCTCTTTAACCCCTGCATCCCCACAGGGAGAGCCATCCATTAGCATTACAGCTATCAATTACAAGCTCACGGGGAGGCTCTGAGTACAAGGAACGCCATGCCCACCCCCTGCACCACAACAGAGCACAGGGCAAACAGAATTTAGGCTTGAGAGGTCATCGGTAGGGGATAGACATTTTTTGCGCTCACCCCCATAGCTCCATGTGAAAGGTTTCGGTTTACTTGAATGACCAAGCTCACCTGCCACATCACGGCACCTCTGTTCAGGTGGGTCCTAACCTAACGCAACCAAAAGCAACTACACGTCCTCATGCTGCGGCTGGGGTCAGACGAACACAGTGTGAACGTGCATTTAGCCGCATTACAGCAGTGGCAGCAGCAAAATGACGTGCAATGATAGCCAACATACAAAGTACGGCAGCACAAAAGTGCGGCCACACAACGCAAGCAGCAAACAAATGCATTTTTGCAAGAACGTCAAACCGCTAGCACTGACGCACAGAGTGCGCTGCGTCGGCATAGCGGCGTGTGCACGATTAGGAGACGTCAGACGCTGCACATGTCCGGCCAACATCACGTCCATTTGTTTTTCATAGCTCTGTCAAAAATCAGCCGTAATTGCGCACCGCGTGATCACGGTCGAGTCTTCTGTCAAAAAGTGCGTCCATGCATCCGAGTGCACTTTTTGACGGAAGACGCCAAAAAATGCGTTAGGCTGGTGGGATTATATTTATACCCCTCAAACATTTCCACTTTGGGATTGAAAAATAAAAAATTGAAAAAGGGCAGCAGCAACAATGATCTGGCTGGGGATAAAAACAAAATATACATATATACAAGCAATAGAGGAATTGGTATAGGCGCAACAGAGGAGTATTTGGAATGGGAAAAGAACTTAGGACACGATCGCCACTGCACCCACAAATGTCATCCAAAAGTGACAAAAAGATAATATCGAAGTGGAGAAGGGATGCGGCGCTTCCCAGTGTATAGCAGAATATAATAATCAGCATTATTTACCAATAGATTATATTTGGCATAAACTCATCCATTGACGAAGGATCAAAATGGACCAAGAGAAAAAAAGAATAAACAGACATAGCATAATACTGTTTGTCTATAGAAAATTGATTTCCAAGGAGGTGTGCACACTCACTATGGAGAGCCTCATCCGGCTCTAGCTATATTCGCCTATGGATGAATTCATATGGGCTCACCCATTAGCCACTTCAATCGATTATAACTTCCAATGGAACATATGGAAAAAAGAAAGAAGATAGCAACATAGAGTAGTTCAATAGGGCACATATAGTATTGAATGGCATAAACTCAGACCACTCACGTGTTGAAGAGGCTCTTCAACACGTGAGTGGTCTGAGTTTATGCCATAGTCAATTGAAGTGGCTAATGGGTGAGCCCATATGAATTCATCTTTAGGCGAATCTAGCTAGAGCCGGATGAGGCTCTCCATAGTGTGAGTGTGCACACCTCTTGGAAATCAATTTTCTATAGACAAACAGTATTATGCTATGTCTGTTTATTCTTTTTTTCTCTTGAGGTCAATTTTGATCCTTCGTCAATGGATGAGTTTATGCCAAATATAATCTATTGGTAAATAACGCTGATTATTATATTCTGCTATACACTGGGAAGCGCCGCATCCCTTCACTTCAAAAATATACATATATGCAGGGGAAAAAAAAGTTTTGCGCCTATTCCCTATCAGGACATCTACGTCAACCAGAATTATACAGCCTGCTTAATGTATAAAAAAAACACAAGAAAAAGGAATGTCACTTGGGCTCACCCCGATAGCTTCATGTGAAACAAAACAGGTTTTGGTTTACTTGAATCGCCAGATGTGCCGTGATGTTGCGCGTGGGCATACGCTTTAACGTAGGGCTGAAACAACTAATCGATTAAATCGATGATTAAATTAGTTGTCAACCATTTCCATTATCGATTAATCAGTGTCGCTTAATCATCCTGTGTACAGCACACACTGTTTAGAGTCAGACGGAGTTAAATGTAAATAATCTCAGCTTCGGAGCTGATTGGAGAAGACGCGCCGCTGCCTTACTATAGGATTTAGTTCTAGGGTTATGTCAGACACAACCAGTTTGTTTTTATTCCGTTTACAACAGTAGCAGAACTAGAACACAAACAATAGGATACTGCCACTGGGTGAAGGACCTGTATGCCTGGTTTTATCCTTACCAGAAGCTGTAGTCCTGTGTCACCATCCCACCCTCTTTGGTCGGGAACTGCCATTCCCTCCCTTTTGGTCTGGTCCCTTTCCCCAAACTCCCACACTCAAATCTGGTCTTTTGTCCATACCAACTCCCTCTCACAATCAGGTCAAAGTCACTTGAGCAAAGTCACTCCCTTCCACCTCCAGTCCATCCTCCCACTCAGTTTGTTCACAACATTATTTAAAAAAGGGACACTGTACGCACCCTGATCACTTTAGCTTATTAACCCCAATTTCATGCCGACATCATCATCTATGGCCAAGTGCTTGTAGCCGCGTTCATTTGAGAAAACAAACATGGGCTTAAGCTGCGCATGCAGCATCAACCCATCCCTCTGACCAAGCACTCGCAGCGCATCAACCCATCCCTCCGACCAAGCACTCGCAGCGCATCAACCCATCCCTCCGACCAAGCACTCGCAGCGCATCAACCCATCCCTCCGACCAACCACTCGCAGCGCATCAACCCATCCCTCCGACCAACCACTCGCAGCGCATCAACCCATCCCTCCGACCAACCACTCGCAGCGCATCAACCCATCCCTCTGACCAACCACTCGCAGCGCATCAACCCATCCCTCTGACCAACCACTCGCAGCGCATCAACCCATCCCTCTGACCAACCACTCGCAGCGCATCAACCCATCCCTCTGACCAACCACTCGCAGCGCATCAACCCATCCCTCTGACCAACCACTCGCAGCGCATCAACTCATCCCTCTGACCAACCACTCGCAGCGCATCAACCCATCCCTCTGACCAACCACTCGCAGCGCATCAACCCATCCCTCTGACCAACCACTCGCAGCGCATCAACCCATCCCTCTGACCAAGCACTCACATACCTTGTGTGAAAAGAACGCAAGATATGCAATTTACATATGTACGTACGTATGAAAGTTACGTACACTACGCAAATTGCTTATGAAAAAAGGGGGAGGGGTTATTGTTATTTACCTAAAATTCCTTTAAAAGTAAACATTTTTTTATTCGATTAATAGAAATAAAAATCGGCCAACTAAATCGATAATCGTTAGTTGCAGCCCAACTTTAATGTTAATTCAAGTAAACCAAAATCAGTTCACATTGAGCTAGGGGAGGGAGGGGGGTGAGCACAAATTACAACTTTTATTCTCGTTATGTTTTATACATGTGGGCTGACGTCTGTCACAGCCACCCTGGTAGGGAATAGGTGTGACACTGTTTTTTTTCTGCATATGGTAGTTTTGACTCTTACCCAAGTCAACCCACTTTTTGGTATTTGTATTTAAAGAAATTAGTCTTCTCCCTCCTGACCCGAACATGCGCGCTTAAGGCTAGGGTCAGACGAACACATTTTTTTGCGTCGTCCGTGAAAAAGTGCACTCGAACGAAGGGACGTATTTTTCACGGAATACGTGATAGCAGTCATACGATGCGCATTTTCGTCCGTGATTTTGTACAGATCATCAATAAAACACTTTTTGCGTCTGGACGTTATGTTGGCCGGACGTGTGCAGCGTCTGACGTCTCCCAATCACGCAAACACGCCGCTATGCGGCCGCAGCGCACTCTGTACGTCAGTAGCATTTGACGTTCTCGAAAAAATGCGTTCGTTTGCCACTTGCGTTGCGCGGACGCACTTTCGTGCGGACGTTCGTCGTATGTTCCCCGGCATTGGACGTCATTTGCTGCTAGCACGGCCGTGATTTCATGCGGCTAAACGCACGTTAAAACTGCGTTCGTCTGACCCTAGCCTTACTTAGCAGCCAGGTTTACGCGACTCAGAGGAATGGCAGATACATACGTTCAATTAACACGCACGTTTTTAGGTCAGGAGAGACACATCCGAAAGCTTTTAAATACAGATAAAAAGAAAATAACTGATACTTCAGGAAATCACTTGTTTTAACCAAACAGGTTGGTTTAGGAGACGTTCCAAAACACAAAAACACCACTCATGTCATGCTACTCCATCTATGGTGTCCAACGGCAAGAACCACAGGTCACGGTCTACCGATCACATCTAACCTGGAAGGTGCCTAGAGATGGGGGACGTTCACGGCGCTAGTACGGGTATGTAGAGCCAGGGATTCAGGGTTACTGATTCATTCAGTCCCACCGCTTTAAACTCGTTATGAACATAAAACCATTTAACGGCCGTCACAGAAGTGCAGCTCCAGCAGCTGAAT
Source organism: Leptobrachium leishanense (assembly GCA_009667805.1). Lineage (NCBI taxonomy): Eukaryota > Metazoa > Chordata > Amphibia > Anura > Megophryidae > Leptobrachium > Leptobrachium leishanense. Next base: position 133,620,186 of record CM019069.1, on the reverse strand, counting down.
GGGCAAAGCATCATGCATCACCAGCTCTGGTCCAATAGAAGGGATTTTGATGATCGAGAAGACCTGTCTCCCCCCCCCCCAAATTAACCCATTCCTCTGGAGCAGGAACCAAAAACAAGTCAACCAATTAGTTAAGGCTACCCAATCTGTTAGCTGGAGATCAGGCAGCCCCCCCCCCAGTCTGTATATATGAAAACAGGTGATTTTTTTTGGGGGAACTTTACCCATCCTATACTATACCCGAGGACTGACCTGGTGATCAGAAGAGAACAGTATCCCCAAAATACCCTCCCAGCTTTTATCTTGTCATGCAAAATCGATATTATCAAAAGTACCCTTGGTTACCATTACTTGGTGCATTACTTTGCACCAACCCCCAGCTCCAGAAATCCAAAAAGTAATTACCCCCAAATATCCTCCCAGCTTTGATGTAATCACCAGAAACCCATATCCCCCCCCCATTATCCTCCCAGCTTTTATGTAAATCACCAGAACCCCCACCCATTACCCTCCCCGCTTTTATCCAGTCCCCAGAAAATCCATGTTCTCCCCCAAAATAGCCTCCGAGTTTTCTGTTGTCACTAGGAAACTACTATTCTCCCCCATAACAACAACTCCCCAGGTTTGATCCAGTCATCTTTATCCCCCCCCCCAAAAAAACAAAACCACACACACAACTAACTTCAATTTAGGGTGGGGGGGCGTCAAAAAGCTCTATAACCCCACCTCTCCCCCCCCCCCCCAATACAGGCTTTCTTAGCCTTCTATAAACATGTATTCTACCTACAAGCCTCACAGGACCCCGAGGTGTCACCTCCCATCACCCTCAGCCAGCCTGGACCAGCCCCTGACAGGATCCCAGCACTCGCCGCACCGGGCACACCACAGACCCCTTCCTCCCCCAAGCCCAGAATACCTTGTCCGAGTCCAGGTCCGGGTCCGCCTGACACAGCCGGTACAGGAAGGATTTGGGGTCCCTGCACAGGGTCTGCCGGGTGGTCAGGAAACACGTCCCGCCGACATTCAGCCGGACCCACTTGGCGACGAGCCCCTTCTCTCCAGAAGCCGCGCAGCGCCTGCACACCGAGGCTCCGGGGCCGTTCAACTCGCAACTGTTCTCTGCCATGTCCGCCGCCAGCCAGCCAGCCTGCCTTTCCAATCCACTCACAGCCCCGGAAGTGTCCGGCTTTTAATAGCATCCTCCCTCCCTCCTCTGGACAGGCGGGGGCGCGCGAGAGCGAGCGAAGCCAGCCGGAAGTGACGAAGCCCTCTGCCTCTGGCGGAAGGTATAGAGAGCTGCGCTGCCCGGAAGTGGCTGTGGAAATCTTGCGTGGTCACATTGTGAAGGCTTAATAGTAAAGAGAAATGCACTGGGGTGTGTGTTTTGTTTGTGTATCCGTTGTGGTGACAGCCAAGCTCAGAGATAGCCATTTTGAACCGGCTTAAAGGAACACACTGCTCTGCTGACTGCCTCTGCCCAATTGCTTTTTTATTTTTAGGTGATTTTACTCACCTTTTGTCCCTCGCTGTGCACAGCAGCTCTTTTTCAGCTTAGGTTCTCCTGAATCCCAAAGTCCCAGAAGCTTTTCTGAGAAAAGGGGGGTTTGTGACGAGGCTGAAGTTAGTTTCTTATTCGACCAGTTACTTATTCGTGGAAGTTGGTTTCTGATTCGGTTGAATTCTAAGTATGTAAAATTTCAATAAAAACCTGATTTTAGATGGTAAATTGCCATTGTGTCAATGATTTTAACATGGATTTATATAGAGGTGGATGCCCTCTACCAAACAATGTAAAATTCAGCCTGGCCCACCTGCAATTTGGGCAGAAAAATCAGTGCCAACTGTGCCAAGGCTGTTGATTTTTACTATTTTGAATAAGTAACTGATGTTTTCAAAGGGTTAATTGCCATTGGGCCACTGAATTCAACATGTATTTATATAGAGGTGGATGCCCTCTATTAAACACCATACTCTTCAGCCTGGCCCAATGGCAAGTTTGCCACGTAAACAGTGCCAACTGTGCCATGGGTGCTGATTTTTACTGTTTTGAATAAGTAACTGATGTTTTCAAAGGGTTAATTGCCATTGGGCCACTGAATTCAACATGGATTTATATAGAGGTGGATGCCCTCTACCAAACAATGTAAAATTCAGCCTGGCCCACCTGCAATTTGGGCAGAAAAATCAGTGCCAACTGTGCCAAGGCTGTTGATTTTTACTATTTTGAATAAGTAACTGATGTTTTCAAAGGGTTAATTGCCATTGGGCCACTGAATTCAACATGTATTTATATAGAGGTGGATGCCCTCTATTAAACACCATACTCTTCAGCCTGGCCCAATGGCAAGTTTGCCACGTAAACAGTGCCAACTGTGCCATGGGTGCTGATTTTTACTGTTTTGAATAAGTAACTGATGTTTTCAAAGGGTTAATTGCCATTGGGCCACTGAATTCAACATGGATTTATATAGAGGTGGATGCCCTCTATTAAACACCATTGTCTTCAGCCTGGCCCAATGGCAAGTTTGCCACGAAAACAGTGCCAAGGGTGTTGATTTTTACTATTTTGAATAAGTGATTTCAAAGGGTTAATTGCCATTGGGTCACTGAATTCAAAATGGATTTATATAGAGGTGAATGTCCTCTATCAAACACAATTGTCTTCAGCCTGGCCCAATGGAAAGTTTGCCACGTAAACAGTGCCAACTGTGCCATGGGTGTTGATTTTTACTGTTTTGAATAAGTAACTAATGTTTTCAAAGGGTTAATTGCCATTGGGCCACTGAATTCAACATGGATTTATATAGAGGTGGATGCCCTCTATTAAACACCATACTCTTCAGCCTGGCCCAATGGCAAGTTTGCCACGTAAACAGTGCCAACTGTGCCATGGGTGCTGATTTTTACTGTTTTGAATAAGTAACTGATGTTTTCAAAGGGTTATTTGCCATTGGGCCACTGAATTCAACATGGATTTATATAGAGGTGGATGCCCTCTACCAAACAATGTCAAATTTAGCCTGGCCCAACTGCAATTTGGGCTGAAAAATCAGTGCCAACTGTGCCAAGGCTGTTGATTTTTACTATTTTGAATAAGTAACTGATGTTTTCAAAGGCTTAATTGCCATTGGGCCACTGAATTCAACATGGATTTAAATAGAGGTGGATGCCCTCTATTAAACACCATTGTCTTCAGCCTGGCCCAATGGCAAGTTTGTCACGAAAACAGTGCCAACTGTGCCAAGGCTGTTGATTTTTACTATTTTGAATAAGTAACTGATGTTTTCAAAGGGTTAATTGCCATTGGGCCACTGAATTCAACATGTATTTATATAGAGGTGGATGCCCTCTATTAAACACCATACTCTTCAGCCTGACCCAATGGCAAGTTTGCCACGTAAACAGTGCCAACTGTGCCATGGGTGCTGATTTTTACTGTTTTGAATAAGTAACTGATGTTTTCAAAGGGTTAATTGCCATTGGGCCACTGAATTCAACATGGATTTATATAGAGGTGGATGCCCTCTATCAAACACCATACTCTTCAGCCTGGCCCAATGGCAAGTTTGCCACGAAAACAGTGCCAACTGTGCCAAGGGTGTTGATTTTTACTATTTTGAATAAGTAACTGATGTTTTCAAAGGGTTAATTGCCATTGGGCCACTGAATTCAACATGGATTTATATAGAGGTGGATGCCCTCTATTAAACACCATACTCTTCAGTCTGGCCCAATGGCAAGTTTGCCACGTAAACAGTGCCAACTGTGCCATGGGTGCTGATTTTTACTGTTTTGAATAAGTAACTGATGTTTTCAAAGGGTTAATTGCCATTGGGCCACTGAATTCAACATGGATTTATATAGAGGTGGATGCCCTCTACCAAACAATGTAAAATTTAGCCTGGCCCAACTGCAATTTGGGCAGAAAAATCAGTGCCAACTGTGCCAAGGCTGTTGATTTTTACTATTTTGAATAAGTAACTGATGTTTTCAAAGGCTTAATTGCCATTGGGCCACTGAATTCAACATGGATTTATATAGAGGTGGATGCCCTCTATCAAACACCATACTCTTCAGCCTGGCCCAATGGCAAGTTTGCCACGAAAACAGTGCCAAGGGTGTTGATTTTTACTATTTTGAATAAGTAACTGATGTTTTCAAAGGGTTAATTGCTATTGGGCCACTGAATTCAACATGGATTTATATAGAGGTGGATGCCCTCTATCAAACACCATACTCTTCAGCCTGGCCCAATGGCAAGTTTGCCACGAAAACAGTGCCAACTGTGCCAAGGGTGTTGATTTTTACTATTTTGAATAAGTAACTGATGTTTTCAAAGGGTTAATTGCCATTGGGCCACTGAATTAAACATGGATTTATATAGAGGTGGATGCCCTCTATTAAACACCATTGTCTTCAGCCTGGCCCAATGGCAAGTTTGCCACGAAAACAGTGCCAAGAGTGTTGATTTTTACTATTTTGAATAAGTGATGATTTCAAAGGGTTAATTGCCATTGGGTCACTGAATTCAACATGGATTTATATAGAGGTGGATGCCCTCTATCAAACACCATACTCTTCAGCCTGGCCCAATGGCAAGTTTGCCACGAAAACAGTGCCAACTGTGCCAAGGGTGTTGATTTTTACTATTTTGAATAAGTAACTGATGTTTTCAAAGAGTTAATTGCCATTGGGCCACTGAATTCAACATGGATTTATATAGAGGTGGATGCCCTCTACTAAACAATGTCAAATTTAGCCTGGCCCAACTGCAATTTGGGCATAAAAATCAGTGCCAACTGTGCCAAGGCTGTTGATTTTTACTATTTTGAATAAGTAACTGATGTTTTCAAAGGCTTAGTGGCCATTGGGCCACTGAATTCAACATGGATTTATATAGAGGTGGATGCCTTCTATTAAAAACTTTTCGTTAGGCTGGCCCAATGGTCGGTTTGGCACAGAAATAGTGCCAACACTGCCATTGGCACCAATTGTCATAAATTTGAATAAGTAACTGATGTTTTTAAAGGGTTAAATGCCGTTGGGCCACTGATTTCACTATGTAGTTATATAGAGTTGGATGCCCTCTATTAAAAACAGTTGTCGATAGCCTGGCCCAATGGTTAGTTTGGCACAGAAACAGTGTTATCTGTGCTATGGGCACTGATTTCCATCAATTTGAATAGGTAACTGATGTTTTTAAAGGGTTAAATGCGGTTGGGCCACTGATTTTAACATAGAATTATATAGAGTTGGATGCCCTTCGTTAAAAACAGTTGTTGTTTTGCCAGGCCCAATAGTCAGATTGGCACAGAAACCGAGATCCTTTTTGGCAACGAGGTTGATGAGGCTCAACACCGCACGTCCACCGTGAGCTGAGAAGACATTGAACCCCCTTGGAGGAAATCACAAGCAGTTCTCATATATATGCGTCCCCTCCACCCCCACCTCTCCAAAGAGAGAAGCTCCCGGAAAAAAACCCACCCCTTCCCGACCCCCCCATGAGGAAAGAAAAACCCTAAATCCAGTTGTGTTCTTGGCACCTCCGTACAGAGAATGGAAGCAAACCCCCCCCCCACCACCCTCAGTATAACAACACAGAACAGTGACCCCACATAATAGCATAAAGAACACATTCCCCCTCCCATCCCAAGTGTGGGGTGACCCTATGGGAGTGCTCTTATACTAAACCCCCCTCCCATCCCGTCCATATCAACACGTAAACCACTATTGACAGTCTGAACTATACAATGTGTCACGGATCCCCCCTAGATCTACGATGCTGGTCCCTGTATACAGAACCCTATAAACTCCTCCGATCCTCGAATGGTTGGTAAAGCTTACTATCTGCAGGGTACAACAGCCAGCAAGGGTTAACAGGCCCCAGAGAATAACAACACGGCAGTCCCTGCCAACATAGGCCTTGGTACCAAGAATTGTTCGCAGAACAGGATGGTCAAGAATAGCAGAGTCAGTACACAAAGGGTGCTTCTCATAAATAGCCGAGTCAGTACACAAAGGGTGCTTCTCATAAATAGCCGAGTCAGTACACAAAGGGTGCTTCTCATAAATAGCCGAATCAGCACACAAAGGGTGCTTCTCATAAATAGCTGAGTCAGTACACAAAGGGTGCTTCTCATAAATAGCTGAGTCAGTACACAAAGGGTGCTTCTCATAAATAGCCGAATCAGCACACAAAGGGTGCTTCTCATAAATAGCTGAGTCAGTACACAAAGGGTGCTTCTCATAAATAGCTGAGTCAGTACACAAAGGGTGCTTCTCATAAATAGCCGGGTCAGCACACAGAGGGTGCTTCTCATAAATAGCTGAGTCAGTACACAAAGGGTGCTTCTCATAAATAGCTGAGTCAGTACACAAAGGGTGCTTCTCATAAATAGCTGAGTCAGTACACAAAGGGTGCTTCTCATAAATAGCCGGGTCAGTACACAAAGGGTGCTTCTCATAAATAGCCGAGTCAGTACACAAAGGGTGCTTCTCATAAATAGCCGGGTCAGTACACAAAGGGTGCTTCTCATAAATAGCCGGGTCAGTACACAAAGGGTGCTTCTCATAAATAGCCGGGTCAGCACACATGGAGGTTCTCAGAAATAACTAAAGCAATATGAATGAATGAATATCACCAAAGCGCTGGGGAAGTAACTCCATGTCAGGGCAGACTGGCATTAAACTTGGCGGCGACGCGTCATCACTCTGCGCCCCGCCTCCTGGCCACCCATGTGACCGCTGCGAGCCGGTATATCAATCGGCACCCAGCCAGCGAAAAGCGAGCACGGCGCTGCCGGGTACCACCTCGGACGCCAGACACGGCATGGGCACCACCAGGACCACTGGACGTGACACAATGTCCATGTGGATTAAAAAGAAAAAACTGTAACCCCCCCCCCCCGTCCCGTTCGAGGCAGTTATCCATAGACCCAAAATCTTATAGCAGAACATAACAGTATCCCCACAGACAGAAAAGTAATACAAGCCCCCCATCCCATGTCATCCATACTGAAACCGCTATTTATAGTGCGATCCATGCGATAGTCATGTGAATAATACAAAAAGAAAGAGCGTCCACTCCCATAAATGCTCATCCTCACCGTGCACCCTTCACCCCCGCCACTCTGGCATCAGTAAGGCCTGGGGCTAGGGTCCATGAGAAAGTGCACAAATGTGCCGATCACGGAGTACCCCGGCTGCCGGATACATGGCGTCAGGGCCCAATAGTAGCACATACAACTACTGGGCAGAGTGTGTCTTATAGCTACAGGTTTTGCCCCAAGAACGAGGCAAGACACATTTTAGGTTGAATTGCAAACAGAATCTGTTTCTTGTGCAAAACACAGGTCATACTTATATGGAGCTGTCCCTATTGTTCACCCTCCTGCCCACCCTCAGACATCCCGGAGCACCACTGCCTCCAGCCATTCCCCAGTCCCTGAATATAATGGCCACCACAGCCTCAGCCGTTGCCCAGTTTGTGGAATGTCGCCCTTGTCCAGTCTGGAGATGGTTCGAAGGCCAAAGTCGGGTCGCAGCAGGTGGCGGCTCGATGCACGTAAGCAGTGGGCAGGAAAAACACAGTTTCCGAGCAAGCAGAATATTGAGGAACAGAAACACACATAGGGGCATGTGAAAACAGGATGTAAAATAAGGGGCCCAATGGGGCAAAAAAGGTGCAGGGCAAAACAAAGGCAAAAAGTTTTTAAATGTGGTGGGACCCTGCAGCCTGTACCATCACAACAAACCAGAGCAATAGGAGGATCAGTCGACCAAGAAAACGTCCGAATCAAAAATCATGGAGGAATGAAGGTTGAGGGGTACGGGACAAGGGAGAGCACGGCAGAACGGGAAGACGAGGGCCCGGCAAATGAGGGAGCACGAAACTGGAGGAGTGGAGGGAGCTACAAGGAGCTTCATTGGTGGGGATGACAGGTGTTAACCCAGACCTGGTGTTGTGGCAAGGCCGGTACCTCCGTTCCACGGCCTCAAATAGATCTGCTGGCGTGGGGATCCCCAATGCCTCCAACAGTCGAGTGTAATCAGCCGCTGAGCGCAGGGATATGATGGCCCCATCATGGGGCAAAATGGAAACCTCCAGGGCAGCGGACTTCCTTGTGCGGAAGAAGCTCTGTAAGAGGCCATTGGGCTCTTCTCTTCTGAAGCGTAGAAGAAGCCACATCGTTGAAGAGATTCTGGGCAGCCCCCTCAATCAAGGAGGCGCCATAACGGGCTGCAAGCAGCAGGGCATCCTTGGTGGAGTAATACCAGCACTTGAGCACCACGTCCCCCGGGGGTTCATTGGGACCCAAGCGTGGGCGCAGGGCTCTATGGATCCTATCTATTCGCAACTCCACCTCCGGAGCGGCATGAACAACAGAGTGAGGACATCTCCGATACAATGGTTGGAGCGGCGGGACCTGCTGTCCAGGTATTCTACTTCCTCCTGAAGCAACACGTAGTTGTCGCAGACCTCGTAATATAGCCTGCGCCTCGGCATGATCAGTCTCCACTTGATGCTCGAGTTTGACTGTGCGGGTCCCCAGAGCGCCAATGTCCGTCCGTAGCCTCTCCAGGCCCGCCCTGAGGTCAGTCTGAAGGTCATCCTTCATAGTGAGCAAGAGCTTTCTTGTCACACCGAGTACAAGGCTCACCTTTCGCTGACAGAAGGACTCACGACGACGCCATCCTGACAGCTTCTGAACGCACCACCGCCGACAGCAGGGGAAAACACTGGGCAATGTCAGCTTGGCTCGATTTGAGGCTCAACTTGCTCCTGGGCATGGAAGCTAAACCCTACAGGCTACAATGAAGTCCAGGGCTGATCAGTGGAGGCTACTGTCAGTTGTGGAAGCGCCACCTGCGCAGAAGCTCAGAGATCAGGCAGCCACCTCAGAGCTCGGCCAAACCACACCACTCATTGTGCCACTGATTTTAATAGAGGACATCCAACTCTATATAAATCCATGTTGAAATCGGTTGCCCAATGGCAATTAACCCTTTGAAATCATCATTTACTTATTCAAAACAGTAAAAATCAGCACCCTTGCACCGTTGGCACTGTTTATGTGGCAAACTTGCCATTGGGCCAGGCTGAAGACAATGGTGTTTGATAGAGGCATCCACCTCTATATAAATACATGTTGAATTCAGTGGCCCAATGGCAATAACCCTTTGAAAACATCAGTTACTTATTCAAAATAGTAAAAATCAGCACCCTTGGCACCGTTGGCACTGTTTTCGTGGCAAACTTGCCATTGGGCCAGGCTGAAGACAATGGTGTTTGATAGAGGACATCCACCTCTAGATAATTCCATGTTGAATTCAGTGGCCCAACGGCAATTAACCCTTTGAAAACATCAGTTACTTATTCAAAATAGTAAAAATCAGCACCCTTGGCACCGTTGGCACTGTTTTCGTGGCAAACTTGCCATTGGGCCAGGCTGAAGACAATGGTGTTTGATAGAGGGCATCCACCCTATATAAATACATGTTGAATTCAGTGGCCCAATGGCAATTAACCCTTTGAAAACATCAGTTACTTATTCAAAATAGTAAAAATCAGCACCCTTGGCACTGTTGGCACTGTTTTCGTGGCAAACTTGCCATTGGGCCAGGCTGAAGACAATGTGTGTTGATAGAGGACATCCACCTTTAGATAAATCCATGTTGAATTCAGTGGCCCAATGGCAATTAACCCTTTGAAAACATCAGTTACTTATTCAAAATAGTAAAAATCAGCACCTTGGCACTGTTTTCGTGGCAAACTTGCCATTGGGCCAGGCTGAAGACAATGGTGTTTGATAGAGGACATCCTCCTCTATATAAATCCATGTTGAATTCAGTGGCCCAATTGCAATTAACCCTTTGAAAACATCAGTTACTTATTCAAAATAGTAAAAATCACCCTTGGCACCGTTGGCACTGTTTTCGTGGCAAAACTTGCATTGGGCCAGGCTGAAGACAATGTGTTTGATAGAGGGCATCCACCTCTATATAAATACATGTTGAATTCAGTGGCCCAATGGCAATTAACCCTTTTAAAACATCAGTTACTTATTCAAAATAGTAAAAATCAGCACCCTTGGCACCGTTGGCACTGTTTTCGTGGCAAACTTGCCATTGGGCCAGGCTGAAGACAATGGTGTTTGATAGAGGACATCCACCTTTAGATAAATCCATGTTGAATTCAGTGGCCCAACGGCAATTAACCCTTTGAAAACATCAGTTACTTATTCAAAATAGTAAAAATCAGCACCGTTGGCACTGTTTTCGTGGCAAACTTGCCATTGGGCCAGGCTGAAGACAATGGTGTTTGATAGAGGGCATCCACCTCTATATAAATACATGTTGAATTCAGTGGCCCAATGGCAATTAACCCTTTGAAAACATCAGTTACTTATTCAAAATAGTAAAAATCAGCACCCTTGACACCGTTGGCACTGTTTTCGTGGCAAACTTGCCATTGGGCCAGGCTGAAGACAATGGTGTTTGATAGAGGACATCCACCTCTAGATAAATCCATGTTGAATTCAGTGGCCCAACGGCAATTAACCCTTTGAAAACATCAGTTACTTATTCAAAATAGTAAAAATCAGCTCCCTTGGCACCGTTGGCACTGTTTTCGTGGCAAACTTGCCATTGGGCCAGGCTGAAGACAATGGTGTTTGATAGAGGGCATCCACCTCTATATAAATACATGTTGAATTCAGTGGCCCAACGGCAATTAACCCTTTGAAAACATCAGTTACTTATTCAAAATAGTAAAAATCAGCACCCTTGGCACCGTTGGCACTGTTTTCGTGGCAAACTTGCAATTGGGCCAGGCTGAAGACAATGGTGTTTGATAGAGGGCATTCACCTCTATTTAAATCCATGTTGAATTCAGTGGCCCAATGGCAATTAATCCTTTGAAAACATCAGTTACTTATTCAAAATAGTAAAAATCAACACCCTTGGCACCCTTGGCACCGTTGGCACTGATTTTTCTGCCCAAATTGCAGTTGGGCCAGGCTAAATTTTACATTGTTTGGTAGAGGGCATCCACCTCTATATGAATCCATCTTAAAATCATTGACACAATGGCAATTTACCATCTAAAATCAGGTTTTTATAGAAATTTTACATACTTAGAATTCAACCGAATCAGAAACCAACTTCCACGAATAAGTAACTGGCTGAATAAGAAACTAACTTCAGCCTCGTGGGTTTGTGAGGGTCTTGAGAACGAGCAACAGCGCTAGTGGCCTGCTCTCCAGTCGGGCCCGCTCAGGTATCACAAGGTTTTAGCTTGCTTTTGCCATTACAGGGACAGATGCTCCATTTGCAAATCAGCCTGCTCTCACCCAAAAAGGGTGGCCAGTACTGATTGCCAAGCATGTTATCCCTGCATCAGAGGTGCAGCAACCCCCAACGTTCATTTCGGCCTTTTCTGCTAAATTTTCGCTGCTTCAAAGGTGTAGGGAATGCAAATTGTGCACCGCAACGTGCGACCTTTGTGTACAGAAGTTCCGTAGTGTTTTTGCAGAATGATGGATCTGAGCTCCAATCTAAGGCTAAGGTCAGACGAAAGCATTTTTAACGTGCGTTTAGCCGCACGAAATCACGGCCGTGCTAGCAGCAAATGACGTCCAATGCCGGGGAACATACGACGAACGGCCGCACGAATGTTCGTCCGTGCAACGCAAGTGGCAAACGAACGCATTTTTTCGAGAACGTCAAACCGCTACTACTGACGTACAGAGTGCGCTGCGTCCGCATAGCGGCGTGATTGGGAGACGTCAGACGCTGCACACGTCCGGCCAACATAACGTCCAGACGCAAAAAGGGTTTTATCGATGATCCGTACAAAATCACAGACAAAAATGCGCATCGTATGACCGCTATCGCGTATTCCGTGAAAAAATACGTCCATTCGTTCGAACGCACTTTTTCACGGACAACGTGAAAAATGCGTTCGTCTGACCATAGCCTTGGACATTTACAGGTATTTATAAAGCGCCAACAAATTCCTTAGTGCGGTACACTGGGAGAGACAGAAAAACAAATATACATGTTACACACACGGAACAGAGGGAGGACCCATTAGGTGAGGTGAATAGGGTAAGTGAAGTGACAGGTTGCAGGAGGACTGAATGAGAAGAGGAGCAGGAAATGACAGTGGAATCATGGAGTGAGCCGTTACGCTTCTGTAAAGTAATGCGTTTTCAGAGACTTCTTGAAGGACTGGAGAGGTGGAGAGTCTAATGTTGCGGGGGAGGGAGTTCCATAGAAAGGGGGCAGCATGGGAGAAGGTGAGACCACTTAAAATATATATATATTTTTCAGAGATAGTGACGTCAACACTCTGTGCATGCCAACATCACTAGCAACTGACTTAGGATAGCAGGAAAATTCATAAATCTCAGTTGCCTATTGTAACAGAATCCAATGATCCATACTGCCGGTCTTTAAAATAGCCAGAAATTCATACATTCAGGACATACACATAACGAGGTCAAAGGCAAGTTAGAGCCAAAGTGGGGAGTCAGACAAACCAAGATTCGGTACGCAGGTAATACAAGACAAAAAAGCAGCCAAAGAAATAATCAAAAAAACGGGGCCACGGTCGGTACACATTGATCAGGAAGAACAAGGGTTAATGCCAAAACCGTATTCAGAATGAAGCCAGAGTCAAAACACAGGACATCAAGGTAACCCAGGAAGCACTGAACAGGAAGAAACCACGACAGGGCCATGAGACTCTGCTGGATTTTTATATGTGGCGGATGTCTTGTTAACATGCCGCAGCCACAAGCACCGGCAATATCAGTTGGCGGCCAGCGAGCAGCTAAGATGGCACTGCTGGCCATCTTTGGACCCTGACGTGCCACCTATGATGCTGGGTGGGGTGGAGCAATCTCCTCCACTTCACCCAGCATTTACTACCAGTTCAGCTGGGAGGGAGAGAAGGTGGTGCACTCCTCCCCTCCTGACAGGATATGTAGCGTGTTCCTTTAAATAGTTGTGCAGATGCTGCTCGGTGAAAATACCTTTTCCCCCTCGGCACATGATTCTCTTCCCCGTCTGCTCAGGGCTTACAAAATTTGGAGGTCCCCGTTGTCATGGAACGGACATAGGGGCTCTGACCAGCGAGCCCCAGAACTAACAGCCTGGGACGTTTCAAAGACCTTTTTCTTTATTTGAGACTCTTTCGGTTTTGCGTGTTGAAATGAACAATTATACCTTTTCTAGATGTAGTTTTATTGGTGTGATGTATTACCATGTATCCTGTATTGTATGAGTGTGGATTCAGATGTGTAATTGTGTGATGCATTTAAAGGTATTATATTTCCCCTTGGTTGCTAGGAGTGAAAGGCTGTGTTGAAATTCAATTGTATGCTAATTTCTGTGTACATTAGCTCTGTGTGTGTGTGTAATCTGATGATGCAAGCATGCCATTGTATGCAAATTGAGTTCCCATTCAAGCCTGGGCATGTCTCCTTTGTGTGTGAGATGTTTAAATGCGTGTCCCATTTTGAGTAAAAAGTCAGTTCAACTGCGTTTGACTTGAAGCATACAGCCCCGTTTGGTGTCGTCATTTCATCGCTAAAATCACAGTGCAGGAGACACTCTGCGGTCTCCTAGCTCCCCACTACGCAGAACGGGTCAACTTAATTCGGCAGCACCATCTCGCCAAGTAACGCCAGGGTCATCTCAGGCCGCTCGAGACGCCGAGTGCCGTGACACTCGGTAGTCGGGCCTGACGCCATCAAGAGGGGGTCAGATTGGAGCACACCCGCAGACGGATAACACCCCATTCCGTCACACCCGTAGCGTTTTTACGTGATTTGTGCACCTATACAACCTGCGTGGTGTAGGATATACAAATGCTGCATTGCTCGGAAAGTGCAAGTAACGTAGCACCTGCGCATAATGATGAATCTGAGCTGCGTGTGCATGCACAGAACTAATCCTTCGACTGCCTCTCTCCAGACGCTCACTATTGTGGGTCAACTAAGAGAAGTTGATATCAATCATCTGTGTCGGTAGCTGGGAAGTTCAAAATCCCGTCTGCTGGTGACGCGAGTGTGGGCGTAGGAAACTACCCCGCTTCACACAGCATTTTCGACCAAACGGCACCAGAAGGGGGCACTCCAGACAGCCTGTCCACTTTTAAAACGCTAAAGTGGTCAGGGTGTGTAGAGCGACTGCTCAATACCTTGTGTCTCTAAAATTACAGTGAGACCTTTTAGGAGTGGTCACCTGTCACCTAAATGCTAAATATTTTCTGTTTGCTGCCAAAAGCATCATGATTCTCCTTAAATCTTTGGGAAGGCTTGTCAGATAATGGCATTTCTGCCTGGCTGTAGCACATACTTTGTTTATTTTTGTGAGTTTTCCGTGTTCCTCTATCCATCTGTATGCTGATCTAAATCCCAGACCTGTCAGCCTTGGCAAGTCTAGCATCGGATGAGAGAGAGAGCATGCCCGTAAAACATTTCTCGTTTTTGCTTTCACCAAAAAAAAACATTGTCAGAAACCAGTGTTTTTATGTAAAATAATTTTTAATTCATTTTACAGTAATAAATAGTTATTACTGTAAATAACCTATTTGGCCAGTAGATGGCGCCATCTACTGCCAGATTGAGTTACAGAGGTTTGAGCAGCATGTCTACTTTTTTTTTTCTCCCTGCATCGGCTGCTGAAAGCCCAATATTTCAGTGCTTTTAGCAGTTGATTTTACAGTTTTAGTGCTTTCTGCATTATGCCCACAGGGCTAAAACGTTGGACGCACCTTCTGCAGCCCAAAATCAAACAAAAATTGTGTGCAGTAAACGGATGTCATTTGCTTTTGGGCTGCAGATCTGAATATCTCGATATCAGGCACCAGATGGTGCCTTTGAAGCCCGAGATATCTCAATCTTGGTAGTGAAGGGGTTATAGCCCAAGCGACTCTTATACATGGATGCAGCGACAAACCAAAACGTATCGCACGAACATGAAATTGTTCCCAAGTGATTACTTTTCCATTTGTGGGCGTGTCCTTTCACTGATTCGTGCTTTAGTCGGATCACCGAAAATTAAGGAAATGAATGTCCAATGCCCACAACAACATAATCACACTCAACCCTACCGTCCTGTATTCAGTGGGATAACAGAGTGTACTGTTATTGGGTTTCTCATAGCTGTTGAATAAAAGAGGAATAAATATTCACCCTGATCCCTCATCGTGCAGCGCCATGTTTAAGCATTGTAAACGGAGCTTACAGAACACCGTCATGCTGCACCATTGGCCTTCAGAAATGACTTGGCTCATTGACTTGTTACCGCATCAGCCAGCAATAGGATGCACTAAGTGAGCAGAGGGCTCTCCTGTGCGGTGGCTTTCTCGATCATAGCAGTCACTCACCTCAAAGTGAACCACAGCAATCTTTGCAGATAGAGGAATTATTAATTTTTTATTACTAAATATGTGTTGGAAAAAAAAATGCTTATACAGTTATAGATAGTGATTTCCTATCAAATAAACCCAATTTTTGGTGGGCATGAGTGATACATGTTATTTAACCCCATCACTAGTGTGATCATGTATAATATACACGATCAGAAGTAGCAGACACAGCAGCCCGAGATCCTGTTAACACAATTTGGGTCTATGCTGTATCATTGCAAATGAAACTCACTTGTTGCAAAATAATTTTGTTTGCATTTGGGCTTCACAAGGTGCCCCCTAAAGTTTTAGCACCCTGGGCATGATGCCAGAGGTTAAAATCAAGCTGGAGAACCTATATAACAACGGCGCCCTAGCTGATCCTTCTCAGACTCCAGAATTACAGTAACTCCATTTGGCCAGCAGATGGCGACCTCTGCCTGTAAAATAGGTTTATTAGAGTAAGGAATACATTGGGGATATTACCAAATATTTCTTACTGTATAATTAATTAAAAATGACTTTTCGCAAAACTACTGGTTCCTTAAAGTGTTTTTTTTTTTTGGGGGGAAATCACTTGCTAGTGAAAGGGTTAAAGACTAATCTTGAAGATGCGATTGTGCCCAGGGAACAAGAGTTTCATATGCACAGGATTGCTTTAGAGCATTCGATGGGGATGAGGCTGCGGATGACGAGTGGGAGACGGCCTGGGGATCGCAGTTTGTGTGCAGAGGACGTCCCCCACACCTCATCGAGTCTCCGCAGCGAAAGGGCTAAGTGTGCTGAACTGACACATTGTACTAGTAATCATATAGGTTTTAGTTTAGAGTCCCATTGAAAGCGCTGCCTCACCCACAGCTGTCAATCACCAAGGATGTGTTTTTGGGTTTCATCGCTATCTGCTCTTATTTCCTGTTGATTGAGCCACTTATGAAACATAAATGGTACAAGAGATGGAAAATGAGTCGGTGCATGATGGGAAATAGCTTTTAAACATGACAATGGAAAGGCAAACGGAAATCAGTCATTACAAATATCTAAAAAGAAAAAAAAACAAGAGTGTTAGCTCTTAACTTCTTCACTCCCAAGTGATTTAAAAAAAACAAAAAAAAAAAACCTCAGGACCAGGTTTTTTTGGGGGGGGAAATAATTTTTAATTAGTTGTACAGTAAGAAATATTTGAAAATATTCCCTATGTACTTCTTACTGTAATAACGTGTACACTGTAAGTTCCCACGGAAATAGGGGCCTCGTTTCCTCCTGTACTGGTTTGTCAAATGTTGTTCAATGAATTGTAACCCTGTCTATATTGTGCCCATTGTACAGCGCTGCGGAATATGCTGGCGCTTTATAAATAATAATAAAATAATAACCTATTGAGCAGGGAGATGCCACCATCTGCTGGCCAAAAGGAGTTACTGCAGGTCTGAACTCCGTGCAGGAACAGCCTTGTAGATATCATTTATGCCATTCAGACACATTCCCCAGCTGGTTTTAAAAAGTATTAGTACCTCAGCATCATGTCCATGGTGCTAAAACTTTGGGAGCACCTTCTGAAGCTCAAATGCAAACAAAATTAATTTACAGATACAGCATAGTTCCAGATCGTGTTAATAAGAGCTTGGGTTGCTGTGTCTGCTACTGCAGATCGAGTATACACGATCACAGTAAAGAAGGGGTTAATTGATTGTCTTTCAAGACCTTTCTTCCAGCATTGCACCAACTCATTTGATATGAAATAACATTTCACGATCAGCAGAAAAACACATGTAGCGCTGTGCTAAAAATCTTGCTGTGGCAGTACCTATTTTTGGCCACAAGATGGAGACTATCGCAATCAGAGATACTGGACATTGGGACTACAATAACTGGCATGCTTTGCAAGAAGCCAGGAAGTGGGTGGAGACTGGACACTTACATCCTCTGACTCGTGGAGAAAGTTCCAGAGCGCGCCAGGGGATGAGAGAAAGCAGACGCACTGAGGAGACCGCTGGAGGAGCTAGGCCAAAGCCCGAGGGAGACCTGTAATTCCTATTTGGGTCACTCAACCTGAGGAGAAGGAGACTTGCCAGTACCCAGACAACAGCTGCAGACCGGCGGAATCGAACGGAGAGCAGGCGGGGAGCTGGACAAGCTGCATGAAGGTAGACAACGGATCCGGCCGCTAGTATCCCCAGTCAAAATCGGGTGGAGAGACGTCCTGGGTCAGCGGAGCCTAAAGCAGTCATCAGATGGGTGAGAGGCCTCCAAGGCTGTTTGTATGATTAAAGGACGCTCTGCTGTTTTTCTCTTTTAAGTTCACAGGCCCCAACTGACTAGTCGAAGACTTTCCTTTAATAAATTCACTGGCCAGTTGAACAGTACCCGGGTACCACACACACACAGATACGCTTCTTACATTCTGGAATTTAACTTGTACAGGACTCATTCCTTTTACGAATCGGAACGGGGTGTTAAAAGACAAAGATACGTTCCGAATACATTTTTCTCTTTTTCTGCTGCGCGTTTGCCGTAATACGAAAGGGATTGTATGTTTGGGGTTTTCGCTACGGGTCCCTTTTTCTGAACTATCGGAAAATTGCATTGCTTTTATTTCGGTTGCGAATATTTTATTTTCCGAAAATACGAAGCCTAAGTGTTTCGTTTCTTTTCCGCTACGCGTTTTACCGGGGATACGAAAATACTGTAATAATACTTGTGAATACCGTGTCTCAACATCTGCTCAAATATTTTAGTAAACTATATAAAATATAAAAATTTCACACTGTGTGGAGTATATTTATTCCCTAGTGCGGGGAGACTGACCCGTGGTTCATTTTCAGCGGCTCCTCCGGGAGTGAGCGCTACACGTGGGGGCTCGTTTCCGGGATCCAGTCTCTGAAAAACCGCATCTAAAAGGGTTAAATATGGATCCAGACACTGTTGCCGAGTGGTGTGGGGAGCACAGTAGCCAGTCGGAATGTTGTATAGTCATGGATATTCCAGCAGACACTTGGGCTGAAGATCAGATTCGCCAGGCCGTGGCCACGCTAGCACCAGATCATCGGGGTTAATTCTGGACATTAAAAAAAAACCAGATACCTCTCACATGTATGTTCTTCTCCGAATGGAGAAAGGGTGTTCCGCCATGTTTTCAGGCACGAGCGTGAAACTGGCCGAAGAGGTGGAAGTCCAACTAATTAAGCCAAGTACGCCACGTGGTGAATCCGCAAGTGTCCCTGCGTCTAGTCCGTTGGCCATGATAGGGCCTGAATTTATCGTGGCTATTGGAGATCTGCTGGCTAAATGTCAGAAAACAAGCCCTCCTCACACTAACTTCGGTTTATCGACGGTTAAGAAATTTTACAGGAAACGTACCAACTCCGGCGGGAAGAAGACTTTGAAGAATGGGTGGAACAGGCGATGCAGGCTCTGGATGAGTGGGATATCCCTGAGGCCCAGAAAAAGCAAAGGATTACCGAGAGCTTAAAGGGACCTGCGTCAGAAGCAGTGAGAAACCTGAAACTGAGCAGAAAAGATTGTACTGCTTTAGATTACTTAAACGTTCTTGAAGAAGTTTTTGGACGAACTGAAAAGGCGGCCGAACTGGTATATCAGTACGAACACACCTATCAGAAAAGAGGTGAGAGAATGACCGAGTACATGAGGCGCCTGGATAAGATTCTACACCAGATACTCCTGAAGAAAGGGGCCGAATCGGCCGAAGTAGATAAGATCCGAATAAAACAGATCCTGAGGGGCTCTCAACCTCTAGATCCAGTGATGATGCAGCTAAGAAGCAGAGCAGGTAGTCAAGAGTTAAAGTACCTGGAACTGATTCGAGTTGTGCGAGAGGAAGAGGCTTTACTAGGAGAGAAATCTTTCAGGGCGGGGAAAGGGCGTATGCACAACCTGTGAGACATAGCGGCGGCCTGCAGCCTGAAAGCGACTCTCTAGATACCTATGGGTCGGATGAGGACGAACAAGAACACCTAGTTGGTTTTAAATCTACAGAGAGGGCTGCTAAAGAATCGAACCTCCTGAACGGGATGAATTGTCCAAAACCGTCAAGAAAGTTCAGGAAGCTCAAGTTGAATTGCAACAAGCGCATGCGGAACTGTGCCGGGTATTGATGAAGGTGACAGAAATGCAGGCAGAAATGCAGAAATTCCTCACAGGTATGCAGACGACGGAAGTTGCTGTGGCGTCTGGTCCAAATCTTTTAACCAACTCTCAACAAGCAACTACGTCTCCGCTCTCTAAGAAGAGATGTTTCGGGTGTGGAGAGATGGGCCATTTCCGCGCACAGTGCAAAGGCCGGAAGCCTGAGAAGGATAGAGTCCAGGGACTGTTGGAAGCCCTGGAAGGACTGTTATCTACCTCACCGGCGGGAAACGCCAGAGGGCACCAGTAAAGGAGAAACCTGAGTGCACGAGGGTTGAACCCCGCTCCAGAAACCAAGCAAAGACTAAGAGGGCGAGGAGGCCCAAAGCCGAGCCAATTGTAGAGCCTGCCAGGACTGAGAGAGTCACTCCCTTAGCATCCGGGTCTACGTCATGGGAAAGCAATGCACACCCAAAACCTGCACGGGCCAAGAAAAAAGGCCAGGGTACAGCAAACTGGGTCTAAGCGTCCGGATACCGCCACCAAATTTCCTGACCAACTGATAGGTCCTTCTCCTATTGTGCCAATCCAAGTGGAAGGAGTCTACACCAAAGCCCTGTTAGATTCAGGGGCTCAAGTGACATTGATCTACAGAGACTTCTACGAGAAACACTTAAAGCACATTCCTTTGCAAGAATTGAAGGATTTGGAAATATGGGGTATCGGCACTGAGAAACTCCCTTATGACGGGTACCTGCAAGTAAAGTTGGAGATCGGATCTGAAGTCATCGGGCAGTCTGGGGGTTGTGATGCATTGGCCATTGTGTGTCCTCGACCCTCGGTTGCGAACAGAAGCTCCCTGATAGTGGGGACGATACTGACCTAGTGCGGCGTCTCCTGACGCCTATCGTGTTGGAAGAAGGTTCAACTCAAGGAGTACACCCAATGTTACGTCCGGTCTATCAGAGGATGGTCGAAGAACGAAAGGCACCTGCCGAAGTGGGAAGACTGTGGAGACTGGGTGGAACGGAGAAGGTTCTGCAAGCAGGAGAAGTAGCGAGCTTCCGGGCTTCAGTCAAGTTGAACGGATCGCAACCCGGTCCCTATGTGGTGCTGGGAACCGATTTTGATCATGGGAGTGAAACCGGAGTCGAAGTAATTCCTGAAATAATCTCCACCAAGGCTCTGAAGAGAACACGAGGAAGAGTCTCGGTCAGTGTGTGCAATGTGACGGATTCTCCAGTGGTTCTTAAAGCACGAATGCCTATCGGGCAAGTAGAGTCTGCTACACCCCTCTCTACTGATTCAGGAGGGGGAGAAAGTAAAGAGATTCCAGATGATTCTACCCCAAGGACGCTCCCATTTCACCTGAGTGGAAGAAACGTCTTCAGTCTCAAGTCTTAAAGTGGAAGGAATTGTTCTCGAAAGATGAGTTCGATGTGGGCCTGGCTGAGAGTACTGAACATCGTATTCGACTACAAGAAGACAAGCCGTTTCGTGAAAGATCAAGGCGAGTTCCGCTAGGAGACTTAGATGATCTGCGAGAGCAGCTGAACGAATTACAAAGAACCAAGGTGATTCAAGAGTCCAGGAGTCCATATGCATCTCCAATAGTGTTGGTCCGGAAGAAAAATGGTTCTGTCCGCTTATGCATAGACTACCGCACATTGAACCGGAGAACCACCCCCAATCAATATGCCACTCCTCGGATTGAAGATGCCCTACAGTGTTTGTCTGGAGCAAAGTGGTTTAGTGTACTAGACCTGCGAAGTGGGTATCACCAGATACCAATGCATCCTGAAGACAAGGAGAAAACTGCGTTCATCTCCCACTGGGGTTCTTTGAATTCAACAGAATGCCTCAAGGCCTTACGGGGGCTCCAGCCACGTTCCAACGGTTGATGAGAAGACAGTCGGGGATATGAATCTAATCGAAGTATTAGTGTACCTGGATGACATAATTGTGTTTGGGAAGACTCTGAAGAACATGAGCAACGTCTGGAGAAGGTCTTGAAGAGGCTCCATGAAGAGGGGCTGAAACTGTCTCTGGAGAAATGCCAATTCTGTCCTGCCGTCTGTTACGTATCTAGGACATGTGGTCTCAGCAGAAGGTGTTTCGACAGACCCTCGGAAGTTGGAGGCCGTAGCTTCTTGGCCTAGACCCCGAAACGTCACTGAACTTAGATCTTTCTTGGGATTCTCTTCATACTATCGAAGATTTGTGGGAGGATTTGCAAAAATAGCTCAACCACTGAACAAACTCCTGCAGAAGGAAACCACAGAAGAAGGCTGCAAGGTCTCTGACAAAAACCCGTCAGCTCCGGGGCCAAGGAAAGCTCGAGAGGCTATACAAGGTGAATGGACCAGTCAATGTGAAGGAGCTTTTGTAAAGTTGAAAGAGAGTCTAACCCGAGCTCCTGTTTTGGCCTATGCAGACCCTCATAAGCCGTATGAACTACATGTGGATGCCAGCCGAGAAGGTCTGGGAGGAGTCCTATATCAGGAGTATGATGGATTGCTGAGGCCTGTGGCGTACGTGAGCCGGAGCCTTGCGCCTTCAGAGAAGAACTATCCTACTCACAAGCTGGAGTTCCTAGCCTTGAAGTGGGCAGTGGTGGACAAGTTGAAAGAACTATCTGTATGGAGCTGAGTTCGTGATTAAGACGGATAATAATCCTCTCACCTATATCCTTACTACTGCAAAACTGGACGCAACGGGACATCGGTGGTTGGCCGCTCTGTCAGGTTTCGGTTCAGCCTGAAGTATCGCCCTGGGTGAATAATCGAGATGCTGATGCGTTATCGAGAAGACCCTATACTACAGAATGGACTCAGTTGACTCCAGATGGGGTGCAAGCTTTGTGTCAAGGAACAGAGCGCCGGGTCAAAGGAGGGATTGAAGCAGAGGCCATAGGAGTTATGGCTGCGGCTGTTCCTGAGTTCTACTGTAACCCTACGCAGTTAAGGGATGAAAGTTTACCTACCTTTTCAAGACAGGACCTGAAAGCGGATCAGGCCAGAGATCCTTTAATTGCCTTGACCCTAAAGGCCCTGACTGCAAACCAGCGAGAGATTTTGTTAACCAACTCCCCGAGTGGAGCCAGGTTGGTCTACAAAGAAGGGAGCGGTTAAAGATGCTGGATGGGGTGGTCTACCGAAGGGGCCCCTCCAACAACGCGGAAGAGATTCAACAGTTATTCCTCCCCACTAAACATAGGGAGAGTGTGCTGCGATCACTACATTGATGAGCATGGACTTTGTGCAAGAGAAACTTTTAAGCTGGTGCGAGATAGGTTTTATTGGCCTTGTATGAGGGCTGAAGTGGAAGTTATTGTCATTCCTGTCTTGAGGTGTATTCAGAGAAAGACTCTACCGACCCGAACTGCTCCAATGAGCCATCTGCAGAGTCAGGGACACATGGATTTGGTGTGCATTGACTTCTTGTGCTTATAGAGCCGGATGCTAGTGGGCAAGGGAACATTCTAATAGTGACTGATCATTCACTCGTTACGCCCAAGCATTTTCCACGAAAGATCAACGCGCTCCAACAGTAGCCAAAGTGTTGATGGAAAAATTCTTTGTTCATTACGGACTGCCAAGAAGGATACACTCTGATCAGGGTAGAGACTTTGAAAGCAGACTGGTGGGGCAATTGTTGGAGTTGTTGGGAACCAGAAGACCTAACTACACCATATCACCCTCAAGGTGATGCTCAGCCTGAGAGGTTTAACCCCTTAGTGACCGGGCGGTTTTACACAAATCCGTCCGTTCGTGACCGCAGCTGTTTTTATGTTTCTGCGCTCTTAGTGTTTACGTCAAATTTTCCTCTTACTCGTTTATGTAACCCACACATATTTTACACTGTTTTTCTCGTCACTAAATGGACTTTATAAAGATACCATTTTTTTCATCATTTCATATAATTTACTATAAAAAATATTGTGAAATATGACACAAAAATTGAAAAAACACCACTTTTTCGAACTTTGACCCCAAAATTTCTTATGTATCAACAACCGTCAAAAATTTTTTATTCCTTAGTAGTTTCTAAATTTAGTACTGAGTTTAGCAATACCCAATGGTTTACATATTCCTCGCTTTTTTCCTTATTTTATGCAACAAAAGTGCAAGTAGCACTTTGCCATTCCAAAGAGTTTATTTTCAAAACTAGTGATAGTGACATTGTAACACTGATATCTGTCACTAATTCCTGAATAACCCTCCACATATACATATTTTTTTAAAGTACACAAATCAAGGTATTAAACTTGGGGTATTTTGACTCTTTCCATGCAAACCATTTTACCACAAATCTATGCCAAAGTTTGAAAAAAAAAAAAATTTTGGTGATTTTTTTTTTTTGAACGCAATTTAAGAATACATGTACTTGTGAACTTTAAGGTTTACTGCCAAAAAGCACCCCAAAATATGTTCAGCAACATCTTCTGAGTAAATTGATACCACCCAAGTATAGGTATGTCGGGTCATTTGGGGGCTAAAAGGCCTTATTTGGGGGGTGCGCATTTCAGTTTTCCAACTTGGAATTTTCACATTTCGTCATCATGCACCCATGTCCTATTTGGGACATTTTTGAAGCCGGCCAAAGTAATTTACCCCCATCAAACCATATATTTTTAGAAAGGGCACACCCTAGGGTGCTTCAAAGAGTTTTATTTTAACACTTTCCATGCACTAGCTCTTTGTCAATCTTTCAGGTAGTCACTTTTTGTGTTATTTTTTCACACACATTGTACTTTAGGCATGATGATTGTCAAATCCAGTTATGGTGTTACTGCCAAAAAACACCCCAAAATATGTTCAGCAACATCTTCTGAGTAAATTGATACCACCCATGTATAGGTATGTCGGGTCATTTGGGGGCTAAAAGGCCTTATTTGGGGGGTGCGCATTTCAGTTTTCCAACTTGGAATTTTCACATTTCGTCATCATGCACCCATGTCCTATTTGGGACATTTTTGAAGCCGGCCAAAGTAATTTACCCCCATCAAACCATATATTTTTAGAAAGGGCACACCCTAGGGTGCTTCAAAGAGTTGTATTTTAACACTTTCCATGCACTAGCTCTTTGTCAATCTTTCAGGTAGTCACTTTTTGTGTTATTTTTTTCACAACACATTGTACTTTAGGCATGAATTGTCAAATCCAGTTATGGGTTACTGCCAAAAAACACCCCAAAATATGTTCAGCAACATCTTCTGAGTAAATTGATACCACCCATGTATAGGTATGTCGGGTCATTTGGGGGCTAAAAGGCCTTATTTGGGGGGTGCGCATTTCAGTTTTCCAACTTGGAATTTTCACATTTCGTCATCATGCACCCATGTCCTATTTGGGACATTTTTTGAGCCGGCCAAAGTAATTTACCCCCATCAAACCATATATTTTTAGAAAGGGCACACCCTAGGGTGCTTCAAAGAGTTGTATTTTAACACTTTCCATGCACTAGCTCTTTGTCAATCTTTCAGGTAGTCACTTTTTGTGTTATTTTTTCACACACATTGTACTTTAGGCATGAATTGTCAAATCCAGTTATGGGTTACTGCCAAAAAAACACCACCCCAAAATATGTTCAGCAACATCTTCTGAGTAAATTGATACCACCACCATGTATAGTATAGTATGTCGGGTCATTTGGGGGCTAAAAGGCCTTATTTGGGGGGTGCGCATTTCAGTTTTCCAACTTGGAATTTTCACATTTCGTCATCATGCAACCCATGTCCTATTTGGGACATTTTTGAAGCCGGCCAAAGTAATTTACCCCCATCAAACCATATATTTTTAGAAAGGGCACACCCTAGGGTGCTTCAAAGAGTTGTATTTTAACACTTTCCATGCACTAGCTCTTTGTCAAACTTTCAGGTAGTCACTTTTTGTGTTATTTTTTCACACCACATTGTACTTTAGGCATGAATTGTCAATCCAGTTATGGGTTACTGCCAAAAAACACCCAAAATATGTTCAGCAACATCTTCTGAGTAAATTGATACACCCATGTATAGTATGTGTAGGTCGTCATTTGGGGGCTAAAAGGCCTTATTTGGGGGGTGCGCATTTCAGTTTTCCAACTTGGAATTTTCACATTTCGTCATCATGCACCCATGGTCCTATTTGGGACATTTTTGAAGCCGGCCAAAGTAATTTACCCCCATCAAACCATATATTTTTAGAAAGGGCACACCCTAGGGTGCTTCAAGAGTTGTATTTTAACACTTTCCATGCACTAGCTCTTTGTCAATCTTTCAGGTAGTCACTTTTTGTTTATTTTTTTCACACACATTGTACTTTAGGCATGAATTGTCAAATCCAGTTATGGGTTACTGCCAAAAAACACCCCAAAATATGTTCAGCAACATCTTCTGAGTAAATTGATACCACCCATGTATAGGTATGTCGGGTCATTTGGGGGCTAAAAGGCCTTATTTGGGGGGTGCGCATTTCAGTTTTCCAACTTGGAATTTTCACATTTCGTCATCATGCACCCATGTCCTATTTGGGACATTTTTGAAGCCGGCCAAAGTAATTTACCCCCATCAAACCATATATTTTTAGAAAGGGCACACCCTAGGGTGCTTCAAAGAGTTGTATTTTAACACTTTCCATGCACTAGCTCTTTGTCAAACTTTCAGGTAGTCACTTTTTGTGTTATTTTTTCACACACATTGTACTTTAGGCATGAATTGTCAAATCCAGTTATGGGTTACTGCCAAAAAACACCCCAAAATATGTTCAGCAACATCTTCTGAGTAAATTGATACCACCCATATATAGATTTGTTCTGTTGTTTTTGGGGTGCTACGCCAATCTTTGACATGTGCTTGTCAATTTTCTAATTTGACATACAGTATCTTCTTTGCTTATCTTCTTTTTAGGGGCCTTTTTACATACCCCAGTTTTATGAACGCGCATATATTTGGTAAGCTAACACCCCAAAGTATTGTAAATGGAGTGTTTTTATGCTATGGATGCATCCGTTTGCTCCAAACAAATTAGATACTGTTTGGTGGTCATTTTTCATTTTCACACCCACATCAGTTTTGGACTGTGATTTAGGAGACACTGTTGTTTTTTACTGCATGAAAACTCTCCAGGTTGTTTTCTGCAAGGTCTCCTGAGTACACCCATGCCCCCCATGCATAGGTTTGCCAGGATTTTGGGAAGGTTCAAATACAATTTTTATGACTTTGTCATTGGAGTTGAAATTGAGATTATTTCTTCAGCTAGGCCTAGCTTTGGTTTTGGGTCTACCGCATACCCCAGTTTGAATTATTGCCAGAAAATTGTTTATATTTGTTATGTTGACACCCCAAGGTATTGCATATGGAGTGCTTTGATGCCATGGATGCAACGGTTTTAGCCCAAAACATTTGAGAAGGTGTGTGGCGGTAATTTTTCAATTTTCTGATTTTTACGCCCACAGTAGTTTTGGACTGTGATTTAGCAGACACTGTTGTTTGTTACTGCATGAAAACTCTCCAGGTTGTTTTCTGCAAGATCTCCTGAGTACACCCATGCCCCCATGCCTAGGTTTGCCAGGATTTTGGGAAGGTTCAAATACAATTTATGACTTTGTCATTAGAGTTGAAATTGAGATTATTTCTTCAGCTAGGCCTATCTTTGGTTTTGGGTCTACCGCATACCCCAGTTTGAATTATTGCCAGAAAATTGTTTATATTTGTTATGTTGACACCCCAAGGTATTGCATATGGAGTGCTTTGATGCCATGGATGCAACGGTTTTAGCCCAAAACATTTGGCAACAAGGGTGTGGCGGTAATTTTTCAAATTTTCAGATTTTTACGCCCACAGTAGTTTTGGACTGTGATTTAGGCTAGGGTCAGACGAGCGTAGTGTTCACGTCCGTGATCGCGCCTAAAAGTACGTCCGTGATAGCATGACATAAAGTCCAATGGAGCCCGACACACGAAGTACGTCCGCACTGAACTGCGGACGCACAACGGCCGCGGCCCACGGACGCAAGGCAGGCAAGAACGTAGAACCGCTAGAACGGCCGCACAAAGTGCGCTGCGTCCGCAACGTCTGCATAGCTTTGTGTGTGAGTGATGGAACGTGGTCAGACGGACTGCATTTATACGTCCTGCATTTTTCACGGACAAAATGGTTTTGCAATTGAATTTATTGTCCCTCCTACATCTGTCAAAAAATAAATGTCAGTGAAAAAACGGACTGTGTGACCACTACTGCGTCTTCCGTACTGACGATGTCCGTACTGCACGGACGTACAGTCCGTAGAAATCACGCTCGTCTGACCCTAGCCTTAGCAGACACTGTTGTTTGTTACTGCATGAAAACTCTCCAGGTTGTTTTCTGCAAGATCTCCTGAGTACACCCATGCCCCCCATGCATAGGTGTGCAAAGATTTTGGCAAAATACAGCACCAATTGTAGAACATAAAAATGTACGAATAAAATGTAAAAGTCTGGTGCCTGTCAAACTGGGGATGCTCTCTAGGGGAGCACAGGCTGTTGTCACTGAAGTGCATGAAACGCTAAATGTTTTCATACCTTCTTACGTGACATTGATTGGAGGTAAATGGGGGTAGAGCAGATGGGGCTACTGCTCCAGCAGGAGCGAATTGAGGGCTTCTTTATGATGCCCTCAGCATAGTAAGTGCCCAGAATTTCAGAAATTCTGGCACATCTAGCGGGGTCCATTGCTGCCTTGCCAAGTAGGAGTCTGGCTTCGCAGCACAATGCTGATGGGCATACAGATTTGATTGGGCCACGATGTGGCCCAACAAATCATCCCCCATAAACACCTGCAAAAACTGTGTGGCGGTAAATCCTGCACATCAATATTGATGCCAGGATTTGCCGTGAAAGGAGGGATATCTGGCCTCTGGCGATGAGGCACTACCCACTCCTCAGCTGGAGCTGTGCGTCTCCTGCTGGCAGGTGGTGACCCAGGATCTGCATCAGAAACATCACTAGATACATCAGCCAGCATAGATAATGTATCTAGCGACGCCTCTGAGCAGTTAGCGGGGTCGAAATGAGGGTCTGAGTCTGACGCAGATGCCTCAGATTCTGACGCCAGGATGGCATATGCCTCCTCGGCGCTGTACACCCTCTCAGACATTATATATAATAGATTATAAAATTTTATAATTATTATATATATATAAGCGGATTGTTGGTTCTTAGAAGAACCGTTGGGTTTCACAAGAAAATACAAATAAACACCTAAATCTCTCTAAATCCCTCTAAACCTGCCTCAATTCTTCTAAATCTCCCTAAAATCTCTCTAAATCTGCCTCAATTTTTCTAATCTCACTAAATCTCACTAAAATCTCTAACCTGTCAAATCTGATCTCTCTCTCTCGCTCACCAAAACACAAGTGAGGAAGGGGAGGGAGAATCACAGAGGTCAGAGCCAATATTTACAAAATATTGGCCTGACCTGACAAATTAGAAATTTTATTTTGATTTTTTCTAACTTCTGATTGGATGTTGCTAGCCTGCCTCTCTGATGAGGCAGGCTAGGAACATCCCACTCAGCCCCAAGATGACCATGCCCTTAGAACCCTAACCCTACCCCTGACCCTGCCCTAGAACCCTAACCCTAACCCTACCCCTACCCCTAACCCTAACCCTAACCCTACCCCTACCCCTACCCCTAACCCTACCCTAACCCTAACCCTACCCCTAACCCTAACCCTACCCCTAACCCTACCCTAACCCTACCCCTAACCCTACCCCTAACCTACCCCTAACCCTACCCCTACCCCTAACCCTACCCCTAACCCTACCCCTAACCCTACCCCTAACCCTAACCCTAACCCTAACCCTAACCCTACCCCTAACCCTAACCCTAACCCTACCCCTAACTGTCAGTTTATTTTATTTATTTTTCTTTTTTTACACTTTTTTTACACACTTTTTTTTACTTTTTTTTTACTTTTTTTTACACTTTTTTTTTTCTCTGCTGGGTGCCTTGATCCCTCGAGGCACCCAGCAGAGCACCTGATCACTGAAGTGATCGATTTTGTACTGAGTGCCACGATACCTCGTGGCACTCAGTACTTCCTGCCGCTACCGGAAGTGATCGCTCCGGGGGGAACGATCACGGACGGACCGGCGGCAGGTAAGTATATTTACAAGGATGCCTCGATGTCGAGGCATCCTTGTAATATGCTCAGAGCAGCTGGAAGCGATACCGATCGCTTCCAGCGCTCTGTAGAAGTGCCGGGCACCTCTCCGGTGCAACCGGATGTAGATCGCTCCGGGGAGCGATCACATGGTGCCCCGGCACTTCTAACGGCCATTGCACGGATGCCTGGACTCCCAGGCATCCTGCAATGGCGTTTGAGCTGCTGGAAGCGATCCGATCGCTTCCAGCAGCTCAAAAACGGCAGGACGTACCATGTACGTCAGCGGGTCTAAGAGAGACCCGCTGCAATGACGTACATGGTACGTCCGCGGTCGGGAAGGGGTTAATCGCACACTGCTAAACATGTTGGGGACCTTGTCGAATGTGGAGAAGCAGAGTTGGAGTCGGCACATAGCTACTCTGGTGCACGCATATAACAGTACGGAGAGTGATGCAACTGGATACTCACCGTACCGTCTTATGTTCGGAAGAGAGGCTCGACTGCCGGTTGATTTGGCATTTGGGTTATCTCTAGACCAGACGTCAGTAGCTTCCCATAGAAACTACATGGATAGACTTCGAAAGAATTTGGCTTCTGCATTTGAACAGGCCCGGTTGACCTCGGGAAACAGGGAGCAAAGAAACAAAAGGAACTATGACCTGAAAGTTCGAATACAAGATCTACAGCCCGGTGATAGGGTTCTATTGAAGAACTTGGGTGCTGCTGCGAGACACAAGTTGGCGGATAGGTGGAGTTCCCAGGTTTACATTGTCTGCAATCAGTTACCAGGTCTACCAGTGTATCAGATTCGCCCGGATGGAAAGGCTGGGCCTCTCAAGAACTGGCACCGGAATCATTTGTTACCTTTGAGAGAGGCTGTGAGAATGCCGGTTGGGGACGAACCGCCTCTGCCAAATCCGCCTGTTCCATGTTTGCCTCCTGTTACTCGGTCTTCAACAGACCCGGGTTGTCGAAGAGAGCGAAAGGGACAGTGAAGAAGAAAGTTTCTGTCTGGACTGGATACGCTCGCCGGAGCCTGAAGAGGTTGTAGTTGTCCCTGAGCGGTGGGAGAGTAACTTGAGGCCTGAAGCTCCTGAATTCTTGTTGGAAGTCCCCGAGATTGTTGATATCCCTGAGCCTCTTGAATTTCAGTTGGAAGTCCCTGAGGCTGTGGGGATCCCGGTAGCTCCGGAAGCTTATTCAGGTGATTACAGTTCTATGCCTTCACTGGAGGGATCATACTCTGAAGAAACGTCTGCTCCAGTGATAGAGAGAAGAATTGAGCCGACGCCTATAGTACTTCCACCTGAAGAGGAACTGATTGAGCCAGAACCCAAACGCTCTGTTCGACCGCCCCAACGACTCACCTACGACTCACCAGGACATAGCACTGAAGAAGCCATCACCACGGTGCGGAGGTTGCCCGAAGTGTCTGCTATGCTAGCTGAGGTAGCCCAAAATATGAGTCAACTTGAGGAAGTGTTCCTAACTCACTGTATGCTGCTGAACCTGTACATGTTACGTAAATTGTATTCAAATATTGTGGAACGTAATGTAACTGTTGTACCTCCTTGGAGAGACCCAAGAGTTCTAGGAGGGGGAGAGTGTAGCGCTGTGCTAAAAATCTTGCTGTGGCAGTACTATTTTTGGCCACAAGATGGAGACTATCGCAATCAGAGATACTGGACATTGGGACTACAATAACTGGCATGCTTTGTAAGAAGCCAGGAAGTGGGTGGAGACTGGACACTTACATCCTCTGCCTCGTGGAGAAAGTTCCAGAGCGCGCCAGGGGATGAGAGAAAGCAGACGCACTGAGGAGACCGCTGGAGGAGCTAGGCCAAAGCCCGAGGGAGACC
Organism: Leptobrachium leishanense; assembly: GCA_009667805.1. NCBI lineage: Eukaryota > Metazoa > Chordata > Amphibia > Anura > Megophryidae > Leptobrachium > Leptobrachium leishanense. Next base: position 133,588,699 of record CM019069.1, on the reverse strand, counting down.
TGTAATTCCTATTTGGGTCACTCAACCTGAGGAGAAGGAGACTTGCCAGTACCCAGACAACAGCTGCAGACCGGCGGAATCGAACGGAGAGCAGGCGGGGAGCTGGACAAGCTGCATGAAGGTAGACAACGGATCCGGCCGCTAGTATCCCCAGTCAAAATCGGGTGGAGAGACGTCCTGGGTCAGCGGAGCCTAAAGCAGTCATCAGATGGGTGAGAGGCCTCCAAGGCTGTTTGTATGATTAAAGGACGCTCTGCTGTTTTTCTCTTTTAAGTTCACAGGGCCCCAACTGACTAGTCGAAGACTTTCCTTTAATAAATTCACTGGCCAGTTGAACAGTACCCGGGTACCACACACACACAGATACGCTTCTTACATTCTGGAACTTAACCTGTACAGGACTCATTTCCTTTTACGAATCGGAACGGGGGTTAAAAGACAAAGATACGTTCCGAATACATACATTTTTCTCTTTTTTCCGCTGCGCGTTTGCCGTAATACGAAAGGGATTGTATGTTTGGGGTTTTCGCTACGGGTCCCTTTTTCTGAACTATCGGGAAATTGCATTGCTTTTATGTTCGGTTGCGAATATTTTATTTTCCGAAATACGAAGCCTCGTGTTTCGTTTCTTTTCCGCTACGCGTTTTACCGGGATACGAAAATACTGTAATAATACTTGTGAATACCGTGTCTCAACATCTGCTCAAATATTTTAGTAAACTATATAAATATAAAAACTCACAACTGTGTTGGAGTATATTTATTCCCTAGTGCGGGGAGACTGACCCGTGGTTCATTTTCAGCGGCTCCTCCGGGAGTGAGCGCTACACACATTTGTTTAAAAAAAGCTAAGTTTCATGACCACCGAAACACCGACTGAAGAAGCTTTGAAGGCGAAACGCGTGTTGGTGTACTGTTAATATTGTTATACTTTATTATTGTTTAATAAAAAACACCTATTTTATACCCTATTTGGGTCCTGGCTGTGCACATCTACCAAGGAGGTGGCTGAGGCTGATAGGTGATCCGGTGCACCTAGAGAAATCACCGGCTGCCTTCAAATCTGGTGTCTGAGCTGTGAGACCCCAGCAAATGTGAGTAATATATACATTTTTGTTTATTTGCATTTTAATTTAAACTGTACTACATTATGTACAATTTTAACTTTTGAAGACAGCGGAGGAGCTAGACCCCAGAAGTTAACACGGACCCTGCGAATATATCACAATCAGAATATTGAAGCGCCAACTCTGCCACATCTTCTTTTGTTGTTGTTTTTTTTTCTTTTTAACCCCTTAACGCCGCAGGACGTACATTTACGCCCTGCATTAGGCGGGCTTTGACGCCGCAGGATGTAAATGTACGTCCTCGGCGTTTACAGCCCCCCTCCGGTAATACTTACCTCCTCCGGTCGCTCCACGCTGCTCTGACTCCCGCGGGTCAGATCAGTGTGATCCTCCTCCGGCGCTGTGACGTCATTTTCAGGCGTCCCCCCCCCGCCGGAGCAGGGGAAGCGCCTGAAGGGGAGGGGGGGGATCCTTTGGATCCTCTATCTCCCCACGCGCAGGGACCAGGCGGCTGTGGCCAGCATCGCTGGAAGGGTCACAGCCTGACCTTTCCAGCGATGTATGGGGGGGTTAACCCCTTAGCTGCCAGGTCGCGACCGGCACTAATTTGTGCCCGATCGCGGCCTATTTCCGGTGGGGGCCGCCATCTTGGATGCAGCCCCACCTCTGGGTCCCCCCCTGGTCAACTGAACTCATCGCGCCATGCGCGATTATGTCAGTTAACCAGGGAACCCCCTTGCAGGAGATAGGGGGGTTCTTTGAACCCCTTTATCTCCTGATCGGTGGGCAGCTAGGGGGTCATGTCTGATATTGCTGGAAAGGCCAGAGCATGGCCTTTCCAATGATATCAAACATGACCATTTTATATGTAAAATAAAAATGTAAAAAAAGTAAAAATAAAAATAATAAAAAATAATAAAATTAAATAATAAAAAATAATAAATATAATAATAAAAAAAAAATTGTTTTTTTTAATGCAGCACTATTGTTCACATTTCAATTATAATGTGAACAATGATGCTTCACTAATGAATTTTTTTTTGGGGGGGTTTAGCTAAAATCACACAATTTCTCCCCAAAAAAAAAATGGGTTCCCCGTTCTAATTTTTTTTAACAAATCTACCCCATAGAATATGACCGCAGAGCCTCGGATAATAACATTTTTAAAAAAAAACACTTTACACACTGTGGAAGATTGAAATTTTATTGAAAATTCACATTTTTTTAAATTTTTTGTTATAGCATTTTGGCAGGGCATGACATATACATATAATTATGATATATTATTAATCTGCCGAGTCTGCTGGAAAGAACGATATATAATTTGTCTGGGTGGTATAATAATACGTGACTTAAAAATGGTCAAAATGAGCTCAGCAAACTTCTACTCCCGAAACAGCGCCGAAGTTGTAAAATTACTCCCGTCCTTAAGGGGTTAAAGTTCTTTATTTTTGAAATTTGCAGAAATAATCAAAGCCATCAGAAATAAAAGTGGCCACGCAGGGCCTAAGCAGGTCATCAGATACACAGGACAAAAAGAAAAGGGACATCTGCGAACATCACACATAGGGGACAAACAATAAAGACAAGAGTCTTCCAGAAAAAGAATAGTGTAAACGAAACATCAAAGAAGAACAAAAAGGTCATCAAGTCCTCACCAAAAGGAAAATAAAAGTCTCAAACTCAACTAAAAAGTCTCAGCTTGCTGGTGAGGGGAAGGAGAGGAAAAAGATCGCTTTGGGGGAAGACACATCGAACAAGGGACATCGGGTCCCAAATTCAACAGAGAGATGAGGGGAGACAGTCTACATCGGCCCGTATCCAACCAAGAGGCCGGAAGGGCAGCTCCACCGGGTATAAGCACGAAAGGCTCATCGGGCGGGCAGCCCCCAGACGTCTTCAGCTGTGGCAAACGCCGCAATGTGGGGCCCAGATCAAGATCCTGGCTTCCCCAGCACCACCTCCGCAAACGACACAGGGGGACACTCGGCAGAGAACTCAGGAGCTCCCACTCCGACTTCAATCTCTTCCAGCGCCAGCGTATCCCAGCAGCTTGGATCTCGCAGTGGGCCTGCCAGCAGCGTAGCGTGTGTACCTTCAGCTGCGCAGCCTTCTCCATCGTTCTCAGCCTCTGGGCCCACAGCACAGCAAGAAGACAGGCACTCCTCCGGGGGTGGAATCTGCCACTCCCACACAGCCCCATCAGCACAAACATCCTCCTCCTCCAGGTCCCCCTCGTGAGCGGGCAGGAATTGTCACCCTCCTCATCCGGTAACGCCAGACAGACGTCTAGGCCCGCAATCGCAGCCATCTTCCCTGTAAAAGGGGGAGGGGCCCTCCCATTGCCAAACCTCACCATCTCCATCCGCCCCCCAACACCAGGCACTCCCGTAGCCAGGAGATGGGGGTCCTCCATCTTCGCAGCCTGCAGCAAGAACTGCAGCACACATTGCAGAGGCACGGCAGGGAAACAACAAGAGCCGGGAGATAGGCCACAAAATGGCCACCGGCGACGTCCACCAGCAGAGTCAGTCCGCAAAGAGTGAAGTCTCTGGTCCGGAGGGGGGACTGAACAGGCTCCAGACAGGTCAGTACCAGTGGCCAGCTACACAAGGACCTCTAAGGGGAAAAACTGCATAGGTGAGGCCGTCTGAGAGTCCTTAAGCGAGGAAGACGTGTGGAGGTCCAACAGGACACGTCCGCTCCCGCTCACAGCCGGCCACGCCGGGCCCTCTTCTTTCGTTTTAAGTTTCCTGGAATGGTATCCAAACAATCATCACTATCGTTCTATTTATTTATAAGACGTCCAGGGCCTTATTTAATTCTTACATTTAAACTCTTTTAAAATATACTGAAATATTTACGAAAAAAATACAGGTTTTGTGCATTGGCCTGGGCGCATGGCCACTTGGCTTTGAAGCTCCTCAAAGACTAGCAGCACCTTGAAGAACCAAGAGCTATAGCTCAAGGTCTTAACAACGACCACTCTGCCTGGGTTCGAAAGAGATATTTTGGAATGGCATCCTTGTCCAGAATCCAGCAGAAATTAAATGTGTTTAAAGCCTTTCACTACCAAGTTCAAGTATACTTGTCCTTCAAAAAATATATATTCAGTTTGCAATTGGGCTCCTGAATGCACCCCAAACGTTTTAGCACCTTGGGCATGACACCTGAGTTGGTAAAACAGTTTGTACAAATGAGACTCTGTGCCTAAAATATGGAACCCCAGCTGATTCAGCACAGAGCCCCGTTGTTTTTGGTCAGCAGATGGTGACGCCTGACAATCAAATAGGACTACTACAGTTAACAATGCATTGGGAAAATTCCCAAATATTTCTTACTGAATAATTCATGAATAAGTGATTTTTTTAAAAAAAATATATATATATTTTGTGACAGTGGATTAATGGGGGGGGGGGGAAATCACTCGGTAGTGAAGGGGTTAACATCATTCAACTTTCAGGTTGAATCACAGCCTCACAATCTGGAAGTGGACCATTTGCAACGAGATCCTTCATCGCTGGGTACTTGCTTCTGTTCTTCCAGTAGCCCTGTTGGATGGTAAACAGTCCTCAACTTCTTGTCAACTAAGACATTTCCTTTATTCACTCAAAGGCAACAAACTTCCATCACCCGGGAAACTGAGGTTGCAGGCAGGTGAAGATAAAGATCCTTGGCCACCAAGTTCCCCAGATCTCAATCTGAGCATCCGTTGGATGTGCTGGAACGACAACTCTGATCCAAGGAGGCACTAGAGGTGTGCATTAGTTTCGTAACAAATTGAAATTAGTGACGAATTTTGCGAATTCATATTCCGTAAGTACTTCCGAAATAACAAATTGATTTGATCCGAATTGAAAACGAAACGGTATATAACAAATTTAATTCAAATCTATATCAACTGTTGAATTGATCTTAACTTACAATACATACAAGTACTACAGCAAACGGCTTCATGAAACGAATCAGATTTGTTTCACTGTTACGCAAAGCACCCCTGTACTTGTCCATTGGCCTCTGGTGGTGAATCGTTTTTTTCAGTACCACAGGGCAATGGACAGTTTAACATTTAACCCTAGCTTGCCTTTTAACAGCAAAATTTTGTTAATTGGGGTTTTATTCAGTGATATAAAAATTGAATCGATATCAACTATCAAATTGGTATATTAACTATCGAATTGATCTTAACCTACATTACTTAAAGTACTACAGCAAAAGACTTTATGAAACGAAATTCGAATCAATATCAACTATTGAATTGATCTTAACTCGATATCAAACTAAACTAATTTAAAACAAAATTTCAACACCTCTAGGAGGCACCACCTTTGAACTTGAAAGACCAAATGGATCGGCTTCTAATGTCTTGGCGATTGATACCACAGGACACGTTCAGAGGTCTAGTGAAGTCCATGCATTAGCGCATCAGAGCTGTTTTGACGACACGAGGGAAACCTATATGACAGACAGGTGGTTTTAATGTTTTGGCTGATCGGTGTACATGGCAGAACGAGACTTCTCTTCCCATGTGTTGTAACGGCTCAATAAGTGAGCTGCAGATGTCTTTATCAAGAGGTTTAAAATGTACTCAACAAGGGACACTAGTGGTCATACGTGTTCTCTACATTGAAGGATGTAGATATGGGTCAGAACATGCTTTACTGGATACAGTATCTACACAGTCACACCTCAACTTAGGTCTCTCTCATTGTGAATGGTCCATTATTTCTTTTTATTTGCCTGTACCAGTTTATTGGATTCTAATATCCATGTCCTTGGCTTCCCACTTGAATCTGGCCATGTATGGGGGCAGCTTGTTACTTTAAGTCTCCTAAATTCTATTGTTTTGCATAAAAAACTTTTCTTCCATGAGGGGGCATTCAAGGAAGCATACCAGTTCCATAAGTACCCGATGAAATCAAGATCTGCCATTAAACTCAACAGCGTAACGCAGGAAACATTCCTTGGTTGGGAATCTGACTGGCCATGACTACACTTTGTTGGGCCACAAAATGTTCTTAAGATTAACATTCTTCCCTCGGTGTTACTCTTCTAGGTTTCGTATAGACATAGTGACATGCCCAATGGTAGAGCCACATCTCCTATGTGTTTGTTAGCAGTCGTAAGTCATAACAAACACCAAATTTACGGTTTACTATCATGCCACCCATCTCCTGCTGATAAGAAACAGGTTAACCCTATTAAACATATGATCCCGATACAATTTGGAAAATGACGCAGTGGAAGCCCATAATCTTCGATGGCACGTCTTGATGGCCCCTGACTTTGAAAGACCCCGACTGGTTTGTATGTGGTCACATTTTGGAATTCCTTCTCCAGACAATTAGACATCGATTTATTAAATCGACACGACAGCCGAAATTGGCACCTTTGCTGGACACATGGACAGTTTTTAGGTTGAGAGATTAAAAATTGGGTTTAAAGACTTTTCGATTCCCAATAAAAATCCAGCTCAATTACATTTCTTACCATAAATGTCCTTTTCTTCGAATCAAGCGGCAGTACATTGTTTTGGGATTTTATTTGAGAAAGTATTTAACCAGGAAGGATACATTGAGATTTCGCTCGTTTTCAAGTATGTTCTGGGTGGTATGTATTGTTAGGTATCTTGCCCAAGGACACTTACTGGAGAGGTGCTCTGGCCGGGATTCAAACCTGTGTCTCCAGTTAGCAGTGTTGTTACCTCTACTCCATCCACCCAGACATTGTACCCTCCTATCTAAAATCTTGGTAACGAGCTTCCACCATAATACCGTTATTACTGAGACCTAGGGTGAAGGCAGCCTCTCATAGTGAAAGAGGAGAGGTGGAGGGGGTTTATCATTTAAATCTTTGTGCTTTTTATAACAAAGGTACTTCCGGTCCTGAGGTTTCAAGGAGATATACCCATTTTTATGTACTGCTGCTTGGCTTTTAGGAAAATATCAGATTCGAGTTTACCGGTATGCAGATTTCAGAAAAGATATCAAATGCTGAAAGGTGTTGAGATATGGCTCTTCGGATGTTTATTGCACCATTTAACCCCTTAGGGACCAGGCGGTTTTACGAAAGTCTGTCTGAAAGTGCCCACTGCTGTTTTTAACGTTTCTGCGCCGTTTGTGTTTAGGTCTAGTTTTCCTCTTACTCGTTTATGCAACCCACACATATTTATATACCGTTTTTCCCACCATTAAATGGACTTTCTAAAGATACGATTATTTCCATCATATCGTATAATTTACTATAAAAAAAAAATATGAAATATGATGGATAAAAAATGGGGGGGAAGAGAACACACTTTTATCGAAATTTAGTCCCCAAAATCTACAACCGCCAAAAAATACCCCAGCTAAAGAGTTTCCAAATTTTGTGCGGAGATTAGAAATACTCAATTTTTACATGTTTTTACTTTCTAACCACTTCACTGCCGAGCCATTTCACCTCTGAGCGTTGAGCTAATTTTGACTGTTTTATCCTCATCATGTTTAAATGTCAATTGAAGTCCTTATTTTATTATACCAATTTATTTTTATTTTTTTAAAGAAAATAACAAAGCACTTTATTATTTTTTCCGCACGACGATGACGTTATCGCGACAGCCAGGGCCCATAAATAGGTGGGGCAGTCTTCAAGCTTGTCAGATCACTGCGTGAGTCCGGCCAGAGAGGAGAGTATAGGGAGGGGGGGGGTTAAAGGACCATGACGTACATAGTACATCCTTGGTCCTTAAGGGGACTGTTCCCCAGGACGCACTATGCCCGTCAGTGGTCCTTAAGGTGTTAATGTATTGGGGAGGCTCTTAGTCTATGGAAACTGCACGTTTTAGTCTTAAAGTACAAAACTTGCACCTTATGCTGTACCTTTGGGATAATAACAAGCAAGTCTGTCACTTTATGACGGTGTAAATCGTATTCTACAGACTTGTGTGTTATCTTTACAGTATAGAGGTTGCGTGGTTTACTGTAAATTAGGGATGGGCTGGCGGTTCGATCCGAACATGAGTTCGATTCGAACATTGCCCGTTCGGCCATTCGGCGAACATCGAACATTTCCGCATGTTCGCCACGTGTTCGCCCACAATGGACTACAATGCACTTTTCCACTGGCCTGAAGCTTGTAATTGGCTACAGCCTTGCACCTGACGACATGTGCAGCAGACTGCAGCATTGCTATTTGTAAGAGGAAGAGGATCAAGCGTGTGAAAGACATCAGACACTTGGGTACCACGTGCTTGAGGCGACATATGACCACCTGCCACGCATCCCGTTGGCACAACACTTTGCATAGGTCCTCCTCCTCCTCATCTGTCTCTACCCCCACTATATGTCCTGCCATGTCATTGTCTACAACCTCCACTGACAGGGATGATGCTACAGTAATGGGAGTACCAGGTCCTTCCTCAGAATGTGACAGCATCCCATCAGCTGCAGATTTTTGCAGTCAGATTTCGTTTCCCCAGCTGCTGCAGCGTAAGAAAAAATATAGTCCCAACCATCCCCTTGCATAGCATCTAAATGCCAGCTTGGCAAAATTACTCGCATTACAGCTGTGCCTTTCCAGCTGGTGGACTCTGCTTCCTTCCGTGAATTTGCTGAATGTGCTGTACCACAGTGGCAGGTTCCAAAATGCCATTTCTTTTCATGGAAGGCTATACCAGCACTTGGAAGACAATGTTATGGAATCATTGGGAAAGGCAGTCAGCAGCAAGGTTCTCATTACTTTAGACACGTGGACCAGCAAGCATGGACAGGGCCGTTACATTTCCTTCACGGCACGCTGGGTAACTCTGCTTGCAGCTGGGAGGGATCCAGGACAGGACTCTGTGCTGGAGCTTGCTCATCCACCACGCCTCCAGAAAGCTGCTTATAGCAGGTCTGTCTGCTCCACCACCTCTTCCTCCTTCAATGTCTCTCGCGAAGTGGCAGTTAAACCGACGCGTGGCAGGGGCTACGCAACGGCTCAAGCAAAAATATGCCATACTGTGCTTGAGCTTAGGGGAGTTTAGGGGACAGGAGCCACACCGTGCCAGAAATTCTGTCAGCTCTGCAGGGGCAGGCGCAGAGATGGTTAACACCACGCCAGCTTGAGCTGGGAATGGTAATCTGTGATAATGGCAGCAACCTTCTCTCCGCCCTACACCTGGGTAAATTGACGCATGTACCATGCCTAGCACACGTCCTAAATCTGGAGGTACAGCGCTTCGTACCCAGGGCTTGCAGAGCTTCTCAGCCAGACCAGAAAAGTCTGCAGCCGCTTCAGGCGGTCATTCCCAGCAAGTGTTCGCCCGGCAGAAATTCAAAGAGAATTCCACCTTCCCACAAACCGCCTGATCTGTGACATGCCCACCAGGTGGAACTCAACATTGCTGCTTGTGCAGACGCTGCAGCATTGCCAGAGGGCCATCAATGAGTACCTGTGTGATTATGGCACAAGGACAGGTTCAGGTCAACTTGGTTTCCCGCCCACCCCCCGCAGTAGCTGATGATCAAGGATGCATGCACTGTACTGTCACCATTTGAGGAGGCAACGAGGATGGTGAGCAGGGACAGTGCATGCATCAGTGACACAATTCCTTTAGTTTTCCTGCTGGAGCACACTCTGCAGGGAATTATTGATGTGGCACTAGAGGCAGAGCAGCAGGAGGAAGAGGAGGACTTCTCTAGCTCTTAAGGCCCCAGTCTTTACGCCAACAGCATTCCTGTGGGTCCTCAGATCAGACAAGAGGAGGATGAGGAGGAATATTTAAGTTGTGGGGGCATTGAAGGTCGGGACTCCTCAAGGGAGGGTTTTGTGTCCCCAGAAACCCAAGGACTAGTACATGGCTGGGAGGAGATAGTGCACAATACGGTCATTCTCTGCGACCAGGAACACTCTGAAGCTAATGCCACCTCCAACCTACGCTGCATGGGCTCCCTTATCCTGCAAAGCCTGCTAAAGGACCCCAGGATTTGTGCTATCAAGGAGAGGGATCATTACTGGTTGGCAACCCTTCTTGATCCACGATACAAGGGTAAGGTTGCAGAGCCCATCCTGCCCGCACAGAGGGAACACAGGATGAAACAACTTGAGGACGCTCTAAAGCGACACTTGGTAACCTACCAGTGCCTGGAAAGGTGTTACACAAGTGATGACACAGGTGCTTCTGAGGCTGCGGATGATCAGAGGAAGAGCGGTGAAGGCTGGGGCCGCTTGACTGATGCCTTTATAAAAAAATTTTAGTCCACGACGCCCAGGGACATCAAATGTAGGCACCCATTGCCAGCGTCTACACCGTATGGTGTACCTAGGGGCAAGGGCAGACCTGGATACCTTTACAGCAGATGATCCACTGATTTACTGGGTGTTGAGATTGGCTCACTGGCCAGAATTTAGCCAATATGCTATGCAGCTACTAGGTTGCCCTTCATCCAGAAACTTACTACATTGTATAACTCATTCTGTCGCTTTGTGCTACAATGTAACTACATGACCCACCATTGTGACATGTTAAAAGAACTAAACTGGCCATCACTGGACTCTAGACGCACCCTTCACCTTTCCAACCTGGTGTTTAAGAGCTTTTGTGGGAAGCTACCACCCTACCTGAATATGCTGCTTCCCCAGCAGTTCCCTCATCTTATAACCTCAGATCCAGGACCAGCACCTTACTTACAATACCGCAATACAAAAAGAAAATGGCTCGATCCGCATTTTCCTACAGAGCACCGCAAATATGGAATAACCTCCCAGACGCCGTCAAATCTTCCCCAGTCTAAAGTCCCTTAAGAGCTCCCTATTAACATACCTCAATACAAAATGCACCTGTAAACATGTAACATAATGACTACATTTCCTCCATATTTATTTTTCTGTTAATCTGTATATTTGGTTTTGTGTTAATATCTTGCATTTTACTATTTTGTATTTCTGTAACCACTCAATGTTCTCGAACCCAGGACATACTTGAAAACGAGAGAAATCTCAATGTATCCTTCCTGGTAAAATCCTTTATAAATAAATAAATAAATAAATAATCCAGCTTGCTTTCTGAAAGGACGTTCAGTGCCGCTGGAGGTTTTGTGACAGACAAAAGAGTGCATCTGTCCACCGACTCTGTAGACCGGATGACATTTATAAAAATTAATCAGTCCTGGATCAGCAGCTATCATTCCCCTGATGCTGACGTAACGGAATAGATCGAGGATCTCTTCTGCATTCCCAAAACATCCGCCACTGCACTCTTCCACAATACCTCAGAGGGGGTTACGGTGTGAAGGCACTAGTTGGCACCAAAGGCTTAATATTTGGGTGCACTGATGCGTGTACCAGATTCCAATCATTTTAATATTTGAATGCATGCAGAGTCTACCCCTGCACTCGTCCACAATACCTCAGAGGGGTTACGGTGTGAAGCACTTGCTGCCACCAAAAGCACAATATTTGGGTGCACTGCCACTGACGCCTATACCAGATTCATATCATTTTAATATTGGACCGCAGGGTCCACCACTGCATTCTTCCACAATACCACAGAGTGGTTACGATGTGAAGGCACTTGCTGCCACCAAAGGCAAAATATTTGGGTGCACTGAAGACTGTACCAGATTCATATTTTAATATTTGACCGCAGGGTCCAACCCTGCACTCTTCCACAATACCAGAGGGGTTACGGTGTGATGGCACGGTTGCTGACACTAAAGGTCCAATTTTAAAACCCCTATTTGTTACTTTTATCCAAAGCCTGCATAAGTTTCACCATAATTTAGCCCAAAAAAAATCACTAAACTTATTCTGCGTGTCCTAAAACGTCTCTTTTCATACAGGCTGCTGCCGTAAGCAGTTGTTTATGAATAGAATGGATTAAAAAGGAAAACCATTTACCGTCATTTTTTTGTTTTTAAATGTTTCTATACATCCTACAAATCCGCCACTTCACGGGCAGGTGATGGGGACATCCTAAGCACGATATTTGAAGGACTTTTTTCGTTTTTATTCTTAACCTTTATTTCATGGAAAACTCACTGTTCCTTTAAAAACGTGTTTTTTTTTTACTTTTTGTCCTGGTTTCCTGTCCCCCAGGGCACTACCCGGACCCCCATACACCTTTTATGGCAAATATCTAACCTATATGCCCTCTTGGAGGGCACTCTAAAAAGCGACCGTTCGAGTCCCATTGACTCGCATTGAGTTCGGATCCAGTTCGCGTCCAAACTCAAACTTTTGAAATTGTTAGAGTTCGAATGCTAACCGAACACGGGGGTGTTCGGCTCATCCCTGCTGTAAATGTGGATCGTCACGTATAGGAGGTTGCTTGTCTGTGTTTAACTTATCTGTGCAGCTTTGCACCATCTGTCCATCACATAATGCAACCGTTTGAAAACATGCTTTTGATATTTTCAAGCACAGGTTCAATGTATGTGGGGGGGGAGAGAATCTATTTTCCATAAATTCACTGGTTCCTGGCAGGGGGTTTATGGAAAACGTAGTGAAAGTAGTCTTCTCTGTTAGCTAATCCATTTCAGGTGAACTACATGCGATCAGTGTTATTCAGAGAGGTGAAAACCAGGAGAATGACTGGAGAAGTGAAAAATCTAGGTCAAAATTCTCCTATTTATCTATTTTGACCTAGATTTTTCACATCTCCAGTCATTCTCCTGGTTTTCACCTCTCTGAATAACCCTGTATGGAAATGGCGGGCGATGCACGGTTATACAGAAGGTTGCCTAGCAACTGGATGCAGGTGAAGGAGAATGAGGGGATGCGTCAAGCTGTGATGACAGTGGAGCGACAGGAGTGGAGTGAAGGAAACAGAGGCCAGAGAATGATGCTAGGTAATTGGGCATAGGATAAAAAGGTGACCAGTGGGAAAAGACATGCTATTGCTCTTGAAGCCACAGAATTTAGGTAGTGAAACGCGTTGAGCAGGTGTGGTTAACAGCCATGTGTATTTTTTCTGTGTTTTTCAATGGCAAACCATGTAGTGAATTAAGTAATGTCATTCGGCATAATGGGTGATACTTACAATGCTAAGGTGTGTGTATATATAGTAGGGACCTGCGAAGCTTCGAAATTCGATTCGAAATCGAATCGCTGGTCGAATTCGATTCGAATTCGAACTAGCAGCTCGATTCGAAAAAATTTCAAATTTGGAAGATCCCATCCAGCTCACCTGTCACCGCCGGGTTAGGCTCCCTCTGAGCGTGCGTCCGGCGGCAGGAAGCTTGGGCACTCGCCTGGGGGAGCCACGTGACCGCGATCTCGCGAGATCGCGGTCACGTGGCTCCCTCAGGCGAGTGCCCAAGCTTCCTGCCGCCGGACGCACGCTCAGAGGGAGCCTAATGCGGCGGCGACAGGTGAGCTGGGGCACATCATGAGCGAGCTGAGGGCAAATCCATGAGCGAGCTGAGGGCAAATCCATGTTGGGGGCAAATCCATGTTGTGGGCAAATCCATGAGCTGGGGGACAGTGTCCATGAGCTGGGGGACAGTATCCATGAGCTGGGGGACAGTATCCATGAGCTGGGGGGCAGTATCCATGAGCTGGGGGACAGTACCATGAGCTGGGGGACAGTATCCATGAGCTGGGGGGCAGTATCCATGAGCGAGCTGAGGGCAAATCCATGAGCGAGCTGAGGGCAAATCCATGAGCTGGGGGCAGTGTCCATGAGCTGGGGGGCAGTATCCATGAGCTGGGGGGCAGTATCCATGAGCTGGGGGCATATCCATGAGCTGGGGGACAGTATCCAATTCGATATTCGATTCGAGTTCGAACCATTACAGCCGATTCGATTCGAGCGAAAATTTATGATTCGCAGGGTCCTAATATATAGGTTGGGTCAAAGAATCATTATAGTAGAATTTGAAGGCTAATGTACAATAGGATTCAGTGTACTCCCTTTATTAATAAGGGTATTTTAGCACCTCAAAGGGCTTAGTTGTTGAGGTCTGTGGAATTGAGCGTTAAACACATACGGGTCTATTCACTAAAATGTGAAACTCAGGAGAATTTGCAAAAGAGAACAATCTAGACCAAATAGCCGATTTGGAAAGGGAGATAAATCGGAGAATTTTTCTGGTTTGGATATTTTTACCTAGAATTTTCACTTCTGCCAATTCTCCTGAGTTTCACCTTTAGTGAATAGACTTGATAGTCCAAAAAGCAGCAGATTCAATTTATATGGAGACAGATGTGGATTAATCTATGGTATGTGGTATATACTGAGCATCAACCAGTATATAATGTTATATATAGGGATACACCGATAGAGTACAAGTACAGATACCGGGTAACGATACTTTTGTCACGTGACAGCTTTCCAATAAATAATTTAGGATTTTGCTAAAAGCCTAATTTAGGTTTATATTGATATGAATGGCCAGACACCCCATTTACCCACTGCACAGGCCTACATACTAGGGATAGACCGATATGTTTTTTTTCCAGGCCGATACTGATTATCGGCCGTCTCTCAGGCCGATAACCGATATCAGGGGTCGATATTCTGTGCACTTAAATTTTTGAAAACGAACACAATTTAAAAAGGATATATAATTTAATTTGTCTGGGTGTTATAATTAAACGTGACTTCAAATCGCTTTTAAACATGAGCGCAAACGGTAAAATTAGCTCAGCGCACACTGTGGAAAAATTACTTCTTTATCTTTACAGATGTGTGCAAGGGGCTGTGTTGTATATCGCATGTATCGCTAGCGTGCAAGGGGCTGTGTGTGTTGTATATCACATGTATCGCTAGCTGGCTGTCTGTTTCTTTTTAAGTAAGTATTACAACCAGGGTGTGCTGCTGCTGAGTGCTCTGCTCCCTTCACTAGCCCCACGCAGTCACCGTCTGTCACGCACTAACCAACCCCACTAGCTGCAGCAGCTCCCCCTCCTTCCTCAGCTCCATCTTTAAAGCCCCGTTGCTCCGTCCACTGACTCCATCCATAATGGGCAGTTACGGCCCGGGACACAGCACTGCAACCCAGAGCTCAGCCTGACCTGAAGCCCCCTTAAACACAGCCCTACCTGCAGCAGGTGAAAAAAAAGAAAAAAAATGGCCCACAGCTGTGTGTGTGCACTGCAGACTAGCTGTGGGTCAATTTTTATTCACCTGCTGCAGGTTCAACGTCAGTCAGGGCTGTGTTTAAGGGGGCTTCAGGTCAGGCTGAGCTCTGGGTTGCAGTGCTGTGTCCCGGGCCGTAACTGCCCATTATGGATGTAGTCAGTGGACGGAGCAACGGGGCTTTAAAGATGGATGGAGCACTCAGCAGCACACCCTGGTTGTAATACTTCCTTAAAAAGAAACAGACAGCCAGTAAACTTTTTTTCAGGCCGGTGACCGGGTCTTACCCTGCTCTCTCCGAGATCTGCATGCAGGGGCAGGATTTCCGGATATGCTGACGCGAGGACCATGTTGTGGGCGGCGTAGCTCCTCATTGGTCAGCTTCTATTGCAAAGGAACAAGAACATTGCATGCGCCGCAGTGACCGAGCGCGCTGGGGAGCGGCAAGTAGAAATCGGTAATATCGGGGACTTGAACACCGATACCGATAAATTCGAAAAACCCCAAAAATCGGCCCAAAATACCGGTAGATCTGATAATCGGTCGATCCCTACTACATACACACCACACAAACCTCAGATACTTCAGACACTGGGACCGCTGGCAGAATGCACTAACAGCATTCTGCCAAGCCCCTCCGGCTGGCTGTGTTCCACCGAATGGCCACTGGCAAGATTGCTCCGCTGGGGCCACGCTCTTGCAAGAGTGTGGCTGGAGGTCCCAGCGAGAGGCCACGTTACAACCTTTGCCGGCAGGCGCTCATTGGGATGCAGCCATCTGAGAGGGGTGTGGCAAAATGCTGTTCATACATTCTGCCAGCCAACACTCACGTACCACCCCGCAAGCCAGCCCAGTATTGGCTTCCAGTATCGTGTGCATTTGCACAAGTATTCGTGCAAATGGCCGGTATCGGCACCAATACTAATATCTGTACATCCATAGTTCTATCACTGATAGAAAATTGCTGATACAGATTTTTCTGCATTTTTTTTTTGTTGTGTGTATTTACGGTTGTTCCATCTACAATGATTTTTGGAAAATTATTAACTCCGTATCCGCTATGGGGTGTGCTCAGGCTGAGTAAGATACGGGTTTTCTGAAGTGGATTTGCTCTGTTACAAATTAGGAGTTCTGGAAAACAGTAACTTCGTGGGAAAATTAAAAAAAATGTTCATCAAATTCTGGAAAAAAAAAAAAAATAAATCATAAAAAAGGTAGGGGTTTGCTCTGTTGTAGAACCATTTGTATGGGTTCGTATGGCATCACAGGCAATGCAGTCCTGCAAGAGGAAGAATATACCTTTTGGACAGCCCTGCAGCAAACTACGAATTACATGCGCGACTTTCTGAAGACCCCACGGCCTCAAGTCCCACACAGCTACATATACTGCCCATCCTAGACACGTGTGACGTGAACCAAATATTAGATCAAAAGTCGCGCTCGAATAAACAAAAGAGACAACGTGTACACCTATAACCCTACATGCTTTTTATTACAAGACTAAAATCGAGCATATGTGTGGGGGGGGGGGGGGAGAGAAATCCTCATTCAGTAACTACATCTAGGAGCACAAATATTTGGAAAGAAGAAGAAACATTCATTAAATTATAAGAAATATGATTAAATCATTGACCAAATAGAAAATTTATATAATAAAAGCCAGAAGAAGGAGGGGGGAAAAAAAAAGTTTGTAAAATATAGTTTACAATAATTATTCACATTCATGGCTGTACATCAATACATACAACAACCTGGCCTGGAACATGAATTCAATCCAAATAATTCATATATTAGAATTTAAATAACACAAACTGAACTAGAGGCCCACAATTAGCCAGCAAATAACCTTATACAAGAATAAAAATACCAAAAAAAAGTGAATATCCTATCATTGCATTATGTGTTTCCATAAGTTTTATCTGTTTTTAATTCAGTTTTTTTTTTTTTTTAATATCATTTTAACTTTGCCTGTACATCACAGTTACCGTCAGCTACAAACCAGGTAGAAATAATAAAAAAAGGTTGTTTTTTTTTTATAACCAACTGCCACCAACTTGAAAGAAAGCCGACATACTGCTACGAAGCTTGGATTTTTTGTTTGTTTTGTACGGTTTTTAAATGGTTTACTAAATACAGCAGTACTAAAATCACTGCCACCAATTAATGCGTTAAGCAGACACCAGATTATATATTCAAAAGCATGTTAAAAACAAAAAATAAATAAAAAAGAATTTTCCATCATTAAAAAAGTCCTTTTTTTTTCCCCCTACATACATAGGGATTTGAGGCAAACCGAAACGAGAGGTTTGACTCTTGATTGGGCGTCACTTTTGATTTTTTTTTTTTGTGTACAATGGTTTTAATTTACGGTCATCCCCAAAAGCAAACTGCGTTTTATCCGGGTCACTCTGGGAAGGTAAAAAAAAAAAAAAAATGTACGTCAATCCGAGCAGCAGCATTAAACACATAAATATTCGGTGTGTGAGGCTCGGGGGGGGGGGGGGGGGGACAGGCTTTCCTAGATTGAGTGCTGGAGACCCAGACGAGAACCCAGGTTGGACGCTGGACAATGTCTCCGTTATTGATGCACAAGAGGGTCAGGAAAGGAGCCGTTTTAATTTGAAGCTACAGCACCGCTGCCGTCTCTATGAACCAGTGAGCTTCATAATTGAAGACTGGATGACAAGACAAAAAAAAATAATTCATAAAACTTAAAATCCAGTTTTTTTTTTTTATGAAGGCATGTTGGGGAGGGGGGGGGGGGCGCTGACACACACAAAAAAAAAAAAAAAAGTAAAAAAATATCACTGAAAAACAATATTTGAATATCTGATTAGGGGTTATAGATTTTATTTAAAAAAACAAAAACAAAAAAAAAACGTGTGCACGTGTGTGTTTTCAAACCCTCATTTAAATGCAGAAATGTGTTTGACCACAAAAAATGATGCAACTCAGTCAACATCATGGATATGTGTTAAGTACCGTGAATGTTTATCCATATTTCACAATTACTGGTCTGTGAGAGATATACACACACACACACTTTTGTGGCCCAAAAAATGAAATTAAAAAAACCTAAGCAGCAGATATACAGGTATAGCTCATGTTGTGTGAAGTCAATGGATTACAACTCGATGTGCTTTGTGAAAAGAACAGAAACCCTTTCAGTAGAATATATTTACTCTTCTCAGATTAAATATTAAAATCCATAATGTCACTCGATGTGATTTCTGTGAATAAATTTGGTTATGGTTTTGGTGCAAAAAAAAAAAAAAAAAAACACACCACAACCCAGGCAGGAAGCTAAAGTCAAATTAAAAGTTAAAACTCTTAAAACTTAAACTTCAAAACCAATGCACAGCAAAATCACCTACTAACCCCCCCCCCTTCCAAATTGTGGTGTTTTTTTTTTGGGGGGGGGGGGTTCTGGCTTTTAGAAAGTGCCAATGACCCCAGCATCGACACACAGTCTGGCTCTTCTGCCGATAATCAATACCAGCAGGCAGACCATCACCTCTAATTCTTGATTATATGTCGAAATTCAATATGTGCTGGCCCTGTCGCTCCATGCACGTCCTATGGACAAACCGGGTGCTGTGTATGTGTGTATTCTATAGAAGTAATCACTCCACCTCATAAAATTAGACGCAAAACACCTTCAGAAGCAAAAATCCAGAGGAAGGGGAGGACCAAATCACCAGGTAATTCTAGTATATGGAATATATAGGTATTTTAGCATCGTAGGGAACCTTGCCTCTCTCTCCCCTAAGGAAAAAAATTTTAAAAAAACTGACATTCCACAAAATACAGTGTTTTTAAAGTTCTGATCAGTGCCGAGGTCCACGTTTTATTTTCTCTGCAGCCTGATCTTCCAAGTTCTAGAAGTCTATGAATAAAAATCACATGTACTAATACAGGCATGAGTACCACTGACGAAACGCAAGAAAAAAAATAAACGCACACTCAAACCACACTGAATGTGCAAAAATAATAAAAAAATGAAATAAAAACTACTACTTATATTTGTGATGCTAGCTATGGGTTTTGTTCCAATTACCTTTAGTTACAGGGCAATATAAAGAACAAAAATTTGCAGTTTACTCCGGGAACAATAGGAAGAAGAGATAAATTGGATTTAAAAAAAAAAAAAAAAATTAAAATATATGAATATCCCAGGCTGATTTTGTCAGAGTGCGGACACAGACAGCTATGTGTGTGTTACTACTGACTGTACGTTAAGCTGGCGTAGCACGGCCTACTCTAATCTGCAGAAGATCTAAAGCGGTTGTGCACATAATTAAGATCTTCAATGCAACAATACGCGTCATGTTTGTAACTCGACAGAAGCAGAGCAACCCTGAATTCCATAAATTTCCTAAAGAGAATTTTTTTTTTCCTTTCTGTATTTTAAAATTTATAACATATGCTTTCCCACAAAGATGGTGGCGAGGTGACAGGAGAAGGGTTTGTTCCTCTTCTGTTCCGCTATGTAAAGCTCATCTGCCGGATCAGGGAGTTTTTCTAGCAGCATGAAGGGAAGTTCGGAGGATTCGGAGAAGCGCCGTCAGATGCTGCTCGTCTGATGGTTCTGATATCTATGCCGCCACACCTCCTGAATCTTTTTGCACCATTTGTGAGCGTTGCCGCTAGGGTCCATCAGGTAATACGTTCTGTTGGGCTGCAAAATTAACGTGCACATGATTAGAGGGAAGAACAGGAAAACAGCAAATGAAGGAGGTTTTTGGGAGGGGGGGGAATGATAACACTGCCGCTAATTTGCTGCAAACTAATTTCGTTTTCTTTTTGGCTGCAGAAGGTGCCCCTAAAGTTTTAGCCCTGTGGGCACAAGGTCCAAGGAACAAGAATTGTAAAAATCAGACGAAAGCTCTGAAAGATCAGGCTTTCAGCAGCCGATGCAGGGGAAAATAAATAAACCTGCCGTTTAAACTTCTAACTCAATTTGGCAGGAGATGGCGCCATCTACTGGCCAAATGGGTTATTTACAGTAACAGGTATTTATTACTGTATAATTAAAAATGGTGTGTTACAAAAAAACACTTGATTCTGACAAAAAACATGGGGGGGGGGGTTGGGGAGTATGAAAAAAAAAAAATCACTTTGCAGTGAAGGGGTTAAAGCATATGGTGCTCTTCAGAGTGGAAGGAACGACCGTGTGGCCACATCGCTGAGTGCTGTTAGTGCGCTCAGTGATACAGAGCTCGATCCGCCTACGGCCTAAATGAGCGCGACAATGATCTCTATTTCAGTCGTTTTGTCATTTAAGGACAAAATAAGTGTTAATCCAAATCAAAAAAGGGGTGATCAGCACAGCCAGGTAGTATACATATCCTTATGCCATTTAAAACACTGGAAAGCCCAAAAAAAAAAAATACAAAAAAAATGGACCTTAGGAGTGCTTTCAGCGCGATGACATCTCCAACTCGCCGTAGTGGCTGGCGGCAGCGAGCCGCCAGTATAGTCTGCGGCTGGGATTAGCGTTGCGCGCATCCTCTGCGCGTAACACTAATCCAATTAGAAGAGGAAGCCTGCTGATTGGCTGGCTTACGTGAGATGCGTGCAAGTTACAGAGTTAGAAGGATGAGAGCGGAAGAGGAGGGAGGGGAGTATAAAAAGAAAGAAAACGCCGTTGGAAACAAGTGGTTTTTAGGGTAAGTATTACTAATAAACATAGAAAAATGTCGGCAGATAAGAACCTTTCGGCCCATCTAGTCTGCCCAATTACATGGATACTTTACCTGGATTTATCTTTTGTTTAGGATAGCCTTATGCCTATCCCATGCCTGCTTAAATTCAATCACTGTTTTCATACTGTAGAATACTGTAGCATTAATTGGAACCAATAGAGTGTTTGAAAATGCTTTGTTTTATGAAATCTTCCTTGAATATTTGACGTACATCATTAAAAAGGGCTGACACTTCTGCAAGTGTTAAAACACAATTTATCATGGGCCATTCAGGCCATAAGGGTTGTTTTTTTTTTGTTGTTTAGAGTAAAAAAACTAAAAACCAGATATGTAAAAATTTATTCTGCTGTGGAAATGACCCCAGGACCAGTGTGTCACTGGACTGTGTTACACATTAGTGTTTCACAAACAGTGAAACCGCATGCGCCCATCCAAACAAAAACTCATACTTACAGTATGAACAAAAAAGGTCTTAAAATTCTTGGCTTCTGGGCGCAGCTCTTGTGACCAGGGAATCTCCCCTTTCAGTACTTTATTTACAGGGTCCACGTAGTACAAATGTGGGCCTTCTGTTAGTAACAGCTGGCGCCGTCGAGCAAACAAACCCTAAGAGAAAAAAATGTAACAGTTTGCCTTATACAGAAAAAAACAAAACAAAAATCAAAACAATCCATATAATGAACACTAGATTCCAAACATTACTAAGCATTATGTAACTATTCCTGGCCCAGATATACAATACATAATGACTAGCTAAATAAACTGAAAATGATACATTACATGGGGAGCGGACTGGAAGATATATTTTTATCTATAAATTCCTACAAATATTCCTTGCGGTTGCCGTTCATGGCCAGAATTCACTGTATCCAGGCTTGTTTGTGAAGGCCGAGTACAATTTTTCGTTTTTAAGACAGTATTTTACCAGGAAGGATACATTGAGATTTCTCACATTTTCAAGTATGTACCGTTAGGTGTCTTGCCCAAGGACACTTACTGGAGAGGTGCTCTTGCCAGGATCGAACCTGTGTCTCCATGGTTATAGAGCAGTGTTACCTCTAGTCCACCCAGTCGTCTGTATTGTCATTTATATAGCGCCAACCGTTTCCGCAAATCAGACTGGTGAGTTAAAGGGATACTCTATTGAAAATAGAGTAGGGATATGGGGGGGGGGGGTTCCTTAAGTAACTGGGAACAGGATACTGACAGCCTCGGCCCAAATATTATTATAATTATTATTTATTTTTTTTAAATAATAATTTGTATTTTAGGGGATTTACTCACTCTTTCTCCCTTGCCGCTACTCTACAGCACCGAGGCTAACGAACCTGAAACCCTCTGAAGCCATTCTATGCAATTTGCACTCCTCCACTACCTGCTACGGGACCTGCGCACTTTACGCAAGCACGTTTTGTAGCGACTGCGTGGAACAAAGGATTGGACCTGCACACATGCATAGATCCGATCCATTGGCTGCCTCTCAGAGGGTGACTACAGCATGCCGACATCACTAGTGACCGGCAACCAGGTAATTCAAAATCCCGGCTGCTGGGTGGAAGAAACTCTTCAACTTCGCCCAGCAATTACTAAAAGATCAGGGCAGCAGGGAGGGAAAGCACACCTCACATCCCGACCACTTGAAAACACTAACCTTAACAGGAGGAGTAAAGTGTCCCTTTAAAACAGGGATTCTCAAACGCAGCCCTCCAGGTGGTTTGAAACTACATCTCCCTGCAGGCGCTGTCAACCTAATGAGTGACTGAGTATTGTGGGAGATGTAGTCTCAAAATATCTGGAGGACCGAGTTTGAGAACCCCTGTTTTAACCGGTCAAACTTAGGAACCTTAAATTAAAGCGGGCTCTGCCCAAAAGAGTCTGCAGTCTAGTAATGGATATCCTTTGTCCACTTTAGGTTTAAAGGTCACATCCCTTTAACCCCTGCATGACAGGATATATAGGGTTCAGCACGGAATGTCTCCCCCTCCCAATTTTAAAGAGATTAAAGGTTTTCTAGATTGAAAAAGGTACAGTGTGCCACAGACGGTATTATAATTTTAAATTCAATAGGAGTGATGCTTGAAATGTCTCTTTACATATAACCGTACAGCCATTAAGACAGTTTCACCCGCAGACTATTTTTTGTTTGGGGGGGACTGGAAAACCTCTATGATGCAGATTATGTTCTTCAGAATTACGTATTCGGTAGAGGTTATCCTCACGCTGGGTTTTTCTGCATTATTTAGTTCGCTTGTTTGGGTCAATTAAATGTTTGAGAGACTTTTGTTTGTGGAAGTTGCTGCAAATTGACGCGTTTTAAATGTAGGACATTAATAAGATTTACCATCACCTCAGTGTGTCACCCCTCTCTTAGGGGATCTGAAGACATGCCACTGGTCCAACAGGTCAGGTTTGCCAGATATGTGAAGCACAGCACAGGTGGTATGATTTGCTGCTCAGTGATTGCAGGATTCAGTCTGCTTTTCCCCAAGGTGATCCTTAAAACCTGGCCTGTTGGTCTTGAGCAGGATCCTCATTTCCTATCATTCGTTCTTTGTCCTTTCCACTGTACACCGCTACTGAATTTGTTGGTGGTTTACAAATACATAGGTTTAGAGCGACACTGCACATACAGAAGAGAATCCTTTTACAAATAACGATGCCGCTTCGTAAAATAAAACATTTATTTATTCGATACACCTGGCAATATTACAATAGAAAGATCAGAAAAAAAAGTATAAATGGTATATCACTAAAGCAGGATAAAAGCGCTCACCTTTCTCTTGTCTACTGGACCCATTTTTAGTATTAAATTGTTTTCTACAAATTGGTGCCTGTGGAGGGAAACATTAAATATTTAGAAGAAAGCTCGGTTGCGGGTTTGTATCACCCTGGGCCAAAACCATACAAGTTATTTTTTTATGAGAACAGGTGGATTTAGTGACATTACAAATGGGTCTATTCACTAAAAGGTGAAACTCAGAATTAACTGGAGAAGTGAAAAAAAAATCAAAGGTCAAAATAGCCAAACCAGAAAAATGCTCTAATTTATCTCACTATCCAAATTGGCTATTTGGTCTAGATCAGTGTCGGCGAACCATGGCATCCCAGATGTTTCTGAACTACATGTCCCATGATGCTTAGTCTTTAGTCTGCTGGAGCATCAAGGGACATGTAGTTCAGAAACATCTGAGGTGCCAAGTTTGCTGTCACTGGTCTAGGTTGTTCTCCTGCCAATTCTCCTGAGTTTCACCTTTTAGTGAATAGACCTGAAAAGACTTTAATTCATAAAACAATCATGTTGAAAGTGGAGGACAAGTTTTAGAACATTTACACAGTACTAGAAACACATCAGAACGGACGTAGGATTCTCATATTCTAGTGTAAAGGAAATCAAGACTAGAAGTTTGAGAGTAGGGTTTTCACCGGCCTTACCATTGGTTTCCCCCAGCTTGCTTCTCTAGCAGCAGCCGCTTCTCTTCCTCTGAGAACTGGAGATCAAGCTCAAAGGAGTTATTGTCAAGGTCGTGGATGTATTGCTCTATGTTACTACCAGACCTCCGTGTCTGAACAACTTCAGGTACAGGTACAGGCAGCGATTGGGAAGATGCCGATGAGGTCACCTGCATGCAGCCAAACTGACTTAGGAGGTCATCATACTGAAAGAGAGCAATTCATCTGTTACACCAAAATCATACATTTTTATTTTGATGGAGTGCTTTCCCCTAGGTTTGTTGTGCTTGTCTTTAGAAGCACCTGCCGCTATGCTTCGTAGAGGAAGAATGCCGCTCTCCTGCTTGCTGTATTAATTATGTTGAGGGCTGACAACCCTCCAGGCACGCACCCCTCCCTGTAACAGGAGGTCTATTAAGGCTAGGGTCAGACCAACGGATTTTTTTTACGTCTACTGTCAAAAAGTGCGTTGATGCGTCCGAACGCATTTTTTCACAAAAGAAGCGATAGCGGTCATATGATGATTTTATACGGATCCAGACCAGGAAACATTGGTTGTCTGGACGTCATGAGCAGCGTCGGACGTCTCCTAATCATGCAACGCTATGCGGACGCGGCGCACTCTGTACGTCAGTACTAGCGGTTTGACGTTCTTGCAAATTGCATTCGTTTGCAGCTTGCGTTGCGCGGCCGAACTTTCGTGTGGCCGTACTTCGTGTGTGTGTCTGTGTTGGATGTCATTTGCTGCTACCACGGCCATAATAAAGTGCGGCTAAACTCACGTTCGCACTGCGTTAGTCTGACCCCAGCCTTAAACCTGGAATCGCTGGGAGCTCCAGAAAGGATTGGGTCCTTAGTAAGCGAGTTGACCTCATAATGGGATACATTGATGCTGTGACAAGCTTAAGCAAGATCTAGCCGTATTTTGCGCGCTAAATTCCCAGAATTTAGTATCCAAATAAGATTGTGTCAGCTCTGAGATGGTGTGCTCTCCGCTTTGAGACACACACACACACACACACACACACACACGATTGAAAACATTTACATATAACAGCAGTTTTATAAATATGTATTTTGCGCAAACTTTTTAAAATCAGATTAAAAAAGGGAAATTCTACTGAAAGGAGGCAGGTAGGAATTTCCAAAGCAAGTCATAGCTCATTCATTACCTTGGGCACAAGTGACTGTTTTCATCCTTTAGGGCTTTATTCATAACACAAGGTAACCTGACCCTGCATGGGACAAGCAAAGCTGACATTTTAACACTCCTTAATAGTAAGGTAAGGTGGCTTTTTCCTCCTCCTTTGAAGTGCAACAGGTAAGTGACCCCGGGCATCATTCTTGTGGTGAAATGAGACTCCCAATCAAGTAGAAGAGCTGCTCACAAGGAAGTCCTGCACGGGTCTGGTTACATACATGACAGCATCATGATTATCTAAGGTAGCTGAGGAATTTTCAGAGAAGAGTCTTTAAAGAGACCTCCCGTCTACAAAAGGTCAGGCTCACTGAAGAGGCCTATACAAAAACCAATAGTGCAGACGTAAACTACTCCCTTAACCCCTTCTACCGATAGAGAGGTCTCGGGCTTCAAAAGCAACATCTGGTGCCCCAATCTCTCGATCTGGTGATCTGCAGCCCAAAGGCAAACAAAATTTGGCTGCCGCAAACGAATTTCATTTGCTTTTGGGCTGCAGAAGCTGCCCCCTAAGTTTTAGCCCTGTGGGCATAATGCCCAAAGAGCTAAACCTGTAAAAATTAGCTGCTGAAAGCTCTGAAATATCAGGCTTTCAGCAGCCAATGCAGGGAGAAAAGAGGAAAATAGACAAGCCACTCAAACCTCTTAACTCAACTTGGCAGTAGATGGTGCCATATAATGGCCAAAAATACGTTATATACAGTAAGAACTACAATGGGTATAAGCTCAAATATTTCTTACTGTATGATTTAGGGCTGAATCAACTAAATCGATTAATCGACAACTAATCGATTAAAATAGTTGTCAACTATTTCCATTATCGATTAATCGTCCTGTGTACAGCACACACAGTTTTTAGAGTCAGACTGAGATAAAAGTAAATAAGCTCAGCTTCGGAGCTGATTGGAGAGGACGCGCCGCTGCTTTACTAGGTATGATTTAGTTCTAGGGTTATGTCTGATACAACCAGTTTGTTTTTATTCCGTTTACAACAGTAGCAGTACTATAACAAACAATAGGATTCTGCCACTGGGTGAAGGAGCTGTATGCCTGTGTTTTATCCTTACTTGAAGCTGGAGTCCTGTGCCACCACCCCACTCTCCCTGCCACACTCTTTGGTTCGGAACTGCCATTACCTCCCTTTGGTCTGGTCCCTTTCCCCAAACTCACTCCCACACTCCGATACGGTCTTTTGTCCATACCAACTCCCTCTCAAGTAACTTTAGCAAAGTCACTCCCTTCCACCTCCAGTCCCTCTGCCCACTCAGTTTGTAAACAAAATTATTTAAAAAAGGGACACTCTGCGCACCCTGACCACTTTAGCTCATTAACCCCGATTTCATGCTGTCATCTATAACCAAGTGCTTGTATCTGCGTTCATTTGAGAAAGCAAACATGGGCAGAAGCTGCGCATGTAGCATCAACCCATCCCTCTGACCAACAGTCGCAAACCTTGTGTGAAAAGTACACAAGATACGCAATTTGCGTATGTACGCACGGAAGTTACGTACACTACGCTAATTGCTTATGAATAAAATGGATGGTTGCGGTTATTTTTTACATAAAATTCCTTTAAAGTAAACAAATTTTTTTCATCCGATTTATAAAAATCAGCCAACTAATCAATTATGAGAATAATCCAAGTATGATTAATCAAAAATAATTTTTACAAGAAAAAAAAACAAAAAAATAAAAAAAAAATGGTTTCTGACAATGGATTTTTAGAAAATCACTTGGTAATGAAGGGGTTACATATATAAATATGAGAAGCATTTATTCCCAATTAAAAAGATGAGCAGATACTATTTTATATTATGTGTGATCTCAATATATATTAATATCCTACATTCTATTAAACAATTTCCCGATTTTAAGAAACGCAGAACAGCAGAGAAACAAAATCTAAAGAGCGACAGGGGACGTCGCACTGAAGAATTGTCTGCCATTCTTTAGATTTTAATTTTGTGAAAAGCTGCAGTTTGTCGGTGCCGTAAAACCAGAGGGGCTTACTGGATAACCCCCAAAATGTAGCTTACGTTTCCATAGCAATCTTCATCATCTTCTGACATTGCTGGTAAATACGCAGTGAGCTTTGGAGGGGTTTGAAGGTGCAGGTCCTCCCACGTGATGCCCTCGAAAAACGAATGTGCTTTAAATGGCCCAAAGCCACCCATCTCTTCACAGCCTAAGCGTTTGGTAGGGTCTAGAACCTAAAAGGAAAAAAAATATCTGTATATAAAACATCTCAAAGTTGCCATTTAAAACTGTAATTGAAAAAGAACTCAAAAAGGAGAGGCAACTGACACAAAATAACAGATTCCTTTGAAAAGGGTAGAATCCAATGATGCTGCACCAACAGTAAGAGAAAGCACTGTGGTAGCTGTAAAACATATGGGGAAGCATCTTTTGGCCACCCTGTGTTACAGTAATTGGGTTTTCTGAAAAGCAATCTGCACAACTGACCCATATTAGTTACTGAGCTGCTGAACGCGGTATGGGGCATTTATGTGAAGTCAAGTCACAGTAATCAGGGTAATGGGAGAGGTTGGGATACAGTGACTAATATGTGTCAATGACAGCTGTTAGACTGCATGTATTAAGAGTTCGGCAGAGTGAAAATAGATTGGAGCACTCAGATATGCATAACGACGTTTCGGTTGGGAAAGACTCTGGAGGAGCCTAAACCTTTTTTTTTTTTTCTTTTTCTTTCTTGTAAATGCATACCTAATAAATTTGGATTATAAGAAGACCCTGAGTGCTCCTGAATGGTGGCTTGCAACCCTCTTTGGAATATGCGCCAAGGCAGGGGCATCAAGATTGATTTTTGATCAAAGGGCCAGTCAAATGACAAACACACAATTTCAAAAAGGCAAGCTTCAGATTTCAGTATTTTGTAGCCTGCAGACCTCTATGTAAGATCTAGCTCTTTCCACAGGGTACAGCACTCCCCACATCATCGGTACTTGCCTGGTGCAGCAATCTCAGTAAAAGCCATATATCTGCAATGAGAGACGCACTCTAGGGCTCTTCAATAAAAAGCTTAATTCAGGAGTATATAAGTTTACATCTGATTTGACGTTTTGGCTCTTGCCGCCGAGTCTTTATTAAGCCTTTCTCTCTTGAGACAGGCTCTGAAGAGGCCGAAACATTTTTTAAATGGATCGATAAAGCATAGTTTTTACCTTAAATCCCCGAGTGTGTCCTCTTCCCACATATAGATTATTCTACTGGACCGTGCACCTCTGCATCTTTTGCTGGGTGGCTTTTTTCAGGTGTACAATTTATTTTTTTGAATTTTGAGAAAGTATTTTATCAGGAAGGATACATTGAGATTTCTCTCGTTTTCAAGTATGTCCTGAGAGGCGAGTATGTACCGTAAGGTGTCTTGCCCAAGAACACTTACTGGAGAGGTGCTCTGACCGGGATTCAAACCTGTGTCTCCACGGTTATAGAGCAGTGATGTTACACGTACGTACATATATCCACGAATAAAATATTTACCAAAAGCTTTTCAACCAAGTCTTTTGCTTTAGGGAAGAATTTTTCTGGAAAGTCATATTCCAACTTTATAATCTTCTGAAATATAAGATATTCATTTCTGCAAAAAATAAAAATACAGATTGTGAAGTGGAAAACATGCGCAAGAATAAAATGTATGGTTAGACTAACTACACCTCAAATTTGATTATTCACCACAGATAAAACATAGGTTTATGAACACAATCATAAAGTCAGATTTTTGGAAAGAATTTGTGTCAATTGCTGTTGTGAAGGTTTAGAGAACACACTTTCCAGGTGTGCAACAAGTACCCACGCGAGCCATCTCTTACCCTGCTCTGAAAGGTGGTAATCCGGCTACTAGCTGATAGACGATGCAGCCAAGCGCCCACAAATCAGAACTGGAAAATAAAACGAATGATGCTGGGTGAGATTAGGTCACAAGTCAAAAAAAAATAAAATAAAAATGCATTTCATGCAGATGTGCAGAGACAGATAAAATCTCACGGGTACATTCCGTTGGCACTGTTTGGGGCAGGAGGGCTGCTTTGCGTTTTATTAACGTTAAAAGAAACCTCAAATTTTAAACCAACAAGTCATTTAATTGTTCCAGCATTCTGTACCATTAGAATGTGGTGCTTTCCCAAGGAAATGAATAACGTTGCATGGTAGAACTAGGTATGGTGGATGCAGGAGTGTCTCCACGTCGATATGAAAACAAGAGCGCAGCACCCGGTGCAAAGCAGCCTCTGAGAAAGGGAAAGTGATGTAAGAGGTGCTGGTGAGGAATACAGGCAGGTCCGCTTGCCGGTTTATGATCGACCCCCACATTGATTGCGTATGTGCAGATTAGATCACACATTTAAAATGTTTGCAACGTCTTTGCAGGGGTTAAAAGGAAAGACATTGCAAACATTCTCCTCGTGGGAAGGGAACCAGGAAGCTGCGATCTCACGGAGGTGACAGCGAGGGAGCGCAAGGACAGGTATGTATCCAGCCCGAGTGTGGCTCGGGGTTTACAGCTTTCAGCAATGAAAGGTTTTTAAAAAGGTAATAAAAAAATAAAAATCACTGTACATTTTACCTTTTACAAGCAGATTTCTCCGTCAACAACTCTGGGGAAACATACTGTGCTGTTCCGACGAATGAATTTGCCCGTGCTATGGATGAAAATTAAAGTGTAAACAGTCTTTGTTTTAAGAAATAAGTACACACGTACAGAAATAAAGTGCAGTATCATTGTAAACAGCTCCCTTTCTACAAGACAGGAGACTTTCTTTGCCCAAAGAGCTCTTTTATGTTGCACTTCTGGCAAACGTAGCCGGGAGATCCGTTAATTACATGCAAACCAAGTGCACCATTTCTCGCTTTTTTAAATCTGATAGTCTACTGTATCGCCCCATAGATATCCCATATGCTAGCGCAGTACTATACTACAAACTTAGTCATCGTTGTTTGATGCAAGCCCAATAAAGCAGTTTTGAATTCAACTTTAAGTGTCCATATCCCCTGTTTGGATCTGGAACATATACATATATATCTGGGATTGTGCTGCCTAAATGGAGTTTTGAATGGTTGTCAAAGTGACAGTGTTTGTTTTTCAATAAATCTGTAGTGTTGTCAAAAACATGTTTTTTATGGATTGTAGATTGTTGGGGGGGGGGGGGTTTCTTCACAACGGTTTTAGAATAAGGCCGAAACAAAAAAGAGAAACTGTACACAGTATATGACATCTACATAGCATTGTACACCCAACGAAAGCCAGCTTCTGCAGCAACATATTTATTCCATTGAGAATAAAAGAATGTGAATTTGTATCGCAAGGCAGTGTGTTTAGTTTTCGTAAATTTTTAACTGTATCCAGGAAAAGGCGTGCCATTAATCAATGGAATTTAAGGAGGATTAAAATAACTTTTTCACGTGCAATCCAATGGACAGTGAATGGTAGATCCCTGGCTGTGTATCAGCATTAGGCCACAGGACAGATATGTAAATTTAAAAGAAAAATGAAAATATATATATATATATATATATTAACCTTGACAGTTGTCCGTCGATATCACTTTTGCTGTCCCGAAGTCTGTGATTTGGATGTGCATGTCTTCACCAAGCAGAATATTTTCTGGTTTCAGGTCTCTGAAAAAAGCAGGAAGAGAAAAAAAAAAAAAAAAAAATTATGAAGAGGTTTAAAAAATGTCAACTCTGTAGCACCTAATACAGTAGTTAAAGGCCCTCATTCGCCATACAGAAGCTTACGATCCTCTGCAACTCAGGCAATGTTGACCAGACCAGGCATAACAGATATTAAGGAAAGTCTGTTGATGGTTTTGCTGGATAAAAAGCGCTTGCTCTTCAGCAGTCATGAATGAAACGTGAGGTTTGTAAATACATAAATAACAGGGGACTTCAGAAAACATTTCTGCCATCTTGGGAGACTAGGAGTCTATGTCTAAACGCCAGTGAATTCTAGAGACATAGCGATCGGTCCAGAATGACAATAAGTCATGACGCTTTGCCACAAGTTCCACAAAATGTAAACGGGAGAATGTGGCAGAGAAAAATACACGCGTTAATAAATCCAGATGTCATCGTTACCTGTGAATGATTCCTTTCCCGTGTAGGTATTCTAAAGCACAGACTAATTCAGCAGTGTAAAACCTCGTGCAGGTTTCATCGAACGAGCCGATCTTTCGTATGTACTTCAGCAGTTCACCATTCTTAGCATAACTAAGGCCAAAATCTGAGGGAGGGAAAAGTGAAGGAAACCAGCAAGAAAGTAAAATGTAGTGTACGTGTGTGTTTATTAAATGCGCATAATAAAAATCACTTATTGCATTAAGCATATTGCTCTTGGGATGTCCTGATCGCCATTTTTAGGCCTCCGATCCAAGTCCTACAGTATTCAGGACCGTCCAATACCACACACGACCTGCTGTCAAACTGGCAGCTCCGTCACGTAAGGAAATACCGGGGCCTTGGCATGCACTTCCTTTGTCATCCTGCCTGCTCCCGGGTCATGCAGCAGGCAGGGAAGGTGCTGGGAGTGAATCTAGAGACCCCCAGACTCCAGCAGGAGGACTACTTGTAACTTTCCCCACCTCCTCCAGGATTCACGATGATGAACGCAGATCCAAAAAAAAAAAAAATTAAAAAAAAATGAAGGATCGGAACAGCCCTGTGTTGCAATGGTGCTCAATAGGGTTTAAGCGATAAAGAATTGTCGTCCAATAAAAGGTTTTAATGGAAGAACATTGGTTTTCCTTCGACAAACTACAGTAGAATTCTGAATTCTCCACTTAGGGAACGGATCTAGTTTGCTGTTCTTTCCACTGAAGTTACAGATTTCCATATTCAAACTTTTACCTCTTGCGCGGGTTGGATGCTGCGCTACCCCCCTTGTGTCATCAATAGCACATCAGCTGTATTAGTCATTCACCCACCATCAGAAAGGAGACAAATTGAGTAGGTAAAGCTGTAGGGTGCTGTCACTCATCATTCAACCCCAAGAAAAAGCTAGAGAAAGGATACATAGTTTTTCAACATCTTGAAATGTGAAGTAGAGCTTAACGAAGAACGGGTGGTCCAGGTTGGACATAACATCTCTTTCTCTGGTGACGTAAGGTACCTTGTTCTCCTTTACAATATGTCTCTTCTGTAAAATTTTAACTAGAACACAGAAGGGGGGGGGGGGGAGCATAGGATAGAAATTAAAGTTGCGGGTCAAAGACTATTCTTTTTCCAACCTTCAATATATCAAAACTAAAATCTTTGTTATATTGAAAACGTAAAAAACACTTACTGAAGATACCACCATTACTGGTCAAAACAACAAGTCAACCCAAGGAAAATCCATACACGCGAACAAGATGTACTTACTGGCATATTCTCTTCCCGTGGACAACTCTTTGGCCAATACAACCTAGAAATAGATAAAACAAACATTTATGGAGATAAACCAAAAATGATGGGATAAATATTAGCCTCTGCTACAAGACCCCACCCTGTTATTTTACCATTTCTTTAACCTCCCTGGTGGTATTCCCGAGTGTGGCTCGGGGGTTAAAATTTCAATGCTTAAAGCGTTAGACTGGATAAATACACGTACCTGCGTTCCCTCGCTGTGCTCCCGCAATAGCATTCTCCTCTGTGCGATCGTGGCATACTGCTTCCCTGCTCACAAGAAGGGAACCAGGACACCTCGGTCGGCCAGAGGTGACTGCAGGGGACAGCGAGGGAGCGCAGGGACAGGTATGTATCCAGCCCGAGTGTGGCTCAGGGTTACCCTTTCAGCATTGAAATTTAACCCCGAGCCACACTCTGCAATATCACCAGGGGAAAAAGAAAAAAAAAACAACCGATTCTGACATAAAATATGTCAGAATTGGACCACCAGGGAGGTCAGAGGTCCTAGAGGTCATCCGGACGTGACTGCTCCCGGCTTCCTGTGAACCAAAGCATTCACTTGACTGAGGGAGGGGAATGGGGCACTAGATGCTAGAGTTCTGGGTGGAGCTAAGTCTCTGCACTCAGAGGGCTGAATCAGCCGCATGAGGGCCCCCAAAAGAGGTGATGGCACTCTGGGCACTATGACCATTCATAATAGAGTGTTCACAGTACCTAGAGAGTGTCCCCTTAAACACCAAATTAACAGGAATCAAAAGTAACTGCGGTCACGCCCGGTTTGGCACGCTGAGCCCTTCCACTGCTCGGGTTTATATAGAGAATAGGATTGTGCACTCACTGTTGAAAAAGACCCTTCACCCAGAATTTTGCCGAGCTTGAAGTCTTGTGGTCGTTTCTTTCGAGACTGTTGAGGTTGTTGCTGCTGCAGAGGGTTCGAGTTAGTCCTGGACTCCACCGTTTTCACATCCATGCCAGAGCCTGATCTGACGCCACAGGTAGGCAGGGAGGGTGGTGAGCTGGAGTCGGAGGAGTTTCTCACCATTGAAGGGGATGGGCAGGAACATAAAATCACACTTGACTGGATTGGAATTGCATCATACTGAAAAAGGGGGGATAAAATACATTTTGCGTCAATTAAACCTTTGGGAGGGGGGGGGGGGGTCGCTGAGATGTTCATCCAGGTCTGCTTTAAAACTATGCAGCAGAAAGATTTATATTACTTTGAAATAATGCAGGAAAAATAAATATTACATGTATGAGCAACAGGATAACTTGGGAGCCTTTGTTATTCAACCCCAGGACACTAAGAGAAACCAGTCTCCCCTCTTTTATGGCTTAACCAGTAATAAACACCTACTTTGCTGAATGCTACCTGGCATTTTGGAAGCTCTGGCATTCACGGGCACCTGATGCTTTTGGAATCTCTTTATTATGGAGATGTGTAGTGTGTGTGTGCATTGCCTGTTCTTGTTATTAAACACCTTGCAGACACAGTACCAGTACGTTGCTGGTCCCTCTGAACACAAACAGCATAACGTTACGTCATTATGGGAATAAAGTGCCAGAAGCCGTAACACTGCAAGATCACAGTGCTACGGTGAGGCAAAAAAATTGTTTTTTGTGGGCCCCAAGGACCATGTGCAACTAACGATTGTCACAAAACAATTCATTGGATAAAAAAAAATAAAAAAAATACGTAAAAAGGAACGCCATGTAGAAATCAACCCCTCCCTCCTTTTTTCTTTTGCAATTGCATAGTGCACGTAACTTTTATATGTACATATGAAAATTATGTATCTTTTGTAACTTGTGTACTTTTCACAAACAAGGTATGCGACGCCTGGTCAGAGTGATGGATTGATGCGGTGTGCACAGCTCAAGCACAGGTCTGCTGTCTTCCCAATCGAACGTTGCTGAGTGTGTTTGGATATACAGGCGGGCGTCACTCCACACACCCTGTCCACTTTAATAAGCTAAAGTGGTCAGGATGCAAAGAAGGTCCCTTTAAAATGATTTCATGAAACAAACAGAGTAGGGGGAGGGACTGGAGGTGGGAAGATGCGAATCTGGACAAAGGTACTGGCCCAAGTGTGAAAGGGAGCGAGTATACGCAAGAGACCGGAAATGTGGGAGTGAGTTTGGGGGAAGGTACCGGACCAAAGGGAGTGATGGCAGCTCCTGACTGGAAAGAGGGTGGCAGGGAGGGTGGGGTGGTGGCACAGGACTACGTCTCCAAGTAAGTATTAAATACCAGTGGTACAGCTCCTCCACCCAGTGGCAACACCACAGGATCTGTGCAATATTTCTGCTACTGGTGTAAACTGAATAAAACCATACTGGGGATGTCTAACCTAACCCTATAACTAAACCATACAAAAGCAATGCAGCGGAACATCTTCTCCAATCACCTCCAAAGCAGCAGCTGAGGTTATTCATGGTTCTCTCAGTCTGACGCTAAACAGCTGTACACCGGCCAATTAATCGATAGAGAATAGTTGACAATTATTTTCATGATCGATTGCCGTTACAGGTAGGGCTGAAACAACTACACCACAGATTACAATGGGGCAGAGTGACAGGATTAGCATTAGCAGATGCTTATTCTGCTTCTGTGCAGAGAAAAGTCACTGTACACAAATTGGAAATGAAGTATTTTTTAGCATCTGATCGTTCACCTAGTATGTGGCCAGTTCATATCTTTTATGTAATATCGTGCTGTTGAAGATTTATAAATGGGGGGGTTTAAACCGTTTATAGTAATCCACCCTCCCCATTTTGCTAATAGATTTAGGATTTCACTAGTCATATTCAAATATATTTTAAATAACCAAAACCAGACATATGAATACTGAATTATGAGTACATTTAGGGTACTACATGAAAGCAACCCCCATATCTTTTTTTATTATATATAGTGGATAAGCAGGGCCAGATTAACATAGGGGCATATGGAGCAGCAGCTCCAGGCCCATGCCTCAGAATAGGCCCAGAGAAAGGATAACGATGTCTGCATTTGGACCCATGTATCTCCCAACTCCATAGCAGCTACAGGGTCAAGTAAGGTATCACTGGAAAGGCAGAGTATGGCCTTTCCAATGATACCAAACATGACCAGGTTTTAAGTATCAAACATAAAATAAAGATTTACTTTTTCTTTCCAACAGTAATATTTTTCACTTTTCAAATATAAATTAAACAATGATGCTGCACTAACTACCACATTTCTCATGTCACCAACTAGTGTGGAGGTGATGGGTAATGGTACAATCCATTGTTACGAATTGCACTGCAGCAAAGAGCACTGCGGGAAACTTTGAACCCCTGTGTCTCTAATCTTTACACCTCACGAGGTCAATTGTTGGGGTCATTGGACAGGGCAGAGTCTGGCCTTTGCATTAATACCAAACCTGACCATGTAAAATCTAAAAGAAAAGAAAACATTTATTTATTTATTTATTTTAGTTCCATAGCGATGGCATTGTCCATTTGTCACGTATAAAATGAGCAATACCACTGCCGTTACTCACCTTCTCATTTCCCACGCTGGGAGCAAGGTCAGTGTTTTATACAGTCATATTATTCGTAAAAAAACATGTTCCAAAACACAAGGGAAATATTTCATTTTTTTGTTAATTTTTTGGTAAAATTGTATATTCGCTCAGAAAAATGCAGTAACAGGTTCCCATTTCCCTTTTTTTTTTTTTTTTTTTTTTAAACAAGCATGCCCTATATAATATATAACCACAAAGGTTTGGATAATAAAATGGGGGGGGGGGGAATTACACTCTTTAAATGATTGATATCTGAATGAAAAATTGCACAGTGTCTGCCTGGTTAAATATACCCGTATCTGCGCTAATAAATATCCAAAAATATATGTTTTCATTTCACTAAATTAAAAAAAAAAAAAAGCCCCAAAATCTTCAGCTCCAGGCCCATAGAGCTCTTAATCCGGCCCTGTGGATGATCCGTGCCAGTCCAGATGCCAAAAAAAAAAAAAAAAAAAAAGTATGCAGGGATACCTTTTTTCCCCATTGGGCCAACAAAAGCTGGTTCTTTTATATGCAACGTTCCATAAAAAAAAAAAAAAAAAAAATATCACCACGTACTGAGAGAGATCCACACACACACACCAAAATAGAAAGGATAAGTTATAATTAAAGAACATGGCAGAAGAAAAAAAAAAAAAAAAAGCACCCTTGTATGATTTGAACAGCGCCAAAATGTGGGGTGGGTGGACAGTCATTAAAGGGTTAAAATAGAAAGAAAGAAAGTTAATAGAAAAAAAAAAAAAAAATAAAGCCAGAACAGAATGAGCAAATGGGTACTTTCCAACACCTGGCTGAGTGATGCATTTGATACCAAAACTACAAGGGTTTGTCCCTTACAGCACATAAAATTTTAGAGGACCGAGAGAAATAA
Source organism: Leptobrachium leishanense (assembly GCA_009667805.1). NCBI lineage: Eukaryota > Metazoa > Chordata > Amphibia > Anura > Megophryidae > Leptobrachium > Leptobrachium leishanense. Next base: position 133,551,415 of record CM019069.1, on the reverse strand, counting down.
AAATCGGCCAACTAATCGATTATGAGACTAATCGTTAGTTGCAGCCCTAATGGAAGCGTCATAAATTGGTTTGTTTTTTTTGCCCATGCTTCATTTGATAAAATTAAATGGTTTTTATTTAATGATGCAGTTGGTCTCTTCATGTAGCTTTGTAATTCAACATTTTGATAATCATCTTTGAGTAGAAAAAGAGAAAAAAAAAATTGAGTAGCTGAAAAAAAACAAAAAAAAACAAAAAACACAAAACACTAGAAAATGGGCCGGAGACCGAGGGAACAAAAAAAAAAAAAAAATATCTAATTAGGGGACCTTTCCTCTGTAGATTATTATGCATTCTAAACTTTATAACCAAATAACCATAAAATAAGGCAAATCTCCATTTTCAAAAAAAAAAATTTATAAATAAAAACACATTATAAACATGTACCATAAGAAAGCAGCTCTATAGCCCTTGAATGTATTACGGTGGAAAAGAACAGAGCCTACCCCAATATATCTGCAATTAAGGCCCTGTTCACACTGTGCAATTAATCGCGCGGATTTTGCCGCGACGTCGCAGCAAAATCCACGCAACGTCACGCTGTGTATCTTCTCCAATGGAGCTGTTCACATCTTGCCACGCGACGTCGCAGAAGCATGTCGCTGGTACATGACCCTTTTTTTGCAATTTTCTATCTGCGATTTTGCGATATGTATTGGTGGTGCTTTGCAAAAAAAAAAAAAAAAAATAAATAAATAAATCGCACAAAACATCGATGTCGCGCGACATTATCGCACCATGTCGCGAATATGAAAAATCGCACAGTGTGAACGGGGCTTAACAGCTTCCAAGGATGCATACACAGGGCGCCTCTGGCTATCACCATGCCAATTCAAGCAACCACAGTCAAGCAAAAACAACCTTTCCTGTAATATCCAACTACCATACCATATACATATATCATTTATCACATATTTGTTAAAAGGTTTAACAAATCCAGATGCCAAGCAGCCAATAACTTGGCCTCATGCTGCGACGTGTGTGTTATTTCTCTTTTTCATGAATCCGTATAATAAAGATCGCCAGGCTACTTTATTGGTTCCTATGTTTTGTATCCATTTCGAGAGCCCTAGCTATAAAGGAACATTATGGGCATCACTTACCAGCCAAGTCCCTGCGGCGGCTCCTCATTCTGCTGCGCACAGCTAGGTGGCTGTCGTTTGTGAGGCCTTTCAGTTTTTGGCATCTGAGGCTCAGGGACTAAGCTGGCAAGTAAAGCGTGTTTGCTGAGGTCAGGAGGGAGAAGCCCACGGATTCGTCTTGTAAGGACAACAACTCACTACAAAAAAAAAAATAAAGATATGAAATAATAGATGTACAATAGGAAAATGCAGACCCCCGCCCCACATACACGCCAGTATTAGAGAGTCTGAAATTAACTTCTACGTATATAAAATATTTGTAAGTAAACACAAACTGTAATGTAATGTGGGCGCCAACGCTTGATATAAATTTGTAAAGCTCGTTTGTGAATTGAAAGTGAAAGCGTCAGCGTAGACCGGATCAAAAACACAAACCACTTTGAGGTCTGTAGCAGCAATGGGATATATAAAAATTAGGGATGCGCCAATACTGTGCCTTTGCACGAGTTCTTTTAAAAATGACCCTGAATACAATATATGCCCTTGATACCGGAAGTATCAGCAAAGCGCTGGTTTGCTTGGCGGTATCTGAGGGGCAGGGGCAGCTGGCAGAATGCTTGAACAGCATTCTGCCAGTCCCCCCAGCCAGCCACGTTCCAGCGAACAGCCGCTGGCATGTAAAGGTTGTAACACGGATGCTGGGACCTTCAGCTGCGCTCCCACAGTATCTGAGTTTGCAAGATCTCGCGAGAGTGCAGCACCAGCGCAGCCGCGTTACAACCTTCACATGCCGGCGGCCGCTCGCTGGGACGCAGCCAGGTGGAGGGCCAGGCAGAACACTGTTAGTGCAATATGAGAGCAGCCCCAGTGTCGTGTCTGGTCTGGGATAGATATGTGTACATGTATCTGGGGGTCTGGCCATGTATCTGGGGGTCTGGCCATGTATCTGGGGGTCTGGCCATGTATCTGGGGGTCTGGCCATGTATCTGGGGGTCTGGCCATGTATCTGGGGGTCTGGCCATGTATCTGGGGTCTGGTGTGTTTAGGCGGTAATAGGGTTTCTGGCCATACATTTCAATATTAAACTGAACAGGCTTTCCGCAAAATCCTAAATTATTTATTGGAAAGCAGTCACACGACATTGAATAAAGTATTAGTGATCGGGATCACCCGAGAAAACACTTGTACAACAAAATGAGGGGGAGGGGAAAATGGGATCCGTGCATCCTCAATATAAAATAATTTATTTTAGGGATAGACCGGTTATCGGCTTTGCCGATCAGCAGGAGATTGCTCCTTTTACCAGCAATTGGCATTTATTTGCAGATAATTTGACAAGGTGGCTCATTGCACCCAAAGTATCACAGCTTGGCAATGAACTGTGGCTCCTCCTAGAGCAAGTGGACACCTTGGATATCATCCTCTCTGTAGGTCCTCCCCTGCTCAATGAAGGTATTGAAGCATGAGCAACAACAACAACAGAAATGGGGTTTAGCTTCCATCTGGCAGGGAATTCCCTATACAGGAGATGCAGGGATCTTTTGGACCCCTGTATCCCTTGTAGGGATAGACCGATTATCGGTGCCGATATTCAGAAAATTACTGATCTCAGTATCGGCATTTTATTTGCCGATATTTGGACAAGTTTGCTCACTGCAGCTGCGACACGCAAGATCCCACAGAACTGTACGAATCTGGGGCTTCTCCCACATCAGGCTGTAAGCCCTCCCTGCAGAATGACCCCTGCTCACTGACCGTATTGTGCATGAGCGTGATGGCAACAGAAATGGGGCTTCCATCCCATCTGGCAGGGAATTCCCTATACAGGAGATGCCGGGTCCAGCAACCTAGGACCTCCAGATGTTTTGGAACTGGATTTCCCATGAGGCTCCAAGCACCTAATGAGAAGATGAGCATCATAGCAGATGTAATTCCAAAACGTGGGGCAATATTACACAAGGACTGCTTAACCAGAGCTGTAATCTAACTTTGTAATATAACCCTTGGAGGGCCAAGGTTGCTGAACCCCTTACATACAGGGTCATATGAGGGATCTTTAAGAAAGCCAAAGACACGGTCTGATTGTTTGTAAAAAATAAAAGATTAAATAAAATAAAAATTCTTATTAAATTGAATAAATGAAGTGGACGTGTGTTAAACACATTGGGCTATATTACAATCTTTGCGCAAAAACGCTCGCGCAAAGCGTGAAGTTTTGCGCCAAGCATTAAACGTTTGCGTGTGCAAATCACTGCTGGAATTCCAATCCTCGCGCGTTTTTGACCCGATCAATAACCCGCGTAAACCGGATGCGCCCAAATGCTCACGCAGTACCGTTGCGCGCAGAAATCAGTGTGCTTACTGTCATTTATTTCACGCAATTCAGCCAATCAGAATTAAGAACCACAAGTCAATCTGAGCATATATGCTGCAGCAATAATACATGCATGCACAACTTCTCCATTTTATTGTTTGGGTATGTGTAGAATATGTAACTATACTTTGCTGCATTTTTTTTTTTTTTTGGGCTGGTGTATTTGGTTTCGGCCAGGACGTTCAGATTTGCCGTTACCACCAGCTTTTAGGAGTTGCTAAAATTATACGCGCAAACGCTGTGCGTTACAAACTGCGAATAGATTGTAATACCATCCGCATACCAGCGCGCAAATGCGTTTGTGCGCACAATGTTAAGTATAGATCGCGCGACGTACAGTAAGCTCACGCAGGGTTCGCAGGTTCACCCGCGGTAGACGATTACGTGCGTTTGTTGCACTGACTTTGTAATCTGGCATTCGACGTAAAGGGTTTGCCCCTCGCGTTAAATGTTTTTTTGCACCGGTGGAAACGTTTGCACGAAGATTGTTGTTTAGGCCATTGAGTTCATGGCATAGTCAGATTTGTGCTGTTTTTTCAGAACTTTAAAATTTACAGAATATCGGCATCAAATATCGGCTATCGGCCAGAAAAGCTGCCGATAATCTGTATCGGTATCGGCCCTGAAAAAATTATAATTGGTCTATCCCTAATGCCTTGTACCGTATGTCCTACAGCAGGGGGTCAGCAACCTTACCAGAGGTATGGAAACTACATTTCCCATAAGGCTATGGCAACCCAATTAGTAGTTGAGCATCATGGGAAACCTAGTTCCAAAACATCTATGAGGGCCATGGTTGCTGACCCCTTACCTACATATTGGTAATATGAAGCAGTATTACAAAGGCCACAGTCTAGAGACCGTCGAGCGACCGACAGAGGTACAATTTTGTTAAATGGTATAATGTCAGATTTGTGCTGTTTTTTCACAACTTCCAAAATGTACAGAATAACAGCAACCGATAGCAGTTATTGGCCAAATATGCTGATGATAATCAGTATCGGTTTTGGAAAAAAAAAAAATAGCCCGATTTTCGTATGTATTAACCACCTCTTTACCAAAACAAAATTTGGTGCTTGTAACCTCTTTGGATGTACAGTTAGGTTGACGGCTCTGTATATATTGGTAACATTTGTTACTGCAACCATAGATTTTCTGGTTGAGTGATGCCCTTTGGAAAGCCCGATTCCTATTTTGTGAAATAAGTATCTGTCCGAGCAACGGCAGAGCTGACATGTTCAACAAACACCGGCCAAACCTGTCAGACGGACGCTATCAATTGAAGAAAATCTAGATTCCTCGATTTTCACAAAAATCAAAGTTGAACTCAAACATTAACATGTCAGTTATTGAAATGATGAAGTCTGTAACCTGCATGGTTACTCCTACTGTATCTGCATTATGCTACCAGCCTCTTGAAAACCGATTTCCACCTTTATCTAAAAAGGATACGATGTCAGACAGGGGGGGGGGGCACTATTCCAAAGCAGGTGCTAACTTAACAACTCCATAGACTAGAATGGCTCTGGTTAAGTCAGCACCAACTTTGGAATATTGCCCAGCGATGGGAACCTGGATCAATATTCAAAAAGCCACAAGCTGCAGGCCAACAATATACAAGATTTCCCAAGTGAACGTCCTTTTAATGCGTGGTCTATTTTCCCTATTCTGAGAAGGCAACAGGTTCACTCGACCAAACCATTAAAAACCCGTAGCGCTACACTCTCGTTACAATACAGTTCTCTTAAAAGAACACTCTAGGCTAAAAACCTTTTTTTTACGTTATATTATACCTATTGCCCTACCCAGTTATTCAGTATTTATATTTTCTTTTTAATGTAATACTTACCCTAAAAACCACTTGTTTCCAAAGTTGTTTTTTTTTATACTCCCCTCCCTCCTCTTCGTGGTAACTTTTCAACTTGGCTAATGGTTTACGTGAGAAGCGTGCATGTGCGCCTCTCACGTAAACCAGCCAATCCGCAGGCTTCCTCTCTTCTTGGATTAGGGTTACGCGCAAGAGGATCCGCGCAACACTAATCACAGCCGCTTCCGCCAGCTAATGCGGCGTGTTGGAGAGGTCATCGTGCTGAAAGCGCGATGACGTCTCCTACTCGGCAATAGATTGCAGAAGCAGGAAATACAAATCCCGCTCTGCTGACTGACAGCTGGGAGGGCGGAATAAAGTCCTCCGCGTCTCTCAGCCGATCGGCTGAGCGGAGGGGGGAGCAAAGAAGACTGCATACTTAGGTGGTCATGTTGCCTAGAGTATCCCTTTAATCTCCTACAGTGAGCACGGTCGCTCGATTCCACAGCCTCAACGGGCTGGGCAACCAGAAATCAGAATTCTAGGTCAAATACAAGGCCTAACATCTTTTCCCCTAAATTTCACATTACAAAATCCAAAACGCCAGAGCGAGAAACCCCATTTCTGAACAATAAAATGGTGGCTGAGAGAAAACCCTAATTATCCTGGCATTAGTTCAGCAATCATACGCTGGTAGATTTAGTCTAGATGCTGTTGGGCAATTGAAACCTTATATATACGCACTGATATCAGCACGCATCTGTCTCTTTCTATATACATATTTCTTAAACCAATACTCTGGATTCTGACAACCTTATTGTTTATTGAAAACCCTCGACTTTACCGGTACCCTTGTCTTTTGATGTGGTATGTATGCTAGTGGCAAATTTGCTACTCGTTAACAATTGGAATTTATGCAGTCGTTTTATTATATATCATATTGAAGTGAATACTGAATTATTATTTATTATTATTATTATCTGCAGAAATGCACACATTCCTTATTTTTTACCTGCTGCCACCAATTTTGGATTTTATTGTTTTTTAATGTGATGCTTTACTTAGCCAATAACAAAAAATTAAACTAAAAAGTGCTCGTTTATTTCTTGTGTTCATTTTCAATTAAATAAAAGTAAAGTTTTAATTGTCTCAGGCAGACACTTGTATCCGGATGGTGAATTCCATCAGGATAATTGTATCACATCCTGGCATTAGTATCTCTCTAAAGCACTTAAAATCAATGGTCTTATTGCGTTAATACATTGTAAAAGAAAAAAATAAAATATATAAAAAAACTCTACATTTTTTATCTATAAAATCGGTTTGTTAAATCCAGGAAGCCACAAGCTATTGGAAGTTACCCTCTGGCTCCTAAAAAGGTCTCTGTTACCCTGTGAGAAGGCATCTAAAAAAAATTGAACCTGGCTCTTACAAATGTGTATTTGGTTCTCAGTTTTGCATAAGAGAATCTTGGATATCTCACAGGATGGATACACATTGGTATTTCTACACAAAAAATGATTTGTTGGATTCCAAGGGTGCCTACTTAAGATTATAAAAGCTGTAAGTACTGTCACTAAGATTTTAAGGCTGGCCGTCCACTGGCACAGTAGTCACCCGACTATAGACAACGCCATCGACCGATCAGGGTCGTCCACTGGAAGCATCTGTGGACAACCCAGATCGGCTGATGGACAGGCTGGGTGGAGAAAAAAAAAAAAAAAAAAAGTCTTTGATGTCGAAACTCCGTTTCAGCATCAAAGGACTGCCTCTGTCCAGCACGCAGCCGGCTTGTAGTAGTGGTGGTGGCGGTAACGCAACCCCCCCCCAAAAAAAAAAACAAAAAAAAATACCTGCCAGGATGTGAGGGGAGGGGGGGGGGGTAATTCACCCCCCCCCGGCAATTTTTTCCCCCACTATGGAGAGACAAAGAAGACGCAAGTGGAAGAAAAAAAAAAAAAAAAAAAAGCCCCTCGGATTTTTTTTTTTTTTTTTAAAAAAACAAAAAAAAACAGAACCCAAGCTACAAAAATCCAGCAAAATACCTAGAAAATCATTCAATAGCAATAAAAAGGCTTTTTCAGCAGGTAAGAAAATAAAAAAATCGTCCGTCGGTGGAAGAGGGCACTTTTTTGGATCGGACAACTTCAGACGATATCTGATGATCGCACAAATACGGTTCCAGTGGACGGCTGTTGATCAGAACCGGGAACATGGCATGAAAAGGGGAAAGCGGCACCAGGAAGGAGCAGCAACAGGGGTATTATACAAGGGCAAAAAAAAGATAAAAATAGGTTAACATAGATAAAAAGTGTTCATACAAAAGACAGAAAAAGAGCGACAAAAAATTGTCACAAGGGGGGGGGGGCGGGGACAAATGGGGAAGGGCAATAGACAGGCATTCAGCTTGGACCTTCAGCTTCATGTGTCTGCGTTTAGTGGGATGAGTAAGTGTAGAGCTTCCATGTAGCGCTGTACAATGTTTTTGTTTCTCGCCACATTAAATATTCCACTTTAGCATCAGTTTAACTTTGCAACAGCTGAAAGTTTCCAAACAGTCACCTCTGATCACTCATTAATCATTAAAAATAATTACGGATTACGAGCCGGAAAAAGTTAATGAACTACTTTTCACGAAAGAAAGCAGAGTTGTTCTGGAGACTTCGCTCCCAGGCGTCGTGTCACTGTTTACAAAGCGTTTAATTCACATTTTCAAGCTTCCTGTTTTCACTTTCAGATCAGTAACGTTGCGGTCTATAGTGGCCAACAGCCAGTCACTATCACTTGGCTTGCCGTACCCAGCAGGATACGATAGCGACGTGGGTGGGGGGGGGGGGGGGGTCTCTGGAATCTTTCTCATCCAGAGACATCGCTAAAAGGAAACGTAAAAGATAAAAAGCAGCATTTCCTTGCAAGTGACAAGAAAAAAAAAAAAATCAAAAAAAAAATCATGACTTCATCCAAAAAGCTTGACGAAACAAAAAGTTACGCTCAGAGGGAACTAATCCAGGGCTCGAATAAAGTGCATCAGTGAGAAACTGTATGGATACAGTCAAAACAAAGTGTGTCTCCTCCATCGCTCGCATCAACAAATCACGACTGAGCAAGTAGACCTTAGCTTCAGGTCAAGCCTTCAGTGAATGGGCCATACAGAGTATTTCCTACGACGCAATCATAAATACTTGTACTTTTAAAAAGGAAATTCTCAGAATATAGGTTTATCGCACTGCGTACAGAACGGATGATGGGTCCAGGACACGGCTGCACGAGAATAGCTGTGCATTTTGGGATTAATGCCCAAATAGAGTGCTCCCGGAAGAGAAACTAATTTATTAGACCTCACTCCTGTATTACTGAAAAGAAGTTGTAAGAAGCAGCTCCATCCTCACTGTAACAAAAAGCTCAAACTTTACTGCTGCATTACTACAGGCAGGGAGCGCTCTGAGGGCTCACTGCTGTACAGGGATACGATTCAGGGGGTTATATTGACTGAAGATCCCTGTACAATACAGATGTAAGGTGTTTCTGTAATTGCCATACACAGGCATTATGCAGCAGATACAAGGTGTTGCTGTAATCGCCATACACAGGCATTATGCAGCACATACAGATACAAAGTGTTTCTGTAATTTCCATACACAGGCATTATGCAGCACATACAGATACAAGGTGTTGCTGTAATTGCCATACACAGGCATTATGCAGCACATACAGATACAAGGTGTTGCTGTATTTCCCATACACCGGCATTATGCAGCACATACAGATACAAGGTGTTGCTGTAATTTCCATACACAGGCATTATGCAGCACATACAGATACAAGGTGTTTCTGTAATTTCCATACACAGGCATTATGCAGCACATACAGATACAAGGTGTTGCTGTAATTGCCATACACAGGCATTATGCAGCACATACAGATACAAGGTGTTGCTGTAATTGCCATACACAGGCATTATGCAGCACATACAGATACAAGGTGTTGCTGTAATTGCCATAGGCATTATGCCTCATTTATTTGTGAGTTTTTGAAAGCCGCATTGCTAAGGATTTCACTGCGATTACTACAAATCCACATAAACACGAGATGATCACATTTACTGGATTTGACACACAAAAAAATTAGATGCAATCTAGAGCTTAGAACCTTTTTTCATCCCAGCAATATATCTGTAAAGGATAAGGGAATAAATCAGAAAGGAGGGAATTTACATTGCTTTAATCTGTTGTCGATTAAAATTAACCTTACGCAAAATTGACCTATAAATATAGGGTAAAATGACAATCACGCATCCCAGGTTTCAAAAAAATATATTTTCCCTCACTAAGAGCTTGATGGTGAAATGATTAAATATGGATGACTACAAGCCTTTCATTACTAAAAAGATAAAATGTTAACTGGGTTGGGGTACCAACATATGCATAACGTGACTTCTTTTAGGTCATGATTTGACTCTAGAGGCAGGTGATTTTGCTACATTAGAGAATATCCTTCATTCCTGTGTTTTCTGGGCAGTTAAACACTGAATACTATTGGCTCGCACAGGCCTAGTGGGAGTTTGAGCACTAGACTATTTTGTGTTAACTACCTTTTCTGTTTTGATTGGCTTGTAAAAGCAAATATTCCAAGCCCAGTGTAAACTTAACCAGAGCTCTGGTAAACTTTGCTCAGCCATCGTTTTTTTCTCCTGTCCAGGGTTGATCAGTAGATTTTAGAATAAAATCCTAATGGGTTTCAGATTATTCTGGGCCCTATTCCAGAGTCCGGAACATTTTTGAGTGATCCGTAAAGCGCAACTTCTCCATTAGTTATTGCTAAGGAGTCTATAGGACGGGACTCAACTTCTCAAAGGCTCTACTTCTACTCCAGATTAGGCTGTGGTCAAACGAGCGCACTGAGTATGTCCGTGTGATGGCTCGTTAGGGAGGGCCACACGGTGTAACATGCGCACTAGTTGGGCACGCTACCACTGGACATAATTTCAGCCTGTCAAAAAGATGTGACGGACATAGACGTGGCTACGAAGAGCGATGCTCCATAGGAGGAGCGAGTCTTGCAGGACTGAGAGCACCAATTGCGCTCAGTGAGATGACCACACGGGCGTCAGAGTGGAAGGAACGTCCACTCTCACAGACGTTCCTTCCACTCGGAGAATGCCAGTGTGACTGCAACCTTATGCTTCTTATACTTTGCATAGGGAGTGCAAATGCTGAATGAGAAAGTGAACAGGTCACTCCAATCAGATGGACGTACTCAACTGTGTGGGGACCAAAAAAATAAATTTAAAAAAAAATCATACAGGGTTATTCAGAGAGAGGTGAAAAGCAGGAGAATGACTGGAGAAGTGAAAATTCTAAGTCAAAGTAACCAAACCATAAAAATTCACTCATTTATCTCACTTTTCAAATTGGCAATTTTGACCTAGAATTTTCCATTCTCCAGCCATTCTCCTGCTTTTCACCTCTCTCTGACAAACCCTGTATGATTTTATCGATATATTGAAGGGGAGGGCATGATCTGCCTCCTCCCCTCCATAGAGTGAACTACACGTTCTCTCTGTACTGCCACGGCAAGATCATGTGATCTCGATCAAGTCTCCATAGAGTCTTATAGACCGGTGGTTCCCAACCGTGGTCCAAGTACCCCCAATACATCAGGTTTTCCAGAAATTTGAAGCACAGCACAGGTGATAGGATTGGCTGCTCAGCGATTGCAGGATTCAGTCTGCATTTCCCCCAAGGTGATCCTTAAAACCTGGCCTGTTGGGGGTGCTTGATGACCACGGTTGGGAACCACTGCTATTGACAGGGACACCCTAAGATTACAAGCCAAACTGCTAATACAGTGGTTGCTTCATAAATGAGCCAATAAAAAGCTGCTATATTTATTTTTTTGGAGAAAGGATTTTACCAGGAAGGATACATTGAGATTTCTCTCGTTTTCAAGTATGTCCTGGGTGGCGAGTATGTACCATTAGGTGTCTTGCCAAGGACACTTACTGGAGAGGTGCTCTTGCCAGGATTGAACCCATGACTCCACAAATTTAAAAGACATGCAAAGACTTTCCCCCTTACATTTGCTGGCTGAGCCCGAATATAGGCTTTTAGCTGAAAGACTAAGTGGAGCAGGGCTCATCTGAGGGGTTTGCCTTGATGTTGGCACGTGAATTTACACTTTATGAGCTGTCCTAGGAGGTATTAAAAACCTCTGATACTTATGATGGTTTGTAATACACAGCGCAGATGACACCTTTTGCTCTGTTTATATAAAGCGGGGTTTGATGACAAACGCTAATGCTAGTGGTAGCTTGAGTCAGGAGCCAATTTCTGTGTTTTTAAACACTTTCACATAAAGTTTTGACTTACAAGAATGAGCACAGAATGTCAGTTGACTTTAGAGGAACCTGCGAAATCTTAACGCAGAAATCATGTGACCCGAGTTACATTGTTGACACATCACACTTTCACATAAACCAGGTAACTGGCTGTTTGAGGTCGTCTAATTGTGTCTGTACGTACGGTGCGTCGAGAGAAAAAAAGGGGGGGGGACAGAAAATAATAAAAAAATAAAATAAAAAAAACACACGAGAAAGGCAACAAGAAGGCTGCTAGTCATAACGGATCCCGGACATGCAAGGTTACAGGAAATCAAACGAAAATTCTGGTGAACATTTACTGTTAAGGCAAGCTGAATAAAAAGCCATCGAAGGATCTTCAGTTACTTAGAAAAACAGATGTCCAGCGCCCCTCGAAAGGAAGTTAGACACACCGATACCCACCCCCGTAACTCACACCCGATGGGTTTATCAGGGAACTCATTTCAAAACTTGTGATTCACAAAACAAGACTTTTGGGTCAACTAAAGCTGTTGTATACCAAGCGACAGACACACAGACACACAGACACACAGACACACAGACACACAGACACACAGAAAGGCTGGAAGAAAGGCTGGAAGAAAGGCTGGAAGAAAGGCTGGAAGAAAGGCTGGAAGAAAGGCTGGAAGAAAGGCTGGAAGAAAGGCTGGAAGAAAGGCTGGAAGAAAGGCTGGAAGAAAGGCTGGAAGAAAGGCTGGAAGAAAGGCTGGAAGAAAGGCTGGAAGAAAGGCTGGAAGAAAGGCTGGAAGAAAGGCTGGAAGAAAGGCTGGAAGAAAGGCTGGAAGAAAGGCTGGAAGAAAGGCTGGAAGAAAGGCTGGAAGAAAGGCTGGAAGAAAAGGCTGAAGAAAGGCTGGAAGAAAGGCTGGAAGAAAGGCTGGAAGAAAGGCTGGAAGAAAGGCTGGAAGAAAGGCTGGAAGAAAGGCTGGAAGAAAGGCTGGAAGAAAGGCTGGAAGAAAGGCTGGAAGAAAGGCTGGAAGAAAGGCAAATTCTAGGTCAAAAAAGCCAATTTGGAAAGGGAGATGAAAGGGAGAATTTTTCTGGTTTGGCCATTTTGACCTAGAATTAGTCACTCTCCAGTCACTCTCTCTGAATAACCCTGAATGTTTACGGATTTGCTGCAGACAGCAGAATCACCGTTATGCTTGGTCTTCTGCAAAAAGATTAAACTGGAGCTATTCTCAAAGTGCCCATCGCGGCCGCCAATGAAATTCAATAAAAACAATGGCGGAAACAACTTCCACTGACACATGGGTGGACACCATGGTGAAATCTACACTGAATAACTTCCACAGAAACTGATGTGGAAAGAACTAAAGGAGTATGATGAACTATGGTGACAGTTCCCAAACTTGAACTCACAGTAGTCGCATCAAACTTGATCCAGTGTCCGTTCAATGAAAGAACGCTGGTTAGCGAATAACAGCGAGCAAAAGAGGGGGGGGGAGCGAAGGAGGGGAAAAAAAAAAAGATCAGAGACAAAAAAAGAATTATATACATATTTCGGCAGAGGCTATCAGCAGCCTCTGTCTATTTATTTAAGGGGAAAAAAGGGACCCCAAGCACTATGCATGGATGCACCTGTGGAGTCTTCAAGCTGCATGTAATGATAGTCGAACCGAGGCAAAACATTTTTGTGGGAGATGTTGAGAGTGTGAGATACAAACAAATTGTATTTATTTTTGGGAGGGAGGGAAAGGTGGATGTTCCGGTCTATGACGTCACATCAGAATTTCCAGCATTTGCTCGTATAAGACTAGAACAGGCTGATCGATATAAAGCAGATGAAAACAAATGGACGTTAGAGCAACCTCTACAGCAAGTGTCCTCGGGCAAGACATCTAAAGGTACATACTCGCCACCCAGGACATACTTGAAAACGAGAGAAATCTCAATGTATCCTTCCTGGTAAAATCCTTTCTCAAAAAAAAAAAAGCATCCAGACTTTCAGAAAGCTGTATGTTGAATGGTGCAAAACAAGCCTGTTTACCATGGACAGCCAGCGCACCCGGCTCCAGCCCTAACTCGGCCTTTACAGGCACTGGAACGGCATGAAATTCACTCGTGCCCAAATCAAAACATGTGAGAACACGGAGATCTGACAGCAGCTTACAGAAACACCAGCAGCTTGGCCATCCGTAGATCCCGGCTCAGGTCTTCAGCAGGTTTAGCCTACTTACACAGAGGAATGCTGTACCACGTGTCTGATCCCCACCAGAAAGGACAGGACGGGGGTAAAACTCAAAAGATGTATAAGAGATACAAAAAAACATTTTCTTGTAGCTGCACCTTGTCAGATTGGGGGTAACATATAGAACTTTAGAAACGATGGACAAAAAGATTTCCCTCTACTGAACGGTAAAAACACAAACACACACTATATTGCCAAAAGTAGGGTTGCACCAATACCAGTATCGGTATCTGGGTACTGCAGGAGTACTTGGTACTCCTGCAGTACCCCCCGATATCGGAAGCCGGCATTGAGCCGGCTTGTCGGCATCCGAGGGGCTGCGGCGGCTGTCCAAATGCTCTATCGGCATTCGGGCAGCCGCCCCTGGAGCTCTTTGCGATACTTACCTTCCTGAGCGACCCCGGGAATGTCTCTGCGCGTGCGCTCGTTGAAGGACCCCAGCCGCGACCACGTGGGACCATGTGATCGCGGCTGGGGTCCTTCCAAGGAGCGCGCGCACGGAAACTTTCCCAGCATCGCTCAGGAAGGTAAGTTTGAACACAGTGAGCAGCTGCAGGGCCTGTCCGAATGCCAATAGAGCATTCAGACAGGCCCTGCAGCTGCTCTCCGCGATGATACTTACCTTCCTGAGCGACGCCGGGAAAGTTTCCCCGCGTGCGCTCGTTGGAAGGACCCCAGCCGCGATCACATGGTCCCACGTGGTCGCGGCTGGGGTCCTTCCAACGAGCGCACGCGCGGAGACATTCCCGGCGTCGCCCAGGAAGGTAAGTATCGTCGCGGGGGGGATCCATGAGCTGGGGGCAATACCCATGTGTGAGCTGGGGGGGGGGCATATCCATGAGCTGGAGGCAATACCCATGTGTAAGCTGGGGGGGGGGGGATATCCATGAGCTGGGGGGCGCATATTCATGAGCGGGGGCATACCCATGTGTGAGCTGGGGCAGTAAATATATATATTCTATCTATCGGGGGGGGATATATACATGTGAGCTGGGGCATTTTTAGATGGTCTGTTCTTATTGGAAAGCGTCACATGACATTAAAGAAAAGTATCGGTACTCGGTATCGGTGAGTACTTTTAAAAAGTATCGGTACTCGATCTTAAAAAAGTGGTATCGGTGCATCCCTAGCCAAAAGTATTCGCTCGCCCATCCAAATAATCAGAATCAGGTGTTCCAATCACTTCCATGGCCACAGGTGTATAAAATCAAACACCTAGGCATGCAGACTGTTTTTACAAACATTTGAGAAAGAATGGGTCGCTCTCAGGAGCTCAGTGAATTCCAGCGTGGAACGGTGATAGGATGCCACCTGTGCAACAAATCCAGTCGTGAAATTTCCTCGCTCCTAAATATTCCACAGTCAGCTGTATTATAAGAACGTGGAAGTGTTTGGGAACGACAGCAACTCAGCCACGAAGTGGTAGGCCATGTAAACTGACAGAGCGGGGTCAGCAGATGCTGAGGTGCATAATGCGAAGAGGTCGCCAAATTTCTGCAGAGTCAATCGCTACAGACCTCCAAACTTCATGTGGCCTTCAGATTAGCTCAAGAACAGTGCACAGAGAGCTTCATGGAATGGGTTTCCATGGCTGAGCAGCTGCATCCAAGCCACACATCACCAAGTGCAATGCAAAGCGTCAGGATGCAGTGGTGTAAAGCACGCCGCCACTGGGCTCTAGAGCAGTGGAGACGCGTTCTCTGGAGTGAGGCATCACGCTTCTCCATCTGGCAATCTGATGGACGAGTCTGGGTTTGGCGGTTGCCAGGAGAACAGTACTTGTCTGACTGTATTGTGCCAAGTGTAAGGTTTTTGGAGGGGGGATTATGGTGTGGGGGTTGTTTTTCAGGAGCTGGGCTTGGCCCCTTAGTTCCAGTGAAAGAAACTCTGAATGCTTCAGCATACCAAGACATTTTGGACAATTCCATGCTCCCAACTTTGTGGGAACAGATGGGAGCTGGCCCCTTCCTCTTCCAACATGACTGTGCACCAAGCAAGGTCCATAAAGACATGGATGACAGAGTCTGATGTGAATGAACTTGACTGGCCTGCACAGAGTCCTGACCTCAACCCTATAGTCTCTGCTCTAATTCATCCCAAAGGTGTTCTGAGAGCCAGGCCTTCACGTCCAACATCAGTGTGTGACCTCACAAATGCGCTTCTGGAAGAATAATCAAAAATTCCCATAAACACACTCCTAACCTTGTGGACAGCCTTCCCAGAAGAGTTGAAGCTGTTATAGCTGCAAAGGGTGGACTGACGTCATATTGAACCCTATGGATTAGGAATGGGATGGGATGTAATTTAAATTCATATGTGAGTCAAGGCAGGTGAGGGAATACTTTTGGTAATATAGTGTACACACACACACACACGAGAAGAAAACATTTTTTTCGAAAAAAGGTCATGGCAAACCAAAGATCCTGTAGTAAACTCGAGCTCACATATTTCCGATTTAGTCTACAAAAATAAAAAAAAAGGAATGGGGAAGAGGGTTACCAGGTACAAAATAGCTTCTAAATCTATTAAGCACAGAGAGTTTTTTTTTTTTTTTTTTTTAGACCACGTGGTTTACAGTACAAAGGTTGTTTGTGCACAAGATGCTTTCTTTAAAAGACGAAAAAAAGACTTTGTGGTCTACAGTGAACCTGACCACTGTATTATTTATAGCGAACCTCTGATTTCACACGATCGGGTGAGAGATTTCACAAGCCTGTTAGTAATAACAAGCCAATGTTACCAAGTACAATTCCCATCAATGTATTCACATTTACAACAAAAAGGAGGCGTTGTTTAATTTATACAAGGTTGTTTATTTTTTTCTAACACTGTTCTTCAATGATATTTATCGTCACCTTGTTCCACTTCTGCAAATAGAAATGCAAACCAATTCCTCTGTACTGGTCGGTCCGATCCCATAATAAAAGATTATGCCGGCTCTGCAGTTTGTTGAAGCTGCACAATGGATGTCCCAAACTCACACTAAATCGGGGCGGGAGGTGACTCTGCGGCTCTTCTACACAAGAGCCAAAAAAGTGAGCGAGCCAGGAACCGATCACGGACCTTCTTAGGTCAGGGCTCGTAAGAGCTGTACCAAACGGAGCCAGCCAAGCAAAACTTTATACATAAATAATTGGGATATTCAGTGTATCTTACACTTTTCACTACCACCATACCGATAACCCAATGTTCAGAAGCAACTTCAGGCCAGAGATCGATTTTAACTCCATTTGGTCTTATTCTGGAACGATGCAAACAAATCACATTTATTGCAAAATAAATACAAAATTAGTTTGCCAATGGGCTCTAGATTACCTCCCTGAGTTTACAAGCCATGTACAGGAACATATAGTGCTGGGACATGTCAGAGTCTGCATTGGAGGCTCGTAGGAGTCCTGACCGCATTACTGTAAATGACAAATAGAGGGCGCCCTCCTCCGCCTTTCAAATCCTGCATACAATCGGCAAATGCACTGTAACAACATTACAGTTCATTTAGACAGCGTTAGTGATTGAATAAAGGGGTAATGTAAATTAGTTTTCCATAAAACTATTGGTTCCTTCCAGCACTCTTATGGAAAGCCACGTTGCAGTTAAATGGATACTGTAGCTTATTAAAGGCTGCATGGTATGTCTCATCGCTCCCAGCTAGTAGCACTGCATGAAACAGGGACGGGACATGACGAATACACACAGAAATTATATATTTTAACCCCTTAGAGAGGCGGCACACGAGCCTACTGTACTGCCTTTTTTAAAGACGCACTTTTTGAAAGGAAGAGAGTGTGAGTACTGCATAAAGTGCATCCATAACGTCTGATGTCTCCACGCCCTAGGATAATACATGGCGGCGTTGTTTCGGTGTCCGTTTAGCTTTTTCACGTCGATGTTATTTTTGCGTCCGTTGCTATAGGTGTTGCCCGTCCGTGAAAAAGTGCGCAGGTGCTTCGTGTGGTGTATTTAATTGACTCCTTTATAAAGCTACGACGGACGGCAAACAGTGCGGTCAGATGGACGCAAAATGTTCGTTCGTGTGCCGCAAGCCTTAAAGGACAAACGACGTAACGCATTGACTTTAAAGACCCCTGGGTCTTTAAGGGGTAAAGGCTAGGGTCAGACGAACGCGTGTGCAGCCGCACTTTTTCACGGCCATAGTAGCAGCAAATCACGTCCATTAACGGGCAATATATGAAGTACGGCCGCACGAGAGTCCGGCCTCGCAACGCAAGCAGGAAACGAACACATTTTTTTGAGAATGTGAAACCACTAGTACTGACGTACAAAGTGCGCTGCGTCCGCTAGCGGCGTGTGTGTGTGATTAGGAGACGTCAGACGCTGCTAATGTCCGGCCAACATAACGTCCAGACACAAAAGGTGTTTTATTGATGATCCGTACAAAATAACGGACGAAAATGCGCATCGTATGACCGCTATCACGTATTCCGTGAAAAAATACATCCAAACGCACTTTTCCGGGGGGGGGGGGGGGATATAGAATTTATCTGGGTCCTAGAATACAACTTCAAAACAGGGTGAGCACAAAAAGGTCAAATGGCGTTCAGCCCCAACCCCCAACCCTCCCAGATTGTGAGTTCCTACGGGAATAGGGCCCTCATCTCCTCCTGTACTGTTTGTCAAATGTTGTTCAATGTATTGTAACCCTGTCTATACTGTGCTTATTGTACAGCGCTGCGGAATATGCTGGCACTTTATAAATAAAGAATAATAATAATAATAATGAAATGGCTCAGCAACTAAGGGGTTAAAGACTGCTCCTTTAAGAGGTTAAACGTAGGGATGCACCAATACCACTTTAAGACCGAGTACCGATACTTTTTAAAAGTACTCACCGATACGTCATGTGACGCTTTCCAATAAGAACAGACCATATAAAAATGCCCCCAGCTCACATGTATATCCCCCCCATGAATATGAAATTATAATATATATATATACTGCCCCCAGCTCACACATGGGTATGCCCCCCCAGCTCACACATGGGTATGCCCCCCCCCAGCTCACACATGGGTATGCCCCCCCCCAGCTCACACATGGGTATGCCCCCCCCCAGCTCACACATGGGTATGCCCCCCCCCAGCTCACACATGGGTATGCCCCCCCCCAGCTCACACATGGGTATGCCCCCCCCCAGCTCACACATGGGTATGCCCCCCCAGCTCACACATGGGTATGCCCCCCCCCAGCTCACACATGGGTATGCCCCCACCAGCTCACACATGGGTATGCCCCCCCCCAGCTCACACATGGGTATTGCCCCCAGCTCACACATGGGGCATATCCATGAGCTGGGGCAATACCCAACAGCTCACACATGGGTATGCCCAACAGCTCACACATGGGTATGCCCAACAGCTCACACATGGGTATGCCAACAGCTCACACATGGGTATGCCCAACAGCTCACACATGGGTATTGCCCCCACAGCTCACACATGGGTATTGCCCCCACAGCTCACACATGGGTATTGCCCCCACAGCTCACACATGGGTATTGCCCCCACAGCTCACACATGGGTATTGCCCCCACAGCTCACACATGGGTATTGCCCCCACAGCTCACACATGGGTATGCCCCCCAGCTCATGGAACCCCCCCCCCCCCCCCGCGACGATACTTACCTTCCTGAGCAACGCCGGGAATGTCTCCGCGCGTGCGCTCGTTGGCAGGACCCCAGCCGCGACCACGTGGGACCATGTGATCGTGGCTGGGGTCCTTCCAACGAGCGCGCGCGGAAACTTACCCGGCGTCGCTCAGGAAGGCAAGTATCATCGCGGAGAGCAGCTGCATCTATTGGCATTCGGACAGGCCCTGCAGCTGCTCACTGTGTTCATACTTACCTTCCTGAGCGATGCCGGGAAAGTTTCCGCGCGCGCTCTCTCCTTGGAAGGACCCCAGCCACGATCACATGGTCCCACGTGGTCGCGGCTGGGGTCCTTCCAACGAGCGCACGCGCGGAGACATTCCCGGTGTCGCTCAGGAAGGTAAGTATCGCAGAGAGCTCCAGGGGCGGCTGACCGAATGCCGATAGAGCATTCGGACAGCCGCCGCAGCCCCTCAGATGCCGGCAAGCCGGCTCCCGGTATCGGGGAAAATATCGGGGGGTACTGCACGAGTACCAAGTACTCCTGCAGTACCCAGTATCGACCCCGATACTAGTATCGGTGCAACCCTAGTTAAAAGCCAGAAATTAAATTAAAAAAGGTCCCGCGGTGTCGCAAGCCCTGTGATCCGAGTGTGACAAAATACTTACGGTCCTAAAAAATAAAAAACGCTATGCTACACGTCCAACATCCTGTAGATCAGTGTTTCCCAAAAACACCGTCCTCAGGTTCCCCTAACAGGTCAGGTTTGCAGGATATCTTAAAGGGATACTCTAGGGCCTAAGCTTTTTTAGGTGGTCATGATGCCCGGAGTATCCTGCCCTCTGTCCCCCCTCCCTCCGCTCGGCAGTTCAGCTGAAAAAGCTGAAAACAGCTGAGAGAGGCGGAGGAGTTTACCCCGCCCTCCCAGCTGTCAGTCAGCAGAGCGGGAATCATATTTCCCGCTTCTGCCGACTTTTGCCGAGTAGGAGACGTCATCGGGCTTTTCAGTAGCTGGCGGCAGCGGCTGAGGGTTAGTGTTGCGCGCATCCTCTTGTGCCCAACACTAATCCTCAGAGGGAGCCAGGAGGAAGCCTGCCGATTGGCTGGCTTATGTGAGAGGCGCGCATCTCACGTAAACCAGAAGGCAAGTACAAGCAAGAAGGACGGGAGCGGAAGAGGAGGGAGGGGAGTATAATAAAAAAAACGCCGCTGGAAAGAAGTGCATTTTAGGGTAAGTATTACAGTTACACAAAAAAAACCCCCAAAAAACACCCAACTATTTATTAACCCTTTCGCTGCTGAGGCTTTTCACACCTCTGTGCTGAGGTCATTTTTACCGCTTTCGCTCCTCTTGTTTAACCGCGTTTTGTAGCCATATTTTGATATATGACCCAGACATATTATATATCGTTCTTTCCGGCAGACTGTGCAGATTCATAATATGTCATTATTATATGTATACGTTATGTCATGTCTGTATATTATAACAAAAAATGCAATAAAATTTGAATTTTCAATAATTTATTATGTGTAAAGTGTTTTTTTTTCACATTTTAACATGCGATCGTTTGCGGTTATATTTTGTATGGGTTGCGCTTGTTAAAAAAAATTAGAAATGGGGACCCGTTACATTTTTTTTGGGGAAAATGCCGCAATTTTTAACAAACGCACCGCATACAAAAATCGTTAGTGCAGCATTATTGTTCACATTATAATTGAAATGGGAACAATATTGTTGCATTAACAAACAAAAAAAAAAACTTGATTTTTGTTTTAAATATATATTTTTTTTATTTTTTAAAACTTTTTTCATTATTATGTTTGATATTGTTGGAAAGGACATGCTCTGGCCGATCCAACGACATCAAACATTAACCCCTAGCTGCCACGGATCGGGAGATAGGGGGTTCATAGGAATCAAGGCAGCCGATGGCGTTACTCTACTAAAATCCATATAGGAACCTATGCCCGTTTCCTGTCCCTTTTCGTACAGGCGCCTAGCTTGATATAAACATTTTAAAACTTGTTGCGATGTAGAGAATATTATTTATCATGAGTCTGTATTGGATTGTCAGGTTAAGTCTCGCTTGCTGGTTGAGATGTCTGAAACCCCCTTTTCCTCATGCTCTGAGTCACGAAACACCTGTCTGCCACAGATACATATAGTAAACGATACAAAGCGTTATCGCTTTATTTTTCCCCTTCTTTCTTTTTTTAAAACGTTCCACTGGGATATATGACTCATCGTTATCTAATAAGAACGCTCCGCTAAGAGGCCAAGCTGACACATCAGTAGAAACAGCAAAGAGTAATAAAATGGACTACATTTTGGACCCATTTACAATATTTCAGAACGAGGTTAAAAACGCAGGGTTACATCAAATGTAGGTGCTGTGTAAAATTATATACCCTGCGCGCAAGCAGCGACTTCCGCAATGAAAGATCATGTAAAATATAGAAGTAGCTACAAACAAGACAAAAAAATTACTCACAATTACAATGTCTTCTTAACAATGATATAAAAAACTACTACTAAATAAAAAATTAAAAAAAAATATATATATATATATATATATATATATATATTCTCTCCACAGATCCTGCCTTTGAGATCTTAAAATAAAGTGAAAAAAAAAAATAGAAAAACCAGATTGGGTGCACACGAAAGAATAAAACAAAATTTATAGCATTTTAAAAATGAACATTTTTAAAAGGATATTAATTTTGTTTTACTTTTTCGTGTGCACCCAATCTGAGATCTATATATAGATATATAAATTTTTACGGGTAAAGCCAGGAGTGCAGTTAATTTTAGGAGTACCTGGGTAATCCTGACATCACCCGAAACTGCTGGGTAAAGCTGCGAAAAAAAAAATTCGGACTTTACCCGGGTAATCTTAGGACCAACCAACTGCCCTTGGGTAACAGTCAGGAAGAGCTGAAAAATGCGCACTTTACACGGATAATGTGCAAGTCTGAAGCTTCACCCGGGTAATCTGAGGACTATCCACAGCTTCACCTGGGTAATCTGCAGAGCATCCAACCCCGCTTGGGTAACAGTGAATTTTACTATCATCTATGTGTCATATGTGCTTATAGATCATTTATAAAACATAATAACCATCAGGTTACTCTTTATATAAATATCTTTATCTTCATAAATTAAATTTTCAGACAATTAATGCACAGAGTAAATTTATGGTTATTTAGTGAGGTTTGTGACCGTGGTTACAATTTCATTAAAAATAACAAAAAAACACAAATTTTGTTATCGGTCAGATAACAGTTTTCCTAGGATTACCCGGGTAAAGCTGCATTCAGTCAACTGTAACCTGCTTAAAACCCAAGGAAAGCGGAGTACCCAGAGGCGTTTGGATACTTTGCAGATTACCCGGATAAAGTCTGATGTTTCGTTGCACAACACACTTTATCCAGGAACACTAGAGTAATGTGCGAATTACCAGGCTAAAATACAGCAGAAAAGCAGGGTACCCAGAGGCCTCTGGATACTTTGCAGATTACCCGGGTAAAGTCCGAAATTTCAGGAATACAGATATAATAAATATATTATTAATTATAGAATATATCACACATATAAAACAGATATTCATAAGGGGATTATCCACTATGCACCATAATTTAAAGCTGCTACAACAACGATAAAAATCCGGTACTTCCCATAGGTGGAATTCAACAGAACCAAAAGAGATTTATCACGGAACTGACAACCGTAAAAACAATCATAGCACTCCAGGCAAGATACTCCTAGTACCTGCAGTAGAGGTTTTTTTTTGTGATGCTTTCCCTGCATGCAGCATAGCATTTAAATTGCGGGATTTAAGGGGCACTTGCAATGATTTTCCAAACATAATCCACAAAGGACTGGGCAACCAGTACCAAGCCAAATGCCAATCCTCAACACCCCTGCAAACACGTTTTACCATTAAAATGAAGAAGCGCTGTAATCCCAGGCATGAGCACCACAACGAACGCTCAGGAATACACAAGTGCTCAAGACAAAACAACATAACGCAAGCTCTACAACACATATATGGTCTACATAAATCTATATGACGTTTTGTCACCCCTATAGCAGGGCTAAAAATTTCAAGTCCCAAGCTACTAGCCAGGCCTTAAGAGTTACTTGCCACTGGTTGTCCCACCTAACCCCTATCCTGTACTGCCTGCGTCTGCATTTCCACTCGCCTTCATGTAATTTCCACTCGCCAAATGCGAGCGGAAATTTTGAGGCCTGCCCTATAGGACGGAGCCAAACAGGTTGGTTATATAGGAAAACAAAGTAAGAGATATTTGTCAGCCGTTTGGATCCAAAACTAGTATCCACTGGTCAAAGGTCTTCAAATAATGGTGTGACGTTCGAGTAGAAATGCACTGAATAAACACAAACACTTCGCTACCAAATTCGGATAGGCCCAGTGTCCTTGAGGACAGAGAAATGGAACTAGGAGCCGAGAACTGTCCACCTTTACAGTTACATGGGATCAAAGGATATAAAACGAAAAAAAAAAAAAAAACTGACTAATTCTGGTATGTAAAAGATGGGCCGCCTACCTGCCCTCCAGTCACAGGGCTCCACTGCAATCTCACATACCATTCGGGCACGGTGCAGAATACATTACATGATACTGGCAGGACAAAAGAAAAACCACAACCAAGAGTAAGTGCCGATCCAGAGCACGACAGGCTGGTTCTCCGCCAGAGAGAAAAAAGCCGCCAACATCCCACTTTCTTCAGATACCTGTTCGAAACCAGTAAATGTGAGCAGCAGCAAGAGATGGAGAATTCACATGGTTTTCACAAAAGGTCTTGGCAATATACATGGTTATTAAGCAGGGCTCAAAATTCCCACTCGCCTTGGCGAGTGGAAATGTCACCCTGCAAACTCTCCTGGCTTGGATAAATGCAGCAGTTCCATGGCTGCATATTACATGCAGATGGGGACCAGCAGTCCAGTTTCGGCTTGAAAGAGGGCACAGCAGTGACCGAGGTCCTGGGACAGTTACTGCTGCCTTGACAGATGTCGTAACAGGCTGCAGTGTGGGCGAGATGCCAAAAGCAGCTAAAGCATTGGATAGAAGCCAATACTAGCTCATAAGATTAATGGAGTGTGGTGGCATTAAATGGAAGGGGGGGGGGGTTATCTGCACGGGGAGTGGAGTCCGGAGACACTGGAAGTGGATGGAGTGTGTATGACATTAGTTTGGTGTGGAATGTCTAATGGAGACTCAAGGCCAGGGAATCCGCAAACCTGGCCCTCGAGATGTTTTTGAACTACATCTCCCGTAACGCTCAGCTGAACCAAGGGAAACAATGAAAGCTACAGTCGCTGTCCCCTGCACTAGGCTAAAAATGGAAGGATGGGGGGGGGGGGGGGTCAGAGGGATTAATTCAGCAAACAAACGGTGTATCCATGGACCCCGAGAATGTCAGACTTGTCCTACATCATTAGAGAAACATCTCCTGCAATGAAGTACATGTGTATGACCCCTGCATTCTCTCTTTTGGCCATGAAGGTTTAGACTTTTTATTTGTGTATCACAAAACTTGTGAAATGTTACAAAATCAGGTGGACATCGCAGGTCTATTCCTAACACACGGATTAACTCTGAAGATACTAATTAGAGGGTGGGGATAAAAGAAAAAATACAAGACAGATGTGTGACCTTCAATAAAACTCCTCTTGGATTTTTCTCCATGTTTATTTGCGGTGCGTAGTAAAACCGCCTGCCATGCTTCCACTCGATCAGTAATTTAGTGCTGGGTCATGTGACTACTGTTTTATTAATGAACATCAGGGGTTTAATACCCTCGGCAGTGCATTGAGCTGCAAAATTAGGGCTGAAATTACAGATCTCTAAAAAGCTAGTAACTTACATAACCAGGTTAATTTCGTACTTGCCACTGAAGGAATAAAAATAAACACCATACGCACATCATATATTGCATAGCCGCACTTCAGAAGGAAAATCATAAACCATATAACCCCCCAAAAAGTATATATGTACAAAAACACTCTAGAAAGTAGTGCAAATAAAAAGCACAATATTTTTATTATCCCTACAAATAGTAATTCAGAATCTATTAGCGATTCCATCAAATAATTAGCTTGTAAATAAAATAAGTAAAAAAAAAATACATATGCACACGCCACATCCACATTCCAAAGCCTTATATACATACACAAGCAGCTACACGTCTGGGTAATTATACAAAAATACCCGTTGGCCTGCCATGGAGGAGGTCGAGAGAGAAAAGCTAAAGGAGTCGTATCAAAGAAAATTGTGCTTTTTTTGTTTTTATAAAAGAATACAAAAATATCTAATAAAATAAAAACAAGAAAAAATTAAATCCTGCGAACAAGGTGGTATATTTTACATTTCACAGCGGAAACGGCGCATTCGAAGAACGGCGACTACTTCATGAATGGTAGCAACAAAACCAAAGAGCATGGAGGGGATGCAAAACGTTAGTGACCAACGAGGCGATCGGGACGAGTCCAGTCGCAGCGGCGGCGGCAGCAGCTTCCTGTTTTGAGTTGACAGAATAGGAACTCCAAATGATTATCACAACACCACTGACAAAAAAACAACAACAAAGAGAACTAAACAAGACACAATGTTGCATCACTAGAAGGCATGATGACACCTTGTAATTATCCAAGAGGAAAACAAACAAAAAAAAAACATAGGGGCGGACGGGACAACAAACGTGGTCTGTTTGGATTACACTGCCCATGATGCCCAGGCAGGTTGGCGGAGTGCCTTAGGTTAACCCTCCAATCCCTGGCATTCCGCTTACAATAAGGTAAAACACTTTACACCCAGGCAGCGCCGTGACCTTCCCACACAGCTCAGGTACAAGGATTCTGAGTGGGAGGAGAAGGCAGTACAGGGGATAAAAAGGAGAGGGAGGGGGGGGCAAACAAGGCATTTATTTGGGGATAAAATAAGATGTTTGCAATGTAATCCCTCCCTGTGTCAGGCCCTGGCTCCATGTCCACAGGGTGGAAGGGACAAGTCACTGACGTGGAGCAGATCTTGGATATGGAAGGGGTGGACCTGCTAGGAATGGGTGGTCAGGTTACATTGAAGGGGTAACGCGGGGACATGGTGGCAGATGGGGAAGGTGGTCTGTTTCAGGGGTGCTCAGGTTTGTTATTATGGCTCAGACAGGCATCCATGTGCTGCTATGGTTGGTGTCTGCCACAGGTGTAGACCCCCCCGGCCATACCAACCCCCCCCTCGCCGGCTGTTGGGGGCCAAAGATGGGGTTCAGGGGGTGCCTGGCCATCCCTGCACCCTGCAACAGAGGGGAGAGGCCTTCAGTCAAGCTACCTAGCTCCTCCCTGGCTGCCCTAGAGCTGTCCCCTGGCAGCCACCGGGCCCTGGCTGTGTGTCACGGTGCCGCCCGCCCCGACCCCCACCACGCAGGTCCCTCACCACTTGGCTAGTGGTCCTGGCCATGGGCTTCTCTCCCTCTCCTCAGATGGCTTGGGGGAATCACACAGCCAGCAGTAATGGCCGCCCGCATCGTCTGGGGCTGACGTCACTCCACAACAATGTTCGTGGTGGTAGAAGGAGGGCGTTGAGTGTCTGGCCGCCGGGCCCCGATTGGCGCCTAGACGGCAGGAACCGCCCACGCCGGCGGGCGATTGGCCCGGCCACGTGCTCGTTTCACAGAGGCCCGCCCACGCCCTCCTCCTCTCCCCCCGCCTCCTCCTCCTCATTCACAGAAAAGCCTCTTCGTTTCCTTGTTTGTTTCCTCCATTTCGCAGCGCGGTGATGCAGGGGCGAATCCCGGCAAAGATCCCACCCCGCCCCCAACACGGCAAACCCCGCCCCTCATCTCACAGGGAGCACCTTCCCAGATGAACCCCCTCCTCACAGGGAGCACCTTCCCAAATAACCCCCCCTCACAGGGAGCACCTTCCAAATAACCCCCCTCACAGGGAGCACCTTCCCAATAAACCCCCCTCACATCAAGCACCTTCCCAAATAAACCCCCTCCTCACAGAGAGCACCTTCCCAAATAACCCCCTCCTCACAGGGAGCACCTTCCCAAATAAACCCCCTCCTCACAGGGAGCACCTTCCAAATAACCCCCCCTCACAGGGAGCACCTTCCCAAATAAACCCCCCTCACATCAAGCACCTTCCCAAATAAACCCCCCTCACAGGGAGCACCTTCCCAAATAACCCCCCTCACAGGGAGCACCTTCCCAAATAACCCCCCTCCTCACAGGGAGCACCTTCCCAAATAACCCCCCTCCTCCCAGGGAGCACCTTCCCAAATAAACCCCCTCCTCACAGGGAGCACCTTCCCAAATAAACCCCCTCCTCACAGGGAGCACCTTCCAAATAACCCCCCTCACAGGGAGCACCTTCCCAAATAAACCCCCCCTCACATCAAGCACCTTCCAAATAAACCCCCTCCTCACAGGAGCACCTTCCCAATTAAACCCCCACCTCACAGGGAGCACCTTCCAAATAACCCCCTCCTCACAGGGAGCACCTTCCCAAATAACCCCCCTCCTCCAGGGAGCACCTTCCCAAATAAACCCCCTCCTCACAGGGAGCACCTTCCCAAATAAACCCCCTCCTCACAGGGAGCACCTTCCCAAATAAACCCCCTCCTCACAGGGAGCACCTTCCCAAATAAACCCCCTCCTCACAGGGAGCACCTTCCCAAATAAACCCCCTCCTCACAGGGAGCACCTTCCCAATTAAACCCCCTCCTCACATAGGGCACCTTCCCAAATAAACCCCCTCCTCACAGGGAGCACCTTCCCAAATAAACCCCCCTCACATCAAGCACCTTCCCAAATAAACCCCCTCCTCACAGGGAGCACCTTCCAATTAAACCCCCACCTCACAGGGAGCACCTTCCCAAATAACCCCCTCCTCACAGGGAGCACCTTCCCAAATAACCCCCCTCCTCCCAGGGAGCACCTTCCCAAATAAACCCCCTCCTCACAGGGAGCACCTTCCCAAATAAACCCCCTCCTCACAGGGAGCACCTTCCCAAATAAACCCCCTCCTCACAGGGAGCACCTTCCCAATTAAACCCCCTCCTCACAGGGAGCACCTTCCAAATAAACCCCCTCCTCACAGGGAGCACCTTCCAAATAAACCCCCTCCTCACAGGGAGCACCTTCCCAAATAAACCCCCTCCTCACAGGGAGCACCTTCCCAATTAAACCCCCTCCTCACAGAGGGCACCTTCCCAAATAAACCCCCTCCTCACAGGGAGCACCTTCCCAATTAAACCCCCTCCTCACAGGGAGCACCTTCCCAATAAACCCCCTCCTCACAGGGAGCACCTTCCCAAATAACCCCCCCTCACAGGGAGCACCTTCCCAAATAAACCCCCTCCTCACAGGGAGCACCTTCCCAATTAAACCCCCTCCTCACAGAGAGCACCTTCCCAAATAAACCCCCTCCTCACAGGGAGCACCTTCCCAATTAAACCCCCTCCTCACAGGGAGCACCTTCCCAAATAACCCCCCTCCTCACAGGGAGCACCTTCCCAAATAACCCCCCTCCTCACAGGGAGCACCTTCCCAAATAAACCCCCTCCTCACAAGGAGCACCTTCCCAAATAAACCCCCTCCTCACAGGGAGCACCTTCCCAAATAAACCCCCTCATAGGGAGCACCTTCCCAAATAAACCCCCTCCTCATAGGGAACTCCTTCCCAAATAACCCCCTCCTCACACAGGGAGCACCTTCCCAAATAAACCCCCTCATAGGGAGCACCTTCCCAAATAAACCCCCTCCTCACAGGGAGCACCTTCCCAAATAAACCCCCGACTCACGGGGTGCACCTTCCAAAATAATCCCCCCTCATCTCACAGGGTCGACCTTCCTAAGTATCAACTTCAGAGTGCACCTTCCCAAATATCAACCCCCCTTCTTACAGGGTGCATCCTCCCAAATACCCCCAACCTCACAGCCTGCATCTTCCCAAATATCAACCCGCCCTCCTCACATGGTGCACCTTCCCAAATTTCAACCCCCCTTATAGGGCTCACATTTTGAAATATTCTTTCATTTGGGAATGAAGACCTTTCCTAAATCCTTATTCACAGGGCACATGTGGGCCAAAATACCCCTTTCACGGGGCGTGGCTTCTCACCCCGAGCGCAGTTCAAGTGGTGTGCCTTTTTTGTGCCTTCCAAAACCTTGTTCCTTCTCATAAGATGTGCCTTCCACCCCCTTTACTAAAGAAGCCACCACAAGCATTCTCTCATTTTAAACCTCTATCCTCATTCACCTTGCCTCTCTGGAACGTTCCCTCTTGTGCGCCTTGCCTCTACGGAACATTCTCCCTCGTGCACCTTGCCTCTACGGAACATTCCCCCTCGTGCGTCTTGCATCTACAGAACGTTCCCCCTCGTGCACCTTGCCTCTATGGAATGTTCCTCCTTGTGCACATTGCCTCTACGGAACATTCCCCCTCGTGCACCTTGCCTCTACGGAACATTCGCCCTCTTGCACCTTGCCTCTACGGAACGTTCCCCCTCGTGCGCCTTGCCTCTACAGAACATTCCCCCTTGTGCACCTTGCCTCTACGCAACGTTCCCCCTCGTGCACCTTGCCTCTACGCAACGTTCCCCCTCGTGTGCCTTGCCTCTCCGGAACGTTCTCCCTCATGTACCTTGCCTCTCCGGAACATTCCCCCTTGTGCATCTTGCCTCTCCGGAATGTTCCCTCTCGTGCGCCTTGCCTCTACGGAACGTTCCCCCTCGTGCACCTTCCCTCTACAGAACGTTCCCTCTCGTGCACCTTGCCTCTACGGAACGTTCCCTCTCGTGCACCTTGCCTCTACGGAACGTTCCCCCTCGTGCACCTTGCCTCTACGCAACATTCTCCCTCCTGCACCCTGCCTCTATGGAATGTTCTCCCTCGTGCACCTTGCCTCTCCGGAGCGTTCTCCCTCGTGCACCTGTCGGGTATATTAGAAGGAGGAAAAATTAAAATGGATGCCTGTAGCCATCTTGTTTTAAATGGAAAGTCTTTCTTTTTAAATTTTCCCTAGTTTTAGAAATGAACAGAGATTTGTTTTTAAATAGTTCACGGCTAGGTGAAACCTAAATTTATGTTTTTGTTTCTATAGATGCCAGACATGATCAGAGACGATAAAATGTCTTTGTGTGATGTAATGCTGAAGCTAAGTGCCAGATATGTCATATTTAAATTTATTGGTGTTTTAACAAGCCTTTAAAACAAAAAGATATTTTCTCTTTGGGTATAGGAATAAAAGTTAAAAATGTTGTAAATGTATGATTATATTCACAAAATATATACTTATAATTAAGGTATATTTTATTATATTTACAGTAGAAAATAGATGCTCCAATAAATATTGTAGAGTGTAGAACTGGTAAATAGTATAATTATTGAAGAATAGATTATGTGATTTTAACAGAAAGGAATTCAACTGATAAAGAGACCTAGTAAAAACTTTGAGAGGAGTGGAAAAATTAATCTAATTTGGACAGGATAGACTCAGATTCTACATTGAAAATAGAGGGTCTTTGTAAGTCAGATTGACCTCTTGATCTGAGATAAGAGATATAAAAATTAAATGGTGGAATTAATCTGAAGTGCAACACTGCCCTCTTGAGGATAGTAAATATTATATTTAATATAGAGAATAGATTGTCAGTGACGTCAAATTGACTATAATTGGAGCCGCACTGTTCGTTACAGGGCATTCACGCAAACAGACCATCACAGGCAGACCATCGCTAGCAGACCATCCCAGGACACAATGCACTCAAGATTTCACACCACATCTCTAACTCCCATACATTGATTATCTGACATTGATAATTTTCACATATTCCAAAACAATCAAAGAATATTCCAAGGCAGTAACTCCTTTAATCCAGATTGGAGGTAATGTATGAGAGAGCAAATTTAAAGTTAATAAATTATATATATTTGGAGTATTTCTTGCAACAGATAGACTGAGATTTCTCAGATATTGTTAGATCCAGAATCTAAATTATTTCTATTCTGCAGATAGAGATATGAAGAAGAATCGGATATAAAGATTTATCCTAAAGACACTGTTGCAAAGATGATATACAAATATATATTGAATTTGGAAATTACTGTGATTGAAATTAATAAGCAACGAATTATATAACTACAATATAAAAAGCAGAAGATTAGAAGTTTAATTCTCGATATTAGGGGAGGATTCACTAAATAAGTTTTTATTAATTATCATTCTAAAAATAGAATAAGTGATAGCTCATCTTTTGTTGATCCACGTAGCATAGAGAGATACATATATCTCTACAAGATCTAGCTTGTTAAACATTGGTTTGCTGGGAAATACAAGTTTCGTTAAGCAGAAATGTTTATTAACCATTTGTGTATTAGTAACTGCATATATGATTAATATCATTTACCTTATCAGTTAGTAACTAACACGAGATACATATATTGTGAAGCTAGTTTCTATGTGCTGATGGATTTTGTGGTTTATAAATTTTTGTTTATGATATGAGATTTGAAACTTTTTTGTATACGTAATAAATATGTATATATTTTTATCCGATTATTGATTAGTGTGTTCTTCAAAGCAAAACACAGACAATTAAAAGAATTTAGGAGAATTTCTAGGAAATCTAAACGATTGATATTTGTGTCTCGTATAAATTTCTTATTGAATAATAATCCCTGACACACCCTGCCTCTCCGGAGCGTTGTCTCTCGTGCACCCTGCTCCTACGGAGCGTTCTCTCTCATGCACCCTGCTCCTACGGAGCGTTCTCTCTCGTGCACCCTGCTCCTACGGAGCGTTCTCTCTCTCGTGCACCCTGCTCCTACGGAGCGTTCTCTCTCGTGCACCCTGCTCCTACGGAGCGTTCTCTCTCGTGCACCCTGCTCCTACGGAGCGTTCTCCCTCGTGCACCCTGCTCCTACGGAGCGTTCTCCCTCGTGCACCCTGCTCCTACGGAGCGTTCTCTCTCGTGCACCCTGCTCCTACGGAGCATTCTCTCTCGTGCACCCTGCTCCTACGGAGCGTTCTCTCTCGTGCACCCTGCTCCTACGGAGCGTTCTCTCTCGTGCACCCTGCTCCTACGGAGCGTTCTCCCTCGTGCACCCTGCTCCTACGGAGCGTTCTCCCTCGTGCACCCTGCTCCTACGGAGCGTTCTCTCTCGTGCACCCTGCTCCTACGGAGCGTTCTCTCTCGTGCACCCTGCTCCTACGGAGCGTTCTCTCTCGTGCACCCTGCTCCTACGGAGCGTTCTCTCTCGTGCACCCTGCTCCTACGGAGCGTTCTCCCTCGTGCACCCTGCTCCTACGGAGCGTTCTCCCTCGTGCACCCTGCTCCTACGGAGCGTTCTCTCTCGTGCACCCTGCTCCTACGGAGCGTTCTCTCTCTCGTGCACCCTGCTCCTACGGAGCGTTCTCTCTCGTGCACCCTGCTCCTACGGAGCGTTCTCCCTCGTGCACCTGCTCCTACGGAGCGTTCTCCCTCGTGCACCCTGCTCCTACGGAGCGTTCTCTCTCGTGCACCCTGCTCCTACGGAGCGTTCTCTCTCGTGCACCCTGCTCCTACGGAGCGTTCTCTCTCGTGCACCCTGCTCCTACGGAGCGTTCTCCCTCGTGCACCCTGCTCCTACGGAGCGTTCTCCCTCGTGCACCCTGCTCCTACGGAGCGTTCTCTCTCGTGCACCCTGCTCCTACGGAGCGTTCTCTCTCGTGCACCCTGCTCCTACGGAGCGTTCTCTCTCGTGCACCCTGCTCCTACGGAGCGTTCTCTCTCGTGCACCCTGCTCCTACGGAGCGTTCTCCCTCGTGCACCCTGCTCCTACGGAGCGTTCTCCCTCGTGCACCCTACCTCTCTGGAACGTTCCACTTCATCCACCTTGCATCTCTCCGGAAGCTCCCCCACATGGATCGTGTTTTCCGGTATGCCCTGCCTAGCTGCTCAGGCGTTTTGTATTGTCCCCCGTTGAGGGGAGCACCTGCTGAATATGACCTCTGCACTTCACAAGGTTTAGAACCAGAATGGCTGCTCTCAACCCGAACATGCATTTATCATAAGGCTGCGCAGAGACCATATAATACAACACACAGAATACTCAGCTCTTCAGTATACAGGTAGTTCTAAAGACTTACAGAAAACACCTGATTTAGGGATAAATGATGGAGCCTTGGTCACAAAATCTGATCATGCATCCCATAAGCCTGTCACGTCATCAATGTACCCCCTATTACGGCCGGTCCTATCCTTCCTAACCTAATACCTGCTGTTGTGAGATTAACCCACTTACACAGGGTATTGTGTACATCCTCTTGGAGCTCTTTGCGGTGTGAGGGTTAAATAGGTCCCGCAATGAGGCTCCTGTGACAGGGAAAATACAAAATCCGGTGCAGGAGAAGCTTCACTGTGAATCCCCCGCTGCTGATTGGCTCAATTTTTTTTTTCAGATCATTAGTGTGTCTAACTTGTTTGATTAGTTTGACTGATCGTACGGCGCTACAGATTTTGTTGGCGCTTTATAAATACTTTTACTATCTTGTGAAACGCCGGTGTGAGTTTGAAGTTGCAAGGGTGGCGACTGTTGCTTGGGTTTGCAGCTTCTGCATACAGCGGAGTGTGTGAATATCCCCCTATATGACTATGGGAACCTGTTTTAAGTCGCCAAACAGACACCATTAACTGGTATAACTGGAAATAACTCCTGTTCAATCCTTCCATCAGCCTTTTTACCACGTACTCATGATCTGGGAATAGTGGACAATTGTCACGGTGCTCGGGTCCTGATACCATGATGCAATATCTCTTAACATTTTGCTACTGTATAAGGATTATGCAACAAGTGCCGAACTTGCCACCGAATTGCACCGAACAGTGACTTTCCCCGTACGGTGCAATTTCGTGGCAGTTCGGCTACTCAGAAAGCTGTCAATTTTCCAAATATTGGCGAATTTCCAGCGAAATACGGTGCAGATCTCAGCAATTCGGCAGCAGTGAAATCCCCCATAAGGAAGCAATGGTTAATCTATTCAGAGAACGCCGAACAGAAACGAAATGTCCAGATTTTCGGGGGTTCAGTTCAACAGGATTAAA
Organism: Leptobrachium leishanense; assembly: GCA_009667805.1. Taxonomy (NCBI): domain Eukaryota; kingdom Metazoa; phylum Chordata; class Amphibia; order Anura; family Megophryidae; genus Leptobrachium; species Leptobrachium leishanense. Next base: position 133,516,826 of record CM019069.1, on the reverse strand, counting down.
CAGGCGAATCCCATAGGTTGCAATGTAAAAAAAAATTAGCATTTCTATTATTTTTTTGTTTAACCTTCTTCTTATTTTCATTTGCAGCAAAAAGCCTTTTTATTTATTTATTTATTTTTTTTTACGTATTTTCCTGGATTTTTTTTTTTTTTGTGAAATTTTTGATTTGCGTTTTTTTCATTGTCTTTATTCTGTAACAGACCGTTTTATTTTCTTATTATCTATTGCTTTGTCCCCCTGATACTGGAAAATTCTATTGGGAACATCGCATATAATAAAGGCAGTCATCATATACAGTTGTGTTCAAAATTATTCAACCCCCAATGCTGTAAAGGGTTTTAGGGAATTTAGTGTACATTTGTAATTGTATTCAGAATGAAATCCTACAAGGACTTTTTAAAGAACCATATGCAACTAAAATGACATCAATTGGTTTTGTAATACAGTAGTAAATGTTTCTTTTGTGAATTCTTCATTGACACAATTATTCAACCCCTTAAAGACTACCACTCTGAAGAACAGAGGATCATTCAAGTGTTTTCAATCAGGTATTGAAAACACCTGTGGATGTCACGGAGCAGCAATAAAGCATAATAAGCACCAATTAGGCAGCTTTAAAATGACTGTGATACTCAGCTCCTTCTAGACATTTACTGGTGTGGTTACAAACATGGTGAAGTCAAGAGAATGGTCCAGGAAGACAAGAGAAGAGGTGATTACTCTTCACAGGAAGGGCAATGGCTATAAGAAGATTGCAAAGATGTTAAACATACCAAGAGAGACCATAGGAAGCATCATTCGCAAATTTAAGGCAAAGGGCACTGTTGAAAAGCTACCTGGTCGTGGCAAAAAGAAGATGCTGACTTTGACTGCTGTGCGCTACCTGAAGCGTAGAGTGGAGAAAAGTCCCCGTGTGACTGCTGAGGAACTGAGAAAAGATTTGTCAGATGTGGGTACTGAAGTTTCAGCTCAGACAATACGGCGCACAATGCGTAATGAAGGCCTCCATGCCAGAACTCCCAGGTGCACCCCCTTGCTGTCTCCAAAGAATAAGAAGAGTCGACTGCAGTATGCCAAAAGTCATGTGGACAAACCACAGAAGTTTTGGGATAGTGTTCTGTGGACTGATGAAACAAAATTAGAACTGTTTTGGCCCATGGATCAACGCTATGTTTGGAGGAGGTCTATGAAGAAAAGAACACCTTGCCTACTGTGAAGCATGGTGGGGGGTCAATCATGCTTTGGGGCTGTTTTGCTTCTGCAGGTACAGGGAAGCTTCAGCGTGTGCAAGGTACCATGAAATCTCTTCAGTACCAGGAGATATTGGATGACAATGTAATGCAGTCCGTCACAAACCTGAGGCTTGGGAGACGTTGGACCTTTCAACAGGACAATGATCTCAAGCATACCTCCAAGTCCACTAGAGCATGGTTGCAGATTAAAGGCTGGAACATTTTGGAGTGGCCATCGCAGTCACCTGACTTAAATCCGATTGAGAACCTCTGGTGGGACTTAAAGAAAGCAGTTGCAGTGCGCAAGCCTAAGAATGTGACTGAACTGGAGGCTTTTGCCCATGACGAATGGGCGAAGATACCCGTAGATCGCTGCAAGACACTTGTGTCAAGCTATGCTTCACGTTAAAAGCGGTTATAACTGTAAAAGGATGTTGTACTAAGTACTAAGATTGAATGTCACTTGGGGGTTGAATAAAACTGATAATGATGTGAGCACAGAAAAGACATTTGTGGTTATTTCATTATAAATGTTATGTTATATTTGTCTGACCTACACGTGCCTCTTTGATTTAATTGTAAGCAAGAGGACTGAATGATCAAAATCAATGTCAAACTGGCCAAAACACTCAATTTCAGTGGGGGTTGAATAATTTTGAACACAACTGTATCTGTCACCTATCTTTAATATTTCTTCGTACCAGTGTTACAAAAATGTCTAATAACGTTTTATTTTCTTATACTTTTTTTTTATTTCCATTAATTTTCATGCAATTTTATGTTTATGTTTTCTTTAAAACTTCTTTTAAAAAACAGCTGTCCCACCCGCCCCTCCTCAGTTTGGTGGCTGATCGGCTTTTTTTCAGAGGCTTGCAGTGGTCAGTTCGGCAGCGGGTTTCAGTGACTACTTGTTTGGTGTAGTTCGGTGACCCTGCGGTGAATAGCACTGACATTTTGGTGCTCTCTGAATAACCTCTTATAAATTATAACTTTATTTTTAATAATCAAGTTCGGGGGGTACAGAAAATTGAATGTGGGGAGGGGGTTCAAAAGGAAATTCCGGACATAAACGCGTGGAATTATCCCTCAATGACAGCTCTATATGTGGAGTAGATGCCATATGGTTCACATTTGGACAAATATAACTGATGTTGAAAGCTTTTGAAAATCAGAATTATAACTTTAATTCACAGAGTAACATCACATTGAAAGACGTGAAGATCTGATCAGAATTAGTTATTTTTCTGTATATTTCTCGCAAAAAAACAAGTGTGACTTACCCGGTTTAGTTTACTCCAGCAGCTACATTGTGGGGTCGTTGCTTGTAGGTCGTCAATGGGCTGTACCATCTCTGTGAAATTGGTCTTTAAAAAGCACACTAGGTATTGACATAAACAATGAACCGCACTGCAGACCACTTCAAAGCCACGTTCATGAAGCTAAAATTGTGGTTTGTGGGAAGATTAGGTTACGTTTAACACTACGCGTTTCCCACGCCTTATCTTCTGAAGCCCTATGCACAACTGACTGCAAGGGGTTAATCATACCTAGACTAGGGCTGAAACAATCGATTTTTAATGAGAATAGTTTTCAATAGTTAGTCATTTAATCAATCTGTGTACAGCTCACACTGTTTAGAGTCAGACTGAGTTAAACCTTATTATCCTACGATATTACGCTGCAGCTGATTGGTGAAGACCTGCCGCTGCTTTACTCTGTATGATTTTGTTTTATGGTTATGTTGGACGGCATCAGTTTGTTTTTATTAGTTCTGCAACTGCTGTAAACTAATCACACAGACTGTGGGTCACTGCCACTGGGTGGAGGAGCTGTAATGCCAGTGTTTTATCCTTACTTGGAGTCCTGTGCCACCACCCTCCCTCCTGCCCAGAGCTACCATCAATCCTGATGGTCCTGGTCCCTTCCCTGCAAACTCTCTCCCAAACCCAGGTCCAGTCTCTTGCCCAAACTCACACTCCGGTCCGGTCCTTTGCCTAAACTCATTCCCGCTCATCTCTAGTTCTCCCCCACCACTCAGTTTGTTCAGGAAATCATTTTAAAGGGGCACACAACGCACCCTCTTGGACTTCAATGTATCGTTTACTCCTCACATTCCGTCACTAACTAAATCTTGCTACTTCCACCTAAAAAAACATTGCACGCATCTGTCCCTTTCATAATCAGGACTGTACTAAAATGCTCATCCAAGCTCTTATTATCTCCCGCCTTGACTACTGTAACCCCCTCCTCTCTGGCCTTAAAATAATCCCAGATTCTTGCTCCTTCTTCCCACACAGCCCGCGTGCACCCCGTTACTTGTACTCTATTCACCCTCACCTAGCGTGCCACTCCTCTTAGATTGTAAGCTCTCAAGCAGGGTCCTCTCCTACTGTTCTGTGTGTGTAATGTGTCTGTATATTTGTTATTCTGTCTCTCCCTTTGTACAGCGCTATGGAACTTGTTGGCTCTTTCTAAATGCTTGTAACTAACTGTAACCCTGACCACTTTATCTTATTAACATGGTCAGGCTATGTGGCGCGTCCCGCACCTTCTCACCCCGCTTTTGCGTGCTGACATCATCATATCTATCCGAGCACTCGTAGCAGCGTTTGTTCAGGGAAAAAGCAGACATGAGCTTGAGTCGCGCAAGCAGCGTCAATCCATAACTCTGACTAGGCGGTTGCGTACCTTGTGTGTGAAAAGTACACAAGTTACGCGAGATACATAATTTGTGTATGTGGAATAAAAGTCGGGAGTGCGCTTACAATTGGGAAGGTAGAGCGGAGATCGCTATAAACGCCTAGCAGAAGATATCTTCCCAATATCAGATAGTGGACGGAATGGATAAGCAGGGCAGCGCTTCTCTGCCCTCCTGGGGGAATGGATAAGGGGAATATGGGTACCGTGCACAGAGAGTTGACTGGATAAGGACCAATAATTTGCACCAGAAAATAACCAAGGCTTAAACTTAATAAAACATCATTGGGATACATACATTGGATGACGATGGAATATGTCAAATTCCCAGATATGGAAGAAATATCCTTTTGTAAATGAGTGTTCTCTGTATACCAAAAGGTTTCATCAAATATACATTGAGAGTACCTCAAAGACAAAAAAGTACAGCATATAGTGCAATATTGCAAAAGACATTGTATGTAAAAAACTTTTAAAGTGGCCAAATGGTGACTCACACTTGATGAGCGCTTCCAGCCCTCATATGGTAGCCTCCCGAGTTGTTTTAGGCCAACCCGCTCGCCTATGTTCTCCCGATCATCAGGATTCCCTCGAAGGATGCAGCTGGTTGGAAGCTCCTCAAAGGCAACAATGATATACGATAAGGGCGGAAATGGCAGTAAAATAGAGTATGTTTATTTCCCCACAGTGGGGTAAAAATTTTTAGGTTCGGGTAAGATGAAAAGAAAACATGTAAGGGGAAAGAAAACGTAGCCCAAAGCCAAACGCGTTTCGCGCCTCTACGGGCGCTTCTTCAGTGGCAAGAAATAAAAGGAATTACCGTCCTCTTTACAGTCCATCTTATAAATACTGTGCGGTAAAAAAGGGAAAGCGAAAACACCTGGTTTCGCTTCTGCGTTGTGGTTGTTCCGGCGCTGCCTGATGACGTAGGCGCAAACAGACACGCAGACCAGTGCGGACCGGAAGTTGGTGGTGAAGCACATGGGTGCATCTCATCTCAATAGTTTCTCCTGACGAGACGAAAGCTTTTCTTTTCCTATATAGGGAAACCTGCATGGCGAACGTGGTCTGTTCTACACAATAACACATAAATGCCGCAACAGTCTTAATAGGTCCATGTCGGCATTAATTCAGTTCTTATTAAAAAATGCAGAAATAACCTAAAAACAAAACCAATCAATTGGAAATAAAATGGATAAACATCATATTAAAACACACTTTATTAAAAACATTTAATAGGAACTCTGTGTCCCTAAATGAATGAAATAGGAAGCGGGAACTCTAAATGAACGAAAGAAATCCCAATTGAAAAAAAGGATGGAATATTTTTGCAGGATTCTTTAGAAATGGATAAAAGTTAAAGAGCACTGTGCATGATGTTAAAGGAAATGGCATAATTCAAAGTCTGTGTTTTAATCCGTTGGGGATCAAGGTGTTGAGATGAAAAATCAATTTCATCTCTTCTTGATTTATTTTCTTAATAAAATCTTCCCCTCGCCAATTCTTAATAATTTTCTTTAGAACAGAAAATTGAAGGCCTACAGGCGACCCTCCATGGTATCTTCTAAAATGGACAGAAACAGTATGATTTTCAATTTTTTTTTCTGATATTCCGTACGTGTTCCATGATCCTTATATACACAGGCCGTAATAGTTCTACCTATGTACACTTTATTGCACGGGCATTTCAGAGCATAAATGACATTATCAGACTGACAACTAGTAATACCTTTTTATTTGAGACTAACCGTATGCTGGAATTGTGTTATATATAACTTCCTTTTCTAAGTTTAAATTCTTACATGCGATGCATGATCCGCAACTATAAAAGCCTTCTTTTAAGTGAAAAAAGTTGTTGTTTTTCTTTTTCTGACTTGAGTAACTCTCGTCGATATTCTGTTTTATGTTTCTTGCCCCTCTGTTGATAATTTTGGGTTGATCTTCTAAAATATCTTTAAGCGCTGGGTCCTGAAGTAAAATGGACCAGTGTTTTCTAAAAATCTTATTGATTTGTCTGGATTGGCAATTAAAATTCTAAATTAATGGAACCCCGAAGGATATATTTTCTATAACAGAAAGTTGTGATTTATATTTAATAAGATCTTTTCTTTCTTTTTGTTTAATTTTATTACTGATAGTGACGTCAAGAAATTCTTCTCTATATCCTTTTTCTAAAAAGTCTTGCTTGATCTTGAGTGCTTGTTCGTCAAATACTTGTTCATCTTTGCAGTTTCTTCGAATGCGAGTAAACTGGCTGCCCGGAACACTTTTGAGCCAGGTGTGAGAATGACAGCTAGTGAACTGTATAAAGCTATTAGTGTCTACAGTCTTAAAGTAGGTTTTCATTTTAACTTTCTTATTTTCTATATAGATGGTTAAATCTAGAAAGTTAATTTTGTGCATACTGGATTGGGTTTCCAAAAAGATACCCCAATCGTTATTATTTAGTTGTTCAAAAAAAGCATTTAGTTGAGCCTCACTCCCCCTCCAAATGATGAATAGATCATCAATATAGCGCTTATACAGCACAAGGTTCTGCGCCCAGTCACCCGAGCCCAGGGACCACTGGGATTCCCAGTGGACCATAAAAAGGTTTGCGTAACTGGGCGCAAAACGCGTGCCCATAGTAGTTCCCATTAACTGTACATAGAAATCGTCTTCAAAGAAAAAATAATTATTTTTAAGTATGAAATAGATCCCCTCGATAATGAATTCGACTTGTGCCTTCGGATACAGGTTATTTAGATTCAAAGAGTGTAGTACTGCTTGAATGCCTTTTGAATGGGGAATGATGGTGTACAACGAACGACCATCGCAGGTAACCAAAATGTAATCAGGCTCCCAATTAACTTCTTCCAATATCTGTAATAAATGCATCGAAATCCCGTAAATACGACGGGATTTGGTTGACAACTGGTTGTAAAAGGGTATCGATGTACTGGGAGTGTCTACTGGTGACTGATTCATTGCCCGAAATGATGGGGTGGCCCGGAGGGTGAATAGGGTCCTTGTGTATTTTTGGAAGTAAATATAATATTGGAATTTTGGGAAATGAAATATCTAGGTAGGTATATTCTTTTTCACTTAAAATCCCCTGATCTTTGCCTTTTATGAGAAATTCTGTACCTTTTTGTTGTATGGATTTAGTAGGATTATTTGGAAGAACTTTATAGGTTTGATGATCATTTAAATGGCGTTTAGCTTCCCCCTTGTATTCGTCGAGATCTAGGACGATTCCCCCGCCCTTGTCGTCTGCTTTTATGACAATGGTGGAATCGTTCTGCAGATCTATAAGAGATGTATATTCTCCCTTAGATTGAATTTAGATGGGGGGGGGGGGTTGTGAATGGCACAAATCTCCTTCATACACATGTGTTGAAATATTTTCATTTCTTCCGACACCATGTGTCTGGGGAAGAAAGTGGAGGTTTCTTTCAAGTGGGTGTGAGTATATTCATTTTGAATTGCTGGTCGATCAATGGGTTTTTTTTAGGAAAAAATTTTTAAGGCATAATTTTCTCTTAAATTTTTCTAAATCAAGAAACATATCGAATTTATTAAGAGATGTACTCGGGGCAAATTTTAAACCCTTCTTTAGGACTTTAATTTCAGTATTGTTTAATACCCTCTTAGGTTAAAAATGCCCTTCATGTCGACCAGTTCTTTCATCTCTTTTCTTTTTTTGATGGACCTTCCTCCTCTAATGCCTCGTCTTGCTTTTCTTTTTGTCTTTTTTTGTATGCGATTATGGGCACTCTAGGTGATGCTTGTCGAACCACCTTGATGTTAGGGATGTGCGTTTCGGGTTTCGGAATTTCGGAATTTTCACGAAATTTCCCGATTCGTGCATTTGGATTTGGCCGATTTTCCGTAAATTTTCAGATCCGAAAACGGCAGATCCAAAAAATTTCCGATCCGAAACGAAAACTTTTCGGAATTTTTGAATGGACTAGAAATGTGTAAAATTGAAAATCATTTTCGTTCCATTCATGATTTCGGCTCCATTCCTGATTTCGGTTCCATTTCAGTAATTTCGGACAACGTATTCTTCGGTTATATCGCTGATTCTGTAATTTTGTATCATTCCCATCTCAATGTATCCTTCCTGGAAAACCAGAGAAATCTCAATGTATCCTTCTTGTAAACCCATAAAAATCTCAATGTATCCTTCCTGGAAAACCAGAGAAATCTCAATGTATCCTTCCCGGGAAACCAGAAAACTCTCAATGTAGCCTTCCTGGGAAACCAGAGAAATCTCAATGTATCCTTTTGTAAAACATGAGAAATCTCAATGTATCCTTCTTGTAAAACCAGAGAAATCTCAATGTATCCTTCTTGTAAAACCAGAGAAATCTCAATGTATCCTTCCCGGGAAACCAGAGAAATCTCAATGTATCCTTCTTGTAAAACCAGAGAAATCTCAATGTATCCTTCTTGTAAAACCAGAGAAATCTCAATGTATCCTTCCTGGAAAACCAGAGAAATCTCAATGTATCCTTCTTGTAAAACATGAGAAATCTCAATGGCAGAATTATTGTATCGACAGAATTATCGGATCCGAAAAACCATTAGTTTACGTCAAAACGAATAGACACTTTGAAACGAGGCGAACAGACGTTCCGAAAAACACTAAAATTTCCGAAATCACAAAAAAAGTCGATACGAAAAACGAACTGAAAACGAACCGAAACGGAAATCGGCCGAAACGATGCCGAAGCGAAAATTTACAAAATCCGAACGAACCGAACCAAATCGAACCGAAAAAAAAAAATCGGTGCACAAGTCTACTTGATGTCTGGCTTGAGAGGTATACTCTGTTTGTTCAACGGAATGCTCTTTTCTCTCTGAGGTTTGGGAAAATCCTCATGGGAGTCCTCCATCTATAGTAAATCGAACCTATAATAATAATTTGTGTATGTACGCACAAAAGTTACGTGCACTATGCAAATTGCAAAACATTTTTTTAAAATTATCCGATTAATTGGGGGGGGGGATCCAGATTTTTACGAAAATAATCGTTTATTTGCAGCCCTAACCTAGACATGCAGGGAACGCCACATGGCCATGACCAGAAAATCCTGTAAGACCTGTATATTCACCGGTGGGATCCCATGTTTTGATTTCTCAGGCAGTGTTTGCGTGTACAGTAGGAGTAGCACTCACTGTTATTGGATACATTGGTATGATGTAAAAATACTCACTGCCAGTGGTGGCTGCCACCTGAGCCATTGTCAGCCAATCCTTCAGAAGCCACAGAAAATCCTATAAGAAACGGGCAAAGCTTTATTGAAATGCGCAATGTGACGTTTCGATCCAAACGCCAGACCTTTTTCAAGCATTGGATCGACCCTATCTACAGCAGATCCCTTTATTTTAGCTTCGACAGTAATGCTTTTCTTTTAAAATCTGACCGTAAATGTTACAAATCAATGTATCATCGCAAGCTGTGATGCAACAAGTTGCTATGCATCGATTTGTAACCATGACGGAATTAAGTCTTTATTGAGATTAAAGAATGACAGATTTGAATTTCCTCTCTCTTTACTCCATCTAGTGTTCAAGGATAATTTCTTTGTTTCCATTAATGAGCCTTAAAGTGCAAGAACAGGGTAAAGCCATCGCGGCAAAGCTCTGAATGGCAGATTTGCGGGGTAAGAAAAAAAAGTTAATTTCTTAAATTCTTTACTAAATATCTGCTTCATTGGTATGACTACCTATGTGATATTTTTTAGATTGTAGGACGGCCCCACGGATCAGCTAATTGTTTATACTCCTCTCAATTCTGTTTTGTAACTATCAGGTTTTGAACGACATACGGGGGGGGGGGGTATTCAAAGAGCGCCATCGTCTGTTGAAGTTGCAAACACCGGAAAAATTTTGTTTCACAAAAGAAAAATCCAACCCCTTGTAGGCAGGCCAGCCATCAGAAATTTTGGGGCCCCTTACTGACCCTCAGAATGCCCCCCCCCCCATGATCCCCTCTTCTCATAGGAAATATAATATTTAGTGTGAATCGTGATCACATTACAGAGTGGTAGTCCCGATATCTTAAAATCACACATATTGCTCGCGCAACAGCACATTTAACATAAAAAGTATCTGGTTCAAATAATTCAAGACCGTATGAAATTGTGATTAAAAAATGTGAATCAAGATCGTTTTACAGAGTGTTGTTCCCAATACCTTTAAAAATCACAAAAAATGTGTATTAGTGCAAACAACGTAGCATAAAAGTAATTACATAATTCCACTGGTTAAGCATCACAGAACACCACACCAATATACCTCTAATGGTAAAGGCAGTGAGTATGAATGAACACAGGATCCACAGCAATAGACCTCTAATGATAAAGGCAGTGAGTATGAATGAACACAGGATCCACAGCAATATACCTCTAATGGTAAAGGCAGTGAGTATGAATGAACACAGGATCGACAGCAAAATACCTCTAATGGTAAAGGCAGTGAGTATGAATGAACACCAGATCCACAGCAATAGACCTCTAATGGTAAAGGCAGTGAGTATGAATGAACACAAGATCCACAGCAATATACCTCTAATGATAAAGGCAGGGAGTATGAATGAACACAGGATCCACAGCAATATACCTCTAATGGTAAAGGCAGTGAGTATGAATGAACACAGGATCCACAGCAATATACCTCTAATGATAAAGGCAGGGAGTATGAATGAACACAGGATCCACAGCAATATACCTCTAATGATAAAGGCAGGGAGTATGAATGAACACAGGATCCACAGCAATATACCTCTAATGATAAAGGCAGGGAGTATGAATGAACACAGGATCCACAGCAATATACCTCTAATGGTAAAGGCAGTGAGTATGAATGAACACAGGATCCACAGCAATATACCTCTAATGGTAAAGGCAGTGAGTATGAATGAACACAGGATCCACAGCAATATACCTCTAATGATAAAGGCAGGGAGTATGAATGAACACAGGATCCACAGCAATATAACTCTAATGATAAGGCAGGGAGTATGAACGTACACAGGAATACTTGAAACCAAGCATTAGGCCACGGTCCAGCTTTCTTCCCCCCCCCTGCCTTTTTCATGACCGCTGCCAAACGTTTAGAAATGCACAACATTGTTTTATCAAAGCAGTAATTCAGCATCTTTAAACACATCTGCCAAGGGATCGAAAGCGTTGCTGGCCGCCATCTTGGAGTCCCTGCTCGGTGGCCGGTCGGGCCCAGGTAGGACGAAGTACCTCCTCTGAGGCCTGCGGCCTAAAGTAAACATAGCCACCGACGGCGCCCCCCCCCCCAGTCCCCGGGCACCTTACCACAGCATGGGCCGTAATGCCCTGATGGCGGCCCTGCCTGTAGGAGATTCTACACAATCAGGGTTATCCAAAGAGATCCGAATTGCTTGAGAAAGGTAACCGAACGCTGAAAATCAGCGTTCGGTTACCTTTCCTGACCATTCGGCTATCCAGAGAGCAGGCAATTCGCCAAATCCTGACGAATTGCCTGAATATACGGTGCCTGTTCGGTGCCTGTTCGAGGGCAGTGAAATCCCCATGAAAAAGCACTGCTTCGGCTATTCAGAGAACACAAACCAGCAGTGAAAGGTTCCCCTAATGCCCTGCCATTCGGTGGTTTAATTCGGCAAATTTAATCAGGAGAATCCCATAGGCTTCAATGTTAAAAATATTCCCGCTTTAATTCAATATCTAATAAACCGTTCATTATAAAATTCTGCAGCAACAAGTCTCTTTATTTATAGATTTTTTAGGATACTTTAAGCATTTTTCCTTTTTTTTTTTTTTTTTTTAAAAGTCCGTTTTTTTTTTTTTTTTTTATTTTTTTCAGTTTACTTATTTTTTTGTAACAGCCCTCTTTATTATCATTCTCTGGACCTCCTGTGAAAATTTCAGACATTTTCGCTCAGTAGTTTCTTTGCAAACAGCGTTTCATTTTCCCAGATTCATACAAATGGTTTTGCTAATTTATTCACTGCCTCCTCTACGTCACAGCTGCTTCGGTTCTGTGTGATTCGGCTCCTGTTCGGCTCCTGTTCGGGTTTTTCGAAGGTTAATCCAGATGTTTTTGCTTGTTTTCAGCGTGCATTCGGTTAGTTTTCGTCAGGTTTGCGGCAGCTTTCCCCTGCAATTCGGGGGCCCTGTGCTGTTTGCTGAATACACCGCAGGGTCACAGAAATGCAATCGGCAAAAGGAACCGAATTGAAGAGAACGAAAAGTCACCGAACGTGCGGTGACTTTTCGAATCTCTTTGGATAACCCTGAATGAATTGCTGTCGGAGCACTGGCTATTTTTCGCTGGTGTTTGCAGCATCAGAAAATACAGACAGTCAACAAATAACCCCCATAGTGATGATCGACTAAGCTTTTTGGAAACTTTACTTGTGAATAAAGGAAATACCCTGTATACTGATTTATGTAGGAAAATGAGAGCTAGTGCCTACCCAACAACATCATTGTGTAATGTATAAAAATACTCAGTACACGCAGTGTGATCATAATAAAGACCGGAAAGTACCTAATACCGGTCCTTGTAATGTCTGGGTGAAAGGACAGTGTTACTTAGGGGGTTATTCAGAGAGCAGTGAAATGTCGCCAACATTTCGGTGCTCTCTCGTTCCGCACACTTCCCTGCACTTCGGGGAATCAAAGTCCCCACCTGTGGTGAATTCAGCATTCATCGCAGGGTCCCTAGAGTGCAGGGACTGCAGGAAAACCCGCCGGGACTGCCGCAAGAAACACGTCAGAAAAAGGCGACAAGCCGTTGAACACAGCGCTGACCAGCCGCCGTAAGAAGCCGACAAGCTGTCGAACAGGGTTAAAAAAAAAAAAAAAAAAAGAAAATGCTTGAAAGTGTCAAAAGTGAAACGCTGTTTGCAAAAAAAACTACTGAATGGTTCAAATGAGAAACTAATTAGGAACGAAGGAGGTTTAAGAATTTTCACCGTATATTACACAAGAGGAAAGGGGGCGTGAGTTCCTTTGTTCTATGGGATCAGGCGGGGGTGTCCTTGTTTTTATGGGAGGAAACATGGCTCTTTGTGATTGGGTACAATGGGGAGATAAACAGGAAAGGAGGGGGAAGAGAAGTTATAAAAGGCTGTGCGTGAGACAAGTTTGGTATTGCAACTAATTTTCTTTTACTCCCACCCAACCCACCCTGTTTTATTTTCTCTTTCAGAGATGCTGGTTTCTCTACAAAGTCGGAAAGGTCACGCAACAGAAGCACCACAGATAGGGGCAATGGAGTGGTGATTTCACTACTCATGCAAGACCGCCTGTGGTTTCCCATATGGAAATATGCCGTGTCGCATGAACCTGGTTCATGGTTTAAATGGCCATGTCTGGGGGATTGTATAAATATCGACATGGTTAGTTTACCTATTGCATCAAGTGATACACCATGTTACATGAAGCCAGCCCGAGGTTTTTTGAACGGCCAGGGTTGGGGGATTGTCTTTGATAAAAGCATGGTTAGAGTAGTTATTATCGATCAGACAGTATCCCAAGTTTGGGGTACTTTACCATGTGGCAGGAAGCCAGCTGTGGTTTGTTCGGCCACAGCTGGGGGATTGCGCTTTAAGATGGACATGGTTTAGCTTAGGGAGGAGCGGCGAAATAGGCGGCCTGGCACGTGGAGGGCGATAGTGGGGGATGGTCTGCAGGGTACGGGGTGAGTGTGGTTCGTATGGCCAAGCTCAAGTGCCTTTCTGGTTTGCAGATCCTCTCGGCCTGCTATCTGCCATAAAATAAACTGAGCAGATGTGTGGTCAGCCTGCTTAGCCACGTGGGGCGCTATTTCTGGGCAATGCTTGTGGTGCATTGCAGTTGCCAGTGTTATCTGGCTGCCAGTGTTATCTGGTGTAGCGAATTTGGCATACGAGGATCGATAATAATAATTCTGCCTTAGAGGCAAAGAATTTGGCCTTAAGTAATAAAAGACGTGACCTTTTCTAAATGCCAATACTTTGTTGTGTTTTTATTTACGGGAAGGGGGGGGGAGGGAGGCGGGGAGGGAGGGCCTTGGGGGAGGTTTGTAGGTTTAAGAAGGTAACTTACATGGGAGAGATGTAAGAAGAGAATAGGGGTATAATTCTTAAAAATGTCTGGAATTGTACTGATGAGCGACTGACTGGGAACGAAGAGGCTTAAGCATGTTCCCTGTTTAAAGAAAAGAGTAGAAAGTTGGGAGGAGTTACAATGGTTCCCCTTTTGTTTAAGGGTATCGCTGGGATTGGGTCTCGGGGGCAGATAACAGAAAGGGGAGGGCCAGGGGTAATAGAAAAGGGTAAGCAAAGGACAGATGAAATCAGTCTAACCTTTGTCTTTTTGGACAGCCAACTCCATTTTACCATCACCATCAGCATATGAAAACCAACGACTGGATAAGTATTACTGGCTGTATCAATCTGTTATATATTCCCTATTATTATAGTCTGCTAAATATATATATCCTAGTTCTATTATTACTTGGATAAATAGATGCAGGTTTTCCATTGTATTGATTTGCAGGTTTTATTTAGTAGATGCTTTTGATATTCGTTACGCTTTGCAATACTGTATTCCCTTGTTAATTTTGTGTAGTATCGGCGTGATAGTAATTATGAATAGGTTAATTGTTCTGGTATAACTCGGCCAGAATTCAGTGATTTGTTGTTTGGTATGTTATTTGGTGCATTTGGGTTTCAGTAATTTTGCCTGTGTCTGTCTGAAGATTGCTGTGCCTTTATAGTTAAAGTGCTCACTCTAGTAAATGACTGACGGTCAATTTTAAGATTCACGCACATGAATAGTGGGCGTTTTAGCACCAAATAGCACTCCAAAATCGATACATTTTAATGAGCTGCAGTCATTTTTGTACTGAACAGGCCGGAATCATACAAAGCAACCTGTGATAAAACGGCCGCCCCAATGTTTATTTGCAAGTATTTTGCTTTACAGTTTATTGTCTCTGTATATAGTGTTGTGTGATGTGCTATGCTGTTGTCAAAGTGTGTATCTGTATGTTACAGTTATAAGTTGTTATATTTTGCACTCACTAAACAGTAGGAGAGGCCCCTTGCTCAAGAGCTTGCACTCTAACATCCTGGGTTTCCCTAAGCACACTGTTTAGAGAAGCGAGGGTAAACAATCCATTGTGATGACTGTTATTTCTATTGTCCAGTGACTGGAGCTTTTCTATTGTATAGTGGCTGGAGCCTGTTGTTATCTGTAATGTATTCTGGAAGGGAGGGGGGGTTGTCTCACCTGGGTGTATGTGAAATAAATAAAGTAACCCCAAGAGCTAAGCAATAAATTGATGAATAAACTCATTTGTATACTGTATTTAAGTTCACTATACTAATTGAGGCAATTTTTGAAGTGACACAGCAGTAATGTACAATCTTTTTTGCGCACTTGCTACAGTGTGATTAAATAATTATTTCAGAACGCTAACTTTGTCTTTATTGAGGGAGAGGAGAGACTTATCTCCGAAATGGAGGAAACTTGAGCAACAACTCCCTCATCTTTCCCACTCGTACCATCATCATAAGAGAGCCTGGGAGTGGATAAGTATTAAGTGTATTAATTCTGTGAATTTGTCACTATGTTGATAATATGCTATATTCGTGTGTAATCTATTTGGTTAAATACGCACTAATTTACCCGTTCTAGTGATTTGCATTGTTAGCTAGAATATGATCGTTGATATTTGCTTCACTTTTTAATACTTGATCAAACCTTATTATTTGTATAGTCTGTATGATCTTATAAACATAGGTAATCAGTGACCGCATGGCTGGTAGCCATCTTAAACCTCAAAAAGTCACATGGTCTGCTGTCAATGAGGAAGTGCGGCAGCAGTAACTGTATAATCTGTTTAAATTTACATTTGCGCAACTAAATTAATCCAGATGGTTTCTGCCAGATTTATGAATATATAACAATTACTAACCAAATACACATCTAAATGTGTCTGTTATAATTTCTGAAGAGGCTTATCAACTAAACAGTGATTTTGTATGTTAGCAAATGCTGTTTCACTATTTTGGGTAGGTTGACTTAACTTCGGGCCTATAGATTAATATACTAAGCAGGAAACCGTTTCATTGGTAGACGTGGGTTAAAGACGTTGGTTAAAGACTTGGTAAAGGATTCCAGGGCTGGCGAGCCTTAAAGATGGAGGATAAGGAGAATGGAGTAAGGGTTTTTTTATGGAAGGCTTCAAGATACTGATTAGGGGTGACGCGAAGGGGGGTAGGAAAGTAAAGCAGTTGAAATCAGCATATGAACTGCCAGAAATATTGAGAGAAAAGTGGGGCAAGGAGGTGCTGTTAGGTAGAATGGCTGGTCCTTTAGAGAAGTCCCCATTTAGCTTAACCCAGAGGGCATTCGAGGAACGAGGCTGTAACGTAGGGGTTCCTGTCCACGGGCAGACTGCTCCCCTTGAAGTCAGTATTCCGCAGAAGTACTGCTTATGGCCCAACTCAAAATGGAGACTACATTGATCTACATTTTGCAAGGGACACACACACACAGAGGAAAGGTGCAGAGACAATGTAATCACATCCAGCTAGGAACAATGCATCAGATAACCATGAGCTGGGCGACCTTGGTTGCTGGGGGGGTGAGGGGCTGACAGAAGCATGTGAAAACAAAAGGAATCCATTACTTAGAGGGGGGAGGGTATATTACACAAAGACTGGAGCGTAATACAGAGGTTAAATGGAGGTATGCCCGGTGTTATGTAAGAGGTTATTTGGAGGCGGCTCCTGCAAACGGCCATATTTTTTTTTTTTTGAGGCATGAGGATGGAACCAATTTTGTCCAGGTTGCAATTCAAAGCGGCTGTGGAAAAGGTTGTAACGTTGCTGGGATGGAAAGAAACATAGAAAATGTCGGCAGATAAGAACCTTACGGCCCATCTAGTCTGCCCAATTACATGGATACTTTACCTGGATTTATCTTTTGTTTAGGATAGCCTTATGCCTATCCCATGCCTGCTTAAATTCAATTACTGTTTTAGCCTCTACCACTTCTGCTGGAAGGCTGTTCTATGTATTCACCACCCAGTGGCGTAGCGTGGGTTGTCAGCGCCGGGGCCAGCCAAGAATTGTGCTCCCCCACCTGTGGACACGTTATCGATATTGCCCCAGCTCTCACATGGATTTGCCCCAGCTCATGGATTTGCCCCCAGCTCATGGATTTGCCCAGCTCATGGATTTGCCCAGCTCATGGATTTGCCCCGCTCATGGATTTGCCCCAGCTCATGGATTTGCCCCAGCTCACACATGGATTTGCCCCAGCTCACACATGGATTTGCCCCCAGCTCATGATTTTGCCCCAGCTCATGGATTTGCCCCAGCTCACACATGGATTTGCCCCAGCTCATGGATATGCCCCAGCTCACACATGGATTTGCCCCAGCTCACACATGGATTTGCCCAGCTCACACATGGATTTGCCCCAGCTCATGGATTGCCCCAGCTCACACATGGATTTGCCCCAGCTCATGGATTTGCCCCAGCTCACACATGGATTTGCCCCAGCTCACACATGGATTTGCCCAGCTCATGGATTTGCCCCAGCTCACACATGGATTTGCCCCAGCTCATGGATATGCCCCAGCTCACACATGGATTTGCCCCAGCTCACACATGGATTTGCCCCAGCTCATGAATTTGCCCCCAGCTCATGGATTTGCCCCCAGCTCATGGATATGCCCCAGCTCATGGATTTGCCCAGCTCATGGATTTGCCCCAGCTCATGGATTTGCCCCCAGCTCATGGATTTGCCCCAGCTCATGGATTTGCCTCCAGCTCATGGATTTTCCCAGCTCATGGATTTGCCCCCAGCTCATGGATTTGCCCAGCTCATGGATTTGCCCAGCTCATAGATTTGCCCCAGCTCACACATGGATTTGCCCAGGTCATGGATTTGCCCCCAGCTCATGGATTTGCCCCAGCTTACACATGGATTTGCCCAGTTCTCACCTGGATATTGCTCCAGCTCCGGCAGGGGTTGAGGGGGCCCAGATGCCGGGCAGCGCGGGAGTGCCTGCCCGGTCCTGAAGAGTCCGTCCTGTTAAAGGTGATGCGGCTGCGTGGCGTGCGTGCACAGGTCACGCGGTCCGGCCAGTCAGGTGGTACAGAGACTCAGTACCACCTGATTAGCCGGACCACGTGACCGGCTACGCCTGCACGCAGCCGCTACCCTTTAACAGGACGGACTCTTCAGGACCGGGCAGGCACTCCCACGCTGCCCGGCATCTGGGTCCCCTCAACCCCCGGGCCAGTTTTAGGGGCGCAAATGCGCCCCTAACAAAACTGCGCCCGGGGCCACGGCCCCCCCAGCCCCCCCCACGCTACGCCACTGTCACCACCCGCTCAGTGAAATAATGTTTCCTGATGTTACTTTTAAACCTTTGCCCCCTTTAATCTAAAACTATGTCCTCTTGTGTTGCTACTTTGTTTCATTTTAAATATACTCCCTTCCTCTACCTTGTGGATTCCCTTTACGTATTTAAATGTTTCTATCATATCTCCTCTGTCTCGTCTTTTTTCCAAGCTATACATGTTAAGATCATTAAGCCTTTCCTGGTAACTTTTCTCCTTCAAGCCATACACCATTTAGTAGCCCTTCTCTGAACTCTCTCTAAGGTGTCTATATCCTTATGGAGATATGGTCTCCAGTACTGCACACAGTACTCCAAGCGAGGTCTCACCAGTGCTCTGTACAGTGGCATGAGCTCTCCCCTTTTCCTACTGCTAATACCTCTCCCTACACAACCAAGCATTCTGCCAGCATTTCCTGCTGCTCTATTACATTGACTACTTACCCTTAGATCCTCTGCAATAATAACCCCTAAATCCCAACCCTCAGATGTTGAGGTTAGGACTGTATCAAATATTCTATATTCAATCTAGGAGAAGGTGGGGGAAGCCAGATATAATGATAGTGCATTTAGGGGGTAACGACATAGGGGATATTCTGTTTTTGGGGAAGAAAAAAAAATAAAAAAAAATAAACCTTCATTTCTCTGGCAGATCGCGAGCAGTTAGGATTAAACAGCGATGGGTAAAGGGAATTTGTTTAAAGGGCACCGGTCTTAGCAGGCTAGCTGGTATTTCATAATTTACTAAGTTAGAGAGGAGAGGGTTGTGAATAAGCAGGGGTAGGTATATAACCCTGATTCAATTTACAGTCGCGATATAAAAAGTTGGTATGTGTTTGAACGTTAATATTCTGTTTTTTGGGTTTTTTCTTTCAGAGCGGGCGAAGAGAGTATGGATCCTGGGACACTCCTATGTGCACTGGGTGGCCGTTCACGCTGTGGGCACAACGATGGGAGTGAACCTAGGGTTCAGCCTCACTAAAGCGGGCATTAGGTGGATAGGAAGAAGGGGTATGGAGTGGGCGCAGTTTTTTAGGGGTAGCACAGGAATCTAGGAGAAGGTGGGGGAAGCCAGATATAATGATAGTGCATTTAGGGGGTAACGACATAGGGGCTATGACAACGATAGATTTGCAGAATAGGGTCCGGGAAACACTTAGGTGGTTCAGGAAGGAATGGCCAGATGTTCAGATAGTGTGGTCTAACGTAATTGCTATATTAGTGTGGAGGAACTGCAGGGTGCAGGATACATCGGGAGAAAGAAGCTAAACCAGGCAGCGAAAAAGATTATGCTGGAGATGGGAGGAAAGGTTTTGGAGCATCAGAACATAGTGACAATGCAGGAGGAATTGTTTTGGAATGACGGGGTCCATTTGTCCAAGGCGAGGAACAACCTTTTCGGGGGCAACATCGAAGGGCTGATAAAGACCCTTGTGTAAGGTAACTTTTATTGGTAGCGGAAAAAGAGGGTCCTCATTTTTGGTGGCGGTGAAATATGCGGCCCTGGCACGTGGAGAGGCAATAGAGGGGGAGGATCTGGGGGTCTGTGTGGTGGTTTGTGCGGCCAAACACAGGTAGCCTCCTGGTTTGAAGATCCTCCCGGCCTGCTATCTGCTATAAAGAGAGCAGCGTGTGGTCGCGCTAGCTTAGCCACGTGGGGCCGGCCGCTATTTCTGGGCAATGCTGGTGGTTCATTGCGGTTGCCAGTAGGGTTGCACCGATACCGATACTAGTATCGATATCGGTGCCGATACCGGGTACTGCAGGAGTACTTGGTACTCGTGCAGTACCCCCGATATTTTTTTCCGATACCGGAAGCCGGCATTGAGCCGGCTTGCCGGTATCCTAGGGGCTGCGGCGACTGTCCGAATGCTCTATCTGCATTCGGACAGGCCCTGCAGCTGCTCACCTAACTTTGTTTAATACTTACCTTCCTTCAGCGCCGCCGGTAAAGTCTTCGCGCGCGCGCGCTTCCTTGGAAGGACCCCAGCCGCGACCACGTGGGACCATGTGATCGAGGCTGGGGTCCTTCCAACGAGCGCGCGCGCGGAAACTTTCCCGGCGTCGCTGAAGGAAGGTAAGTATTAAACACAGTGAGCAGCTGCAGGGCCTGTCTGAATGCAGATAGAGCATTCAGACAGGCCCTGCAGCTGCTCTCCGCTCATACTTACCTTCCTTCAGCGACGCCGGGAAAGTTCCCGCGCGCGCGCGCTCGTTGGAAGGACCCCAGCCTCGATCACATGGTCCCACGTGGTCGCGGCTGGGGTCCTTCCAAGGAGCGCGCGCGCGCGCAAAGACTTTACCGGCGGCGCTGAAGGAAGGTAAGTATGAACGGAGAGTGGGGGGCATATCCATGAGCAGGGGGGCATATCCATGAGCTGGGGGGCATATCCATGAGCAAGGGGGGCATATCCATGAGCAAGGGGGGCATATCCATGAGCAAGGGGGGCATATCCATGAGCTGGGGGGCATATCCATGAGCTGGGGGCATATCCATGAGCAGGGGGGCATATCCATGAGCTGGGGGGCATATCCATGAGCTGGGGGGCATATCCATGAGCTGGGGGGCATATCCATGAGCAAGGGGGGCATATCCACGAGCAAGGGGGGCATATCCACGAGCAAGGGGGGCATATCCATGAGGTGGGGGGCATATCCATGAGCAGGGGGGCATATCCATGAGCAAGGGGGGCATATCCATGAGCTGGGGGGCATATCCATGAGCTGGGGGCATATCCATGAGCAAGGGGGGCATATCCATGAGCTGGGGGGCATATCCATGAGCTGGGGGGCATATCCATGAGCAAGGGGGGCATATCCATGAGCAGGGGGGCATATCCATGAGCAGGGGGGCATATCCATGAGCAAGGGGGCATATCCATGAGCAAGGGGGGCATATCCATGAGCTGGGGGGGCATATCCATGAGCTGGGGGGGCATATCCATGAGCAAGGGGGGCATATCCATGAGCAGGGGGGCATATCCATGAGCGGGGGGGGACATATCCATGAGCAGGGCATATCCATGAAGCAAGGGGGCATATCCATGAGCAGGGGGGCATATCCATGAGCAAGGGGGGCATATCCATGAGCAGGGGGCAATTATCCATGAGCTGGGGGGCAATTATCCATGAGCTGGGGGGCAATTATCCATGAGCTGGGGGGCAATTATCCATGAGCTGGGGTCAGGATATCCATGAGCTGGGGCAATATCCATGAGCTGGGGCAAATCCATGAGACCTGGGGGCTTTATAGGAGGTCTGTTCTTATTGGAAAGCGTCACATGACATAAAATAAAAGTATCGGTAATTGGTATCGGTGAGTACTTGAACAAAAGTATCTGTACTCGTACTCGGTCTTAAAAAAGTGGTATCGGTGCATCCCTAGTTGCCAGTGTTATCTGGTGTTACCTAGTCCAAGAAAGCGAGGATCGCTGATAATTCTGCCACAAAGGCAATGATTTTTGGCTTTGATTATAAATAAAAGACGTGACCTTTTCAAACCGCCAATACTTTGTCATGTGTTTTTAATTATGGGGAGAGCGGGGGGTGGGGGGGATGGTTTGGGGGGGGTTGAAGGGAAGTAAAGGTAACTTAAGAGAAAGGTAATGGTGGAAGAGAAATAAGGGTAAAATGCTTATACATATAAGATCCAATGAATGATAATAAAAAGGACTGTTACAGAAAAAAGAAAAAACGATTTAAAAAGAAAACAGAAAAAAAATTTGCAAACAAAATGTCTAAAATATGCTAAAAAAATCTATAAATAAAGAGACTTTTTACTGCAGAATAAAATAATAAACGGTTTATTTTTAACATTATGGGATTCATCTGAATAAACCTCCCGAATGAAAACACTGAACAGCAGGGCATTTTGGCAACTTTTCACTGCTGTTCGGTGTCTCTGAACCATTGCTTCTCTATGGGGGATTTCACTGCCGTCGAACAGGCACTGTACTTGCTGGCAGTTTGCCAAAATTTGGCGAACTGCCTGCTCTCTGAATAGCCGAAATGGCAGCTTACGGGGAAATTCCCTGTTCAGTGACATTTCGGGGCCAGTCAGCTCTCTCTGAATGACCCTTTTAGAGAATAGTCCAGGATTCTGAAATCACGATAAACAGGATACAAAGTCGAGGCAAGGAGTACAGAAAGCTAGAGTAGTCAAGGGAAAGTCTGGCATTAAAACCTGTCTATCAATATAAAGGTGAGGAACGGTTTATTGGGTCAGGAAACACGAACCACAACAGGGTGAGATAGAATTGCCAAAAGCAGCAATATTGTTGAATGGATTAGGCAGTGGCTGAGTGACAGGCAACAGAGGGTTGTGGTAAATGGAGTTTATTCGGCGTAAGGTCTTGTTACCAGTGGGGTACCTCAGGGGTCAGTACTTGGACCCATTCTATTTAATATTTTTATTAGTGATATTGCAGAAGGTATTAATGGAAAAGTATGTCTTTTTGCTGATGACACAAAGATTTGCAACAGGGTTGACGTTCCTGGAGGGATCAGCCAAATGACAAATGATTTAGGTAAACTAAAAAAATGATGGGAGCTGTGGCAATTGAGTTTTAATGTGGATAAGTGCAAGATAATGCACCTGGGACGTAAAAACCCAAGGGCTGAATATAGAATATTTGATACAGTCCTAACCTCAACATCTGAGGAAAGGGATTTAGGGGTCATTATTGCAGAGGATCTAAGGGTAAGTAGTCAATGTAATAGAGCAGCAGGAAATGCTAGCAGAATGCTTGGTTGTGTAGGGAGAGGTATTAGCAGTAGGAAAAGGGAAGTGCTCATGCCACTGTACAGAGCACTGGTGAGACCTCACTTGGAGTACTGTGTGCAGTACTGGAGACCGTATCTCCAGAAGGATATAGACATCTTAGAGAGAGTTCAGAGAAGGGCTACTAAAATGGTGTACGGCTTGAAGGAGAAAAGTTACCAGGAAAGGCTTAATGATCTTAACATGTACAGCTTGGAAAAAAGACGAGACAGAGGAGATATGATAGAAACATTTAAATACGTAAAGGGAATCCACAAGGTAGAGGAAGGGAGTATATTTAAACGGAAACAAAGTAGCAAAACAAGAGGACATAGTCTTAGATTAGAGGGGCAAAGGTTTAAAAGTAACATCAGGAAGCATTATTTTACTGAGAGGGTGGTGGATACATGGAACAGTCTTCCAGTAGAAGTGGTAGGGGCCAAAACAGTAATTGAATTTAAGCAGGCATGGGATAGGCATAAGGCTATCCTAAACAAAAGATAAATCCAGGTAAAGTATCCATGTAATTGGGCAGACTAGATGGGCCGAAAGGTTCTTATCTGCCGACATTTTTCTATGTTTCTATATAGGGGACCTGGGATTACTGTTGGTTGGGATCGTTCTTGCGTGCCAGAAAGTGCGTATACAGAACGATGCACAAACGCTGGCATCATGCCGACATACGACTTGGGCACTATAAAGGTAACAGAGTAAAGCGTCTAGGGTTGCCAGATCAGCCATATTTTCTTGGACACACATAATTTATTCATGCTGATGGGCAGTGCGTGAAACCTGAAGCCCTGCAGCATGTAGAATCCATATGCAGCAGGTAAGAAATCAAACAGGAATCCCAGGTGACCTGTCTTGATTTCCTTCTTGCAGCATATGAATTATACATGTTGCAGGGCAGCACTTTTCCCTGTGCTCCCCCTTTGTATGAAATGGCAATATATGTCAAGGAAAACATGGCCGATCTGGCAATCTTAAAAGCGTCCCATGCCAAGAACTACAGGACAGACTACAGTGGTCGCGTCAGTCGGCACATCACTCGGTGGACATGGAGCTACAGCAGCAACATCACACTGACAATGCGAGGCAGCCCTATTCTTGTCAAGTGCATAACAGAGAGAAGAATCAAGTGCAGAGGAGATGGGTGACATGGACATGTCAATTTCTTTACCACATAGTTTCAGGTGAAGAGTGTTGTCATTGTCCATACAAATAGTAGATATGTAATAAGGTGATGGAGAAATAAACAGATTTTTAATCAAATTGTGTGACGAAAATCTATGTTTATATTTTATCAAGATATTGCTCTTGTTGTGCTGATTGGACCGTGCGCCAACCACGGGGGGTTTGGGATAAGGCTTGTATGATAATGTTGCACTCACAGCAATTTCTTCTATGAGAAACGTGTGAGTTTGGAGAATAAATACAAGAGGGTGTCGCTCACATGGCAGAGAGTGCAAACCTGCTCTAGCTTTAATCAGTTTTCCAACCTCGGTGTAGGTGAGTAGTCCTGATGACTGGATAGATGATAAAGGCTCATGTTAGACATCGATTATAGGGGCTATTCACAAAGCACCTTTGTTGCAAATAATGGTTAAAAACACCAGTACTGCAGCACCGACAAACTCTGGCATTTCACATAACTTAAATCCAAAGAGCAACAGGAGAAGCTTTACTATGAAGCGTCTTCTGTCACGCTTTGGATTTTAGTTTTGTGAAACTCTGGCATTCGTCAGAATCGCAATACCAGTGTCGTTTTGCCAGGTGTGTATGAGCGTATCACAGAGCTCCAGAGCAATAAAACTCACTCATACACCGCACATGGGTATATTGCCCCCACCTCACACATGGGTATCTTGCCCCCACCTCACACATAGGTATATTGCCCCCAGCTCACACAGATATAGTGCCCCAGCTCACATGGATATATATTGCCCCCAGCAGCTCACATATGGATATATATTGCCCCAGCAGTTCAAACATGGATATATATTGCCCCAGGAGCTCACACATGGATATATATTGCCCCCAGTAACTCACACATGGATATATATTGCCCCAGCAGCTCAAACATGGATATATATTGCCCCAGCAGCTTACACATGGATATATATTGCCTCCAGCAGCTCACACATGGATATATATTGCCCCAGCAGCTCACACATGGATATATATTGCCCCAGCAGCTCATCCATGGATATATATTGCCTCCAGCAGCACACATATGGATATATATTGCCCCCAGCAGCTCGCACATGAATATATATTGCCCCAGCAGTTCAAACATGGATATATATTGCCCCAGCAGCTCACACATGGATATATATTGCCCCCAGTAGCTCACACATGGATATATATTGCCCCAGCAGCTCAAACATGGATATATATTGCCCCAGCAGCTTACACATGGATATATATTGCCTCCAGCAGCTCACACATGGATATATATTGCCCCCAGCAGCTCACACATGGTTATATATTGCCCCAGCAGCTCATCCATGGATATTTATTGCCTCCAGCAGCTCTCACATGGATATATATTGACCCCAGCAGCTCACACATGGAAAAATATTTCTCCAGCGACTCACACATGGAAATATATTGCCCCAGCAGCTCACACATGGATATATATATTGCCCCAACAGCTCACACATGGAAATATTTTGCCCCAGCAACTCACACATGGAAATATATTGCCCCAGCAACTCGCACATGGATATATATTGCCTCCAGCAGCTCACACATGGATATATATTGCCCCCAGCAGCTCTCACATGGATATATAGTGCCCCCAGCAGCTCGCACATGGATATATATTGCGGCCCAGCAGCTCACATATGGGTATATACTGCCCCCAGCAGCTCGCACATGGATATATACTGCCCCCAGCAGCTTGCACATGGATATATATTGCCCCAGAAGCGCACACATGGATATATATTGTCCCCAGCTCACACAGGGATATATAATTGCCCCCAGCTCACACATGGATATATATTGCCCGAGCTCACACAGGGATATATATTGCCCTGAGCTCACACATGGATATATATTGCCCCCAGCTCACACAGGGATATATATTGCCCCCCAGCTCACACAGGGATAAATATTGCCCCCCAGCTCACACATTGATATATATTGCCCCCCAGCTCACACAGGGATATATATTGCCCCCAGCTCATCTCTCCTCTGCCAGGCCCCTCCTGCACAGTATTGCCGGCCGCCGCGTGCTACCTACAAGCGGCCGCCGGCTTGAAACTCTGCCGCTCACGTGGGTTCCACCAGCTAGCCACGATCTAGCGATCATGCGGCTGGATGGTGGAACCCACGTGAGAGGCAGAGTTTCAAGCCGGTGACCGCTCGTAGGAAGCACACGGCGGCCGGAAATACAGTGCAGGAGGGGCCTGGCAGAGGCGGCCTGGGTGGCACTTGTCCCCCTGCCCCCTGGCCCAGTCCGCCCCTGTGTAACTGTATATAAATACTTGTAACTGCCTTCTTTGTTCTGTTACTTTCTATTCCTGCAGCTGCTGCTCCCTGTTATGGAGCTCGATAACACCCCCAGTTGCGTTACATTCTTAATTTTGCACACTTCGTAAGAGTGACTACGTGTTCTTTTAAGGGGTTATCGAAAAGGGAGCGGAATTGGCCACCGAATTGCACCAAATAGTGAATTTCCACATGCTGTGCAATTTCGTGTCCATTCAGCTATTCAAAGAGCTGCCAATTCTCCAAATATTGGCAAATTGCCAGCAAAATACGGTGATCTTTGGTGGCAATGAGATTCCTCATAGAGAAGTAATGGTTAATCTATGCAGACAACGCCGAACACCTGGGAAAATTTGGCGAAATGCCCAGATTTTCGGTGGTTTCGTTCGACAGGTTTAACCTCCCTGGCGGTATTCCCAAGTGTGACTCGGGGTTAAATTTCACTACCACGAACGGTAACCCCGAGCCACACTCTGGCTGGATGCATACTCACCTCCTCCTGGCTCCCTTTGCTGTCCCCCGCAGTGTGATCGTGGCGAGCTGCTTCCTGGAAGACTCCCTGCGAGTCACATGATGCAGGGGGGCTGGACTGCAGCAAATTTCATTCATAATAAACACTGAATACAAAATGCAATGTTTATGAACGGCCACTAGGTGGCAGTACAGGATAAGAAATAGACCATACATCGTCTCACCCTTGTTCTCAGACAGATTTCAGTTTTTTTTGTTGTATTTTATTGAATATCATTTATTTGCATTATTTTGGATAATTATTTTTGGGATAATAAATTATTATGTCGTGTTTCAAACTTTATCGGACTCCGTGTATTTACTATTTTTTTTAAAATTAATTAATTAATTTATAAAGGATTTTACCAGTAAGAACTCTTGATTTCACGGTTTTCATTGCGTGATTCCTAATTATTACAGGCTAACTATGTACAAAAACACGTTTCCTTTAAAAAAAAAATTGAGATGCTTTTAGACACAAAATTTTGAAAAAATTAGACCGCCAGGGAGGTTAAACAAGCGAATCCCATAGTTTTCAATGTAAAAAGAAAATCCCCGTTTTTATATAAAATAAAATTCAACCATTTATTCTTTTCATTTGCAGCAAAAATTCTCTTTATTAATTTATTTTTTTAGCATTTTTCTGGGATGTTTTCAGAAAAAAAATTGATTCTGAACTCGCCGCAGGGTCGCCAAAGTGCACCAAATGAAAGAACACCCAAATTTCTTTAAATAACTCTGTTAGTGAGTCTGACTAGCAAGGCTACCAGATGCAAAAAAAAAAAAAAAAACTAAAACTAACACTATCGACTTTTTTTTTTTTTTTATTATTTTTAGAAAATATCACTCCTTTTTCTACAAATAAGTCAAATAACTGTATATGGATAGAGGCATTTTAAATCCCCTGTATTCGTGTGTTTATGGCCAGGCATTCCATGTAAGTCTAAATCACTGTGTAGTGTTTTATGGTTACGTTCTAGAAATCATGATGTGTTACCATATGACTTTTTTCAGCTGCAAATCAGGTTTTATGCAGAGAGCAGGTTGGGTACATGGACGCCACTTGTCCCACATTTATATTGCTTATTGGCTGTGAGAAATTAAACATACCTCCCAAGTTGTAACGGTCACAGCAGGGGTGCGCAGGTAGGGGCCCAAATGCAGGAGACAAACGGCATAGAAGGTGCACACAGTGGAAAGCCAGAGGTTTATTCACACGGACCTCAGGATACAGGATGGCAAGTTCAGGGCACACACATAAGGCTATATTTACAAGCTTCGCGCAAAAACCCTCACGCAAAGCTTGAATTTTTCCGGCAAGCATTAAACTTTTGCGCACGCAAATCACCGCTGAAATTACAATCCTCGCGCGTCTTTTCATCCACCGATCAATACCGCGCACAAACAGGACGCGGCCAAATGCCGTCTCGCGCAAAAACCAGTGTGCAAACTGTTTTTTTCTCGCGATTCAGCCAATCAGAATTAAGAACCACAATTATCTCACGTTAAGAAATTGTGCCTGCCACAGTCAATCTGAGCATATATGCTGCATCGATAATACATGCGCACACAACTTCTCCATTCTATTGGTTTGGTATGTGTTGAAGGCGCAACTATATTTTGCTGCAATTTTTTCCTGGGCTGGTGTATTTGGGTTTGGCCAGGTCGGTCAGATTTGCCATGAACACAGCTTTTTGCAGTTGCTAAAATTATGCGAGCAAGGGCCATGCGGTAATTACCACGAATAGATTGTAATACCATACTCGCACCAGCGCACATTTGCATTTGCGCTCACAATGTTTAGTACAGTGGCAAGAAAAAGTATGTGAACCTTTTGGGATTACGTGGAGTTTTGCATAAATTGGTCATAAAATGTGCTCTGATCTTAATCTAAGTCACAACAATTTGAAAAACACAGTCTGCTTAAAATAATACAACACAAACATTATATGTTTTCATGTGTTTATTGAACAGAACATGTAAACATTCACAGTGCAGGGTGGAAAAAGTATGTGAACCTTTGGACTTAATAACTGGTTGACCCTCCTTTGGCAGCAATAACCTCAACCAAACGTTTCCTGTAGTTGCAGATCAGACCTGCACAACGATCTGGAGTAATTTTGGACCACTCCTCTTCACAAAACTGTTTCAGTGTAGCAATATTCTTGGGATGTCTGGTGTGAATCGCTCTCTTAAGGTCATGGCACTGCATTTCAATCGGGTTGAGGTCAGGACTCTGACTGGGCCACTCCAGAAGGCGTATTTTGTTTTGTTGAAGCCATTCTTTTGTTGAATTACTTGTATGCTTTGGGTAATTGTCCTGTTGCATCACCCATCCTCTGTGGAGCTTCAGTTGGCGGACAGATGGTCTTACGTTTTCCTGCAAAATGTCTTGATAAACTCTGGAATTCATTTTTCCATCAATGACAACAATCCGTCCAGGCCCTGAGGCAGCAAAGCAGCTCCAAACCATGATGCTCCCTCCGCCATGTTTTACAGTGGGGATGAGGTTTTGATGTTGGTGTGCTGTGCCTTTTTTTCTCCACACATAGTGTTGTGTGTTTTTTCCAAACAACTCAATTTTGGTTTCATCTGTCCACAGAATATTTTGCCAGTAGTGCTGTGGAACATCCAGGTGCTCTTTTGCAAACTTCAAACGTGCTGCAATATTCGTTTTGGACAGCAATAGCTTCCTCCGTGGTGTCCTCCCATGTACTCCATTCTTGTTTAATGTTTTCCTTATTGTAGATGTGTCAACAAAAATGTTAGCATGTGCCAGAGAGTTCTTTAAGTCTTTAGCTGACACTCTAGGATTCTTCTTTACCTCATTAAGCATTCTGCGCTGTGCTCTTGCAGTCATCTTTACAGGACGACCACGCCTAGGGAGAGTAGCAACAGTGCTGAACTTTCTCTATTTGTAGACAGTCTGTCTTACTGTGGACATGAGCATCAAGGCTTTTGGAGATACTTTTGTAACCCTTTCCAGTTTCGTGCAAGTCAACAATTCTTGATCGTAGGTCTTCTGAGAGCTCTTTTCTGCGAGGCATGGTTCACATCAGGCAGTGCTTCTTTAAACCAGTAAACCCAAAACTGGTGTGTGTTTTTAAAGGACAGCTTTCAGCAACACATCCAATAATATCACACTGATTGGACTCAAGGTTGGCTCACTCCTGGCTCCAATTAGCTCTTGGAGAAGTCATTAGGCTAGGGGTTCACATACTTTTCCACCCTGCACTGTGAATGTTTCCATGTTCTGTTCAATAAACACATGAAAACATATAATGTATGTGTTGTATTATTTTAAGCAGATTGTGTTTTTCAAATTGTTGTGACTCAGATGAAGATCAGACAGCGGCGTAGCGTGGGTTGTCAGCGCCCGGGGCAAGGCAAGAATTGTGCGCCCCCCCCCCGACCTGTGGACACCGTAACACACCCTGATTCCCTTCTATCAGTAGAGTATTGACCCCCTTACCCCACAAGCACATGTTTGGAAAATATTGACAAAATACTGATATAATAAAAAATGAAACACACATGCCCCCCACGCTACACCACTGCTACCAGTCACCCTGTCTCAGTATACCCTAGCATAGTTCCAATCTCACACTATACCCAGTCACCTTCTCCCAGTACCCCCCAGTCACCAGTGGCGTAACTAGAAACCTGAGGGCCCTGGTGCAAGAATCCATGAATCCAAAAAGATCTATATTTTTACTTTTTTCCCCCTGCAATATAAAAAAAAGATAGTATTGCCCCAGCTCACAAGGATATATATTGCCCCAGCTCACACAGGTATATATTGCCCCATCTCACACGGGTATATATTGCCCCCAGCTCACTTGGGTATATATTGCCCCCAGCTCACACATGGGTATATATTGACCCCAGCTCTTATGGATATATATTGCCCCCAGCTCTTATGGATATATTTGTCTCCAGCTCTTATGGATATATTTGCCCCCAGCTCTTATGGATATATTTTCCCCCAGCTCTCATGGGTATATAGAAGTGCCCCCAGCTATTATGGGTATATAGTGCCCCCAGCTCCCCTCCTCTGCTGCCGCCGGCGTTCTGTTCCCCTCCGAGGCGAGCGGCCGCTGAAAGCATACAGCCTGGCCGCTCACCGGAAACCACCTGTCCAGCGCAGCCGAGTTCTCGCGAGAGGATCTCGTGCGCCGGTCAGGTAGTTCCCATCCCACGAGCGGCCAAGCTGAAAAAAAGCGGCCCCTCGCAGGGAGAGGAACGGGCGCGCTGCCCCAGATTCCGGTGCTGATTGCCAGAATCTGGCGGGCGGCGATGGGCCCCCCTCCAGTGGCGGAATGCCAGGGCCCTCTTGCAACCGCGACCGCTGCGACCCTGATACTTCCGCCACTGCCAGTCACTCTATCTCTCCAAGTACCCGCAGACACTCTCTCTCCCAGTACCCCAGTCACTCCCTCATTACCCCCACTTTCTCTCATTACCCCCAGTCACTGTGTCTCCCAGTACCCCCAGTCACTCTCTCCAAGTACCCTCATCAATCTTTCTCTCCCAGTATCCCCAACAGTCACTCTCTCCCTGTATCCCCAGTCACTCTCTCTCTCTCTCTCTATCCAAGTACCCCCAGTCACTCTCTCTCATTATCCCCAGTCATTCTCTCCCTGAAGCTCCAGTCACCCTCTCCCAGTATCCCCTCACTGTGTGTTGGCCACGCTGCTCTGGTGTCACACCGTGTCGCCTCCATTCGTGGAGTTGCTGGTGGCCCAGGGGGAGCTGTACAGGGTGCTTAGTGGAGACCGGATTTTTAATGTGCTGCAGGGCAGGCGCCTCCCTCCCTCCTTTCTGTTCTGTGGCTGCAGGGCTGCCAGCGGTGGGAGGCTGGCACAGGGCTTCAAGGGGGGCTGACAAGCTTAGAACAGGGTGTTCCGTCGAATAATGCTGCACTGCTTCATGTGACTCATGTCAGCGTTAAGGAGGAGTCTTAGTACAGGACCCAAATTTTCTGCTCTGGTCCTCCCTTCCAGACTCTGAATGCTAACTCACCACCGGCGCCGTAAAACTGGCGGCTGCCTTTGCAAGGGCCTCTCACGGACACCAGTGTCCGTGAGCAAACACCTTCCTGATCCCTGCTGGAAAATATTAGTGGTTCAAATTTCTTTTGAAATTTTGCGCCCCTAAGAAAATTGCGCCCGGGGCGACCGCCCCCGAGGCCCCCCCCACGCTACGCCACTAAGATCAGAGCACATTTTATGACCAATTCATGCAAAACTCCACGTAATCCCAAAGGGTTCACATACTTTTTCTTGCCACTGTATAGGACGTGCGCAGTACAGTAAGCTCGCACAGGGTTCGCGCAGGTTCACCCGCGGTAGACAATTGCGCTCGGTTGTTGCGCTGACTATGTAATACGGCATTCGGTGCAAATGGTTTTACCCCTCGTGTTAATGGTTTTTTTTGCGCCGGTGCAAACGTTTGCGCAAAGATTGTAATTTAGCCCATAACGTACTAACACATGGGGGACTCAACGTTTTTAAGGAATCGCAAAAACAACACGGAACTCGATGGGGAACATAATAAAGGCAACAAGGTGGAGGCATGGCCGTGGCAATCAGAAGCACATCAGAGTGCAGGATACACCCAGGGAACTATTCACAAAGCACTGAAATTTAACTAAATTTTTCATTTTGTTAAATTCGGTGAAATATTTTTTGAATGTTGCCATTATTTCCTGAAAATGGAGTCACCAAAGTCTTATCGGATGTTGGGAAAAAAACACTGAATTGCCTCGGTAAATTCCACTGAAGTAGAAAAAAATTGAAAGTCTCTTATTTTCCTTTTTATGAGGATAAATCAATAAAAATGTACCTAAATAATAAAAATGGCTTTTAAAAAAAATAAAACAGGTTTCTGTAAAACAACAACCAAAAAAGGTATTACATTTATTACATTAAAACCTTTAAGATCTGCCTGTTTAAACCTGACGAATTGAAACACTGAAACCAGGTCATTTTGCCGCAATTTCAATGCAATTCAGCGGTCTGTAAATAGACAAATTGTTCGTTCTCTATGGTGTCAAGGATTTGTGTGGCCCAACATACAGACGACCCTAAAAGAGTCCCTAAACTGATTGTCCAGTCCTTTATGATGGCCGGATCTGATCTACAAGAAAACCACTAGACAACAGCAAGGTCAGTACAGGCGCTCGGTACGGCACACTAGAGGTCAGTATATAACAGGGATCTTTTAATCCCTGTTGACCTGTACAACCATAAGTGTGGTCTTATATGTGTCGGCTGAGGACATCCTTCCACGGTGTCCATAGTCAGATCTTGCCCTAATGGCAGTTGCTAAGTTTACTCAATGGCCAGTCTGCGCCAATGAAGCCAGTACCCTGTGCCATGCCGCCCTTACAACCCATCTTTCTCCTGGCGTCCTTTGGTTGATGTCAATGAGGTACAAGTACAATATCATCCAAGGCACTTAACCCTGAGCAGCCGAGAAACTGCATCACGTCGTCTTATGAGTTCAAAGGAAGACATTTTAACCAGGAAATGCTTTCATTGTTACTATATTACATCTTTTAAAAATTTCTATATATGGTGGTTTCTATTTTCTTCTATGGTGTCTGCGGCGCAGTCTGTGTATGTTGTTTACCAAAAAAACAGGAACCTGCAGCAATCTGTGGCACAACACAGGAAGCTAAGGATGATGAATGCGGTCTGAAGCTCTTGCTATATGTTTTTATTTTTGTACGCATTATATGTTGTGGAGGCGCCATTAGATGTTGTAGTGCATGCAATCCGAGTAAACGCCACCATTCACGCACGTCACAGTCCCCTTGTGGTTCAGGAATGGCATGGCCACCCTTCTGAGAGACCTGACTCCACATGAGCACGTGGTTCTGGTCTGAAATTGATTCTAACTATAATGTTGAAACATTGCGCAAAAAGAAATATATTAATTAAAGAGCGTGTTCACAATAAATAGCAAAGATTAAGCACATGTAATGTCCACTATCGGACAGCGCATATTGTATAAATCACTAAAAAGTGGAATGATATAGCTAGCAACTTAATGAAATGAGAAAATAAATTAGAAAATAAGCAACAAAAATAAAATCGATATATATTTTTTTTAAGTTGGTTACTAATATCATTACTCTTATTTTCATATTTGTGATTGTTCAGTTTATATACCATTTCATTATTATGTTATGATATTGTTATAAAGAATAGGAGGAACACATTTGCGATGTTTTGCTTTCTTATATATATATACACAGTATACTGTATATACATATACAGTACTGTGCAGACGTTTTAGGCAGGTGTGAAAAAATGCTGTAAACAAAGAATGCTTTCACAAATGGAAGTGTTACACATTTATGTTCATAAATGAATAAAATGCAGTGAATGAACAAAAGAGAAATCTAAATCAAATCAATATTTGGTGTAACCACCCTTTGCCTTCAAAACCGCAGCAATTCTTCTAGGTACACTTGCACACAGTTGTGACGGAACCGTTCTCTGCCGCCTGTCCTGACTCTCCAGACACCCCTTCGTTGCGGTCAGCCCGGCTACTGGGAGCGCTGTCCTCAACGCCTCGAGCAGCTTGACCCGCCTGCTTCTGTTTCTCTGCCCTGGAGCCGTTAGGAATTTCCAGAAGGCCGCTCTGTGCCTTCTGAGGTTGAGTGTAGTGTAGCGTAGC
Organism: Leptobrachium leishanense; assembly: GCA_009667805.1. Lineage (NCBI taxonomy): Eukaryota > Metazoa > Chordata > Amphibia > Anura > Megophryidae > Leptobrachium > Leptobrachium leishanense. The sequence goes on along the minus strand of CM019069.1, from coordinate 133,482,059 downwards.
TGAAGGAGGCACCAGATGCGGCTGTATGTTCCAATAGGATTCTCTCTCTGTCTGAGCTTGAGCTCTTTAATGAACAAAAACGCCACAATTTATGCTGAGATCCAACAGCCATAATTTGCATAAATGACCCACATTGACCTACTAAAATGCTAATTATATTATGTCAGATATTTACAATAAACATTCCTCTTTCTTCATATCACACATCATTTACATAATCTATTGTAAAGGAAATCAGTTAGGTTTTGGCTGAGACAATGGTGACTCCCAACCTCTGAGACATGTAAACAGATAGCAGATGAACAAAGAGAAAACACTTTTGCCTAATCACAAATTACTGAAACCTATTTTACAATCTATACGAAAGAAAGCATTTGAACTCGCTGCAGGTAGTATCTTTAAAAAAAACACATATTTTCCTAAAGAAATATAAGTATATTTAAAACTAAAGCTACGTAATTTACACTAAACTAACCCAAACTAAAATCAAACAATGTAAAATATATTTAAAATCACACGATACAAATGAACACAAAGTCTCTTGGGGTCTGAAGTGCGGAGCGCCACATCAGCTCCATGACAACAGTTTTTGAAGGAATTCGGCTGGAAGGTTGTTCCAAACATCTTGGAGAACTAACCACACATCTTCTGTGGATGTAGGCTTTCTCCCATCCTTCTGTCTCTTCATGTAATCCCAGACACACTCGATGATGTTGAGATCAGGGCTCTGTGGGGGCCATGCCATCACTTCCAGTACTTCTTGTTCTTCTTTACGCTGAAGATAGTTCTTAATGACTATGGCTGTATGTTTGGGGTCGTTGTCCTGCTGCAGAATAAATTTGGGGTCAATCATACGCCTCCCTGAGGGTATTGCATGATGGATAAGTGTCTGCCTGTATTTCTCAGCATTGAGAACACCATTAATCCTGACCAAATCTCCAACTCCATTTACAGAAATGCAGCCCCAAACGTTCAAGGAACCTCCACCATGCTTCACTGCTGCCTGCAGACACTCATTATTGTACCGCTCTCTAGCTCTTCGACGAACAATCTGCCTTCTGCTGCAGCCAAATATTTCACATTCTGACTCATCAGTCCAGAGCACCTGCTGCCATTGTTCTGCATGTTTTCGTGCATACTTTAGTCGCTTAGCCTTGTTCCCACGTCGGAGGTATGGCTTTTTGGCTGCAACTCTTCCATGAAGACCACTTCTGGCCAGACTTCTCTGGACAGTAGATGGGTGTACCTGGGTCCAACTGGTTTCTGCCAGTTCTGAGCTGATGACACTGCTGGACATCTTCCGATTTCGAAGGGCAATAAGCTCGATGTGTCTTTCATCTGCTGCACTAACAGGGTAATTCAAAGAGAATCGAAAAGTTACGGCACGTTCAGTGACTTTTCGTTCTCTTCAATTCGGTTTGTTTTGCCGATCCCATTTCGGCGACCCTGTGGTGTATTCAGCGAGCACCACAGAGCCGTCGAAGTGCAGAGAAAAGCCGCCGAATACCTGCTGACAACTCACCGCAAAACCTGGCGAAAGCACGCCGAAAACCCGCAAAAACATCTGGATTAACCCGCCGAAAACGTCAGAAAAACCCAAGCAGGAGCCGATCACAGCTGCTGGAAAAAGCCAACACCGCAGACGAATGCAGTGAATAAATTAGAAAACCAGTTTGCTTGAATGTTTGAAAAGTGAAACGCTGTTTGCAAAGAAACTACTGAGCGAAAATGTCTGAAATTTACATATGATCCAATGAATGATAATAAAAAGGGCTGTTACAGAAAAAATAAGTAAAGTTAAAAAAAAAAAAATCCAGAAAAATGCTTAAAATATCCTAAAAAATCTATAAATAAAGAGACTCTTTACTGCAGAATATTATAATCAATGGTTTATTAGATATTGAATTAAAATGTGAATATTTTTAACATTGAAGCCTATGGGATTCGCCTGAATAAACCTGCCGAATTAAACCACCGAATGGCAGGGCATTTCGGGAACCTTTCACTGCTGGTTTGTGTTCTCTGAATAGCCGAAGCATTGCTTTTTTGATGGGGATTTCACTGCCCTCGAACAGGCACCGAACGGTGCGTATGTGCAGGCAATTCGCCAGGATTTGGCGAATTGCCTGCTCTCTGGATAGCCGAATGGCCAAGATAGGTAGCCGAACGCTGATTTCAGCGTTCGGTTACCTTTCTCCAGCAATTCGGAGATCTTTGAATAACCCTGTAAGTTTCCTTGGCCGACCACTGTGTCTACGATCATCAACGTTGCCCGTTTCTTTGTGCTTCTTCAAAAGAGCTTGAACAGCACATCTTGAATAGTGATGAGCCGAACACGGGTGTGTTCGGTTCGCATTCGAACTTGAACAATTTCAAAAGTTCGAACTCGAACACGAACCTAACTCAATGCAAGTCAAAGGGACTCGAAAGTTCGAATTTTAGAGTGCCCTCCAAGACAGTGGCGTAGCGTGGGGGGGCCTCGGGGGCGGTCGCCCCGGGTGCAATTTTCTTAGGGGCGCAAAATTTCTAAAGAAATTTGAACCACTAATATTTTCCAGCATAGATCAGCAAGGTGTCCGCCAGCTTTGCCACGCCGGCAGTGACTTAGCACTGAGTGTCCAGAAGGGAGGACCAGGACTGAAAATTCTGGTCCTGTCTTGACTCCTCCTTAATGCTGACATGAGTCACGTGAAGCAGCATAGCATTATTCGACGGAACACCCTGTACCACGCTTGTCAGCCCCCTTGAAGCCCTGTTCCAGCCCCCCGCACACTGAACAGGAGGGAGGGAGGTGCCTGCCATGCAGCCCATTTAAAATCTGGTCTCCAATAAGCCCCCTGGACAGCTCCCCCCCGGCCACCAGCAACTCCATGCAGGTAGGCAACACTGTATGACACCAGAGCAGTGTAACCACCACTCACTGAGGGGACACTGAGGGTACAGGGAGAGGGTGACTGGAGGTTCAGGTAGAGAATGACTGGGGATACTTGCATAGAGAGAGAGTGACTGGGGGTACTGCGAGAAAGTGGGAGTACTTGGAGAGAGAATGAGAGAGAGAGTGACTGGGGGTACTGGGAGGGAGTGAGTGACTGGGGGTACTGGGAGAGAGTGACTGGGGGTAATGGGAGAAAGTGGGAGTACTTGGAGAGAGAAATAGTGAGAGAGACAGTGACTTGGGGTACTGGGAGAGAGTGGGGTACTGGGAAGGAGAGATTGGGGGTACTGGGAGAGAGTGTGTGACTGGGGGTACTGGGAGGGAGTGACTGGGGGGTACTGGGGAAAGTGGGGGTACTTGGAGAGACAAAGAGTGAGAGAGTGACTGGGGGTACTGGGAGAGAGTGAGTGAGTGAGTGACTGACTGGGAGTACTGGGAGAGAGAGACTGGGCTACTTGGAGAGAGAGACTGGGGTTACTGGGAAAAAGTGGGGGTACTGAAAGAGTGACTGGGGGTACTTTGAGAGAGAGTGACTGGGGTACTTGGAGAGAGAGTGACTGGGGGTACTGAGAGTGACTGGGGTACTGAGAGAGAGTGACTGGGTATAGTGTGAGAGTGGAACTATGCTAGGATATACTGGGACAGGGTGACTGGTAGGGATGAGCCGAATACCCCCGTGTTCGGTTCGCATTTGAAATTGTTCGAGTTCGAATATCCTCCCAGTGGGGGCTCAAACTCGAACCGAACTCAATGCAAGTCAATGGGACTCAAAAGTTCAATTTTTAGAGTGCCCTGCAAGAGGGCATATATGCAAGATATTTGCCATAAAAGGTATATGGGGGTCTGGGTAGTGCCCTGGGGGACAGGAAACAAGGACAAAAAGTTTTAAAAAAAGACGTTTTTAAAGGAACAGTGAGTTTTCCATAAAATAAGGGTTAAAAATAAAAATGAAAAATTCCTTCAAATATCGTGCCTAGGAGGTCCCCATAACCTGCCCGTGAAGTGGTGGATTTGTAGGATGTATAGAAATATCGACATCAGAGACCCACACACGACACCTAGCCACCCTTAAGGGGTTAAAATGCACAGGGAAGGGAGGCGGAGCCAACTGCCGACGAGAACGGATGCATGTCTCTGTGCTCTCCTGCAGACTCGCTGATTTTAATGTATTTTTGCGTCCCCCATCTATCTTGAGACCCCCCAATTGAGAACCTTTGCGTCCTGGGATCGGAGAGTGGGCACTGTGACACCTCGCTGATTGCTTCTCCACCGCTACCACCTGTTTTTTAACGTCAGGCCTTGGTTGCGGCCTACCCCGGTGGCTATATTTGAAGCCTGCCAGTTTCTCTCACCCTGATGACTGACCCGGATTCAATACCCCTCATGAGGGAGATGCTGGCTGCACTGATGGAGGAGTTCAGGGCTGCGTGGGCCCTCTCTCAACGGGATGCTGGATGGGGCAGCATGGTGCTCCCTGCTGCGGCGGTGATCGGTGAGCCTGCGATGGAGGTGCGGCCATGTAGTGATCCTGCCGGAGGTGGATGGGTCCCTGATGGTGTGAGGAGTGTTAGCCCTTTGCCGACCAAGCGGGCCCTAGCTGTACTCCCTGCTACCCCTGGGATCTTACCTGCTGCGGTGGTGGTCAGTGGTCTGGAGATGGAACCCCTAGCGATCTCACCTGTCGTGCCGATGGATGACCGGGTTGGTGGTGCCTGTGGCCCGGTGGGACTTTCTGGTCCTCGACTCCCTTCCCAGGTGCCAGGGCAACCTGGCGGCCGTGAGATGCACCTGGCCCTGCGGAGGGATGGAGACCGCCCTGCTGTCGCTGGAGAGGTGGAGATGCTACCGCTCCTGCCATCTGCCTGTGGATCAGCTCCTGTGGTGGCCTTGGTTCCTTTTGATTTGCGCCCAGTGGTGGTGGACAGACCTCCTGCATTACCTGCTGTGTTGCCTGCGACGTTGAAGATGCCGGGACTGTCGTTCAGGCCCTTGCTGTTACTCATCTCCACGGGAATCCGGATGGAAAGGAGAGGGCTGGAAGTCGTGGCACAGTTGACATGCAGCCTCCTTGCTTTGCCCGAGGGCTTAGAGTTCTTGTGCATCTCGACCCCTGCCCAGCTATGGGGGCCTCGGCCCTGTGCTTATTGTGGACACCGCTGAGACATGTCCTCCCCTCTGCGGCCTTCTCCCACTACTGACACCGGACCTGCGACTTGCACCCCCCATTGCTGACACCCCACATTATTCCCTGGCTGTGAATTCCGCCTCCCTCTTGATGATTTACCTAGATGTTGTATTCTTTAAACCTGGACTATTTATGTAGCTCTGCTTGGTTATTTAGATGACAGTCCTTTATTTTCCCCCTTTCCCTTTTCCACTCTTTTTTTATTTTTTTTTCTCTATGTACTTTTGAGTGACTGTATGGCACTCCCTGCTGACTTTCTGGGCATCACGATGAACGACTACTGGAACACTGGGTCCCCCTCCCCCCTTTTTTTTTTTTTTAAGTGTGGGACATAGGGAGGTAATCTGGGTGAGCCGTTAGGATGGCTACCTAGGCTCTGCTCATTCTCCTGGCCCCAGGTCCCCCGGCCCTGTGGCTCTTTCCATGGCCCTCGGTTCCCTTGGGTTGCAGGGGTGAGCCAGGAAGGCCACAATATTTTGGCAGTCCCTCACTACCTTTTTGTTTTGTGTTTTTTTTTTTGTTTTGTTTTTTTTCTTCTTCTTTTCTTTTTGGGGTGTCCACCTGGTGAACTACTCCACTGCTCATTTGTTTTTCTTAGAATAGCCCTTCTGATGAGATTATGCACCTCCTCCCCTTTTTTATCTTACCCCCTTCCCCAATGTTACATTTTTACAGATACCTCTGTGACCCCCCCCCCTTCCCTCTTTTTTTAGTTTTGTATGTCTCTTCTGAAAATTTTATATTTGGCCCTGCGAGACCAACCTTATTGTTCAGTATGTGAACCTTTGTTACTTATAAAATAAAATCTTAGGCTAGGGTCAGACGAACGCATTTTTCACATAGTCTGTAAAAAAGTGCGTCCGAACGCATGGACGCACTTTTTCACAGAATACGCGACAGCGGTCATACAATGCGCAATTACGGCTGTGATTTTTTGATCCAAACCAGGAGACTTTGGGCGTCTGGACGTTATGATGGCCAGACATGAGCAGCGTCTGATGTCTCCTAATCACGCACACACGACGCTATGTGGACGCAGCACACTCTGTACGTCAGTACTAGCAGTTCGACGTTCTTGCAAAAATGTGTTAGTTTGCCACTTGCGTTGCGCGGCCGAACTTTCGTGCGGCCGTACATCGTGTGTGGGCCTTCGTTGGACGTCATTTTCTGCTACCACGGCCATAATAAAGTGTGGCTAAACACACGTTCGCACTGCGTTCGTCTGACCCCAGCCTTAAATGTAAAAAAAATGCACAGGGACTGGCTACTATCCTGTTAGATGAGGGAATGTATTATATGTATAAAGCAAGGTATATATGACAATGGATAGTCAGAGACTCTAGGGACTCAGCTTGTACGCTTTATGATAGACATTTTCACGTTGTGTTGTGTTACTAATGCAGAAGCAGCAAGCCCACCACGCTTGCACCAAAACTATAGATCTAACACAATAATAATTGTATGCTCAAATCTAAGGAGTGTGATAACATTTTTATTAAGCCCTTGATGACAAATGACGTAACATCTACATCATTAATGATTGGCTTTACAGAGCCCTGGTCCTTAAGGGGTTAAACAGCATATCAAAGGATCATATAGTAGAAATGAAAACTTCTTAGAATTCAGAACAAGCACAGTGTTTGTTCATACATGTGCAGGAGCCCCCACTCAGTCTGCAGGCAATGTATCAAATTCTAATTGCTAATTAGAAGCACATGTTATTTCCAAACACTAATTAAATACCTGTTGGTTACGCCGTTTGAGAGCACAGGTCATTTAGAGGTGAGAATCTTTGCTCCTAGACATTCGGTAGTTTTTTAATTCAATATCTAATAAACCGTTGCTTATAATATTCTGCAGTAAAGAGTCTCTTTATTTCTAGATTTTTTTGTATTTCTTAAGCATTTTTTATACTTTTTTCATTATTTTGTATAGAAACTAGTGATGCACCGATACCACTTTTTTAAGACCGAGTACGAGTGCCGATACTTTAGGGACTCAGCTTGTACGCTTTATGATAGACATTTTCACATTGTGTTGTGTTACTAATGCAGAAGCAGCAAGCCCACCACGCTTGCACCAAAACTATAGATCTAACACAATAATAATTGTATGCTCACATAGGCCCTTCGGGAGAGGTACATGACATACAAATACTGGAATATTACGTTTAAATCTAAGGAGTGTGATAAAATTTTTATTAAGCCCTTGATGACAAATGACGTAACATCTACATCATTAATGATTGGCTTTACAGAGCCCTGGTCCTTAAGGGGTTAAACAGCATATCAAAGGATCATATAGTAGAAATGAACACTTCTTAGAATTCAGAACAAGCACAGTGTTTGTTCATACATGTGCAGGAGCCCCCACCCAGTCTGCAGGCAATGTATCAAATTCTAATTGCTAATTAGAAGCACATGTTATTTCCAAACACTAATTAAATACCTGTTGTTTACGCCGTTTGAGAGCACAGGTCATTTAGAGGTGAGAATCTTTGCTCCAAGACATTCGGTAGTTTTTTAATTCAATATCTAATAAACCGTTGCTTATAATATTCTGCAGTAAAGAGTCTCTTTATTTCTAGATTTTTTAGTATTTCTTAAGCATTTTTTATACTTTTTTCATTATTTCTTTTTCGATCTCGAACCGAACACGCCAAAAAGTTCGAAGTTCGCGAACTTTCAAACTGCCAATGTTCGAGTCGAACTCCGAACTGATCGAACCGAACAGCTCATCCCTAGTGACTGGTAGCAGTGGCGTAGCGTGGGGGGCATGTGTGTTTCATTTTTTATTATATCAGTATTTTGTTAATATACGATATTAAGGGGGTCAATACTCTCCTGGTGGAAGGGAATCATGGTGTGTTACCGTGTCCACAGGTTGGGGTGCACACAATTCTTGCCTTACCCCAGGCACTGACAACCTACGCTACGCCACTGCTCCAAGAGGGCATATATGCAAGATATTTGCCATAAAAGGTGTATGGGGGTCTGGGTAGTGCCCTGGGGACAGGAAACAAGGACAAAAAGTTTAAAAAACTTTTTAAAGGAACAGTGAGTTTTCCATGAAATAAAGGTTAAGAATAAAAATGAAAAATTCCTTCAAATATTGTGCCTAGGAGGTCCCCATAACCTGCCCGTGAAGTGACGGATTTGTAGGATGTATAAAAACTAGTGATGCACCGATACCACTTTTTTAAGACCGAGTACGAGTGCCGATACTTTTTTTCAAGTACTCACCGATACGAGTACCAATACTTTTCTTTTATGTCATGTGACCACTTTCCAATAAGAACAGACCTCATATTGCCCAGCACTTGGATACTGCCCCAGCTCATGGATACTGCCCCAGCTCATGGATATTACCCAGCTCATAGATACTGCCCCAGCTCATGGATATGCCCCCAGCTCATGGATATGCCCCCAGCTCATGGATATTGTCCCAGCACATGGATATTGCCCACAGCTCATGGATACTGCCCCAGCACATGGATATGCCCCCAGCTCATGGATATGCCCCAGCTCATGGATATGCTCCCAGTACATGGATATTTGCCCCCAGCTCAGACCCCAGACCAGACATGGGGCGGCTGTTCGAATGCTCTAACGGCATTCGGACAGCCGCCCCTGGAGCTCTCCGGCATACTTATCTTCCCGAGCGACGCCGACAAAGTCTTCGCGCGTGCGCTCGTTGAAGGACCCCAGCGCAATCATGTGGGACTCCCACGTGATCGCGACTGGGGTCCTTCAACGTGCGTAAGCGTGGAAACTTTCCCAGCGTCACTCAGGAAGCTAAGTATGCCGGAGAGCTCCAGGGGCGGCTGTCCGAATGCCGATAGAGCATTCGAACAGCCGCCCAAGCCCCTCGGATGCTGGCAAGCCGGCTCAATGCCGTCTTCCGGTATCGGGGGGAAATATTGGGGGTACTGCAGGAGTACCGAGTACTCCTGCAGTACCCTTATCGGTACCGATATCGATACTAGTATCGGTATCGGTGCAACCCTAATAGAAACATTTTAAAAAAAAAATGACATTTCAAATGACGGTAAATGTTTTTCCTTTAATGTATTCATAAACAACTGCTTGGGGCGGCAGTCTGTATAAAAAGAGGAGAGATTTTAGGACACGCAGAACAAGTTTAGTGATTTTTTGGCTAAATTATGGTGAAACTTATGCAGGCTTTGGATGAAAGTAACAATAGGTGCTTTAAAATTGGGCCTTTAGTGTCAGCAACAGTGCCGTCACACCGTAACCCCTCTGTGGTATTGTGGAAGAGTGCAGGGTTGGACCCTGCGGTCAAATATTAAAATGATATGAATCTGGTATAGGCGTCAGTGGCAGTGCACCCAAATATTGTGCCTTTGGTGGCAGCAAGTGACTTCACACCGTAAGTAACCCCTGTGTGGTTTTGTGGAAGAGTGCAGTGGTGGAGGTTTTGGTAATGCATAAGAGATCCCCGATCTATTCAGTTACATCAGCAGCTATAACAAAACTGGGTCAGCAATGTTAAGGCACTTGTACTGGGCTACTGTATATGGTGAGAATCGGCGCACACCAGTAGCAACAGGAAGCAAACAGAAGAGGCAGGGAATACACAGAGAGAATAGTCAAATGGCAGGCAAAGTCGGCAACAGATCGGGTCCTCAGAACAAGCAGGGTCAGTAACAAGTATACAAACGGATTCGGTAAGCTAGCGATGCGGGAATAAAGGCTGAGACACACTGAGCGTGTAGCGATGCACAGCGTAGCGAAGCGAAGAGAACCAAACATTTTGCAGGCTTGACTTCACTCCGCTCCGCTTCGCAGCGTGTCTACACTACATTTGCTTCTCACCGCACTGGACAGGAATCCACTAACTAAATTAAAATTTACACACAAAACCGTCTTATTTTCACAAAGCACATGTGATATAGGCAAAAAAAAGTTTCTACTGAATAAAATACATCAAAAATTACTGTTAATTTAATATGAATATTATAAAAATATAAAAAAAGGTAACCCCTGATCATATATATTATAGGGACACGGAGCACCGTGTATAGAGTAGGGATGCATTGATACCACACACAGACATATACGTATATATCAAAACGCAACCTATATATACGTATATATCAACATGCAGATATATATATACACCCACCCACAGACCTCAGACCATATATACACATACGCACATTGGGGGGTGGCATGTGGACAATCTCAACTAAATGCGCCCCCCCCAATTTGGCTCATCCCTCCAGAAGAAATGTTGAACCCGACAGAGCAGAGAATATATATATTATTCTCTGCTCTATCGGGTTCAACATTTCTTCTGGAGGGATCAGCCAAATGGGGGGGGGCAATTGGTTGCCAAAATGTGTGTGTAATACAAGTCTGGATATATATATTTATAAGAATATAGATATATCTTATCTATATATATATATATATATATATATATCATACCTGCCCTTACCTTCCCCTATAAATTTGCTAAAAATATACACACAAAAAAAGAAACCACTGCCTGAGACCCCGCGCAGCCCACATGCCACCCCCCTCTACCTGGCTGAATGTATCTAATATATTTAATTAAATACATTCAGCCAGGTAGAGAAAGAAAAAAAAGGTTTTATTTTATGTTCCCGGGGACATTTAAAAATGTCCTCGGATTTTTTTTAGAAATGTGTCGCCTTACCTTAGCCTGGTGGTCAGTGGGGGCTCCCTGGATCCTGGTTGTGGGGAGTCTGCCGTGGCCGCAGGCGCAGTGGCTCCCTCCCTGCGCTGCCTGTCTCTGCCACATGCACCCGGGCGGCTAGCCCGCAGTCGCAGCTCTGTCATCCGGCGGCCGCATACTCCTCAATGCTCCTCAAGGGGATCCTTGGGAGGTCCCTGCTGGCTGCCCTCTACAGTGCCTGATTAGAGGGCCGTGTCTGCCTGATGTTTTAAACAAGAATGTTTTATCCCATAGGCTTCAATGTTAAAAATATTCCCGTTTCAATTCAATATCTAATAAACCTCTGCTTATAATATTCTGCAGTAAAGAGTCTCTTTATTTCTCGATTTTTTTTAGTATTTTTTTAAGCATTTTTTATACTTTTTTCAAATATTTTTTTTTTCGAGCTTTTGGCGAACGTCCTAAAAAGTTCGAAGTTCGCGAACTGTCGAACGGCCGATGTTTGATGTGAACTCCGAACAGATCGAACCGAACAGCTCATCCCTAATCTTGAAACCCCAGTCTGCTTTGAAATCTTTGTCTGGGAGAGACCTTGTTGATGCAGTATCGCTTGTGTCTTGTTGCTGTGCTCAATCTTGCCATGACATGAAACTGTCTTTCACAACCTCACCTTGGTAGCAGAGTTTGGCTGTTCCTCACCCAGTTTTAAGCCTCCTACACAGCTGTTTCTGTTTCAGTTCATGACCGGGTTACAACCTACGTGTGACATTGATGATCATTAGCACCTGTTTGGTATAATTGGTTGATCATACACCTTACTATAATCCTACAGAATCTCTGACTTTGTGCAAATGTACCTATGAGAATTGATGCTGGTTTGACGGCAAAAGGTATTAACACAAAATATTGATTTGATTTAGATTTTTCTTTTGTTCGCTCTTTGCATGTTGAAAATTGACAAAAATAAACAATCATTATTTATATTTCTGAAAGCATTCTTTGTTTACAGCATTTTTTCACACCTGCCTAAAACTTTTGCACAGTACTGTATATATATTATATCAGAGCACTGGGTACAGCACTCACCAAAAATTAATTCCAATTGCCCGGTGCACTAATCTCTCGTAGAAAAATGTATAGGTACCTGAGGGAGTGCCTCACTCGAGGACTTATAAAAAATAAACAAACTTTATTATTTAAAAGTACATATTTCCCGACGTTTCGGCTCCTTTATCGATAAAGGCTCAGACGGAGCCGAAACGTCGGGAAATATGTACTTATAAAAAACAAGCAAACTTTATTATTTAAAAGTCCTTGAGTGCCTCTCCTTCAGGTGTGTGTGTGTGTGTATATATATGTTTCCTTACCTATCATTAATATCTATCCCTGTGTATAATTATACTCTATGTATGTGTATATATATATAGACTATAGGACTGTCACTTCTTCGGCATCACTGGTTCCCTTATTTGTGTTGAAAGATAAATAGATTTCATCTCTTTTGTAGTTTGGATTCATGTACATGCGCTTGAATAAACCAAGTCTGTTGTGCACATGTGCATTATAATAATACATACCCAAAGGTTCATATTTTTATACTATTCATGCACCACGTGTCCAGCCTGCTTACGGTCCTGGGTTAGTTATCAGTTTATCAAAAAAGGAACCTGACATTACCGTCAACACACACACAGGTCTATTCAAAGAAAGATGAAACTCTGGAGAATCTTTGGAGAAGTGAAAATTCTAGGTCAAAAATAGCCAAACCAGAAAAATTCTCCCATTTATCTCACTTTCCAAATCGGCTGTTCAGTCTAAATTGTTCTCTTCTCCTGACAATTCTCCTGGTTTTCACCTCTCTCTGAATAACCCCTATAGTCTCTTTGTCCACACATGATCCCTCACATAGGGGCTCTAGCTCTGACATCAGTGATGCAAACATAAATACATACATTTCCTTGTAGTTAGACACTTCCAACCAGTCACAGTGACTGCTTCTATTTTACTATTAGCGCATATATCATTCAACGGGTCCTGTTCCTTTTCACTGAATATTATCGACTCGGAGTCTAAATGTTGGGTGTCATAAAGGCACTGGCAGTTCTCATGTAGTGTTTTGCTTTTTGTTCTTGCTTGTGGTATTGGGTACGGGCACCCCTTATGTGGAATTCTAAAATCCGAAAGGCTCCATCATTTTCAGAGTCTTTTTACCATTTCAGAATTACTTACCTCCCTGACACTCTGGACGGGTCCTGCTTCTCCTCAGCGCTCCTCCTATGGCTGCAGCACAATGAGGAACACGCTGGGAGACTTTGTCCAGCCCTATCGTGGGACATACTGCACAGAGACATGCTGACTGTGCAGCATGCCCCTTGGAAAAGGCTGCGCAGCATCTCTCGGCATATATACACACTGGCGCTGCAGCAGAAAGTGGATCGCAGCTCTTCTGCCAAGTTCCCCTTCCCCTCTGACATTGGATTCTCCCGGATTCTTAGAGGTGTTCAACCCTTACTATTCGATACATGGCGATTCCTTGTCCATGAATTTATTGCTACATACTGCATGAATTATGTGATAAATGGGTGCTACTCACTGCTGATCCTTCTTGACCTCTCTGCTGCCTTTGATACAGTTGACCACTCAATCCTCCTTCAAACTCTTAGTGATATAGGCCTTCAAGGTTCTGTTCTTTCATGGTTCTTTTCCTACCTGTCCCAACGATCGTTTAGTGTCTCCTTTGCTGGAAGTACCTCCTTCCGGCAGCCTGTCTCTGTTGGGGTGCTCCAAGGTTCAGTACTGGGCCCTCTACTTTTTTCAGTCTACAATGCCTCCCTAGGGAAACTGATCAGCTCCTTTGGATTCCAGTACCACCTATACGCTGATGACACTCAAATTTACCTCTCCTCCCCTGATCTCTCTCCAGGTCTCCTGGATCGAGTCACTGACTGTCTCTCCTCTGTCTCAAATTGGTTGTCTTCCCGCTTCCTTAAACTCAATCTTGCCAAAACTGAAATTCTCATCATTCCTACTTTCAAGAAGAACCCAATACCACCCATCTCTCTATGAGTAAATGGAACGTCAATTAGCCCAACACCCCTAGCTCGCTGCCTTGGTGTCACTTTTGACTCTGACCTAACATTCTCTTCCCAGATCCAGACAGTGACCAAATCTTGTTATTTACAAGTCAAAAACAATGTCCGTGTCTGCCCCTTTCTGACACAAGATACCACAAAAGTGCTGGTTCATGCTCTTGTTATTTCACAACTTGACTACTGCAACTCGCTCCTTATTGGCCACCCCAACTCCCATATCGCCCCTTTGCAATCTGTAATGAGTGCAGGGGCCGGGCTTATTTTTCTCACTAAACGCACCTTGCATACTTCCCCACTCTGCCAGTCCCTCCATTGACTTCCTGTATGTTAGAGGATACAGTTTAAAATACTGATGCTCACGTTCAAATCGCTCAATAACTCAACCCCCCTACATGTCTTTATTACTATGCAAGCACGTCCCATCTAGACAACTCCATTCAGCAGGTGATCTCCACCTGTCATCGGTCTACACACGCACAGCCAACTCTCGCCTCCAAGAGTTCTCAAGGGCAGCACCAGTCTTGTGGAATGACTTGCCTCACCCTATCAAACTCTCCCCTGACCTTCAGGCCTTCAAGAAATCCCTCAAAACCCATCTCTTCATATTAGCGTACCACATCACTGATGCAACTCATCCCTCTGCTCACCTACTCACACTTGATTGAAGCCGCTTCTATGGCCCCACCGTTCCCAAACCACTGGCACTAATGATCCTGCTATCTAATAAAATTCCTCTTGTCTTCCTCAACCCCAATCCTTCTAGACTGTAAGCTCCTATGAGCAGGGCCCTCTACACCTCTTGTTTCCATCCGATGTCCATTTATATGTATTTCGTTCCCTTTGGTTATTGTAAAGCGCTGCGGAAACTGTTGGCGCTATATAAATTATGACAATGATATAATAATATTTAATGAGTGTACATGTAGGAATTTATACTGAGTGCCAATTAAATATACGAGTCTGTGTAGGTGTTACTGCTCTTTGTGGTTACTTGGTGTACGAATAAAGAATCATTTAACTTTTGCACAATATCTGCATCACTGACATTTTACTCATTTCTAGGCTAGATACTTTCTTATGAGGGAGCATAACCTAACCTTTTTATACAATCACCCAAAGGTGGAGCGCTACTGATTGAAGTTCTTCTATGGTTCTTTGCCACTTCTTAGGTTGAGATACCTCAAACAAAGCAATATATATATATAGTGCAGAGAGGTGTATATATATGTTGGAGGATTTCAGTGTTTCTAATTTGTTCCACTCACGTGATGGAGAGCACTTAAATGCCCGGCTCAATGATTTGTGCTTGTGGACCCGTAGAAGCGACCCCTCCCTTCGTGTAAAGGTCCTCTTCTCTGGTCACACAGTAACTCTCCAAAGCAAGCAGTGAAATATTGCGCAGTGACCCCAATATAATGCAGATAAATTGTAAAGTAAATGAACTACTCGCATATTCAAGTGCCCTACCAAGGCATCCACTTGAAAGCCGCCAGTGATTTAAAGGAGCACTGGTCCTCCCATTATCCTCAGCCACCTCCTTAATGAGCGTCAGGAACAGGAAAGTTTGTAAAAATAAACTTTTATTGTAAAATAAATTAACACAACACCAAAACGCATTTCGCCATAGACGTGTCTGTCACATGTCTATGACGAAACATGGTTTGGTGCTGTGTTAATTTATTTTACAATAAAAGTTTAACACAGCAGTAAAACGCGTTTCGCCATAGACATGTGTCTGTCACATGTATATGGCAAAACGCGATTTGGTGTTGTGTTAATTATACAATAAAGTTTAACACAGCAGCAAAACGCATTTCGCCATAGACATGTCTGTCACATGTCTATGGTGAAACGCGTTTTGCTGCTGTGTTGATTTATTTTACAATAAAAGTTATTACATACTTTCCTGTTTCCTCATTCTTTGATACTTTTTTCCTTGCGCTCATATCATATATATTGTATAACATAACCTTTGATGAATTTCACGTTGTACTTGTTCTCTGCACTCCAAATGGATGACCCGTGTCCTACCGATTTTAGGCTAGGGTCAGACTGAGGCAGTGCGAACGCGCGTGCAGGCGCACTTAATCACGGCCGCACTAGCAGCAAATGACAGGCAATGACGGCCAATATACGATGTACGGTCGCACAAAAGTCCGGCTGCGCAACGCAAGTGGAAAATGAACGCATTTTTTCGAGAACGTTAAACCACTAGTACTGACGTACAGAGTGCGCTGCGTCGGCTAGAGGCGTGTGTGAGTGATTGGGAGACGTCAGACGCTGCTAATGTCCGGCCAACATAACGTCCAGACGCAAAAAGGGTTTTATTGATGATCCGTACAAAATCACAGATGAAAATGCGCATCGTATGACCGCTATCGCGTATTCCGTGAAAAAATACGTCCATTCTTCGAACGCACATTTTCACGGACAACGTGAAAAATGCGTTAGTCTGACCCTAGCCTTAATCGAATTAGATTAAGTCTTGGTTTCGTCAGCGTGGTCGCACCCTGGTGTTCTGCCTGTTGAGCGACGAGCATAATCGCAGTATTTTTGTAAGGAAGTGGGTGATGGTTTTTAATTCTTTTATCATAATGAGTATAAATATATTTTTTATGCATTGATGAGGCTATACGCGGAATAAGGGTTTGGTGCTTGGGCCGAAGCATTGTAGCATTTGTCCAAAATTAAGATCCTGCTGTCGGATCCTGCCTGAGCATCCGGTACTTTCCTTTTCCTGATTCTAGGGTCAGCTTGGTATCACCCATGTCAAAACCTAGGACACAATGCTAAACAATAGCTGGATGTTTTAATATAAAATCACCCAGACGTCTCATGTAAAGCCGGAATTGCAGCACTTAAAGCTCGCAACTGGCCCAACATTTGTCTCCCCCACTTAAAACGTTCTCCGATTTGACCGACAGAGTGGGTCCTGTATATTCATACCTCTCACGGTTACCAGGTTCAATTTATTGAAAAAGTTTAATAACGATAACCAAGTCATCACTAGCTTCAACGTAAATTCACATCCATGTATTATGAGCCAAAGAGCAAGACGGCGGTGGCTCTCCCATAACACAGTTATCTAATGGGACGTATAAAACTACAGCAGCTAATGTTGAGATTGAGTATTCCCTTTATTGATGTCTAGTATCTATATTTAACACTGTCGCAGATGTTATGACTTCTACATACTCCGCAGTGGTTTGAGCCATCGACTTTGACAGAAGAATTATAAACAACATGACAATGTCCACTTGAAATGGATTAAGAGAAAGGGAAAGCAAAAATACAACAATATTAATATTGTTATTAACACCAAATATCAACCTAATATAGTTGAAATATCAGGTCGAGGTTGTTTAATTCTAGTAATAGAATTACGAAGCTATAGGAATTATTTTTTGGGATATTTTGCTTATAGATTCACAGTAAGGCCGTTTACATCATAAGTGACGTAGGAATCTTTGAACTGCAAGTAAGAAGAGCTATTCTGATGATCGACACAATCATTATGTAATTGAAACAAAGTCGGGTAAAGTTCGCAGAGGAATACATTTCCTTGCCCTTGCGTATGAGATGGAGAAACATATATATCCAGTTCCTTCGATATATCGTTTAAGGATAAAGGCCGAGCGCTGAGTTCAACGTTAGACAAGACATCTTCCTTTAAGTGCAATACTGTCCAGTTGGGGTTGTCCAAGTATGGGATGTTCTTCGTTGTTCTGTTTTTCTGAAGACGGCTACTTCTACATTTAGTCCAATCCTGAAACAAAGATAATAGGTAAGGAAACTAGAATTCGATGGATGATGTTGTTGTTTTTACGCACTGCATCATGTCCTCCCACTTTTTTTCCAGCATGGAAAATGAGAAGGTATGTTATGGCAGTGCCATTTTCTGCTTTCTAAGTGAAAAGAGGACAATGGCAATGTGATATATACAGTATATCACAGAAGTGAGTACACCCCTCACATTTTTGAAAATATTTTATTATTATATCTTTTCATGTGACAACACTAAAGAAATGACACTTTGCTACAATGTAAAGTAGTGAGTGCACAGCTTGTATAACAGTGTAAATTTGAAGCCCCCTCAAAATAACTCAACACACAGTGATTGTAAATTGCAACGTATGGGGAAATTCACTGTTTGGTGCAATTTCGTGGCCAATTCGGTGCTCTTTGAATAACCCTGTATATGTGACCAGTTAAACATGGCCGATCTGCCAACTCTGGGTAGACCTATATGTGATAGGGCTTTTTTTGTACCTTAAATTAGCCTCCTGTGCACCCATACATTATTTCAATGGTAAAATAATATTCAGACTTTTTTTACAGGAAGCCATACCTTATTAATTTTATTATAATATAAATGATAACATTATCAGGTCTATTCCCTAAAAGGTAAAACTCAGAAGAATTGGCAGGAGAAGAGAACAATCTAGACCAAATAACCGATATGGAAAGTGAGATAAATGGGAGAATTTTTCTGGTTTGGCTATTTTGACCTAGAATTTTCACTTCTCCAGTCATTCTCCTGGTTTTCACCTCTCTCTGAATAACCCTGTTAGTGAATAGACCTGTATGTGTTTCCAATGAATACCAAAGTGGTTCAACATTTCCATCTAGTGGTGAAAAGTAAGATTCATATTCAGCATTTAATGTGCTATGCTCACTAATACTTCCTGGATAACTCTTTTGATTTTATTTCGTACAAAAGTACAAAATAAAGTACATAAAGTGGAACATTTAAAATCCACAAAAAGAAACTTGAAAATCAAGAAAAAAATACTAATTTTGTTTCATATTCGCTGTTTGATGTGTTGGCTAAATAATGGACTGGATATTTACCTAAGAAATCTCTTTCATATTTATTTGCAAAGTATTTTAGCAGGAAGGATACATTGAGATTTCTCTTGTTTTCAAGTATGTCCTGGCGTTCAAGAAAATTGAATTTTTACAGTCGTTACAGAAATACAAACTTTACAAAGTAATAAATGCAAGATATTAAAACCAAAACACAAACATACAGATTAACACAGAAAATAAATATGTAGGAAATATAGTCATTATGTTACATGTTTACAGGTGCATTCCGTATAGAGGTATGTTAATAGAGCTCTCTTAACCCTTTCGCTGCTGAGGCTTTTCCCGCCCCTGTGCTGAGGTCATTTTTTACCTGTTTTGCGCATCATGTTTAAACGTGTTTTGAAGGCTTATTTTAGTATATGACACCGACATATTATATATCGTTCTTTCCGTCAGACTCGGTAGATTCATAATATGTCATTATTATATGTATACGTTATGTCATGTCTGTATATTATAACAAAAAATGCAATAAAATATGTATTTTCAATAATTTACAACGTGTAAAGTGTTTTTTTCCACATTTTAACATGCGAGCAATTGCGGTTATATTTTGTATGGGGTGCGCTTGTTAAAAAAATTAGAGATGGGGTCTCGTTACATTTTTTTTTGGGGAAAATTACACTATTTTAAACAAACGCACCGCATACAAAAATCGTTAGTGCAGCATCATTGTTCACATTATAATTGAAATGGGAACAATATTGCTGCATTAACAAACCCAAAAAAAGAAAAAAAAGTGTTTATTTTTTTTTATTTTTATTTTTTAATATTTTTTTTTTATTTTTTTTTTTTTTTTTTACAACATTTTTAACTTTCATGTTTGGTATCGTTGGAACGGCCATGCTCTGGCCGATCCAACGATATCAAAATTTAACCCCTAGCTGCCACGGATCGGGAGATAGGGAGTTCATTGGAACTCCCTATCTCCACAGTTGGTGGCAGTTAGGGGTTAACTGTAGGACTGGCGTCATCGTGCGTAGCACGATGACGCCAGTCCTCTGGGGGAGTTCCCGGAGGCTTGGCCGACATCCAAGATGTCGGCCAGCTCCCGGAAGGATCGCGAATCGTCGCTTTTCAGCGCCGATTTGCGATCCAGCTCCCCAGGGGTTAATGCCAGGCATCATTTGGAAGGGCAGGCTGTGCCTTCCAAATGATGCCTGGGTTAACCCCCTGTGCGCCGCCGATCGGGAGGGAGAGAGGTCCGAAGGACCTCCCCCCCCTCCCTTTCAGGCGCCTCCTCCGCACATGCGGGGGGGGCGCCTGAATTAGGTGTCATCGCGCCCCCGCGATGACACCTAATAATGGCGGCTGCTGGTCCGGATGCCGGGCTGACATCCAGGATGTCAGCCCGCACCGGAGGGGCCAGCGATCGGCCGGAACCCGGCCGAACGCTGACCCCAATGTGAGGACGCGCTCAGCGCGTCCTCAGCACACCAGTGGTAATGCTGAGGACGCGCTGAGCGCGTCCTTAGCATTGAAGTGGTTAAGGGACTTTAGACTGGGGGAAGATTTGATGGCGTCTGGGAGGTTATTCCATATTTGTGGTGCTCTGTAGGAAAATGATGATCGAGCCACTTTCTTTTTGTATCGTGGTATTGCAAGTAAGGTGCTGGTCCTGGATCGGAGGTTATAGGATGAGGGAACTGCTGGGGGAAGCAGTCTATTCAGGTTGGGTGGTAGCTTCCCAGAAAAGCTCTTAAACACCAGGTTGGAAAGGTGAAGAATGTGTCTAGATTTCAGCGACGGCCATGTAGTGGGTCATGTAGTTACATTGTAGCACAAAGCAGCAGAATGAGTTATACAATGTAGTAAGTTTATGAAGGTGTGTTTGCGGGGCAGCTGCATACACTACATCTCCGTATTCAATAGTCGGCATAAGCCATTGTTGTACAATCTGCTTTCTTACCGCGGGGCTCAGACAGGATTTGTTTCTATACAGGGCACCTAGTTTGGAGTAAAGTTTAGATGAGAGTTTTTCAATGTGGGGGCCAAAGTATAGGTTTGGGTCTGACCACATACCTAGATATTTGAGAGAACTGTATTTATTCTTATCCCTTTTTCCTAAAAATGAAAGAAATATTACTTTTTATACTAATAGGGATACTCTCGGGTTAAAACTGAAGGGGAGAAACAAATCCGTTAATCATTATCCCCTCCTCGGTCCCTCCTCACCTCCCTTCCCATGTTATCTTTTTAAAACCTGTTATAAAACATACTTTCTTGCCAGCACTGGGCAGCCTCAGCATTCCTCCAAACATAACATGCTGCCAGCTTCCTGTGAGCTCCAGCAATCAAGTGACTGCAAGTGTGGTGGATGCACCCAGCCAATCCAATGACACTCAATGGGAACACAGTGAAAACTATTGGAGAATGCTGGTTCCCTTTAAGTATTAAAATATTGACTATAATTTCCTTTTATAAGGTATGGAAGATATTAAGTAATAGATGCAATAATAATGTAACTATTATGAAGCCGTAAAATATTTATATATATCTTTATATCTTGATGTTGAGTCAAAATGTATTTTCTATCTCGTGAATAAAACAGTGATTTATTTTAACTTCACAATTAAGCAGACCCTTTCTCAAAGTTCACTTAACCCCTTCACTACCGATAGAGATATCTCGGGCTTCAAAGGCACCATCTGGTACCTCGATATCGAGATATTTCGATTTGCCTCATCTGCACCCCAGGAGCAAATGAAATTGCTTTTGGGCTGCAGAAGGTGCCCCCAAAGTTTTAGCCCTGTGGGCATAATGCCTAAAGAGCTAAGGCTAGGGTCAAACGAAAGCATTTTTACACGCGAACGTAAAAAAGTGCGTCCGAACGCATTGATGGATGTTTTCACGGAATTCGCGAAAACGGTCATACGATGCGCATTTTCGTGCGTGATTTTTTACGGATCCAAACCAGGAAACTTTGGGTGTCTGGACGTTATGTTGGCCGGACACGAGCAGGGTCTGACGTCTCCAAATCACACACACACACCGCTAGTGGACGCAGCGCACTCTGTGCGTCCGTACTAGCGGTTCAGCGTTCTCGAAAAAATGCGTTCATTTTCCACTTGCGTTGCCCGGCCGGACTTTCGTGCGACCGTACTTCGTATATTGGCCGTCATTGCCCGTCATTTGCTGCTAGTGCGGCCGTAATTAAGTGCGCCAGAACGCACGTTAAACGTGCGCTGGTCTGACCCCAGCCTTAAACTGTAAAATTAGCTGCTCTGAAATATTGGGCTTTCAGCAGCCGATGCAGGGAGAAAAAGGGGAAAATAGACAAGCCACTCAAACCTCGAACTCAATTTGCCAGCAGGTGGCGCCATCTAATGGCCAAAAACAGGTTATTTACATTAAGAAATACAGTGGGTATAAACTCAAATATTTCTTACTTTAAAATTAATTATGATGATTTTACAAAAAAAAAAACCCTGGTTTCTGACAGTTTTTATGGAAAATCACTTGGTAGTGAAGGGGTTAAAGCAACACCGCTTCTCAAATTAACCCTCCTCACCTAGCTATAAACAACCCAAATCTCCCATCTAATTTCAATATCACCCATACCATATGAATTGTAAAAACAAGAAGAAAATAGTGTCAGGGGCGCTGGGAAGAATAATGTAACGAAGATGTATGGACTAAGAAGCAGCTATACCCAGAAGGCACCTCCCTTAGGTTGCACAACAGTAGCTTGAATAAAAACATACCGCAATATATGCATTTTAAATCTGGATCGAAATAAACTCACGTGATCCTGAGCCTGTATTATTACTGGCTCATTAACAGCAGCATTTGGTGTCTTCAAATGGGAGCACTGATTCCCCATAGTAGCAGATAACAAATAAATCTCCAATCGTGTAGATAAGACTTTTTCTTTATTCCGTAAAAGTGAATGAATGACCAAAACGCGTTTCGCCCTCAGGCCTCGTCAGTTGGTCCCAGTTGGTTGGTGAAATATATATTTTTATATTTTACATTTTATCCCCTGTGAAAGCTGCACAGCGTGGGAAGAGACTCCCCGTTAATATTAACCAACTTATGTGTATAAGGGTGATGGATATTTTTCCCACACAGTAATATCGTTGCCATTTATACTTTTATCACTTATGAGGTGACTAGATATTGAGTCACACTATATATCTGACACACTTGTTGTGGGTGTACGTATTATATGTATTAGGACTTAATAGCGCTTTCTCATCTTCATATTGTATGTTTTTATTCATACCATATGAATAGAAGCACGTGATTCTGATATTTCCGTTATTTAAAATTGAATTCTATAAATTATTTGTTGTCCCTGATAAGCGTTTAAACATACAGGGTTATTCAAAGAGAATCGAAAAGTCACTGCACGTTCGGTAACTTTTCGTTCTCTTCAATTCGGTTCGATTCGGCGATCCCATTTCGGCGACCCTGCGGTGTATTCAGCAAGCACCACAGGGCCGTCGCAGTGCAGGGAAAAGTCACCGCAAACCCGCCGACAACTCACCTCAAAACCCAGGCGAATGCACACCGAAACCCGCAAAAATATCTGGATTGGAAATGACGGAAAAACCCGAGCAGGAGCCGATCCCACGCAGGGCAGCCACCGGAAAAAGCCGACACCGCAGACGAATGCAGTGAATAAATTAAAAAATACATAGTACAGGAGGGGTGGGATCGCGCCTATTCCCCGATGGGGCGGCTCCAACCACCAAAAGTATCATTTGGTGGTTGCAGCCGCCCCATCGGGGAATAGGTGCGACCCCACCCCTCCTGTACTATGTATGTTTTAATGTACCTCCAGCAAGGTCATCATTGTAGCAAGGTTCCGCTCCGTGTCTTTGTTTTTTGATCCCAAGGCTGATTTTGTTTATGGGGGAGCTTAAATAAAGGCCCACCAGTCTACCTCATGACTGAAAAGCAGCGTGAGCAGTTATGGTTTGCTACACAGCAGCCTGTGGCTTCATTTTTTGGATAGGACTCACCCTCACTAGAGGTGCCTTGACGTTCGGCGGGTGAGCTTAATCTTTTAATGGCCATTAACAGAAACCAAAGCCTCTAATTGCGTTTTGTTTCACACGGTATAATGGGAATAAGACGCAGATGACATTTTTTCTCCTTGTTATGAATAAATTAAAAAAACAGTTTGCTTGAATGTTTGAAAAGTGAAACGCTGTTTGCAAAGAAACTACTGAGCGAAAATGTCTGAAATTTACATATGATCCAATGAATGATAATAAAGAGGGCTGTTACAGAAAAAATAAGTAAACTTAAAAAAAATCCCGAAAAATGCATAATATCCTAAAAAATCTATAAATAAAGAGACTCTTTACTGCAGAATATTATAATCAACGGTTTATTAGATATTGAGTTAAAACAGAAATATATTTAACATTGAAGCCTAAGGGATTCTCCTGAATAAACCTGCCGAATTAAACCACCGAATGGCAGGGCATTTCGGGAACCTTTCACTGCTGGTTTGTGCTCTCTGAATAGCCGAAGCAGTGCTTTTTTTATGGGGATTCACTGCCCTCGAACAGGCACCGAATGTGAGGCAATTCGCCGGGATTTGTCGAATTGTCTGCTCTCTGAGTAGCCGAATGGCCAAGAAAGGTAACCGAATGCTGATTTTCAGCGTTCGGTTCCCTTTCGGCAGCCATTTGGAGCTCTTTGAATAACCCTGATATTGTTTGTAATAAATGTAACTGTTAGGGGTTTATTCTCAAAGCACTGAAACTAAATTGCCCCGAATCATGATGAACTGGCATTGGCTAATTCCAACCAACTGGAAAAAGAAAGCAAGTCTCCTATTCCAATAAAAATGTAACAAATGTGTCCAAATAATAAAAAAAATCCTTTAAAAATTAATAAAAAGGTCTGTTACAAAATGAAAGCAAACATATTTTAAAAACATATACAAGTATAAAACAGGTCTTTAAAAAAAACGCAAGGGGTTATTCAGAGAGCACCAAAATGTCACCGACATTTCAGTGCTCTCGTTCGCTACACTTCGGCAAGTTAAATCGATCTGAAAAAACGCTGAAAAACCACCAAATGCATCCGACGATCTGCCGAACAAACCACCAAATCGATCAGTAAAAAGCTGGCAACCCACTGGAAAAAGCTGACAGCTGCCAAACAGGGGTTAAAAAAAACAACAACAAAAGAAGCGCAACTTTTAAAACGCGTAAAAAAAAAAAAGAAAAGAGTGAATGAAAATACCTGGAAATTATATATAAGGTTCTATGAATAACAATAAAAAGGTCTGTTACAGTATAAAAAGACAACGCCATGTAAGAAAAATCTGAATTTAAATTTTTGCCAAAAAAATGGCTGAAATTTCCTAAAAAATAAATAAAGAGACTTTTTACTGCAAATGAAAAGAATAAACGGTTGAATAAATATTTAAGAAAAAAATGGGGAATTTTTTAACATTGAAGCCTGTGGGATTCGTGTGAATAAACCTGCCGAATGAAAGCACCAAACAGCAGGACATTTCGGCAACTTTTCTCTGAAAAGATTAACCATTGCTTCTCTGTGGGGATTTCACTGCCGTCGAACAAGCACTGTATTTCGCTGGCAATTTGCCAATATTTGGGGAATTGCCAGCTTTTTGAATTGCCAAATTGCCACGAAATTGCACCGTACGGGGAAATTCACAGAGAAACCTATCGAATTTTCCTGTTTTAAACCTGTCGAATTGAAACACCGAAATCAGGTCATTTCGACGAAATTTCGGTGCAATTTGGCTTTCTGCGAATAGATGAATTGATAGTTTTTAATGGGACAATTTCGATGCAGCCGAACACCGCCGAATTGTAACATATTTCACTGTCAATTCGCCTGTATTTGGCTTTGTGAATTGACGAATTGGCCAGACATTGCATTGAACGGTGAAATTCCGTGGCAAATTCTGAGGATGGTGGATAACCCCTCTAATTGTAACATTTTATTTCAAAAATATTTCCCGTTTAAGCGGGTTTTTATCTTTACCCCCCCTGACGGTTATCCCGAGTGTGTCTCGGGGTTAAATCACACTCGGGCTGAATACATCACCTCTCTGTGCGCTCCCTCGTTGATCTTTGCAGTCTCCTCCAGCGATCGCAGGGTTTTACTTCCTGGATTCCTTCTCGCAAGGAAACCAGGAAGTAATGAGGTCGCGGTCGCCGGAGGAGGCAGCTGGGGACATCGAGGGAACGCAGGGAGAGGTGATGTATCCAGCGGCATCCCGAGTGTTGCTCGGGGTTACCGCTTCCAGCATAGGAATTTAACCCCGAGCTACTCTTGGGATGCCGCTAGGGGGGAGGGGCAAAAAAAATTGAGTGCTTTGCTACAAGAAAATTTTAAATAAAATAGACCGCCAGGGAGGTTAATGCAGGCAATAAAAAAATAATAATAATAAAAAAAAGGTCTTGGTCTTACCTTAAAATTTCCATTATATTCTCGATAAAGGGGCTGGAAAAATTTAGCTGCTGTTGGGAAGTTATCCACGCACAAAACCTTAACCCTGCAACAAACGAGAAAAGAATGATTAGGTGAAATATATGAATTGCTTGTTAGCTGGGGATGAAAAGTGTAATCTAGCGACAGGTGCTCATCAGTGACCCACTTTCCCAGAAGTGGAACACCAAGCCAGAAACCTGGACAATGAAGCATATGGCCTAAACCAGTGGTGCCCAAACCTGTCCTCAGCACCCGCTTCAATGGTTCTCTGTGGGACAATTTTGCTGCTGCTGAATTGCGCCAAACAGCACGGTATGTCTGTCCAATGGCCTGTGGTGCTGAATCTATTGCTGAATCCAATAGATGCAACAGATTCAGCATCACAGGCCAGTGGACAGAGAAACATGGGGCCATTCGGCGCAAATCGGCAGCAACAAAATTGTCCCATAGAGAAACAATGAATTATCTCTTTGGGACAAATTGCTGAACAGCACCAAAATGGTAGTTTAACCCTTGCTTAACGTTTTAACCTTAAATTTTAACCGTAATCTAACAGTAATTGAGCAGGATTTATTGTTCTTTTAACGATCCGAAATTATGAAACAAAATAACGAATCGATCTGAATTTTCAAACCGAGCCGAAACAAATCGGAAGTCAAAGGAATTCTGTTGTGGACAATTTTTTTTTTTAAAACTAAACAAAACACATTTTTCAGCCGTGCACATGTCTACCCGCTGACTGGCCTGGTCTGCAAGGTATCTGAAGTACAGCACAGGTGATATGATTTGCTGCTCAGTGATTGCAGGTTTCAGTCTGCATTTCCCCAAGGTAATCCTTAAAACCTGGCCTGTTAGGGGGACCTGAGGACAGGTTTCGGGACCACTGGCCTGAACTGTGCCTAACTCATAAAATCCAGGAGTTTGTGGAGGTATAATACGCTGAAAGTGCAGGTCTCAAGGTCATCATTCATACCTTGAGGTCTGCATTTCTGTCCTGTTTTCAGGGTCCAGGAGGATGATTGACATCAGCTTACAGAGCGTGAGGTGGCATGAAACAAGCAGAAACTACAGAGCATTCAGCTAGAGCAGTGTTTCCCAACGCCGGTCCTCAAGTCCCTCTAACAGGTCAGGTTTTAAGGATCATCTTGGAGAAAAGCAGACTGAATCCTGCAATCACTGAGCAGCAAATCATATCACCTGTGCTGTGCTTCACATATCTGGCAAACCTGGCCTGTTAGGGGGACTTGAAGACCAGGGTTGGGAACCACTGCTTTAGAGCATTTAACAGATAATGAGGTGGAGGAGGTAATGTTTAGATAAGGCAGCATTAGGTGTCGTGATTTGCCAATCCATAAAGTTCTTATTCGAACTCGAACTCGAACACAAACTCAATACAAGTCAATGGGACTCAAAGTTCGAATTTTAGAGTGCCCTCCAAGAGGGCATATATGCTATATATTTGCCATAAAAAGTGTATGGGGGTCCGGGTAGTGCCCTGGGGGACAGGAAACAAAGACAAAAAGTAAAAAAAAAACTGTTTTTAAAGGGACAGTGAGTTTTCCATGAAATAAGGGTTAAAAATAAAAACGAAAAATTCCTTCAAATATCGTGCCTAGGAGGTCCCCATAACCTGCCCGTGAAGTGGCGGATTTGTAGGATGTATAGAAACATTTAAAAACAATGTCCGGGTCCGGGTAGTGCCCTGGGGGACAGGAAACAAGGACAAAAAGTTTTAAAAAATACTTTTTTAACCCCTTCACTGCTGACGACGTTTGGGACACGTCCTCAGTTACTCCCGCTGTATGCTGAGGAGTCACGTCATCAGTTTTGCGGGACCCCCGGCGGAGATACTCACCTCTCTGTCCGGGGTCCCACGGCGTTCTGACTTCAGCGTCCTCAGATGCTGAAGTCAAGCTCCTCCCGACGTAAATGACATCATCGCGCCATGCGTGATGACGTCATTTCCAGGCAACCCCCCCGGCAATGCCGGGAGATCGCCTGGAGGGGAGGGGGGATCCATTCGGATCCCTCCCGATCGGGAGGTCCCACAAAAAGAAGTCAGGCACTGCTTAAAAGGGGAGAGTCTCCCCTTTTAAGCGGTACCTGGCTTTAACCCCTTAGGCACCGGGTCGCACTTTGGCGCCGAAGTGCGGCCTAGCTCCGGTGGGGGCCACCATCTTGGATGGCGGCTCCACCCCGGGTCCCCCCTCACTGCCTGACGTCCTCACGCATAGCATGAAGACGTCAGATAGCCGGGGGAACCCCTAGCTGCCCGGAATCCCCTGGTGGAGATAGGGGGTTCATTTGAACCCCTATATCTCCAGAACCGTGGCAGCTAGGGGGTCATGGAGGGTGTCAATCGAAAGGCCTGAGCATGGCCTTTCGGATGATATCCAACATTACCAGGTATAAAGCAAAAAAATAAATAAAAATAAAAAAACATGTATTTTTTTGTGTGTTATTTTTATTAATGCAGTAATATTGTTCACATTTCAATTATAATGTGAACAATGATGCTGCACTAATGATTTTTTTCTATGGTGTGCGTTTGCTAAAAATCACATAATTCCCCCCAAAAAATGTAATAAGCCCCCATTTCTAATTTTTGTACAAGCGCACGCCATAGAAAATGTAACCGCATATGTTCAAGTGATAAAAGGTGAAAACAAACACTTTACACGCTGCAGATGATTAAAAATTCAAGTTTTATTGCATTTTTTGTTATAATATACAGGCAGAACATGACGTGTACATATAAAAATGATATATTATAAATCTGCCGAGTCTGCCGGAAAGAACGATATATAATATGTCTGGGTCATATAATAAAATGTGACTTCAAATCGCGTTTAAACACGATGAGCGAAAGCGGTAAAAATTAGCTCAGCACACAGTGGTGAAATGCCTCAGCAGTGAAAGGGTTAAAGGAACAGTGAGTTTTCCATAAAATAAGGGTTAAAAATAAAAACAAAAAATTCCTTCAAATATCGTGCCTAGGAGGTCCCCATAACCTGCCCGTGATGTGACGGATTTGTAGGATGTATGGAAACATCGCCATCACGCCACACACGACACCTAGCACTCCCAGTATGCATACAATGTATCAAATTCATGAGACTGGACTAATTAGAAGCACATGTTATTTCCAAACACTAATTAAACACCTGTTGTTTACGCCATTTGAGAGCACAGGTCATTTAGAGGTAAGAATCTTTGCACCTAGACATTAGTTTTTAATTCAATATCTAATAAACCGTTTCTTATAATATTCTGCAGTAAAAAGTGTCTTTATTTCTAGATTTTTTAGTATTTTTTAAGCATTTTTTATACTTTTTTCAAATTTTTTTTTGAACTCGAGCCGAACACGCCAAAAAGTTCAAAGTTCGCAAACTTTCGAACTACCGATGTTCGAATCGAACTCCGAACTGATCGAACCGAACAGCTCATCCCTAATTGTAATACGACGTTCAGCGCAAAGGGTTTTGCCCCTCGCGTTAATGCGTTTTTGCGCACGCGTTAACATTTGCACGTAGAATGTAATAGGGGCCACAGTGTGCAAGAAGAAGGCCCGGCATGATTATCCTCCTTACCTGGAACTTAAACGGAAGCTGAAGAACAGATACAGAACGATAAGTGCAAAGGTCCCCGTAACCAACAGGACAAGCATGTAATTACTCATAGTGGAGCTCTTCACATCTTCAAATCGTTTATCGGTGAAAGTCCAGGGAATGCAAAAAAATGTATATTATTTTTCTCAAGTATAATGCAAAAGAGTAATAGTTGCAGTAATTTAATTTGCGTTTATATGAAAATCATCCCATATAGTGCATGATATACCGTTTATTCTCTGTTTTAAAGTGGCACTGCAGAGAAAAGAACAAAGCATCAACTTGTTGAATGGACCCTCTAGTCACCGTGACCACATAAATTTAATTAGCTGGTCATGGTGGGCTCCGTGCCCCCAGCACACACCCCAGGGGGCTGTTACAGTCCTTCCATTGGACTTCCATCCAGGGTTGTCATTGGTTTCAGTTAACTGAAGCTGATCATATAATGAGAGGGTCGGCAACCTCGGCCCTCCAGATGTTCTGGACCTACATTTCCCATGAGGCTCAGCCACTCTAGGGCCCTATCACCTGGTGTGAGCTAAAATGGTATCGTTAAAGAAAAAATTTAGCTCAAGTCACTAAAATGTAGCGCCTAGCGACCTACTAACAGATCAGCTTGTCCGCGGGAGTCTGTGTACAAGGTCGTTTAGCGCATGGTGAGGGAAACAACCATGCACTAATGTGGTTGTGTACAGGATAGAACCTTGTCTAAATATGAACACATCCAGCGAATAGCCCTCACACCCCTGCATTATTAAAATCCTCCAAGGTGGCCATATTATCCATGTTTTGATGCACACATATATTAAGACTGATGGGCATTGCATGATAAATGCCACCCAACAGCATGTAGAATCATTACACTGCATTTAATAGATCCAAAAGGAAGGCCAGGTGAGCGACAAAAATTTCCCTGCTGCAGCATATAAATAATACATGCTTCAGGGCAAGACTTGTCCATGTGTCCCTTTAAACAAGGTCCACACGGTCACCCTAATAATCAACCACTTACATACTGTGAATAACCCCCAGCATAAAATGTTTAAAATTAGACAAGATATTAGATTTAGGATTTATGTGAATAAAGGATACATTTATATCATAATAGAGCCTACTGCAACAGCTGCGACATTGCTGACCAGATCCATTACTATGCTGTATGGGGCCAAGAGAACACCTGTGCTGCATTCCTTTCAATTGCCTGTTAATTGCCTGTTAATTTTGGGAGAGGACCTGTTTTTTGTGTCCTTTTGGAGTTAGCACTAGGGTTTATCAGTAGGTAAAATGTTGCGATCAGCATCGCTCCAGAAATTAGCGCTGGCACCAAGTGATCTGTTAGTTACAAAAGCGCTAGAGATCTGTAGCGCTCCACGTGTTAAGTATAGGACTCGGAATGTACAGTAAGCTCACGCTACGAATCGCTAATAGCGACGCGCTGTGATTTTTCCATTTGTAGCGGAAGTCAAACGATCTGTTGGTCAGGCACTAGACTCATTTTACCTGGCGCTAACGCAAAAACATGCCGACGCTAGGGTTAGCTCACACCCGGTGATAGTGCCCCTAATGAGTACCTGAGCGCCATGGGAGATGTAGTTTCAGAACATCTGGAGGGCCATGTTTGCTCACCCTTGGTCTAATGCAGTTTTTCCCAACCCCGGTCCTCAAGTCCCCATAACAGGCCAGGTTTGCCAGATATCTGAAGGTGATATGGTTTGCTGCTCAGTGATTGCAGAATTCAGTCTGTATTTCCCCAAGGTGATCTGCACAATCTGACCTGTTAGAGAAACTTGAGAACCAGGGTTGGGAATAATACTTTACAAAGCTTTTGCACTAAGAGGTGTCTGATTGCATGTGCTGATTGTCAAGGGAGTCAGAGCTTGTCACTTCCTGCAGCAGGAACTGACAGCCCTGGAGATTGCTGAAGGAGTTTGCCGGACAGGAAAGTGGTGGGTTTTTGAAGAATGAAAGCTATAAACAAGAGAGGAAGAAGAGGGGCGTCTTTAGTGTTTCCCTTAATGATCTAATTAGATTTTAGGCCAGGCTTGCAGTGTGTTTTGTACTTAGTTACCTAGGTTCTTAATACAGTGCTTCTCATCCCTGTCCTCATGTACCCCTAACAGGCCAGATTTAGAGGGACATTACCACTTACATAAACTGTAACTAGATTACTTGTGTATTACAAACAAAAACCCCTTATAAAACACATTATAAACACATGCTGCTGTTTTCCTTTGTTTGAAGTAACTGCGTGTAAAAAGGAAAAATAAATTTGGGGGTTTATCTCCGGTTTCCATTTTGTGGAGGTTTCCCATGATTTATCAAAATCTGTGCAAATGTTTTGCTTTGTGGCTGTGCTTTATCTTTTAGAGCAGTGGTTCCCAACCGCGGTCCTCAAGTCCCCCTAACAGGTCAGGTTTTAAGGATCACCTTGGGGAAATGCAGAATGAATCCTGCAATCACTGAGCAGCAAATTATATCACCTGTGCTGTGCTTCACATATCTGGCAAACCTGGCCTGTTAGGGTACTTGAAGACCGTGGTTGGGAAACACTGTTTTAGAGCATTTAACAGATAATGAGGTGGAGGAAGTAATGTTTAGATAAGGCAGCAGGGGGTGTATCGTATTCTCCAGGCTGCTCCAGATAAGAGATGGCAGCTGAATGAGATATGACAGGGAGCTTAAAAGACTTCTAATTACTCCCTGGTGATGTCCTTTGAATACATCTCACACAATACAATGATGTGAGTCAGTGACTGACCCATAGACTCCATTCTATGACCAAAAGCACACAGTGAGCTGCAAGTGATGGAAAGATACTGGGGGGGGGGGAGTTTACAACACAAAATTCGCAAAATTTAAGCACCCAGTGACACATAGAGAGTAAAAGATTTTTCTTAACTAAACATAAATGAGAAAAACGAAGCACATGTAAGATGTCAGCAACGTCAAATAAACACAATAAGGACATTTCAGTTTTTGGTGGTACTGGCCCTTTAAGGATTACCTAATGGAAATGCAAACTGTATCCTGCAATCACTGAGCAGCAAATCATATCACCACAAAATCTATAATCTTTATATAAATTACCTAAAAGTAAGGAGGAGAAAACAAGCAGGACACAATAATACCAAATTATATTTTATATAAAAAATATTTCATTCATTCTAGTATGGTACAACATTAATTCATAAATTAAGCCAATGGAAGCCTTTCTTCTCCAGTGATGTGTGTATGCGCAGCCCAGCCCAACGCATGCCGCATTTGTTCAGCAGGAGAATGGCACTGGGAGGTTATAGCCTATAATCACTATATTCTATAGCAGTATTTCCCAAACCTTTCCTCAGGTTTCCCGACAGGCCAGGTTTGCAGGATAGCTGAAGCACAGCACAGGTGATAGGATTTGCTGCTCAGTGATTGCAGGATTCAGTCTGCATTTCCCCAAGGTGATCTGCAAAACCTGGCCTGTTAGGGGGATCTGAGGACCAGGGTTGGGAAACACTGCTGTCGTGTCTCAAACCAAGATGTAGCTCTGCAACAATGGAACATTAAATGAATAGACAGAAATCAGCTTTTTTTTATTTCATCTCAAGACACGGTCATTTTCAGATACCTGGTGATAAAGTGGCGAAGTTTATCTCTGAACTCCACGAGCTCCACTGGCTTTCGTAGGAATCATCATCGTCACGTTTGATTGTCTTACAGCGGAGGCGCGCCACGTACCTGGTACCCCTCTCCAGTTGCAATGGGTCAATCTCTAACAAAGTACTTCTGCGCACCACTTTCAACAGCGCATTCTGCAACAAAACAAACGTACCTGTGTGCCCATTTTCACCTGAACGTCGAGTGCGTTAGTTAGCGAAACAGACAAGAAACAAGTCATTTAGTCCTGTGGTTCCCACTCATGGTCCTCAGGTCCCCCTAACAGGCCAGGTTTTAAGGATTACCTTTGGGGAAATACAGACTGAATCCTGCAATCACTGAGCAGCAAATCATGTCACCTGTGCTGTGCTTCTGTCATGCCCCATGATTTAGGATTTATTGTATATTTTTCCTGTTATGTGTTGAATCTGCCTTTTACTGCTTACAGTTATGATTTCATAGCTATTTTGTCCCTGCTGGGCTTCCTTAGCTTGCTGTATCCAGCTAGTTCCACCCCTTTTTGCTCAGTGTCTTGTTCTAAGGGACTTCCTGGTTACATAGCAGCCATTCTGTGCTCACTGCTGGACAAAACTAATGTTTTTTTACCTGCATTGCTGTACACCATTACAAGATTGTCAGTCTGATGCAGGGCTGGCCCAAGACATTGTGCTGCCTGGAGCAAAGGATGAAATGCTGCCCCCCCAAAAAAAACCACGCAGTGTGTATGAGCGTATCACAGTGCCACAGCAATAAAATTCAAACACTCATACACACCGTACATTAGAATTTTATTGCTGTGGAGGTCTGTGATACAGTAATGTGAGGTGTTTATAACTGAGCCCAGCGTCACATACACAGCAGTGCCCAAAGTCACATACCCAGCAGTGCCCAGTGTCATATACCCAGCAGTGCTCAGTGTCATATACCCAGCAGTGCCCAGCTTCACATGCCCAGCAGTGCCCAGTGTCACATACCCAGCAGTGCCCAGCGTCACATACCCAGCAGTGCCCAACGTCACATGCCCAGCAGTGCCCAGCTTCACATGCCCAGCAGTGCCCAGCATCACATACCCAGGCTCACTCATGGATATATTTACCCCATGCTCACTCATGGATATATTTGCCTCCAGGCTCACTCATGGATATATTTGCCCCCGGGATCACACATGGATATATTTGCCCCCAGGCTCAAACATGGATATATTTGCCCCAGGCTCATTCATGGAAAGATTGCCCCAGGCTCACCTCTACCAGGCCCAGGCTCCGTGCGGCCGCCGCGTTCCTTCCTTCAACGAGTGGCAGCCTGTATGAGTATCTGCCGCTCGCCTGGGATCCACCCTCCAGCCTGCCGCGATCTCGCGAGATCGCGTTGATCACGTGATCTCGATCGCGGCAGGCTGGAGGATGGATCTCAGGCGAGCTGCAGATACTCATGCAGGCTGCCGCTCGTTGAAGGAACGAACGCAGCGGCCGCAGGATCTGCTGCTGCGCCGATAAAAAAAAAAGTGCAGCTGCGGCGTCGGTGGCTGAAATTTGCCGCCCCCTGAATTTCTGCCGCCTGGCGCCGCTGCTCCGCTCTGCACCATTGTCGGGCCGGCCCTGGTCTGGTCATTAAAGTCTTCATCTTTCTTCATGTCAGTTTTGCTGAGTTGAAGCTATCTGCCGAACTTCATCGTGTGAGTACTTGTCAAATACAGACTTAGCTAGTCTAAAGCACCCACGCCTCACAGCTTTGCTTAGGGAAGCAGAATAGCTTCAGATATCTGGCAAACCTGGTCTGTTAGGGGGACCTGAACCTGGCCTGTTAGGGGGGCCTGAGGACCAGGGTTGGGAACCACTGGTTTAGTCAATGCTTCCATGAAAAAAATTTAGGAATGTTTACTAAACCAGTTGGCTGTGGATCCCCTCTTGCACCTTCCAAATTCTCCCTCCAAACGACTCATGATTGTTTCTCTCCATCTCTTTTGCACTGATATACCTTCACTTTATTGTGTTTATTTTTACCTTGTCACTCCACAATATTGCGTCTGGTACTGGTTTTATGTAAGTCTCTCTCCACCTCATCTGCCAACATTTGCTTATCTTCATCTACTTATCCCAATGTGTGTCTCTGCAACATTTTACTCCACAATGTGTGTGCGCTCCATCTATTTACCCCAGCACCAGAGAGCCCTGTCTTGCTACCTCCTATAACCGTCCCCTCAATAACAAATATGTAAAACCAGCCACAAAGCTTGATCTCATTAACCAATGCTCTCCGCTTGCATGTGGTGTTGATGTGGACCACCCATTTTTTTATGCCGAGTGGAGCTTATTGTACTAGCTATCCCAAAAAACATTCAGGGTTATTCGGAGAAAGGTGAAACTCTGGAGAATATTTAGAGAAGTGAAAATTCTAGGTCAAAATAGCCAAACGAGGAAAATTCTCCCATTTATCTCATTTACCAAATCAGCTATTTTTATCTTATTTTTGTAGCAATCGTCCATACGTTTTGTGTTTTTTTTTTTCTCTCTCTCTTTCTCTGTTTTGTGTTACCCCTCTCTATAATAGGGGATCTCTCTTGATAAATTTGAAAATGGGTTCCAGAAGTGGGCGGCTTAATTTTTTTATTTTTTATTTTCATACAATGCTTTTTGTTAAATAATGCTGTATAACTTTCTGTTACCTACAAATAAAGTCTTAAAAAAAATAGTCAAACGAGGAAAATGCTCCCATTATCTCACTTTCCAAATCAGCTATTTTGACCTAGAATTTTCCCTTCTCCAAAAGTTCTCCAGAGTTTCACCTTTCTCTGAATAACCCTGATTATTATCCATTTTTTTCCCCACTCATTTTCTTGTACTACCATGACTTTATACTTAATTTGTATCTTTTTTTCTTATTCAGCATTATGTTTGTACTGACTCCTCATTATGAACTATTTATGTCAAGATATTGTAAAATGAATGTGTGTGTGAGTTTATTTTTAGGGGTTATTCTGAGAGCACCGAAATGTCACCGACATGTCACCGCACTCCAGGGAATCAAATTCCCCGGCCCTGTGGTGAATTCAGCATTCACCTCAGTGTCCTCGAAGTGCAGGGAAATTTACGATAAATCTCAGAAAAATCGTCGAAAGTCTGCCGAAATGATCCGAAAAATCATATCAATTCAAAACCCTTCAGAAGAACCACCGAACGTACCGGACGATCCGGCCGCAAACCTGCCTGAAAAAAGCCGATGATCCGCCGAACAGCTGCCAGAAAAAGCAGACAAGCCGACGAATGGGGTAAAAAAAACCAAAAACATTGAAACTCAAATTTCAAACGCCGTTTCCAAAAAAGCTACTGGACAAAAATGTCTGGAATTAACATATAAGGTCCTATGAGTAATAATAAAAAGGTCTGTTACAGAAAAAAGAAAAAACGCTATTTAAAGAAATTGGGAAAAAAAATTGCCTAAAAATCCTAAAATAAAATAGGCTTTTTACTACAAATTAAAAGAATAAACGGTTTATTAGATACTAGGTGGAAAGCCTGCCCAGAGGGCAGTCTATTGTTGTTGTCGCCAGGTCAGAATTCAAGTCCACATAGTTTTTTTTCAATGTCCTATCCAAGAGTAGCTCTCTAAATACGTTTGTAACGCGTCCATCGCCATCCCATCCACAACAGGAGGGCCGACTGAGCAGCTGTGATGGGTGCGCGCACAGCTGACAGCGCATTACAAAGGAATTTATATATTAGAGTAGGTTCCTCTTCCCTCTTAGATTGTAAGCTCACGGGAACCGGACCCTCAGATTGTAAACTCGTGGGACCCCTCAGATTGTAAACTCGTGGGACCCCTCAGATTGTAAGATCATGTGGCCCCTTAGATTGTAAGCTCATGGGGCCCCTTAGATTGTAAGCTCATGTGGCCCCTTAGATTGTAAGCTCATGGGGCCCCTTAGATTGTGTTGGGCTTGATCGGGCATTTTTTTTGTAGCGTATACATTATGCGTATATTTAATGGCACGTGGTATGCATGGCATGGCAGGCTGGTATTTAGGCACACTGGTATTATGAGACACTGGTATTATGAATGGCAGACTGGCATTATGGCTGGCAGACTGGCATTGTGCATGGCAGACTGGTAATATGGCTGGCAGACTGGTAATATGGCTGGCGAACTGGTAATATGGCTGGCGAACTGGTAATATGGCTGGCAGACTGGTATTGTGCATGGCAGACTGGTAATATGGCTGGCGAACTGGTATTGTGCATGGCAGACTGGTAATATGGCTGCCGGAGTGGTAATATGGCTGCCGAACTGGTAATATGGCTGGCAGACTGGTATTGTGCATGGCAGACTGGTAATATGGCTGGTGAACTGGTATTGTTCATGGCAGACTGGTATTGTGCATGGCAGACTGGTAATATGGCTGCCAGACTGGTAATATGGCTGCCGAACTGGTAATATGGCTGGCAGACTGGTTTTGTGCATGGCAGACTGGTATTGTGCATGGCAGACTGGTAATATGGCTGCCGGACTGGTAATATGGCTGCCGAACTGGTAATATGGCTGGCAGACTGGTTTTGTGCATGGCAGACTGGTAATATGGCTGGGAACTGGTATTGTGCATGGCAGACTGGTAATATGCATGGCAGACTGGTATTGTGCATGGCTGGGAACTGGTAATATGCAAGGCAGACTGGTAATATGCATGGCAGACTGGTATTGTGCATGGCAGACTGGTAATATGCATGGCAGACTGGTAATATGGCTGGGAACTGGTAATATGCATGGCAGACTGGTAATATGGCTGGGAACTGGTATTGTGCATGGCAGACTGGTAATATGCATGGCAGGCATGGCAGACTGGTAATATGGCAGGCCGGGCACGGAGGAGATGGAGGCCGGGCACGGAGGAGATGCAGGCCGGGCACGGAGGAGATGCAGGCCGGGCACGGAGGAGATGGAGGCCGGGCACGGAGGAGATGGAGGCCGGGCACAGAGGAGATGGAGGCCGGGCACGGAGGAGATGCAGGCCGGGCACGGAGGAGATGGAGGCCGGGCACAGAGGAGATGGAGGCCGGGCACGGAGGAGATGCAGGCCGGACACGGAGGAGATGCAGAAAACAAATCCGGTCCATTGGAGAGGCGCTGTGCTGTGCGCCTCTCCAATGGATCGGATTTGTTTTGTCCCTCTCGCACGCCGGCTGTGCGCGTGCCGCGGCCGTTGGATGCGCGCGCAGAGAACCGCTGCAGGTTGAGCGCGCATGCGCAGTAGGGTTTTGGCGACGGACACGCCAGCCCTTATTGTTTTATAGTATAGATTGCATAAAAACTGGAATATTTTTTACATTGAAACCTATGGGATTCGCCTGTTTAAACCTGTCGAACGAAAACACCGAAAATCAGGGCATTTCACTGACATTTCACTGCTGTTTGGTGTTCTTTGAATAGATTAAACATTGCTTCTTTATGGGGATTTCACTGCCGCCGAAGATCACTGTATGTTGCTGGCAATTCGCCAATATTTGGCGAATTGCAGCTTTTGAAATGCCGAATGACCCTGACATTTCACAGTACGTGGCAATTCGCCAATATTTGGCGAATTGCAGCTTTTGAAATGCCGAATGACCCTGACATTTCACCGTACATGGAAATTCACTGTTCGGTGCAATTTCGCGGCTAGTTCGACTCTCCCTGAATAACCCCTTTTGTGAATTTTGTTTTTATGACAAGTAAACCTGAATCTGAAAGGACAACAAATCTTAATATACATAATTATACATGTGCCTATACGTATATATACATATGCTTATATTATAGAACATAACATTACCACCCATGAGGAGTTTTCTTTCTTGAATTCTACTTTAGTCTCCAGGTCCTCTTTGATGGTCTTTATAAGGTCTGGGTCCACACTCCATGTTATAGTGTAATGATTGTTTGTGAAGTTGCACTGAATGTCGAACGGTGGATTCAGTTTTACTGTAACGGGAATGCATGGTCGTTATCGACTTATTTTCTACAGCGTTCAATGTTTATATTCTTTTTATTCTTGTATTCCTGGCGGCATACAGGGTGCAGGTCGCGGACGACCATCTTAGGTCACTCGTCTTTGGACAATAAATGTGAACATGTCAATGAAACTCCAGCATTCAAACTTCACAGATATGCAGGAATCTCTTCTAATCTTTTTTTTTCCCAAATAAGCCTAAATAACCCAATCCTGCTTCCCATAGTGCTATTTGTTAGTCAGTGTGGGGTGTAACCCAATTATATAATCACTAGGTGGAAAGCCTGCCCAGAGGGCAGTCTATTGTTAAGCGAAGCAGCTCCCATGGATATATTTGCCCCCTCTCACATGGGTAGATTTGCCCCAGCTCACATGGGTAGATTTGCCCCCAGCTCAAATGGGTATAATTGCCCCAGCTCACATGGGTATAATCGCCCCCAGCTCACATGGGTATAATCGCCCCCAGCTCACATGGGTATTATGGCCCCCAGCTCAAATGGGAATATTTGCCCCCAGCTCACATGGGAATATTTGCCCCAGTTCACGTGGGTATAATTGCTTCAGCTCACGTGGGTATATTTGCCCCCCCAGCTCAGACGCTGGATGCGCGCGCAGCCTCTACCTGTCGGCCGCGCGCGCATCCAGGAGAACAGGATGCGCGTGCAGCCGCCGGATAGAGGCTGCGCGCGCATCCTGTAGAGCCGGATGCGCTCAGAGCAGACGGCGATAGGCTGCACGTGCATCCTGGTCCACTGGATGCGCGTGCAGCCTATAGCCGTCTGCTGCGAGCGCATCCGGCTCTACAGGATGTGTGCACAGCCTTTACCCGGCTGCTGCGTGCGCATCCTGTAAATGCCACGGCACGTGCCGCAGCGGTTGGATGCGCGTGCGGCAGCCGGGTAGAGGCTCTGAGCGCATCCGGCTCTACAGGATGCGCGCGCAGCCTCTACCCGGCTGCTGCATGCGCATCTTGTAACCGCCACAGCAAGCGCACAGCCGGCTCGTGCCGCAGCAGTTGCATGCGCGCAGGGAACCGCCGCTGGTTGCGCCCGCATGCGCAGTACAGGCTTGGCGACGGACATGCCAAGCCTTACTGCTTTATAGTATAGATGAGGAAAGGTTCACCATGGGATTTGCTTTTATTTGCCTCAATTACTTATTGTGTACCATTTAGACTCTCCATCAATGATAATGGCCACGATCCCCAAACACCAGAAGAACTGCATCAAAACCCTTAGGACCCCTACTCCAACATCGCCGATAACAGGGACCATCTAAGGGCACTATCGTGTGCCCTGCGCTAAAACAGGGACACACTGCTGTTCGGGGTCTCTGAATAGATTAACCATCGCTTCTCTATGGGGGATTTCACTGCCGTCGAACAGGCACCGTATTGGCAGGCAGTTCGCCAAAAATTTGGTGAACTGCCTGCTCTCTGAATAGCCAAATGGCCACGAAATGGCACGTACGGGGAAATTCCCTGTTCGGTGCCATTTCAGGGCCAGATCAGCTATCTCTGAATAACCCCTTAAGATGCCAGTAATGCCAACCCACATGCAATCTTTGCAGCATGATCAGAGTACCAGTCCCAGCCGATAAGTAAACGAGTGCACTGCAGCTGTTTCATCAATGACTGGGGTTACTTATTATACCTAATGGCTGCGTTGAAATAGGGTTCGTGATTTGCATTTAGAGACCAGAGAAGAGATTGCCTTGGCCTTTGCAGGGTCCTAGATGAAGGGTAACTCCACTCATAGTAGGCTCAGGGCCAGATTTTGGATCTCAGGATCCTGTAGGCACAAAAATGTGGAGCGTCGATACACCCCCTCTCCCCAAAAAAAAAAAAAACATGCCAAAATGACTTTTTAAATGTTCGTTTTGAGGCAAAGTAAAAAAAAAAAAGATTTAAAAAAAATCAGACAACCAGTTTCTCTGTGCGCAAATCAAAAGAAGGAGCAGAATCTGTTGCCTTAGTTGAGTTAGTGCAGTGGCATTGTTTGTTTTATATGTAAATGCATATATTGCCTCTGCCGTAGAACAGAGAAAAAAATTAATTCTGCATTTACTTTTTTCCAGTTTTGTTTATATTTACACATTATATGGTCATGTTTGGTATCATTGTAAAGACGAGACTCTGTCCTTTCCAATGACACCTCACTTAACCTTGTGTGGTGTACAATTCAGTGATGCGGGTTCCAAAGTCCCCCTGTCTCTCCTCGCTGCAGTGTCCCAGTCTAGGTTGTCGACGAAACAATGCATTGCATCACCAGATACACACTTGCTGGCAGTGTGGCAAATGAGAAGGTGAGTTAGCGCAGCATCACTGTTCACATAATAATTGTAAACTGAATAATAGTGCTGCATTAGAAAAATAAAATGTGTTATTTTATTTTTGCATAACTCTAACCTGATTATATTTGGTATCACTGGAAAGGCCGTAATCTGACCTTTCCAATGATACCTCATATGTCCCTCTAGATTAGGGATCTCAAACTCACGGCCCCCCCAGATGTTTTTGCCTACAAGTCCCAGAATGCTTTGAATGCATTAGATGGCCAGGGAATCATGGGAGTTGTAGTTCAGCCTCATCCTGATGGTCCACTTAACTTGTCCCCTGTTGCACCAAACTCATGCGCTACAAAAGGCCCTCTCTGCCTCCTGCAGTTGCCAAATGACTGGTCTACCAAGGGAGTATGCCAGGTCCTAAAGGGGCAGAGGGCGTTAAGGAATTTACTTACATACAGGCACGGCCGCCATCAGGGCATTACGCCCAATGCTGCCGGGGGCACGGGTCACCAGGGGGGTCCCGGGCCGCCGGGGCCCCGTTGGCAGCGGCGTCGCCCTTTTACAGCTCCGGTATCGGACTCTACGAGTCCGAATCCGGAGCTGTGTCTCTGCTGCAGGAGCCGGAGACACTGTCTCCTCCGGCTCCTGGCAGCTTCACTGGCTGGCTGGGCGGAGCCAAGCAGCGTGTGGGGGCCTCCCAAGCATGCTGCTTTGGCTCCGCCCCCTCCAGTCAGTGAAGCTGCGCGCCTGAGACTGAGGGCCCGGGCTGAAGGCCCCAAGGCCCAGACCCCAAGGCCTAGACCCAGGGCCCAGACCCCAAGGCCCATACCCAGGTCCCAGACCCCAGGGACCAGGCCCAGCCTAGACCTAGACCCCAGGGCCCAGACCCCAAGGCCCAGACCCCGGGACCAGACCCCAAGGCCCAGACTCAGGGCCCAGACTCCAGGCTCAGACTCAGGGCCCAGACCCCCAAGGCCCAGACCCAGGCCAGACCCAGACATCCGACCCAGACCCCACCCAGACATCCGACCCAGACCCCAGGGCCCAGAACCCACAGCCCAGACCCCAAGGCCCAGACCCCAAGGCCCAGACTCAGGGCCCAGACTCAGGGCCCAGACCCCAAGGCCCAGCCCCAGGGCCCAGACCCAAGGCCCAGACCCAAGGCCCAGACCCAGGCCAGACCCAGGGCCCAGACCCAGACCCCAGGCCAGACTCAGGGCCCAGACCCCAGGGCCCAGACCCGACCCAGGGCCCAGACCCCAGGGACCAGGCCCGGCCTAGACCTAGACCCCAGGGCCCAGACCCCAAGGCCCAGACCCCAAGGCCCAGACCCCGGGACCAGACCCCAGACCCCAAGGCCCAGACTCAGGGCCCAGACCCCAGGCTCAGACTCAGGGCCCAGACCCCCGGCTCAGACTCAGGGCCCAGAGCCCAGACCCCAGGCCAGACTCAGGGCCCAGACCTCAAGGCCCAGTCCCAGGGACCAGAGCCCAGACCCCAAGGCTCAGGGACCAGGCCCAGCCCAGACACCAAGGCCCAGACCCAGGGCCCAGACCCAGGGCCCAGACCCCAGGGCCCAGACCCCCAGACCAGACCCCCAGACCAGACCCAGGGACCAGGCCCCAGACCAAGGCCCAGCCCCAGTGACCAGACCCCAAGGCACAGACACAAGGCCCAGCCCCAGGGACCAGATCCCAAGGCCCAGACTCCAAGACCTGGACCCCAAGGCCCAGACCCCAAGGCCCAGATCCAGGGCCCAGACCCCAAGGCCCAAACCCAGGGACCAGACCCCAGGCCCAGACCCCAGGCCCAGACCCCAAGGCCCAGACCCCAAGGCCCAGACTCAGGGCCCAGACCCCAGGCTCAGACTCAGGGCCCAGACCCCAGGCTCAGACTCAGGGCCCAGACCCCAAGGCCCAGCCCCAGGGACCAGACCCCAGACCCCAGGGCCCAGACCCAGGGCCCAGACCCAGACCCCAAGGCCCAGACCCAGCGCCCACACCCCAAGGCCCATACCCAGGGACCAGACCCCAGGGCCCAGACCCAAGGCCCAGGGCCCAGACCCAGACTCCAAGACCTGGACCCCAAGGCCCAGACCCCAAGGCCCAGACCCCAAGGCCCATACCCAGGGACCAGACCCCAGGCCCAGACCCCAGGCCCAGGGCCCAGACCCCAAGGCCCAGACCCCAAGGCCCAGACTCAGGGCCCAGACCCCAGGCTCAGACTCAGGGCCCAGACCCCAAGGCCCAGCCCCAGGGACCAGACCCCAGGGCCCAGACCCCAAGGCCCAGACCCAGGCCAGACCCAGGGCCCAGACCCAGACCCCAAGGCCCAAACCCAGGGCCCACACCCCAAGGCCCATACCCAGGGACCAGACCCCAGGGCCCAGACCCAAGGCCCAAGGCCCAGACCCCAAGGCCCAGACCCAGGGCCCAGACCCCAAGGCCCATACCCAGGGCCCAGACCCCAGGGCCCAGACCCCAAGGCCCAGACCCGGGACCAGACCCCAAGGCCCAGACTCAGGGCCCAGACTCCAGGCTCAGACTCAGGGCCCAGACCCCCAAGGCCCAGACCCAGGCCAGACCCAGACCCCAGGGCCCAGACACCAAGGCCCAGACCCCAGGCCAGACACCCGACCCAGACCCCAGGGCCCAGACCCCACGGCCCAGACCCTGGGACCAGACCCTAGACCCCAAGGCCCAGACTCAGGGCCCAGA
This sequence comes from Leptobrachium leishanense, assembly GCA_009667805.1. Classification (NCBI taxonomy): domain Eukaryota; kingdom Metazoa; phylum Chordata; class Amphibia; order Anura; family Megophryidae; genus Leptobrachium; species Leptobrachium leishanense. The sequence continues at coordinate 133,437,662 of CM019069.1, read as the reverse complement.
CCCCAGGCTCAGACTCAGGGCCCAGACCCCAAGGCCCAGACCCAGGGCCCAGACCCAAGGCCCAGACCCAGGGCCCAGACCCAGACCCCAGACCCCAGGCCAGACTCAGGGCCCAGACCCCAGGGCCCAGACCTGACCCAGGGCCCAGACCCCAGGGACCAGGCCCAGCCTAGACCTAGACCCCAGGGCCCAGACCCCAAGGCCCAGACCCCAAGGCCCAGACCCTGGGATCAGACCCCAGACCCCAAGGCCCAGACTCAGGGCCCAGACCCCAGGCTCAGACTCAGGGCCCAGACCTCCGGCTCAGACTCAGGGCCCAGACCCCCAAGGCCCAGCCCCAGGGCCCAGACCCCAAGGCCCAGACCCAAGGCCCAGACCCAGACCCCAGGGCCCAGACCCCAGGCCAGACTCAGGGCCCAGACCCGACCCAGGGCCCAGACCCCAGGGACCAGGCCCAGCCTAGACCTAGACCCCAAGGCCCAGACCCAGGGATCAGACCAGGGACCAGGGCCCAGACCCCAAGGCCCAGCCCCAGGGACCAGACCCCAAGGCCCAGACCCAGAGCCCAGACCCAGGGCCCAGACCCCATGGCCCAGACCCCAAGGCCCAGACCCAGGGACCAGAGCCCAGACCCAGGGCCCAGACCCCAAGGCCTAGACCCAGGGACCAGAGCCCAGACCCAGGGACCAGAGCCCAGACTCAGGGTCCAGACCCCAAGGCCCAGTCCCAGGGACCAGAGCCCAGACCCCAAGGCCCAGGGACCAGGCCCAGCCCAGACACCAAGGCCCAGACCCAGGGCCCATACCCAGGGCCCCGACCCCCAGACCAGACCCCCCAGACCAGACCCAGGGACCAGGCCCCAGACCAAGGCCCAGCCCCAGTGACCAGACCCCAAGGCCCAGACACAAGGCCCAGACCCAGGGCCCAGACCCCAGACCAGACCCAGGGACCAGGCCCCAGACCCCAGGGCCCATACCCAAGGCCCAGGGCCCAGACCCAGACTCCAAGACCTGGACCCCAAGGCCCAGACCCAGGGCCCAGACCCCAAGGCCCATACCCAGGGACCAGACCCCAGGGCCCAGACCCCAAGGCCCAGACCCCAAGGCCCAGACTCAGGGCCCAGACCCCAGGCTCAGACTCAGGGCCCAGACCCCAAGGCCCAGCCCCAGGGACCAGACCCCAGGGCCCAGACCCAGGCCAGACCCAGGGCCCAGACCCAGACCCCAAGGCCCAGACCCAGGACCCACACCCCAAGGCCCATACCCAGGGACCAGACCCCAGGGCCCAGACCCAAGGCCCAGGGCCCAGACCCCAGGGCACGGACCCCAGGGACCAGGCCCAGCCTAGACCCAGACCCCAGGGCCCAGACCCCAAGGCCCAGACCCAGGGACCAGACCCCAAGGCCCAGACCCAGGGTCCAGAGCCCAGCCCCAGGGACCAGACCCCAAGGCCGAGACCCAGAGCCCAGACCCAGAACCCAGGGCCCAGACCCCAAGGCCCAGCCCCAGGGACCAGACCCCAGGGCCCAGACCCCAGGCCAGACTCAGGGCCTAGTCCCCAAGGCCCAGAGCCCAGACCCAGGGCCCAGACCCCAAGGCCCAAACCCCAAACCAGACCCAGGGACCAGGCCCAGACCCCAGACCCAAAGGCCATCATATACAGCCCGTTACTGTGAGATTTATTGCTGTGGATTCTGTGATACGCTCATACACACCGCACATTACTGTGAGCTTTATTGCTGTGGTGCTCTGTGATATGCTTTTTTTTTGAAGGGGGAGAAAAGCTGTTAGAGGTTGAGGGAGTGCCGGGGGGGGGCCCATCGTGAGGTTCAGTAAGGGGCCCCATCATTTCTGGTGGCTGCCCTGCATACAGGAAAATACAGGAATTTGTATCAGGTAGCAAACAGAATTGCAGTTGGAGATGAATTACTAACTGTTCAGGCAGGGTTGAAAATCCTGAGCTTCTTTGGCAAAACCACTCTCGACTAATGAGTTTAGCTGTAAGTTATATTCATCGTCTACAGAAAATCCTTCTTCTATCAGTGTTGTGCAGTTGAATGAATTCTCCACATCCGGCCGGGCGGAAAAATAACAGAAATAATCGAGATCATCATCACTGCCAAGAGAAAAATCTTAATATCCAGTATAAATAAACAAACAAGAGAAAACATCTATGTAATAAAGAATTTATTATCTTAGCTCATAAGAAAACACCATAACAGTTTATACTTTGTGCTCCCTCCTTGTGCCCATCCAAATCATCGGACAGCAGCGCATGGTGGATGAGCTAGCACTGTATATACTCCCATCAATAGCAGCCAGAGCTATGGTTCAACCATAATGGTTGTTGACATTTTGTGGCGAGTTGTGCAACACAAGGTTACCTCAATATATGGACGTAGAATGGTCCCTCTGCCTGAATCGATCCTTTGAACCACGTACAATGCATTTTAGATACATAATCAACAACACAGCTCAGATCTCCTTCCTTGTGATCTGTGTGGATTAGAACAATATATATATACAGTATATACTATTTTAAGGGGGGATTTTGAGTCATGAGAGACCGCTGTTAATATTTAACACAAATAATATAAAAAACACGTATAACAAATAAAATGAACAAAGTGGAAGTTCCAAAAATATCCTCCAATAACGCAACATTAAAATAAGGAGTATAAGACACACCTACGTAAAGTCTATTCCTACTGCATTAAGAAATCCTTCCTCCCAGGGTTCAAGTCAAGCAGGAACATTTGGGAACGCAGTTCCTTCGCTAAGTTTTCTTAGGTGTCAATGAAATGTTTCCTTAATAAGTCACAAGAAATATATGAAATTTATTGTAAATATCATAATAATGCTCTAAGGCTGGGTTCATACCTGTGCGTTTTTTTATGCGCACAATACGCACGTTTTTTTACGCACGTATCGCGCAAACGTAAAAAACACGCGTACGCACATTGCAGCGCATTCACGGCCATAGACTGCAGAGTGAACGCGCTGCAAATATGCCCCAAAGAAGCTCCCGTACTTCTTTGGGCATTGGACGTTTTACAGCATGTTCCTACGCGCTGTAAAACGCCCAGGTGTGAACGTGTCCCATAGGAAATCATGGGATTTCCATGTCTCTGCGTTTTACAGCGCGCAGGAACACGCTGTAAAACACTGAGGTGTGAACCCAGCCTTAATCCCAGCATATCTTTATATTTAACCCTTTCGCTGCTGAGGCGTTTCACTAATAACTAGCCTCTGTGCTGAGGTCATTTTTACCAGTTTTGCTCATCATGTTTAAACGTGTTTTGAAGGCTTATTTTAGTATATGACCCAGACATATTATATATCGTTCTTTCCGTCAGACTCGGTAGATTCATAATATGTCATTATTATATGTATACGTTATGTCCTGTCTGTATATTATAACAAAAAATGCAATAAAATATGAATTTTCAATAATTTACAACATGTAAAGTGTTTTTTTTTCACATTTTAACATGCGAGCAATTGCGGTTATATTTTGTATGGGGTGCGCTTGTTAAAAAAATTAGAGATGGGGTCTCGTTACATTTTTTTTTGGGGAAAATTACACGATTTTTAACAAACGCACCGCATACAAAAATTGTTAGTGCAGCATCATTGTTCAAATTATAATTGAAATGGGAACAATATTGCTGCATTAACAAACCAAAAAAAAAAAAAACTTGTTTGTTTTTTTTTTAGAATTTTTTTTAAAATATTCTTTTATTTTTATTTTTAATTTTTATTTTTTTAAAAAAACTTTTTTCACAGTGGTGTTTGGTATCGTTGGAACGGCCATGCTCTGGCCGATCCAACAGTACCAAACATTAACCCCTAGCTGCCACAGATCGGGAGATAGGGGGTTCATTGGAACCCCCTATCTCCACCTTTGGTGGCAGCTAGGGGTTAACTCCAGGACTGGTGTCATCGTGCATAGCACGATGACGCCAGTCCTCAGGGGAGGTCCCGGAGGCTTGGCCGACATCCAAGATGTCGGCCAGCTTCGGGAAAGGATCACGAACCGGCGCTTTTCAGCACCGATTCGTGATCCGGCTCCCCAGGGGTTAATGACAGCCACCGTTTGGAAGGGCAGGCTGTGCCCTTCCAAGCGGTGTCTGTATTAACTCCCTACTCCCCGGCGATCGGAAGGGAGAGAGGTCCGAAGGACCTCCCCGCCTCCCTTTCAGGCGCTTCCTCCGCACATGCGGGGGGGGCGCCTGCATTAGATGTCGCCGCGATGACATCTAATGTCCCTGCTGGGGTCCCGGATTGACGGGCTGACATCCAAGATGTCAGCCCACACCGGGGGGGCGCAGCAATCCGGCGGATTGCTGCCTCCTGTGCTCGGACGCGCTGAGCGCGTCCGTAGCACAGGAGAACCACTTGGCTGGACGCGCTGAGCGCGTCCATAGCAGCCAAGTGGTTAAACTAGACATGTGCACAACTGAAAAATTTGTTTAGTTTCCTATCGATCTTTTACGTTTTTTCAATTCGTTTTGGTGCGTTCATTATGTTATGATGATATATATTTCGGATCGATTTTTTTTTTTTTCCGGATGATCGGTATTTCGGATCGATTCGCATCTCATTTTATTAGTTATTTCGCATTTCGGATCGATTCATTTTTATTAGTTATTTCGTATTTCGGATCGATTCATTTTTATTACTTATTTTGTATTTCGGATCGATTCATTTTTATTAGTTATTTTGCATTTCGGATCGATTCATTTTTATTAGTTATTTTGCATTTCGGATCGATTCATTTTTATTAGTTATTTCGCATTTCGGATCGATTCATTTTTATTACTTATTTTGTATTTCGGATCGATTCATTTTTATTAGTTATTTTGCATTTCGGATCGATTCATTTTTATTAGTTATTTTGCATTTCGGATCGATTCATTTTTATTAGTTATTTCGGAATGTGAAATATGAATATGAATTAATTAGATTAGGGTAAAAAAAAAAAAGATACCTAATCCCCTATCCTTGGTGCTGAAACCTATTCCACACCAAGGACAGCAGCTCTGCCGGGCTGCCATCCTTGGTGCTGAATAGGTTTCAGCACCATAGACAGCCCCTGCCGAACGCAACCAGACTGAAGGTAAGAAAACAAAAATGCTGCGTTTGGCAAAGAAAAAAGCCTTGTTATGTTAAAATAATTAGGAATCCAAACATTTCCTTTGCAAAACTGCCGAACTGATCCCTAAAGCCACTGAAAAACCACCAAATCCATCCGCAAATCCACCGAAACCATCTGAAAAAAGTCGATGACCAGCTGCCGAACGTGGTAAAAAAACAAACAACCGCAACTTTAAAAAAAGCATTCCCAAACAAAGTACCACATGAAAATGCCTGGGAATAATATATAAGGTCCTATAAAAAGGTCTGCTACAGAAAAAAAAATGCATTTTTAAATATCGTGGAAAAATATTTCACAAAAAAGTCTCGGAAAATGCCTAATAAGTAAATAAATAACGAGACTTTTTGCTGCAAGTGAAATGAATAAACGGTTGAATAAATATTTAATAAAAAAGGGAAATATTTTTTAGAATGAAACCTATGGGATTCGTCTGTTTAAACCTGTCGAACGAACCACCGAAAATCAGGGCATTTCACTGACATTTCAGTGCTGTTCGGCTTTCTCTGAATAGATTAACCATCACTTCTCAATGGGGAGTTCACTGCCGCCGAACTGCACTGAACGGCACCATGTCACTGTCCATGGCCTGTGGTGCTGAATACAACAGATTCAGCACCACGGCCAATGGACAGGGACGCAGTGTTGAATCTAAGTGAAACGGGCAAACAACATTTTTTCACATTATTTTTTATCTATCTTTTATGTTAGTAACATTTGGATATCACGTTGTGTCGTCACTTACCGGTTTCTTGTATCAAGCAGATTATCACCGATGTACATAGCAGCAGATGGGGTTTCCACACTAACAACCTCATTCTAAAATAAATTGTCACAGAAATACATACAGGGTTATTCAAAGAGAATCGAAAAGTCACCGAACGTTCGGTGACTTTTCATTCTCTTCAATTCTTTTCATTCTCTTCAATTCGGTGCGATTCGGCGATCCCATTTCGACGACCCTGCGGTGTATTCAGCAAGCACCACAGGGCCGTCGTGGTGCAGGGAAAAGCTGCCGCAAACCCACCGAGCTCTCACCGCAAAACCCGGCGAACACAAACCGAAACCCGCAAAAACATCTGGATTAACCCCGCCAAACACACCGGAGAAACCCGAGCAGCCACCGATTACAGCGCAGAGCAGCCGCTGGAAAAAGCCGACACCGCAGACGAATGGAGTGAAAAAAAAACTTGAATGTTTGAAAAGTGAAATGCTGTTTGCAAAGAAACTGCAGAACGAAAATGTATGAAATTTACATATAAGATCCAATGAATGATAATAAAAAGGGCTGTTACAGAATAAAGAAAAAACGGTTTTAAAAAAATGGAAAAAAACTTTTCGCAAAGATATCCTGAAAAATGCCTAAAAAATCCTAAAAATAAGGAGACTTTTTACTGCAGAACATTATATTAAACGGTTTATTAGATATGGAGTTAAAACGAGAATATTTTTAACATTGAAGCCTATGGGATTCGCTTGAATAAACCTGTCGAATGAAACCACCAAATGGCAGGGCAATTCGGCAGCTTTTCACTGCTGGTCTTTGTTCTCTGAATAGCCGAAGCATTGCTTCTCCATAGGGATTTCACCGCCCTCGAACAGGCAACGAACAGGCACCGCATGTGCAGGCAATTCGCCAGGATTTGGCGAACTGCCTGCTCTCTGAATAGCCGAATGGCCAGGAAAGGTAACCTTACGCTGAATTTCACTGTTCGGTTACCTTTCGGCCACAATTCGGATCTCTTTGAATAACCCTGCAACTAAAAAACAATCAATCCCAATCCTTCAATATGAAAGTCAGATAGATGAGAGCACCCATAATAAAAATAAAAGAAAAATCATAAAATTTCTTGTGACAGCCACTGCCAGCCACGCAAATGGACAATAACAATTTATTTAAATACCTGTTATGAGGAATCTAGGATCAAGGGCTTTTATCAAGCTAAACGAAGGTGTCTTCAGTGTTTCTGGTTAGAGCAGATTTTCTAAATGAAATAAAAATCCTGTTAATTTTTTTAATATATATATATATATATTATAGTTGCCAACATTCAGAGTGTTCCTGGGTTAGTGTTTGGCGTCCTGTGGTTTAACCCCATTCACACCCAAAATCAAGTTATCTCGATTATGCGTTGTAATGCATTGAAAAGCACCCAATAGCATATAAAAAAAAAACATTTTCACACCTTGTTAAAGCCAGATTAGTGTGTCCCCTGTGGAGAAAAGAAATCCTTTGTTTTAGCTCTCCAAGCACCCTGGAGGCATAATACCAGCTGCAAATAGCAGCCCTGAGCCTCACTGTAACAAAAAGTTCAAATAGATTACTGCTGCATTACAGCAGCCAGGGAGAGGTCAGAATACAGGGCGAGCTCTGGGGTCACTCACTGCTGTACAGGGATACGATTCAGGGGGTTAAAATGACTGAAAATCCCTGTACAGTACAGATACAAGATGTTACTTTAATTGCCATACACAGGCATTATGTAGCGCATACAGATATTATTTTTATATTCAATTGGTATTTTTTGGAAGCTGCATTGCTAATAATCTCATTATGATCACTACAAATCCCCAAAAGCAGGATATCTGAACATTTTTTAAATTTATATTTAACAGTTACTGTATCTGACAGAAAGGTCATTTCTGCCTGTATGATAATAATACAGACCCCGTTTGAATTTGTGTAAGATAAAGGACATCGTCTAGAACTCAGAATCTTGCAATTCAACAATATTTATGTAAGGGATAAAGGAATACATTAAAAAAATGAGCAAATTAACCTCCTAATTTTTTAACGATCTTACAATAACAATTTTTGTGCTAAGCCGTTTTACCCTGTGTTTAAGCGTTACCCTCTCGCCCCGCGTTTCAAATAAATGTTATGATAAAAAAAAATTCAACAAAGACTGCTTGTAGCGAAGGGGTTAAATATTACTATTCTCTGGGGATTTCTATTTTTTTTACACAAATTTGTATTTTCCCTCTGTTTATATACTAGTGTTCTACTCATTGTTTCGAGTGAATGATTACGCTTAGCAATTTATTGAAATTGTAATTTCTCCACCGGGTTATTTGACGACTGAGAAATAACGGTCACGGGCAATGAAATGATTGGAGACACTTTATCAGGGTGCATGTCCTCACTGAAATGGTAGTTAAATAAAGTTAAAAGGTGTTAGAAACATAGAAACATAGAAAAATGTCGGCAGATAAGAACCTTTCGGCCCATCTAGTCTGCCCAATTACATGGATACTTTACCTGGATTTATCTTTTGCTTAGGATAGCCTTATGCCTATCCCATGCCTGCTTAAATTCAATTACTGTTTTAGCCTCTACCACTTCAACTGGAAGGCTGTTCCATGTATCCACCACCCTCTCAGTAAAATAATGCTTCCTGATGTTACTTTTAAACCTTTGCCCCTCTAATCTAAGACTATGTCCTCTTGTTTTGCTATTTTGTTTCCTTTTAAATATACTCCCTTCCTCTACCTTGTGGATTCCCTTTACGTATTTGTTGATATTCAATTTCCTCTTATTCTGAGATGTTAACGATCTATAATTGATGCCTCAGCGTCTGCGGGCAGGATATAACCATAAGTGTAACATCACTGTGGTACACGATACGTGATAATCTTGTCCTCAATCAGTACAATTTGCAAGGGGAAGTATTACTGGTATGGCGTGGTACAGAAATGTCAGTGTATATCTATACATATATATATCACTAGAGTATACCATTAGCGCAAGTCTCTAAAACTTAGCGACTGACAACCTAATAACAGATCACCTTGTCCGCAGGAGTCTGTGTACAAGGTTGTTTGGCGCACGCTAGGGAATCACTAAGACCTGGACTGAGACCCAACTAGGGATGGGCCGAACACCCCCGTGTTCGGCTCGCATTTGAACTCGATCATTTGAAAAAGTTAGAATTCGAACGCGAACACTATTCGAACGCAATGCAAGTCAATGGGGCTCGAACATTCGAAAATTAAGGTGCCCACTGCCCTCCAAGAGGACATATCTGCAAGATATTGGCCGTAAAAGGTGTATGGGGGTCCGGGTACTGCCCTGGGGGACAGGAAACAATGGAAAAAAAGTTTTAAAAAAACGTTTTTAAAGGAACAGTGATTTTTACATGACATAAAGGGTAAGAGTAAAAACGAAAAATTCCTTAAATTATCGTGCCTAGGAGGTCCCCATAACCTGACCGTGAAGTGGCGGATCAGTAGGATGTAGAAACATTTAAAACAAAAAAAATGACATTTCAAATGACGGTAAATGGTTTTCCTTTAATCTATTAATAAACAACTGCTTGGGGCGGCAGCCTGTATGAAAAGAGGAGACCTTCTAGGACACGCAGAACAAGTTTAGTGATTTTCTGGCTAAATTATGGTGCCTCTTATGCAGGCTTTGATGAAAGTAACAGAACAGGTGTTGTAAAATTGGACCTTTGGTGCCAGCTAATGCCTTCACACCGTAACCCCTCTGAGGTATTGTGGAAGAGTGCAGGGGTGGACTCTGCATTCAAATATTAAAATGATTGGAATCTGGTACACGCGTCAGTGCAACCAAATATTGGGCCTTTGGTGCCAGCTATTGCCTTCACACCGTAACCCCTCGGAGGTATTGTGGAAGAGTGCAGGTGTGGACCCTGCGGTCAAATATTACAATGATATGAATCTGGTACATGCGTCAGTGGCAATGCACCCAAATATTGGGCCTTCGGTGCCAGCTAGTGCCTTCACACCGTAACCCCTCTGAGGTATTGTGGAAGAGTGCAGGGGTGGACACTGCGGTCAAATATTAAAATGATATGCACCTGTCACATTCAAGTGCAGAAAAATTGTGTCTTAGTCGGTGGTGCACGACACCGAGAATTTAAGTTGAAGAAAGCATAATACTCATCTCCCACAAGTGTAAACTGCCTAGGAAATTTTCTGAATGCATAAGAGATCCCCGATCTATTCAGTTACATCAGCATCAGGGGAGTGTTAGCTGCTGATCCAGGAATGATTCATTTTTATAAATGTCAGCCGGTCTACAGAGTCGGTGGACAGACGCACTTGTTTGTTTGTGTCAAAACCTCCAGTGGCACTAAACGACCTTTCAGAAAGCACTCTGGATGAAGGGCAACCTAGTAGCTCCATAGCATATTGGCTGAAGTTCTGGCCAGTGATCTAATCGCAACACTCAGTAAGCCAGTGGATCATCTGCTGTAAAGATATCCTGGTCTGCCCTTGCCCTTAGGTAGCCCTGCACCATATGGTGAAGATGCTGGCGATGGGTGCCTACATTTAACGTCCCTGGGTGTCGTGGACTAAAAAATTTGCGGAAGGCATCAGTGAAGCGGCCCCCTTCTCCACCGCTCTTCCTCTGTGGCTCCTGTCCCTTAAACAAACAAGCTCAAGCACTGTATGGCATCTTATCACTTGAGTCATTGCGTAGCCCCTGGCACGCGTCGTTGAACTGGCACTTCGCCGGAGACAGAGAAGGAAGAGGAGGTGGTGGAGCAGACAGACCCCATGTGACGGATTGGCCGCCACAATGTTTGTTTGGTTTGATTCCGTTCCTATCTTGTTATATTTCGTTTACCCTTTGTTTGTGTGACCAAATAATCCTGTAAACTGTTCCCGGTTTTCTATTTAATTATGTTTTCACCCTGCACCGCTCAGCCCCTGTACATGCCACCTGTAACGGGGGGAGTAGCGCCCACTAGAGAGTAGCGGAGTTGAGATCCTTAAGGACTGATAAATCTTTTTGACGTTTAAACACTGATTGGCATACACAGAATTATACACTTGCAGCAGCGAGGATGAACAAAACACTGAGCTGCTACTAAGCACTAAAGGTTTCCAGACCGATAGACTACTTAGAGCACATGCAGGAATACACAGATAAGTCAGACAGTTGGTGAACTGCGCGGACTGCAGGGCAGTCAGGAAATAAGCTGCTTTAACGTTTTCTGATAATCGGGAGCAGATCAGCGGTACCTTAAGATAGTCAGAGACAACACATACACATCGTGGTCTGTAGTAAGTACAGTAACGAGTATTGTTGCTGGTGAGCGCACACTGAACATGAGCTGCAAATAAGCAGTACCTTTCGATCGCAGTTTTTATCAATATGTGTGGCTGGAGAACATGAGCCCTGGGTTGGGTATAGGAACCTAATGAGGCCACAGACAATACCCACTGCTGAGAAGGGACACTTCCCCAGTAACGTGCAAACACCCCAGCGGCAAGCATGGGGTTAAACCACCAAAGGACCACACAGGCGATCGTAATTAAGCAGCAGGAGAATAGTCAAAATCAAGCCGGGTCAAATAGCAGGAGTAGGGATCGTATCCAGAAAACAGGTTGGCAACAGAGAATCAATACAAACGAATAGTTAGTGATGCGGGAATCAGACTCCACGACAGGGTGACAAGGCAACTCCTCGCGCCCTGTTTTAAACCCGGCCGCTCCTCGTTACCATGCTATTCCCTGCCCCCTCGGACGCCGCTCGGCCATTCCCCAGTGCTGGCAGCCAGCCAGCTCTTGGCACAGGACCTTGCCCAGACCCCCAAGCAGCGCAGAAGGAGCTGAGGACATGACAGAACCCCCCCTGACAGTCAGACTCAGAACGCCCACCAGGCGCAGAAGGATGGGCCACATGAAACAGTCGAACCAGACGAGGCGCGTGGACTTCGCAAGCAGGGAGCCAAGAATGATCCTCAGGCCCATAACCCTCCCAGTCAACCAGGTACTGAAGGACACCACGGACCACACGGCACCTCAAGATGGCACAGACCTCGCACTCCTCCTCACCCTGGGACTTGATAGGCGGAGGTGGAGCAGTGTCTCTGGTGTAGCTATTACAGGTAAGGGGTTTCAAGAGGCTTATGTGAAAAACTTTGTGAATACGCAGATATGGGGGCAAAGCCAAAGCATAAGAGACAGAGTTAATGTGTCTTAGCACCTTATACGGACCAATAAACCTGGGAGCCATCTTCATGGATGGCACCAACAATTTGATGTTTTGGGTCGACCGCCATACCTTGTCCCCAACCGTATAGACCGGTGCAGGACCTCTACGTCTGTCAGCTTTTATTTTTTGCTTTTGGATAATGTCCTCCATGATTTCCTTAACCCTCTCCCCGGGACAAAACATTTTTTAGATACATAAACGAGAAAAGAAAAGTAAAACAAGGATTAGTTTGATTAAAAAGGAAGGAAGGTATGTAGAAGATGATAAAAGTCTCGCTGACTGCCTCAATGAATATTTTTGTTCAGTCTTCGCAGAAGAAAAGGAAGGAAAGGGACCTCAGTTAGGAGGAAACACTAAAGAGACATTTACATATGAGTTTACAGAGGAGGAGATTCTACAGCAGCTGTCTAAAGTAAAGACAAATAAGTCAATGTGGCCCGATGGGATCCACTCTAAATTATTGAAAGAGCTCAGTGGTGTAATAGCAAAACCGTTAACAGATTTATTTAACCAATCCTTGTTAACGCGAGTCGTCCCAGAAGACTGGAAATTAGCAAATGTTGTGCCCATTTACAAGAAGGGAGGAATCAGGGAATTATAGGCCAGTTAGTTTTACGTCAGTAGTGGGGAAATTAATGGAAACCATGTTAAAGGAAAGGATTGTTGAACATCTAAAAACACATAGATTACAAGATCAGAAACAACATTAACAACCTTAGGGAGATCATGCCAAACTAATCTTATTGATTTTTTTGATTGGGTAACAAAATAATAGACAAAGGTGGTGCAGTAGACATTGCTTATTTAGATTTCAGTAAGGCTTTTGATACTGTTCCGCATAGAAGGCTTATCAATAAATTGCAATCTTTGAGCTTGGATTCCAATATTGTTGAATGGATTAGGCAGTGGCTGAGTGACAGGCAACAGAGGGTTGTGGTAAATGGAGTTTATTCGGCGCAAGGTCTTGTTACCAGTGGGGTACCTCAGGGGTCAGTACTTGGACGCATTCTCTTTAATATTTTTATTAGTGATATTGCAGAAGGTATTAATGGTAAAGTATGTCTTTTTGCTGATGACACAAAGATTTGCAACAGGGTTGACGTTCCTGGAGGGATCAGCCAAATGACAAATGATTTAGGTAAACTAAAAAAATGGTCGGAGCTTTGGTTATTGAGTTTTAATGTGGATAAGTGCAAGATAATGCACCTGGGACGTAAAAACCCAAGGGCTGAATATAGAATATTTGATACAGTCCTAACCTCAACATCTGAGGAAAGGGATTTAGGGGTTATTATTTCAGAGGATCTAAGGGTAAGTAGTCAATGTAATAGAGCAGCAGGAAATGCTGGCAGAATGCTTGGTTGTGTAGGGAGAGGTATTAGCAGTAGGAAAAGGGAAGTGCTCATGCCACTGTACAGAGCACTGGTGAGACCTCACTTGGAGTACTGTGTGCAGTACTGGAGACCATATCTCCAGAAGGATATAGACACCTTAGAAAGAGTTCAGAGATGGGCTAATAAAATGGTGTACGGCTTGAAGGAGAAAAGTTACCAGGAAAGGCTTAATGATCTTAACATGTATAGCTTGGAAAAAAGACGAGACAGAGGAGATATGATAGAAACATTTAAATACGTAAAGGGAATCCACATGGTAGAGGAAGGGAGTATATTTAAAAGGAAACAAAGTAGCAAAACAAGAGGACATAGTCTTAGATTAGAGGGGCAAAGGTTTAAAAGTAACATCAGGAAGCATTATTTTACTGAGAGGGTGGCGGATACATGGAACAACCTTCCAGTAGAAGTGGTAGAGGCCAAAACAGTAATTGAATTTAAGCAAGCATGGGATAGGCATAAGGCTATCCTAAATAAAAGATAAATCCAGGTAAAGTATCCATGTAGCTGGGCAGACTAGATGGGCCGAAAGGTTCTTATCTGCTGACATTTTCTATGTTTCTATGTCTCTTTCAGGTTATTCAGATGTTTGTCTAGGGCTGGTAACGCAGTACCTTGGAATATGGAGAGAAGCATGGGAGGATCATAACCATAAACTGTATGGAACGGTGAGTGACCCGTGGTTTCACTCACTGAGTTGTTTAGTGCAACCTCTGCCCAGGGTAACAGGTCTGCCCATTCACTTTGCTTTTCTGAGACAAAACACCGCAAAACACCTCTGGTTGTCTCTCTCTGTGGCCCCATTCGTCTGTGGGTGATAAGCCGAGGAGAAACTCAACTTGATACCGAGGTTGTCACAAAACCCTCTCCAGAAACGAGACACAAATTGGGTTCCTCTGTCGGATACTATTCCCAGGGGAACCCCATGAAGTCTCACAATATTTTGCACAAATACTGGTACCAGCTCAATAGCTGAAGGGAAATTGTAGACAATAACACCCAGATGCTACTCACGAAAAGATGGGTAAAAAAGGAAGGAAATCCTTGCTCCACGATTCCAAATTCAAAACAACATAAATAAATTCCAAGAACCCATGTATTAAATCAAAAGTGGATTTATTCCAGCACCAACAAGGGCGACGTTTCGACCAGAACTGGTCTTTGTCAGGACTTGACAAAGACCAGTTCTGGTCGAAACGTCATCCTTGTTGGTGCTGGAATAAATCCACTTTTGATTTAATACATGGGTTCTTGGAATTTATTTATGCTGTTTTCAATAGCTGAAGGGAGTTTGACCAGAGGCACGAAGTGCACCATCTTCGAGAATCTGTCTACCACCGTAAGGATCACCGTATGACCCTGAGACACAGGTAGATCGGTAATGAAGTCCATAGAGAGGTGGGACCATGGTCTCTCAGGCACTGGCTATGGCTGCAATAGACCTATAGGTAAGGAGCGGGGATTTTTGCTTCTACAGCACACTTCACATGTGGCTATGTAGTCCTTAATATCCCTTCGCATACCTGCCCACCAGAACTGTTTTTCAATAGAGGCTAGAGTCTTGGTTATCCCCATATGCCCATAAGGCTTGAAGTTATGGTATATCATCATCATTTGTGTTCTCTCCTCCTCGGGTACAAAGACCTTACCAGGAGGTTTCTCAAGAGGAGCAACACCTTGAACAGCTTGAATTCTCTCCAACAACGGAGACGACACAGACAGAACTGTTGTACCCAATATCCTTTTGTGAGGAATGATGGGACTGTGGTCGAACGTATGCTGTTCATAAGACTCAAATTGCCTGGACAAGGCATTAGCCTTCGTGTTTTTTGACCCAGGCCAGTATGTTAACAGGAAATCGAAACTGGACAGGAATAAGGACCATCGGGCCCGCCTGGAATTCAAGCGTTTAGCGTCTCCCATGTAAATAAGATTCTTATGATCTGTTATTATTATCACCTGGCTCTGGATGTCGTAGGATAGGTGCCGTGTCAAATGCCTGCTTGAGTGACTCAAATGCCTGCAGAGCTTGGTCACTCCAGACCTGATTCTGGACACCCTTCTTGGTCATGTCAGTGATCGGAGAAACAACGGAAGAGAAACCCTTAATGAACCTCCTATAGTAGTTCATAAAACCAAGGAATCTCTGTATAACTTTTAAGCCTTGAGGTAGTAGCTATTCTTTGATGGCAGACAATTTTTTTGGGTCCATCTCAAACCCCTCAGGTGTGATAATGTAACCCAGGAAATGGACTGAAGTTATGTCGAACAGACACTTTTCTATTTATTCTCCAGCAACCTTTGCAACACGGTCCGCACCTGGATATGGTGTGTCTCAACTAGGGATGGGCTGGCGGTTCAAATGAACCCCCTATCTCCACCAGGGGATTCCGGGCAGCTAGGGGTTCCCCGGCTATCTGACGTCCTCACGCTATGTGTGAGGACGTCAGGCAGTGAGGGGGGACCCAGGGGTGGAGCCGCCATCCAAGATGGCGGCCCCCACCAGAGCTAGGCCGCACTTCAGCGCCGCAAGGCGCCGAAGTTCGACCCGGTGCCTAAGGGATTAAAGCCAGGTACCGCTTAAAAGGGGAGACTCTCCCCTTTTAAGCAGTGCCTGGCTTCTTTTTGTGGGCCCTCCCGATCGGGAGGGATCCGAACGGATCCCCCCCCTCCCTTCCAGGCGATCTCCCGGCATTGCCGGGGGGTCACCGGGAAATGACGTCATCGCACATAGCGCGATGACATAATTTACGTCGGGAGGAGCTTGACTTCAGCGTCTGAGGACGCTGAAGTCAGAACGCCGCGGGACCCCGGACAGAGAGGTGAGTATCTCCGCCGGGGGTCCCGCAAAGCTGATGACACACAGCTGGGACACGTCCTCCTCAGCATACAGCGGGAGTAACTGAGGAAGGGGTTAAAAACGTCTTTTTTAAAACTTTTTGTCCTTGTTTCCTGTCCCCCAGGGCACTACCCGGACCCGGACATTGTTTTTAAATGTGTCTATACATCCGAGAAATCCGCCACTTCACGGGCAGGTTATGGGGACCTCCTAGGCACGATATTTGAAGGAATTTTTCATTTTTAGTTTTAACCCTTATTTCATGGAAAGCTCACTGTCCCTTTAAAAACTTTTTTTTAACTTTTTGTCCTTGTTTCCTGTCCCCCAGGGCACCACCCGGACCCCCATACACCTTTTATGACAAATATCTAGCATATATGCCCTCTTGGAGGGCACTCTAAAAATCGAACTTTGAGTCCCATTGACTTGTATTGAGTTTGTGTTCGAGTTCGAATTCGAACTTTTGAAAAGTTCTAGTTCGAATGCGAACCGAACTCGGGGGTGTTTGGCTCATCCCTAATTGGCAGCCTTGGAGGGAAAATATCAGTAAAATCGCTGATTTATAGCAGAGTTCGGAATATACCAGAGTTAAATCAGAGTTCTGCATATCTCCAATCTTTATACCAGAGTTGAATCAGAGTTCTGTATATCTTTAATCTATATATCACTCACCATCTCAGAAAGACCAAAAACGACAGGCAGACGCTGCCAGACACAGATAAGAGGGCAAGCAGCCTCTATGTTGGAAGGCTGTGTCCCTGTTCGTCGTGGACGTGGTGCATCCTCTGCAGGGGCACGCTTGTGCTTTCTAACTCTTGCTGGCCATCTTAAGCAGCAGCAACATACAGAGGTTTTGCAGGATTGGCAACCAGGCCATCCTCATCCTCCGATAGTCCTCTGCCAGCCAGGCTTGTAGTGGTTTACAGTCCACCTCAGCTGCCAAAGCATCTAATGCAGCCTCCATGTCCACAGCTACACGTTACACGGAGGAGTCAGCTGAATTGTTTGACTATGTAATGACAGTGACATGCTGCTTGAGGATGCGCAGCAAATCCAGTGCTCTGATTCAAACACTGAGGTTGAGGAAGGGAGTATAATCAACCTAGAGGGAGGGGGTGCCAGTGACACACAAATAACTGGCACTCATGTTCCCCCAGCAGCTGCAGCATACTGCCAAGTTGGCTCCAGTGACGAGGAGATAGGGGGTGATGACGATGATGAGGTCACTGACTCCACCTGGGTGCCTGATCGAACAGAGGAGTCAAGTGAGGAGGTGGAGGCACAACAAAAACGAGGCACAACGTCCTCTATGAGCAACCGTAGCCAGTCCAAGGCATCAGATGTCAGAGCTGCTCAGGTGCAGAACGCTGTTGTCTCAAAGCACACGTCCAGGACTCTGCTGTTTGGGAGTTCTTCATGACATGTGCAGCAGACCGCAGTGTTGCTATTTGTAAGCTAAATCTGAAGAGGATCAAGAGTGGGAGAAACATCAGCCGCTTGGGTACCACATGCTTGAAGCGACATATGACCACCTGTCATGCAGCCCATTGGCACAACACTTCCCATCGATCCTCATCTGTCTCTACCCCCACTATATGTCATGCCATGTCTACAACCTCCACTGACAGGGATGATGTTATAGTAATGGGTGTACCAGGTCCTTCCTCAGAATGTGACAGCATCCCATCAGCTGCAGATTTACGCAGTCAGATTACGTTGCCCCAGCTGCTGCAGCGTAAAAAAAAATATAGTCCCAACCATCCCCTTGCACAGCTTCTAAATGCCAGCTTGGCAAAAGTTACTCGCATTACAGCTGCTGCCTTTCCAGCTGGTGGACTCTGCCTCCTTTCGTGAATTTGCCGAATGTGCTGTACCACAGTGGCAGGTTCCAAAACGCCAGTTTTTTTCACAGAAGGCCATTCCAGCACTATACCAGCACGTGGAAGATAATGATATGGAGTCATTGGGAAAGGCAGTCAGCAGCAAGGTGCACATTACTTTAGACACGTGGTCCAGCAAGCATGGACAGGGCCGTTACATTTCCTTCACGGCACACTGGGTAACTCTGCTTGCAGCTGGGAGGGATCCAGGATGGGGCTCTGTGCTGGAGCTTGTTCATCCACCACGCCTCCAGAAAGCTGCTTATATGAGGTCTGTCTGCTCCACCGCCTCTTCCTTTTCCTCCTCCTCCTCCTTCTCTGTCTCTGTCGAAGTGGCAGTTAAACCGACGCGTGGCAGGGGCTACGCAATGGCTCAAGCAAAAAGATGCCATACTATGCTTGAGCTGGTTTGTTTAGGGGACAATAGCCACACTGGGCCAGAAATTCTGTCAGCTCTGCAGGGGCAGGCGCAGAGATGGTTAACACCACTCCAGGTGACTCGATGATTTGGAACTTGTTTTTTCCTTATGCAGAACCCCAGTACAAAAAGAGACAGGCACAGTATCGTGTGTACAGTGAGGTCTTAATAATTTCCTGCCATCGATACTTTCAATAAGGAGAGGTACTTCTCTCTCCACCAGAGGCACTTGGTGGATGGCAGCGAAACCAGAGTTTATCAGTGCTTCTGTGTTTAACCTGATTTTCTCCCACCAGAGTGCTTTTTGGGCAGAAGAGCCCATGTTAAATATACTAAAGAATTATGGCTGGAGGCAGTGGTAAAACTGGTGCCGGCACTGCCGGGATGTCTGGAGGGGCCGGGGAAAGAACAATGGCCTACCGTGTTATTAAGATTTTGTAAATATATAAAATCAAGATCTTGTAAATGCATATATACCCACTGTATGTTCCCATTCTGAATACACTCTGATTTTCCTTCAACCTACACGTCTGTCTCGACTAAGTGACTGGGGAGGGATACAGGGCTACTCTTACAGAGCCTCGGTATTCTCGGATCCAGGCAGAAACAAGCAGTGGATTGATGCCCTCTTAATAGCGGCATTACAGGCTTCATCCAGATTGGTTTATTCTGAGCAGCCGCCAACTGCATCCTGGGCTGGCACCTCGGTTGGCACGCTACCTCCCAGTGCTCCAAGGCAAGGATGGAGTTAACGGCGAATCTACTCATGCTGAGTAGCGGATTTCGTTACATTGGTGGCAGAGCGGTGTAATAGGTGAGACCAGCCCAGCAGGGGGAGATACAGCCACTGGCTTGACCCCGGTCTCTGCAGCCCTGAGACCTCACGGAGGTTTGCAAGACTCCCGCCTCAACAGAGCGGCCCTAACCGTATAGCCCAGCATTACAAAAGGCTCAAGCGGACAACCCTAAAAGGCTTGCTAGAGGTTTGAGGGAAGGTGGACAGCGGGAAACCAAAGGCAGCGCTCATTACCGAACTGATGGAGAACGACCGGGTGAGCATGGCACCTTCTGAGAATTCAGAGGCCTCCGAATGGCGGCCTAGAGGTACAGTGGCGGCTGGCCCTGTACGGAGCCAACCCAACCCAGAAGTGATTGCCAGCGTATTGGCAGATACGGACCAGCTCCGAGAAGCTGAGATTCAACATCGGTCCGGACGGTCCACCACGTCCCAGCACTCCACAACGGCTCCCAGATGCAAAGTCCCCTATGCCGCATTCAAACTGTTCCCTGAAGGGAGCGAAGATATCGATGGGTTCCTGCAGGACTTCGAACGGCAGTGTGTGCTACAGGGGGTCGATACCGCAGACTGGGTCCCTATCCTAGCAAGCAAGCTCACCGGGAGAGCGGCTGAGGCGTTCCATGCCGTGGCGGATGAGGACTGCACGATATACGAATGGGTAAGAGAACACCTACTTGCCCGTTATGCCCACACCCCAGAAGCCTACCGGCTCAAATTCCAAAACCTCTGGAAAAGCACCACTGACAGCTATACAGAGTGGGGCCACCGGATGCAGCAAGCAGTCAAGAATTGGATTCAGGGAAGCCAAGCAACCACCCTGGACCAGCTCACCCAACTCATCCTGCTTGAACAATTTTATAATTGTACACCACCAGAGGTACAGGACTGGGTCCGGGACCGAAGACCCCTCACTCTATCCGAAGTCACCTGTCTCGCAGATGAATACAATGCTGCCCTGGGACAGGCCACAGTCCATCCTCGACCACCACCCCGGCTTGGACTGGTCCCCACTCACTTGCGGGCCCACCTGCAGAAAATCCCAGACCTCAGCTTCCACCCCAACCCCAGTGGACCGTCCAAGGTGCTACTAAATTATTCTTCCGCTGCAGCAGCTGGGGCAATGAAATCTGACTATGTAAATCTGCAGCTGATGGGATGCTGTCAGATTCTGACAAAGGACCTGTACACCCATTACTGTAACATCATCCCTGTCAGTGGAGGTTGTAGACATGGCAGGACATATAGTGGGGTAGAGACAGATGAGGACCTATGGGAAGTGTTGTGCCAACGGGATGCGTGGCAGGTGGTGGTCATATGTCGCTTTAAGCACGTGGTACCCAAGCGTCTGATGTTTTTCCTACGCTTGATCATCTTCAGACATAGCTTACAAATAGCAAAGCTGCAGTCTGCTACACATGTCGTGAAGAACTCCCAGACAGCAGAGTTCCTGGATGTGTGCTGAGAGACAACAGCGCTCTGTACCTGAGCAGCTCTGACCTCTGATGCATTGGACTTGCTACGGTTGCTCATAGAGGACATTGTGCCTCGTTGTTTTTGTGCCCCCTCACTAGGGATGAGCCAAACAACCCTGTGTTCAGTTCGCATTCGAACTTGAACAATTTCAAAAGTTCGAGTTCGAACACGAACCGAACTCAATGCAAGTCAATGGGACTCAAAAGTTCGATTTTTAGAGTGCCCTCCAAGAGGGCATATATGCAAGATATTTGCCATAAAAGGTGTATGGGGGTCCGGGTAGTGCCCTTTTGGACAGGAAACAAGGACAAAAAGTTTAAAAAAATACATTTTTAAAGGAAAAGTGAGTTTTCCATAAAATAAGGGTTAAAAATAAAAACGAAAAATTCCTTCAAATATCGTGCCTAGGAGGTCCCCATAACCAGCCCCTGAAGTGGCGGATTTGTAGGATGTATAGATATCGCCATCAGAGACCCACACACGACACCTAGCCACCCTTAAAGGGACACTCTAAGCAACATGAACACCTAAGCTATTTTAGGTGGTCATGATGCCCGGAGTATCCTGCCCTCTGTCCCCCCTCCCTCCGCTCAGCAGTTCAGCTGTAAATGCTGAAAACAGCTGAGAGAGGCGGAGAACTTTACTCCGCCGACCCAGCTGTCAGTCAGCAGAGCGGGAATCATATTTCCCGCTTCTGCCGACTTTTGCCGAGTAGGAGACATCATCGCGCTTTCAGTGCGATGAGGTCTCCAACTCACCGCAGAAGCTGGCGGCTCCCTCTGAGGGTTAGTGTTGCGCGCATCCTTTTGCGCGCAACACTAATCCTCAGAGGGAGCCAGGAGGAAGCCTGCCGATTGTTGGCTGGCTTATGTGAGAGGCGCGCATGCACGCTTCTCACGTAAACCAGAAGGCAAGTCGGATAGAAGAAGGACGGGAGCGGAAGAGGAGGGAGGTGAGTATATAAAAAAAAAAACAGCGCTGGAAACAAGAGGATTTTAGGGTAAGTATTACAGTTACAAAAACAAAAACAAAAAATAACAATGTATTAAGAGAATAGGGATAGGTTAGGATTAAAAAACGGGGGGGGTGATTTTTTGTTAGAGTGTCCCTTTAATGGGGTTAAAATGCACAGGGACTGGCTACTATCCTGTTAGATGAGGGAATGTATTATATGTATAAAGCAAGGTATATATGACAATGGATAGTCAGAGACTCTAGGGACTCAGCTTGTACGGTTTGATATGATAGATATTTTCACGTTGTGTTGTGTTACTAATACTGAAGCAGCAAGCCCTTCCACCAAAACTATAGATCTAACACAATAATAATTGTATGCTCACATAGGCCCTTCGGGAGAGGTACATGACATACAAATACTGAAATATTACGTTTAAATCTAAAGAGTGTGATAAAGATTTTATTAAGCCCTTGATGACAAATGACGTAACATCTACATCATTAATGATTGGCTTTTCAGAGCCCTGGTCCTTAAGGGGTTAAACAGCATATCAGAAGAACATGTAGTAGAAATGAACACTTCTTAGAATTCAGAAGCACAGTGTTCATACATGTGCAGGAGCCACACTCAGTCTGCAGGCAATGTATCAAATTCATGAGACCAGACTAATTAGAAGCACATGTTATTTCCGAACACTAATTAACACCTGTTGTTTACGCCATTTGAGAGCCCTGCTGTATGCACATGTCATTTAGAGGTGAGAATCTTTGCACCTAGACATTAGGCAGACTGTAAAGCATGCTTTCCTTGTAAGCTAGAAAATCCACATCACCCATTGCAACATTTTAAAGATGAAACACACAGGCGGCGCAAAAAATCCTATGCAAGCCTCATGCACTCTAAGCACATGTAATTTTGAGGTGTGAAAGTTTCAGAAAAATGTACAAGTGTGCAAATATTTTAAATAAAGCCAGCATAATTTTATGACAGTCACATTTGTCTGACAAACAGATAATACATTATGCTGCAGCATGTGTTGACATATGTTGGTAGATGTATGTAATGTGTGTTATGTGTATGTAACATGTTTATGCTATTATACATACCGCTTCTTGGCGACGTACACAGTCCGTCCATTGCTAATCATCGCCCACATGCATGCCTTCTTGCCCTGGGTAGTTTTTTAATTCAATCTTTGCACCTAGATATTAGTTTTTAATTCAATATCTAATAAACCGTTGCGTATAATATTCTGCAGTAAAGAGTCTCCTTATTTCTAGATTTTTTTGTATTTTTTAAGCATTTTTTATACTTTTTTCAATTTTATTTTTTTCGAACTCGAACCGAACACGCCAAAAAGTTCGAAGTTCGCAAACTTTCGAACTGCCAATGTTCGAGTCGAACTCCGAACTGATCGAACCGAACAGCTCATCCCTACTCCTCACTTGACTCCTCTGTTCGATCAGGCACCCAGGTGGAGTCAGTGACCTCATCATCGTCATCACCCCCTATGTCCTCGTCACTGGAGCCAACCTGGCAGTATGCTGCAGCTGGTGGGGGAACATGAGTGCCAGTTCTTTGTGTGTCACTGGCACCCCCTCCCTCTAGGCTGATTTTACTCCCTTTCTCAACCTCAGAGTCAACATCAGAGCACTGGAGTTGCTGCGCATCTTCAAGCAGCATGTCACTGTCATTGTGGTCAAACAATCAGGGCCGGATTGGGAATAAAAAGCAGCCCTGAAAAAAAAAATGAGACCAGCCCCATATTGTGATACGTGCAAACGAAAAGGATACGTATCAGAGCTGCACAGCAATTAAACTCACAGCAATGTGTGGTGTGTATGCACATTAATTAACAGTTGTTTTAACATCATGGGGGCCATCATGGTTTAGATAATTATTAGTAATGTAGGTTGCATGGCCCTGTGTATTGCTAGGGAGAACATGCATCTGTGGAGCTCTGTGACAATCATACTCACTACACATTACTGTGGAGCTCTGTGACACCCTCATACTCACTACACATTACTGTGGAGCTCTGTGACACCCTCATACTCACTACACATTACTGTGGAGCTCTGTGACACCATCATACTCACTGCACATTACTGTGGAGCTCTGTGACCCTACAGACTTCAAGATGGCAGCTGGCCCCTTTGATTAGGCTACAGGGTGCGCAGCGTGACGTCTGCCGCCAGATCCTAGGGCCCTCACTGTTTGAGGCTTGGGGAGAGGGTTTTGGGGCCCTTACAGTGGGTGGAAGGGGTTAATAGGGCCACTCATTTTGGGGGAGGGATGAGGACTTTCCTTGTGGGGAAATGAAGGGGCGTGTGCACTCTCACTATATGGAATTGGAGGCTTAATGGGGTCACTTGGGGGAGGGTAATAACTGAGGAAAGTGGGAGCTCCATTCACTCTGGGGGCTCTGGCTACACCTGTTAAGTGTGTGTGTTGAGCCTGGGTATGTGGAGGGGGCTGGATGTGCATGTCTGTCTGTGGGGGACTGGACGTGTGTGTTTGTGTGATGGCCAGGGGTATTTTACTGTGGGGGGAGTGACGGTGGGTTTTTTTATGGGGGGGGTGATGGCTGGGGTATTTTCCTGGGTGGGGAGTGATGGCCAGGGTTTTTTCCTGGGGGGTGATGGCTGGGGTATTTTACTGGGGGGAGTGATGGTGAGTATTTTACTGGGGGGTGAAAGCTGGGAGTATTTCACTGGGGGGAGTGAAGGCTGGGGGTATTTTACTGGAGGGCGTGAAGGCTGGGGGTATTTTACTGGAGGGTGTGAAGGCTGGGGGTATTTTACTGGAGGGTGTGAAGGCTGGGGGTATTTTACTGGAGGGCGTGAAGGCTGGGGGTATTTTACTGGTGGGGGAGTGAAGGCTGGGGGTATTTTACTGGGGGTGTGAAGGCTGGGGGTATTTTACTGGAGGGCGTGAAGGCTGGGGGTATTTTACTGGTGGGGGAGTGATGGCCGGGGTATTTTACTGGGGGGAGTGATGGTGGGTATTTTACTGGGGGGTGAAATCTAGGAGTATTTCACTGGGGAGGAGTGAAGGCTGGGGGTATTTTACTAGGGGGATTGAAGGCTTGGGTATTTTACTGGAAGGGGGAGTGAAGGCTGGGGGTATTTTACTGGAGGGGGAGTGAAGGCTGGGTGTATTTTACTGGAGGGGGAGTGAAGGCTGGGGGTATTTTACTGGAGGGGGAGTGAAGGCTGGGGGTATTTTACTGGAGGGGTGAAGGGTGGGGGTATTTTACTGGGGGGAGTGAAGTCTGGAGTATTTTACTGGGGGGAGTGAAGGCTGGGGGTATTTTACTGGGGGTGTGAAGGCTGGGGGTATTTTACTGGAGGGGTGAAGGCTGGGGTATTTTACTGGGGGGTGAAGGCTGGGGGTATTTTACTAGGGGGGAGTGAAGGCTGGGGGTATTTTACTGGGGGTGTGAAGGCTGGGGGTATTTTACTTGGGGGGATTGAAGGCTTGGGGTATTTTACTGGGGGGGATTGAAGGCTGGGGGTATTTTACAGGGCGGGCGTGAAGGCTGGGGGTATTTTACTGGGGGTGTGAAGGCTGGGGGTATTTTACTTGGGGGGATTGAAGGCTGTGGGTATTTTACTGGGGGGATTGAAGGCTGGGGGTATTTTACAGGGGGGTGAAGGCTGGTGGGATTTTACTGGGGGGTGAAGGCTGGGGGATTTTACTGGGGGGAGAGTGATGGGCAGGGGGTGCCCTTGCAGGGGGATCTGACTGTAAATTTGGGGAGAGAAAGACCTGACTATGTATCTCTAGGAGTCAGAGCATACCAGCCTCTCACCTGGTTCACAAATTGGTTGCTATCACACAGGATGCTGCCATCTTCCAGGTCCACACAGCCACTCCCAAAATGCAGTAGAGGGGAGGGGGGCAGCTATCCACCTGCATAGCACATAGCAATTCTGCATGATGACATCACCCTGGGCTGGGCAGTGCTGGTTACCATGGAGGGGGCAGCAGGGCTGTGAGTGAAGAAGCAGGGAGGAAAGTATTAAAAGCAGATGCTCTCACAATAACTCACCTAGGAGTCTGCCCTGCTGTTGCCTCTCCATCCAAACAAATCAGCGTGTGGCCCCGAACTTCCTGTGAGCGGGAACAAGTGGCTGATGGGAGGAGGAGGCGGAGACAAGTGGGAGGAAGAGACATCCCACCAGATCCACCTCCACACTGTCAATGACCGGCAGAGCGTCTTTCACTCACTTGTACGCAGCTTGCACGCGAGTGAACATTTAAGCTACAGGCAGCCCAAAAATTAAACAGCCTACCGGGATTTGTCCCGGCATCCCGGTAGGCCAGTCTGGCCATGCAAACAATTCAGCTGACTCCTCCGTGCATGATGGTGAGGCTATGGCAGGAGTAGCTGTGGACATGGAGGCTGAATTAGATGCTTTTGCAGCTGAGGAGGACTGTAAAGCACTACAAGCCTGGCTGGCAGAGGACTCGGAGGATGAGGATGGCCTGGTTATCCAATCCACCAAATACTCTGTATGTTGCTGCTGCATAAAACGGCCAGCACCAGTTAGAAAGGACAAGCGTGCCCCTGCAGAGGATGCACCACGTCCACGACCAGGAGCACAGCCTTCCGACACAGAGGCTGCTTGCCCTCTTATCTGTGTCTGGGAGAGTCTGCCTGTCCTTTTTGGTCTTTCTGACAGGGTGAGTGATATATAGATTCAAGATATACAGATTAACTGTGATACAACTCCGGTATATAGATTAAAGATACAGATTAACTCTGATTCAACTCCGGTATATAGATTAAAGATACAGATTAACTCTGATTCAACTCTGGTATATAGATTAAAGATACAGATCAACTCTGGTATTATATGGTATATAGATTCAAGATATACAGAACTCTGCTATATGTCTGCGATTTCACTGCTATTTCACTGCTATATCTCTATCTCACTGCTATTTCTCTGCTATATGTCTGCTATTTCCCTGCACATACAACAATCTCTCCTCTCTGATTCACTCCTGAACACACTACCGAGGGCTGCAGTTTGTCAGCAGCCTTATATAGTGTGCTGCGTGACTTAGCTCTGAGCCCATGATTGGGCAAATTTGCCCAATCAGGACTCTGCATGTGTACTGAGCCCTAATTGGCATAGTCTTGCACCTGACCTGTGGTCAGGTGCAAGACTGTAGCCAATTACAGTTTCAGGCCAGGGCACAGTGCATTGTGGTCCATTGTGGTGCATTGTGGGTGAACATACAGCGAACACGCTAAAACGTTCGCCGTTCGGCGAACGGCCGAACAGTCAATGTTTGATTCGAACTCATGTTCGAATCGAACCGGCAGCCCATCACTAGACCCAACGCTAATGCGTTTGCGTACAGGATAGAAGTGTTTTTCTCCAGTGCAGAGTGCCGGGCCATACCTATCCCCTGCCCTCACAAGCTTGTATAACTATGAACACATCCAGCGAATAGCCCTTACACCCCTTTATTAAAATCCTCCAAGGTGGCCGTATCATCCATGTTTTGATGCACACATATATTAAGGCTGATGGGCATTGCATGATAAGTGCCACCAGACAGCATGAAGAATCCTTGCAATGCATTTAATAGATCCAAAAGGAAGGCCAGTGAACCACAATAATTTCCCCGCTGCAGCATATAAATAATACATGTTTCAGGGCAAGACTTATCCTTGTGTCCCTTTAAACATGGTCCTAACCCTAATACTCAACCGCTTACATACTGTGAATAACCCCCAGCAAAAAATGTTTAAAATTAGGCAATATATTAGAATTAGGATTTATGTGGATAAAGGATACATCTATATCATAATAGAGCCTACTGCAACAGCAGCAACATTGCTGACAGATCCATTACTATGATGTGTGGGACCAAGAGAACACTTGTGCTGCATTCCTTTCAATTGCCTGTTAATTGCCTGTTAATTTTGGGGGAGGACCTGTTTTTGTGTCTTTTTTGAGTTAGCACCAGGGTTATGCAGTAGGTAAAATTTTGCATTTATTTATTTATTTATTTATTTGTTAATAAAGTATTTTACCAGGCAGGCTACATTGAGATTTCTCTCGTTTTCAAGTATGTCCTGGGATTAATGTCGCTCCAGAAATTAGCGCTGGCACCAAGTGATCTGTTAGTTACAAAAGCGCTAGCGATCTCTAGCGCTCCCCATGTTAAGTATAGGACGCGGAATGTACAGTTAGCTCGCGGTACGAATCGCTAATAGTAGCGACGCGCTAAGTGATTTTTCCTGTTTGAAGCGAGAGGCAAACGATCTGTTGATCAGGCGCTAGACTCAATGGACCTGACGCTAACGTTGAAACATGCCTACGCTAACGGTAGCTCACACCAGGTGATAATGCTGTAGATGTGTAGAAACTACCAGGGTTATTCAAAGAGAATCGAAAAGTCACCGCACGTTCAGTGACATTTCATTCTCTTCAATTCGGTGCGATTTGGTGATCCCATTTCGGCAACACTGCAGTGTATTCAGCAAACACCACAGGGACGTCGAAGTGCAGGGAAAAGCCACCGCAAACCTGCCGAACACTCACTGCAAAACCCAGGCGAATGCCCACCGAAACCCGCAAAAACATCTGGATTAACCCCGCCGAAGACACCAAAGAAACCCGAGCAGGAGCCGATCACAGCCAGAGCAGCCGCCGGAAAAACCTGACGAATGAAGTGAAAAAAACAAAAACAGTCAGTGTTATTCAGAGAAAGGAGAATGACTGGAGAATGAAAAATTCTAGGTCAAAACAGCCAATTTGGAAAGTGAGAAGAAAGGGAGAATTTTTCGGGTTTGGCTATTTTGACCTAGAATTTTTCATTCTCCAGTCATTCTCCTGCTTTTCACCGCTCTCTGAATAACCCTGAGTTTGTTTGAATGTTTGAAAAGTGAAATGCTGTTTGCAAACAAACTACAGAACGAATATGTCTGAAATTTACTTATAAGATCCAATGAATGATAATAAAAAAGGCTGTTAGAGGAAAAAGAAGTTAAAAAAATAATAAAAACAAAAATCGGAATTTTTTTTCAAAAACAAATCCCAAAAAATGCATGATTAAAAGATCCTAAAAAATCTATAAATAAAGTGACTCTTTACTGCAGAATATTATAATCAACGGTTTATTAGATATTGAATTAAAATAGGAATATTTTTAACATTGAAGCCTATGGGATTCGCCTGAATAAATCTGCCGCATGAAGCCACCGAATGGCAGGGCAATTCGACAACTTTTCACTGCTGGTTTTTGTTCTCTGAATAGACGAAGCTATGGGGATTTCACTGCCCTCGAACAGGCACCGAACAGGCACCGTATGTGCAGGCAGTTCGCCAACATTTGGCGAATTGCCTGCTCTCTGAATAGCCGAATGGACAAGAAAGGTAACCGAATGATGATTTTCAGCGTTCGCTTACCTTTCGGCAGCCATTCTGATCTCTTTGAATAACCCTGTACATCTCCCATGATGCTGAGGTACTCATTAGAATAGTCGAGCCTCATGGGAAATGTAGTTTCTGGTGTTGACATTGCCAGAGAGCGATTACATAACAAACCAATTCATGACTTAATTTAAATTACCTCAAACTTTAAGAAAAAAGGCAATTCCTTCGGGATCCCATCCTGCCCAACAAACCGATTTCTTATCTGCAGTGTACAGAATCTACGGACTGCAGGGCAGCACTTTTCACACATTGACCATCAGCATGTACATGTTGTAATATGTCCTGAAAAACATGCAAAATCTAAAAATGCTAATAATCCCACCTATAACTATAAACATTTGCCACATTCAATTAAAAAAGAAGAATTAGAGAGTAGCATTATGATACTTACATATGGGATGGAGCGCTCGCCTGTTCCGTGGGCTCGGGATGGTGTTTGAGTCAGGAAATGTAATTAAGTTGGGGTTATAGACAGGATTCTGAGACTAGTGACGATCTCTGCTTTGATGCATTGTTGTTTTTTTGGTCAATTCTGGAATTGATGTGGAGCGCATAGAGATAGAGTGCTTCTCTAATTACGATCAAACAATCCTACACGCACTCGCGGCTCAGTATGTCCAGAATTTAGCTTCGTCAATTATGATGTTGCTGGGAAAAGACATACCCTATACGTCACACCTCCACTGCTTCCCAAGTAAAGTCGGGAGGTGTGTCCTCAAACTGCATCGGTTATGTTGTCACATGGCAAAGAATGAAATTCAGATATATCACAGCTAAAAACACAACAACTTCGAAATGTTTTAAAACGAATAATAATATTTATTCACTTTTGATAAATCTGCATAATAACTAAGGGTTATTCAGGAAGCACCGAAATTTCAGTGAAAGTTTGGTGCTTTCTCGTCCGGCGTAACTCAGCGTGATTCGGCGATTCCAAGTCGCCGACCCTGCGGGGGTCGCCGCAGGCCAGGGTCCCGGAAGAGTGCTGAATGTGGAGACGCCAAAGACCGTCGCCGACCACCGACCGCTGCCGAAGACCACCGATCAGCCTGCAGAATGCCGCCAAAGACAGCAGAGTAGACCGCCGAACTGCAGCGGGGGTAAAAAAAACCCTGGATCTCTGTTATTTTTTAAAAGGTGTTTAAAACAATAAAAATACATTAAAATGTGAAATGTGTGGAAATAATAAAAAAGGTCCTAAAAAAAAATACTAACAAGGTCTGTTACGGAATAGAAAAAAACCCGTTAAAAAAAATTGGAATCAAAAATTTTGTCTAAAAGAAATCCAAAAAAATACCAGAAAATTCCAAAAATAAATAAAAAGACGGTTTGCTGAAAATGAAAAGAATAAATGGTTGAATAAAAAAAAAATATGAAATAATATTTTAATAATAATAATATAATATTACAATATTTATTTACATTGAATCCTATGGGATTCGCCTTTTTAAACCTGTCGAACTGAACTACCGAAAATCAAGGCATTTCACTGACATTTCGGTGCAGTTCAGCGTTCTGTGAATCCCAGGACAGGGCAGCAAAATGACATATTGTAATAATAAATATTCCTATAAATCAGGGGACGGCAACCTTGGCCCTCCAAATGTTTTGGAATTATATTTCCCTTGAGGCTCTGCAAACCTAATGAGCAGCCGAGCATCACGGGAAATGTAGTTTCAAAACATCTGATGGGTCGTAGTTGCTCACACCTGATCCAGGCTAACTCCTCGGCATTAATCCTGGCATTGCCATCTTGGAATATGCCCGCTGTGCCATCATGGAAGAAAAAAAAAACATTGATGGAAAATCCTGCTCATTCTGTATATTAAGGGAGTCACATGACCTCAGCTGGAGGTCGCGGCTGGAACACATTACTGGTAAACACTACATTAATTATCCAATGGAAGGCTCACACCTATTGATTACGCTAGATCTTGGTGACAAAAATTTACCGTAAAATTGGAGGGGTCGCGTTATAATCGAGACATCTGCGTCACGTGTAAAAACAAAAACTTGCTTGCTCTGGATCCCAAGTCTCCCAGAAGTTCCGGTAGTCTCGCTAAAGTGAATGCGGTCTCGCTGATGCTTGCAAACACTTCAGGAACTCCCAGATTCAGGAGAGATGGGATCCATCACGGCCAGAGGGCACTCTCGGTTTAAGCCAGTCATTCACCTCACCCGCCTCCGCCGGCCATCTAAACGCTAGTAAAGAAAACGGGTGGCCGATGGCTTCATACTTAGTAACAACTACAATCATTCTAGAGCAGAACACCCTGGCCTGAGGGGGAGCCTGACTGTGTTAAGAGAGATCTTAATTGTTTACCGGTAAGGTAAAATTTTGCTCCTCGCGTTATATTCGAGTCTTGAGTATTCCCTCATTTCCATAATAAATCTCTATCCATCGCGTTATATTCGGGTCGTGCTATACTCGAGTATATACGGTAGTTAAATCCAGGTGGTGACTTTTGTTTTGGCCAGACAGTATATATATATATATATATCACTTATATCAAGCAAGTAAATAAGACCCATTCTAGAGTTTTTCAGCTGTTAAAGTACGACTCAGATTATGAGTTTATACGTAGACAATCTTATCCCACACATAGAAGTTGTCACAAATAGCTACATTTCTAATGCATTTGAATATGTTTTACTTTATTACTTTACTCTATATAAAAAATGAAGGCCACGTATATCCTATGGTACCTTTCAGCACAGAAATATACAATTTTTACAATAAGTATTTTCTAGCATTTATTTTGTCATTCAGCAGTGTGTATATTCTGATTATTCTCCCTTAGAATTGTATCCTTCTTTTAACTCGAGATTACTATAAAAACGGCTCACAGAAAATTATACTACAGGGTTATTCAGAGAAAGGTGAAAACCAGGAGAACTGGCAGGAGAAGAGAACAATCTAGACCAAATAGCCGATTTGGAAAGTGAGATAAATGGGAGAATTTGGCTATTTTGATCTACTTCTCCAGTCATTCTCCTGAGTTTCACCTCTCTCTGAATAGACCTGCATGAAATAAATATAATTAATGCCTTACCTACATAAGAGAAACCTCCTTTCAGGTATTTTCAAAGTTTGTGTCTCTTAAAGCTTACCATGTCACATCCGTGGGTGTATTTAAGAAAGAAAGCCTAATCTTCATCATCAACTCTGTATCATTTCCTGATTCTAGAACATGAGGGGCAGGATGTCTGATAACGATGAGCAACCAGTGTTATTATGATTACATTAAACCAGTTCATTAAATCCAACAATTCTGCGGAAATATCCCGCCGGGCAGTGTTTCCGTGTCTTGAATATAAGTCTAGTTGACACAATAATTATAGGGGTTATTCAGAAAGCACTGAAATTTTGGCAAACTTTTGGTGCTTTCTAGTTCCGTAAACGTCGGTGTGCTTCGGGGATTCCAATTCGCCGACCCTGCGGTGAATTCACTATTCACTGCAGCGTCCTCGAAGTGAGCCAAAGATCGAGTCGCCGAAGACCACGCAGAACATCGCCGAACACCTTCTTTTACTATGCTATCATTTCATTTTATATGCCACCATATTTCATTGAATGTGCCCCGTTTCATTTTTTACACCCCATTTAATATACCCCATTTCATACTGCATTCCCCCTTTCATTTATTCTGTGCCCATCCCATTTTTTGCCCCATTTCATTTATTAATCATGTAGTGAAGGAGTTAAGGTTAAGGGTTATTCTTGGTGAAATTGTGGCAGCTGGGAGGCCTGGCATAGTTGTCAGGTATGTATTTGACTATGGTTTTTGAGCAATCATGTTTTGACATCAGGGCAGTCCGTGTTTAGGATTGATGCTGCCTTATACACTCCAACCTCTACTGTACCCTCTCCCCCAATATAAAGTAAATATGGATTCCTACCACCGCTAAAGGCTTGATCCCCCTATTTTGGAAACAAGACATATACCCACCATTAACACTTTCAGGGTTATTCAAAGAGCTCCGAATTGCTGGCGAGAGGTAACAGAATGCTGAAATTGAGAGTTCGGTTACCTTTCCTGGCCATTCGGCTATCCAGAGAGCAGGCAGTTTGCCAAATGTTGGCGAATTGCCTGCACATACGGTGCCTGTTCGAGGCTCGAGGGCAGTGAAATCCCCATAGAGAAGCAATGCTTCGTCTATTCAGAGAACAAAAACCAGCAGTGAAAAGTTGCCGAATTGCCCTGCTGTTCTGTGGTTTCATTCGACAGGTTTATTCAAGAGAATCCCATAGGCTTCAATGTTAAAAATATTCCTGTTTTAATACAATATCTAATAAACCGTTGATTATAATATTCTGCAGTAAAAAGTCTCTTTATTTTTAGATTTTTTAGGATCTTTTAGGCATTTTTCGGTATTTTATTTGCGGAAAAAAATATCCTTTTTTTTAATCGTTTTTTCTTTTTTCTGTAACAGCCCTTTTTATTATCATTCATTGGATCTTATATGTAAATTGCAGGCATTTTCGTTCAGTAGTTTCTTTGCAAACAGCGTTTCACTTTTCAAACATTCAAGCGTACTGTTTTTTTTTTCACTCCATTCGTCTGCGGTGTCGGCTTTTTCCAGCGGCTGCTCTGCGCTGTGATCGGCGGCTGCTCGGGTTTCTCCGGCGTTTTCGGAAGGGTTAATCCAGATGTTTTTGCGGGTTTCGGTGTGCATTTGCCAGGCTTTGGGTGAGTGTTTGGCGGGTTTGCGGCGGCTTTTCCCTGCACTACGACGGCCCTGTGGTCCTTGTTGAATACACCGCAGGGTCGCCGAAATGGGATCGCGAAATCGCACCGAATTGAAGAGAACGAAAAGTCACCGAACGTGCGGTGACTTTTCGATTCTCTTTGAATAACCCTATTTGTTTCTCCCACATGGAAGAACTCCGCTCATTGTAACAGCATCACTTCAGTGCATCTAATAGAACACCCCAATATTTGTCTGTCTGGACGCCCTGGATGCTAGAATACTCTGCAGCTGATTTCCAAACCTTTATTACCAACCAGCAGTGTCGGGTACATGGTACTTCTTCATTTCTGCATTTTGTGAAGATTAAGCAGTTTTTTTTTTATGCTGCGGTGGTGATCTTAATTGATCAAAAGTGATTTATGAAACTACTGGTTGCCCACTTTTCATAATGAAAACAAAGATTACCTGGAAATATTTCATATGTCAGTGCAAAGAATTTGTTGTTTTGTTATGTTATGTAATTTAAACAGTTTATGACAGGTGGATCAGGGACATTTGGTGGGGTAAACTATCAATGTCATTTATTATACCCCACATTTTACTGGTTATGCCCCTTTGGTCCTGTTTCATTTTTATATACCATATTTCATTTAATATGCCCCTCATTTCATTTTTATATACCGTATTTCATTTAATATGCTCATTTCATTTTTATATACCATATTTCATTTAATATGCCCCTCATTTCATTTTTATATACCATATTTCATTTAATATGCTCCGCATTTCATTTTTATATACCATATTTCATTTAATATGCTCCTCATTTCATTTTTATATACCATATTTCATTTAATATGCCCCTCATTTCATTTTTATATACCATATTTCATTTAATATGCCCCTCATTTCATTTTTATATGCCATATTTCATTTAATATGCACCTCATTTAATTTTTATATACCATATTTCATTTAATATGCTCCTCATTTCATTTTTATATACCATATTTCATTTAATATGCTACTCATTTAATTTTTATAAACCATATTTCATTTAATATGCCCCTCATTTCATTTGTATATACCATATTTCATTTAATATGCCCCTCATTTCATTTTTATAAACCATATTTCATTTAATATGCTCCGCATTTCATTTTTATATACCATATTTCATTTAATATGCGCCTCATTTCATTTTTTTATACCATATTTAATTAATTTAATATGCTCATTTCATTTTTATATACCATATTTCATTTAATATGCTCATTTCATTTTTATATACCATATTTCATTTAATATGCTCATTTCATTTTTATATACCATATTTCATTTAATATGCTCATTTCATTTTTATATACCATATTTCATTTAATATGCCCCTCATTTAATTTTTATATACCATATTTCATTTAATATGCTCCTCATTTCATTTGTATATACCATATTTCATTTAATATGCTCATTTCATTTTTATATACCATATTTCATTTAATATGCCCCTCATTTCATTTTTATATACCATATTTCATTTAATATGCCCCTCATTTCATTTTTATATACCATATTTCATTTAATATACCCCTCATTTCATTTTTTTATACCATATTTAATTAATTTAATATGCTCATTTCATTTTTATATACCATATTTCGTCCATGTTTTCAGACCAATCCAACAACACTATTGTGAATATACCGTCGTCCACTGCGTCAGACTTGCGACGTCCAGCGACTTTTGAAGTCTGCTGCAGACTGGCGATCAGACCAAAAATTTTGGAAATATCGCACATGCAACTCAGACAGCCAGACGATCAGGGCAGGAGATGGATGCAGAGAAGTTGATTAGGTGAGTTAAAAACGCTATTATATTACATTTTTTGATATTTAAATGTATATTTTGTGTATGGGAGATCGGTGGGACTAGCCATGTTTGGATAGGGTACAGGGTGAATAAATTTTAGGTCCTTTTTCAGCTGCGTAAGGCTCGTGTCAGACGAGCGCACTGGTCACGTCCATGTTGCCGCACATTTGTACGTCCGTTATAGCATATAATTATAATTATATATATTTATAGCATATAATTATAACCATTGTACACAAAGTACGTCCGCACCGAACTGCGGACTCACAACGGACGCGGCAAACGGACGCAAGTTAGGCAAGAACGTAAATCCGCTACGGATGAGCAGAGTGCGTTGCGTCCCCAACGTCCGCATAGCTTTGTGTGTGAGTGATGGAACGTAGTCAGACGGACTGCATTTTTGATGTCCAGCATTTTTGACGGACAAAATGTTTTTTATATTAATTTATTTTCCCTTCTACATCAGTCAAAAAAACCGTCAGTCACAAAAACCGACTGTGTGGCCACTACCTTGTCGTCAGTCAGAAAGTACGTCCGTTGTGCACGTACACACAGTCCGCACAGAATGCGCTCGTCTGACCCTAGCCTAAAGTGATTAAAATTCACACACACCGAAGTAGCGCATCCAGCTCCTCCATATCCATTTTCGCTCAGACAAAAGACTGCAGTGTTTCCAAAAGCAGAATGCAATATGCAATAGTCTAAGGAAAGAAAGAAAACAAGAATAACCTGTTTTTTGGGTCCATAGTCGCTCATCGCTAGTCTGATGCAATGAACGACCCTCGTCAGACCAAGTTGCACGACCAATATTATTCCTAGTCTGATGACCAAGTCGATTGCACAACTATGGATCCAGTGGGTGTCCAGCCTAATGATTCCCCTTAAAATGCTGCTACACTGTTCCCGTAGAAGCACCGATACCCCGTCCAAACCCCCGATACCCTGTCCAAACCCCGATACCCCGTCCAAACCCCGATACCCTGTCCAAACCCTGATACCCTGTCCAAACGCCGATACCCTGTCCAAACCCTGATACCCTGTCCAAACGCCGATACCCTGTCCAAACCCTGATACCCTGTCCAAACCCTGATACCCCGTCCAAACCCCGATACCCTGTCCAAACCCTGATACCCCGTCCAAACCCCGATACCCTGTCCAAACCCCGATACCCTGTCCAAACGCCGATACCCTGTCCAAACGCCGATACCCTGTCCAAACGCCGATACCCTGTCCAAACCCTGATACCCCAGCCCCAGCCACAAGGTTTTGTTAGGATTATTACTTGTTTTAATTTGCATCTGAATATTGGTTTATTTAGAACCGTCGATAAACTATACCCGCATATTGCCGTGAGACCTGCGTGTCCTGCATTTTCAACAAACCTTGGTACTGCATGACCCTCGTGATCTTTGACACACTGTCTTTTTATTACCCATCACATGATATAATTATTTGAAAATAAATTTAAAAAAAATGTTCAAAACAAATAAATAAATGTGTCATTTAAAACGTATTTTTAAAAAAAGAGTAAAGTATCAGATTTGACACCAACAGGTTTATTCAAAGAGCACCGAATCAGCACTGAAATTGCACCGAACAGTGAATTTCCCCGTACGTTGTAATTTCGTGGCCATTCGGCTATTCAGAAACCTGGCGATTCGCCAAATATTGGCGAATTGCCAGTTAAATACGGTGACCTTCGGCGGCGGTGAAATTCCCCATAGATAAGTAATGGTTAATCTATTCAGAGAACACCAAACAGCAGAGAAATGTCAGTGAAATGCCCTGATTTTCGGGGGTTTCATTCGACAGGTTAAATCAGGCGAATCCCATAGGTTACATTGTAAAAAATTCCCTGTTTTTATTAAATATTTATTCAACCGTTTATTCTTTTCATTTGCAGCAAAAAGTCTCTTCATTAATTTATTTTTTAGGATTTTTTTTAAGGCATTTTCCGCGATTTTTTCGGTGAAATCTTTTTCTCCAATCTTTTTAAAATGGCTTCTTTTTTTTTCTGCAACAGACCTTTTTATTATTATTCATAAGACCTTATATATTATTCCCAGGCATTTTCATGTAGTACTTTGTTCGAAAATGCTTTTTAAAAATTGCGGTTGTTTTTAAAAAAAAAAAATTACCCCCGTTCGTCAGCTTGTCAGCTTTTTCCGACGGCTGGACATCGACTTTTTTCAGATCGATTCGGCGGTTTTGTGGCAGATCGTTGGATGCATTTGGTGTTTTTTTGGATGGTTCTGCGGTTTTTCGAATGGATTCGGCGGTTTTCAGTGGTTTTAGGGATCGATTCAGCGGTTTTGCAGCAGTTTTTCGATTCATTTGGCGGATCGATTCAACACACTTCAGGGACCCTGCAGGGGAATGCTGAATTCACTGCACGATCAGCTAATCGAACTTGCCGATATGCGACAAACGGGAGAGCTCCGAACCGTCGGTGACATTTCGGTGCTCTTTGACTAACCTTGAAAGTGATTTCTAACAGCTCTTATTTCAGTTTACAGACTCACATCTGAAAGTTTTCTTGCTTTGCAGCTCTGTTATACACTCGCACACCCCAATTATGTTGAACACTATGGAAAAATGCTGTGCCCCCTGCAGTAAAAGGGAGATGGTAAAGAACATTGTCTCGTTTCAATTTTATCGCTTACCATCTCCTTTATTTCAGCAGCAGCAGGACAGTGGTCATATTCGGAGAAGCTCACAGCCCTTCCAGTAACCTCACAAGTCAGGTTCTGAAAACGAGCATATCTCATCAACACTACAACTTTGTCATCATCTCACTGTAAAATGTCTAATATTCTATCATCGTCCTCTTCAGAGCTGTCCACTTTCCTGCTTTCTCAAGCTCACAAGGCATACAGTCTACACGCAGTCCGAATGGCTCTTTAACCCAATCTACAGAGGGCTTAACATGTGATCTTCCATGGTCCATTTCAGTCAATGTGACATGAGTTGTTGTAACATTTTTCCACTAGAATACAATTTTAAGTTCATATTGACTTCTTTATCACATGTTATCATTCCATCTGAAAAATGTAACTTTTGTCTGGGGAAGTACCCCCGGTGTTGGTGACTGATTGTGAAATCCCCAGTGGTGTATATTAAAGAATGCGTCGCTTTCAGTAAAATCTCAAATCATGTTAGAGATCTATGGTTTCATATAGTCTACATGTGCAAACTGTAAGATGTTGACCTTCAGGTAAGTGTTAGCTAGACAACTTGAGGTTACTGTGATGGCCCCCTATACGCTGTATATATGTATAAAGTTTGTAGACACCATGCGTTAATATATACCAAGAAAAATGATATACACTATGCATTAACCCTATCACTCCCAAAATCCAGTTAAATTGATTTTGTATTGCATTACATTGAAAAACACTCATTAGCATATCAAGAGACCCCATTTGCACACCTTTTTAAAGCAGGAGTAGTGCACCCCCTGCAGAGAAACAAAACCCACTGTCTTATCTTTTTCAAGCCATCATGGAGAGTGATAAAACAAGCTGCAAATAGCAGTCTAAACCTCGCTGAAACAAAAAGCTCACACACTTTGCTGCTACATTCCAGCAGCCATTTACCTTTGCCCAGTTCATCTAAAACATGCTTATATAGTAGCTTTGATTTTCCCCTCTTCGGATAGTTCTTTTTATTAATGTGTGGTTAATTCATAATATTGCTGGTTTGGATACATGTTGATACATTTACACATCAATTTTATGTTACATATGCTGGGTATGTTTATGTGTGGGTATCTGGGAATTTAACATTATTATATAGATTAGGCTAGCAGCACCAGAATTCACTGACGTGGCGTTAGGGCTGTCACGGCAATAGCTAAATCCTTTATTCTTGATGGCATCCTAGGATCCAGATGATCCTAGAGAATAACTATTTTTGGTTTGAAGCCAATTTTTATCTGCAGTTGTCAGGGACTACCATGGGATCAAGTTTGCACCAAATTATGCAAATATTTTTATGGCCTTTTGGGAAAATTCCTTTTTGTCCATTTTCAAAACAATCTGGGTTTATACCGTCGCTACATTGACGACATATTTTTTATTTGGAGAGGAGAGCCTTAATGTCTTTTTTAACATTTTAAATGGGAACGACAGGGGAATTGTTTTAACATCCAATCGGAGCCAGACAGAAGTTGTCATTTTAGACCTGACAGTTTTTATCGAACAAGGCATGGTAAGAACTAAAACACATTTTAAAGAAGTGGATTGCAATAGTTTTATAGACCGCACCAGTTGCCACTTACCGCAATGGCTCAATGTGGTCCCCAAAGGACAGTTCCTACGGATGAGGAGGAACTGCACTGACTTATCCAACCATGATGAACAATCAATAAGACTCTGCACCGACTTCGAAGAAAAAGGATATAACAAACAAGTGCTGGAGAACACAAGAATGGAAGTCAGAGACATGGAACGAGAAAATTTATTAGAGAAGAAGAAATCAGTACAACCAACTTTCACACAGGATGTACCTTTTGTTTTTTCTTTTAATCCACTTAATAAAGAGATTATAAAAAGTATCAAGAAACACTGGCCAATCCTACGTAAGGACCCAATTTTAGGGAACTTACTACCAGAGGTACCACACATTATTTGTAGAACTGAACAATCTGAAGATGCAACTCACACAGAATACCCAGAGGAAGAAAGAAAAGAACCATTTTGGAATACAGGCAGGTTTTCACCAATGTGGAAACTGCCTGAACTGCAGGAATACCGGAGGCAAAAAACTGATTATTACAGAAATCGAAAGAGACGAAGAAAAAATCAAGATTAAGGAAGTAATGACCTGCTTCTCAAGAAACGTAATATATGTGCTCACGTGCCCCTGTGGTTTGAATTATGTTGGCCGGACAATGAGGCCACTTAACATCAGGATCCAGGAACATGTACGAAACATTAAAAAGGGGTTTGAGAAGCACAGTTTTTCCCTACATTTTAGCCAAAAACATGCCCAAAATACAGAGGGCTTAACCTTCATGGCAGTGAAGAAGCTGGAACCCCTTTGGAGAGGCGGTGATATGGAAAAGCGTTTAGGAAAAGAAGAAATTAAATGGATATTCCTCATGAACTCACTAAAACCATATGGGTTAAACTCAGACTTTGAATTATGCCATTTTCTCAATAATTAAAACTATGAAAGCTTTCTGCTGGTTGGGATTATCCACACCCCCACTAGAAACATAGAAACATAGAAACATAGAAAAATGTCGGCAGATAAGAACCTTTCGGCCCATCTAGTCTGCCCAATTACATGGATACTTTACCTGGATTTATCTTTTGTTTAGGATAGCCTTATGCCTATCCCATGCCTGATTAAATTCAATTACTGTTTTAGCCTCTACCACTTCTACTGGAAGACTGTTCCATGTATCCACCACCCTCTCAGTAAAATAATGCTTCCTGATGTTACTTTTAAACCTTTGCCCCTCTAATCTAAGACTATGTCCTCTTGTTTTGCTACTTTGTTGCCTTTTAAATATACTCCCTTCCTCTACCTTGTGGATTCCCTTTACGTATTTAAATGTTTCTGTCATATCTC
The DNA here is from genome assembly GCA_009667805.1 of Leptobrachium leishanense. NCBI lineage: Eukaryota > Metazoa > Chordata > Amphibia > Anura > Megophryidae > Leptobrachium > Leptobrachium leishanense. The sequence continues at coordinate 133,396,185 of CM019069.1, read as the reverse complement.
CTCTGTCTCGCCTTTTTTCCAAGCTGTACATGTTAAGATCATTAAGCCTTTCCTGGTAACTTTTCTCCTTCAAGCCGTACACCATTTTAGTAGCCCTTCTCTGAACTCTCTCTAAGATGTCTATATCCTTCTGGAGATACGGTCTCCAGTACTGCACACAGTACTCCAAGTGAGGTCTCACCAGTGCTCTGTACAGTGGAATGAGCACTTCCCTTTTCCTACTGCTAATACCTCTCCCTACACAACCAAGCATTCTGCCAGCATTTCCTGCTGCTCTATTACATTGACTACTTACCTTTAGATCCTCTGAAATAATAACCCCTAAATCCCAACCCTCAGATGTTGAGGTTAGGACTGTATCAAATATTCTATATTCAGCCCTTGGGTTTTTACGTCCCAGGTGCATTATCTTGCACTTATCCACGTTAAAACTCAATTGCCACAGCTCCCATCATTTTTTTAGTTTACCTAAATCATTTGTCATTTGGCTGATCCCTCCAGGACTCTCTTATCAGACTATTGTTCTCCATCCCCATCTACATCCATACAGTGGGGCGAAAAAGTATTTAGTCAGCCACCAATTGTGCAGGTTCTCCCACTTAAAAAGATGAGAGAGGCCTGTAATTGTCATCATAGGTACACTTCAACTATGAGAGACAAAATGAGAAAAAAAATTCCCGAAAATCACATTGTCTGATTTTTAAAGAATTTATTTGCAAATTATGGTGGAAAATAAGTATTTGGTCACCTACAGTACAGTACAAACAAGCAAGATTTTTAGCTCTCACAGACCTGTAACGTCTTCTTTAAGAGGCTCCTCTGTCCTCCACTCGTTACCTGTATGAATGGCACCTGTTTGAACTTGTTATCAGTATAAAAGACACCTGTCCACAACCTCAAACAGACACACTCCAAACTCCACTATGGTCAAGACCAAAGAGCTGTCGAAGGACACCAGAAATTGTAGACCTGCACCAGGCTGGGAAGACTGAATCTGCAATAGGCAAGCAGCTTGGTGTGAAGAAATCAACAGTGGGAGCAATCATTAGAAAATGGAAGACATACAAGACCACTGATAATCTCCATCGATCTGGGGCTCCACGCAAGATCTCACCCCGTGGGGTCAAAATGATCTCAAGAACGGTGAGCAAAAATCCCACAACCACACGGGGGGACCTAGTGAATGACCTGCAGAGAGCTGGGACCAAAGTAACAAAGGCTACCATCAGTAACACACTATGCCGCCAGGGACTCAAATCCTGCAGTGCCAGACGTGTCACCCTGCTTAAGCCAGTACATGTCCGGGCCCGTCTGAAATTTGCTAGAGAGCATTTGGATGATCCAGAAGAGGATTGGGAGAATGTCATATGGTCAGATGAAACCAAAGTAGAATTTTTTGGTAAAAACTCAACTTGTCGTGTTTGGAGGAGAGAGAATGCTGAGTTGCATCCGAAGAACACCATACCTACTGTGAAGCATGGTGGCGGAAACATCATGCTTTGGGGCTGTTTTTCTGCAAAGGGACCAGGACGACTGATCCGTGTAAAGGGAAGAATGAATGGGGCCATGTATCTTGAGATTTTGAGTGAAAACCTCCATCCATCAGCAAGGGCATTGAAGATGAAACGTGGCTGGGTCTTTCAGCAGGACAATGATCCCAAACACACCGCACGGGCAACGAAGGAGTGGCTTTGTAAGAAGCATATCAAGGTCCTGGAGTGGCCTAGCCAGTCTCCAGATCTCAACCCCAAAGAAAACCTTTGGAGGGAGTTGAAGGTCCGTGTTGCCCAGCGACAGCCCCAAAACATCACTGCTCTAGAGGAGATCTGCATTGAGGAATGGGCAAAAATACCAGCAACAGTGTGTGAAAACCTCGTGAAGACTTACAGAAAACGTTTGACCTCTGTCATTGCCAACAAAGGATATATAACAAAGTATTAAGATGGACTTTTGATATTGACCAAATACTTATTTTCCACCATAATTTGCAAATAAATTCTTTAAGAATCAGACAATGTGATTTTCAGGATTTTTTTTTCTCATTTTGTCTCTCATAGTTGAAGTTACCTATGATGACAATTACAGGCCTCTCTCATCTTAAGTGGGAGAACCTGCACAATTGGTGGCTGACTAAATACTTTTTTTGCCCCACTGTATGCAAGTCTACTTTTAAAGTATTTAACTCCTACAGGGTTATTCAAAGAGCTCCGAATTGCTTGAGAAAGGTAACCGAATGCTGAAAATCAGCGTTCGGTTACCTTTCCTCGCCATTCGGCTATCCAGAGAGCAGGCAATTCGCCAAATCCTGGCGAATTGCCTGAACATACGGTGCCTGTTCGGTGCCTGTTCGAGGGCAGTGAAATCCCCATAAAAAGCAATGCTTCGGCTATTCAGAGAACACAAACCAGCAGTGAAAGGTTCCCCTAATGCCCTGCCATTCGGTGGTTTAATTCGGCAAGTTTATTCAGGAGAATCCCGTAGACTTCAATGTTAAATATATTCCGGTTTTAATTCAATATCTAATAAATCGTTCATTATAAAATTCTGCAGTAAAGAGTCTCTTTAGTTATAGATTTTTTATGATATTTTAAGCATTTTTCAGATTTTTTTTTTTTTTTTTTAAAAGTCCGATATATATATATATTTTTTAAGTATACTTATTTCTTCTGTAACAGCCCCTTTTATTATCATTCCCTGGACCTCCTGTGTAAATTTCAGACATTTTCGCTCAGAAGTTTCATTGCAAACAGCGTTTTATTTTCACACATTCACCCAAACTATTTTGCTAATTTATTCACTGCCTCGGTCTCGGCGGCTTCGGCTGTGTGTGATCGGCTCCTGATCGGGCTTTTTCCGTGGTTTTCGGCAGGTTAATCCAGATGTTTTTACGTGTTTTCGGCGTGCATTCGCTGGGTTTTGCGGTTCGTTTTCGTCGGGTTTGCGGCAGCTTTTCCCTGCAATTCGGTGTTTTGATGCCCGACTTCCGGATACGTGATTCCGCCTATGCCATAGTGGTACGTGGATATCGCGGGGCTGGTGCGCACATTGTGTTGCTTGCTGAATATACCGCAGGGTCACCGAAATGGGATCGGCAAAAGGAACCGAATTGAAGAGAACGAAAAGTCACCGAACGTGCGGCGACTTTTCGAATCTCTTTGAATAACCCTGCTAGTATTTTAACAAACCTATGAATCACTGTGCACCATTATTTACACTGTATCTCCAGGAGTTCAATTTATGTTTATAAAAATTGTATTATTGGATTTATGCATTGTTTATGTATGTGTGTGTATATGTATACATACATTTTGCCTCCCCCATGGTTAACATACCCTTTCCCCTTTTATTATATTCAGATATACCAGACACCCTTCGGGATGTATAGGCTTTAACCTTATTTATTTTATTTATAAAAGGATTTTACCAGGAAGGATACATTGAGATTTCTCTCATTTTCAAGTATGTCCTGGGTTCAAGTACATTGAAGTGTTACATTTACAGAAATACAAAGTAATACAATGTAAGATATTAACAACACAAATATACAGATTAACAGAAAATAAATATGTAGGAAATATAGTCACTAGGTTACATGTTTACAGGTGCATTCTGTATTGAGGTATGTTAATAGGGAAATTTTGAGTGACTTAAGACTGGTGGAAGATTTGATGGTGTCTGGGAGGTTATTCCATAATTGTGGTGCTCTGTAGGAAAATGAGGACCGAGCCACTGTCTTTTTGTATTGTGGTATTGCAAGTAAGGTGCTGGTCCTGGATCGGAGGTTATAGGATGAGGGAGCTGCTGGGGGAAGCAGTCTATTCAGGTAGGGTGGCAGCTTCCCAGAGATGCTCTTAAACACCAGGCTGGAAAGGTGAAGGGTGCGTCTGGATTCTAGCGATGGCCAGTTTAGCTGTTTTAACATGTCACAATGGTGGGTCATGTAGTTACATTGTAGCGCAAAGCGGCAGAATGAGTTATACAGCGTAGTAAGTTTATGAAGGTGTGTTTCCGGGGCGGCTGCATACACTACATCTCCGTAATCAATAGCCGGCATAAGCATTTGCTGTACAATCTGCTTTCTTACCGCGGGACTCAGGCAGGATTTGTTTCTGTACAGGGCACCTAGTTTGGGGTAAAGTTTAGATGAGAGTTTTTCGATGTGGGGGCCAAAGGATAGATTAGGGTCCAACCACATACCTAGATATTTGAGAGAAGTGACTGTGGTCAGTGTGCCATTTGATATTGTCCCAACACATAGATGGGGATTTTGCAATTTGTGTAGTTTAGGTGCTGTTCCAAAGAGCATCGTTACAGTTTTGTCAGTATTTAAAAAAAGTTTGTTGTTTTTGATCCACTTTTCTACCTCTGTGAATTGTTCTTGCAGCACGGCCTCCAGCTGCGGGAGATTTGGTTTGCTGGTATAGATCACAGTGTCGTCTGCGTACATATGTACAGTTGAGGCTTTGCAGACGTTGGGCAGATCATTTATGAATATTGTGAATAGCAGGGGGCCTAGTATTGAGCCTTGGGGTACACCGCAAGTGACTGGGAGCGGGAGGGAGGAGCTGCCAGAAATTGACACATATTGTGATCGGTCGGATACATATGATTGAAACCAGGTTAGCGTGCGATCACCAATGCCAGAGTTTTTAAGTTTTTCTAACAAGATGCCATGGTCTACCGTGTCAAAGGCCTTGGCAAAATCAAGGAAGATGGCTCCAGTTAGGTTTCCTTGTTCCATCCCAGCCTGGATATCATTGCAGACTTTTAAAAGGGCGGTTGTAGTTGAGTGATTTGGACGAAAGCCTGATTGATCCGGGGTTAAGTAGTTCCAATATTGATAATAATCACGTAATTGTGTGTAGACACATTTTTCCAAGACTTTTGACATTACAGGGAGCAACGATATCGGACGGTAGTTGGATACCAAAGTACTGTCACCACTTTTATGGATAGGTACCACTCTCGCAGTCTTCCAGAGCTTGGGTATGTAACCAGTTGCCAGTGACTCATTTATTAGGGTTGCGACTGGATTTGCAATTGCTGGCGCACTGATTTTCACTAGCATTGCTGGTATTTGATCAGGTCCAGACTGGTATTTCATTTTTTGCTTACGGAGAAGTTTAGTAACGACACTGACAGGCACTGGTCAAAGTCCAGCTGGATGAGGGTACTGAGTTGTTCTGTGCAAGGGCCTGGTGCAAACACTGAGTGAGGTTGGGGTGTGTGCTGAAAGAAATCAAGATTGCAAATAGCATCACATTGGGTTGAAACTGTCCAGGAACTTAGGGGGGAGTTTGTAGGGGGCAATAAAAGGTAAGGTTCGTTGAACAGGGCATTTGGCAGAATTGCAGATTTAGAACAAATGGGTAGAAAATGTAGAATTCAGATAGCATTGCAACAATTCAAATACATATAAAGATACACTTGTGTGCCATACACACATATATATATATATATATACATACATACACACACATATATATATGTATCACACACATACAAACACATACAGTGATATTACAGAGTTAACATAATATACATCAAAAACCTTCACCTAAATGGATACCAATTTCAGTCCCCCCCCTCCAACCTATTTAAAATAGGGCCACTATATAGTCCCCCAATTCATTATTCACACAAATATTTTTTTTACTAATTTTAAACCCCCCCCCCTCCTTCAGATAGTGGTTACATTGGTACTTTTTGATGCTCCAATTTATGCTACACAATATGCCCTTACTTAGGAGTTAATATGAGTAAAGCACAATGCCCTGCAATGTTACACTGTTTAATACAAAATACATTCATTTTACTCGCTGTTTATTATGAATTTGCAATGTACGCACCGGCCCCGCGATGTCCACGTACCACTATGGCAGAGGCGCAATCACGTATCCGGAAGCCGGGCATCAAAATACATCATAGCAATTTTCAAAGCACCCCTGGGAGTCGCCACATGACCAGAACCCTGGAAAAAAAAATCCTGTGTAGAACCAGGAAGTAAAGCCTAACAACACCAGTATAAGAGCGGATCAGCTGGGATCACAACCATTTCTCATTCTGCATATTTGCACACTATTTTATGGACATTTAAGGCTGACTGATGAAGGCCTTGGTGGCCGAAACGCGTCTCAGCGATATATATGTCCAACCTTTTATTCTTTATTATTAAATTCACATTTTAACCCTTTACTGGCCGGCTGTGCTTCTATTCCTATACACAGAGCTCCTATAATTGGTGAGTGTTTCTCCTACTGTCTCCACCCTGTGATATAAGGTGTTATACTATGGGAGCGCCGTCTCCGTGTTCCTTTTATCTCTCCTAAGTGACCTACACCGAAAAAGAAGGGCAGCGCCACCCTCTATTTGGCCAGAGGCCCATTATCCTAGAGCCAGGACCAAGTGTGGCTCTATTACATGTGAGTTTCTGCCTTTACTCGGGAGTAGGGAAACTGAATTTTTACTATTCTGCACTATTGGTCTATTTTTTTGTTTCTGTTCTCTTAGAGAAACATCGAGGGACGTAACCGCAAGCACTTTCCGCCCTCAGGAGGATCCCCCAATTTATGATAGGAATACTCAACACTACCACTTTTTTTTCCCCATCTGCATTATGCACTTTTAATAAACTGTATTTGGGTTTTTTTTGTTTTGTTTTGTTTTTTTCCCACGCCATTGATACCATCACGGTCACCTTGTTTGACTATCTCTGGCACAGACTATCTTATAGCCATTGTTTGACACTGCCACTTTTTATGTGTTTGATGTTCTTAAATTGCCTCTAGGAGGACCATTGGTTTATTCTCACCACCGTGTATTAGTATAAAATACATTGATTCTGTCACTACTTTATTATTGGCACGCGGCAAATTTACAGCCCTCGTTTGCTAATTTTACTGATTACTGCACTGTTGGATGCGCTTTATGGATTCTCTTTCTACATAATCTCTGTATGGCACATATTTTGGTTGTTTTATTTGTGCTTTTACCTTTGTTGTTATATCCATTTTAGGCAGCATCACATCTACTCATTTATTTATTTTCTGCATGTTTGCATTGCTGTTTGATTATACCACTTAATTTAATAGGAATATACAATATCGCGCTGGCACTATTACACCCCCTTTTTATAAATCCGCTTAACTGTCTGGAGGTTATAATGATGTGATTCGGTTTTTGGTAACATCGGTATTATAAGTGTAGCGCTGGTTTTAATTCCCTGTCGTTGTAGTACTTGTTTTTGGCCACCGGAGGGAGACAAGCGCAATGTAAGACACTGGACATTGGGACTACATTTTCCAGCATGCTTTGCGGGTGGGAACAGGAAGTGGGTGGGAGAGAGACACTGACATCCGGAGCCTTGTGGAAAGAGCCGGCAGAGCGCGCAGAGGAGTGAGAGGAGCAAGACGCAAGAGAGCAGAGAGTGATTACAACCAGGCCAGAGCGCAGGTGCGGCCTAGCATAGCTGGAGATCGGGATTTTCCTTATTATTAATCGAAGACCCAGTGATCCACTGCTAGTAATCTCACGCTGATACATAGTAAGCTGAAGGACCCCGAGTTAGGAGAACCGCAGACGATCTAACAGGGAGTGCAGGCGGTGAGCTGGATATCTTGTGGCCGATACAAAAAAGCAAGACAGCGGATCCGGTGACACAGAAAATCCCAGTCAAAATCGAGCGGAGAGACATCCTGGGTCGAGCGGAACGCAGAGTATCTGGCGGATGGGTGAGAGGCCTTCCAGGCCATTGTAAAACACTAAAGCACACTGCAGTCTGTTCAAAACCTACAGGGCCCCAACGTGACTAGTCGAAGATACCTCTTAAATAATTCACTGGCCAGTTGAATATTGTACCCGGGTACCAATACACGCATACACATACATTCCTTGGGACATAACCTGTACGGGACTCACACTCCACCCACTAAGGGGTTAAAAATACTTTTTTTCCTTTTCCGCTGCGCGTTTCTCGCATTACGAAGTACTGTAAAAATATATACGTATACCGTGTTACTCATTATATGCCAGTTTATTCAGTAATCTATATAATTTATAAAATCCACGACAGTGCTGGAGTATATTTATTCCCTAGTGCGGGGAGACTGACCCGAGGTTCAAATTCAGCGGCTCCTCCGGGAGTGAGCGCTACATAAGTATCGTTTCAGGCTGTGTGTTCTTAGATATCCACAGACTTGTTTACGTTAGTGGAATGATGAGGCCCACACAATTGAATTCCATCGATTGGTGGACCATATGACGTACGAGGAAGTAATAGACGCGAGGGCTTTCTTACTTACTACACCTCCGTGACACGCGCTCTGGGGATTTTTCTGCCTTCGCTTGCCCATCTGGTCCGGATTACCCACCACGCATATATACCGAGGTCAGTACCTGATGGCATTTAGTTCAAAACTAAGCCAGGTCAGGGCGAAACGCGTTGAGTAATGCCAACAATTGTTTTTTAACAGTCACTTGGTCTGGTGTCCCGGTACCTATCAATGCATGATGGTCCCTTCCTACTTCTGGCTTTTATGTATTACCTAATGAGGTGTGTAGGCAGCTAGAACTGCCAAGGTATTAGATAGGGACCACACTCTTATACCTTCAAAACGTCCTGCTCTGTTGCTGTTTATGGTGATACCCTTAGGTTGGGATTGATTACAAAATAATTGCCTATGTTAGTACCTTTTAAGGACATTTTTTAACTCATCTATGTGTGTGTCTGTGACGTCTATTGGTTCCGGTGTTGCAATAAAGAAACCTTTTAATTCTATTGGTAGGCTGGTTGCACCAGTGTGCACTTTCGACTTGAGAACAACTGTGTTGGAGCCAGATGGAGGCACAGGGTGGCCTTGGGGCAGGGAGGATCTGTGTGTTGTTCTGCTCCCTCACACTCAAGGGGACAGACCACTTCAGAATCCTGGAAAATCACCTCTGTCTCCCAGAAAGTAGAACCAGAGGAAAAGGGTTATCATGGTTATGTCAGTGTGTCGCTAAATGTGTCTGTGTGGGTGACAGAGTGTGGGTAAGTGTGTTTGATTGCTTATGTATGTCTGAATGTGTTTACGTAAATGCTACATAGTAGCTGGATGTGTTTGTATGGGAGCTCTAGTGTGAATGAATGTGTTAGCGCAAAACTATTGTGGATGAGTGTGTCTGCGTGATTCACAGTGTGAATAAGTGTTTGTGTGACTGATACAGTGTGGCTGAGTGTGTTTGTGTAGTAGACAATATGATATAGATGTGTGTGTCTGCGTGATATAGTGTGGTTGCCAGGGACATGCATGGGCATGTGTGTGAGACTTCACTGGTGGATCTAAGGAGGGGGCACAGGGGGCAATTGCACCCCCCTCCCGAGCTGCAGTCCCATTGTAGGTGAAACAGGGGTCCTTTGGATGTTTGAGACCCAGTATCTCCGGTTCCACACACTCCAGTAGACGGTGGTTACATTGGAAAGGCCAGATTCTGACCTTTCCAATGATACCAAACATGACTATGGATGTGTATGTAGCTTTGTATGTGTATGTGTCTTTTAGTGTATGTCGGTAGAACGCTGTGTATGAGTGTGTCTCAGAAAGGCTGCCAGTGGATCGAATCTTCACATGCACACGCAGCTCCAATCCGTCATTCTGTGCCGGCGCTACAGAACTCAAGTACACAATGTGTGCAAGTCCTCAGCGATGCGCATTAACATTTTCCAGGATCCTACATTTCGCAATTTGCAAAGCCACACACATTGCATAGCAAAGCTTAGGGACCTACGGATTCAGAAGCCACTGAGCTGACAGGGAAGAGCGCACTTCGCCAAGGGTCAAGGGTCAAAAGGTGAGTCATTTTTACCCTAATAAATAATTCTAAAAATGATTGGTCAGCATCTGCCCAATTATTTAAGGGCAAGAAAGGGAGGTGGTTTTTTTTTTTAACAGCACGTTCCTTTAATAGACCTTTATGCGTAATATTTTCGAGAGCTGGCACACTCTACCTCTCTTAGGGATTATTTTATCTTTTGTTTCCATTTGATCTTATTTTGTTACATCCGAGGTTTGTATGGTCTGTGCTCTGATATTTTCTTGGTACAGATTTAATCTGTTATGCCCTGAAAAAATAGATTCTGCAAACGTGAAATATTCGTTTATTGCAAGTACAATAGCTGAACCGGATTATGAATGCTGAAAGTTTTGATAATGGAATTTCAACAGGTCTATACGAAGAAAGGTGATCCTCAGGAGAATTTGCAGGAGAAGTGAAAATTCTAGGTCAAAATAGTCAAACCAGAAAAATTCTCCCATTTATCTCACTTTCCAAATCAGCTATTTGGTCTAGAATTGTTCTCTTCTCCTGTCAATTCTCCTGGTTTTCACCTTTCTCTAAATAACTCACGTATCCCTCTATAAATCACAACGCAAGTCCCTTTAGACAGGCCCTATCTACCCCTCCGATCCTTTAGGTGGTCGGTAATCTGGCTACCTATAGGGACACAAACACATCTATCTATATCTCTTATGAAGAATACACAGGACGGGGTTAAACACAGTGGCCTAGATGGTATACAATAAAGCAACACAGAGTAGATCAGGATCGCCAGACACTGGTACCCCGAGGGTGGTAGCAAATATCACTTAGCAACAGAGTCGTCAGGGATAGCCAAAACTGGAACACAAGGGTGGTTCTCATACAAGCCAAAATCGTAACAGTGTAACAGAATGCGCACTAATGAGTCAGTGAATCGCACAGCGAATCACTCAGCACCGAGGGAAAGAACTCCACGACAGCGCAATGAGCCGAATCGCGCTGTCTGCTTTTAAACATGACGGGTCCGCGTCATCATACCGCGCGCCACCTCCTGGCCACACACGCGAGCTCCGGAAGCCGGCGCAACTCCAGGCACCCGGCTGGTCGAAGGCGCTGCCGGGTGCCGCAGCCCCTTCTGAGCCCCAGACGTGACAATAACCCTGCAAATTTATTTTTATTGAAAACCTGTTTACCTTCGCAAGCAGGAGCTTTAGGCAATGCTTAAATATGAGGTTGCTCTTAGAATGCAACAAAATATGAAGAAAGAAGCACAATAATACTAAGTAATGGGAAATTCTTGCAATGTTCAATGTATTCTACGGAGTCCGTGTCGGGATTTTTGATCCATTTTGCCGCACCAACCTCCTGTAAACGCTTGTGACGTGCGTCACTTTGAATTTGGAGTGCATGGGCCTAGAGATGTATTTGGGAGGTGCAGGCCTGATGTTCTAGATTATTTCTCTGCCCTCCCCTTTGTTGAAGTCACCCTGTACCTGTAGGGTGCCGGCTGTTTGTGTAATCTGTGTTATGTATGAATACTGTATGAATTACTGTCTTATAATTAGGGATGGGCTGCCGGTTCGAATCGGTTCGAATCGGTTCGATTCGAACATCGGCTGTTTGAAAATTCGCAAACTTCGAACTTTTCGGGACGTTCGCGGAAAGTTCGAGAAAGAAAAACATTTAAAAAAAATTCCAAAAAATTCTTAAAAGATCCTAAAAAATCTAAGACTAAAGAGACTCTTTACTGCAGAATATTATAATAAACAGTTTAATAGATATTGAATTAAACTGGAATATTTTTAATATTGAAGCCTATGGGATTCATAAACATTTACCACTCCTTGTTGGTCAAACATTTACCACTCCTTAGGCTAGGGTCAGACTAACGCATTTTTATGTTGTCTGTGAAAAAGTGCGTTCGAACGAATGGACGCATTTTTTCCCGGAATATGTGATAGCGGTCATACGATGCGCATTTTCGTTCGTGATTTTGTACGGATCATCAATAAAACTCTTTTTGTGTCTGGACGTTATGTTGGCCGGACATTAGCAGCGTCTGACATCTCCCAATCACGCATACACGCTGCTATGCGGACGCAGCGCACTCTGTACGTCAGTACCTGCGGTTTCACGTTCTCGAAAAAATGCGTTCATTTTCCACTTGCGTTGCGCAGCCGGACTTTTGTGCGACCGTACTTCGTATATTGGCTGTCATTGCCCGGCATCTGCTGCTAGCACGGCCGTGATTAAGTGCGCCAGAACGCGCGTTCGCACTGCCTCAGTCTGACCCTAGCCTTATAGTGAGAGAAAGGAGGGGTGTGAGGATCTAGCAACAGCACTAGTGGCCTGCTCTACAGTCAGGCCTTCTCAGGTCTCACAAGGCTTTAGCTTGTATGTGCCATTACAGGGATGAATGCTCCATAAGCAAATCAGCCTGCTCTCACCCAATGAGGGTGGCCAGTACTGAAATGCCAAGGACGTCATCCCTGCACGAGAGGTGCAGCAACCCCCGACGATCGTGTCGGTCTTGTTAGGCCTCGTCAGGAGGGTATAGCTGTCACCCCTCTAGGCACATCAAGCAAGGGGTCCACGTCTTTATGACCCTGTCATCCCACTCCTTGTTGCTCAAACATTTCCCATGGCTTCAAATCGCGTTTAAACATTAGCAAAAGCGGTAAAAATTAGCTCAGCGCATAGTGGTGAAATGGCTCAGCACTCAGCAGTGAAAGGGTTAAAAATGTTTTTGGTTTTTTTTTCCATTGTTTCCTGTCCCCCATGGCATTACCCGGACCACCATACACCTTTTATGGCCAATATCTTGCATACTGTATATGCCCTCTTGGAGGGCACTTTCATTTTCAAACGTTCAAACCCCATTGGCTTGCTTGGTGTTCGAATTGTGTTTAAGTTTGCAGTCAAACTTTTTCGGGTGTTCGAGTTCAAATGCGAAGTTGCGAACCGAACACGGGGGTGTAGGCCCATCACTACTTATCATTAATATCTATGTGTATCTGTTACTATCTGCTGATAGGAATACTGGGTGGGTTATCTTAACCTTTTCCAGCTCCCCCTTTCTGGAATGTGATATTATCTGTTGGAGGTTTGAATGGATATTGTTCGTCTGCTTGCCAAATGTTGAGCAATGCTTATCCCATTGTCTGTACCTGGTCTGGTTATCTCCCATACTCTGAGAAGCAGACTGAAGGAGCAGAGAAACATCAGAAACTCACAACAGTATTCTAGGGGAGGGATTGTTGATGGGTGCAATTGGAGGCCACCGTTTTATTTTCTATTGGCTGCCGCGCTGCACCTGGGACTGTATATATTTAACTTAATAAAGGTGTTCAGTTTTTGCTGTTCTAAAACTCCAGATTTGCGTGGTGCCTCATTTCTGGGGGGTTGCTAGCAAGGCTCTTTGCGTGTAACTGTCCTTAAGCTTCGGCTAAGGGCTGGAGAAAGGCTCGAAAGACTGCTGGTGGATGAACCACCTGTCTTGATCTGCCAGTGATTAAAGCAGTGGTTCCCAACACTGGTCTTCAAGTCCCCCTAACAGGCCAGGTTTTCCATATATCTGAAGCACAGCACAGGGGATATGATTTGCTGCTCAGTGATTGCAGGATTCCGTCGCATTTCCCCTATGGAATCCTTAAAACCTGGCCTGTTAGCGGTACTTGATGACCAGAGATGAGAAAAACTAGGGGTTATTCAACGGACACCATGAAATTGCACCGAACAGTGAATTTCCCAATACAGTGCAATTTCAGGAATTCTTAAGCCATTTTTCAAGATTTTTTTGGGGAATTTTTTATTTATTTTTTTTAGATGGTGTGGTTTTTTTTCTGTAAAAGACCTTTTTATTATTAGTCATAGGTCCTTACATATTATTCCCAGATATTTTCATGCAGTATTTTTTTTAAAAACGTCTTTTAAAAATTGTAGTTTTTTTTTTAAACCCTTGCACGGTAGCTTGTCGGCTTTTTCCGGTGGCTGGTCGGTGGTCTGTTCGCCGGATCGTCGGATTTTTTCAGATCTATTCGGCGGATCGTCAAATGCATTCAGAGGTTTTTCAGCGTTTTTTGGATCTATTCGGCAGTTTTGCAGGGGTTTTTGAGATCGATTCAGTGGTTTTGCAGCAGTTTTTTCGATTCGTTCGGCGGATCGATTCACCGCACTTCAGGGATCCTGAAGTGACTGCTGAATTTAAATTGCCGAAGTGCAACGTACGGGAGAGCAGTGATATTTCAGTGCTGTCTGACTAACCCTGACTGTGATAGAGGATGCAGCTTATTTAAATAATGTTTGGAAGGGTTTGTGTCTGGATGCATCCTTACATCAGGAAAACATGGAATAGAAAAATGTTACTTGAGGAAAACCTTTATTTATCCTTCGTCGTGACTGTATATTTTTATATTTCCTGTCTATCAAGAAGTATTAAAGTTATTCTCTTTTCTTCAACGTGTAGTTGCAAAGTGTAGGCAGAATAAATGCACAGAAAGTTGCCGCACAAGTCATGGAGCTGTTGAGGTTACTGGATGGAGCCGTTTGAGTTAATGGATTAGGGACTCACCTGTAATAGAGCAAAGAGTTTGTGTTCGCAATTTTATTATGTCACTGAATGATGATGGATACCTAGCAGACGGTCCCAGATACAAAACTGTCACAATGTGTCAGCCCGCAGAGCTTATCCAGTAGATGGAGCTGTTGTCAAGAGAAAAAGACCGAATCAGTTCAGCTGAAACAATGCCTGGGACGGAAAAGGAAAAGTTCCACAGTAACATATACAGTACAATCCTCCTGTGATTCTCCCTCCGTTCAACCTGTGAATTATTGTGCTTCTGTAAGAAAGACATATGACCCAATGGACCATATTCCAGCTCGACCAGTGAGAATAAATACAGTGTGAGCTGTAAAGTCTTTGCGGTTCCCTAATTGACGGCTGTGCTTGTAATCGTTCAGATTCACAAACCAGTACCAGCAGCAGCGCCGATATTCTTTCCTGTAGTCCATAGGGGTCCATGGAGAGTTGCGCAAGTGCTGCTGCGGGTTGATACTTCAGATGAACATTTTGAAAGGAGAAGACTGCCATTCTGGCGCCTTCTTCCCTCTGCTGCGGCTCAGCCGAAGGGCACATCAGATGGTCACAGTGGCCATGCTTCAGCTATTTCTGGCACTTTGGATTATTCCGAAGCGGCTAGTGCTTCACGTCTGATCGGTGGCGCTCTACTGTGTCGTCGTGGGTGTATATTTCGAAACACGCGCTCATCTGCCGCCATCAGAGCCGTGGCAGAGGTTTAAATGTCTCGTGACATTTCGGGGCCATTCAGAGAGCAGGCAGTTTGCCAAATGTTGGTGAATTACCTGCAAGTACAGTGCCTGTTCGAAGGCAGTGAAATCCCCCATGGAGAAGCAATGGTTAATCTATTCAGAGACACCAAACAGTAGTGAAAAGTTTTCAAAATGCCCTGCTGTTCGGTGGTTTCATTTGACAGGTTTAATCAGGTGAATCCCATAGGCTTCAATGTTAAAAATATTCCCGTTTTTATTCAATAGCTAATAAATCGTTTATTATTTTAATCTGCAGCAAAAAGTCTATTTATTGATTTTTTTTCTAGGTATTTTTCGGGAGTTTTTCAGCAAAACATTTTTGCCATTTTTTTTTTAATCGTTTTCTTTTTTTCTGTAACAGCCCTTTTTATTATCATTCATTGGACCTTATATGTAAATTTCAGACATTTTTATTCAGGAGTTTTTCTGCAAACTGCCTTTCAATTTTGACACTTTCAAGCGTATTGGTTTTTTTTTTTACCTCGTTCGTCAGCTTGATGGCTTTATCCGGCAGCTGGTCTGTGCTGTGATTGGCGGCTCGGCAGCTTTTTCCGGCGTGTTCGGTGCGTTTTGTGTGGTGGTTCCGGCGGGTTTTCTGTGGGTGTTTTCGGCGGGTTTTCCCTGCACTCCTGGGACCCTGTGGTGAATGCTGAATTCACCGCAGGGTGGGGAACTTTGATGCCCTGAAGTGCAGGGAAGCGCGAGGAATGAGAGAGCACCTAAATGTCAGCGACTTTTCGGTGCTCTCTGAATAACCCCCATGGATTCTTAAGGCTTGATCCCTCTCTTTTGGAAACAAGACATATGCCCAACACTAACCCTTTGTTTCTCCCACATGGAAAAACTCCGCTCATTGGAACAGTGACACTTCAGTGCATCTAATAGAACACCCCAATATTTGTCTGTCGGGACGCCCTGGATTCTAGAATACTCTGCAGCTGATTTCCAAACCTTTCTCCAGTCAGTCTGATGTTATAGGGATGCTTGGCTTTATTTATCAATCTGCAGCACTAATTTGACACGGTTCATGCTTAATGATTCCCCTTAAAATTCTGCTACACTGTTCCCGTAGAAGCACCGATACCCCGTCCAAACCCCGATACCCTGTCCAAACGCCGATACCCTGTCCAAACGCCGATACCCTGTCCAAACGCCGATACCCTGTCCAAACCCCGATACCCTGTCCAAACCCTGATACCCTGTCCAAACCCCGATACCCTGTCCAAACCCTGATACCCTGTCCAAACCCTGATACCCTGTCCAAACCCTGATACCCCAGCCCCAGCCACAATGTTTTGTTAGGATTATTACTTGTTTTAATTTGCATCTGAATATTGGTTTATTTAGAACCGTCGATAAACTATACCCGCATATTGCCGTGAGACCTGCGTGTCCTGCATTTTCAACAAACCTTGGACCTGTGTGACCCTCGTGATCTTTGACACACTGTCCTTTATTACCCATCATATGCGTCAGGACTCACCGATTCGACCGTCTGCCCTGGAGCCGCACCGGGGGGTGACGCCGCATTCCGGCCTGTCTCTCTGCAGCAGTCTCAGAAGTCGGCGAGCAGGGACAATGTTGGCACTGAGCCGCGGCATCCTCACTCCCGGCCCTCGGCCCGCGGCGGGAGAACGTTCGGCTCCACCTCCGCCGACTGCTGGCGTTCGGTGCTAACCTCCCAAGCCCAGCTCACCTGGAGAGGGTGGCGCGGACTGGGAGTCACATCCCCGGCTTTGGTATGCGGAAGGGATCCTGGCGTGGTGCCCCCGGCTCAGCGACCGAGCCCTGCTCCGCCTCTGTTTGGGGAGTTTCCTACAGGGATTGGACCGAGAGAAGGTGACAGCGGCCGGGGGGCTGGGCCAAGGGATCATGACCGCAGATTGAGTGACTGGGGTTCCCTGACTCTCATGTCACGCCCCTCTCCCAGGGGTGAAGGAAGGAGTGGGCTGGATTCCTCTATATAAACCTGAATCATCCCTGCCTCCTTGGTCAGTTGTTGTCTAAGATTCATAGAGAAACTACCAAGCTAAACCCTCTCTATCCTGGTTTTGACCTTCCCTTCTATCTATAGTATTAAACCTTTGCCGCCTGCACGACCCTTGGACTGAATATCGACTACGAGACTGCTTTATCGCCATATCTGTACCATGCCTGAATTTGACACTGCATATTGAGGTCCAACCTTGATAAACTACTGACAATATGATATAACATATCATTCGGTGCTCTCTGAATAATCCCCATAGGTTTTTGGTGTGATGCGTGACTCTTTGTGTTGTTGCCCACATCTGACTAAATGGCACCCAATCATCTTTATAATCCCCATTATAACAAATACATTACCTTCGGCAACTCTAAAATCCCTCTGGAGCGCCTCCAGGCTTATAAAAGGATAGGGCTCGGCCACAGGATATACCAAAAATTACTTTACACTTTTCTTTCTATTTTGTTGCATAAAAAAGATTAAAACCTCTGGATATATTTGGGAGAAATTGAAAAAAACCTAACAGTGAAGTATATTTAAAAATACAATGAATTTGTAATATTAAAAGCTGTAATGTGATTTACAAATCTCTAAAGGATTAAAATAAATAAAATGAGATGGATACAATGTCGTTTTCACTTTTATTTTTAATTGTGTTACACAATAAGTACAGGAGAGCAAATATTTAGGTTAAAACAAACTTCCCCTTGGTCCAACGCTTGGCCACTTATTTCCCGCCAGTGACGTCCGGGTCATGCGAGACGTGGCTGCAGATTGACCATCCTACTCTGGTCTCCACTGACACAAAGCATGACGTAACGGAGTGCGTCTCTTGCCAAGGCTGGATAAACCATAGGGGCTGTTGGAGTGCAGGGGTTGGAGTTTATACTAGAGGGGAGTCTGCGAACTGCAGAAATTTGAGGGTTTTATTATGCAGATTCTTAACTTCTTCATCTCTCCATGCGCACAAAAGCAAGGTGAGCAGGTTTCAAGGAGAAGATTTGAGAGCAGCAGAGGGATAGAGCAGGGGCACAGCAGCGTGGGATGGGTGAGGTAGAGATGTATTGGGATGGAGATGGAGCAGAGGCACAACAGGGTAGAGGAATGGGGCAAAGGCATGATTGTGGTATATTGGAATGTGTAGAGGCACAATAGTGGTGCGAGGGATGGAGTAGAGTTACAATGTAGTGAGAGGGATGAGGCAGATGAATAATGGAAAAAACATTGAATAGATGTATAATGGGGTTGCAGGGATGGGGCAGATGAATAATGGGGTGGGAGGGATGAGGCAGAGGTATCATGGGGTGGGTGGGATGAAGCAGAGGTATACTGGGGTGGGAGGGATGAGGCAGAGGTATAATGGGGTGGGAAGGATGAGGCAGAGGTATATTGGGGTGGGAGGGATGAGGCAGAGGTATAATGGGGTGGGAGCGATGAGCCATAGGTGTAATGGGGTGGGCTGAGGCAGAGGTATAATGGGTGGGAGGGATGAGGCAGAGGTATATTGGGGTGGGAGGGATGAAGCAGAGGTATAATGGGGTGGGAGGGATGAGGCAGAGGTATAATGGGGTGGGAGCGATGAGGCAGAGGTGTAATGGGGTGGGTGGGATGAGGCAGAGGTGTAATGGGGTGGGTGGGATGAGGCAGAGGTATATTGGGGTGTGAGGGATGAGGCAGAGGTATAATGAGTGGGAGGGATGAGGCAGAGGTATAATGGGGTGGGAGGGATGATGCAGAGGTATAATGGGGCGGGAGGGATGGAGTCGAGACAACGGTGATGCGAAATGTAGGGACGAGGTAGAATGGAGTGAGCATGATGAACAGAGGCACAACAGAGTGGCAGAGATGGGGTAGATTCTCAATGATATTAAGAAGGATGGGGAAGAGGTACAATGGTGATCAGAGGAATGTTGCACATATAAGGCTAGAGTCAGACGAACACAGTCTGAGCGCACTCTGCGTGCATGCATAACAGACTGAGGGAAGATACTGTAGACACCACACGATCCGTTTTTCTTGCCGGATGTAGAAAAAAAAAGGGAATTATGGGAAACAAAATTAATATGAAAAATGATAAACATTTGAAAAGGATATGAAAAGCCATTGTGTGTGTCAAGGTGCTGGACGTCGCAAATGCGCTGTGTCTGACATCTCCTCATCACTTACACAGAATGCTAGGCAGACGTGGCGCACTCCTGTGGTAGCGGTTTTACGTTCTTGCCTAACTTGCGTCCGTTTGTCACGTGCGTTGTGCTTGCGCAGTTCGGGTTGCACGTACTTTGTGTGTGGGTCTCTATTGCTCCCAGTGGCGTCGCTACGTGGGGGCGGGGGGGTGCGGCCCGCACCAGGTGACACCCTCCCTTAGGGTGACACCAAAGTGGCGGAACTACCAGGGTCGCAGCGGTCGCAATTGCGACCGGGCCCTGGCAATTCCGCCACTTGAGGAGCCCACTGGCCTTGGGAAGACCGGCGGCAAATTCACGCAGCGCAGCGGCGAGCGCTGCACTATTTTTTCAGCAGCTCGGCCAGTCGCGTTCCTCGATCGGCGATCCTTCCCCTCTCTCGCTCGTCTCCGCTCCGGCTGCTCCGGCCGGCCGCACGTGTTCCCATGTGTGTGTGGGCGTGTGTGTGGGCGCGGCCAAGGAGACAGTGAGCGACACCGAGGGGGCCAGATCGGGATTAATGCGCGGCATGGCGGCCGGATACCCTTCCTCTCCGTCTCCGGCGTCCCATGAGTCAGTGTGGCTGCTGGCGCCGCACCACGTGCCTGTGATTCGGGCCGGGCCGTGTGATAGCAGCATGCAGGGTGCTGCCCCCTGATCTCTATGCCCCACCACCGGACTACCTCCTCATACCAGCACTAAAGGCTCCTGTCCTGGAGACATGAAGATCTGGAGCGCAAAGCATGTGTTCAGGTGAGATGGGGGGGGGATAATGATGCCATGTGTGGAGCTGCTGCAGGACAATGACAGCATATATATATATACAATATACATTAGAGCATAGTGCCAGTGTGACCTATAGCACTGCCTGGTGCCATGATGGAGCCTCTCACAGTGCAGCAGCAGCTCCACTTCCAGTGAGGATCATCATAACCCTATGGACGACAGTGGGAGCAGAGTGTCTGCTCCTCATCTACCCTGACCATTCACTCCTCCTTCATACAGTGCAGAAATACCAGGATTACGTGCCTAATCCCCAGTATCAATACACCTCTTGCACTGGGAGATTGAGGACACACAGGTGTTGAGCTCAGGGTTTTATTAATATTGCAGCAGATGCTGTCCAGGGGGATTCATGCTAAACCTGCTTGATGTGGGGTAGAGGTATGGATGGAGAGGGCACTGTGTCTCTGCAGTCACTGTCATGCCTGTCCCTCACCGCTGCTATAGAGTTAACAGTCTATGAAGGAACAACCGTAGTTTCTGCTACATACAAAGAATAGCAGGGGATTTTTGTGAGCTACTGGTCTGGGGGCAATATATAAATGTGTGAGCTACTGGGGGCAATATATAAATGTGTGAGCTACTGGGGGCAGTATATATCATTGTTTGAGCTTCTGGGGGCAGTATATATCATTGAGCTTCTGGGAGCAATATATATCCATGTGTGAGCTACTGGGGGCAGTATATATCATTGTGTGAGCTTCTGGGGGCAATATATATCATGTGTGAGCTGGGGGAAATATATATTCATATGTGATCTGGGGCAATATATTTCCATGTGTGAGCTGGGGGCAATATTTCCATGTGTGAGCTGGGGGAAATATATATTCATATGTGATCTGGGGCAATATATTTCCATGTGTGAGCTGGGGCAATATATTTCCATGTGTGAGCTGGGGGCAACATATATCCATATGTGAGCGGGGGCACTATATATCCATGGGTGAGCTGGGGCAATATATCCATATGTGAGCTGGGGCAATATATCCATATGTGAGCTGAGGCAATATATATCCATGGGTGAGCTGCTGGGGGCAATATATAATTGTGAGCTGGGGCAATATATCCATATGTGAGCTGGGGGTAATATATCCAGAGCTGATGGGGGCAATATATATCCATGTGTGCCTTCACTTTCACTGCCTTCGAACAGGCACCGTACTTGCTGGCAGTTCGCCAAAATTTGTGTGAGCATATGAGAGAGCTCCACAGCAATAAACCTCACAGTAATGTGCGCTGTGTGTATGGGCATTCAGTGTTATATGGGAGTACTGATTTAGGAGTAAGAGTAGTTAAAAAAAGAAACTGTAAAACTCGGGGGGGGGGGTGACACCATGAGTTACCGCACCGGGTGACACCAACCCTAGTGACGCCACTGATTGCTCCTCATTCTATGCTACGACGGACGTTAAACTGTGCGGCAACACGGACGTGATCACTGCGTTCGTCTGACACGGGCCTTAGATGGAGGTGTGAGGGATGGATCAGAAAGAGAATGGAGAGGAGAAGGCGGAGGAAGATGCGGCAGTGAGAAAGTTGGAGGTGGAATGGAGTGAGCATGATAGAACAGAGGTTCAACAGTGTGGCAGAGATGCAGTAGACTCTCAATGGTGGGAAAGATGGGATAGAGGTACAATGGCTTGAGAAGGATGGGTTACACGAACCCTCGTAATAAGAGGAATGGGGTGGAAAATCTTCCGCTCTGTGTCGTCACTCTTAAATGGTATAATTCTCTATTTAAAAAAGCAGAAAAGGCTTGTGCACAAATAGGAATATAGAAGGGAGTTCCGGCCAAATGTGTAGAAAAGAAAAAAAAAAATCACATTCTGGTGACATCAAGTAGATAAATATGGCAGAGATAAGTAGTCCTTTAAACATTTTCTGAAGCTCAGTTAAGAGATGCGCCTCACTTAATTATAAATTATCTCAAAAACATATACACAATATACACAAAACAAGTTTTTATTCCTTTTTTTTTAAACATATTTAAGGTCCACTTTCAGGGCATGGCTGGTCGGGCAGGTCAGTTGAGGATATAAAGCAGCCATTTTGAATATCTGTATCAAAATAATAAGATATTCAGTCCTTGTCGTGTGTGATAACACCGGTTACATTAGGAGGTACCCATTGTTTTACGTAATTCGTTCGGCATACTTCTTCACCTTGGTGGTAAGATTCTGGACTGGGAGCCTTCGGAGAAAGCTCGTTATTTCCAAATTCACTCTCCACCGGACTCCCACACTCAGAGTCTGCAAACCCACTGTCTATCGTGTCCATATCAACACATATCTCTGGAAAACGAAATTCGTCGCTATTCCCGGAGCTGGGAAAGAACGAATCGAAGTGTTCAGTGGTGTAAAATACGTTCTCGTCATCTGGGGAAATCAAGTCTTGCTGTTGCCATTCTTCCCCTGGGATCGATATCAAGTCTAGAATATTTACATTGCATCTCATTCGAATTTCCAATGGACTGCCGCCATGTTCCTCTGAGGTTTTAGGTACCTCTTTGTTGGGTTGATTGGCCATTGTGTCATTTGACAGGTTCTCATCGCTAGTGTCCATGCTGACAGGAGGGTAACCATCATCACTGCTAATCTCTTCAGTATCCTCTTGGACATTTGTAGTCGCTGTACTGGTGGAGATGCAGTGAGGACAACATAGATCTCCTTCACTGGTCACCAAAATGGAGTCGATACGTGCTTGTTCTAGAGATTGGCCTGTCGCATATCTGGAAACTCTACCTTTCAAGCAATGGTGGCTGTGAATGCTGCAGCAAGTCTCCGGTAATAATTTCTCGTGATTTTCTCTGCCATACAAACTTAATCTTGATGCGTATCTGTAAAGTGTCTGGCTGTATGTCTCGAGGAATTCCGGAAGAACAACCCCACTTTCGAAACGAAATCCTCTTTCGGAATGTGAAGAACCCAGCCAGCTCTACAACACAAAAACAACACATAGGATTCAATTCACCATAACATCTAGTTATATCAAATACGCTGATACAATATGATTTCCTCGCTGTTATACACTGAAAAAAGCCACATCCTTGAGAACCTTTTACAGTAGGTGCAAAAGCACCAATTACAGTAATAGTACGTGGGTGGAAATATTCAGCCGGTGCACGGTGCTTCTCTGAAACTACACAAACATGTATTTCTGGTGTTTTATCTCATGCCACAATAAAGCCATTTTTAAATTTAATTTAAAACTTAATGAACTTGAACTGTATCTATACAAACCTCAGTAAAGCAAAAACCATCTCACCTGTAATGCTGATATTTGTGAAACGACATAGACATTAACCCCCTTCACACCCAAAATCGAGTTACCTCGAGTCTGCATTGTTACGAATTGAAAAGCACCCAGTAGCATGTCAAAAGACCATTTTCGCACCTTTTTAAAGCAGGATTAGTGTGTCCCCTTTGGAGAAACAAAATCCTTTGTTTTATGTCTCTCCAAGCACCCTGGAGAGACAGAAAACCAGCTGCAAATAGCAGCCCTATACCTCAATGTGACAAAAAGTTCAAATAGATTACTGCTGCATTACAGCAGCCAGGGAGAGGGCAGAATAAGGCTGGGGTCAGACCAGCGCACTTTTAACGTGCGTTCTGGCGCACATAATCACGGCCGCACTAGCAGCAAATGACGGGCAATGACAGCCAATATACGAAGTACGGTCGCACGAACGTCCGGCCGCGCAACACAAGTGGAAAATTAACGCATTTTTTCGAGAGCGCAGAACCACTAGTACGGACGTACAGAGTGCGCTGCAGCGGCATAGCGATGTGTGTGTGTTATTTGGAGACGTCAGACCCTGCTCGTGTCCGACCAACATAACGTCCAGACGCAAAAAGTTTCCTGGTTTGGATCTGTAAAAAATCACGCACAAAAATGCGCATCTTATGACCGTTTTCGCGTATTCCATGAAAAAATACGTCAATGCGTTCGGACGCACTTCTTTACGTTCGCGTGTAAAAATGCTTTCGTTTGACCCTAGCCTAAAGGGTGAGCTTTGGGGTCACTCACTGCTGCACAGGGATAAGATTCAGATGGTTATAATGACTGAAAATCCCTGTACAGTACAGATACAAGGTGTTACTGTAATTTCCATACAGTCATTATGCAGCACATACAGATACAAGGTGTTACTGTAATTGCCATACATAGGCATTATGCAGCACATACAAATACAAGGTGTTACTGTAATTGCCATACACAGGCATTATGCAGCACATACAGATACAAGGTGTTACTGTAATTGCCATACATAGGCATTATGCAGCACATACAAATACAAGGTGTTACTGTAATTGCCATACACAGGCATTATGCAGCACATACAGATACAAGGTGTTACTGTAATTTCCATACACAGGCATTATGCAGCACATACAGATACAATACAAGGTGTTGCTGTAATTGCCATACACAGGCATTATGCAGCACATGCAGATACAAGGTGTTGCTGTAATTGACATACACAGGCATTATGCAGCACATACAGATACAAGGTGTTGCTGTAATTTCCATACACAGGCATTATGCAGCACATACAGATACAAGGTGTTGCTGTAATTGCCATACACAGGCATAATGCAGCATAAACAGATACAAGTGTGTTACTGTAATTGCCATACACAGGCATTATGCAGCACATACAGATACAAGGTGTTGCTGTAATTGCCATACACAGGCATTATGCAGCACATACAGATACAAGGTGTTGCTGTAATTTCCATACACAGGCATTATGCAGCACATACAGATACAAGGTGTTGCTGTAATTGCCATACACAGGCATAATGCAGCATAAACAGATACAAGGTGTTACTGTAATTGCCATACACAGGCATTATGCAGCACATACAGATACAAGGTGTTGCTGTAATTGCCATACACAGGCATTATGCAGCACATACAGATACAAGGTGTTGCTGTAATTTCCATACACAGGCATTATGCAGCACATACAGATACAAGGTGTTGCTGTAATTTCCATACACAGGCATTATGCAGCACATACAGATACAAGGTGTTGCTGTAATTGCCATACACAGGCATAATGCAGCATAAACAGATACAAGGTGTTACTGTAATTGCCATACACAGGCATTATGCAGCACATACAGATACAAGGTGTTGCTGTAATTGCCATACACAGGCATTATGCAGCACATACAGATACAAGGTGTTGCTGTAATTGCCATACACAGGCATTATGCAGCACATACAGATACAAGGTGTTGCTGTAATTTCCATACACAGGCATTATGCAGCACATACAGATACAAGGTGTTGCTGTAATTGCCATACACAGGCATTATGCAGCATAAACAGATACAAGGTGTTACTGTAATTGCCATACACAGGCATTATGCAGCACATACAGATACAAGATGTTACTGTAATTTCCCTACACAGGCATTATGCAGCACATACAGATACAAGGTGTTACTGTAATTCCCATACACAGGCATTATGCAGCACATACAGATACTATCAGGGTTATTCAGAGAGAGGTGAAAAGCAGGAGAATGGCTGGAGAAGTGAAAATTCTAGGTGAAAATAGCCAAACCAGAAATATTCTCCCATTTATCTCACTTTCCAAATCAGCTATTTTGACCTAGAATTTTCCATTCTCCAGTTGTTCTCCTGCTTTTCACGTCTCTCTGAATAACCCTGAAGGTGTTGCTGTAATTGCCATACACAGGCATTATGCAGCACATACAGATACAAGGTGTTACTGTAATTCCATACTCAGGCATTATGCAGCACATACAGATACAAGGTGTTACTGTAATTGCCATACACAGGCATTATGCAGCACATACAGATACAAGGTGTTACTGTAATTCCCATACACAGGCATTATGCAGCACATACAGATACTATCAGGGTTATTCAGAGAGAGGTGAAAAGCAGGAGAATGGCTGGAGAAGTGAAAATTCTAGGTGAAAATAGCCAAACCAGAAATATTCTCCCATTTATCTCACTTTCCAAATCAGCTATTTTGACCAGAATTTTCATTCTCCAGTTGTTCTCCTGCTTTTCACGTCTCTCTGAATAACCCTGAAGGTGTTGCTGTAATTGCCATACACAGGCATTATGCAGCACATACAGATACAAGGTGTTACTGTAATTCCATACTCAGGCATTATGCAGCACATACAGATACAAGGTGTTACTGTAATTGCCATACACAGGCATTATGCAGCACATACAGATACAAGGTGTTACTGTAATTCCCATACACAGGCATTATGCAGTACATACAGATACAAGGTGTTACTGTAATTCCCATACACAGGCATTATGCAGCACATACAGATACAAGGTGTTACTGTAATTCCCATACACAGGCATTATGCAGTACATACAGATACAAGCAGGGTTATTCAAACAGATTCGAAAAGTCACCGCACGTTCGTTGACTTTTCGTTCTCTTCAATTCGGTGCAAATCGGCATTCCCATTTCGGCTACCCTGCGATGTATTCAGCAAGCACCACAGGGCTGTTGAAGTGCAGGGAAAAGCTGCCGAAAACCCACTGAAAACCTGGCGAATGCACGCCGAAAACCCGCAGAAACATCTGGATTAACCCGTCGAAGACGCCGGAAAATCCCGAGCAGGAGCCGATCACACGCAGCGAAGCCGCCGTAAAAAGCCGACACCGCAGACGAATGCAGTAAATAAATTAGCAAAACAGTTTGCATGAAGGATTGAAAAGTGAAACGCTGTTTGCAAAGAAACTACTCAGCGAAAATGTCTGAAATTTACATATGAGATCCAGGGAATGATAATAAAAAGGTCTGTTACAGAAAAAATAAGTAAACTTAAAGAAATAATAATAAAAAAAAAATCGGATTTTTTAAAAAAAAATAAAAAATCAAGAAAAATGCTTAAAATAACCCAAAAAAATCTATAAATAAAGAGACTCTTTACTGCAGAATTTTATAATGTACAGTTTATTAGATATTGAATTAAAACAGGAATATTTTTAACATTGAAGCCTATGGGATTCTCCTTATTAAATTTGCCGAATTAAACCACAGAATGGCAGGACATTAGGGGAACCTTTCACTGCTGGTTTGTGTTCTCTGAATAGCTGAAGCAGTGCTTTTTTATGGGGATTTCGCTGCCCTCGAAAAGGCACCGAATGTGCAGGCAATTCGCCAGGATTTGGCGTATTGACTGCTCTCTGGATAGCCGAATGGCCAAGAAAGGGGACCGAACGCTGATTTTCAGCATTCGGTTAACCTTTCTCCAGCCATTCTGATCTCATTCTCTTTGAATAACCCTGTAAGTGTTGCTGTAATTGCCATACACAGGCATTATGCAGCACATACAGATACAAGGTGTTGCTGTAATTGCCATACACAGGCATTATGCAGCACATACAGATACAAGGTGTTGCTGTAATTTCCATACACAGGCATTATGCAGCACATACAGATACAAGGTGTTGCTGTAATTGCCATACACAGACATTATGCAGCACATACAGATACAAGATGTTGATGTAATTTCCATACACAGGCATTATGCAGCACATACAGATACAAGGTGTTGCTGTAATTGCCATACACAGACATTATGCAGCACATACAGATACAATACAAGGTGTTGCTGTAATTGCCATACACAGGCATTATGCAGCACATACAGATACAAGATGTTGATGTAATTGCCATACACAGGCATTATGCAGCACATACAGATACAAGGTGTTACTGTAATTGCCATACACAGGCATTATGCAGCACATACAGATACAAGGTGTTACTGTAATTGCCATACACAGGCATTATGCAGCACATACAGATACAAGGTGTTTCTGTAATTGCCATACACAGGCATTATGCAGCACATACAGATACAATGTGTTACTGTAATTGCCATACACAGGCATTATACAGCACATACAGATACAAGGTGTTACTGTAATTGCCATACACAGGCATTATGCAGCACATACAGATACAAGGTGTTGCTGTAATTGCCATACACAGGCATTATGCAGCACAAACAGATACTATCAGGGTTATTCAGAGAGAAGTGAAAAGCAGGAGAATGGCTGGAGAATGGAAAATTCTAGGTCAAAATAGCCAAACCAGAAAAATTCTCCCAATTATCTCACTTTCCAAATCAGTTATTTTGACCTAGAATTTTCCATTCTCCAGTCATTCTCCTGCTTTTCACGTCTCTCTGAATAACCCTGAAGGTGTTGCTGTAGTTGCCATACACAGGCATTATGCAGCACATACAGATATTGGTATTTTTTGGAAGCTGCATTGTTTGTTAATAATCTCATTATGATCACTACAATCCCCCATAAGCAAGAGATCTGAGCGTTTTATTATTGATCTTTATCACAGTTACTGTATCTAACACAAAGGTTTTTTCTGCCTGTATGATAATAATGCAGACCCCGTTTGAAGTTGTCTAAGATAAGGGACACCATCTAGAGCTCAGAACCTTACATTTCAACAATAATTCGGTGAAGGATCAACAAATACCTGATACATGAAAAATTAGCAAATCAACATTTTTTTTTTTTTTTTACTATCTCAGAATAGCAATTTCTGTGCGAAACTTCTATTTTCCCTATGATAAAAAAATTCTACAAAAATCGTTTGGTAGTGAAGGGGTTAAACACGTATTTTACAGACATCACACACAGCGAACATATATATTGTACCAAATATGTGTGTAGATCTTCTGGGGGGGGGGACAGGGTACAGGCATGCTAGGGGATTCCCGAACTGTGGTTTATTAACCCCTTCACTGCTGAGCCATTTCACGTCTTTAAAAAAACCACATTTTTCTTTTCTTTATTATTATTGTTATTTTTTTTTCTTTACTTTTAACATGGTCATGTTTGGTATCATTAAAAAGGCCAAGCTCTGGCCTTTCTAATGATACCAAATATGACCCTTCCAGCTGAAAACAGCCGGGAGATGATATCTGGATTCAAAGGAACCCTTATCTCCACCCCTATCTTTCCTTAGGAGTCAATGAGGACGTTCCCCACACGTCCTCAGCAGTGAAAGGGTTAATAGGCACCAGGATTTCAGGACAGCTTTGCATCTGATGACTGTAGATTGGTAGGTTGTTGCATTATTGACCTGTTGTTTCATTGAAAGTTTTTTGTACACGCAATTCATAAAGAGAATTTGAATATTATAAATTATATATAAAGCGGAAATCAGTGGCGTTGCAAGCAATGAGGGAATGTGACCTTTCAAACGCCATGGCGCCATGATGCCAGTTACTCCTCGAGACTGGGGAGCAGTGAGAGAAATCAAAGAGCATTATGTAAGATTGTGAGGTCATCCAATCAGAGCCCTGCCTTTACACCTCTAGCTTCTGTTCGTATGGTTGTTTTAATGTGTCTCATTCCTATTGGTTACTGTAACGCGCCGCGGAAACGGTTGGCACTATGTAAATAATGATGATGATAATATTAATAGTAATAAGATAGTTAAGAGTAATAAATAAGATATGGCTGCACATTAATCGGGCTGGTGGGCACATTATTTTAGCTTAGACTTCTAGTGAAGAAACAGACGCTAAGATAAAGGTTATTGTCATATTAACAGTTTCCTTTCAGGAAGTGGCAGGAAATTGACTTCTGACAGCGCGGCATGAGATGAATAATATCTGTGAAAGAGTTCTTTTAATAACACAAGCTGAGGCCGAATAGAAGCATTTTAAGCAGATGACAAAAAAGCATTAAAGCGCTAGCGCCTGAAAACTGGATACATCCAATTTTAATACATTGACTCTGAGGCTCCTATTGCTTCTCTTTCTTGCTTTATTAAACATAACAGCAAGTGGCAACTAGCAAGAACTTTGAAAAAATGAAGCATTTATATTGAATAAAAGATAAAACATATAACCACAGTAATAACAAATAGATATGGTATCTTCCGGCACCCCTTTCCTTCCTCTGGACCGGTCCTCCTTCCTGTCAGTACCCATCAAACCCGAGCAACGCCCCTCCTATTTCCTCTTTCTTTGCTGCTCGGCGACTAGTTAAGTATACATTTTAGTCTTTCTGACTTTGGGGTATATATATATTTTATATGGTTTAATTTATGTACATTGTTAGTGTTTTAGCGGGCCCCCGGCTTTAACCGCGGCATTTGTGGTTCATTCGTTTCCTTTGATCTCTCCTGTAACCGCGGCATACCTTCGTTGGCCTGCCTCTCCGAGACGCTGCACGCGCTCGCTGGCCGGGTGGTCGGGGTTAACTCGCAAGGTCTGCGCAGGCGGAGAATTTTCCGGCGACATTATCACGGATACGATCCGGCGCAATCACAACCACCCGTTCTAGTGCAGGCACAGATGGCTCCCTCCCAGCCTTCCACCCTAGATCCGTACATGCAGGCGTCTATTGACTCTGCTGTGTTTAAGGCTGTCTCAGTCCTGTCTGCTGATTTCACTCGCTCCCTAAAAGAAGTGATGGCTGAGAATCAACACCTTGATGATCCCCCGCCACTGGCGGTTTCTGACAAAGGCAACACACTCACCGCGGTGAGGCCCCCCCCAGACCCCCCTGGTTGCCACCACGGGGAAACAGTCCGTGAAACAGGCACGACACATGACTGGAGGGTCTGGCAACTCCGTAGCACTGCCAGGACATGTGCACCCATCCCCCCGCTGCTGCAACCCGTAAACGTGCTCCTGCACACACGGCGTCAGCTCACACCAAAGAATTAAAGTCTCTTCTTTCTCCAATCCTGACACCGCTATTGTCCCTGCCCCACTTCAGGACACTATCCCTGATTCGGAGGAGGATGACACTAGCGATGTCATAGACGTGTATGCTTCTGATGAGGAATTTTCTGAAGAACCCGTAGAGCCAAAGCCCGTCCGGGTATTATTTACGACCCTATGGGAAATCCCCTTTTCTGCCCAGAGGACCTGTCCCACCCACGGTCCGCAGAATGGTCCCCATTACCCCACGTTAAGAAGTGGGTCGATGCACTGGTGCGGAAAGCCCTGGATAAAAATACTCGTAACCGCATGAAAGCGGAATGTCCTCGCCGCACCACGTCGCTTGCTTAACTCCCGAGGTAGATAAGGCATTCGTTGATTTTGTCACCCCTAAAGGCTGGACCCCTAGCAAAGGTATAGACCATGCCTTTAGGGTGTGTCAGGACAAACTGCTGGACACTATGGGTCCCCTTATAAAATTTCTAGATACAGCAGAACAGGCAAAATTATCTGGTGACCCCCTGGACCCGGTTCAAATTACCAACTGGGCCCAACGGTCTCTAAGCTTCTTAGGTAATGCCAACACGGCTCTAGCCTCTGAAAGACGCAAATGCATCTTACTAAAGATGGATCGCCAACTGGCTGGTGTGGCGGATAATGAGTTAGGTGCTGCAGCTAATGGAGCCTTGTCTGGGAAAGCCTTTCTGCGAGACATGAACGAATATTCCGGTGCCTTCAACACAATGGAACGAGTGTCCAATTCACTTAAGAAGGTGTTCTCCGGGGTTTTTCCACGGGCCGTTGGATATCGGGGCCGAGCTACCGGCTGTGCAAAACCCATCACTTCAGGTCCCGCGGAAGGCAACCCCTCCACTGCAGCGGTTTCTGCACCTTCCCCGTTCTTCCCTTCCCAATCCCAACCGTGGCGGGGCAGAGGATTCCGGGGCTCCAGAGGCGGTCATTCTTCCTCGAACTTCAGACATACAGGTACCTTTACACCTTTTACACCCGTCTACGACCAGAGTAGGGGGTCGTTTAAGATTTTTTCACAGAGCACGGTGTCGCATTACATCGGACCATTGGGTCCTCAATACTGTACAAGGGTTTGTTCTGTTTCGGCAGGTTGTCGGTTGGAGGACTTATTGCGATCAGCTGACTGGTCCAGGGAGTCCACCTTCCGATCTTTCTATTTCAAACCTGTTGTTCATTGGTCATCCGCAGTTGTGGGTCAGCTTTGAACAAGCAATAGGAGCCTCAGAGTCAATGTATTAAAATTATAGAATTTAGCTAAGTATGACGATAAGTTAGAATTTTAATAATAAAGACTCTGAGGCGAATATTGCCCGCCACTCCCACCGCTGTTGTGGTTTTGTTGTTTACTGGGTCTGCGGGTCCAATATATTCCACTCTCACGTTTTTCTTTTCCTCAGCCTCGTGAAGGATTTCTTTGTTTCCTGCGGATTGCCCTTTGGGTTTACTACTCTCCTACACTGATCACCTCGTACAGCAAGAAAGAGGAAATAGGAGGGGTGTTGCTTGGGTTTGATGGGTACTGACAGGAAGGAGGATCGGTCCACAGGAAGGAAAGGGGTGCCGGAAGATACCATATCTATCTGTTATTACTGTGGTTATATATGTTTTATCTTTTATTCAACATAAATGCTTCATATTTTCAAGTTCTTGCTAGTTGCCACTTGCTGCTATGTTTAATAAAGCAAGAAAGAGAAGCAATAGGAGCCTCAGAGTCTTTATTATTAAAATTCTAACTTATCATCCTACTTAGCTAAATTCTATAATTTAAGTGTGTGTGATTGTGTGGCTCACGGCCCTGGGTAAAGGCTGTCTGTGGGGACCCCCCCCCCAAGGCCACCTGTACCTACATAGAGCCACGCAGACATACATACAAACACACAATAACAAAGAGATAAAGACAGTCACACTGCAGAATTCAATATGGCTGATTTTAGTAGGATCACGAGTAGCTCCTGATTGAGGTTTGTGTATCGAGCAGAAACATTGTATTCCTTGTGATCTGATTTAAAGCGGCCATATTGAATCCTGCAGTGCAAGCAGAAATTTGGGACCACTACCCTTACCCAGCTGAGTGGAATCGGCATTTGGTTACAATGAACCATTCTGACATCACAATTTTGAGGTCACAGTAGCCAATTATGACACTTAAATGGATGAGGTCACGGTGGCCAATTATGACTTTGCAATTGATGATTTGACAATGGGCAGTTATGACATAACAATGTATGATGTAACAACTCATGACATCACAATGGCCTTGTATGACATGACGATGGTTCATTATCGCAATGAATGATGTCACATTGAATCATTATGACATCAAGACGGATGATGTCCCAATGGCCAATTATGACATCACAATTGATGCCACAATGACAAATTAGACAAAGATAAAGGTGTAAAAGGCTTATCCACACAAGAAGACAATACAGGCATTATGGACCTTTTCGATCAGGGCAAATTTTTTGAGCTTTTATCAAACGGCAGGACAACGTATCAACTCTAGATCAAGACTAGATAAAGACTCACCTAAAGTTGATACATTGTCCTACTGTTTGATGCAAGGTCAATAAATTTGTCCGGAGTTCCTGTATCGTCTTCTCCTTTGGATAAGCATATTGGGAGTTGGCCTCTCCAGTCCTGATACGTGTTGGCACCTTCATTGCATTATGAAAGTTTCTGTCTGATTTGTTGTCACTTATTATTTGTGTGAGTATAGGGGTAAAAGCTGTCACACTGTATCCATACGACTGCTTTAACAGGATCACAAGATGTAGAACGTTTTGGCTCAATACACAAGCCTTTATCAAGTACAACTATTCAGCCTCCCGAGTGCACGGGCTTAGCGTCTCCCTGAAGCTCAGTTCAGTGAGGGCTGACCTGAGCTTCAGGCTACGGAACCAGGAAGAGGGAGTCATTCTGATTCCCACCTCCCGCCCAGCCATTGGATTGGCTTGATGCTCCCTGGAACGTCCAGCCCTCCTCATGGCCACATGACGTGCTGCAGCTTCCTGCAAGACGGCAGCATGTCACATCCGGGGCGTATTAGAGACCGGCACTGAGCTGGACACAAGGTTATTATTTAGAAAATATCTAAAGCAGCGCCCTCGAACTCGGGCCCCTCAGATATTTCTGAACTACAACTACCACAATTCCTTGGCCACCTATTGCATTGAAAGAAACATCTGGGGGGGGGGGGCTGTGACAGCCCCGATCTAAAGGGTTCAAAAGGGAGGGTGGATACAGAGGGGGTCAGGAGTGTTAATGTTTAATCCCTCAGTCCCCCCTCCCATTTTCACCCTAGAGCGTTCCTTTAATAAAACTAAAGACTATATAGTTTAACTCGTGTGTCTGCGCAAAAGATAAAATAATAGAGAAGAAAAACGAGTGAATGCATGTCTTATGTAGAAGAGATATTATCTGATATGATCGAGGTGAGCACACGCGGCCACAATATTCTTATTTTCTGTAATAAACGTGTTATCCGTCCTTATATTTCACCCACACCTCCTGCGCATCTGCTGAACTCCTACTGTCTTACCAATCTTCTGTTACTTAGTGATAAATAATGAGTCATAAAACAAAGTAAAGGTGTGTGTGTATATATATTTACCTTAAAGTCTCCATTGTGCCTGACGTACAGAGGTTTAAAGAACGGTGCGGGGTTTGGAACGAGCCCATACATATTCTTCCATAACCTATAAATAGAACAGATCAAAGTCATAAATAGCCTTGAACGTTTTGTCAAAGCGTTTTAATCGCACGGTTGCCGCGACGTGTTAATTTTCCGTCTTACTCTTTTACAGATATATTTATGATGCGTTTGAGAATAAAAATCGAAATCAAACCTGCTTAAAAGGGTCATAACAGTGCTATGGAAAACCATGGCACCCCAGATGTTCCTGAACTACATGTCCCACGGTGCACAGTCATCCTTAAGTGTGGCTGAGCATCATTGGACGTGTAGTACTGAAACATCTGGGGTGCCAAGGTTCGTCATCACTGCCCTACTCCAACAGAACATGTATTTATGGCCCCGATGGGCCGAGGAAAGCTGCAAAACAGATTATCATATAGACTTAGTAACGGTTTAGAAGGAAAAGATTAAAACATTGCAACGTTTCATTGTATGTTTTATAGCAGCAGCAGTTGTGTTTTATTTTATTTATTTTTTTTGTTATTGTTTTCCCTTTTTAAATGTTTCCTTCCCTTCTCAGGCCGGCGTCAGATGAACGCAGTGATCACGTCCGTGTCGCCGCACAGTTTAACCTCCGTGGTAGCATAGAATCATGAGCAATAGAGACCCACACACGAAGTACGTGCGCACCGAACTGCGCACGCACATAGCACGTGGAAAACGGACGCATTTTAGGCAAGAACGTAAAACCGAGTGGAATAGGTAATGATCAGAGGCGCTTAGGACAGTGTATAGAGGTGTGTATGAAGTGGAGAGAGTATGGATTGCAAGCCCTTAGGGATTTGTCAGACACCCAGCAGACATAAAAAGAATTTCAATGTATAAAAGGAACGTAAAACCGCTAGACGGATGCGTAGAGTGCGCCACGTCCGCATAGCGTTCTGTGTGAGTGATGAGATGTCAGACGCAGCGCATTTGCGACGTCCAGCACCTTGATGCACAAAATGGCTTTTCATATCATGTACCAATTTTTATCATTTTTCATAATAATTTTGTTTCTATGTCCGTAAAAAAAAAAAAAAAGGACCGTGTGGTGTCTACAGTATCTTCCGTCAGTACGTCCGTCCGTTGTGCACGCACGCAGAGTGCGCTCAGACTGCGTTCGTGCGTCTGACATTAGCCTTAATCCCCTTTTTCTTTCTCTACCACCTTCCCCATATACTTATTAAAAGTCTTTAATTAAGAGAAAAAAAAAAAACATTACAAACTATTCTGCACTTTTTAATGATGTCATCAACTGCCGACACTTAGCGGAAGAAACCAGCTCATCCACGATGCTATGGATGGCCGCTGTGTGTGTTTGCGTACGAGGCTTCGAGTACTGGTACGTACAATCCATCAGATACCGTCGACAGTACAAACCTGTGACCAAACTAACTGTATCGTTATCATCTAATACACGTATACTTACTTTTGTGGAAGCCGCAAAGGCATTGACATGAGGATGAGGGCAAAGAGGGCCCCTAAGCCGAGGAGGATCTTCATTTCTAGCGAATGCCAAAAGTTGTCTGCAAAAAAAATAGGCAAAACGTAAAACAATGAAACGTCAGGTTAATACTTAGGTGTTCTTTACGCTCTTAACGTCATGTATTTTTTTAGCATATCAGTTCAGTGAGGTCACGTTAGTCCCTGAGTGACAATGCCATCAGTAGATGCACAGACCGTGCCCATCATGCCCATTCCATTCATACCCAGGCTATCAGGTTTTGGATATCAGAATTACACATGTCATCTCCAAAAAAAGGAACTGCCGACTAGGCAAAAATTGATAAAGGGTATGGAAGTTGAGAAGATAAGGCCCCAAAACATGCGGCTCCAGAACCATAGATTCTTTATAATTGGTGCTATCATGGTTTGCTTCAAAACATTAATATTCCTTGCCATCAGCTTGGTTCCTCCAGGTGACTGAAGGACTCCACTCGCTCCAGAATCCATCATAATTCGAGGTATTTCTTGGCTTGGCACGGATACGGGCAACGTAGTCAACATTTCCATCGAATTGTGCCTTTAGAAGGGACACTTTTTTATCGTCCTCCAGGATCTGAATGCACATGTGGTCCTGTCAGGAGATAGAGTATGCGCAGACTGAATTACCGTGGTATTCTGGATCTGGAATCGCATTCTTGTTCTCCTCAGTCCCTGCTTACCTTCCATGATTGCTTCTGCTTCTTGTAGCTCAGCTCGTATGCCAGTTCATTGTGTAGGTAGATGTGCTCCTCGCTCTCATAGTCTGTCCTCCAGGAAAAGTTGACGTATTTCTCATCTAAATACACCGTGAGGTTGAAAGGGGCCGTTGGACACACTGCAAGTGTAAAACGTATAACTTGAATATGCTTTTAAAAGAACAACAAAGAAATACAAAACAAATTGCTCAAAACATGGCGGGCCCTGTTACATTCTTCACGCAAAAACGCACGCGCAAAACACGTGAATTTGTGCGCCCAGCATTAAACATTAACGTGCGTAAATCAACGTTGGTATTAAAATCCTCGCTCATTTTTTCATCTGTCGTCGAGCAATAACGAGCGTAAAACGGATGCGCAAAAACACGCGTGCAGCAACGTTGCGTGCAGAAATCAGTGTGCAGACTGTTTTTTTCACGCGATTCAGATTTAAGACCCGCAATTATCTCACGTTAAGTTTTTGCGCCTGTCAAAGTCAATCTGCGCATATATGCTGCAGCAATAATAAATGCACGCACAATTTCTCCGTTTTATTGTTTTGGTATGTGTAGAATGTGTAACTATACTTTACTGTATTTTTTTTTGTGCTGGTGTATTTGGTTTCGGCCGGGTTGATAGAATTTGCCATTAACACCAGCTTTTAGGAGTTGCTAAAAATTATGCGCAAAGGCTGTGCGTTACAAACTGCGCATAGATTGTAATACCACCCGTGTACCAGCGCACAAACGCATTTGTGCTCACAATGTTATGTATAGGACGCGTGAAGTACAGTAAGCTCGCGCATCGTTCGCGCAGGTTCACCCACGGTAGACGATTATGTCCGTTTGTTTCGCTGACATTGTAATACGACGTTCAGTGCAAATGTCAATGCATTTTTGCGCGAGCGCGAAGATTGTAATAGGGCCTGGCGTCTTCATAGAATTACGTGAAGGCCAGATATGTGTGTAAACATTCTGGAAAATGCCATGTGATTTTTATGCCACAATGTATTAAAGGGACATTCTATTATAATACAGAGTTCCATTTTTTAGCCCTTAAATAATTGGGCAGAGGCAGTCAGAGCCCCCAGCACAGTTATTTTTAAAAAAGTTTCCCCTATTTTTTCCTATGATAATTGCAATTTGGAGAAATCTCGGTGAGTTCCTACACTTCTTTTTTTTGGGACTTGACCCCTGTTTTAACATGATGACAATCGATGAAATCTACAGTTGAATTGAAAGGGGATTTGTACATGGTTTTGTTCCAAAAAACTGAATTCTTTCCTAGTCTGGTTCTTTAATCTCAACTATTTTACATACATACAGAAAAAATGGCATCGCGCCTGTACTCACCAGAGCGGCTGCAACAGCCAGGAGCAACAACCCAGTTCATGTATAAAACATAACAAGAAAAAAAAGATGTCATCTGCGCTCGTTTCTATATATTTCCATGTGCAATAAAACACTGTCAGAGGTTTTAGTTTGCTTAAATGGCCATTGAAGCGTAAGCTCACTCGCCCCATCAACTATTTTAGCCTAAAATTCGTACACTCTTGTATCTATGTACATCCACATCTATCCATGTTTTTTTTGTTGGCCTTCATATACCGGTTATCCATGTTTATCACACAGCATAAGACATCTGTAACACTTATATGTTGCTGTTTACGGGTCCTAGTATCTCCATGCAGACCTACTTGTGTCACGGAAGAAGAAGGGGCCACACTCAGATGAAATGTTTTGACCGTGGACCATTTTATCTATGGATATATTGAAAGTGTCATCTGCACCGACCAGATTCATGCCCAGGTGACAGCTGTATTCATGCTGGTTGCTCAGCTGGGTCAGATCACAGGAGCTATTTTCAAAGTCTTCTTCATCCACCAAGTCAATAAAGAACCTTTGGAAAAGCAAGTTGTGTTACACAGTGCACGATCTCTGAATAACCCTGATAATGTTTTCATACTAGAGGTACTTTATATAGTAATAAGATCTTTAGCATGTCCCCTCCCAAAGATGAATTCCGTCATTACTCATACGGGTCGGGCATACTCTTCTTTTTGCCTTAGATCCTGATCTCGCTATGTGACATAAGTCACTTTGGACTTGGGGTGCATTGGCATGGAGGCATATTTGTAGGGTGCAGAATTCATAATCAATATTAGTCCATTGCCCTCTTGTGTGCAGAATGTTGGTATAATCTGATAATGCAAGAATGCTATGGTCTATCTGTCTATTGTCTGGTCCTTGTGTATCTGTTATCTGTTAAAAGGATTAACATCCCAGTTTACCCTGTCTCAAGAATGTGCTTATCTGTTTATATTTGAATAGGTTGTAAATCTTCTGACTGTAATCTGTTATCGTCTCGATTCCCATTGTCTTGACTCACTAGAAATGTTGCCTAAGGTTTAATTTAACTGTCTACCTAATCTAATTATGTTTCACCTTCCAAGAGGCAAATGTGTCCCACTGTCTGTTTCAGTCTGGTTGGGCGCCCCACGGCGGTTTCTAGGGGAGGTTTTGTATATGTAAATGACCCATGTGTGACCGTATAAATCTATGTGTGTCTCCCTGATTAAACCAGTTGTATTCTGACCTAGCAGCTATTTTCTGTTCGCTGTTCCAGCGAAAAGCTTCAGATCTACAGCTACAGCTTATTTCTGGGGGACGCTAGCAAGGCTCTCTATGTGTACCCGTCTTTAAGCTGCGACTAAGGACCAGGAAAAAGGCACGAGAGTCATGAGGAGAACACGGGGGTCCAGCAAGGAAGTGGCAATGGCAGATGTGACCCAGTTGGGGTACTGAGATCTGTTACACACTGTGTGCATTTTTACCTTAGATCCTGATCTCTCTCTCTCTGTGCTTTTTACCTTTCCAGCCCAAGCCAATGATATCTTCAAGTCTTTAGCTGTCACTCTAGGGTTCTTTTTTACCTTGTGCATTGTGCCCTTTGAGTCACTGGCAAGTAGCCATAGTACTAAAATGTCTCCATTTATAGAGAGTTTAACTAACAGCGGACAGAAGATTATTTACGCTCCTTGAAATGACTTTGTAAGCCTTTCGAGCATAATGCAACACAACAAATCTTGATGGCAAGTCTTCTGAGAGATCTTTTATGCGAGGCGCGGTGCACATCAACTAATGCCTTTGTGAATAGCAAACTCAGAATGTCTGAATGCTTTTTGTATCTCTAACCCACACCTCCAATCTTGTTCCATTAGTTGGACACAAGGGGCTATATGCCATAGATGGTGCTAATTGTAGTGTCTCTACGTAAGTTGACGCTAAACCAGAGTGAAATCAGCTTGCGTCTCACAGCTTGCATGAGCTTACTGTATTTAGCGCCTCCCATCCTTAATAAGAGGAGCACAATGATTTTTTACCCCTTCGATGTGAGGTATGACAAGGTGCTGGCACAAGTTACTGTCAGGACGCGAATTGACAAATTTTGCCACCTCCCGAAAGCTGGTGTTAAATGTAAAATAATTTACCACGCTCTAAAACCCCTTCCTTGCCTCTCATCATGTGGCAAAAAGTGTGGCCTGATACAGACATACACACACAAAACTGTGAACACTCAGATATAAACATATACACTCACCCACCCAACTCTGAACACTCTGATACAGACATAAACATACACACTCACCCACCCAACTCTGAACACTCTGATACAGATATAAACATACACACTCACCCACCCAACTCTGAACACTCTGATACAGATATAAACATACACACTCACCCACCCAACTCTGAACACTCTGATACAGACACATACACACACACAAAACTCTGATACAGACATACACACACAAAACTCTGAACACTCTGATACAGACGTACACACATACACACACACAACTCTGAACACTCTGATACAGACGTACACACACACAACTCTGAACACTCTGATACAGACGTACACACATACACACACAACTCTGAACACTCTGATACAAACATACACACACACAACTCTGAACACTCTGATACAGACATACACACATATTCACTCAAAGAATACCCAACACTGATATCCATATGTCCCACACATAAACACAAGAACAAGTCCTCTGCTGCTGAGGTCGGGCAAGTCTTGCCGACCCTCACTCATCTAGTTTGTAGTAGTGGGACCCACTCTCTGGTCATTGCCTCTCAGCCATGTCCTCCCATTGACTTATGTGGAGGGGAGGGACTAGATGATGAAATACTTGGCACGTTATTTTTTGTATTGTCATCTGATACATAATAATAAAAAATAATTAAAAAATACTCTCGTGATATCTTACCAAGTTGCACGGAGATGGAGGGAAACGCTGGTCTTTTTCTCTTTGTAGACTTTACATGTCAGAGTGCTTATATAATCCACATTGCACTGTAAGTCATCACACGCATCGGCTGCAATGTCAAGATACGCTAATTATACTTTGTGAATCAAAGGGAAATTAAATGGCAGACATAAATAATCGCTATGGAAACCATGGCGGCTCTCGTGAAGATTAATAACCCCTGGGCTCCAAGATAAGAAGTCCTCTCACCCCTCTGTATGGACGGTCACCGCTCACTTCTTCTTCTTGACTTTGTAATTACGTGTGTGTATGTTGTTAAGGTTATCAAAGTGGTCAGGGTTTGTGCAGTGTCTCCTCTTCCCCCTCCCTCCAGCTCCAATTTGCCCAATATTGCTGGATGAAGCAGAAGAGTTTCCTCCGCCTACACAGCTGTCACTCGGCAGATAAGATTTTCAATATCCCATATGCCGGGGACCAATGATGTCAGCACATCTTGCAACTTAAAACTTAGAAACTCTGGCATTGGTGATCGCACACTAACCTGGTTTCAAATCATATGTATCCGACCGATCACAATATGTGTCAATTTCTGGCAGCTCCTCCCTCCTGCTCCCAGTCACTTGCGGTGTACCCCAAGGCTCAATACTAGGCCCTCTGCTGTTCACAATATTCATAAATGATCTGCCCAACGTCTGCAAAGCCTCAACTGTACATATGTACGCAGACGACACTGTGATCTATACCAGCAAACCAAATCTCCCGCAGCTGGAGGCCGTGCTGCAAGAACAATTCACAGAGGTAGAAAAGTGGATCAAAAACAACAAACTTTTTTTAAATACTGACAAAACTGTAACGATGCTCTTTGGAACCGCACCTAAACTACACAAATTGCAAAATCCCCATCTATGTGTTGGGACAAAATCAAATGGCACGCTGACCACAGTCACTTCTCTCAAATATCTAGGTATGTGGTTGGACCCTAATCTATCCTTTGGCCCCCACATCGAAAAACTCTCATCTAAACTTTACCCCAAACTAGGTGCCCTGTACAGAAACAAATCCTGCCTGAGTCCCGCGGTAAGAAAGCAGATTGTACAGCAAATGCTTATGCCGGCTATTGATTACGGAGATGTAGTGTATGCAGCCGCCCCGCAAACACACCTTCATAAACTTACTACATTGTATAACTCATTGTGCCGCTTTGCGTTACAATGTAACTACATGACCCACCATTGTGACATGTTAAAAGAGCTAAACTGGCCATCACTGGAATCCAGACGCACCCTTCACCTTTCCAGCCTGGTGTTTAAGAGCATCTCTGGGAAGCTGCCACCCTACCTGAATAGACTGCTTCCCCCAGCAGCTCCCTCATCCTATAACCTCCGATCCAGGACCAGCACCTTACTTGCTATACCACAATACAAAAAGACAGTGGCTCGGTCCTCATTTTCCTACAGAGCACCACAATTATGGAATAACCTCCCAGACGCCATCAAATCTTCCCCCAGTCTTAAGTCACTCAAAAGCTCCTTACTAACATACCTCAATACAGAATGCACCTGTAAACATGTAACCTAGTGACTATATTTCCTACATATTTTTCTGTTAATCTGTATATTTGTGTTGTTTTTTTTAATATCTTGCATTGTATTACTTTGTATTTCTGTAACTGTAACACTTCAATGTTCTTGAACCCAGGACATACTTGAAAACGAGAGAAATCTCAATGTATCCTTCCTGGTAAAATCCTTTATAAATAAATAAATAAATAAATAAATCCTGCCTCTGAGTGCTGGTATTCTGGGAGACGGCAGATCGCAGGCGAGCAAAGTACACGAGTTCCACCAGATACACAAGTTTCATAGTGTACACACAAAAGAAATTCCAGGGCTGCGTTTTGGAAACTCTGAGCCGAAGGGAAGGAGCAGCACAAAACTGAGGGAGAAAAAAGCGAGTATTCACAGCAAAACAAAAAAACATATATTGGGCAAATGCTGTCAGCAACTTCTGCCCAGTTAATTAGGGGGAAAGGGTGCTTAATAAAGCGTTCCTTTAAGTTTAAATCTGTTTTGTCCTACCCATTGTACATCACTGCAGAATATGTTGGTGCTTTATAAATAAATGAACTTGTGTGCGGTTTAGCATGTGATACAGTGTGACACGCTGCGGGGGGCTGTATGATACATTTAGTAAGAAGAAGCTTTTAAAGGTCATTGTGGGTGTGATATAGTGTTTGTGTGATACAGTGTTTGTATGATTCATTGCAATGTTGTGATAAAGTAATGATGTGATGAGTTCACTTATAGTTGTTACTTAAAGGGATACTGTATTGAAAATTAGAG
The DNA here is from genome assembly GCA_009667805.1 of Leptobrachium leishanense. Lineage (NCBI taxonomy): Eukaryota > Metazoa > Chordata > Amphibia > Anura > Megophryidae > Leptobrachium > Leptobrachium leishanense. The sequence continues at coordinate 133,352,887 of CM019069.1, read as the reverse complement.
TTCCTTTTTTTTTTTGCTGTTAAAATAATTGGGCAGACGTGCAGCTCATCCTCTTCGGCTTTGTGAAGTCCAAACCTGGAAGTCTCTGAATCTTTTCTGTGCAATTTGTGCTCCTATACAACTTGCGTAGCGTAGGAACCGCAAATTGTGCACCTCTACAGGACTTGCAAACTTTATGTACACAAGTTCCGCAATGACTGAGCAGAACGACGGATCAGAGCTGCGCGCATGTGCAGATCCGACCAATCGGCTGCCTCTCTGAGACCTCTCGCTACAGCGATTGGTCTGGAATGATGTTGGCAAGCTCCCTGTGTACCGACATCATCAGTGACCGATCTAGGGAACGGCAGCAGGGAAATTCCAAAATCCTGGCTGTCGATGACGCTGGGTGATGTGCACTTCACCCAGCAATTTCACCGATCGGGGTGGTGGGGGAGGGGGACACTCCTCACATCCTGTTCTCCTGTTCACTTTAACCCTATAAGGCTGGCATCAAACGAGCGCACTTTTTGTGTCCGTCTGACCGCACTGTTTGCTGTCCGTTGAAGCGTTTCAAAAGGAGTCAATAGAAAACAACACACTAAGCACGTGCGCACTTTTTCACGCACGGGCAACGCATGTTGCAACGGACACCAAAATGGCATTGACGTGAAAAAGCTACACGGACGTAGAGAAACCCCTGCATACAGTGTCAGGATGAGTAGAATGTCCCCTTAATGATTGAGAAACTGTATAATACTTGACAATAGCCTTCATTTTATCGCAAAATTTAGGTCGAACTGAAGAAAACGAAGAGAGTGAGAATTTTTTGAAATTCATCTCCTTAAGTGCAGCCTCACAACAAAACGTGCTTTGCAGAAACCTATGATGAGTCAGCCTGCAAGTCATGAATCTCTGCAACATCTGAGCTTTGTGATGCTTAGTCTTCAGGTTTTGATACTGTTGTGGCTTTGTGAAGGGGAAAAAGGATGTGAAAGAACAGGCTTGTAGAGGAAACATGGCAGCGGCAGCAGCGGCAGCATGCAAACTAGCAGCCCTGGTACTTACTGATCAGGAGCAGAGAGCACAGTAGCAGATTTACAGGAGCCGAGCAAACGCTGCAGGTCCTGCTCGTCTTCATCTTGCGGTGGGATCTACCTGTGTTGGGAAAAAAATTACAAACCAACTGATGTAATCCTTGGTTTCACTTTAATTTCAGCAGTATGTTATGCAGTGTCTCAAACGTCATGAATGATCAATTGTATCTTGTTTACACAAGTCAAAAATTCTCACTGTCACTTTAAATGCATTTAATCTAATCAAGAGACAGTGCTTTAACCTCCCCGGCGGTCTGTTTTTTCACATTTTCATGTCAAAAAGCGCTCCATTTTTTTTGTTTGCCCCCTTTTTGCGGTATTCCCGAGTGTAGCTTGGGGTTAAATTCCTATGCTGGAAGCGATAACCCCGAGCAACACTCGGGATGCCGCTGGATACATCACCTGTCCCTGCGCTCCCCCGATGTCTCCTCCGATGATCGCGACCTTATACTTCCTGGTTCCCTCCTCGTGAGAAGGAATCCAGGAAGTAAAACGCTGCGATCGCCGGAGGAGACTGATCAGCGAGGGAGCGCAGGGAGAGGTGATGTATCCAGCCCGAGTGTGTCTCGGGGTTACCGCACTGAGCGGTGAAATTTAACCCCGAGACACACTCAGGAAAACCGTCAGGGGGTTAAAACCTACGTTATTTGCAGGATTAGGGTCACCCTCGTGACCTCCTCGGCTGCCAGCCCCAATGTGCAATGTCAATCAGAAAGGCCAATGCCTCTCAATGCAAATGCTTTTGCTGATCTGCTCTGCATGTTCTGTGCAACACTGATCAGGAACCCCAAAGGCAGTCCCAACACAAGCTGATTGACAGCCTTCCTGGCCTTAAAGGCTCTCACAGCCAGTAGGGACGGGGAAGAGAGCACTAACAGACTATAAACTAATTAATTACATTTTGAATTATTTTACTTTATTTATAAAGGATTTTACCAGGAAGGATACATTGAGATTTATCTCGTTTTCAAGTATGTCCTGGGTTCCAGAACATTGAACTGTTACAGTCGCTACAGAAATACAAAGTAATAAAATGCAAGATATATGGGGCATATACATGAGCTGGGGGCATTATCCATGAGCTGGGACATTATCCATGAGTTGGGACATTATCCATGAGCTGGGGCAATATCCATGAGCTGGGGGAATTATCCATGAGCTGGGGCATATCCATGAGCCCGGGGCATATCCATGAGTGGGGGGAATTATCCATGAGCTGGGGCATATCCATGAACTGGGGCATATCCATGAGCTGGGGCATATCCATGAGCTGGGGGCATTATCCATGAGCTGGGGCATTATCCATGAGCTGGGGGCATTATGCATGAGCTGGGGCATTATCCATGTGCTGGGGCATTATCCATGAGCTGGGGCAGTATATCCATGAGCTGGGGAATATCCATGAGCTGGGGCAATATCCATGAGCTTGGGGGCATTATCCATGAGCTGGGGCATTATCCATGTGCTGGGGCATTATCCATGAGCTGGGTCATTATCCATGACCTGGGGGAATTATCCATGAGCTGGGGCATATCCATGAGCTGGGGGCATTATCCATGAGCTGGGGCATTATCCATGAGCTGGGGCATTATCCATGTGCTGGGGCATTATCCATGAGCTGGGGCATTATCCATGAGCTGGGGCAGTATATCCATGAGCTGGGGCATATCCATGAGCTGGGGCAATATCCATGAGCTGGGGGCATTATCCATGAGCTGGGGGCATTATCCATGAGCTGGGGCATTATCCATGTGCTGGGGCATTATCCATGAGCTGGGGCATTATCCATGAGCTGGGGCAATATCCATGAGCTGGGGCAAATCCATGAGCTGGGGCATATCCATGAGCTGGGGCATATCCATGAGCTGGGGCAATATCCATGAGCTGGGGCAATATCCATGAGCTGGGGCAATATCCATGATCTTGGGGCAGTATCAATGAGCTGGGGGCAGTATCCATGAGCTGGGGCATTATCCATGAGCTGGGGCATATCCATGAGCTGGGGCTTATCCATGAGCTGGGGCATATCCATGAGCTGGGGGCATATCCATGAGTTGGGGCATATCCATGAGCTGGGGCATTATCCATGAGCGGGGGCATTATCCATGAGCGGGGGCATATCCATGAGCTGGGGCATTTCCATGAGCTGGGGCAATATCAATGAGAGGAGCTGGGGGCATAGCCATGAGAGGAGCTGGGGCAGTATATCCATGAGAGGAGCTGGGGCAAAATCCATGAGAGGAGCTGGGGCATTATCCATGAGAGTAGCTGGGGCAAAATCCATTAGAGGAGCTGGGGGCAAAATCCATGAGAGGAGCTGGGGGCATATCCATGAGAGGAGCTGGGGCAGTATATCCATGAGAGGAGCTGGGGCAAAATCCATGAGAGGAGCTGGGGGCAAAATCCATGAGAGGAGCTGGGGTCATATCCATGAGAGCAGCTGGGGGCATATCCATGAGAGGAGCTGGGGCAGTATATCCATGAGAGGAGCTGGGTCAAAATCCATGAGAGGAGCTGGGGCAGTATCCATGAGAGGAGCTGGGGCAAAATCCATGAGAGAAGCTGGGGCAAAATCCATGAGAGGAGCTGTGGCAATATCCATGAGAGGAGCTGGGGCAAAATCCATGATTGGAGCTGGGGCAAAATCCATGAGAGGAGCTGGGGCAATATCCATGAGAGGAGCTGTGGCAGTATATCCATGAGAGGAGCTGGGGCAGTATATCCATGAGAGGAGCTGGGGCAGAATATCCATGAGAGGAGCTGGGGCAATATCCTTGAGAGGAGCTGGGGCAATATCCATGAGAGCTGCTGGGGCACATCCATGAGAGCTGCTGGGGCATATCCATGAGCTGGGGGCAATATACATGAGAGCTGCTGGGGCATATCCATGAGCTGGGGGCAATATCCATGAAAGCTGCAGGGGCATATCCATGAGAGCTGCTGGGGCATATCCATGAGAGCTCCTGAGGCATATCGATGAGAGCTCCTGGGGCATATCCATGAGAGCTGGGGCATATCTATGTGAGCTGGGGCAGTATCCATGTGTGCTGGGGGCAGTATCCATGTGTGCTTGGTGCAGTATCCATGTGTGCTTGGGGCAGTATCCATGTGTGCTTGGGGCAGTATCCATGTGTGCTGGGGGCATATCCATGAGAGCTGGGGCAATATCCATGTGTGAGTTGGTCTGGGGGCAATATATCCATGTGTGAGCTGGTCTGGGGCAATATATCCATGTGTGAGCTGGTCTGGGGCAATATATCCATATGTGAGCTGAGGCGCAATATATCCATATGTGAGCTGGGGCAATATATATCCATGGGTGAGCTGCTGGGGGCAATATATAATTGTAACCTCACAGTAATGTGCGCTGTGTGTATGAGCATTCAGTGTTATATGGAGTACTGATTTAGGAGTAAGAGTAGTTAAAACAAAATCCGTAAAACTCGGGGGGGGGTGACACCATAAGTTACCACACCGGGTGACACCAACCCTAGTGACGCCACTGCTTGTAAACACAGACATGGTGACATCAGGCACCACTGTAAAGCGGAGCCTGATCAAGTGGAAGACGGTGAGACCTGAGGGCCTTCTCTGGCTTCAACTGATGGATTAATAGATATAGTAATGGCTACTAAATATAACCTCTTAGCGCCCAGAGGGAGGGGCAGTCCTTCATGCCATGGCTTCCTAGAGATTTTTCCCAAAGGGTTTTTTTCTCTCCTGCGAGCTGAAGGACGACTCTTCGTGAGTCCAGAGGTATCAAATAGTCCAGGCCTGTAGGCGGCCTATCTACTTAACAGATTTAATTCTTCAAGACTAAATGTTAGTAGCAAAATATAGTTATATTATTCTAAATCAAGAAAATTACGTTACTGTTCCATTTATATTTAAATCTCATTTTGTAATTTGGATGTTGAGTCTCCAGCTGGGAGATATTAAGAGATAAAGGGGGTGTCCTGAGACTCCAATACAGGGGATGGCTGATGCTTGTGTGAAGTGAGTGTCTTTCTTGTAGGTTGAAATAGTGGACTGACCCGCGGTGGAGGTGGGTGGTCAGTCGACAGAGGAAATCGCCGGCCCCGTAATGGAGTTAATGGCTGAGCCCTCTGATGAAGGCAATGGCCTGATCCTTGGATACCTCGGATGGCCTGAACCTTCCGTGGAGTGTATGTTCTGAGTGTCGGTTTAGTAGGTGGACTGGCCCTCATTTGAGATGGTCAGCCCATCTGTTGTGGATGATTGCCTGACCCTGTTGATGGAGGGGATGGACTTTCCTCATATTGAATATAAATGTAAAACAAAAAAATAAATCTTATGAAAATTAAGGTAAAAACATTTATAGCAAAATAAAAGGAATCAATAAAATTTATTTAGACTTTTCATTCTTTGTCGTTTTATTCTATTCCTATTGGGTAAATGCTCGACACTTTGCTACTACAACGACTAAATCATCTGCTGCTAGCCTCATAACAACACAACAAACTTAAGCCTCGGGATGTTCCCGGCAGTGCTAAGCGCTGCAGCGAGCATCCTCTCCATGTAGTCCATAGGACTCCATTGAGGCTTCCGCTGCCTGTCACATGACCTGCAGGATCACGCCTCAGTTGGCGTAGTGATTCACAGAGGGAGGCAGCGGGACTCCCCCCCCAAGTCTCTCTCTGCTCCTGGTGCAAGAAAAGGCGGATGGAGCTGCCGTTCTCGCCGCGGGATGGGAGGCGAGTATGTGATTTTGGGGGGGTTTCAGCTGGTGCTGACTGATTTTGCAGAAGTGGAAACTGTTAGCACCGCTCCTAGCTGTGGTTAGCTTTCGAGTTAATCGCAGCAGGGCGGTAGTTAGTGCTAGGACTTTGTAATCCTAATGTTAATTAACATTTTGGTCTCCTCATGTTAAGCATAGGGAGCGCAATGTACAATAACCTCGCGCTGAAAAGTGCAAGATCCGAATCGCTAACAGGTTTATTAACTCGATAGCGTTCGGATTGTAATATGGTGTGGAATATGGTGGAATTCGCCGATGCTGTTTTAGTGCAATTCGGCAGTTTTCGCCCACTTTCAATAACTACTACAGCGACTCAAATTTCGGCAAATACTGTGAATCTGTGATCACGCAGTTTCGTTGCTTTGTGCATAGACCCTTAAGGGTTTTCTTTCTGTCACAAGCTACATCTGACACAAATTAAAGGCATGTATAAGCAGCTGCAAATTTAATCTATGAAGCGCTCGTTACAGTTGGCTCATTAACCCAGCTTTATCTGCAGCCACTATTCTGTTCCCATTTCTTTGAACTATTATTTTTTTATAAAAAGCATATTTTAAACTTTCGCTCATACACTCCTGTACAGTCACATCAGGTCTAGTTTAACGGGGGAAAATTTGTCTATTTTTAAATTGAGAAATGAAGCGGTGGTTATCAGCACGCCCACAAAACACCCGACACTGAACTTTACATCGCACATACAGTTGTGTTCAAAATTATTCAACCCCCACTGAAATTGAGTGTTTTGGCCAGTTTGACGTTGATTTTGATCATTCAGTCATCTTGCTTACAATTAAATCAAAGAGGCACGTGTAGGTCAGACAAATATAACATAACATTTATAATGAAATAACCACAAATGTCTTTTCTGTGCTCACATCATTATCAGTTTTATTCAACCCCCAAGTGACATTCAATCTTAGTACTTAGTACAACATCCTTTTACAGTTATAACAGCTTTTAAACGTGAAGTATAGCTTGACACAAGTGTCTTGCAGCGATCTACGGGTATCTTCGCCCATTCGTCATGGGCAAAAGCCTCCAGTTCAGTCACATTCTTAGGCTTGCGCACTGCAACTGCTTTCTTTAAGTCCCACCAGAGGATCTCAATCGGATTTAAGTCAGGTGACTGCGATGGCCAGTCCAAAATGTTCCAGCCTTTAATCTGCAACCATGCTCTACTGGACTTGGAGGTATGCTTGGGATCATTGTCCTGTTGAAAGGTCCAACGTCTCCCAAGCCTCAGGTTTGTGACGGAATGCATCACATTGTCATCCAATATCTCCTGGTACTGAAGAGAATTCATGGTACCTTGCACACATTGAAGCTTCCCTGTACCTGCAGAAGCAAAACAGCCCCAAAGCATGATTGACCCCCCACCATGCTTCACAGTAGGCAAGGTGTTCTTTTCTTCATAGGCCTTGTTCTTCCTCCTCCAAACATAGCGTTGATCCATGGGCCCAAACAGTTCTAATTTTGTTTCATCAGTCCACAGAACAATATCCCAAAACTTCTGTTGTTTGTCCACATGACTTTTGGCATACTGCAGTCGACTCTTCTTATTCTTTGGAGACAGCAAGGGGGTGCGCCTGGGAGTTCTGGCATGGAGGCCTTCATTACGCAGTGTGCGCCGTATTGTCTGAGCTGAAACTTCAGTACCCACATCTGACAAATCTTTTCTCAGTTCCTCAGCAGTCACACGGGGACTTTTCTCCACTCTACGCTTCAGGTAGTGCACAGCAGTCGAAGTCAGCATCTTCTTTCTGCCACGACCAGGTAGCGTTTCAACAGTGCCCTTTTCCTTGAATTTGCGAATGATGCGTCCTATGGTCTCTCTTGGTATGTTTAACATCTTTGCAATCTTCTTATAGCCATTGCCCTTCCTGTGAAGAGTAATCACCTCTTCTCTTGTCTTCCTGGACCATTCTCTTGACTTCACCATGTTTGTAACCACACCAGTAAATGTCTAGAAGGAGCTGAGTATCACAGTCATTTTAAAGCTGCCTAATTGGTGCTTATTATGCTTTATTGCTGCTCCGTGACATCCACAGGTGTTTTCAATACCTGATTGAAAACACTTGAATGAACCTGTGTTCTTCAGAGTGGTAGTCTTTAAGGGGTTGAATAATTGTGTCAATGAAGAATTCACAAAAGAAACATTTACTACTGTATTACAAAACCAATTGATGTCATTTTAGTTGCATATGGTTCTTTAAAAAGTCCTTGTAGGATTTCATTCTGAATACAATTACAAATGTACACTAAATTCCCTAAAACCCTTTACAGCATTGGGGGTTGAATAATTTTGAACACAACTGTAAGTCATGTCTTACATAAGTCAACAGCAAAAAAGAGTATAACACAACACAGCGAACCACCTATTGTTCTCGTCTGGTGTCAGAGTCATTCAATAAATATTCATTTTCCACAACCCACATTAATTCAGCTTTAATTGATCAAGAAAAGGTCCACTACCACCAAAAAATGAAATGTCCTTATTGTGTTTATTTATGTTGCTGATTTCTTACATGTGTTTTGTTTTTCTGTTGTTTGTTTAGTTAAGAAAATATTTTCCTCTCTATGTGTCACTGGGCGCATCCATTGTGTGATATTTTGTAATCTGCCCCCCAGTATCTTTCCTCACTTGCTCCTCACTGTGTGGCTTTGAGCATAGACTAACTGACAATCGGATCCCAGTGATTGAGTGACCCTTTATACTGCTCTTAACAGCTGAGATTAACCCTTTCACTGCTGAGGACGTGTAGGGAACGTCTTCATTGACTCCTAAGGAAAGATAGGGGTGGAGATAAGGGTTCATTTGAACCCAGATATCTCCTGACTGTTTTCAGCTAGCAGGGTCATGTTTGGTATCATTAGAAAGGCCAGAGCATGGCCTTTCCAATGATATCAAACATGACCATGTTTAAAATAAAGAAAAAAAAAATAACAATAATAGTACAGAAAAGAAAAATGTGTGTTTTTAAGATGAGAAATGGCTCAGCCGTGAAGGGGTTAAACCTATAGGGTTAAGTAAAAATTATTTTGATATTCTATATTTAATTTTTTTAATAAAAAATTAAAAATAAAACAATTAACATTATCGTAATGAGCTGTATATGTTACATAACTAACTTCAATAACATTAGGGAACGTATGGATACAATGGGGGGGTGGGGAACAAGATTATAAAATATATGTATAAGGTTGCAGTGAATGGTTCTTTATCAGAGTCATGGTTGTAGATATTATGAGGAGAACTGTATCTGTAGGTTCTTTTAATATCACTACAAGCCTCCATTCTCTTTGGTTCAGCTTATTAGTTCTGCCCCTAGCAACCAGTTGTTGCATCACAACATTATAATGGAACCCAGGTGCCAGAGGCAGAGCTACAAAAGAACGGAACCAATGAAAATGATGTCATAGGGTAGAGAGCATTGTACAGGTCACCATAGTTACGGCATTGTGATGTTACTGGGCAGGACCTTGTAAATACAGACACAGTGACATCAATCAGCACTGTAAAGAGGAGCCTGATCAAGTGCAAGACGGGTGAGACCTGTGGGCTTCAACTGATGGATTAATAGATATAGTAATGGCTACTAACTATAACCTCTTAGCGCCCAGAGGGAGGGGCAGTCCTTCATGCCATGGCTTCCTAGAGATTTTTCCCAAAGGGTTTTTTTTCTCTCCTGCGAGCTGAAGGACGACTCTTCGTGAGTCCAGAGGTATCAAATAGTCCAGGCCTGTAGGCGGCCTATCTACTTAACAGGTTTAATTCTTCAAGACTAAATGTTAGTAGCAAAATATAGTTATATTATTCTAAATCAAGAAAATTACGTTACTGTTCCATTTATATTTAAATCTCATTTTGTAATTTGGATGTTGAGTCTCCAGCTGGGAGATATTAAGAGATAAAGGGGGCGTCCTGAGACTCCAATACAGGGGATGGTTGATGCTTGTGTGAAGTGAGTGTCTTTCTTGTAGGTTGAAATAGTGGACTGACCCGCGGTGGAGGTGGGTGGTCAGTCGACAGAGGAGATCGCCGGACCCCATAATGGAGTTAATGGCTGAGCCCTCTGATGAAGGCAATGGCCTGATCCTTGGATACCTCGGATGGCCTGAACCTTCCGTGGAGTGTATGGTCTGAGTGTCGGTTTAGTAGGTGGACTGGCCCTCATTTGAGATGGTCAGCTCATCTGTTGTGGATGATTGCCTGACCCTGTTGACGGAGGGGATGGACTTTCCTCATATTGAATATAAATGGAAATCTTATGAAAATTAAAGTAAAAATATTTATAAAAAATAAAATGAATCAATAAAATTCATTTTGACCTTTCATTCTTTTTATTCGTTTTAGTCGTTTTATTCTATTCCTATTGGGTAAATGCCGGACACTTTGATACTACAATGACTAAATCATCTGCTTCTAGTCTCATAAAAACACACTTAACCCCTTTACTGACAGATATTTTTTTACACCATTTACATGTTTTAAAGTAACTGATTCTCTCTGGGTTTTTTTAGTCTAAAATGTCTTTGCTAAATGGTGACCTTCAATGTAATTCAATTTAATAGAGCAGGAGGAAATGCTAGCAGAATGCTTGGTTGTGTAGGGAGAGGTATTAGCAGTAGGAAAAGGGAAACGCTCATGCCACTGTACAGAGCACTGGTGAGACCTCACGTGGAGTACTGTGTGCAGTACTGGAGACCATCTCTCCATCTCCAGAAGGATATAGACATCTTAGAGAGAGTTCAGAGAAGGGCTACTAAAATGGTGTACGGCTTGAAGGAGAAAAGTTACCAAGAAAGGCTTAATGATCTTAACATGTACAGCTTGGAAAAAAGACGAGACAGAGGAGATATGATAGAAACATTTAAATACGTAAAGGGAATCGACAAGGTAGAGGAAGGGAGTATATTTAAAAGGAAACAAAGTAGCAAAACAAGAGGACATAGTCTTAGATTAGAGGGGCAAAGGTTTAAAAGTAACATCAGGAAGCATTATTTTACTGAGAGGGTGGTGGATACATGGAACAGTCTTCCAGTTGAAGTGGTAGAGGCCAAAACAGTAATTGAATTTAAGCAGGCATGGGATAGGCATAAGGCTATCCTAAACAAAAGATAAATCCAGGTAAAGTATCCATGTAATTGGGCAGACTAGATGGGCCGAAAGGTTCTCGTCTGGTCATTCAATAAATATTTAGTTTCTACAACCCACATCAATCGTACCTTTCATGGTAGTTTTTGATCTTCTTATTGTTTTGGGCTAGAAGCTGCATTTTATGAATCAAGGTATTTAAAGGTATTTCTAGGAAGAGGACCTTAGCTGAAAATACCTGTATACTGTTTCCTCCCTATTCCGAGGATATAAGCGATGACACCCTGTATCATTTTCTTTGTTATCAATTCTTCGAAGCTGCCATTACTGCTGACGTGCTGAGATGCAGAGGGACAGAAGAAATTTGTTTGTATCCAGTGTGAAATCATAGAAACATAGAAAAATGTCGGCAGATAAGAACCTTTCGGCCCATCTAGTCTGCCCAATTACATGGATACTTTACCTGGATTTATCTTTTGTTTAGGATAGCCTTATGCCTATCCCATGCCTGCTTAAATTCAATTACTGTTTTGGCCTCTACCACTTCAACTGGAAGACTGTTCCATGTATCCACCACCCTCTCAGTAAAATAATGCTTCCTGATGTTACTTTTAAACCTTTGCCCCTCTAATCTAAGACTATGTCCTCTTGTTTTGCTACTTTGTTTCCTTTTAAATATACTCCCTTCCTCTACCTTGTCGATTCCCTTTACGTATTTAAATGTTTCTATCATATCTCCTCTGTCTCGTCTTTTTTCCAAGCTGTACATGTTAAGATCATTAAGCCTTTCCTGGTAACTTTTCTCCTTCAAGCCGTACACCATTTTAGTAGCCCTTCTCTGAACTCTCTCTAAGATGTCTATATCCTTCTGGAGATACGGTCTCCAGTACTGCACACAGTACTCCAAGTGAGGTCTCACCAGTGCTCTGTACAGTGGCATGAGCACTTCCCTTTTCCTACTGCTAATACATCTCCCTACACAACCAAGCATTCTGCTAGCATTTCCTGCTGCTCTATTACATTTACTACTTACCTTTAGATCCTCTGAAATAATGACCCCTAAATCCCTTTCCTCAGATGTTGAGGTTAGGACTGTATCAAATATTCTATATTCAGCCCTTGGGTTTTTACGTCCCAGGTGCATTATCTTGCACTTATGCACATTAAAACTCAATTGCCACAGCTCCGACCATTTTTTTAGTTTACCTTGGTGCAATTTAACCCTTTCAATGCGGAGGACGCGCTCAGCGCGTCCTCCGCATTCCCGCTGCTGTGCGGAGGACGCGCTCAGCGCGTCCTCCCATTGGGGTCAGCGTTCGGCCGGATTCCGGCCGATCGCTGGCCCCCCCGGTGCGGGCTGACATCCTCGATGTCAGCCGCGCATCCGGGACCGCAGCCGCCAGAATTAGGTGTCATCGCGGCAGCGCGATGACACCTAATTCAGGCGCCCCCCCGCATGTGCGGAGGAGGCGCCTGAAAGTGAGGGGCGAGGTCCTTCGGACCTCTCTCCCTCCCGATCGGCGGCTCTGCGGGGGTTAACCCAGGCATCATTTGGAAGGGCACAGCCTGCCCTTCCAAATGATGCCTGGCATTAACCCCTGGGGAGCTGGATCGCGAATCGGCGCTGAAAGCGCCGGTTCGCGATCCTTTCCCGGAGCTGGCCGACATCTTGGATGTCGGCCAAGCCTCCGGGAACTCCCCCTGAGGACTGGCGTCATCGTGCATAGCACGATGACGCCAGTCCTAGAGTTAACCCTTAACTGCCACCAACGGTGGAGATAGGGAGTTCGAATGAACTCCCTATCTCCCGATCCGTGGCAGTTAGGGGTTATTATTATTATTATTATTCTTTATTTATAAAGCGCCAGCATATTCCGCAGCGCTGTACAATAAGCACAGTATAGACAGGGTTACAATACATTGAACAACATTTGACAAACAGTACAGGAGGAGATGAGGGTCCTATTCCCGTAGGAACTCACAATCTGGGAGGGTTGGGGTTGGAAACAGGAGGAGAGGACTGTAAGGTGAGAGTGATTGATGATTGCATCAGTGAGTTGGGTGGTAGGCTTCCCTAAATAGGAACGTTTTAAGGGAGCGTTTGAAGGAAGAGAAGTTAGGGGAAGTTCCAGAGGGAGAGCGTTCCAGAGAGTGGGGGCTGCGCGTGAGAAATCCTGCAGTCTATCATGGGAAGAGGTGATGCGGGGAGAAGCTAGGCGCAGGTCACTGTTTGACCTTAGGGAGCGGGCCGGGGTGTATTTGGTGATTAGTGAGGACAGGTAGTGGGGAGCTGAGTTAGTGAGGGTTTTGTAGGTAAGGATAAGGATTTTGAACTTAATTCTGCAGTGGATGGGGAGCCAGTGAAGGGACTCGCAGAGGGGAGCGGCAGAGACAGAGCGGCGGGTGAGGTGAATTAGTCTGGCGGAGGCGTTCAGGATGGATTGTAGGGGGGAGAGGCGGGACAGAGGGAGGCCAGATAAGAGATTATTGCAATAGTCGAGTCGGGAGATTACCAGGGCGTGTATGAGTTGTTTTGTGGCGACAGCGGTAAGAAATGGCCGAATTCTGGAAATATTACGCAGTTGGTATCGGCAGGAGGAGGAAAGAGACTTGATGTGGGGGATGAAGGAAAGAGCAGAGTCAAGTGTAACTCCAAGACAGCGAACTTGGTTTGATGGGGAAATGGTGATACCCTCCACCGTGATAGAGAAGTCAGGAGGTGGGGTTAAATTTTGGTATGGTTGGATCGGCCAGAGCATGGCCGTTCCAACGATACCAAACATGAAAGTGAAAAAAGTTGTAAAAAAAAAAAAAAAATGAAAAATAAAAATAAAAAAAATTTAAAAATTTTTTTATAAAAAATAAAAAAAAAAAATAAACACTTTTTTTTAATTTTTTTTGGTTTGTTAGTGTAGCAATATTGTTCCCATTTCAATTATAATGTGAACAATGATGCTGCACTAACGATTTTTCTATGCGGTGCGTTTGTTAAAAATAGTGTAATTTTCCCCAAAAAAAAATGTAACGAGACCCCATCTCTAATTTTTTTAACAAGCGCACCCCATACAAAATATAACCGCAATTGCTCGCATGTTAAAATGTGAAAAAAAACACTTTACACATTGTAAATTATTGAAAATACATATTTTATTGCATTTTTTGTTATAATATACAGACATGACATAACGTATACATATAATAATGACATATTATGAATCTACCGAGTCTGACGGAAAGAACGATATATAATATGTCTGGGTCATATATTAAAATAAGCCTTCAAAACACGTTTAAACATGATGCGCAAAACAGGTAAAAATGACCTCAGCACAGGGGCGGGAAAAGCCTCAGCAGCGAAAGGGTTAAAGATATTGATAAGTGGGGATTTACGAAAGAGATTGTAAGCTCTCGAGCAGGGTCCTCCCTCTTTCTGTTCCGTGTGTGTAACGTGTATGTATATTTGATATTCTGTTTCTCCCATTGTACAGCGCTAAGGAATTTGTTGGCGCTTTATAAATACTTGGAACTGTAACTACAGTTCTTCGATGCAAAAACACCTGGGGCTAGATTACAATTCTAACGCTAAAATGGGGACGCTAACGGTAAAACCCTGCGCCTGTTTTAACGTTAGATTCTGAGACAGGCGCTACCACGGCACCTTGCCCTGGAACAAAGTATTATCCTTGGGGATACTCACACTAGAGCTTCCGCACTGCCTTGGGTATCACCTCCTGGAGTCTATGGACTCCATGGAGGTTACGCTGCCAGACCGCAAGCCCTGCAGGATCTCGCTCTCATGACATCACGCAGCACCACAGAGAGATCGCAGAGGGAGACTGAGGACTATTTGTCCCCAGTCTCACTCAGCTTGCAGCCAGGAGGACAAGGGGATCGGGCTAGCATTCTCGCCACGGGATGAGAGGTGAGAATCTGATTTGTTGGGGGGGGGTTTAGCTGCAGTGACGTGCGGTGAAGTCAGTGGCTGGTGAGGCACTGGCTAGTATCAGAGCCAGATATACACAGGGTTACGCAGTCGCAATTTACGCATTTGATTATCGTTATATAGGAGAATAGAGTTTCACTATTTGTAAAGTAAAGTTCGCTTTTTATTTTACAGTTCTAAGAGAATGCAGTTACAATACTGACTAATAGAGGGCGCTATTACAACTCTTTAAAATAAAGTTTGCATATAGGTTTTTTAATGTTCTAAGAGAATGCACTTACAATACTGACTAATAGAGGGCGCTATTACACACATGCTGATTGCTGAGCTCTGCCTGCCCCCCACGACTGACGAGTACAGTCACATGACTGTCCTGAGTCAATCAATCCATGGGGAGCTCTGCCTCCCAGGGGGGCATTTTTTTTAAAAAAAGAATTGCTTGAGACCAATGGAGCTTTCCCATTGGCTCAAGCTTTCCATTGCTCTCAGTGCCTCTGGAGGCACAAAAGAACGTAGAACCAGGAAGTAAAGCCAGCTTGAGCTACGCAATTAGTGTAGCATTCAGCTGCGCAAATTGCGTAGGCTAGGCTGGCTCAGTGCTGCCCCTGCTGTCTGTGTAGTGAATCACACACACAGCAGCCGGCAAACTGAAAGGGGAAGGGAAAAAAAGTGGAAGACAGAGAAGCAGCAAGGGAGCGTAGAGCAGGTGAGTATGAGAACTTTTTTTAATAAATAACATTTTATTTACAGTTTAAATATACACACAATACATGTCATTACAGCTCAATGAGCACATTCATTTACTGGAATGGCAAGGGAGGCTCTGCCTCCCCTGCCACCCCTGACTGCACGTCCCTGTTTAGCTGGTGCTAAATGATTCTGCAAAAGGGGCCTCAGTTAGCTCCAGCTTTTAGATGTCATTATCATTTCTGTTAATTCATCGTTGCGGTAATTAGCGCTAGCACTTTGTATTACCTTACTTATCCTAACGCTAATTACTGATTGCGCTCTCCATGTTAACTATAGCATGCGCAAAGTACAGTAAGCTCGCGGACTCTAGCGTGATCACCGATGGTAATATGGGGGGCATGCGTTAAAGTCTCTTTTCCTGGCGGTAACGCTTACTCATCCGAACGCTAAAGTTAGTGTTCACTATGTAATTTATCCGCGCGATTTTTTCGCTTTTTGGATGAGTAGGGGCTTACTATCAATATCTATCTCTGTGGGAAAATCTTTCTTGAAACCCGACGCGTCTGACAGCACATTGCGTGCTCGAGCTCTTTAGCCACAGTTACGTTTCTCAATGTAAACCACAGTGAGTCGCGTCATTCTCCGAAATTCTGATATTATGAGATTCTAGAGAAGAGCTGGAACGAGAGAGGAACCAAAACTGAGTAGAGCCACGCACACAGGGAGGACATCAGCTGAGGCGAGATCCTACACTAAAAAATGCTCTTTATCAGTTACGTTGTCCAATCAGCCTGCAATAAACCAATGGCATTATGGGATATTATGTCATTCCTCTACTACTGGAGGCAAAGGTTGGGCACAGAGGTCCTACACCTCATTATGATATGAATGAGCAGTATCACCTCAGTATCTCATTGATTTATACCCCAAATCTTTGAGTGTGGTTGGAAACTTGACTTTTGTTTATGCCCGATTACCGGATATTCGCCATTATTTACAAAAACGACAAATGCAGCACTTTTAGATTATCTGTGATAATCAACATAATGTCAGTATCACAACCGTGTATCACCCACACTTGCATAGATCACATGGAAATGACAAAGATTAGCAAAGGTAAAACGAAGCAAACGAAGCTCCCACTGATGCTAAGCCTTGTCTGACCAGTCCTTCTACTTCTTCTGCAAGATACTGATTATTAACTTGATGAATAATTGTATCCAGTGTACCTTGTCAGGATGCTCCTTTCAATACTTCCGCTGAACTGCAGTGGGACATGAACGCCAAGATTTGCTTAGGAATGCCCAGGTCGACATCGCAGATACCCTACGCAAAACAAATCACAGGTTACTGACACTTTAAAGGGACTCTGTAGGCACCATAACAACTTCAGCTTATTATAACAGTCATAGTGCAAAGGTCGTGTCTCTGCAATCCCAGCTCTAAGAACTCTAAGTGGTTATCCACAAACTGCTGTTGTCTGGAGTTGTTGCACCCATGAGAAACTTGGGCGAAGGAAATTCAAAGACTTGCCGGGTTCATCTGTAGCACTTCTCCTCTTCTCCTGCAGTTCTTTGATTTGTCCTGGTCTGGGACGTCGAAGTTTATCATGGTCACAACAATGCTAAGCAATGGCAGTTAGTGGATAACCACTTTAGATTGTAACTCTGGCCAAAAACCTGTCAGTCAATCAGACACAGAATTGTATCTCTGGGTTAACATGTCATCAGGGGCTGTGACATCACGTAACCGGCGCTTCCTCCAATACATCTCGTATGTCAGTATTTTAAAGAAAAATTCTATAATTCTCATTGATTAATCGTGTGCGAATTTGGCCAATATATGTTTTCATAGATTATATAAAGGATTAGAAGTGTTGTCAGATTCTCCGTGATTTTCCGAACATAGTATAAAATATGCATGCTGATGGGCAGTGTCTGAAAAGTGCTGCCCTACAGTATGCAGAATTTATACACTGTAGGTAAGAAACCAGTTCATTAATCAAGGTGGCACAACAGACTAACTGCCTTGCTTAGGTGACTGATTTCCATACTGCGATGTGTACACCTTAGGCCGTGGTCAGACGAGCATTTTTCAGAGTGGAAGGATCGTCCATGAGAGTAGACGTTCCTTCCACTCTGACACCCGTCTGGCCGCCTCGCTGAGCACAGTTAGTGCGCTCAGCGATGCAAGGCTTGTGCTTTGCAGCCCCGTCAAACGCGTGTCGTAGCATTTCGGCGGGGAGGCTTTCAGCATGTCCGCAGCACATCCAATAGCGCGCAAGTCATGCGAGGGCTACAGCATGTGGCCAGCCCCGTCAGAGCGTCACAACAATGCGACGGATGCTGTGAGGCACGTCAGTATGGCGCACATAGCACATTTGTCTGATCCTGGCCTTACAGGGCAGCTCCTTCCCTGTGCTCCCCCTCTGTATAAAGGAGGAGTATGTATCCAGGGCACCCAGGAAAATCTGGCAATCGGATACATGGTGCATGTGTCAGTGGGATGGATCTTTGTATAACGTGTGTTATTGTGCATTTTTTGTGTCTCCCCTCTGTTTGTGCTTGGTGTATCTCTACGAGAAGCCTGTGATTCGATGAGATTTTTGACGGACAGAATGTTTTTTCATTGTAATTTATTTTCCCTGCTACAACAGTCAAAAAAATACGTCAGTGAAAAAAACGGACTGTTTGGCCACTACCTTGTCAGTCAGTAAGTACGTCCGTACTGCACGGACGCACAGTCCGTACAAAATGCGCTCATCTGACCCTAGCCTAAATGTAACGTTAGTCCAATAAAAAAGGTATCACTACGTACTGCTATACTTGTGATTTTGGCATCTGGACTAACACGGCTTACCTATACATACATACATACATATATACAGGGTTATTCGAAGAGAATCGAAAAGTCACCGCACGTTCGGTGATTTTTCGTTCTCTTCAATTCGGCGCGATTTGGCGATACCATTTCGGCGACCCTGCGGTGTATTCAGCAAGCACCACAGGGCCATCGTAGTGCAGGGAAAAGCCGCCGCAAACCCGACGAACACTCACCGCAAAACCCGGCGAACGCACACCGAAACCCGCAAAAACATCTGGATTAACCCCGCCGAACACGCCGGAGAAACCCGAGCAGCCGCCGATCACAGCGCAGAGCAGCCGCCGGAAAAAGCCGACACCGCAGACGAATGGAGTGAGAAAAAAAAAAACCAGTACTTTGAATGTTTGAAAAGTGAAACGCTATTTGCAAAGAAACTACAGAACGAAAATGTCTGAAATTTACATATAAGATCCAATGAATGATAATAAAAAGGGCTGTTACAGAAAAAACCGATTAAAAAAAATAAATAAATAAATTATTCACAAAAAAATCCTGAAAAATGCCTAAAAAATCTATGAATAAAGAGACTTTTTACTGCAGAATATTATAATAAATGGTTTATTAGATATTGGATTAAAACGGGAATATTTTTAACATTGAAGCCTATGGGATTCTCCTGAATAAACCTGCCGAATTAAACCACCGAAAGGCAGGGCAATTTGGCAACTTTTCACTGCTGGTTTGTGCTCTCTGAATAGATGAAGCATTGCTTCTCTATGGGGATTTCACTAACCTCGAACAGCCACCGTATGTGCAGGCAATTCGCCAGGATTTGGCGAACTGCCTGCTCTCTGAATAGCCGAATGGCCGGGAAAGGTAACCGTACGCTGAATTACTGTTTCCCTTTTCCCTAACTCACTCTTTTTCGGGTCTCCTCTATATAGTCAGGGTGCGCGACTGTATAACAGAGCTGTAAAGTAATAATATACGCAGTAATGAGTCTATAAACCAGGGGTCAGCAACCACCGCCCTCCAGATGTTTTGGAACTACATCGACCATGATGCTCTGCCACACAGTAGGCTTGTCGAGACTCGCGGGAGATTTAGTTATAAACCATCTGGAGGCCCAAGGTCGCCAACAACCCCAGATCTAAACTATAATAAATGTTGTAAGAAAATTTAAATCACTTGGAGGGTTATTCAGAAAGCACCAAAATTTCAGTGAAATTTCATAGCTTTCTTGTTCGGCGCACTTTGGCGATTTCAGTTCGCCGACCCTGCGGTGAATTCCCCAAAGTGCACCGAACAAGGAGTCGCTGAAGGCCACTGTACAGACTGGCGAAAGCTGAACGCCGACCTTCAGTCAGCTCGCCGAATGCCACCGAAGAGTGCCAATCAACCCGGCGAACGCCGCTGAAATGACAGCCGAGCGCCCGAAAAAAAAAACAAAACATGGATATCTGCTATTTTTTAAAAGGCATTTAAATCAATTAAAATGTGTGGAAATAATAAAAAAGGTCCTACAAAATTTGTTTTATAAAAAAAAGGTCTGTTACAGAATAAAATAAAATAACGGCATAAAAAAAAATGTAAATCAAACAGGTCGCCTCAAAAATCAAGAAAAATACCTAAAATAAATAAATAGAAAGGCTTTTTGCTGAAACTGAAAACAATATACGGTTGAATAAAAAAAATATTAAAAACGGTAATTTTTTTTAAACATTTGAAACCTATGAGATGCGTCCGTATAAACCTGTCGAACTGAAGCACTGAAAATCTGGGCATTTTGCCAACTCTTCGGTGCAGTTCGGCGTTCTCTGAATAGATTATCCATTACTTCTCTATGGGACAATTTGACTGCCGTTGAAGAACGCTAAATTGTGGCCATCTGCGGCGGATTTCGCCATATTTCATTGTCAATTCGCCAGTATGAATAGACGAACTGCCACGAAATGGCACCGTACAACGAAGTTCATTGTTTGGCGCAATTCGGTGGCAAGTTTGGTGCTGATTGTATAAACCTTTTGGTGTAAATAAAGATACTGCGCTCTTGTTCTAAATGTCTTTTCTGCCTCCAGCAACATTCCCTAAAGAGCCATTGACCCTCTTTGGCCTTTTGAAAGGTCAGTATTTTTAGTTTGATGGCTACTTATCCATAATTGCTAATAGTAATCTCTTGTATTTATTAAAAGGGCTTATTCACTAAACAGCGAGTTGTCTTGACCCAAGAACCAACTTGAAAAATATAGGACGGGATCGTCCAGTTTGAAACATTTTAAGAAGAATTTTTTATGTTTAACTAAAGAGAGTTTTGACTGTCAGGGTTATTCAAAGAGATCCGAATTGCTGGCGAAAGGGAACCGAACACTGAAATTCAGCGTACGGTTACCTTTCCTGGCCATTCGGCTATTCAAATCCTGGCGAATTGCCTGCACATACGGTGCCTGTTCGGTGCCTGTTCGAGGGCAGTGAATCCCCATAGAGAATCAATGCTTCGTCTATTCAGAGAACAAAATCCAGCAGTGAAAAGTTGCCGAAATGCCCTGCCATTCGGTTGCTTCATTCGGCAGGTTTATTCAGGAGAATCCCATAGGCTTCAATGTTACAAATATTCCCATTTTAATACAATATCTAATAAACCGTTGATTATAAAATTCTGCAGTAAAAAGTCTCTTTATTTATAGATTTTTTTAGGATCTTTTAAGCATTTTTTGGGATTTTTTTGCAAAAAACATTTTCCATTTTTTTCTAAACGTTTTTTCTTTTTTCTGTAACAGCCCTTTTTATTATCATTCATTGGATCCTATATGTAAATTTCAGACAATTTCGCTCAGTAGTTTCTTTGCAAACAGCGTTTCACTTTTCAAACATTCAAGCATACTGTTTGTTTTTTTTCACTCCATTCGTCTGCTGTGTCAGGTTTTTCCGGCGGCTGCTCTGCGGGCATATTCCAAGATGACAATGCCAGGATTCATCGGGCTCAAATTGTGCAAGAGTGGTTCAGGGAGCATGAGAGATCATTTTCACACATGGATTGGCCACCGCACAGTCCAGACCTTAACCCCATTGAGAATCTTTGGGATAATGTGCTGGAGAAGACTTTACGCAGCGCCGCGACTCTCCCATCATCAATACAAGATCTTGGCCACAAATTAATGCCACTCTGAACAAAATAAATGCCGTGACATTGCATGAATTTATCGAAACTATGCCATGATCAAATGCATGAAATATTGGAGTGTGTGTCTTTTTTTTGGCCAGGTACCTTATAACGCCCTGAGAAAGTCTCCTCTCAGTTCAGAACAATACAGAAACATTTCGCGTTCGTCTGAGGAGCTGTCATTCAAAAATAAAAAACATTAATATATATATATATATTAAAGTGCAAAAAAAGAACAGAAAACAGCACTCACAAAAATATGAGAAGATCTACTAAACGGTGCATTCTGCGCTGAGGTGGCTGATCCTCAAATGACACGACGCAGAAAAAAAAGGAATGAGACGGCGCTCATTTGGTTCAAGTACACATCTTTTAATTTATGGAGTTGTCAGCGCCGACAGCAACAACGTTTCAGCCTCGCAGGGCTTTCATCAAGCTGGTGTAGAAGCCTGGTGGGGCTGAAACGTCTCTGCTGTCGACTCTGACAACTCCATCAATTACAAGGCAACTGTTTTGACCAAATGAGCGCCGGCTCAATTGTAGTTTTGTTGTACATGTTAAAAATTCATACATGGTTATTCAGAGAAAGGTGAAACTCTGGAGAACTTTTGGAGAAGTGAAAACTGTAGGTCAAAATAGCCAAACCAGAAATATTCTCCCATTTATCTCACTTTCCAAATCGGCTATTTGGTCTGGATTGTTCTCTTCTCCTGCCAATTCTCCTGGTTTTCACCTCTCTCTGAATAACCCTGATAATCGTGACTTTTCATGCCGATAAATGACTAACCTTGTTATCTTTCCATTTGGCCTGCGTACGGTGATTTCCCTGGGATTTTCTTGGGGCGCGGGGGGAGGGGGCTGCCTTTCAGCTAAAAGAAAAGCCCAAAAAAGCCTTGTGAAGCTGAATAAAGCAGATTATTCCTGCCGGTGATGAATTTGCGTACGTTCTGCTACACTGAAATGTAGGATCGTCTCTCTCACGGCTGTATAGGTGACGTGGAGCGGGGCGTAGGATGTGGTGACGGGTGAGCAGAGGGAGACGTGTGTGTGTCTCGGCGCAAAATATTCATGAGAAAAGGGTGGGTGAGCAGACACGTAGAGACGCTGTTTCACAGTGGGTGACAGCAAAGATGTCACATAGTGCGATCTCCAAAAACTGAGAAAAAAAAGAAGAAAACACACACATATTACAAATAGAAGGATGATTTTTTTATTGTATGTTTGTTGTAGTTTCCATTGTAGGTTGTTCTTTGTTTCAGTGCTTTTTAGCACGTCGCTGCTCAGTGATTTCTTTGCTGTCGGAAAACACCAGGGACATTTTAACTCTACAGCTGCAGCCATCAGGGGTTTTTAGCGTTACAGGGTGTTCAATGCGGGCTGCTCTTAAAGGGACGCTCTAACCACCATGACTGATTAAAGGGATACTCTAGGCAACATGACCACCTAAGCTTTTTTAGGTGGTCATGATGACCTAAGTATGCCCTTTGCTTTACTCACCCTTCCGCTGAGCCGATCGGCTGAAACCGATTAGAGACGCGGAGGACTTTCCTCCGCCCTCCCAGCTGTCAGACAGCAGAGCGGGATTTGTATTTCCCGCTTCTGCCGACTATTGCCGAGTAGGAGACGTCATCGCGCTGAACCTGGCGGGAGCGAGCCGTCGGCAAACGTCAGCGGCAATGATTAGTGTTGCGCGCATCCTCTTGCGCGTAACACTAATCAAAGAAGGTGGAGCGGTTAAAGAAGGTGTAGCGAAGGTGGAGTAAACAAACCGAGGTCTCTGCTAGGAGGGACAGACGAGAGAGACCAGCGCCCAGCCCGAACTTGAAGAGCAGCAGACAGTGGTGGGAGTGGATATTTCGACGAGCAGGCGGGGTGAACTTCAGCTCACCCTGCTGCTTGTGAACGCGCACTGTTCGGCGCATGCACGGAGTAAATGAGCATGATAGGAATCACCTCATTGGCTCATGAGCAATAAAGTAGCGTATGCGCCGTTTGGACGTAGACCTTGTGCCAAGTTCTGGGTCCAGATTGCTTGAAGTGAAAGAGGAGGGAGGCGCGGGATCAGAAAAAAGACCGCCGTGTGAAAATGCCTCCGTTTTAAGGTAAGTATAACATTCGGGGTTAAATTTCAGTGCCAAAAACGGTAACCCCGAGCCAAACTCTGGCTAATACATACCTGTCCCTGCATTCCCTCGATGTCCTCCAGCAGTCACCTCCGTCCAATCGCAGCGTCCTGCTTCAATGGAGTCCCTAGGACTCCATTGAGGCTGACGCTGCCTGTCACATGATCTGCAGGTTCTTGCCTCGCGAGATCCGACAGGTTGGTGGAGTGATTTGCAGAGGGAGACTGTGGGACTTTTTTCCTCCAGTCTCTCACTGCTCCCGGCGGCCAGAAGAAGTGGAAGAAGCCACTGTTCTCACCACGGGATGGGAGGTGAGTATGTGATTTTTGGGGGGATTTTCTGCTGATGCTGACGGATTCTACATTCAGCGGAATCCGTTAACCACAGCTAAGACCTGGTGCTAACTTTTCAGTAACCGCAGCGGGATGGTAATTAGTGCTAGGACTTTGTAATCCTAACACTAATTAACACTTTGTGCTCCCCACGTTAAGCATAGGGACCGCAATGTACAGTAACCTCACGCCGAAAAGAGCAAGAGCAGAATCGCTAACGGGTTTTTTAACCCGTTAGCGTTCGGATTGTAATATGGTGCGCCCGCTCTAGGGCAACACTAGGTGAGCACTAACGTTAGCGTGAAGAGTGTAATATGGCCCAGTGCCTGGTGCACTGACCCAACATTTACCAAACGGAGCTGGCTCTTCAAAGGTAAAAAATGCCATCTTTATTATCAGAAAAGTGCTTTTTTAAATAACTACTTTGATAAGAAAGATGACATTTTGAACTTGCCGTCCTCTGAGCCTTTCTGGGAAGTATGATAAAGCTATGAAGAACTAGAACGCATGACGATTTCTGAAACTAAAGTCAGGCCGGGGTCAAGTTGAGGGGGACGCGTGGGAACACAGTTCCTATACAAATTTTGCAAAGGGAACTGAGTTTCTATTGGACCCGTACACGATGAAGCTTGTATTCAGGTGCTAAATCATATCTTTCCCTGTTAAGCCACAATAAATATTGGATCCACTACATATGTTTGCTAAAATATACTATTGTTATAATCTTCTTATCTGGCCTCCCTCTCTCCCGCCTCTCCCCCCTACAATCCATTCTGAATGCCTCTGCCAGGCTAATTCACCTCACCCGCCGCTCTGTCTCTGCCGCTCCCCTCTGCGAGTCCCTTCACTGGCTCCCCATCCACTGCAGAATTAAATTCCAAATCCTTACCCTGACCTACAAAACCCTCACTAACTCAGCTCCCCACTACCTGTCCTCACTAATCACCAAATATTCCCCAACCCACTCCCTAAGGTCAAACAGTGACCTGCGCCTAGCTTCTCCCCGCATCACCTCTTCCCATGATAGACTGCAGGATTTCACACACGCAGCTCCCATCCACTGGAACGCTCTCCCTCGTAGTCTCGTACTGTAATACTTTCCACTAGTTCCCCTTCCTTCAAACGTTCCCTTAAGACATTCCTATTCAGGCAAGCCTACCACCCGACTCACTGATACAACTCACTGCCCCAACCAGCCCATCACTCTCACCTTGCAGTCCATCACTCTCACCTTGCAGTCCATCACTCTCGCCTTGCAGTCCATCACTCTTGCCTTGCAGTCCATCACTCTTGCCTTGCAGTCCATCACTCTCGCCTTGCAGTCCATCACTCCCGCCTTGCAGTCCATCGCTCTCACCTCGCAGTCCATCGCTCCCACCTCGCAGTCCATCGCTCCCACCTCGCAGTCCATCGCTCTCACCTCGCAGTCCATCGCTCTCACCTCGCAGTCCATCGCTCCCACCTCGCAGTCCATCGCTCCCACCTTGCAGTCCATCGCTCCCACCTTGCAATCCATCGCTCCCACCTTGCAATCCATCGCTCCCACCTTGCAGTCCATCGCTCACACCTTGCAGTCCATCGCTCTCACCTTGCAGTCCATCGCTCTCACCTTGCAGTCCATCACTCCCACCAGTCCTGTCCATCACTCCCACCTTGCAGTTCATCACTTCGACCAGTCCATCACTCCCACCTTGCAGTCCATCATTCTCACCTTGCAGTCCATCACTCTCACCTTGCAGTCCTCTCCTGTTTCCACCCCCAACCCTTCTAGATTGCCAGTTCCCATGGGCATAGGACCCTCGTTTCCTCCTGTACTCATTTCCTCACCTTGCAGTCCATCGCTCTCACCTTGCAGTCCATCATTCCCACCAGTCCTGTCCATCACTCCCACCTTGCAGTCATCACTCTCACCTTGCAGTCATCACTCTCACCTTGCAGTCCATCACTCTCACCTTGCAGTCCATCATTCCCACCAGTCCTGTCCATCACTCCCACCTTGCAGTCATCACTCTCACCTTGCAGTCATCACTCTCACCTTGCAGTCCATCACTCTCACCTTGCAGTCCATCATTCCCACCAGTCCTGTCCATCACGCCCACCTTGCAGTCCATCACTCCCACCTTGCAGTCATCACTCCCACCTTGCAGTCATCACTCCCACCTTGCAGTCATCACTCTCACCTTGCAGTCCATCGCTCTCACCTTGCAGTCCATCACTCTCACCTTGCAATTATCACTCTCACTTTGCAGTCCATCGCTCTCACCTTGCAGTCCATCACTCTCACCTTGCAATTATCACTCGCACCTTGCAGTCCATCGCTCTCACCTTGCAGTCCTCTCCTGTTTCCACCCCCAACCCTTTTAGATTGTCAGTTCCCACGGGCATAGGACCCTTGTTTCCTCCTGCACTGGTTTGTCAAAATGTTGTTCAATGTATTGTAACCCTGTCTATATTGTGCCCATTGTACAGCGCTGTGGAATATGCTGGTGCTTTATAAATAAATAATAATAATAATAATAAACATATCAGATCTGAGTGTGTGCTTGTGTTAAGTGCGAGATGGTAAGTGCTAATCAGGGGACAGAAATCTTGGCGAGTTCCCGCACTTCTTTTTTAAGGAATTGACCCCTGACTCACTGGTGTATTTTGGCCTAGGCCGACTAGGCCCAGGCCTAGGGCGGCACTTTCCAGGGGGCGGCGGCCCGCACTGGGTGGCCCCACCCCTAAAAAAAAAAAAAAAAAATTTTTTTTTTTTTTTTTTTTTACTTTTGCAAAGTATTTTACCAGGGAGGATACATTGAGATTTCACTAATTTACACTTTCAATTTCACTTTCCAGGGGGCAGCAAAAAACCTCACCACTAAATGGGTTACTCACTGAGCACCGAAATGACGCCAATGTTTTGGTGTTCTGTAGTTCCCTGCACTTAGGAGAATAAAATTTCCCCACCCTGCAGTGAATTCACCATTCACCACAGGGTCCCCAAAGTGCATGGAGTCAGCCGCTTAATGCTGCCACCGCAAACCCGTGGCCTGCTGTTTTCAAAAGAACTACTGAACGAAAATGTTTGGAATTTACATATAAGATCCTATGATTGATAATAAAAAGTTCTGTTACAGAAAAAAGAAAAACTGCTATTAAAAAAGGGGGGGGAATTTTGCCAAAAAATCTGAAAAATGACTAAAAGGTACTAAAAAAATTCAATAAGTAAAGACTTTTTACTGCAGATTAAAATAATAAATGATTTATTAGATATTGCATAAAAACGGGAATATTTTTAACATTGAAACCTATGGGGTTCGCCTGAATAAACCTGCTGATTGAAACCACCGAACATCAGGGCATTTCACTGCCATTTCTCTGAGTCTCAGTACCACATGACTGGCTGAACCACGTGAAACGC
Organism: Leptobrachium leishanense; assembly: GCA_009667805.1. Classification (NCBI taxonomy): domain Eukaryota; kingdom Metazoa; phylum Chordata; class Amphibia; order Anura; family Megophryidae; genus Leptobrachium; species Leptobrachium leishanense. The sequence goes on along the minus strand of CM019069.1, from coordinate 133,325,483 downwards.
ACGCGCGCAGCTGCCCGCCCTTTCGTTAACACAGACTCTATTCTGGACTGAACACCCACCGGGAAGGGAATCAAAGCTATAGTGCACCCTCTGGCAGTGTCACCCCACTGCTGACAAGATGGCTCCACAGCATAATTGCTGTGTGCTCATATACACTCGGTTTGCTGGGAGTTTTACTGCAGTGGATTCTGATGCACTCATACACACCGCACATTGCATTGCTGGGAGTTTTATTGCTGTGGATTCTGATACGCTGACACATACCACACATTGCATTGCTGGGAGTTTTATTGCTGTGAATTCTGATGCACTCATACACACCGCACATTGCATTGCTGGGAGTTTTATTGCTGTGGATTCTGTGATACACACTGCATATTACTGTGAGTTTTATTGCCCTGGAGCTCTGGGATACGCTCAAACAACACTGCACATTACTGTGAGTTTTATTGCTGTGCAGTTCTGTGATATGCTCATACACACTGCACATTTCTGTGGGTTTTATTGCTGTGCAGCTCTGATATGCTCATACACAGTGCCCATTTCTGTGGGTTTTATTGCTGTGCAGCTCTGTGATATGCTCATACTGTATGCAGTGCACGTTTCTGTGGATTTTATTGTTCAACCAATTAGAGCGGCTGTGATCCAGTATACTTGACATGCGTGGCTGTTCTTTGTAAAAATGCTTGAATTTAAACATTTCTTAATTTTCTTTATCTCAATAGATACATTTGAAATGGTATACAAAATATACAAGTAGGCACTTGGTATCCACTTTTAATATAAAGAGAGGAAAAGGCGGAGCTCTAAGAGGAAAAGGTGGAGCTTAAAGAGGAAGGGTGGGGATTAACCAGGAAGAGGTGTGCCTTTGACAGGAAGGGGTGTGTCAAATTTAAATTAGGGGGTGCACGAGTTTAGTCAGGCCTAGGGCAGCACAAAACCTAAATACACTACTGCCCTGACTAAAGTAATATTGAAAGTTTCTATTATGTAAAAGTCAACCGGCAGAATAATCTGAAATTCCCAAATCAATACGTTTTGCCTTTATGGTTATGTTTAGACAAAAAAAACCAAGAAACCATGCAAATTGGAAGTTCTTACCTTAAATCACAGAGCAAGGTGCAGTAAAGCCGGAATGAGTACAGTTTAATTGTTGGCGTCTGTGATCTCAGACCAAGAAAGCGCAGGGTTAATGTTGCAAGCGTCTACCTTTCTTTTCTTCTTACATTGCTTCAACTGAGGGGAAAATAAGTTGTAAATACCATGCGCATACAGTGCAGTGTGGTGAACAATTTTAGGTTTCATTGTGATCGTAAGAAAAAGGTCTCTGACTCACAAACATTTATTGGCTTTTCAACTTATTAGTCATCGGGTGCAAAGACTTTAACATACGCATCACGGAGACAAGTGCCATCAGCATCATATATTACAGATTACTCTGAAAATCTCAAGAAATATAACAACGAGAAGCTCCGAGGTCACATCAGAACGGAATATCCAGGTATACTCGCAGCGGCGTAGCATGGGTTGTCAGCGCCCGGGGCAAAACAAGAATTGTACGCCCCCCCCAACCTGTGGACACGGTAACACACCCAGATTCCCTTCTACCAGTAGAGTATTGACCCCCTTACCCCACAAGCACATGTATTGTATATTAACAAAATACTGATATAAAAATATTAAACACACATACCCCCCTTGCAACACCACTGCTACCAGTCATCCTGTCCCATTATACACTAGCATAGTTCCACTCTCATGATAAAAGAGAAACGACACAACATTAACCACAACAGGTTAATTAAACGAAAAGTTAAATACAAAAATGAGTGTTTAGTGAAAGCTCCTACTGGTATTGAAACCCCTTACTAGACTTAACAAAAAAGTTGGCTAGGACCCAATAACAAATCAGATCCAAAAACAACGGAGCTTAAAAACCAGCGTGTTTAGGATTGAACCTTAGTTATACATTATGATAAAAGAGAAACGAAGAATGGAAATGGTGGCTATTTTCTCCGCCCATTGGCTAATATACTGATGCCACTAAATGCTGGTAGATAATTATCTATATAATAAAAGAGTAAGGCTTTGGCTGTCCGTCGCCAAAGCCTTACTGCGCATGCGCGCGCAACCAGCGGCGGTTGGTTGCGCGCGCATGCAACCGCCGCGGCACGAGCCGGCTTCCGGCTCGCCGCGGTGGTTACACATGCACACAGCAGCCGGGTAGAGGCTGCGCTCGCAGCCTCTACCCAGCTGCCGCGCGCATCCAACCCCAGAGCGGCGAAGGGAAACTTTCCTCCGCCGCTCGGGGGGTTGGATGCGCGCGGCAGCCGGGTAGAGGCTGCGAGCGCAGCCTCTACCCGGCTGCTGTGTGCATCTAACGGGTCCCCGAGCGGCGAAGGGAAAGTTCCCTCCGCCGCTCAGGGGTAGGATGCGCGCGGCAGCCTCTACCCGGCTGCCGCCCGCATCCTACCCCCCGAGCGGCGGAGGGAAAGTTCCCTCGCTTCCGCTTTGAAGGACCCAAGCCACGGTCACGTGACCGCGGCTTGGGTCCTTCAAAGATCGGAAGCGGGGAAATCTTCACTTTCCTGGCGCCGCTCGACAGGTAAGTATGAGCGCTGGGGGGGTCCATATCCACGAGCTGGGGGACCATATCCACGACCTGGGGGCAAATCCACGAGCTGGGCAAATCCACGTGCTGGGCAAATCCACGAGCTGGGGCAAATCCACGAGCTGGGGCAAATCCACGAGCTGGGGCAAATCCATGAGCTGGGGCAAATCCATGAGCTGGGGGCAAATCCATGAGCTGGGGCAAATCCATGAGCTGGGGCAAATCCATGAGCTGGGGGCAAATCCATGAGCTGGGGCAAATCCATGTGCTGGGCAAATCCATGAGCTGGGGCAAATCCATGAGCTGGGGCAAATCCATGAGCTGGGCAAATCCATGAGCTGGGCAAATCCATGAGCTGGGGGCAAATCCATGAGCTGGGGCAAATCCATGTGCTGGGCAAATCCATGAGCTGGGGGCAAATCCATGAGCTGGGGGCAAATCCATGTGCTGGGCAAATCCATGAGCTGGGGGCAAATCCATGAGCTGGGCAAATCCATGTGCTGGGCAAATCCATGAGCTGGGGCAAATCCATGAGCTGGGGGCAAATCCATGTGCTGGGCAAATCCATGAGCTGGGGGAAAATCCATGAGCTGGGGGCAAATCCATGAGCTGGGCAAATCCATGAGCTGGGCAAATCCATGTGCTGGGGGCAAATATCCATGTGCTGGGGCAGTATCCACATGCTGGGGCAATATCCACGTGCGGGGCAGTATCCACGAGCTGGGGCAGTATATCCATGAGCAGGGGCAGTATATCCACAATAGACTGCCCTCTGGGCAGGCTTTACAACTAGTTTTAAATAATAAATTAAAGAAATAGACGACTGTACATAAGAACTAACAATAACCTTTATTAAACATATACAAAAATATATAATAAAAAATGTAAGTGTGTAAACAGTGATTCAACAGCTGTTTGAAAATATACCAGTGGATACCATATGGCAGACTAGCCAATATTCCATATGTCGGAAGTAATTAGAACACTTAATTGTTCCTATAAAGTCAGCCCTATATACAAATGCATAAATAGATGAATTATGTATTGATTAGTCCTGGTACGCTATTTACAACCATTAAATACTACCCCCTCCACCTAGGTGGATGTTAGCAGTTGGATTAACTCATTTAGATAGATGTTCCATGATAAAAATACTAATCAAATGCAATAAATGACAATTTGGATCGCTCAATACACAAAATGGCTCCCAACTGATTAGAACAAACTCTTACATTAGTAGTGATAATATCTCCTATAGCGGTAGCTATTGTACTCCGTATCGAGTCCTCAATAAATATCTTAATTACGTCACCAATAATGATCATAAACAGTAGTACAAGGTGTTATGGCCAAGGTGTTTGCTGAAATCTAGGCAAAGCCGCACCGAAACTTGTTTGGCAAACCAGAGAACAGAATTGGTTGTGTATATTAGCATACCAAGTTTGACTAGCATCAATAATAGGGTCCAACCAACAATTAGTATGGACTCCTTGGAGTCTAGATAGGGGTACAATATATGACGTGCGTCCAACTCTATAGATAACTATTCTGTGCTTTTAGGGGATATATACATGCTTCCAGTCACTCTCTCCCAGTACTCCCAGTACCCCCAGTCACTCTCTTCCAGTACCCACACTTTCTCCCAGTACCCCCAGTCACTCTCTCCCTCCCAATACCACCAGTCATTCTCTCCCTGAATCTCCAGTCACCCTCTCCCCGTACCCCCTCACTGTGTGTTGGTCACGCTGCTCTGGTGTCACACAGTGTCACCTACCTGTGTGGAGTTGCTGGTGGCCTGGGTGGTGGAGCTGTCCAGGGGGCTTAGTGGAGACCGGATTTTAAATGTGCTGCAGGGCAGGCGCCTCCCTCCCTCCTTCCTGTACACCGGCTGCAGGGCTGCCAGTGGCGTGGCGTGGCCTGACACAGGGCTTCAAGGGGGGCTGACAAGCGTGGTACAGGGTCAGTGTTCTGTCGGATAATGCTGCGCTGCTTCATGTGACTCTGGTTTTAAGAAGGAGTCAGGACAGAATTTCCTGTCCTGGTCCTCCCTTCCGGACGCTAAGTGCTAAGTCACTGCCGGCACCGTAAAACTGGCGGCTGCCAGTGAAAGGGCCTCTCACGGACAACATTGTCCGTGAGCAGAAACCTTGCTGATCCCTGCTGGAAAATATTAGTGGTTCAAATTTCTTTTGAAATTTTGCGCCCCCTCAGAAAATTGCGCCCGGGGCGACCGCCCCCGAGGACCCCCCCACGCTACGCCACTGTAAATACTCGGTGGCTGCTTATTAACTTTTGTCGTCTTATTGCTCAGTTCTTCGAAACAGAAATGTTAGATTAAAAAAGTAGTTACAAGATTAAATCTGTGTCGTAAAGATCTGCAAGAAAATGTTGCTCAGCAGCTAAAAAAATAAATAAATAAATATTAAAAAATGGGTGAATTTACAGAATTTTTAATTTGAATTTAAAGAATTTTTACAACTAAAGATCCAGCAAGATATAATGCATCTACTATAGCGGCTATATTCAAGGACATTGCAAATGGCAATATTGCGCATTACCCTGTCATCATTAATCCTCCTACTACCGATACTCTAGATCCGGGGTCCCCAACCCTGGTCCTCAGGGCCCACTAACAGGTCAGGTTTGCCAGCTATCTGAAGCACAGCACAGGTGATATGATTTGCTGCTCAGTGATTGCAGGATTCAGTCTGCGTTTCCCCAAGGGGATCCTTAAAACCTGGCCTGTTAGGGGGCCCTGAGGACCAGAGATGTGCTCTAGATGGCACATTGAGGCCACAATGTTGCCTAATTGATGCTCCCCGGACTCCTTGTCCTTCCCTGAACGACACCAACCTGCATCATTGTTACAATGATAGCTTCATAGACAAAACAGCACGCTAGAGAAAGGTCTGCGAGACCCAAACGCTGCGTATCCTCAATAAATGCCACCATTCTTTTGGAGTGCCTGGTGCGGTTTTGTCTATGAAGGTATTGTTAGTGGTTGGCCCCACTGGCTCCATGTGCACCCTGTCTTCTCATCCATCAAACTGTGTGCCGTTTTTTCAGAGTGCAGCCCCCTGCTATGAATAATTATTATATTGGCATTGACGCTGTATTCTCCACTTGAGTATTTATAACCAAGTGCCTAGACGTCACCGTAAAGAGCAAAACACGGCATTGAAATAATGATGCAGTGCCTGTGCCATTCTTAGTGGTTGGCACCACTGGCTTCTGGAGCACACAGATAACACCACCCAGTGAGAGTCCACCTATCCCTATATAACTCTTAAGGTAACAATCAGAGCTTGTCCAATCATGGCCCTAATTAGGCTTTTTAGTGCACTCGTCTTGATATTATACATATTGGTTCTCTGGCTTTTGACTCGGTTTCTGATAAATACTGATTTCTGATATCCCCGATTTGGCTTTGTCTCCCCGAGTCTGTGAGCCTCTGTATTCCTCGACCTCGGCTTGTGAATCGAAGACTCTCTTCTTGTCTCCCACCTTGTGTTTCTAGCCGGGGCCATTACCAGGCCCAGTTATTGTTTCTCTGTTTTATTGTGAGTTCTCTCCGTGTCTGCTAGCCCAGTATTTACTAAAATCACCCTAGATACCTGTTCCAAGCCAGGCCACTTTAAGGACCGGTATTAGGATTACTGATGGTGCTGTGGGTTCATGCTCTGTGTATTAGGGTCAACAATAACCGTGACATACAAAGTCTAAAATGCTTTTGGCTCAGTAGTCTCTCTACCCTCTCTATCCTATTGCTAACATGATGATGCAAAACTCCAATTTAACTATCTGTAACCTTTCCTTTGAGACCTCATGTACCCCTTAGCCCAGGTGTCAACGACTTTGACCCTTCAGATGTTTTGGATCTACAATTCCCACAAGGCTCTGCCAACCTAATGAGTAGACGAGCATCATGGAACCTGCACCTTTCAATGTCCACCTACTAGCAACCCAGCCAAGACATTAAGGAGGTGACCAGACTGGGTGTAGTAAAAGGGTCAAAGAGCTGGGGTTGGGGCACAGTGGAGCGCGAAGGATGAGAATATGGGGTGATGGATGGGACAGAGGCAGACTCATATTCGAGTGAAAGTCATAGAACAAGTACACAACGGGGGGCACTGGAAGGAGCACAATGGGACTAGGAGGAATAGGGTAGACTCACAATGGAGTGAAAGACATGGAAGAGCAGCACAATGGGAAGGGGTCTCTTGAAGAAGCACACTGGGACTAGGTGACACGTTTTGGACATTCTGTGCGCCTAGCGACCCCTCTGGTATCAAGAACATTGCTATGTATTGCATTGAGGTTCCTGAACTTCCATTTGATTTTGGACATTCTGTGCGTCTGGCGCCCCCTCTGGTCCCATGAACTTCTGTCATGTTTTGCGTTACATACGCTGGTTCACGTTCTAGCCCTGGAGCCTCACCTAGACTCTCTTTACTATAGGGATGTGCGTTTCGGGTTTCGGAATTTTCACGAAATTTCCCGATTCGTGTTTTCGGATGCGGCCGATTTTCCGAAAATTTTTAGATCCAAAAATGGCAGATCCGAAAAGTTTTCCGAGCCGAAATGAAAAATTTTCGGATTTTTCGAATGGACTTGAAATGTGTCAAATCGAAATTTATTTTTGCTCTATTCATGATTTCGGTTCCATTCGTGATTTCGGTTCCATTTCGGTAATTCTGGAAATCGTATATTTAACTATTATCGGTTATATCGCTGATTCTGTAAATTTTGTATTTGTAAATGCGTATCACTTGTTTCTTGTGGCATTCGGGTCAGTTTAGCGTTTTATAAATAGTTTTGTTCATTGTTTTTGTTCCTTGGCTTTCATACCATTTTAATATGATTAAATAAAGTTATGAAATGTATATTCAATTATTCATAAGAAAAAAAGGATCTTTATTTAATAAAAAAAACACGATAGAATCGCCAGAATTATCGTAGACACTTTGAAACGAGGAGAACAGACGTTCCGAAAAAACGAAAAGTTCCGAAATTTCGATACAAAAAAACGAGCAAAGTGACCCGAAAATACGAAAAATGGTCGATATTCCGAAAAAAATTGTACACGAAAAACGATCCGAACCGAATCGAAACAGCAATCGGTCGAAACGAGCCGAATCGAAAAGTTTAAACATCCGAACAAATCGAACCGAATCGAACCGAAAAAAAAAAAATCGGTGCACAAGCCTACTCTTTAGTTCTCATCACCAGTGTTTAAAAGGAGGCATCACCCTAGGAAGGGTGCTGCCTCATTCTGATCTGATCTCACATGTCACTCATTTCATTGCAGTCCTGCTTGTGTGCAACTCTGTATTCTGGATCTTCTCCTGTCTGCATCATGTTGCTCTCTAGGACTTTATGTTTTCAGGTTTATTCATAATAGACTTCTTGCTTAGTTTTGTTTATTTCTCTGCCTGTTTATAGTTATTTAGTTTCCTGAATTTATGTATTTTTTTGTGTTCTTCTGGTCTTGTTTATTACATTGTACTTTAGTTCAGGTCTGTCTGTCTCTTTTTGTATGTGCCCTGCTTGTAGCCCTGTATCCTGCATTGCTTTTGTATCTCTGTATTTTGGTTCATTCTTTTGTTTTTTGCTCATAGTTCTTAGGTTCTGATCCTTGTGTCTGTTTCTTTTGTTCTGGATACCTGCTGTTTATTTAGTCTTGCTAAAATAAATATCTTGTTTTCTGTTTCAAAATCTGTTGTGGTATCACTGCACATTAGGCTCACACCCATTCTGCAACCAGCCAGGTCTAGCCCAGCGTAACACTAGGTCTCTGGTTCCATCCTCCAGACCTCCCTAAGTGCACAGGCAGAATTAGAGTCCAGAACAAGGTACAAAAGGATGAGGCGAAAGAGTGGTCAAATAACGGTCCAGGTCAGGGCAGGTGGCAAGCAACAGAAGTCAAAAACAGTCAAAGGAATCCTTGTTTTTCCAGAAAAACGGGTAAATAATTTTGGCACAGGGGAAATATAAGGAGACTTCGGTGTTTGCTGACATTCAGAGAAGCCTCTCCTGCTGCTGTTTGTATTTTGCTTTTGTGAAACGGTGGAGTCTGCCTCCACTGCAACAGCAGTGATTTTCACCGGTGCGCTTTGAACAAGCCTCTATAATTTTGATTTGGTATCCATAGTAGGGATGACCATGGACACTCATGAAACTGTTCGTTATCCACGGCTCCTACTGCCTTTTCAACCCAACTTATATAATATTACCAAGATCTCAAAAAAAGTTTTTCTGGCATTTTCTGAATAGTCTCATTTGTGACAGCTGGCTCGGTGACTTCATACCAAAACAACTTTCACTATTTATCACCAATTTAAATATCATGTTACTAAGCGATACGCATGGTTAAGATGTTAAAAAAAAAAAACATTTTTGACATCTGATTATGTCTAAAATGAAACTTTGTTATTAACGGAAAATGTTTACGTACCTCATACTATGAGTGGTCATCGCTGTGCGTGAAAACCCGACAATCCTGCACTCTGCGTCTTATAAAATACTAACCCTCTGAGCGTTTCACTTTTCAGCTTCACGGCCCATCTCCTCCCCATAACGAATAAGAGGAACGGAAAGTTCTATTCTGAGTTTATACAAAAATATTTTTTTTTCCAGAAATAGCAGAATCAATGTAGGTGCTGGTTAAAGCCTATCAGTAATTTGAAGAGAGAGATTTCAAGTACCGGTATATATGGTCAGTTAGCACCAGCCAAAACCCCCCAAAAAATCCAGATACTCCCCTTCTATCCCACGGCGAAGACCGCATATCTGTCCGCCTCCTCCATCCGGCGGGAGCAGGGAGAGACTGGGGGTACTGCTGATCAATTCACCGACCTGCTGGATCTCGCGAGGCGAGATCCGGCAGGTCATGTGACCACCAGCGTCTGCCTCAATGGAGTCCTATGGACTCCATCGAGTGGATGTTCGCAGCGGCTTTAGCGCCCGCTAACAATGCAGGCAGCTTTTTAAGCACCTGCATTGTAATATTGCGGTAAAACAGGGGCAGAAAGGAGAAACCTGCAGGCGCAGGTTTTTCTCCTTTGCGTCCCCGTTTTACAGCGAGGACTGTAATGTAGCCCTCAATCTTCTTGCTCTCAGGAGTAAGAAACGGCACATCAAAAAAATTTAAAAAATATTTTGAGACTCTTGAGCAACTGATCATGTCATGAACGTGGGTCATTTTTAAAATCTGCCCCAGCTAAGGCCACTTCAGACACGCTCTGTCTGGCTCAGTCAAATTCCTGTTATTTTTTTCCTTTTTTGGCCTGACTGACTACAGTTTAATGTTTAGTAAACATACCATGTGTTACCAGAAAAATCTGAAAAATGCCCAGTGGTCAGCGATGGTCATCAGCTGAATGAAGGAGATTATAGGATCTCTCCAACTGTCTTCCATTATGGCTGTGTGATCCAGGGGAAGATGATCATATTTTCCAGTCCTTATTACTACAGGATTGGACAACATTGCCCTCTGTTTTGACCCAACAGGTTTAACATTGGCACAACGCCATTAATACAGAGCCAATAAAGGCTTTGGAAGACGTGAGTGTCCAATTATTGATCTTTAACCTGCTATCTTTTGTATACTTATTGTATTGTACTATTACCTTTTTCTGTTTGGTTTTTATCTTTTGAGGATTGCAAGTATCAGTTTTTATTTGTTTATTCACGTGCATGACTTCACTGTACCACATTGGAGTGTTGTATGTCACTCTATTATATAAGGCGTATGTGAGAGTGTTGTTTTTGAGCTTAAGAGAACTTTCTTTTGCATACAAAGCCATCACCATTTCCAGCTCCTGCATTTACACTCTGAAAGAAGCCAACGTATCCTGCAATCAACATGTTGTCCACCACTCCACAACCTGCACTCTAATCCTACTGTCCATATTTTATTCTTTATTATTACTTGACTAGTTTTCTTTTTCAATTTTTCGTTAAACTCTGAGGGTCAGTTTTCTCCCCATCCCCACCCCATGTCGTAAATACCTCTCATACAAAGTCCACGCTCCTTAACTTTGTGTCTCTTTCTCCATACAGCTCATCATCCAAAGCCTTCACCCTTTGCAGCTCCTGCGTATTCACTCTGCAGTCCCTCCCACCCAGTCCGCACCTAAACTTATAGCTCTTCATGCCAGCTGCTTCCACTTGTCTATCTAATTTCCCTTTTCAAGCCAGCGCTTCTAGTCCTTCTCATGCAATCCCTGATCTTTTCTTTCTGGCCACCAGCTCCACACTCCCCCTGCTCCCATTTGTTTCACTTATCTCTTTGCCTTAGATTGTTAGCTCACGGGATACCTGGTTGAGAACTTTTATAAAGTGATGTATAAGCAGGACCTCTATCCTCTGGGCAGGGCTGTCTGTTCCCAATGTATCATTATTTAGTACGTCTAATGTTTGTGCTTCGGAATCTGTTGGAGCTATATATTTAAGTGTCTGTTACTGTAACTTTATGTAGATTTTTTAACAAAATAATTGGAGACTCAATCAAAAGAGAGATGCTCTCCTGCTCTGCATATGATGACTGCAGCCCACCCAGCCCACGTTGCCTCTGTCCTGTACCCTACCTCTACCAGGGCTGAACCAAGTCTTTATGACAGAAGCCGTCACTGTTCTCCCATATTAGCAAAATAAGCCGCTCTCCTCCTATGTCATCAAATTGTATCGACACAATCCATTTTCATCCTCCCTCCAATTCAGTGCCTCCATCTCACTGCCTGAGAAAACTAAAAAGCAAAGGGAACGTGATGACTTAAAGAGTCACTCTAAGCACCATGACGGTTCAACGTAATTTGAATGGTCATGGTGAGCTGAGTGCACTCTCTCGTCACTGTCCTGAAGGGCTGGGATGCTTCAGCATGTGTATAAAGCAGTGATGGTTAACCTTGGCAACCCAGATATTTTGAAACTACATGTCCCATGATGCACTGACAGTTTTAAGACGGACTAGGCATCATGGAACGTGTAGTTCCAAAACATCTTGGGTGCCAATGGTCCCCATCACTGGTATAAAGGATGAGGCTAACGGAATCTCAAGGATTAAATGGGAGGGGTGTTGTCAGGAATCAGGAAAGTCTAATATTTAACCTCACATTACCACCCCAACCAGTTTTAACCCTAGAGTGTCCCCTTTTGACTTTAGCATTAGTATACTGTCAGAACAGGTCGTTGAATAGAATGGCAGAAAAGAAACCAGGTCTGGTGTTGAGATCAGCTCCTGCAAAAGGTCAGTGAGTCCTTGCGATATGAAATTCAGTGTTCAATTCATACTCGAGTTGTTACACTAGTGGTTTTACGCAGACTGTGGGGGGAGACGCTGTACCCTTTAACAGGATGTATGTAGATGTGTAATGCTGCCCACCACTGAATCATAAAGAGTAAAATTGGTTGAAAATTAGATGTTAAGGCTTTTGTACGCTCATATGAAGCTGCATCACCGAACAGATGTGATACATTGTAACTAGGGATGACTCCCTTATTTTGTGGATGGCAGACTATACGTCCCTCTACTAAAAAGTATTTACGGATTGCTCCATCATTCATGACCCTATAATCCAGTCAGGGCAAGATTAACATGAGGGTTATAGAAGTTGCAGCTCCAGGCTCCAGCCCCAAAAGAGCCTGTTGGCAGGTATGTTGTACATCTGTGTCAAACAAAAGAGGGGCAAAGACCACTTGAGACCATCCCTATGCATCTATAGCCTTCAACACCAATGTGCTATCCACCTCCTGATGAAGATCGCTGGCAGAGTGAACCTGGCCTGTACAGGTTCAATTTAATTGACATGTCACTGGAGCAGGGCTCATGTTAATATCTACTCGGTTTTTCAGCAGGTTCTGCATTTTATCATATTTTGCTGTTTTTGACACCATTTACATGACTTTACACTCAAGCTAGAACAATGTCCTCTAGACGTTCACTGGGGAAACATTTTCAAATCATGAAACACGTCAAACAAAACCATAACAGTGCAAAGGGGTTAATAAATAAATGGAACTTATTTGTTCCTTCTCACTTCTGTGACCTATGTGAAAGTAACATTTTTTTTCTCACACACTTATCATATGTTGTTGTTGAAATTGCTGTCACAGACCATGGCACAAGGTCTGACACACAGACACACACACACAACGAGCCAGAACCTAAACTTACAGGTCCTTGACATGGCTGGGTAATGTTAGATAAAAGACAAGACGCACACATAATAGTATAAAGACAAGCCGAGGTCAGAACCGGAGGCAGGTAGCAATACGAGTCAAATGTCAGTAATACAGAGAAGATAATCGTACAAGCCAGGGATCACAATAATCAGAAAGGAAAGCCAAGGCTAGTACACAAATAACAGATACAATAACACACGCACTCCGGCATAATAAATCCAACGGTATGGAGCAAGTATGGAAATGTACGCCGCCAAATGCATTTGAATAAAAAGGACGTGAGGAATGACGCCGAACAGTAGCGCAGTTAGTAGGAGTCGTGACAACCCCAAAGCAAAATCTGAAAGTATTCAGTTTCTCTTTTCCATCAGATCCCAAAATAGATTATCTTCAAATAAGGAACAAGTTTGTTTCTTTTACAGTAATTCACTGCCTGACTCAAACGTCATGTCATTTTACATACATATAGTTACATAACTTGTGCATTCGATATAGAAGTTTATTATAAGCAAAGGGCCGGATTTATAACTAGGTAGAGTAGGCACAATGCTTACAGGCGCCTGCCACAAGGGGGAGCTTTGCACTGTAAAAGGAAAAAAAAAGGAAAAAAGCAGATTTACCATTTACAATCATTTAGACCTCCGTATCTCTGGAGCCCTAGAGGCTAGAGCAGTGTTTCCCAAACCTGTCCTCAGGTGCCCCGTAACAGGCCAGGTTTTCCAGATATGTGAAGCACAGCACAGCTGATATAATTTGCTGTTCAGTGATTGCAGGATTCAATCTGCATTCCCCCAAGGTGATCTGCAAAATCTGGCCAGGTTGAGGGTCCCGAGGACAGGTTTGGGAAACACTGGGCTGGAGAGAGACGGACATAAAACATGGCCAGGTTATGTAAAAATAAAATAAATAAATAAAATACAAATATTTTCTTTCTGGTTTTCAACACACTATTGCTCACTTTACAATTATAAAGTGAACAGTGATGCTGCACTAACTCACCTTCTCATATCCCACACTGCCAGCCAGTCTGGAGATGATAGTATACTATTGCAATAATCTCTTATCTGGTGTATCTTACAATACTGAACGCCTAGGCTAATTCACCTCAGCTCTGTCTCTGTCTAGCTTCACTGGCTCATCCACTATTAAGTTCAATCCTTATCCTTATACAAAATAACTCAGTCACTACTGTCACTAATCACCAATACACAGGCTCCTAAGGTCAAACATGATGCCTAGCTTCTACATTCCCATGATAGACTGCAGGATTTCTCACGCGCAGCACTCTATCGTACTGTCAGACCTAACTTCAAAGCTTGACATTCTATTTAGGGAAGCCTCAACTCACTGACGCATCAATCACTCTCACCTTAAGCTGCAACCTATGATCCTGTAGCACTGTACCAAATGCATGTATTGTAAGTCTATACTGTGCTTATTGTACAGCGCTGCGGAATATGCTGGCGCATAAAGATAATAGTACAATGCATTATTTCATCGACAACCTAGACTGTAGCACTATGGTGAGGTGATTTTTACACAGCGCAAGGTCAAGTGAGGTGTCATTGGAACGGTCAGAGTCAGACCTTTCCAATGGCAACAAACATGACCATGTAAAGTGTAAAAATAAAAAAACAATGATAAGAATTAAATGTAAAATGTACTTTTTACTCTAGTCTAAGGTAGAGACATTATGTACTTTAAATTGTAAAGCAAACAATGTTACTGCACTAACTCAATTTCTCATTTCCCATGCTAGGAGAAGATGTGGAGGTGATGGTGCAATGCGTTATTACACACTAGGTCATCTAAAACGCAAGCTCTGCTGCGTAGGCCGTGGGGTCCTTTGGATACCTGTATCTCTGTTGTTTACAAACCACAAGTTCAAGTTAAGCGTCAATGGACAGATCAGAGTCTGGCCTTCTAATGATACCAAACATGACCATGTAAAATGTAAAAAAAAATTGCCTTAAAGTAACACTCCACACATCCTGACCACTTTCTATTTATAAAATTGTCAGGATGTAAGGAGTGACCCCTCTCCCCCCTGTCTACATAATTTTTGCTAAAAAGCTGGGTGAAGTGGAGGATTTTCCGAGCTCAGGAGTCCAAGCAGAAGAGGAGCTGCACCCTAAACATTAAACAACCAATCGCTTTCCTCACCTATTCATACATCATGATTGAAGCCACTTCCGTGACCCCAACCGGCAGGCTAGGCCCAATTGTTTATGGGCAAAAAATGGGACACCTTACTTTTCGTAGACTGTTCCTTTAAATTTTCCACCAATTACCCTCACATTGTATCCCTGGGCTCCTCAGCAGTTTTCAGAAGTCTGCAGACACCTTTCCTTCCTGGTGCATAGCAGTGGTGCAGAACCGGCCCGTCCATGGAGCCGGATGGTGCAGCGGCTCCAGACGGCCTTTTGTCAGGGACGGCATTTTGCTGCCTTGTCAAAGGCTACGGCATGGAGCGCCAGGCCAAGGCACGGCCCTCCAGCAGGCTGCATCAGCCCCTCCAGCAGGCCGGCACCCCTCCCCTTGACCAGGCCCGGAGCTAGACCTCGACCATGCCCGGCGTCTAACAAGCCCTCCACAGGGCCGGTGCTCGGTCTCGACCATTCCCCCAGCAGCATCCAACAAGCCCTCCTGCGGGCCAGCAACCAGTCCTCCGAGCGCAGGGTGTGCAGTGTCCCCAAGGCGGGCCTGGACCAGAGAGTGGGCAACAGGAAGTTGGTGGTAGATAGGATATATCGAGTGTGCAGTTGGACACTATATAACTATCCCTTTAGCTCTTCCTAGCCCATGAAATAAACATTTTATATAAATCTAAAAGACATGAAACACTAATGTAATTTGGAAAAAAACAAACAAACAGTGGTTTCAATCTGAAAATGTGGTGTCACAAAAGAAACAACTGGGCCTGACATGGTTAAAACATATGAAGTGCATCTATTATGAGACGACAAAATGTAAGGACATTCAGGGGATAAAAAGAGGAAGCAGCATGGGGGCGAAACCGCTCATAAAAAAATTAAAAAAAGGACAAACAAGAAAAACAAAGCGAAAGCCATGCACCGCAATCACCGATGTGAAAGCAGGTCCTGCAAGGTCACCGTGACCAGATGAAAAAAGAGACACTTTTAGAGCGGAACTATGTGAATAGTTTCTTATTCTGGCTTCACAAAGAAAACATTCCGTTAAGAGATTATAATTATTTTTCTGAGACCCAAATTGTGTAACTCGTCGTAGAGCTTTTGTGCCAAGACCACCAAATTCGGTCTGGACTCTCAGCTAGGGTTGCAACCTGTCCAGTTTTCACCCGGACAGTCCGGGTTTCTAATCATGTGTTCGGGTTTCACCCTTCCTCTCACCTGGACACATGATTCAGACCGGACCAGGCCCGTACTGAATAGCAGTGAGGGCTTGTATGCGGGTATATCTGTGAGCGACTGTGTGTCTGATAGGGATGAGCGTTCGGTTCAGATCTGTTCGGAGTTCGATTCGAACATCACCCGTTCAGCTGTTCGTCGAACTCTGAACATTTCCGCGTGTTCGCCCACAATGCAACACAATGGACCACAATGCACTATTCCACTGGCCTGAAGCTTGTAATTGGCTACAGCCTTGCACCTGACCACAGATCAGGTGCAAGACTATGCCAATCGCGGCTCAAATTTTGCCCAATCATGGGCTCACAGAGCTAAGTCCCGCAGCGCACTTGTAGCGCTGTGTTAAAAAGACTATTCTGCTGCATTTACTTACAATGGCCACCAGAGGGAGACAGAGACCTGGTGGATTAATGCTGGACAACCAAAGAGAGAACTGTACTACGTTTTCCAGCATGCTTTGCGGTGAATACAGGAAGTGGGTGGGGAGAAAGGACATACATCCGCAGCCTCGTACGGAGAAGAGCCAGTGCGCACCAAGGGGTGAAGAGAGCAAGACGCACGTGAGACAAGGAGCGATTGTGACCAGGTCAGAGCGCAGGTGCTGCCTTGCGGAGCTGGAGATCAGCTTAAATCACTTGCCAGAGACCTAGTAATCCATCAGTGAGAAGTTTATACAGATACAGAGCTGCAGAAGGACCCCCGAGTTAGGAGA
Source organism: Leptobrachium leishanense (assembly GCA_009667805.1). NCBI lineage: Eukaryota > Metazoa > Chordata > Amphibia > Anura > Megophryidae > Leptobrachium > Leptobrachium leishanense. The sequence goes on along the minus strand of CM019069.1, from coordinate 133,308,589 downwards.
CCGCGATGATCTAATGGGAGTGCAGGCGGTAAGCTGAGCATCTTGTGGCAGAAACGGACAAGCAAGACAAGCGGATCCGGTGGCACAGAGTCCCAGTCAAGTCGAGCGGAAAGACGTCCTGGGTCGAGCAGAGCATCTGGCGGATGGGTGAGAGGCCTTCCACAGTAAAAATAATAAAGCACGCTGCAGTTTGTCTAAACCTACAGGGCCCCAACGTGACTAGTCGAAGACACATTGAAATCATTCACTGGCCAGTTGAATCTAGTACCCGGGTACCAACACACGCATACACGTACACCTTCTTGGGACACAACCTGTACGGGACTCACATTTCAGCAACGAAGGGGTTAAAATTCCTTTTTCTTTTCCGCTGCGCATTTCTCGCATTACGAACTTCTGTAAATAAATATATATGTATACCGTGCTGCTCTATATATGACAGTTTATTTGAGATCAGTAAACTATATAACTTATAAAATCCACAACAGTGCTGGTGTATATTTATTCCCTAGTGCGGGGAGACTGACCCAAGGTTTAAATTCAGCGGCTCATCCGGGAGTGAGCGCTACACACTATATAAGGTTTTCCTGCCTGCAGCCCCAGCGTGTGTGTTTGCAGGAGTGAATCAGAGAGGAGAGGAGATTGTTCTGTCAGGGTGTATCAGTGTCGTTGTATGAGGTTTCTGGGAATTAGAATCTGTGTTGGCACTGCCAGGCTACCAGGGACAGTGTGTTTCAGTGAGTTCTACCAGAGTTCAGCAAATTAGAATCTGTCTTGGCAGGGTCCAACCCTGCACTCTTTCACAATACCACAGAGGGGTTACTTATGGTGTGAAGGCACTTGCTGCCACCAAAGGCACAATATTTGGGTGCACTGCCACTGACGCCTATACCAGATTCATATCATTTTAATATTTGACGGCAGGGTCCAACCCTGCACTCTTCCACAATACCACATAGGGGTTACGGTGTGAAGGCACTTGCTGCCACCAAAGGCAAAATATTTGGGTGCACTGACGCCTGTACCAGATTCATATCATTTTAATATTTGACGGCAGGGTCCAACCCTGCACTCTTCCACAATACCACAGAGGGGTTACGGTGTGACGGCACTGTTGCTGACACTAAAGGCCCAATTTTAAAGCACCTATTGTTACTTTCATCCAAAGCCTGCATAAGTTTCACAATAATTTAGCCAAAAAAAAATCACTAAACTTGTTCTGCGTGTCCTAAAACATCTCCTCTTTTCATACAGGCTGCCACCCCAAGCAGTTGTTTATGAATAGATTAAAGGAAAACCATTTACCGTCATTTGAAATGTCATATTTTTGTTCTTAAATGTTTCTATACATCCTACAAATCTGCCACTTCATGGGCAGGTTATGGGGACCTCCTAGGCACGATATTTGAAGGAATTTTTCGTTTTTATTCCTAACCTTTATTTCATGCAAAACGCACTGTTCCTTTAAAAACGTCTTTTTTTTACTTTTTGTCCTCGTTTCCTGTCCCCCAGGGCACTACCCGGACCCCCATACACCTTTTATGGCAAATATCTAGCATATATGCCCTCTTGGAGGGCACTCTAAAAATCAAACGTTCGGGTCCCATTGACTTACATTGAGTTCAGATCGTGTTCGTGTTTGAACTCGAACTTTTGAAATTGTTCGAGTTCGAACCGAACACGGGGGCGTTCGGGTTCATCCCTAGTGTCTGAGTGTATACTTGAGAGTCTGAGTGTATCTGTATTTGTTTCTCTGGGTGTTTTCGTGCCTCTGCCCGTGTCTCTGTCAGTATGAGAAACAAATCAAGATACCGCACATTCGCAATATGTGGGTCTGTGCGTACCTGAAGAATGTATGAGCAAGTGGTGACCCCCAACTCAGGGATTAAGAGAGCTTTATTCCACCCAAGTGGACCAGGCAATGTTTCCACTCAGAATGAGTCTGTGTCAGCTTAGGACTCCTGATTCTCTTATGGAATCAGTATTTTAAACGAAATCCTGACTCTGAGAACCTGTTATGAAGGGAGTTTACAAAATCACTTAAAAAATAATTATTCATCAATAATCTATACTCCCTTTTTGTCCCTCAGCGCAGAGGACAGCAGGATCCATGACCCCCTCCTGTTTTCTCTAGCATTAGGATGCGGAGACAGAGTACAGCCAACAATGCGCGTGTGTGACTGGATGCTGACCCCAGTCTCACAAGCACCATCAAAGAAAGACCTTCATACGCAAAGTGTATACTCTACATAAAAAAAATATGCTGAACGATGTTTAAGTGATCTGGTTTGGCTTGAAGGAAAGGTGGCAACCCTACCCTCAGCATGTTCTGACTGGGCGTGCCCTATCTTTTCTAGCCGTTTCGATGTGTGAATTTTCGTAGCGGCCATCGAAAATGATCACAGACTGAGTGGATTGAACCTCTGAAGCCCAGATCAAATTTTAACTGACACACTGAGCACTGAGATTCATTAACTCTCATGTCTAGAGCTTCAAGGTTTTTTTCAAATCTTTATTTAAATGTTTTAACGGACACAGAGCACTGAGATTCATTAACTCTCATGTGTAGAGCTTCGAGGTTTTTTTCAAATCTTTATTTAAACATTTTAACTGACAAACCGTGAGATTCAGCTTCTTTTGCACGCTGTCAAGCCAAGATCAAAGTCTGTCCTCAAACGATAACCTTTATAGCTATGACCATTTCGTTCTACATGTCCCACGTGCAGGTGTTGAGGTTGTTTTAGATATTTGTAATCACTGGCGTGCGCAGTCTGTTAATGTTTTATGGGTGAAAACACTAATGTGAGAACTTCTATTTAGAAAATTTTGCATAAAATGCACATTTTTCATCAGAAATATCAAGCATGGAATCAGAGATACTGTCAGTTTTATGCTTTTCATCATCAACCAGCTAAGGGACATCTAAAAATGTCAAAGCTGATGAAAGAGGACCTCTTCAGTAAACATTAGGGTGTGCCTGGACACACCAGGAACACCCCCTGCGCCACCTATTCTATTCTGCTGTATCTTCTGTTCACGACAATGACATTTCTTTTGTGATTAGTCCGTAGAGCAGCATCACAGTCACATATTTTTATTATTGAAAAATAACAATTGTGAATGTTGGTATTTATTCATTAATACAGTCATTTTAATTGGATATATCATATCTAAACAGGTTGTGGTTATTATTTATATAGTGCAGTATCCACAGCGCTTTTACAATAATCAAAGGGACAAATAAACAAACATAACGAAGACAAGAGGTGTAGAGTGCCCTGCTCATAGGAATTTACAATCTAGAGGGATAGGGATGGAGGAAGACCAGGGGGAGCTTTACTGATCATCAGGATCAGTAGTGGTTCAGGAATGGTGAGGGTCATGAAAGTGGCCACAATCATGATGTGCAAGTAGGTCAGGAAAGGGAGGGGTTGTTTAACCCCTTGACGATGGGCGTTGACAGTCGGAGTGGCTAAATGCCAGTGAGGCGTACAGGTACATCTTGCCAACAGGTGCTGTTGGGGATCAGACACGTGCTGCGTGTCAGTGCGCGCAAGCTGCGGGGAGGGGCCGAGGCAGCCCCATTGAAGAAGACAGCGAGGCACGGGGCGTACCTGCGTCTTCAAAGCCCTCCCGCTGCCAGGACAGCATAGTACAACGGGGATGCGCAATTGCTTAAAGTTGAACCACCTTCTTGTGTCCTTGTTCACTTTAGCTCGTCCCCTCTGTAGCCGTGTGCGCCGAGTTGGTCATGGATGAAACGAGTTGATGTTGTATAATGTAACAACACTGACCTCTAGTGGGTAAAACTGAGGAAGAGTCATTACAAGCAGGTTCCAGAGTCTAATTCATTAAAGTGTTGTAGGTATCATGTGTTATTCACTCTGCGTAGTAACTGGATGACACAGATTTAAATATCCATCAACATCCAGAAGCGTCGCAAACACCTACAACCTGATAGACAAGGATGAAACATTTTGCAGGTACAAAACGTACATTACATGGTATTTCTCAGGAAATAATAGATTTCCTCAAAGACAGTTTCTTAGAGATATATCTCTATTATCCGCACTTCGGACTTTAGCCGTAAGATTACCAGGGTAATCCTGACATTACCCAAAACCACTGGGTAAAGCTGGAAAAAAATTAAAAATTTTACTTTACCCAGGTAAAGTTAGGATTAACCAACCGCCCTTGGGTAACTGGAAGATCTGAAAAATCCACACTTTACCCGGATGACTTGCATACTATCCAACCATGTGCGGTTAAAACAGAATTTTGTTACCGTTCAGATAAAAGTCTGAAACTTCAACCTGGTAATCTGAGGACTATCCACAGCTGCACCTGGGTAATCTGCAGAGCATCCAAGCCCACTTGGGTAACAGTGAATTTTGCTATTATCTATGGATATTATCAATGAAGATGGCAAAAGACAAACATTAAAATGTATTAATGATATAATGAATATACAGAGTAACAGGATATGTTTCTTATATGAATGTTAAAGAGTTACATAATCTTTATCATGTGTCATATGTGCTTATATATCATTTATAAAAATATAAATAACCTAAAATAAGGTTTATAAATAAATTTTCTGACAATTAATGCACAGAGTAACATGAGTTATTTAGAGTGGTTTGTGACTGTGGATACAATTTGGTTAAAGAAAAAAAACAAACACTTTTGTTTTGGGTCAGATAACAGTTTGCAGCTTTACCCGGGTAATCCTCGGAATTCAGTCAACTGTAACTTGCTGAAAACACAAGAAAAGCGGAAAACCCAGAGGTGTTTGGATACTTTGCAGATTTACCAGATAGAGTCCGATGTTTCAATGCACAACACACTTTATCTAAAAGCACTAGGGTAATATGCGTTTTACCCGGGTAAAACACAGCAGAAAACCGGAGTACCCACAGGCCTCTGGATACTTTGCAGATTACCCGGATAAAGTCCGAAATTTCATCTCACCTTGGACTTTTGCTAATGACGCCTGGGTATTGTCATGATTACCCGGGCAATTCTAAGATTAACCGCACTTTGGACTTTAACCGTAACATATATATTATACACACACGCCAGAGAAAGAAAAAAAAAAAGCTCACCACCTGGATTTAAACTAAGCAAAAATTAAAATTATGATCTTGGGTTGCTTCAGTTGGTCGGGTCTAGGTTCAGCAACGTTAGGTGTCAAAAACAAAAACAAGGTCATGTGACTCACGGAATGTGCAGGTTTTTCCATCAATGGGTTCTTTCTCCCTGATGGCAAATTTTTTGAATAAGGACAGCAAAAAAAGAAAAAGAATAACGAGTCACAAAAATAAAGATCAAAAATTATTTTAATTCCAATATTGATAATAAAAATAATTCCATGAATTTTGTAAACCATTGCATAAATGCTATAGTGTAAAAGGTTGTTTTTTTATTTATTTTTTTTAAAACAAGTGTTAACAATTTTTAAACAATTCACTACATGTAAAATGATTACGCAATTATAAATAATACCTTCTGCATCAGAAAAAGAACAGGGGAAAAAAAAAAAAAGGATTCCATTCACAATACCGTTCTTTGTTGTGTTTTTTTGTTTTTGCTATACACTCAGACCGGATTAGCTTCCATAAATTAAAAAAATTCTAGAATATTTAAGGTCATATCTGGACCACAAATTACACAAATATACTGTAACAATAAGAATATTACTAATATTTAAACACTATTAAAGATAAAAGGCTATTTTGAATGTCAACAACCGAAATGATATGTTGTAATAAATTTCTAAGAGCGTAAAACAGGAACAAAACAAAACATGTTCTACAATATGCAGCTTGCCTTCCAATACAATATTTACCGAGCTATCAAAAACCCTGAGGAAACCAAAAACCTAGAATTTGTAATAATTTCCAGACAAATTGGAACATTGCAAATTACTAACATACAGTAAAAATGCACGTGTCTCTTAACATGCATATAGCAATTATTGGATTCATTTTTTTGCCTTTAAATATTCTTTTATTTAATTAAAAGACCGATTTAAGTTTTTATTTGTTTGATAGCAAAAGCGTTTGTTAAATTACGATTTTTCTTTTCTTACATTCCTCGAATTTATTTATTTATTAAAAAAACAAAAACATTCGTAGCTGCATACAAAATTTGCTAACTGACCTGCGATATGAAAAAGTTTATTTTTTTCTTCCACAATATATTTTTGCATAAAACACTGTATTAATCATTTCGCTTCAAATACATGTTTACATTAGAACAGTAAAATGAGTCGAGTGCAATGATAAAAATCATAAGCAACGACTTTCTTACCATCAGAAAGGTTTTTTTTTTAAAAAAATCCCACTAAATACAAAGTGAACTTGAAAACGCGCGGTCCCGGTTCGTTCCCAGGGTTTCTGTTACAGTTTGAGCTAGCTGCATATTTCAGATTTCACATTTTGGTACATTTCTTTGGTCTATTCCTTTTCTTTACAAATTTGTTAAGCTAAAAAGAAAATGGGATTTTTTTTATTCTGCCAAACGGGGGCAAAGCGGAGATATATTGCATGGTCCTTTGCCGACGGTAGCACCCAGAATAACATTCGAATCAAACACGCGACTATGATTTGAGCACCAAAAAAATGCCACAAAAGTGTTAAAAAAAAAAAAAAAGTCAACGTTAACAGTCCACTAAACTGACTTCACAAACCGAACGTCTCGGCGTAAGACGATGCCTACTAAATGGAGAATATACTGAACCTACGAGGAAAGCCGAAAATTTGATACTTGAACAAAACGTTGGTCAGTGAAAAGGTCTAGTTCAAAATGGCCGAAACTGAGTCAACGCAACTTGGATGCTGCTTGGTGAAAGTTAGCCTGGCATGTAACGGAGCCGACACAAAGTGCATCTCCTGCTAGGATAGCAGTTCTTCCACGACTTGACACTCACTGAAGAACCTTTTAAAAAGGTCATATGGAGGTTTCTACCTTTCAACCTACGAAAATTGGTTCTTTAATGGCAAAGAAGTCTAGAATCTCTATTATTTCCTAGAGAACAATTCTTGGGTTTTCTGCCACAACGTACACCATGTTGAGTTGCCATCTTACCTTTAAAGTGAAAGTCCTAAGGTTGTACATTCGGTAGTACTACTACATATAAAAACCTGCATTAGTAACACCTTACCAAGACTGGCTATTTAAAACACGGCGCCAAGAGGAGAACTGCGGATGCACAATTACGTTTTGTAAGATAAAAAAGACCCCTCCCCCCCCACCCTCAACTCATCAGCTGCTTGGTCTAACGCCCACCTATCGTATGCCTAAATCACCCTACGTCACGAGTAAACAGTACCAGAAGAATAAAAAGGGCTATCTGGCAGAAGACAGTCACATGTAGTAAAATGTATACAAACACTGCATATGCAACACTTGGCAAATATTGAAACATCTGATTAAAAAGAAATCAAACTCCACGAATAAGGCCAAATTGAATAAAGTATGACATCACAAGGTGTCATGGAAGTTTTTCCATGATTTTTTTTCAATAGCCGATTGAATAGTCACATGTGATGAAGCCATTAGAGAGAAGGAATAATGCTGTCGACCTTTCACCAAAGCTGTTCTATGGTTGTCTCCATCCGTAGACTACCTTCACAAACCGATTATGGGACCAGCCAAGGTCTTTACAGCACAAACATCACTCACTATGGGACCCGACTGGTCCTCCGATTACTGTGCCGATGCAATTAACAAGAAGGAGGTGCCCTGTAGGTGTGACGGGCGTGCTTTAAATTGCAATCTTAGATGAATGCCCATTAAGAGACTTCAAAAAGACATTTTGGGTCGTCTTTCAGAAGAGTTACGAGATACTATGTCATCAAGTTAACCGTAAAAGGTTTATATGCTCTGCACATGGGAATCTGTATTCTGACATCCGTCCGTCTCTTTTTAGTGTGATTAAATTAATAAGGATTGTCTGCAAATCTCATTACACATTTGATTAAGAGTACTTCCCGGACGCGGTGACGCGTCTACATATGAGCGCCAAGAGATTGCCAAATAAACACTAATGACTTATTCCCATGTCTAACTCCTGTTTATTATATATTTCAACACTTACGAAACAAGAAGAAAATATCCCCTGCAACACTGCCTTCATGTACAAAGCCCAAGTATATTTTGAAGACATAAAACAGAACTAAAAAGCCGAGTTAACAAAAAAAGTTATAAGACCAAAGAAAAGCACCACAATCAATGTTTGTGTATAAGTGCATAAACGATAGGATATAAAATACTAGATAAAAATAAGACCGACTAAACATACCACAAGGATAAGCATTGATGCAAATGGCCACTTTTAAATCTAAAACTAGTTCATTTCATTACATTTTTAAATAGAAAAATACAAAATAAAAATGAAACCATTAAAAAGGCTATGCATATTAAAGTTTTAAAAACAACTAAAAAAAAAAATTCTTAAATTTCACATTCAAGACCGGTATATGTTCATCCATAACTAGAAGCGCGTTCCAATAATGTTAAAAGGAAAAATAAAAAAGGATTCTACTCCAATGTTCTGGCTGAAACAACTAATAGATTAATAGACAACGAATCGATAACGAGAATAGCTGTTAACTATATTCATTATTGATCAGTCTGTGTACAGCTCACGCGGTTTAGAGTCAGACTGAGCTAAACATCATTATCCTCCGATATTAAGCTGGAGCTGATTGGAGAAGACCTGCGGCTGCTTTACTCTGTATGATTTAGTTCTAGGGATATGTTGGACGTTATCAGTTTGTTTTTATTTAGTTTGCAACAGTAACAGAACGATCACACAGACCGTGGGTCACTGCCACTGGGTGGATGGAGGTGGTACCGCCAGTGTTTTATCCTTACTTTGAGCCCGGTCCTGTGCCACCACCCCACCCTGCCTCCCTTCATTCCAGAGCTGCCATCACATCCGTTGGTCCTGGTCTCTTCCCAGAAAACTCCCTCCCAAAACTCCTCTCCAGTCCCTCCCTGCCACTCTGTTAGTTTTAAAAAAAAAGGGACACACAACGAACCCTGACTACTTTATCTTAACATGGTCAGGCTGCGTGGAGTGTCCGCCTTCTCACCCCGCTTATGCGTGCTGACATCGTCATATCTGAATGCTCGTAACAGCGTTTGTTCAGAGAGAAAGAAGACATGAGCTTGAGTTGAGCACGCAGTGTCAATCCATCACTCTGACCAGGCGGTCGCGTACCTTGTGTGTGAAAAGTACGCGAGATACATAATTTGTGTATGTACGTACACTACGCATAGCAAGATAAACATTTTAGTATCCAATAAAATCGATTAATTGAAGAAGAAAAAAAAAAAAAAAAGTTGCTGCCCTACTACAAAGCTTTATCTAATTTGGTCACTGCAAAAAATCATTACCAAGTCACGATGCACTTTAAGACTAATAATGTAGTATTTAAAAAATGTTAAAAAACGTCTTTGGCAAAAGACTACACACAAAGAAAAAAAAAAAGGATAATAATAATTAAAAGAAGTTAAGTCCATTCATATTTATAGCAAATTGTAACCTTTGAAGCCCAATTAGAGAGAAAAAAAAAAAACACCAAACAGCTTTATGAGGATTTATACGCTCAGCGACACGTCTTGCACTATGTCGGTACCAATGCATAGTTTAATTATGCGTGCGCATGCACGGATTCACATTAGTTAACCCTAGCGTTATAGTGTTGGGTCACGATTTAGGATTTCTACCGTAGATAAGCAGTGGTTAGCGTTGTGCATTATGTACACTTGTGGAATTTGGGGGGAAAATATGTATGAACCTCTCAAATTGAGAAAAAGCACAGATGCGCACAAATTTAAAACACAGTAGTAGGTCATTTACATTTCAGTATGTTTGTTACAGGTTATATGCGGAGAAAAAAAAAAATCACAGGTGGCTATTTTTTGTTTAAATCTACATGTAAAACAGCTCAGATAACAAAATATAATTTGATACAGCGTGAAAGCAGACCTGTCGTTCACAGGATGTTTGCTTTCGGTTGGATGTATGTGTAATCTGTTGTATAGCTTATTACATACATACTGTATAGATTAAATAAAGATACTTATAAGGAGGCTTCTCATCCTTCAAGAAGGTTGGTGCCATGAATGGTGTAACGCTGCCTGCTCGTGCTTCATAACCCTCAATTCTACAGCATCTAACATCTCTGCAGCCAAATTTGCAATCCTTTACAGCTGTGACTCCAACACAGAGGTACAGAGGTAAAGAGATATATATATATATATATCTAATAAAAACAAAACAAACAATAACAAAACCAATAAAATCTAACCTATGCATTACCTAGAAATTTGGTTACCACAATGTATAGATAGAATTTTATTTTCTATTGTAAGTCATGGCTGACCTTGCACAAGAGTCGATCCGAAACTACACATCCCTAACTGCTCAGGCAGCATTAAGGCAGGTTGAGCATCATGGGACACGTAGTTCTGAAACATCTAGGCTACCAAGGTCATCACGGTTCTTTATAGTGCCGCCGTGTGTCTCATTTTAGAGTTACAGATACTCTTAAGTACAGTATTATTTTAATTTTATATTTTTTTTTAAGTGCACTCGTTTTTTTGCATTAGAGATTTTCTTTTAGCAGCTGAAAACTAAAAATTTTCAGATCCACAAATTCTTAGAATTCAACGTGAATTTTTTTTTTTCACATTTTTTTCCCCCCTACAATACAAAGAATCAAAATTTGGGAAATAACGTAACAGCACCGTTGCCTGATCAAAATTGATAATCCTTTAGTGTGACTTTTCGGTTGTAAAAATTGCTTTTTTTTCTCTCCCCTCCTAATAAAAAGTTTGTAACTAACAAAACAGGATATTACTCTAATATTTTTTTATTATTCAAGCATGCCCAGAACAATGTTTACGGATAATAAAAAAAAGTTAACCAGTTTTAAGTCAATTTGTTGCACATTGAGTTAGCGCAGAATTTCCATTTAGCTGCTGCAAGGTGTAGGCACTTGACAAAAGTGGCCATGTGACCTCATTTCACATCTCCGAAAAAAAATAATAAAAAAAGAGCTTATAAATGCATGATATCAGAGGTTACGGTTCATACAAACAAGTCTGATATGAAAAAAGCTACTAAAATGCTCATGTAATACAACACATTGCCATAAGTGTGAAATTTAACAGAGTAAAAAAAGTTACGCAAAAAAAAAAATATATAAACAAATGGTTCCTTCAATAAATTGACTTTTCTTCCTAAATTCATTAACTATTGTAAATATGTGCCTTCTCAATAAGCAATCTGTTTTGCTGGTTATTAATATAAATACACCATTAGTTTGCACTTACTTTAAAACCGTAAAAATCCTAGGCTAAAGTTTCCAACTACTATATTTATTTATATATATATTGTTCATTTAATAAAAGTACTAAATTCAGCATATGAAACCTAAACAATAAATTTACTACACTAGATTTTTTTTAAAACAGTAATAAAACACATGAAACCTTATAGTTCACAGTACACACACAAAAAAAAAAAAAAGCTCAATATTGTTGCTAATTATTAATAAAAACAGAAAAAAAAAAAGTCTACAAAGCAGCTTAAAGCAATTTATAATAACCTCTAAACAGAATCTCTGGTTCAAAGTGCTTTTACAAGAATTAATTTTCTTCAAAATAAAAACAATAATATTAAACTAGTAAGAAATAGTGCTAGACTGATTCCAAGCTGTAATGTTCAACAATTATCTCACGACGAGCCACCGATATATACATAAGTCCCGTTTTCTCAAGCGAAACGTTGAGGTGTAGAACGTCTCGCCGACGCTGCCCAAGAGCGAATCTCCACCTCTCAAAATTTAAATTTTAATATGTAATCCGTTACTGGACGCCTGTCGTTAACCATAGCCCTAAATTGCATCTCGGTTTATAAAAAAAAGGAAGAAGTAGTATTAACCCTTTCACTACCAATAATGTGTAAAATCGATTTTGCATTGTAATAAAATGAGAAAACAAATTAGCATAGAATACACTATTTGCATAACTTTTTAATGCAAGATAACTGTGCTCCCTGCAAAGAAACGATATTCCCTGTGAGATCTCACTCCTGTCACCCTATATTGCTGAAAAGAAGGGAAAAAAAGCTACAAGGAGCAGCCGCGTACTTTCACAGCAAGAAAAAAGAGCAAACACTTTGCTGCTGCATTACAGCAGCCAGGGAGAGGACAGAATACAGGGAGAGCTGTGGGGTCACTAACTGCTGTACAGGATAGGATTCAGGGGGTTATAATGACCGAAAATCCCTGCACAGTACAGATAAAAGTTGTTACTGTAATTTCCATACACAGGCATTTCCTACATACCAATAGAATATAAAAATAATCTGGTTTTTTTTGGATGCTGCATTGCTAATAATCTTTATGATCACTACAAATCCCCATAAAGCAGGAGATCTCGCCATTATCTCTACCATGTTCACTGTATTTGGCACAGAGGCTATATATGCCTGTATGCCGATAATGCAGAACCTGTGTGAGATAAGGGACTCCACCTGGCGCTTAGAACCTTCCATCTCTGCAATATTTCCATTGATAACAAATACATGAAAATAAAAAAATGCAAATTTGCGTGATTGTTGTCATTTAACCATCTCTTCCAAAATTGCTATTTTACCCTATATATTTAATTGTTAACTTTGCATCCTGTGTTTCATAGAGGTTTTCAGATCAACGTCATAATATTTTAACAAAAAGCACTTGGTAGTGAAGGGGTTAAGCAATTGCATGGTTTCCTTTTACTCTAGTAAAATTAGAGGCTGACTGGGCTGTAGTTAGAAATAGGACATTGATTAAAAAGAACAGGGTCATGGTGAAAAGATTGAAAGAAATTTGTTATTGTTTGGTTTTTACAAAATGTGACAAATAAGACACCATCATGTTTTCCAATGTACTATGGACCCTTTCAGTTGCTCCGGTTCTGTCTGTAAGGCTTTAATACCATGAAAAACCCATCTACGGTTTATTTCTGCACCACTTGGACTAATGTGAAAAAGATCCTCACAACGGCAAAGTCCTCTAACCCTTTAGAGAGCAGTCAGAGAACTCAAAGTGTATCAGGTTGGCTGTAACATACAACAATAGGTGTTTGCAGCCTGCAAAAGTCCAGTGCGACACAAGGGGGCGCTAGACCTATTCAATCCGGATCCATTTAAAGGAACAGTAAGATGTAAATTTAACGGGTTACTCAAACTTTTGAAGAGAGAAATTCGAACGACAGCAGGAGAAGCTTCAGGAATGAAGTTTCTTCTGGTGAGGTTTAATTTCCCCTTTTCAGGTAGTGACAGCTGCATTTAATGAATAAACCCCATAATCTTAAAAAGGCCAGCCTGATATGACAGCTTAAATCAGGCTGCAGGCTGTGCACGTGCAGAGAAACGTAAATGTTTTTTCCCCCCACAATAAACTGTATTCAATCCGTTAATAAAATGAAAACATATGGTCTTCCATCTTTAGAAGAAACACTACAGGAACTTGTAGTGACTAAGGTCCAGGTGAGGACGACGTGGAGGAACCCTGCTCGCCTCAGAATATTTTAGGCAAATAATCAGGGAATAAAATGTCCTGATTATAGTGTTGCATGCAGCACCACTGTGCTGTGGGTGCCATTGGATCTGTAATCCGTGCATCACGTGTAGTGCCTGTTTGAGCTTTGCCTGTCCCTTTAAATCCACTTTTTATTTTTACTATGGTTAAAGTTCTACTGAAAGCCAGACAATTCTTGCGATGGAGTAAACCACCGGTCGGCAAACGAGGCCTTCCATATGTTTTGCAACTACATTTCTCTTCAGACTCAGCCCATGTAAAGAGTGGCTGAGCATTGTGGGAGATGTAGTTCCAAAACACAGCTGCTGTCCCCTGAAGGATTAACGCTCCACTGTGTGCAATCAAATTCACAGAGGATTGAAAGAAAAGTGGACTGGAACTTTCTCTGCTAGTCGTGGGTCACATTAACCCCTTAACGGACCAGTGGTGTAACGTTTACGTCATAAATGCATTGACTTTAAAGACCCTTGGTCCTTAAGGTGTTAACACCCCAGAACAACAAGGGTGCCAGGAATATCCATCGCCCACTCTATAGGGCAAGACTATTCCATGGCTGCTACTACAATCAAATACTTTACTGTTCCTTTAAATTCAGCCACATCTGGGCATCTGACAACAGCAACAGAGTGAATGATATTCCAGTGTAATTCACACAAACATGCCCTTCCTCAGAGGGTCTGAAGTTTGCCAGAGCATTATGGGAACGGTAGAACGGTTCTAGGAAAACTGCAGTTACATTGCAGCCACCCCTGGTCTAACTGGTGGGCAACACAGACACGCATAAAAACACTGGTCATAATAATAGGTCGGTATTTCCTAGATTAGGAAACAAAAAAAATCTCAGGTGGGACTGAAGTTTGTTCCCGAAGAGAAACTCAAATGCTCAAGTCTATGCCTTTCATTTGTAGTCCTTAAGAACGTCAACGCTTTAAACTACATTCCTGCACAGATGTGCGAACTACAAAAAGTTGTTGAACCTTTTAAAAGGGACCTTTGCAACTTGAAAAAGGTAACCATTAGTTTAACAAGAATTAATTAATTGCTTGCCGTCTATCTAATGTGTTTGGCAATCATCTCTCATCAGGCAGCGTTAGAACGACATCAGGTCTGGTTAGGAGCCAGTTATTACAGAGCAGGACCCCACCCTATGCAATAATAATCTTAATAATTGACGGCTAATTCAGGTTAAACATGAATCGAGATCTGTTGTAGAAGGGATAAAAAATACTTGGTCTTGATTATCTGAGAGATCCTAGCGAAACAAGTCGCTGAATCTGAAAGTCCTTGGAGCCCTATGAGGGTAGAGATCAGTCTATCGCTCTTTAAAGAGATACATTGCTCAGCTATTGTTTCAATTTAATATAGCGAAATCCTAAACATAAAAACGCAACATTTCATTTGATTCCCTAGCCGGCTTTCTCGGCGGCCAGATAAATAGCTGTCGTGTGGTTTAATCACCATTTCATTCTTTTGGTCTTGCAGTAAGGACATACTGGTTTGCTAGATGCGCACTGCTCGCATACTACGTAGTGCTCGCAGGGTGGCAGGACCATGCTTCTGTCTTGTTCATGGCAGACGTCACATTTCTGGGAGCGTAGCTTGTATATTAACTGCGTACAAAACAAAAAAAAAAAAATGATAAAAGAAGGCACAAACATTTCAGCTTTGTTACTTTTTTGAAAATGGGGATTGAGGGACAGATCATAATTGTGATCATTTCATAAGGGATTGCTTGCTACTCGCTATTAACGCGTTGCTGACCGCGGACGTGCCATGCCGTCCTGCAGCAAAGCGGGCTTTAACGCCGCAGAGCATGTCCTGCAGCGCTTGATCGGTAAACAGCCCGCATCCCTTCCCAGCATGCAGATCGCCGCTGGGGGAGCTGCTTGACAACGCAGGCAGGTCCCCTGGCAGCCAATAGAAGTGATCTGGGACAGGTGACAGCTTTTAACATTGTCTCTGCCTCCCTCGCCTCTGTTGCAATTTTAAAAGTAATGTGGGACAAAAAAAAAACCTTTTAACTCTTTCAGTGCAGAACTTTGAAAATAGCAAATTGTCCTATTTTCTTATAGTTTTTAGGATATATAGAGAGATATATATATATATCTTTGATGGACTGGGTGGAGTAGAGGTAACATCACTGCTCTATAACCATGGAGACACAGGTTTGAATCCTGCCCAGAGCATCTCTCCAGTAAGTATCCTTGAAGACACCTAACAGTACATACTCGCCACCCAGGACATACTTGAAGACGAGAGAAATGTCAATGTATCCTTCCTGGTAAAATCCTTTCTAAAAAAAAAAAAAAAACCCATGAAAGCCCCATTTCTCCTGAACAAAACAATATATAATAAGGGTGGGTGCACTTATAGGAAGGAGGTAAATTATGGTTGAACATGCGAATAGGTGAAATTCTACTTGTAGAAGTTGTCCGAACTTTTAAAATTGCCCATGTCCTTAAAGGGGTTACAGAGATACTGTAGGGTTAAAACATGAAGGGAAAAAACAACCTCTCCTGACACCCTCTGCACTCCCCCCTCCCCTTTTAACCCTTCAATTTCCTAAAGTGTTGATCTCCCTCTGAGCCCTGCAAGATGTGATGTTTCCAGGAAAGAATGTCATGTGACCACATGGTAGCTGGGCTCACCAGCCAATCCAGAGATACTGTATACACTAACGGTATTTAAAAGAATAATAGGAAAAATAATAAATAGACCCACCTGCCAATACACTTACCCCTTCAACAGTTTCCAGGTCAGAGCAAAGCTGACTTTTCAACGAGTGTAGTTTTGGCAGAGGAAGCTTCTCTATGTCACCGTATTTTCTTATTAACGAAAACTGCGGTGACCGGCGAAGCAAGTCGTATTCTTCCTGGAGCTTCTTCAGCTTGACTTCCACTTCTTCCTTTTGTCGCATAGCGAGCTGTCGGTCCACTCCGGCTGCTTTTGCACGTTCCTTGGCTTCCTGGGCCTCTTTCTGCCATGCGTCACATGCCTGGCGAACAATGGAGAGATTCGGGGACATTGATCGAATACGTCTCCCGTGAAGTAGTTTTTGACAGCCCTTAATTACCAGAAAATTAGCATTCACTTGGTTAAAGAGATTGCTGCAACCTTCAAATTATGGCTGATCTATTTTGTAAGTGGAGATCTGTACATATACATGTGATCCCTCTAGATTGTAAGCTCCTTTGAGCAGGGCCCTCTACCCCTCTTGTTTCCATCATATGTCCGTTTATCTTGTTTCCTTTGGTTATTGCAAAACGCTGCGGAAACTGTTGGCGCTATATAAATGAGGACAATAATAATACTGTAATGTAAGGTTTTCTAGCGCTGAAGCGCCGCAGTTACCTGCTTCACTTGTTGCCACGAGTCCTCCCATCTCTTTATTTTCCTCTTCGCGTCATCGAGCTCTCTCCTCACACGAGACAATTCGTTTGCGTTGGAGTTTGTATTGGTCGAGGGAACGGTGCCACTGCTGAACACCGGAGATGGACTGGGAGAGAAGCTCCCACTAACAAAGTCCCAGATACTGCCAGTCACTCCGTTTAAACCTGTCCGCAAAATACAGAGAAAAATCCAGCTCAGGATAGTTACTCGGCAACTACAGAATGACGAAAGCGGTTACAAACGTACATAAAGAAATTCAGCACCGGTGATGGTGAACCATGTATTGCTCGGTCATCATATCCTATAGAACATAACTAGAAGAGGGAGAAAATGGTTTTTATAGGACCAGAGCACTATTTCTGCTTAATTTTCTTCACTGATCTAAAGAGAACAAAGATGGGGTTTACTGTACAAACATTTTGTTGGAGGAGTTATTCACAAAGCACCAGTGTTTGCCAAAGTTACAACAGAAACAAATGCTGGCGTGTCACAAAAGATTAAGCGAAACAGCAGCAGAGGAAGCTCCACAGCGAAACTTCTCCTGCTGCTGTTTGGATTACTATTTTGTGAAATGTCAGCGTTTGCTGCCGGTCGAATTTTGGCAAACAACGGTGCTTTCTGAATAACCCCCTTAGGCAGGGATCTCAAACTCTGCCCCCCCCCCCCCCAGATGTTTCTAAACTATGACTCTTCTGACTCTCTGGTCATTTATTGCATTCAAAGAATTCCCGGAATTGTAGCCATTCATCATGGGGGGGGGGGGGCAGAGTTTGAGATCCCTACCCTAAGGGCTCTATTCCATAGTTGGTGCCAACTTAACCAGAACTGTTGTAAGCTTACCAGAGCCATTATAGCCTATGGAGTTGGTAAGTTTACAGCAGCTCTGGTTAAGTTAGCAGTAACTTTGTAATATTGAACTAAAAGTTTAAAGGGCAACAGAAATCAAAGAGATTACTTTAAACAAGGGATTTCAAACTCTGCCTCCCCCGGACCCCCTGAAGTTTCTGAACTACAACTCCCATGATTCTCCATCGAATGCCTGCAAAGAATTCTGTGCATTCAGCATTTGGGTGGACAGAGTTTGACATTCCTGTTTTATACTGTTACGAGATTTACAGGTCTATTCAATAAAAAGGTGAAACTCTGGAGAATGACTGGAGAAGTGAAAAATTCTAAATAGTCAAACCAGAAAAATTCTTCCATTTATCTCACTTTCCAAATCGGCTATTTGGTCTAGATTGTTCACTTCACCTACCAATTCGCCTGGGTTTCACCTTTTAGTGAATATACCTTTTCATTTTCTTTCCCAGGTACGCAACACACCTAAAGAGTTGTGAGAGGAGGTGGATGTTCCCAATACAGAGTGTTCGGATTTCGTGTTCTGAGCTGTCTGCTGCTGTCGGGGCGCCATACTGGATGCGAGAAATGACTGTGATAACGACTGGGAAAGAGAACTCAGAGGAGAGGTTGACAGGGAGGACGACGAATGGAGAGAGGATGAACGTGCTAGAGATCCTGGAATGTTAACAGGTGCCGAGCTTCCCAGTAACCTTTGACCTGGACAGCAAAACATAAAGGGGGGGGGGGATAAATTCGATGCGTGAGAAAATGCAAAGTAAAAATAAAACAGACGCAAGCAGAAAAAAAAAAAAACCACAACCTTATTTACTGCATATAAAAGCATAGGTTTTCAAATAATTGTGCAACTGGAAGACATTTAAGCAAGGTTTACATCGGTAATACATGACATTCTTCAAATGATGAAGGAGAAAAAAACCTAAAGTCAGCATTTTTCAATTATCGGATAATTGAAGAAAAGAAAAAAAAAAAGGGAGGGGGGGCCACAAACATCAATACATACAAAAGAACTAGACAATTTATGGATTTCACTCCAGAAATTAAACAAAATGTCCCATGTCTAGACTCTACACACCCCTTTGTGCGTGTAGATTGTGTTTGTGGGAACATATTAAAATACAGGATTACGTTGTTCATCCCACAGGGGGTCTTTCTCAACATCTTGGATAATCGGAATTGGAATCGCTGCTGTACAGCCTCATGTCAGTGTTCTCAGCATATAAGTATTTTGGCATGGAGGATTCATACACCTGAGTAAAGACATGCTGAATATAGCAAGTGGTGCACACCCTGCCCCTTTTGTGTATATACAGCGATGGAAATTTTTAGATTTCAGATTAATCTGAAAACTTTCAGGTGATGGCCAAAATTTTTGTGGCACTTGTATTTTTAGCCCCTATAACCCCCCCCCTCTAAACGCCTGCTTTACCTCTACCTATTCCCCCTTCTATAATACCCCCTAAACCCGCTGCAATCTATACCCCTAAATATTAGACATGTCTAGGGTTACAGTTACAGCATGTATTTATTGGGTTAGGGCTCGGATTGCGCAGTTTCTTTTCAATCAATCATTTTGCTAAAATAATAAAACGATCGTCAGATCGATTCGAATACATTTTATCATTTCCGTTCATTTCAGCGATTAGGAATTTCAGATGCTCCCTCGGAGACCACACACACACACACGGCGGGTGCTTCTCAAGACAATACAACAAACCAAGAGGAGAGCACACAAACTAACACAAAGACTTCAACAGTAGCTCATATTTATAGATTTTTACCAAATTTTACCCTTTTAAAGCTTCTAACAACTCTGAATCCTTTCAAGATTTCAAAAGTTCTTAAAGAATGCGAGACTAAAACGTTTAAATGTATGAGCTACTGCTGAAGTCTTTGTGTTCGCTGGAGTGCTGTCCTCCTGGTTTGTTTTATATATATTGTGATGTAGTGCATGGATGGCACTGTGTATTCCCCTGTATTTTGTGTTAAGGTTTAGGCAATAACCCCCAGGAGGGAAGGTGTTTTGTTTTGCTGCAAGTGTCCCTGCAATTAAAGGCTTAAATAGCTCCTGCTTGAGGGAGGGCACTAGAACAGATGGATTAGAAAGTGACTGATGAGCACAGGGTGCTGCTACTACTCCTGAGATGGGAGAGGAATACTGAACCAAAGGTTGGTCGGTTGTATTTTATTTCTTTTGACACTGCAATAAAAGCCTGGAAGATTTCACCGTGTAAAGGACTTTGCATCATAATTTGCCCTAGAGGACCACGCTATAGCGCCCCCGTGTGACAATATATTATACATTGGTGGCAGACGTCTGCACACCTAAGGCTAAGCGGGGCACTGGGATTGGCAGCTGCCGTTTCAGCCACTTCAGTAACTCGCTTTATTTATTTTATTTATAAAGTATTTTACCAGGAAGGATACATGGAGATTTCTCTCGTATTCAAGTATGTCCTGTTACAGTTACAGAAATACAAAGTAATACAATGCAAGATATATAAAACCAACACAAATATACAGATTAACAGAAAATAAATATGTAGGAAATAGTCACTATGTTACATGTTTACAGGTGCATTCTGTTTATAGTCACTATGTTACATGTTTACAGGTGCATTCTGTATATAGTCACTATGTTACATGTTTACAGGTGCATTCTGTTTATAGTCACTATGTTACATGTTTACAGGTGCATTCTGTATATAGTCACTAGGTTACAGGTTTACAGGTGCATTCTGTTTATAGTCACTGTGTTACATGTTTACAGGCGCATTCTGTATATAGTCACTGTTACATGTTTACAGGTGCATTCTGTATATAGTCACTATGTTACATGTTTACAGGTGCATTCTGTATATAGTCACTGTGTTACATGTTTACAGGTGCATTCTGTATATAGTCACTATGTTACATGTTTACAGGTGCATTCTGTATGTAGTCACTATGTTACATGTTTACAGGTGCATTCTGTATTGAGGTATGTTAGTAAGGAGCTCTTGAGTGACTTTAGACTGGGGGAAGATTTGATGGTGTCTGGGAGGTTATTCCATAATTGTGGGGCTCTGTAGGAAAATGAGGATCGAGACACTTTCTTTTTGTATTGTGGTATTGCAAGTAAGGTGCAGGTCCTGGATCGGAGGTTATAGGATGAGGGAGCTGCTGGGGAAGCAGTCTATTCAGGTAGGGTGGCAGCTTCCCAGAAAAGCTCTTAAACACCAGGTTGGGAAGGTGAAGGGTGCGTTTAGACTCCAGCAATGGCCAGTTTAGCTCTTTTAACAAGTCACAATGGTGGGTCATGTAGTTACATTGTATAACTCATTCTGCCGCTTTGCATTACAATGTAGTAAGTTTCTGAAGGTGTGTTTGCGGGGCGGCTGCATACACTACATCTCCGTAATCAATAGCCGGCATAAGCATTTGTTGTACAATCTGCTTTCTTAACGCAGGGCTCAGGCAGGATTTGTTTCTGTACAGGGCAACTAGTTTGGGGTAAAGTTTAGATGAGAGTTTTTCGATGTGGGGGCCAAAGGATAGATTAGGGTCCAAACACATACCTAGATATTTGAGAGAAGTGACTGGTCAGCGTGCCGTTTGATTTTGTCCCAACACATAGTTGGGGATTTTGCCAATTTGTGTAGTTTAGGTGCTGTTCCAAAGAGCATCATTACAGTTTTGTCAGTATTTAAAAAAGGTTTGTTGTGTTTGATCCACTTTTCTACCTCTGTGAATTGTTCTTGCAGGTGATAAACGGGTTTCCTGTGACCCCGTAATCCTAGTAATGGATTTGTCCCAGACAATGGGAGTAGAGCAGGAGATGCTTACTTGATAAAACGAAGCCGTTGTTTTCTGCGTCTTCGAATTCTTTATCCACAGATGAAACATTTATATTGCTAAAATGCAGATCCAGAGCGGAACCTGTTAACGAAAGATTACGTTACTATCCACACGTTAATCCCGTGACAAAAAGAAAAGAAACGTACGTGCGTAGAACCCCAAATGTTTAAAATGCAATTACTGACAATTTAATGTGCGAGGAGGGTAATTGCTGTATCAGTACGCCAGCCCAGCGCTAGAGCAGATTAATAAACGCAGAAAAGTACGGTGTAATTAAATACTTCATCCTTATGGTTAACAATTACAACTGTAAACAGAGTAAATGAGAAAATTGGCGATTAATAAGAGACAGATGTGCATTTTTCAAAGCAATTTAAACAATAACAAATATATTCAACGAGTAATGCTCTAGCTTTATAGATCACACACATAACGGAGATCAAATGGGGTTCAATTAATAAAAAAAAAAGGCCAAAGAAGACGCAACTTTTCTGAACTCGGATACAGAGAAACGGAAATAAACACTTTGTTCCATTTGCTAATGCTTTGAACACAGAACAAACAAAACAGTTATCATCATTAGATGTGGGTATACTGGTGGCATGACCGGTTTACTGGTGCAGGCAGAATGTACAGCGCAGTTTGCATACAACCGGCAACAATATGGCAAGCTGTAACGACATCACGGTGTAATAGCACATCGACAATGGCATCCAAAAACATACAGTAATTTGCTGTTACCGGGAGGTGGTGCGCTCAGAGGTTTCATAGCACTTTTAAGCTGAATTCAGAGGGATACGGCTTTGGCTGTCATGACTTGAATGTGGGTTTTGAAATGTTTTAACTCTTAAAAGCAAGGTTTACTCTAAAATAACATTTGTGGAACAACATTCACACTGCCCAAAATTTAAAAACACATACAGGGTTATTTACCGACCCTACGTTGAATTCGGCATTAACCGCAGGGTCCCCGAAGTGCAGGGAAAAGCCGCTGAAAAAATAAAATCTGAGCGATCCCAAACCGCAAAAAAAAACCCCGAACACACCAGATGATCCGCCGCAAAACCCCACACACATCAGAAAAAAAGCCGCCGATCCGAGCACAAACCAGCCGCCGGAAAAAAGGATTTGAAAAAAGAAAAACCCGTAACTTTTAAAAGCTGTTTGCAAAAAACTAGGGGTCTAGTAATAGAATAATCGGGGCCGATATTCAGGTTTTTGCCTGTTATCGGTATCGGCATGTTTCATTGCCGATATACCGATAACAGGTATTCTGAGTGGCAGCCGGGGTCCTCACGCTTGACTGGGGATAGGGTGTGTGTGTTAGGGGCGGAGCTCGGGGCTCCTCAGTAGCGGATATACCACAGGGCCGGTTGAAGGACACGAGAGCGGCGGAAGCAGCACGGCGGAGGCATGGGGAGCCCGTTGAGAATATCGGCTGGTGAGAGGACGGGGATGCACATTGCGGGCGGTCCCCCATTACCAGCCCTGCATGGCAGCCTCATACAGAGCCTATGGCCTCCCCGCTTCTTCCTGTGTCAGGAGCCTTCGGGAGCCATACCACTCTGTATCCCTGACTCCCTCCCTCCATCCATACCGAGCCCTGTGTCTCCCCATCACCCACCCCTTGCACAGAGCCCTGTGTCTCCCCATCACCCACAGCCCTTTCTAACCAACACCCACCTCCCTGTGCCACCCCATCACCCACTCCTCGCCCACAGCCCTGTGTCTCCTTCACCCACCTCCTTATGCCACCCCTTTACCCACCTCCCTGTGCCACCCCATCACCCACCCCTTGCTCAGAGCCCTGTGTCTTCCCATCACCCACCCACAGCCCTATGTCTCCCCTTCAACCACCTCCCTATGAATCCTTCACCCACATCGTGTCTCCCCTTCACCCGCCTCCCTGTGCCACCCCATCACCCAACCCTTCCCCAGAGTCCTGTGTCTCCCCGTCACCCACAGCCCTGTGTCTCCCCACCACCCACCCCTTGCCCAGAGCCCTGTGTCTCCCCATCACCCACAGCCCTGTCTTCCCATCACCCACCTCCCTGTGCCACCCCATCATCCACCCTTTGCCCAGAGCCCTGTGTCAACCCCTCACCCACCCCTTGCCCAGAGCCCTGTGTCTCCCCCTTCACCCACCTCCCTGTGCCACCCCATCACCCACCCCTTGCCCAGAGCCCTGTGTCTCCCCTTCACCCACCTCCCTGTGCCACCCCATCACCCACCCCTTGCCCAGAGCCCTGTGTCTCCCCCTTCACCCACCTCCCTGTGCCACCCCATCACCCACCCTTTGCCCAGAGCCCTGTGTCTCCCCATCACCCACCCCAAAATTTAAACGTACAGAATATCGGCACCCGATATCGGTTATTGGCCTGAACGGCTGCCGATAATCGGTATCGGTGCCCAAAAAGTGATATCGGTCTATCCCTACAAAAAACTACTGCATAAAAATGCCTGAAAGTAACATAATAGGTCCTATGAAAAGGTCCTACGAAGAATAAAAAGATTTTATAAATAAAAAAAAAAAAAATGCACGAAAAAAAACCCTTTAAAAAATAAAGACTTTTTGCTGCAGATTAAAATAATAAACGGTTTATTAGATATTGAATTAAAAACTGGAATATTTTTTACACTGAAACCTATGGGATTCGCCTGAATAAACCTGCCGAATGAAAACACCAAACAGCAGGGCATTTCTCTGACATTTCTCTACTGTTCGGTGTCTCTGAATAGACTAACCATTGCTTCTCTATGGGATTTCACTGCCGCCGAACAGGCACCATATTTTGCTGGCAATTCGCCAATTTGTTGCTTTTTTGGGGAACATGGCGAGGGACCCTGAGGTGTTGAGACAGAATGCGCCCGAGAGCGCTGTCCTTTTTGTTACAAGGTTTCTAGGTTTGTTGTGTAAGGTGTTGAAGAGAATCACCTTTCTGGACTTACAGCAAATCCAATCGCCTAATTTTCTTTTAAGGACCACGGAATCTGTTTATTTTTTATACTGGTGCTGCATGATGTATTATGGATACAACATGACTCCTTGATTGTTACATTTGGGCACAGTGTGTAAGACATATTGGGTCAGATTACAAACTTGGTGCCAACTTAACCAGAGCTGGTGTAACTTAACAGCTCCATAGACACTAATGGCTCTGGTAAAGTTTACAACAGCTCTGGTTAAGGGCCATGTCAGACGAGCGTACTATGTGCGCCTGTACTGCCGTGCCTCCCGGCGTCAGTCGCAGCGTTGTGATGCTTCAACGGGGCCGGCTACACGCTGTAGCATGCACACGACAGCAGGCGTGCGGCATCCGAGGAAAGCCTCCCCATCGAAAAGCTGCGATGTGCGTTCGACGGAGCTGCAAAGTGTGATCCTCCATAGGAGGATCGAGCCTTGCAGTGCTGAGTGCACTAACTGCGCTCAGCGAGGTGGCCAGACGGGCGTCAAGAGTGGAAGGAGCGCCCACTCTCACGGACGGTCCATCTGCTCTTAAAAATGCTCGTCTGACCCCAGCCTAAGTTAGGACCAACTTTGTAATACTGCCCCTTGAGTGGGCTGACCGGCACAATCCATATTTGTCCAGTCCAATGTCACAATAGAATATGATCACCAGCAAAGGATGGGGGGGGGGTGAAGCTTCCATCGACCAGTGACTCAACAAAAACCACGAAGGTGCGCAGCAACACATACACACAATAAAAGATAGATACATGTAAACGCAACACACACACTTATATCTTTATCATACCAAGGCAGCAAACTCCACATCAATATAGCTTTACCATTAAAGCAGAGTGCAATTGTTTGGGTGGAAATAAAAATAAAATTACATATTATACACACTACACACAAACACCTCTTCTGTATATACAAAGGTGGGTTTAATTTATATACCCACAGTAATAAAATAAATTATATAAAACGCACACATGCACTATACCAGATCACAAGATGTTTAATAAATATATATAACTAAAATCGCACAGGAGTGCTTACAGAGAGGTGTACAATGTAATGTACTTTTATACAATGTGACAAAAATCCACATGCGCTTAACATGAAACCCCTACACATAAACCACTCCTGTTCATTCCTCCACACATACACTAACAAAACAACATTGTACTGTATATAAAAAATGTAGCACTGCGAAAACAACACACGGTTGAGGTTGAAGTATACCTGAGCAGCACCAGGAGACGGAGACGCCGCTTCACCTATTGCCTTATACAATTAAAAGGGGAGTGAAATTCAGAATTAAAGTGACCTGCTTCCCAGCAGCACAAGTGCTGACTCACTGCCTGCAGCCCCAGCTCACAGAATCCGTCTCACCGACCCAGCGAATCCAGCAGCTCCCGTGATCATGTGATCACAGTCACATCAGCACGCTGTCACGCACTCACACTCAGGGCTCTGCAGCTACTCCTCTAACACTGCACTCTCATGGGAGGAGGGGAGGGGGGGGTGTAAATCACTGCCATCTATCCAGGAAAAAGGACAAGATTTGAATAACAAACATTATTCTGAAAATAATAAAGTTTATTAACTGTGAGATTGCAATACCTCGTGCCAGTATGGAGCACTGCACCCATATACTGTAGGGTCCGCCAGGTCGGCCATGTTTTCCTGAACACATATTAAGGATTTATGCAGATGGCAGGACAGGTAAGGTGCTGCCCTAAAACGTGCATAACCCACATCCGTCAAGAGGGGATTCCTTTTCCCCTGAGATGTATCACCTGCAGCAATTGAGTTATACATGCTGCAGGGTTGTCTTTTCATGCACTGCCCGTCAGCATGCAGAGATTAGGGGCTCTATTACATTCTTCGCGCAAAAACACATTAACGCAAGGGGTAAAACCCTTTGCGCCAAATGCCGTATTACGACGTCAGCGCAACACATGCGCAAAATAGTCTACCGCGGGTGAACCTGCGTGAACGCTGCGCGAACTTACTGTACTTTGCGCGTCCTATACTTAACATTGTGAGCACAAATGCGTTTGTGCGCTGGTACGCGGATGGTAGTACAATCTACAAAACACACAGCAAAGTATAGTTACACATTCTAAACATACCAAACCAATAAAAAGGAGAAGTTGTGCGTGTTTTTTATTATTGCTGCAGCATATATGCGCAGATTGACTTTGACATGCACAATTTCTTAACGTGAGATAATTGTGGTTCTTAATTCTGATTGGCTGAATCACGAGGAAAAAAAACAGTCCCCATACGGATTTCTGCACGCAACGGTACTGCGCGAGCATTTGTGCGTGTCCAGTCTGCTTGCTCGTCGGATGAAAAAACAAGAGAGGATTACAATTCCAGCGGTGGTTTGCATGCGCAAACGTTTAACACTTGCCGCAAAAATTCACGCTTTGCGCGAGGGTTTTTGTGCAAAGATTGTAATTTAGCCCTAGGTGTGTCCAGGAACACATGGTGGATTTGGCAGCCCTCCTGTGCGCATGCATTGTACCTGCGGACTGAAACACCGCACTGCGCTAGCTTTAAACTAAAGTTTGCACCATTGCAGATCTAGTAGAAGCTGCGTCCACATTTTTAAGTCTTTAGACACCATGGCAAGTGAAAATAAAATAAGGAAAACCTGTAATAAGGCTAGGGTCAGACTAACGCAGTATTAACGTGCGTTTAGCAGCACTAAATCACGGCCGTGCTAGCAGCAAATGACGTCCAATGCCGGGCAGCATACGAAGAACGGCCGCACAAAAGTGCGGCTGCGCAACGCAAGTGGCAAAAGAACGCATTTTTTCGAGAACGTGAAACCGCTAGTACTGACGTACAGAGTGCGCTGCGTCCGCTAGAGGCGTGTGTGCGTGATTAGGAGACGTCAGACGCTGCTAATGTCCGGCCAACATAACATCCAGACACAAAAAGGGTTTTATTGATCCGTACAAAATCACGGCTGAAAATGCGGATCGTATGACCGCTATCGCGCATTCTGTGAAAAAATACGTCCATTTGTTCGAACGCACTTTTTCACGGACAACGCGAAAAATGCGTTAGTCTGACCCTAGCCTAAAGCGCTAATAAATTCCGTACAAGTACCTGAATAAGCATCGGTGACGCAGATTAGAAGATTCAAGCAATGGCAGGCGACGTTTCCCCCCGATAACACTCAGACGCCTCTATATTAAGTTGCAAACACATCAATCTCTAAAACTTCCAGTATAATCTATATGAGGGGGGGGGGGCATTTGTACCACTTCTGGTCATTGTAGTAAATATTCAAATTGTGTTTTATAATGTAATGGGGGGGGGGGGAACAAAAACGGATATTTAAATTGAAATAATCCTTTGAATCACGAAATGAGGTGAAAAGCAACACCTGAGCAGGTGCTCTGCCGTTCTGGATTCAGACCGGATTATGCTTGTGATTTGTTTAAACATTCAGTGGACTTTGTCTAGAAGCATCTATATACATACATCAACCACTGTGTATTGTATGATTTTTACATAGGAGTCGGGTGTGTCACCGTGTAACGAGGATCTTAAAACCAGTATTTCAGGTAGAAAATCCAGCAGCGCGGCACGGAAACCTTGCACCCAACGCGGCAGCGGAAACCTTGCACCCAACGCGGCAGCGGAAACCTTGCACCCAACGCGGCAGCGGAAACCTTGCACCCAACGCGGCAGCGGAAACCTTGCACCCAACGCGGCAGCGGAAACCTTGCACCCTACGCGGCAGCGGAAACCTTGCACCCTACGCGGCAGCGGAAACCTTGCACCCAACGCGGCAGCGGAAACCTTGCAGCGGAAACCTTGCACCCAACGCGGCACGGAGCAACACCGAGAAACCCGAGCATCTGATCTTACAAATATTTGCTATTTTTTATTTTCACGGAACACAAACACAGAGCATCTTCTCACCGCATGGGAGATCAAAACAAAAACATGGAAATGTGACCTCACCTTATTAAAATACATGGATTCTCTCCTGCCTGTGGCAGCAGTGCCTCCAACATGTGCAGCCGAAATTCTTTGAACCGTGACTTGATTAAAAACATAAAAAATCCTACCTTGACAGAGTTGCCCAGCCACGATTCACCATCCTATACTTTTGATTTATTCCCTCTTGGTTAGTGAATCCCAGGTCGCCTATTTGTGCGTTTTTGTAGCACCTGCATCCCTAACAGACCCCCCCTCTGTTACGCTTTGAAAGCAGGTTGCCTGGTGAATTAAACCCTTTCGTAATAAATTTTGGTCATCAATTGATCAACTAGGAGATTGTAAAAGGGGAAAAAAAATATCCAGATTTAAGGACAGGTGTCAGACTATGTGCACCCATATGGACGTGCCTCCCGGTGTCCGTTGTGAGGCTTCGACGGGGCCGGCCACACGCTGTAGGCTAGCAGACCATGGGACAGCCCCAGAGACATGCCGACTCTCAGCTGAACATCCGTCAGAAACCCCTGTTCAGCCTATCCCAGCGTGTGTACCCACTGATGCTGTAAAGGGAAGTGGATCGCGTGACAGCAAACTACGGTGCAATTCACTGCGATTCATCGGCATCGAAATTGCCCCATAGAAGACTATCGTGTCTTCTATTCACAGAATGCCAAATTGCACCGAAATTCTGGCAAAATGCAATGATTTTCGGCATTTCAGTTTGGCAGGTTTAAACGGGCAAATCCCACAGGATTCAATGTAAAAAAAAAAAAAAGTCTGAAGCAATTTTTTTTCTCATTTTTCAGCAAAACTCCTTTTTAATTCTTTATTGTTTAGATTAGGGATGCACCGATAACACTTTAAGACAGAGTACCGATACTTTTATTTTATGTCACGTGACCGCTTCCAATAAGAACAGACCTCATAAAAATACCCCCAGCTCACATGTATATATCCCCCCCGAGATATAAATAGATATATATAGCTCTCATGGATATTGCGCCCCAGCTCTCACAGACCTGGGGAAGCTGGCTGCGTGCATGAAAAGCACGCGGCCAGCATTCCCCTCCGGCGAGCCGCACACTCATGGCTGTGTTACGATCACGCCGGGCACTTCTGGACGCTGCCTCCGGCCGAGAGGCAGCATCAAAGAAGCACGTGGAGGCCGTGTGAACGTGTCACAGCCATGCGACCGGACCTTCGGACTGGTGAGTATTGCGGCCCGCTGGCCGTGTGCTTTTCATGCACACGGCCAGCTTCCCCAGCCCCGCGGATACCGGCAAGCCGGCCCAGCGCTGGCTTCCGGTATGGGGGGGGGGGTGTATCGGGCCATTTGCACAAGTACCAAGTACTCGTGCAAACGGCAGTATCCCTAGTTTACAACACTTTTTTTTTTACATAGTTACATAGTTATATAGGCTGAAAAAAGACATGCGTCCATCGGGTTCAGCCTCTCCCACATAACCTACTGCTGTTGATCCAAAAGAAGGCAAAAAACCCAGTCTGAAGCGCTCGCCAATATGCAACATACTGGGAAAAAATTCCTTCTTGACCCCAGAATGGCATTTACGAAATGTTTGTTTACGTTTTTTTTTTTTTAAAGCTGTAACAGACTTTCATTTATAATTATTTATACACATTTTACTACATTTTTTTGGCTTAAAACACCCCCGTCCCTTAGACTGTAAACTCACGGGATGTCTGGCTGAGCACTTATTTCCTAGACTAGCTATCCTACGGGCAGGGTTGGCTTTTCCTTATTTATCATCATGTATGTCTCATGTTTGTACTCCCCCATTGTACAGCGCTGCGGAATATGTTGGCGCTTTATAAAAAGATTAATAATAATTATTCAGAGAATTTAATTTTTTCTTTGCAGGCTAGTGGATTTTGACAGTTTACGCCAATGTCCGATAACGGCTTTGGCGACTCCAGTTTCAGCAAAATATGGTGTCCATTCGCTAAATAGAGATTTCACCGTATTGTCGGAGAATTGGAATAGTCAGGGTGTGGCAAAAATCAAATCCCATCCCAAAAATCAAATCAAATCCCAGAAATTGCACGCAATTTCGGTGCTTTGTTAATAGAGCAGTGTAGAGGAAGAGACAAATCAGTCGCACTTACCTTTGTGGCACGTCTCTTTAAAGCGGTAGCCAGAATGAGGTGTGTAATGGGCATGCTCCTGCACAGATATGCGCGGCTGCAACAATACTGTACAATGTCCCCACGGGTTCACATCTATGTACAGATCGTGGTATGGTGTATGGATGGTCTATGTATGGGGATTGTGCGCAGATACAATGATCCAGACGTATGTACAGTTGTGTTCAAAATTATTCAACCCCCAATGCTGTAAAGGGTTTTAGGGAATTTAGTGTACATTTGTACTTGTATTCAGAATGAAATCCTACAAGGACTTTTTAAAAGAACCATATGCAACTAAAATGACATCAATTGGTTTTGTAATACAGTAGTAAATGTTTCTTTTGTGAATTCTTCATTGACACAATTATTCAACCCCTTAGAGACCACCACTCTGAAGAACAGAGGTTCATTCAAGTGTTGTCAATCAGGTATTGAAAACACCTGTGGATGTCACGGAGCAGCAATAAAGCATAATAAGCACCAATTAGGCAGCTTTAAAATGACTGTGATACTCAGCTCCTTCTAGACATTAACTGGTGTGGTTACAAACATGGTGAAGTCAAGAGAATGGTCCAGGAAGACAAGAGAAGAGGTGATTACTCTTCACAGGAAGGGCAATGGCTATAAGAAGATTGCAAAGATGTTAAACATGCCAAGAGAGACCATATGAAGCATCATTCGCAAATTCAAGGCAAAGGGCACTGTTGAAACGCTACCTGGTCGTGGCAGAAAGAAGATGCTGACTTCGACTGCTGTGCGCTACCTGAAGCGTAGAGTGGAGAAAAGTCCCCGTGTGACTGCTGAGGAACTGAGAAAAGATTTGTCAGATGTGGGTACTGAAGTTTCAGCTCAGACAATACGGCGCACACTGCGTAATGAAGGCCTCCATGCCAGAACTCCCAGACGCACCCCCTTGCTGTCTCCAAAGAATAAGAAGAGTCGACTGCAGTATGCCAAAAGTCATGTGGACAAACCACAGAAGTTTTGGGATAGTGTTCTGTGGACTGACGAAACAAAATTAGAACCGTTTGGGCCCATGGATCAACGCTATGTTTGGAGGAGGAAGAACAAGGCCTATGAAGAAAAGAACACCTTGCCTACTGTGAAGCATGGCGGGGGGTCAATCATGCTTTGGGGCTGTTTTGCTTCTGCAGGTACAGGGAAGCTTCAGCGTGTGCAAGGTACCATGAATTCTCTTCAGTACCAGATATTGGATGACAATGTGATGCAGTCCGCCACAAACCTGAGGCTTGGGAGACGTTGGACCTTTCAACAGGACAATGATCCCAAGCATACCTCCAAGTCCACTAGAGCATGGTTGCAGATTAAAGGCTGGAACATTTTGGAGTGGCCATCGCAGTCACCTGATTTAAATCCGATTGAGAACCTCTGGTGGGACTTAAAGAAAGCAGTTGCAGTGCGCAAGCCTTAGGCTGGGGTCAGACGAGCGTAGTGTTCACGTCCGTGATTGCGCCTAAAAGTACGTCCGTGATAGCATGACAGAAAGTCCATTGGAGCCTGACACATGAAGTACGTCCGCACTGAACTGCGGACGCATGACGGACGCTGCAAACGGACGCAGGTTAGGCAAGAACGTAATACTGCTAGAACGGACGTGCGGAGTGCGCCACGTCCACAACGTCTGCATAGCTTTGTGTGTGAGTGATGGAGCATGGTCAGACGGACTGCATTTATACGTCCAGCATTTTTGACGGACAGAATGTTTTTTCATTGTAATTTATTTTTCCCTCCTACATCCGTCAAAAATAACGTCAGTGAAAAAACGGACTGTGTGACCACTACTGCGTCATCCGTACTGACGATGTCCGTACTGCACGGACGTACAGTCCGTAGAAATCACGCTCGTCTGACCCCAGCCTAAGAATGTGACTGAACTGGAGGCTTTTGGCCATGACGAATGGGCGAAGATACCCGTAGATCGCTGCAAGACACTTGTGTCAAGCTATGCTTCACGTTTAAAAGCTGTTATAACTGTAAAAGGATGTTGTACTAAGTACTAAGATTGAATGTCACTTGGGGGTTGAATAAAACTGATAATGATGTGAGCACAGAAAAGACATTTGTGGTTATTTCATTATAAATGTTATGTTATATTTGTCTGACCTACACGTGCCTCTTTGATTTAATTGTAAGCAAGATGACTGAATGATCAAAATCAATGTCAAACTGGCCAAAACACTCAATTTCAGTGGGGGTTGAATAATTTTGAACACAACTGTACTTATCATGCCTTGCGTGTGTAAGGCAGTAATTAAACTGTTGACTTTGGCAGCTTGATTCCCAAACGGAATCCTTTGTATGCAAACAGCGCCAAGAAAGAAAGAAAGAAAGAAGAAAAAAAAAGCCTAAAGGGTTTTTAAGTTATATTTATTTGGTGGTTTGCTACACAGCAGCCTGTTGCTTCATTTTGAATAGGACTCAACCTCACTAGAGGTGCCTTGATGTTCGGCGGGTGAGCTTATCCTTTTAATGGCCATTAACAGAAACCAAAGCCTCTAATTGCATTTTGTGTCACACGCTATAATGGGAATAAGCACAGATGACATTTTTCTCCTTGCTAGGTTTTATATTTATTTGGAGCTGCATGCAAATTATGTGACGACGTTGTCATATAGGCAGTTTTAACGTTTCAGACATCATCCGCAGTTTTAGTTTTGGAAACCTGTCATTGCCACTTGTCCCACAGCTAATAATGAGGATTTAAAATAAATAATAATAAAAATAAAACACACACACAATGGGCTGTATTCTAAGTCCGGTGTAAACTTGGCCAAAGCTCAGGTGACCTTAGTGAACACATTAAAGCAGGGATCTCAAACTCTGCCGCCCCCCCACCACAGATGTTTAGTGCCTACAATTCCCAGAATTCCTTTAATGCAATAAATGGCCAGAGAATCATGGGTGGTGTAGTTCAGAAACATCTGGGGGGGGGGGGGCAGAGTTTGAGATCCCTGCATTAAAGTCTACAAGAGCTGTGAGTAAGATTGCACCTGCCTTAAGTACAGCCCATAGACTTTAAATAAAAGCATTACACACATATATGTATTTAATGTATTACACGTAGTCCTACGTTATTTTATCAGCATAAACACAAAACGTTCAAGCTTACCTATTACTGATTCAACTGTATTACTAGCAGGGTAGAATGGGAGTGCTTTGGCATTAACACTTGATAGCGCAGTAGGGGATGAACTATCTGAGCCAATACTGGATGCCAGACTAGAGGTTATACTGGAGGTTATACTGGAAGCCAGTGGATTTACCACTGAAAAAACACTGAGGTGGCTCTGTTTAAAAAATATATAAATAAAATGAGCAATGATGCATTTTACAACATACAAAATGAAAAGGCAACTAATACAGTTTAATGTCAAAAGACCCCGATATATTTCTAATGGATGGTGCCCTTACGTTCATTTTCTAGCGGAAAAAGGACATGCGTGATTTCGAAAGGCTTTACATTATGGCCCAATTAGTCATAGAAAGCATTTCTGAACCCCCTCGTAAGAGCTAGAAACCACACTTAAACACCCCACTGTGCAGCACACAAGGCCAGGCTGTGTTTCAGTCCATCATATCACACTGCCGGCGTATAGCTGAATTACGGGGTCCTGTAATGACCATAGCGAGGGGTTAAAAACACTTTCCTGGGTCATTAAGGTCAAAATGACATTATTTGTTATATTCGGGCACCTTTTCTTTCTTGCACTGAAATGCCCTGTTATTTTGCAGCACACCAATTCAAAGGCTGGAAGTAAAAAACAAACCAAGAAACAAAACGCACATTGCACGTTAAACGTAGCTCAAGTAGCTGCACGCAAAGGGATTTTTTGGTAGTTGCGCTACCAAAATTTTTTTTCTTAGTAAAATACAAGTGAAAATATATTTAAAAAAAGAATATATAATTGGGCAGTCCCTGATTATTTGCAATTTAATATTTGGCAAGGATTTCTAGAGGGTCAAAGACTAATAAATTATGGGTTTCATTTCATCAAAACGCAATACTATATATGTTTTTTTGGAGTTCGACGTTATGTGAGCAGAGAAAGCACCTGAGAACAGCCTAAGGGGGGGGGGGGGGTTTGAGGATCTCCCTAGGGCAGTGTTTCCCAAACCTGTCCTCGGGACCCTCAACCAGGCCAGATTTTGCAGATCACCTTGGAGGAATTGCAGACTGAATCCTGCAATCACTGAGCAGCAAATCATATCACCTGTGCTGTGCTTCAGATATCCTGCAAACCTGGCGAGGCGGAGGGTCCTGAGGACAGGTTTGGGAAACGCTGCCCTAGGGTTTAACCCTGATTCAAATACACACACAAAAAAAATAAAAAAAAACAGAGCAAAAAGCTAGGAGAACCTGGGCCAAACTACATGAAAAGGGAATGACACGCGCTACATCTAATACCAATCTTTATCAGACTAGTACATAAAAAAAAAAAAAAACATAGAAAATGTCGGCAGATAAGAACCTTTCGGCCCATCTAGTCTGCCCAATTACATGGATACTTTACCTGGATTTATCTTTTATTTAGGATAGCTTAATGCCTATCCCATGCTTGCTTAAACTCAATCACTGTTTTGGCCTCTACCACTTCAACTGGAAGGCTGTTCCATGTATCCACCACCCTCTCAGTAAAATAATACAAACTGATGTTACATTAGAGGGGCAAAGGTTTAAAAGTAAGACTATGTCCTCTTGTTTTGCCCCTCTAATCTAAGATTGTCCTCTTGCTTTGCTACTTTGTTTCCTTTTAAATATACTCCTTCCCTCCATATCTACCCCTCATTTTAATATAATAAATGACGTTGAGGTGCTGGGTGTCCTTTTTATGTGCCCTTCACTGTGTCTTGAAGCTTAGTGTGGTTTATGATGCCTAAACAGCCTTATGGCTGGCTGCGCTTCATAAGATATGTACTTCCAAAGTAAGTGGGGTTGTCAAGGCTAGCTATAACTGATCGGTTGATTACATTTCCAGGAAAGTAGTTTTTCCCTTATAGAAAGGATAAAAAAAAAAAAATGTAATTTGGCTGGTGGGATTACAGAAAGGTGAGCTGAATAAAGCACACATAGCTGGTATTGCTGTAGTCGGGCCACTGCGCAAGAGCCAGCTCAAGACATATACAAACATACTTCCAGCCCCTGATCAGGTGAAACACTAAATTTTAATTTAGAGTCTAAGCAGGTACAAGCATAATTCCTATTTTAAAGTACAAAATCATTATTTGATAGCTGCAGACACTATATGGCTGACGTCACGCATTCTGCCAAGACGTACCGGTTTGTTTTCTTGATCGCTCATTTTATGATTGCTGTCCATTGAGACGCACTTGTGTTTTGCCTACAAAAAGAAGAGGAGAAATGCCTTTCTATATCAAGGTACACACATTTATAATGAAAATGTTAAAAACGTGCAAATCAACAGGCTTCATGGAAAGAATTTAAATATCAAAACGCACTACATTATATGTGTCAATCAAATGTAGAGACGCTTGAATCAAAATATGGCTAGAGCACAATATTTATAATGACCAAAAGAATGTGGAAACTGTCAAAATTAAATGGTAAAATAAGGAGATTGGCATCTCACCATCTATTTTTGAAACCGCTAGACTATGAGGATTATTCGAAAAACTCATCTAAACTTTACCCCAAACTAGGTGCCCTGTACAGAAACAAATCCTGCCTGAACCCTGCGGTAAGAAAGCAGATTGTACAACAAATGTTTATACCAGCCATTGAATACGGCGATGTAGTGTATGCAGCGGCCCCGCAAACACACCTTCAGACACTTACTACATTGTATAACTCATTTTGCCGCTTTGTGCTACAATGTAACTACATGACCCACCATTGTGACATGTTAAAAGCGCTAAACTGGTCGTCACTGGAATCCAGACGCACCCTTCACCTTTCCAACCTGGGCCCCGATTACATTATTCGCACTGTGCATTTGCTTGTGCGCAAACGCGCATTTGCAAAACCATTTGCGCAGAACGTCGTATTACGACATCCGCGCAAATGATGCGAGTTAACGTCCAACGAGAGTGACCCTGCGCGAACCCAGCGCAAGTGCGTGCATCCTATACTTAACATTATGAGCGCAAATGCGTTAAGCGGATGGTATTACAATCGACGCGCAACTTCTTACGAACGACGTTTGCACGCATAATTTTAACTTTTATGAAAACCTGGTGTTAACGCAAATTCTGAACGTTCTGGCCGGAACAAAATACACCAGCACGTAAAAAAATAAATACAGCACAGTTACACATTCTACACATACCCAAACAATAAAATTAACAAATAGTTAAAAATTTTATTTCTGTTGCAGCACATATACGCAGATTGACTTTGACAGGCGCAACAACCGAAACCTAGCAAAGGATGGTTCTTAATTCTGATTGCCCACCGATTCCTGCAAGCAACGGTCATTTGCTCCCGGCTTTGCGCGTCGGATTTGCGCTCGAAAAAAACTGAAGGCTGAAAAACTGCGCTCGGATCGTAATACCACGTTAATGTGCGCGAGCTAACGCTTTTTTGCGTGTGCAAATAAAAGTGCGCTGCATGAGTGCATTTGCGCGAAGATTGTAATAGGGGCTCTGGTGTTCAAGAGCTTTTCTGAGAAGCTAGCACCCTACCTGAATAAGTCTGACAACCGAAATGCGTCGAGTGACGAGGCCCAAGACCGTTGAATTGAGGCTTGGACCAACCGTGAACCTCTGGAACCAGGTGATTTTATATATGCAGTCTAATATTTTTACATTGTAAGCACAATAAATACCATTTAATTTTTACTGACATCTGTGGTCCTTCACTATATACTATTCTATTTCTCCGATGATATTGCCATTGGAGCCATATGGGGAAAAATGAAATAATGAAGAAGCTAAGCCTGCACTGGATATTTACATGCCGAATTAATTCGTCGTCTGTGAGTGTTAAAATGGCACATCGCTATAACACTTGGTGTTAAGGGGGTTTACCTTTGTATTACCCTACCTAATGGGAACTGCTGTGGGAAGCAGTCTCCTCATCCTATAACCTCCGATCCAGGACCTGCACCTTACTTGCAATACCACAATACAAAAAGAAAGTGGCTCGATTCTCATTTTCCTACAGAGCACCGCAATTATGGAATAACCTCCCAGACGCCATCAAATCTTCCCCCAGTCTAAAGTCACTTAAGGAGATCCCTATTAACATACCTCAATTCAGAATGCACCTGTAAACATAGAACATAGTGACTAGATTTCCTACATATTTATTTTCTGTTAATCTGTATATTTGTTTTGTTTTTAATACCTTGCATTTTATTACTTTGTTTCTGTAACAACTGTAACATTTCAATGTTCTTGAACCCAGGACATACTTAAAAAAACGATAGAAATCTCAAATGTTTCTTTCCTGGTAAAATGCTTTATAAATAACTTAAATAGCACCAGATTTTGCCATAGCTTACAAACACCAGTGAAAAATCACAGACATCGCGACATTGAAAAAAGCCTGGGTTTCACAAAAGAAAAGTCTAAACAGCGGCAGAAGCTTCACTGTGAAGATTTCCCTGCAGTCCTTTGGTTTTCTGAACAATCGTGATTTTTGCTATTCCTTGCAACTTTGGCAAACACCGTCTCTATTTGTATAGCCCCCTTATATTGTCAAACACTGAAAAAAAGGGCCTGTACTATTGTGACGACAAACGGATTTCAACCGCAATCAAGTATTTGAAATCAAGATAAACCATCTCCTTCAAAAGCAATTCTATAATTATAATGCACATGAATTCCCCGGGATAAAACGTACAGGGTTTGCTGAAAGCATGAACAACATAGTGCGATTTGCATTATGCTGGCAACATTTATTTCAGGCAACCGAGTACAGGACACATCATCACATGTAGGCACATTACTATAAAGCTAGAAGGCATATTATAAATACAGGTTTACAGGAAGGTTTTACACAAATGGAACAAATACAGGTTAAGCATCCCTAGTCCGGAATATTTTGGACCCCGAGCATTACAGATTCTTCTGGATTTTGAAAACCCAGGAGAATGTTGGGGAACAAGGAGGTGGCAGGATGTGGTGATCCCCTACTTGCTGCAGCATCAGCTTGCACACATGCTGTGAGACACTGACCTTTTCCAAGGGACAGGATGCCCAGAGCCAGCTTGTCTCTAGGCAGCCCCAGTATGTGACATGCGGCACAGAGTCCCCCCAGTGTAAGCAGCGCTTTGCTGCCATTGGAGAAGTGAGACTGCAGAAAAACCTGTCTGCAGTGTCAGAGAGGCGAGTCATTTTTAAGCGCTGAAGACTTCAAAAATGACAGATTTCAGAATTCAGGATAAAGGATGCCCAACCTATAAGTATCTTTCATTATAGAAAACAAGAGGATTTGAGAACACGTGAATACACAGACAAAAATCAAAGGCTATGAGATTCTGCAGATTGGTTAAGTTTACACCACGGATGGAATGGAGCCCGTGGGGTTTTGGAAACCAGAGCTGTTGTCAACATAACAAGTACATAGACTATAATGACCCTGGTAAGTTTACAACAGCTCTGGTTAAGTTAGCACCAAGGTTGGGATAAAGCCTTACATGTCCAGCTGATGCAAACAGCCATTAGTCGCAATGTTCACAATATCAGATCCAATCTCAGTTTTCTTTTAAAATAGATATCCTATGCATCTAAAAAAGTTTCAGTCTGCAAAGGATTGCTTGCATGAAATATTAGAAAAGGAAAAAAAGAAAAAAAACAAACGGCCGGCCTTTTGTTTGATGCAACTTGGCGCCATACTTGGAAGATTAAAAAAAAAAAAAACAACAACAACTGAAACCTTTTTTTGAAATTACATTTTTAGTTTTAAATAAATACACACACACACACACTTTTTGTCCTCCACCGCAACTGAGACAAAAAAGCCTCCACGCAGTAATTAAGACCCAGGCTGCAAAAAAGTGAAACCAATGTCATTTGCATGGCCTACCCAGAGTTCCTTGCTACATGTGGGGAATGTAGCACAGGAGTTCTGGGATGCAGTTCTTTGAATTGCTGTGATGTGCAAGTGGCTTCTGCAATAATGAACATATATATATATATATATATTATATATATTTATTTTTTTTACACTTTAAAGCCATCAGTATGCATGACAATTCTGTATATTAAAAGTAAGGGTTAAAGCATTTCCATCAGACTTACGATTTGTTCGCTGTTGTTCATGATAGAGTTTGCACAACTCAAAGAGTTGTTCCAGTCACTGGAAAGGCCTATACAATCTGAGGAATAGTGCATAGGAGCTTGCTTTAAATGGCAGCCTGGCTGCATCATGGCATTCATGGCTTCCTCTGCAGAAGGAATACCTGCAGAAAAGAGCAGAAAATAACAAAAAAGACATAGGTTACTAAATTAGTGACAAGCTGTGGCAGTTTACGGTATCCCTGCAATGATCTAACATCGCATACAGGGCTAGCTTTGCCAGTAGGAGGTGCTGCTCTTCATAGCATTGCAGTTCTCGAGGTCTGCATCAAGATATTCACCTGGCTCTTCGGGGGTTCTTCTGAAAATGACGGTGTCTGCTGAAGTTACAAACGCTGTCGAAAGTCACTGGTGTTTCACAAAAGAAGAATCCAAACAGCAGGAGGAGAAGCTTCACAGTGAAACGTCACCTGTGGCCGTTTGGTTTTGTCTTCTGTGAAGCCCAAGCAGTTCTCGCAGTTGCAACAACGACAAGTCTCGATGTTTGCAACTTGGGCAAACACCGGCACACTTTGTATAACCCTTTTAGTCTGCAAGAACTTCGCTAGAACCTTTCCGTTGCATCATAGAGGAACCATAGATAACCTGTCATGGACTGGTCCACTTTCCATGTGCTATTCCATCAAGCAAAGTATTTCTTTGATCTTGAATACTAAGGAGATAGGTCATCTCTTCAGGAGATATCACAATGAGCAATTTGCCCCAGTCACCATCACACTGGGTCTCTGTGCCGCTTAACCCCTTTCACTAACAAGCGACGAAACCGGTGCAAACAAATTTCATTTGCTTCTGGGCTGCAGATCAGCATAACGCTATATCTCGATATCAGGCACCGGATGGTGCCTTTGAAGTCTGAGATATCTCGATCTCTGTAGTGAAGGGGTTAAAGGCGAGCAGACGAGTTTTGCGACTATCATTATTGACTGCTGTCCGATTTTATTATAATGACATCTCTGTGTAAGAATACAACTGTCAGGAGAACTGCCTGCTGTATAAATAGTTACCGATATGAGCTTTGGCCAGCACACAAAAACCAAAAACTACAAAAACGGGGGCTTTGGGGGGGGGGGGGGGGGAGAGGAAGGGTGGCAAACACAGGTGAGCGTGCCAACGGACAAATGTGAGAATTCCTAGTGTTTGGTATTCATTCAATATCATTAAAAACATCATGTGATCGATTTGATTATTAAAGACAAGAGTCAATACTCTGGGCTGTGATCCATTCAGTACTACTTACGTTCAACATGTGCGAAAGCACAAAAAGGACCACGTGGACAGTACCCAGTTTGTCGCATGTCATTGCATTTTGTGGATTTGTAGATCTGACGAAAAAGAACAAAAAAAAGAGCCATTTATTATAGCGGTAAAAAACAAAAACATTAACAAGATGCATACAATAATCCAAGGAAGTTGTTCAAAGAACACCATTGCTCAAAGTTGCAAACACTGTCTGAAAATCACCATTGTTGCAACAGAAACAAATGACAGGGTTTAAGAATAACCCAAACAGCGGCGGGTGAAGCTTCACTGAAGCTCCTCCTGACGCTGTCTGGATTATTCTTTTGTGAAATGACTGAGGCACTTCAACTGTGTCGACCCAGGTCTTCTGAAAAAGTATGTAAAGGAGTATCATTCTCTTGTGTTTGCTCAGATAAAGAAATCACAACCTAAAATAGATACAACTTGTGCCATTTCAACAGTTTTATTCTTAGAAAACGACTTGGACTTAATAATGAAAGGATGACTTCTAAAGTTAAAAAGGAAAAACAGTTCCCTTTTAAATTTTTCCAATAAAGAATTCGGCAACTGCTGCTGACTGCTTCTGGTTTGATTTAAAAAAAAAACAAAAAAATGATGGGGGGGGGGGGGGGGTAATTTACTCACCTTTTTCCTTTGCTGCACATAGCTCCTTCACTTCAGCTTAGGCTGGGTGCACACAGGACTTTTTTAGGGCGCACTAACAACACGCGTCGCTGCGTGTAATTACATTAACGTGCATAACCGCGCTGAAGACGTCCGGCCTGAAAACCCAAAGGCTCTTGCGCTAGGATTGATGCGACGTTGGCCGCGTGGGGTCAAATTAGCGCACCTGCGCACTAGCACAAGTCTTCCAGCCTATATTCAGTTTTTTATTACTTATTAGTGCGCGTTATTGCTCACTAAAAAACATCCCGTGTGCACCCGCCTTAGGAACTCCCGAACTAGGAGAACTGCAGCAATCTAATGCAATTTGTCAACTTGCATAGCGACTGCAAACTGCGCACTACAGACTTCTGCCCTTTACATATGCAAGATCAGTAGCCTGAGCAGAGCGATGGATTGGAGTTGCGCACGCATGCACAGATCCCATCCATCGCTGAATCTGAACCACTCGCTAACGCAGGTGGTCTCAGAGAGCGTGACATCAGCATGCTCTCTAACCAGCAGCTGGGATATTGTAAAAAGATAAATAAAAAATATCGCAGCTGCTGGTGACGCTGGGTGGGATGGAGGAAACCCCTCAGTTTCACCCAGTCTTTTCACCTGATCGGGGGAGCACTCTTAACATCCTGAGCATTTCAAACGATAAAGTGGCCAGGATGAGTAGAGTGTCCCTTTAAAAATGCAGCCCGAGATGCTGTCAACAACCACGTACCTCTGGGTGGAACTGCTGCTCTGTGCGGGAATGACAATACTGGCAATTATCGCCACTGTCGCATTTAGAAGGCTCTCCCCACTCATCACCATGCTTTACGCTGGGACATGGAGTTGATCTGGAAAGAAGAAAAAAAGAAAGAAAAGGGACAAGAGTTCAAACCCAAAAAGTGAAACAAGCCACTCAAGCTTTAT
The DNA here is from genome assembly GCA_009667805.1 of Leptobrachium leishanense. NCBI lineage: Eukaryota > Metazoa > Chordata > Amphibia > Anura > Megophryidae > Leptobrachium > Leptobrachium leishanense. Next base: position 133,265,737 of record CM019069.1, on the reverse strand, counting down.
TGAAGAATACATTTTACTAAAAATATCCTATTGCTCGGCTCTAAAACATTCATTAAAAGGGACACTAACAAAAAATCACCCCCCCCGTTTTTTAATCCTAACCTATCCCTATTCCCTTAATAGTTATTTTTTGTTTTTGTGTTTTTAACTGTAATACTTACCCTAAAATACTCTTGTTTCCAGCGCTGTTTTTTTTTTTTTTATACTCACCTCCCTCCTCTTCCGCTCCCGTCCTTGTTTCTTCTTCTTGCCTTCTGGTTTACGTGAGAAGCGCGCATGCGTGCCTCTCACGTAAGCCAGCCAATCGGCAGGCTTCCTCCCGGCTCCCTCTGAGGATTAGTGTTGCGCGCAAGAGGATGCGCGCAACACTAACCCTCAGAGGGAGCCGCCAGCTTCTGCGGTGACTTGGAGACGTCATCGCACTGAAAGCGTGATGACGTCTCCTACTCGGCAAAAGTCGGCAGAAGCGGGAAATATGATTCCCGCTCTGCTGACAGCTGGGAGGTCGGAGTAAAGTTCTCCACCTCTCAGCTGTTTTCAGCATTTACAGCTGAACCGCTGAGCGGAGGGAGGGGGGACAGAGGGCAGGATACTCCGGGCATCATGACCACCTAAAATAGCTTAGGTGGTCATGTTGCCTAGAGTGTCCCTTTAAGTATCACATTATTTACACCAGTTTTATTAACTGACATTATATTATGCTCAAACCACTACTAAAGCAATTTTATTTCTCATCTGTCGATGGCATTCCAGATTGATCTGGGAGAATACCAACAAGTTTTCGGCACTAGCCTTTTGGCTCCCTCAGGTGGTATACCCTTGTATTGTACTCAGTCTTTGGGCTCCATCACCTCCTTAACGCTGGCGCTCACGTAAGTGAGCATTACAACCAGATCACCACCTGATCACTAACGGGTTAAAAAAAATCTGTCACCGTATTAGCACTTTCTAGTGCGAGCTTACTGTACTTTGGTCTCCCTATGCTTAACATGGGGAGCGTAAAGTGTGAGCAAGGAGTAATTAGCATTAGTTCCAACGCTAATTACTAATCGCTGTGGTTAACTGAAAAGTTAGCCACCGCTTAATGCTGGTGCTGAGTCTGCTCCTGCGGCATCAGCTGGAACCCCCCCCAAAAAAGAATAAAAAAATTAGAGATCTCTCATTCCGTGGCAAGAACAGCGGCCTAATCTTCCGCTTCTGTCCGCCGGGAGCAGAGTGAGACTTGGGGGGGGGGGGTCCCCAGTCTACATCCGTGGACCTGCAGGATCTCAAGAGAGGCGACCAGGCAGCAGAAGCCTCCATGGAGTCCTATGGATTCCAGGAGAGGATGCTCGCGATGGGAACGCTAATGCACCCCCAGGAACATCCTAGAGGCTAACGGCCACCACGGGGCAAGCAGCTGGACTCGGCGTCTTTCTCGTAATCTACTTATAAGACAGGAATGCCAAGGAGAAATTTGCGTCCGCTAAGTTTTTTCTAGGGCACATGATAGCGCCCTTTTATGGAAAACGGTCGCCAAGATTGCTAGTGAAGAAGAAAAAAAATCTACACTGTATATACACACATGTTGTATTCAAGGGAAAATGTATTTATGTTTTAATCGCCTCTGATAACCAAGCCAAAATACTCGATTAACACCCCTATATGTTATAGAGCAGTAAGAGGTTCTGGTGAATACCGCAAGTCTTTGCGATATCCTCTACCATAAAACAGACGGCAAATGTTCCACCTTCACGCTAATCGATCATTAATATGTTACATGGTGAATAATGCCTGGCTAATAGCCAGCCCACTGTGAGCATCTGATGAAAAGAATCAAGGTTTTAATCTCACATCACCCAGTAATGTCTCAGTCAAGAAAAGGATCTATTCAAGAATACCGACTCTTTCTATTTTCCAAATACCTGTATTTAAATTTCCTGGGGTTGCGTCTTCTATCTCGGCTGTTGTGATAATGTGGACAGGCGTAACCTTGCCGGCAAAGTCTCGGCGGTTTTGTACACTGCTCTGTTTTATAACTGGCTAAAACAAAGTTTGTATCTGCAGGAGGGGAAGAGAAAGCAATATTTAGGATTAGTCATTTTCTAATCAAGTTTCCCATCACACATTAACTTACAAAAAAGTGAATAGTGACCAGATATTCCGATGGCACAGAGAACTAAACACCACAACTCCGTTAATATATTCAAAACATTTCGTTTATATTAACTCTGTTCTCCTATAACCTGCAATGGGAAATTTAGCAAAATGAACAGGACTAGAATTACCAAAAAGCTATAATGACTAGTTGTAAATATGGCCAAGAAGGGAGAGTGACTTTAGAATTTTAAACCTTATTAGGGATGCACGAAACCACTTTTTTTTTTAAGTACGAGTACCGATACCTTTATTTTATGTCATGTGACCACTTTCCAATAAGAACAGACCTCATATAAAAATGCCCCAGCTCACATGTATCTATCTATCTATCTATCTATCTATATATAGGATTGGAGGGGGGGGGGGGATATATACATGTGAGCTGGGGCATTTTTATATGAGGTCTGTTCTTATTGGAAAGTGGTCACATGACATAAAATAAAGGTATCGGTACTCGTACTTAAAAAAAAAAGTGGTATCGTGCATCCCTAATAAAGGTTTAAAATTCTAAAGTCACTCTCCCTTCTGCCCCCGGGAAACGGATATACTGCCCCCGGCACACGGATATACTGCCCCCCCCAGCTCATGGATAATGCCCCCAAGCTCTCATGGATAATGCCCCAGCTCATGGATATTTGCCCCCCCCCCCAGCTCAGACCCCAGACCAGACATGGGGCGGCTGTTCGAATGCTCTATCGGCATTCGGACAGCCGCCCCGGAGCTCTGCGGCATACTTACCTTCCCGAGCGACGGCAACAAAGTCTTCGCGCATGCGCTCGTTGAAGGACCCCAGCCGCGATCACGTGGGACTCCCACGTGATCGTGGCTGGGGTCCTTCAACGCCCAGAAGCGCGGAAACTTTCCCAGTGTCACTCAGTAAGGTGAGTATGCCGGAGAGCTCCAGGGGCAGCTGTCCGAATGCCGATAGAGCATTCGAACAGCCGCCCAAGCCCCTCAGATACCAGCAAGCCGGCTCAATGCTGGCTTCCGGTATCGGGGGTACTGCAGGAGTACCGAGTACTCCTGCAGTACCCGGTATCGGCGCCGATATCGATACTAGTATCGGTGCAACCCATACTTATTATGAGAAACAATCTGATACAGTACACAGACAAAACAGCCCTGAACCTATGATTTTTAAAGCTCAGCTTATTGGAAACTATAGAATGTGAAATATGCAGCGTCTGAACTCCCAGATTAAGCCAGGCTGCAGGCAGGGAGTCCAGGACCTGGGATTACCAAAACTCATTTTAGAGATGGAACAGAAAATGTAAAAAATTAGTAGATTAAAGACCCAGAATAATCACATTTGCGCAAAGGAAGAGAAAGAAAGCCAATTAGGGCTGCGACTAACGATTATTCTCATAAATCGATTAATCGATTCATTGGATAAAAAATAAATAGAAAAAAAAGGTGTTTACTTAAAAAGGAATTTTATGTAAAAAATAACCACAACCCCATCCCCTGTTTTTCATAAGCAATTTGCGTAGTTTAAGTAACTTTCGTATGTGCATACGCAAGTTGTGCATCTTGCATACTTTTCACACAAGGTATGCGAGTGCTTGGTCAGAGGGATGGGTTGGTGCTGCATGCGCAGCTTAAGCCCATGTTTGCTTTCTCAAATGAAGCGGCTACAAGCACGGTCATAGATGATGATGTCAGCATGAAATCGGGGTTAATAAAAGTTAAAGTGGTAATAAAAGCTAAAGTGGTCAGGATGTGTAGAGTGTCCCTTTTCAATAATTTTGTGAACAAACTGAGTGGGAGGAGGGACTGGAGGTAGGAGGGACTGGAGATGGAAGGGAGTGACTTTGCTCGTGACTTAAGCTCAGTGTGAGAGGGAGAGTGGCTATGGACAAAAGACCGGATCTGAGTGTGGGAGTGAGTTTGGGGAAAGGGACCAGACCAAAAGGGAGGGAATGGCAGTTCCAGACCAAAGAGGGTGTGGCAGGGAGGGCGGGGTGGTGGCACAGGACTCCAGCTTCAAGGATAAAACACCAGCATACAGCTCCTTCACCCAGTGACAGTATCCTATCGTTTGTGTTATAGTACTATGGAATAAAAACAAACTGGTTGTGTCTGACATAACCCTAGAACTAAATCATACCTAGTAAAGCAGCGGCGCGTCTTCTCCAATCAGCTTCAAAGCTGAGGTTATTAATTTTTAACTCAGTCTGACTCTAAACAATGTGTGCTGTACACAGGACGATCAATCTGCACCGATTAAGCGATAATGGAAATAGCTGACAACTATTTTAATCATCGATTAGTTGTCGATTAAGCGATTAGCTGTTTCAGCCCTAGTTTCAATTAAACTCTCCGTAGACCGAATGTGTAATAAATGCCCTATACTGAAATTAAATGATCATTTCTGGCAGCAGCAGAATTCAGGCGTTTCCATTTAAGAATAAGATGTTCTTGTAGAGTTGTGTGTGAGATAAGACTATTTTCTTAATTGTCATTGGAATGCAGTGCATTACGTAAAACGTCAGATATACTCATCACTAATTATAAACTACCTTGAAATAGGTATCGAAGGTCATGTGTCTGTCTTTGCAGATGACACAAATCTAGGAAAAGGAATAAAAGGTGATCAGGATGTTACTTCATTGCTCACATTGTATCACTTTTCCTAGTTTTAGATAGATGAAATGGAGCCCCACACACGAAGTACGTCCGCACGGAAGCATGGCGGCTGCGGCAAACGGACGCAGGTTAGCCAAGAACGTAATACTGCTAGAACGGACGTGCGGAGTGCGCCACGTCTGCAACGTCCGTGTGAGTGATGAAACGAGGTCAGATGGACTGCATTTATACATCCAGCATTTTTGACGGACAGAATGTTTTTTCATTGTAATTTATTTTCCCTGCTACATCTGTCATAAAATATGTCCGTGAAAAAAACGGACTGTGTGGCCACTACCTTGTTGTCAGTCAGTAAGTACGTCCGTACTGCACAGACGCACAGTCCGTACAAAATGCGCTCATCTGACCCTAGCCTAAATGGTACTGAGTTACAGAAATCAAAGCAGGAGAAGAATTTGGGAATAATCATAGACTTCAACTAAGTAACAATGCCCAATGACAAACAGCAGACGTCAAGGCCAGCAAGGTATTGGCATGCATTAAAAGGGGAGTTCGCTCTCGGGATGAAAACATAACTTTGCCTCTGTATAAATCAATGGTGAGACGCACCTTGAATATGCCATGCGATTTTGGGCATCTGTCTTAAGAAAGGATATTATAGCGCTAGAAAAAGTGCAGAGACGGGCAACTAAATTAATAAGGGGAATGGAAAGTTTAAGTTATGGGGAAAGTCTTAAACCTGTTTAGCAAACAAGCGGGTGTTAATCCCGGTGTGAGCGCAAACTTCAACCTCAGTGAAAATGACACACCCTTAAGAATAGGGGGGGGGGGTTACTTATCTGGCACACAATATTGCTGCTGCATGTCCAGTTAACACATAAAGACTCCTAGCATTCATAAGAACAAAATGGAAAACATTTGGTGCAATAACGTCTGTAAAAATGTACAGTCTTATTTAAAGGAATTGCTTCAGATATCAACTCACAAAGGGTATAAATATATTACGGGGCCATTATAAACCATTGTCTGATAACCTATTCATTAACAGGACTATACACAGGACACAAGGTCACCCATTTAGACTAGGCTGAATTTCCTTTCGTCCAAAGCATAGGAAGGGTTATTTTACAGTGAGAACAATAAAGCTGTGGAATTCTCTGCCTGTTGAGCTGGTTGAGTCAGAGACTGTACAGACCTTTAACCCTTTCACTGCTGAGGAAGTGTGGGAAATGTCCTCATTGACTCCTAAGGAAAGATGGGGTGGAGATAGGGGGTTAATTTGAACTCCGGTATCTCACGACTGTTGGCACCTAGCAGGATCATATTTGGTATCATTAGAAAGGTCAGAGCATGGCCTTTCCAATGATATCAAACATGACCATATATAAAGTAAAGAAAAAAAATAATAAAAGTAATAATAAAAAAAGAAAAATTATTTTTTTTAAGACGTGAAATGGCTCAGCAGTGAAGGGGTTAAACAACGGCTGGATGACTTCCTTCAGACACAGAATATTAAGGGTTATAATATTTAACATGTGGGTGATCCAAGGAGAAATCTGACGCCATCTGGGGTCAAGAAGGAATTTTTTCCCAGTATGTTGTATAGTTGGCGAGTGTTTCAGACTGGGTTTATTGCCTTCTTTTGGATCAACAGCAGTAGGTGATGTGTGAAAGGCTGAGCTGTGTGAAAAGCTGAGCTGTATGTATTTATGTATGTATGCATGCATGTAGTACGCAAGTTCCCCAGCAGATGGCACCAACAATCTGAAATGATGTTAAATCATACTATAAGGGTTACTTACCAAGCGTTGGTACTCCATGTATACAAACGCCACCATTGTAAAAAAAAAAAAAAACTATAATCCAAAGAGAAACATGAGCATTTTCGTAGTGCAGCTTCCCCTGCTGCTCTTTGGGTTTTAGTTTTCTGAAATGCCGGCGCTCTGAAAACTCATTACTTTAGAGAAGCATATCGGCTCACTCCATGATCCCTCGCTGTACGTCTCTTGCTCCATCTTCCCAATCAGCCCACATGCGCCCCGCTACTACACATACTCCAGGTAACTTCACCTACTGTGTCACCCCTCTCCTCTTAGATTGTAAGCTCTCGAGCAGGGTCCTTCCTCCTACTGTTCCGTGTGTGTAACGTGTATGTATAGTTGTTATTCTGTCTCTCCCATTGTACAGCGCTAAGGAAACTGTTGGCGCTTTATAAATGCTTGTAACTGTAATGAACTTGTCAGCATTGAAAGAAGAGTGATTTTTACTGGTATTAGCATTGTCGGTACTTAAACATAACGGGTTATTCACAAAGTCTTTTGGGAGTGGACTAAACACAGCCCGTTTAACTCCATAGCCCAATGTCAACGCTGAATTCAATGCGCTTTGCTCTTATTGATGTTAAAGTGAACCTGATACGCTACAGGTTATCTATAAATTTGGTATGGATATAGAAACCTCAGGGTTATTCAAAGAGATTCGAAAAGTCACCGCACGTTCGGTGGCTTTTCGTGCTCTTCAATTCGGTGCAAATCAGCTTTCCCATTTCGGCCACACTGCGGTGTATTCAGCAAGCACCACAGGGCTGTCTAAGTGCAGGGAAAATCTGCCGAAAACCAGGCGAAAACATCTTGATTAACCCGAAGACGCCGGAAAAACCCGAGCAGGAGCCGATCACATGCAGCGAAGCCGCCGGAAAGCAGAAGAAGGCAGTGAATAAATTAGGAAAACAGTTTGCATGAATGATTGAAAAGTGAAACGCTGTTTGAAAAGAAACTACTGAGCGAAAATGTCTGAAATTTGCATATGAGGTCCAGGGAATGATAATAAAAAGGGCTGTTACAGGAAAAATAAGAAAACTTAAAAAGAAAAATGCTTAAAAAGATCCTAAAAAAAATCTATAAATAAAGAGACTCTTTACTGCAGAATTTTATAATGAACGGTTTATTAGATCTTGAATTAAAAAACGGGAATATTTTTAACATGGAAGCCTATGGGATTCGCCTGAATAAACCTGCCGAATGAAACCACCGAATGGCAGGGCATTTCGGGAACCTTTCACTGCTGGTTTGTGTTCTCTGAATAGCCGAAGCAGTGCTTTTTTATGGGGATTTCACTGCCCTCGAACAGGCACCGAATGTGCAGGCAATTCGCCAGGATTTGGCGAATTGCCTGCTCTCTGAATAGCCGAATGGCCAAGAAAGGTAACTGAACTCTGATTTTCAGCGTTCGGTTACCTTTCCCCAGCCATTCGGATCTCTTTGAATAACCTTGTCTGTCTCCTATATGGATATAGTCTCTGCATAAGCTGAAACTGATACAGTTTGCAATATAAATGGATATTCTTATTTTAAATACCTGTGTCCCCGTGTGGGAGTCCGTGCACATGTGTATCCCAATAATTTACTGCTTACCTTGCCACCGGGGGTCCTCGCCGAGGATTTTCTCAATCATCGCTTGGCTGGCTAAAACGCCTGGCTGAAGGTCATGGATTCCATCGCCGCTGCCAAGCTGACCGTTTTGTAACGCTTCCTGTGCCTGGATTTCCCTGTGCAAGAAAATATAAAAAATGCTTTAAGGATAGACTGATTAAATGAAAAAAAGTAATATGGTGTCACTTTACAACTTTGCTTTAACTTAAATTATACAAACAATGTTTATATATGCAGCCAAAATTATTAATGATCAGCATTTTGTATAATAAGAGACGCGGGTATAAAACTAGGTAAGCCTTTTACTCAGTTTCTCAAACCTCAAACGGTGATTGATCATTTGCAATAAAGACATGGTGTACAATTGGTTGGAGAAATATTTTTTTAAATATAGAACAGTTAAAGTAAAAAACAATTATCAATTAGCTTTCAACTTCCCTTCTGATGATCTTTAATGCCGCAAATATGGGGGGGGGGGGAAAAGTGTTACGCAGCACAGAATAACACTAGAAACGATGTGCCCGATTCAGACTTACCTGGGAGGTGCTCAAGTAAAAATCGGCATGAGATGCCAACCCTTAGCAGCTCAACTATGATCAAGCCACTGTGCTAGAGACTTGAGGCATAATAACAGGGAGCCGCTCATAGATACTGGCATCTCTTGTAGTGTCTAAGTTTCTATAAACTCTATGGAGCCAAGCACAAGCTCACGCTCACTTTTCAGAAGCTGGGACAGGTAGGAGCCTAAAAAGCATATGGTCAACTATTTGTTCCCAGTCTTCTGCTTGCAGTCTGAAAAGGTGGGGGATCAAGCTGCACTTTGCACAATGGGACCAGCAGCAAGTGATTTTTTTTCTTCCTTTTTGCACTAAGAAGCAAAATCACTTAATCTGTATATTTGTGGGGGGGGGGGGTTTAATATCTTGCAGTGTATTACTTTGTATTTCTGTAACAACTGTAACATTTTAATGTTCTTGACCCCAGGACATACTTGAAAACGAGAGAAATCTCAATGTATCCTTCCTGGTAAAATAACTAAATAAAGAAATAAATACAGCAGGATGTCCAAACTCTACCCCCCCCCCCCATATGTTCATGAACTACAACTCCCATGCTTCATCCTCTAATGCAGTCAGAGATTTCTGGGAGTTGTAGTTGAAGAACCCCTGGGGCCCGGAGCTTGGACATCAGTTGAGGCAATCCTTATTAAATGTATGTAGCCAATTAAGGATCTGCCCATTGGTGTGTTTTGAGGAGGGAGAACTTTGCACCACAGGATGAACTTAGCTCTCCTGCTGCGGCTCTCCTGCTGCAACCCCCCGTCCTCCACTCAAATATTGGATTCTCCCAGATGCTGAATTCCAGACGAATCCAAAATCCAAGGTGCAAATATTGGCCTGTTTTGTGTTCACTCATAATTCTAGTCTTGTATTTTCACGTTGTGACAAATGCAGTGACATTGAACAGCAAGATGTTCCGAATTCTAGCAATAAAACACAAATGTAAACGAAACACACCTTTGTTTTTGCTATGTCTATTTTAACAGCAATTTATATTGAATCGTTTCACCTGCTTGAGAAGCTCTAGGTGCTTTCCACAAACCATTCGTAAATTCCCTTTTGTAGTTCCTGTAAGAGCTACGGCTTGAACCCCGAGTCTAGAGATTTCCAAATACTGTGTTGCACTGGCAAAACGTATCTCCGTTGGCTCACTGATGTTTTGGGAACTACATCTCCCATGACGCTCAGTCACCCATTAGGCTGACTGAGCCACATGGGAATTGTAGTTCCCAAAACATCCGGGAGCCAAGGTTGCTGACCCCTGGCCTAGGAGTATGATGTGAAGTGCGAAAGGGACACAACGTGACATCTTGCAATTCTTTTAACGGAAGAAAAGGATTTACCGAATATCATAGACGGGTGGCCTGAGGTCATGTGGACCATGGGCAAAGGCACAATGAGGCCCATTCTTCACGCAATGCCCCCGAGAGTCTGTTTCGTGAATACAAGTACCGGTCTTGTAATACCGCAAGTGGTATTTTCGTTCCGTGTCTCCCGTTGTACGATGCAAATATGGACAACTGTTTAAAAACAAAAAGAAAAAAATATATATTACATGCTAACATTTAAAAAACATCAAGAACAAGCACAGAGAAAAATTACATATATATTTATATTTCCATCATCATAACATGGTGCCAACGCGTAGCACTGTGCCTTACATTGTAATAATAGGAGTACCAGAAATTACAAGCTCAGGAAGAGAGAAACGTGTAGTAGGACAGAGTCTTGTGCAGAATATATAAAAAGTGCAAAAACACCCACTCGCTGATCATTAAGAGCAGCGGTGATATTTCCAGCCAAGTGTAAACTTAACAAAAGCGCTGTTAAACTGGAGCAATGCATACGTTTTACTACGGAAAAATAACACTTTACTTTGTATAGACGTCAGGTCAAGGCTGCGGTGCAAATTCATTCACGTCAATAATACATGTCGACCGTTTCATATCCAAGTAGATTTTCAAGGAAGCAGATTCTGAAGCCTTTCACTACCAGGTGCTCTTCCACAAAACCACCGTCAGAAACCAGTGGATTGAAGAAAAGCCATAGCCATACAGTATAAATGTAATGTAGAATCCCTATTCTGTTTGGACTGACTGACAGACAGATCCCCTGGCCAAATAGCACGTCTGCAGCTGCGGCTCAATGTTTACACACAGCGCGCCAGTTCCTTTATAAAAGTTATATATACAGGGTTATTCAAAGAGAATCAAAAAGTCACCGCACGTTCAGGGACTTTTCGTTCTCTTCAATTTGGTGCTATTTGGCGATCCCATTTTCGGCGACCCCGCAGTGTATTCAGCAAGCACCACAGGCCCGTCGTAGTGCAGGGAAAAGCCGCCGCAAACCCGACGAAAAGTCAACGCAAAAACCTGGCGAATGCACGCTGAAACCCGCAAAAACATCTGGATTAACTCGAAGACGCCGGAAAAAAAAACAAGCAGCCGCCGATCACAGCGCAGAGCAGTCGCCAGAAAAAGCCGACACCGCAGACGAAGGGAATGGAAAAAAACACAAAACAGTACACTTGAATGTTTGAAAAGTGAAACGCTGTTTGCAAAAAAACTATTGAGCGAAAATGTCTGAAATTTACATATAGGATCCAATGAATGATAATAAAAAGGGCTGTTACAAAAAAATGAAAAAAAAATTGCCCAAAAAAAATCCCAAAATTCCTAAAAGATCCTAAATAAATAAATATATAAATATAAGACTTTTTACTGCAGAATATTATAAGCAACGATTAGATATTGCATTAAAAAGAGAATATATTTAACATTGAAGCCTATGGGATACGCCTGAATAAATCTGCTGCATGAACCCACCGAACAGCAGGGCATTTCGGCAACTTTTCACTGCTGGTTTTTGTTCTCTGAATAGACGAAGCATTGCTTCTCTATGGGGATTCACTGCCCTCAAACAGGCACCGTATGTGCAGTCAATTTGCCAGGATTTGGTAAACTGCCTGCTCTCTGGATAGCCGAATGGCCAGAAAAGGTAACCGAACGCTGAATTTCACTGTTCGGTTACGTTTCGCCAGCAATTCGAATCTTTGAATAACCCCGATAGTCTATTGAAAGTAGAGTTCCCTTTTATTGGCGCTTAAATATTGGGCAGATGCTGCTGACAGCCAGTGCACAATTATTTTTAGTTTAATTTTCTTATTTGATGATGATTATATTCACCTTTTGTCCCTCGCTGTTCGCAGCTTCTCTTCAGTTCGGGGATTTCCGAACCTGGAAGTCCGTGCAGCTATCAAATGCGATCTGCGCTGCTACGCAACTTGCACAGCATAGGAACGGCAAATTGTGCAGGGCTACGCAAGTTCCACTGCGCCTGTACACAGTGATGGATCGGAGCAGTGCATACATGTGTAAATCTGATCTATCGCTACCTCTCTGAGAAAGCTCACTAAGGCTGCGGGAACACTGGCGTTTTTGAGAGAGGAAGGAACATCTGAGAGTAGACGTTCCTTCCACTGACGCCCGTCTGGCCACCTCGCTGAGTGCAGTTGGTGCGCTCAGTGCTACAAAGCAAGATCCTACTATGGGGGAAATCGAGCTTTGTAGCCCTATTCTATGGCTGTCGTAGCTTTTTGAAGGGGAGGCTGAAATTACATATGGTGTAGCCCTCCCAATCTGAGCCGTCACAAAGCTGCAACGGATGCAGGGAGGTGCGGTCACACAAACGCACTCCGTGCGCTCGTGCAAACACAGCCTAACACGGGCAGTCTTCAACAAGGTAACGTCCGCACTAGGGCTACAACTAACGATTATTCTCAAAAAAAACCAAACAATTAGTTGGCCGATTATTTGGATTAATATAGAAATAGAAAAAAAAACTGTTTACTTAAAAGGAATTTTATGTAAAAAAACAGCCACAACCCCTCCCCCTTTTTCATAAGCAATTTGCGTAGTGTACATAATGCGTATCTCGCGTACTTTTCACACAAGGTATGCGAGTGCTTGGTCAGAGGGATGGGTTGGTGCTGCATGCGCAGCTTAAGCCCATGTTTGTTTTCTCAAATGAACGTGTCTACAAGCACTTGGTCATAGATGAGGTCAGCATGAACTCGGTGTTAAAAAGCTAAAGTGGTCAGGGTGCGTAGAGTGTCCTGTTTAAATAATTTTGTGAACAAACGGAGTGGGAGGAGGGACTGGAGGTGGAAGGGAGTGACTTTCCTCAAGTGACTTGAGAGGGAGTGGGTATGGACAAAAGACCGTATCGGAGTGTGCGAGTGTGTTTGGGGAAAGGGACCAGACCAAAAGGGAGGGAATGGCAACTCCAGACCAAAGAGGCTGTGGCAGGGAGGGTGGGGCGGTGGCACAGGACTCCAGCTTCGAGTAAGGATAAAACACTGGCATACAGCTCCTTCACCCAGTGGCAGTATCCTATTGTTTGGGTTATAGTTCTGCTACTGTTGTAAACTGATAATAAAAAAAAAAAAAAAAAGGAAGGTCGTGTCTGACATAACCCTAGGACTAAATCATACCGAGTAAAGCAGCGGTGTGTCTTCTCCAATCCACTCCGAAGCTGAGGTTATTTACATTTAACTCCGTCTGACTCTAAACAGTGTGTGCTGTACACAGGACGATTAATCAACACCGATTAAGCGATGATTAAAATAGTTGTCAACTATTTCCATTAACGATTAATCGATTAGTTGTTTCAGCCTTGGTCTGCACACTTTCTGCTTGATGACGTTTATTCTGCCTCCCTAGCAATAGCGACCGGCAGCTGGGAAATTCAAAATCCCGGTTGCTGGCGACGCTGGGTGAGGTGCAGGAAACTCCTCCACTTCACCAATCTCAATACATTTTCCGTTAGGCTCAGCCCTCAGCTTCATGGGAGATGTAGTTTCAAAACATTTGGACGGACAACGTTGCTGACCCCTGTGCTAGATGTTGTCCCTTACCCTGCACAATGTCACAAGGGGGTCTAACATTAGTAGCATATAGGCTGAAATAGCTTTTGCCAGATACAGTGAACGTGATAAAACAGTCAGATCGCCTGTTTACGGGAATTTGTAGAGGTTGAGATTATCAACAATGCAGATTCCAAAAAATACCAACAGAATCTAAAAATATCTGTATGTGACACAATGCCTGTGTATGGTAAATACAGTAACACCGTGTATCTGTACTGTACAGGGATTTTCAGTCATCATAACCACCTAAATCCTATTCTTGTACAGTGGTATGTAACCCTGACTCTGTAATGTACTAGTTAAGTTTGTTGAGCTTTTTGTTAGATCAGATCCTTGAACATTTCTTTTCTCCACCAGAAGCACACGCCAACCTTCCATTAATTATATGCCGACTTTAGTCTACTTGTAAAAACAGCAATGCGTAAAGATAGTGTATATTGGGGTAGTGAAAGGGTTAAAGCTCACAATTACCATGTGCAGTAAAACGTGTTTGATGATAAACTTTCACACAGCTTAAACGACAGTCCAAAAATAAATTAATTTATCAGGAAAAGTCCAAACCCCATATTAGTATGGAAGTAAATGAACAACACCGCATGTCACCCGTCTCCCCAATATCCAAATAGGAGCAGTAACAAAGCTCTTGCATTTCATATAAATATGTACTATGAAGAAAAATTTAAAAGAAAAAAAGGGAAACGAAAAACTTTGTGTCAAAGTGCTGGGTTTCTTTGCTGCCCCAAAATTGAGTTTACAGCACATAAATAGCCACAAGTTATTCTACATTTTCCATTACTTCCTGAAAACACAATTGCTAAACAAATATTTCTTTATTAACCATTTCAGGACAGAATAGCCATTCCATATATACCTCGCAGCAAACATTTGCTTGCAATCAAGTTTATACACCTACAGTTGCAAGAAAAAAGTATGTGAACCCTTTGGGATTACGTGGAGTTTTGCATGAATTGGTCATAAAATGTGCTCTGATCTTGATCTAAGTCACAACAATTTGAAAAACAGTCTGCTTAAAATAATACAACACAAACATAATAGGTTTTCATGTGTTTATTGAACATAACATGTAAACATTCACAGTGCAGGGTGGAAAAAGTATGTGAACCCCAAGCCTAATGACTTCTCCAAGAGCTAATTGGAGCCAGGAGTGAGCCAACCTTGAGTCCAATCACTGTGATATTATTGGATGTGTTGCTGAAAGCTGTCCTGCCCTTTAAAAACACACACCAGTTTTGGGTTTACTGGTTTCAAGAAGCACTGCCTGATGTGAACCATGCCTCGCAGAAAAGAGCTCTCAGAAGACCTACGATCAAGAATTGTTGCCTTGCATGAAGCTGGAAAGGGTTACAAAAGTATCTCCAAAAGCCTTGATGTTCATGTGTCTACGGTAAGACAGACTGTCTACAAATGGAGAAAGTTCAGCACTGTTGCTACTCTCCCTAGGCGTGGTCGTCCTGTAAAGATGACTGCAAGAGCACAGCGCAGAATGCTTAATGAGGTAAACAAGAATCCTAGAGTGTCAGCTAAAGACTTACAGAAATCTCTGGCACATGCTAACATTTTTGTTGACACATCTACAATAAGGAAAACATTAAACAAGAATGGAGTACATGGGAGGACACCACGGAGGAAGCCATTGCTGTCCAAAAAGAATATTGCAGCACATTTGAAGTTTGCAAAAGTGCACCTGGATGTTCCACAGCACTACTGGCAAAATATTCTGTGGACAGATGAAACCAAAATTGAGTTGTTTGGAAAAAAACACACAACACTATGTGTGGAGAAAAAAAAAAAAAGACACAGCACACCAACATCAAAACTTCATCCCCACTGTAAAACCACTGTAAAACATGGAGGAGGGAGCATCATGGTTTTGGGCTGCTTTGCTGCCTCAGGGCCTGGACAGATTGTTGTCATTGATGGAAAAATGAATTCCAGAGTTTATCAAGACATTTTGCAGGAAAACGTAAGACCATCTGTCCGCCAACTGAAGCTCCGCAGAGGATGGGTGATGCAACAGGACAATGACCCAAAGCATACAAGTAATTCAACAA
Source organism: Leptobrachium leishanense (assembly GCA_009667805.1). Classification (NCBI taxonomy): domain Eukaryota; kingdom Metazoa; phylum Chordata; class Amphibia; order Anura; family Megophryidae; genus Leptobrachium; species Leptobrachium leishanense. Next base: position 133,250,022 of record CM019069.1, on the reverse strand, counting down.
AAGAATGGCTTCAACAAAACAAAATACGCCTTCTGGAGTGGCCCAGTCAGAGTCCTGACCTCAACCCGATTGAAATGCTGTGGCATGACCTTAAGAGCGATTCACACCAGACATCAAGAATATTGCTACACTGAAACAGTTTTGTGAAGAGGAGTGGTCCAAAATTACTCCAGATCGATGTGCAGGTCTGATCTGCAACTACAGGAAACGTTTGGTTATTTATTTATTTATAAAGGATTTTACCAGGAAGGATACATTGAGATTTCTCTCGTTTTCAAGCATGTCCTGGGTTCAAGAACATTGAAGTGCTACAGTTACAGAAATACAAAGTAATACAATGCAAGATATTAAAAAAAAAAAAAAACACAAATATACAGATTAACAAAAAAATATGTAGGAAATATAGTCACTAGGTTACATGTTTACAGGTGCATTCTGTATTGAGGTATGTTAGTAAGGAGCTTTTGAGTGACTTAAGACTGGGGGAAGATTTGATGATGTCTGGGAGGTTATTCCATAATTGTGGTGCTCTGTAGGAAAATGAGGACCGAGCCACTGTCTTTTTGTATTGTGGTATAGCAAGTAAGGTGCTGGTCCTGGATCGGAGGTTATAGGATAAGGGAGCTGCTGGGGGAAGCAGTCTATTCAGGTAGGGTGGCAGCTTCCCAGAGATGCTCTTAAACACCAGGCTGGAAAGGTGAAGGGTACGTCTGGATTCCAGCGACGGCCAGTTTAGCTCTTTTAACATGTCACAATGGTGGGTCATGTAGTTACATTGTAGCGCAAAGCGGCAGAATGAGTTATACAATGTAGTAAGTTTATGAAGGTGTGTTTGCGGGGCGGCTGCATACACTACATCTCCGTAATCAATAGCCGGCATAAGCATTTGCTGTACAATCTGCTTTCTTACCGCGGGCTCAGGCAGGATTTGTTTCTGTACAGGGCGCCTAGTTTGGGGTAAAGTTTAGATGAGAGTTTTTCGATGTGGGGCCAAAGGATAGATTAGGGTCCAACCACATACCTAGATATTTGAGAGATGTGACTGTGGTCAGCGTGCCATTTGATTTTGTCCCAACACATAGATGGGGATTTTGCAATTTGTGTAGTTTAGGTGCTGTTCCAAAGAGCATCGTTACAGTTTTGTCAGTATTTAAAAAAAGTTTGTTGTTTTTGATCCACTGTTCTACCCCTGTGAATTGTTCTTGCAGCACGGCCTCCAGCTGCGGGAGATTTGGTTTGCTGGTATAGATCAGTGTCGTCTGCGTACATATGTACAGTTGAGGCTTTGCAGACGTTGGGCAGATCATTTATGAATATTGTGAATAGCAGGGGCCTAGTATTGAGCCTTGGGGTACACCGCAAGTGACTGGGAGTGGGAGGGAGGAGCTGCCAGAAATTGACACATATTGTGATCGGTCGGATACATATGATTGAAACCAGGTTAGCGTGCGATCACCAATGCCAGAGTTTTTAAGTTTTTCTAACAAGATGCCATGGTCTACCGTGTCAAAGGCCTTGGCAAAATCAAGGAAGATGGCTCCAGTTAGGTTTCCTTGTTCCATCCCAGCCTGGATATCATTGCAGACTTTTAGAAGGGCGGTTGTAGTTGAGTGATTTGGACGAAAGCCTGATTGATCCGGGGTTAAGTAGTTCCAATATTGATAATAATCACGTAATTGTGTGTAGACACATTTTTCCAAGACTTTTGACATTACAGGGAGCAACGATATCGGACGGTAGTTGGATACCAAAGTAATGTCACCACTTTTATGGATAGGTACCACTCTCGCAGTCTTCCAGAGCTTGGGTATGTATCCAGTCGCCAGTGACTCATTTATTAGGGTTGCAACAGGATTTGCAATTGCAGGTGCACTGATTTTCAGCAGCATTGCTGGTATTTGATCAGGTCCAGACTGGTATTTCATTTTTTGCTTACGGAGAAGTTTAGTAACGACACTGACACTGACTGGTTGAGGTTATTGCTGCCAAAGGAGGGTCAACCAGTTATTAAGTCCAAAGGTTCACATACTTTTTCCACCCTGCACTGTGAATGTTTACATGTTATGTTCAATAAACACATGAAAACATATAATGTTTGTGTTGTATTATTTTAAGCAGACTGTGTTTTTCAAATTGTTGTGACTTCGATGAAGATCCGAGCACATTTTATGACCAATTCATGCAAAACTCCACGTAATCCCAAATGGTTCACATACTTTTTCTTGCAACTGTATACACATATATGTAATGCCATCTTTTTCAAGTCACATTTTACAAGGAGAACACTACAATTTCAGACTTCAGAGCTCGAGGACTTAATCTTTAACAGAGGTCAACAAAAGCATATTTACCAAAGGATTTCGACATTTTCAACAGCTGTTCTGAATTCCTGTTTTTAACCTAAAAAAAAAAAACAAACAAAGAAAAAAAAACAACACACCTCAAAAAACAAAAAAAAAACGGGGGTACTTCAGGGTTATTCAGAAAGCGACCTGTCAGTGACCTTTCTCGTTCGCCGACCCTGCGGCGAATTCACTAATCATTGCTGGGTCCCCGGAGTGAGATTGTGGAACCACAGAAGACTGCCGACCTCCGATCTGCCCACTGAACTTCAGAAAACAAAAAACAAAACAAAAAAAAAAAAACACACCCCGAACAAAGAAACGGAAATCTGCTATTTTTTTAAAAAAGGGGTTTAAAATAATAAAAAAGCCTAACAATGTGTGGAAATTATTAAAAAAAAGTCCTATAAAAACGGTCTGTTACAGAATAAAAAAAAACAAATAAAGAACGTCTTTAGAAGAAAAAAATTTTTGTTGAAAAGAAAAGAATACATGTTGAATAATAAATAAAAAAAAAATAAAAAAATTTTTTTTTCTTCTTTGAATCCTTTGGGATGTGCCAGTTTCAGGCTAGGGTCAGACGAACACATTTTTCGCGTGGTCCGTGAAAAAGTGCGTTCGAACGAATGGATGTATTTTTTCACGGAATACGCGATAGTGGTCATACGATGCACATTTTCGTCCGTGATTTTGTACGGATCCCAATAAAACCCTTTTTGCGTCTGGACGTTATGTAGGCTAGAAATTAACAGTGTCTGACGTCTCCTAATCATGCACACACGCCGCTAGCGGACGCAGCGCACTCTGTACGTCAGTACTAGCGGTATCACGTTCGTTTGCCGCTTGCGTTGCCCGGCCGAACTTTTGTGCGGCCGTACTTCGCATATTGCCTGTCATTGGCTGCTACTACGGCCGTGATAAAATGCGGCTGCAAGCGCGTTCGCACTGCGTTTGTCTGACCCCAGCCTAAACCTGTCGAACCGAATCACAGAAAATCAGGACATGTCGGTGCAGTTCAGTGTTCTGTGAATAGATTAACCATTACTACTTGACTGCTTAGACCTGGATCCCCAATCACTATGCCCCAAATAAATACACAGGTGTATTGGCTCCCTGGTGCAGGAGGCTGCAATGTTATGGGAAAAAGGGCATAGGCCACAGCTTTAACATTAAATCGTAAAATGTAATCCTGCACCAGCAACCTTAATAAATCTGGCCCTACTGCAAATACCAGCAGTAGGCAGTCGTCCATGAATACTCGTCCCCCGAGCACATCCAACGCCCACCAGTTTAGGCGGCTTAACCACAATATCCTCCTTTGCTGACCAGGGATACCGCCAACCTGTGACATAAGAAAGGACCACCAGCACAGGGCGGGAGGGTGGGACAAGCTTCCGCTTTGCAGCCTCCTGCACCAGGGAGCCAGGTAAGCACCTGCTGTAATTATATGGCCTCTTCCATTCAATTACATTCCATACACCTGTACTGATTGCCCCAAGCCAGCAGTCATGCCCCCCTTCCTGAATGTTCTAGGGGGCTGCTTTATGGGACAATTCGCTGCCGCCGAATTGCACCGTATTTCGCTGTCAATTAGCCAGTAATTGGCGAATTGACAGCTTTCTGAATAGCCAATTGCCAATCGCCATATGGGGAAATTCACTATTCGTTGCAAGTTTGGCGCTCTTTGAATAACCCTTAACCCCATCCCAACCGCTGACGTACCATGTACGTCCGATCGGGAAGTCTCCCTTAGACCTGCGGACATGGTACGTCAGGGTCTCCTACCCTCCCTCGCTGGGCTCCTGCGGCAGTCTGGCAGCCTGCCCCGCCTTTTCAGGGGGCCCAGCAGGCGCGATGACATCATCATGGTGCGTGATGACATCAATCGCCAGGCGCCTACCCGGCACCTGCAGTGAAAATGAGGAAGAGGGATCCAAAGGAGCTCCCCTATCTCCAACGGTTTAAGATAGAAGAAAACAAATTGCATCGCTGGAAAGGGGAGAGTCTCCCCTTTTCAGCGGTGCATAGTATTGACCATTTCGCTGGCGAATCGTGATTCGGCACCAAATCGCGATTCAAACCTGGAGGTGGCTGACATCTTGGATGTCAGCCAAGCCTCCAAGTCACCCCCCACCCACTGACATCTTCACCATATGTGTGGGGACGTCAGTGGGCCAGTTAACCCCCTAGCTGCCAAGTGGAGATACAGGGGTCCAAATGATCCCTGTATCTCCCGATCCCTGGTACCTAGGAGGGTCTGATCATGGCCTTTCCAAATCATACCAAACTTGACCAGGTTTGTTGCAAAAATAAATAAAAAGATAAAAAAAAAAAAAAAAAGGCCTGGAGGGGTTTAATTAAAAAGGACTTAAGCTGGCATCTAAAAATGATGAGCATAAAAAGGTCAGAATGAGCTCAGCGCACAGAGGTGAACTGGCTCAGCAGTGAAGGGGTAAAAAAGCAAAAAACGGGGGGCGTGGCCTGACCTACGATGAAGATGGACGCCTGATGTGAGAGCTCCCGATACCGCTGTTGAACTTTCCGCCTTTGCACACCTCGCTTGTGGCTATGGTACGCACCACTACTCGCAGGACACCCGGGAGACCCACCAACACCCCAGCAGAGACACAGGCGAGCCCTATAACGGCTTACTTCGGCACCTCAAAAACGCGGCCTGAGAAACTGTCCCAATCCAAAATGGCGGCCACTCCAGCGCCTCCAATGATAGGAGGTCAATTGGCGCTGCAACGGCTAGAAACTTTAATAGCGGACTTACCAACGCGGGCGGAACTACCCACACGACAAGACTTCAAAAGAAATGATCGACCAGGTACAAGCTGCGTTCGGCCAGGAAATGGCGGAAGTGAGGGCTGACAAGGGTAACGCGCTTAGAGGAAAAGGCGGCAGAGACATGTATAGGCATCCATACAGCAGACCCAATAAGAGGACAACGTATTTCAGATATGGACGACTTAGAAAATCGGTCGAGGAGGCACAACATTAGAGTAAGAGGAGTCCATGAGGGTATCAGAGATTAAAGAATTCCTCTTTAGGTGCCTTTGCTCACATTCTGGGATGCCCCCCCCCCTTGCCATACACGGTGATAGAGCGCTCCGCCCTAGGCCCACGACAGATTCTGGGCTCCCACATGACATTATATGTCATTTACCGGACTTCACACTGAAGGAGGCAATAATGTTAAAGGCTCGTAACCGCCGCAAGTGGCGCTTCGCAGAAGAGACTCTTGAATTATACCAAGACCTTTCCCAGCACACCCTGATGGCACGCAGTTCCTTACGCCCAGTAACTCAACTTTTAGGAGAGGCAGACATTACCTACAGATGGGGGTTCCCATTCACTCTACAGGTGCGTAAGAATAACCAGTTACACGCGATTCGTACCCCACAAGACGTAGCACCATTTCTGACGGAAATGAACCTCCCGCAGGTTGAAATCGTAGATTGGGAAAGCCTACCGACCTCGACCCCTCCTCCGGTAAGCCAACCGGGGAGGCCCAGACCGCAAAGATCACCTCGAGGAAGCTGAAATACCACGGATTTTCGCACTACAGACAGTCAACCTACGCCTTCTCTGGACAGATCGAGATCACCTATATAGGGATCAATAATGTTGATTTTATTATCCATGTTTCCTATTGACGCAACCCACGTACAACTACCTTTCAGTCGTAGCCAACTACAGATATGCACATATAAGACTTGGGAACAAGGCCCTATATTCAGTCGTCGGTAGAACGCTGCCTGTTACTTGAGGATACCCGGTATCTCGAAGAGTTGGACGCTGCGCAAGGCCCTACCTCGAGTGCGAGGCCTTCTCATTGACTATGACTGTAACCGAAAAGACGGGATGTTCGCGAGACTATCACGAAAACTCTACCACCTAAGTGAGGACATAAGACGTCACTAGTGCGGAATCACGTTTAAGTATCGAACTCCTTCTACATTACATACGGGGGGAATTTTGGGGTCGGGGGATATAGTGGGGCAAAGGAGACGGGCGGGAATAGAGGGGTGGGTACGAGGGGAGGGGGGAGGGATGTATTCTAGTTGGTATGTTTATAGAATGTCTTAATAGGCTATATACTTCACTCATGAGTTCGATCCAAGTAGTTCTGGCCTAGTACAAATGGGTCGTATCTAAGTCGTCCCACCTTAGTGTAATGTGACAATTAGTCGAGGTCCTCTCTACGTTGAATTATGCATGTTCCAAGAATACCCTGACCAGATACACCAAAAGGTGACCCATTTTATGCTAACAGAGAGTCCCTTACCTCTCCTGGTCCTATCCCAACAGCTTCGCCACGGCTTTAGCTAGATGCATTAATGTTCGGCGATGGCGGTGTTTGGGTACTCTACACCGAAACCCCACTTTGTCGGTATAACTTCTTCTGTCATATCGAAAGACAAAGGTCTTTGAACTCAATTGATCATCCCCCATGAGGTATAGTGCATACCCCCAATTGAGGGTCCTCCCACTCGGCCACAGGCACTGTGGTGGTGAGCGACACCCCAGTTGGCGCACTTAACACCTCTTTTCTCTCCTTCATACCTCCTCTATTTCTCCATTTTCACACCCTCCCACATCCCCATCTTTCCTCACCCCTCACCCTAGCTCTAGCTCTTCCTCACGCGTGCTTCCACATTCCTGGCTAACAATTCCCCTCCCTGTCCGGGATACAGTGCCCAGCATACAGGCATCCAGCCCCTTGAATTGTGACGTCGCTTCAGATGACTACCATGTTGGATCCAAAGTCCCCTTACGCTCCTAGCGACTTACATTTGCTGTTTTATAACGTTTGTGGCCTAAACCTACCAGAAAAGCGCTCACGTTTACTGCGAGATCTACGAGCCTCGCGCACATCCATTGCCTTCCTTCAAGAGACCCACTTCCGCTCGGGATCGGCTCCATTCTTGAGAGATACAGATTTCCCCACCGGATTCTCTTTAGTAATTTCACACGAAAGTAAATCTCGGGGAGTAGCGATCTTAATTTCTAGGGAGGTTCCCTTCGTAGTAGATGCAACACTGGAAGATGAGGGAGGTAGATTTCTTTTTGTCAGAGGATCCATCCTTGACGCGATATACACCTTTGCATCCATATATCTACCTAACAAAAAACAACACTCCTGCTTATCGCGGATTCTATGGTCCCTAGATGCTTTTCAGCAGGGGACTACCATTCTAGCTGGGGACTTTAATCTGGCACTAGAATCAATGGTTGACTCAGCCACATGTAACTCGACCACGCCATTTCATGTCTTGCGCTCCATAAGGCGCGCATTACACAAACGTCGACTAGTAGATGTCTGGCGCGCACTGCACCCCACAGAACGGGACTACTCATATTTCTCACAGGTACACAAGACACATTCACGAATCGATTATTTCTTTATGCAATATCCCAACCTGGACCTACCGTCTGCAGCAGAGGTGGAAGCTACAACTTGCTCCGCTTAAATTGGTGATACATTCACCGCTGTTTCATCCTCGGGAACGCCAATGGCGGATGAATATCTCAATGCTTGATGATCCTCTAATTAGAACGGAACTCCGAGATACTTGAGAACTTTTTTGCAGAAAATACTACGGATGACACCCCATTACCGACACTATGGGAGGCGCACAAAGCGGTAGTACGAGGTTTCTTTATCTGCAAAGGAACGGCACGGAAAAAGCAACAGGATGCTTTGGGACGAGATTAGGACGCTGGAACTTGCACATATTAATTCCGCAGATACGACGATATACCAATGCCTCACACAAGCTCGACAAGCACTAGATAAACTAGTCAGCTCTTCTCTAAGATTTCAGGCCTTGCGATCCAGATCATTTTTTGCACTACAGGAAAACAAGCCAGGTAGACTTCTGGCGAAGATACTCAGAGATAGATACGTTCCCTCGGGAGGAACACTTGTAACTGACCTGAACGCCATATTTTTGAAATTTTACATGGATTTATATAATTTAGAAGCTCAAGAACCCACCGAGTCCCTGGACCGAATGGACGCCTTTCTATCACGTACGATCCGTAACCCCCTGGGTTCTACGGACCGAGAATCGTTGAGTGCTGCAATTTCTACTGAAGAAATTGTGGAAGCGCTGAAACAGTCTAAAAATGGGAAGAGCCCAGGCCCTGATGGCTTACCCATTGAATATTATAAAAACAACACTAGAGACCTCTTACCGGCCCTGGGGAATCTTTTTAATGCATTTAAAGAAGGGAATAGGCCCCACCCTCATTCACTGATGGCAACAATTACGTTAATTCCAAAACCAGAAAAAGATCACACAGCATGCGGAAATTACAGACCAATTTCTCTTAATAGTGACATGAAACTAATGGCACGAGTACTAGCCAACAGACTGAAAAGATTAATGCCTCAACTGATTAACCCTGACCAGGTGGGGTTCATTCCTGGACGAGAAGCCAGAGACGCGACAATCCGAGTCATAAACGCCATTGCGCACACCAACCGTACAGCCAGCTCGCTATGGCTTCTCGACTGATGCAGAAAAGGCCTTCGACCGGGTCTTTTGGCCATTCCTATTTCGGACTCTTACTCAATATGGAGTAGGAGAGTCCTTTCTGAGCTGGATTGGGTCCCTATACTCAACGCCAAGAGTGAAGGTAAATAGAGCACTCACAGCGACATTTCCAATACGTAATGGCACTCGACAAGGCTGCCCACTCTCGCCACTCTTGTTCGCCCTTAGTTTGGAACCGCTTCTATCCTCAATCCGACAAAATGTGAGAATCAAAAAGGAATACAAGGCACTCATGCAGAACATAAAGTATCCACATACGCAGATGACCTCATGTTCCTTTTACCTGATCCAGTGAGAACTATGCCAGTATTAATCCAGGAACTTCAGGACTATGTTTCATTGATCTTGAAGCCTGAAATTGCTCCAAAGTCGGAAATAATGGCAGTTTTGCCACACAGACATTGGCGAGGAGTACTAAGTACGCACTATGCATTTCGCTGGTGTACAACGGCACTCACTTATCTTGGAATCCGCTTATCCCCAGATATCGCGAAACTATTTGCGTTAAACTTTACAACGCTACTGGATGCCTTCAAACTTGACGTGGCGCGATGGTCTCCGAAATACTTATCCTGGTTAGGACGAATTGGCATTATAAAAATGAATCTTTTACCGAGACTACTGTACCTATTTCACACAATTCCTATTAACATTCCCACATCTTTTAACAAAGACATACGCTCCCTTTTTTCCACCTTCATTTGGCCTACATCTCGCCCTCGACTTAAATACGACATACTCTGTAAATCAAAGAGGAATGGTGGACTAGCGTTACCAGACACCCGTCTATATTACTACGCCACACATCTAACCAGGGTGGTTGACTGGATGACAGCTTCTCCTGAACAACAGTGACTGGACCTGAAAGAACTACAAGCCGGCCGCCCGTTAGGGACACTACCATGGATGCAATGGGAACGGTCAAACATTTGGCCAAAGAACTTTCACCTTTAGGCAGCACACTTCTATGGCATAAAATCTGAACAAAATACACCCTATCGACATATCCTTCACCACTTCTTTCACTACAATAGAACCCTGAATTCCCAGTCACGATAAGACAGCAACTGAAGACACGCATTTCGGATTCCCCTATACTAAGGGCTTACCATATACTATGTGATGGAACCTTTGTAACCCTGGAGGCTCCTGACCGACCGGCACTTACCTTTGTGGACACTTTCAAATTTCATCAAATCAAATCGTTCTTTGATTCGATCGCTTTCCCCCTTTGAAATGCTCTGCAGGAGAACTTTGCCGTTAGTGTATCCACGCTCTATAGTCTATTACGCAAAGTAGATACAGAACCCCCGATGTACATGTCCCGTTGGGAACGCACACTTGATACACATATCTCAGATGAAGATTGGGCTGAGACGTTGACACTCACACACTCAGTGTCACGGTGGCTCAGGGGATGGGGCGCCTGGCAGCAGCTTCCTCGCTGCTCGCTGGCCAGGCGCCGAATGTAAGCGCTTCCGGGCCCGCTCACGTGGGACGCCGAGGGGCGGGGCCTGGCGCTGTGACGCGGACCCGCCGGGTTTAAAGCCCAGTCTCTCCCATACGCCGGTGCCCTGACGTGGTATTCACCTCCCGCAGAGCTCTTGTGATTTTTGGCTATCTCCTGTGTATGATCCTTGGCATTGGCAAACGAATCCTCTTGTGTATAACCCTTGGCATTGGCAAACGAACCCTCCTGTGTATGACCCTTGGCATTGGCAAACGAACCCTCCTGTGTATGACCCTTGGTATTGGCAAACGAACCCTCCTGTGTATGACCCCTGGTATTGGCATTTACTCTGCTCTAGGTTCTGCCCTTAACGTTGGTACTGAGGTCAGTCTATGTGGCATCCTAAGCACGCATCAGATTACCTCTGCTATTACTAAAGTCCTAGGGAGGACTTGTGATCTGTTCTGTACCCCTGTCTGGTATTTCCCTTTCTTTATCTGTTACCTGCTTCATTGTCTACATAGCTTTGCCGACCATTCAAGGATCGGAAGAGTAGAAAGGGAGCTACAGAAAGAGATATATATCTTGGTAGTCAGAAGGATTCGTGACGATACTACTATTCCATACCTCTGTCTGGTGTTACCCCTTGTCTATCTATTGTCTGGTTAATTGTCTTTCTAGTTTCGCCGACCATTCAAGGATCGGAAGGGTAGAGAGCGGTCTGCGTAAAGGGACCACACTTTTGGTAATCAGAGGGATCCGTGACACTCAGGTACAAGAGTCACCAAATTACAGGAAACGTCCTATAAGATATTGACCTTCTGGTACCGCACCCCTGCTCTTATGACCACATTTAACGTTACCATATCTCCAAATTGTTGGAGATGCTCTACGGAAATTGGCACGTACCTCCACATCTGGTGGGAATGTGCCCCTATCCAAAGATTCTGGAAGAGGATTCAAGAACTCATACGCCACACAGACGTAGAATTAGATTTTACACCAAATATTTTTACTCCTTCAATTGCCATTTTCGGCGGCGTCCATGAAAAAAAAATCAGTACTGCTTCGTATCCTCCTGATAGCCATATCTCTGATTCCTGCGTTCTGGAGGTAAACCATTGTTCCACCCCTAAAGATGTTAATAGATAGAATGGAAATCTTGAGGTCTAATGAAGAACTTGCCCTTTCCCCATCAAAGGCAGCACAACACTTTTTGACTGTGTGGTATCACTGGTCAACTTATTGCTCCTCATCTCGATTTAGGGACACTCTGGAGGAGGGCGACTGAGGTCGAGAGGTCTCAGCTGCAGAGGAGGCTTAAGATCTGGATGACAGAGGGGTGCACGCAAGTTCTCCCCCACTTAATTGCTCATAGGCCTGAATGGGAACACCAAAATCATTATCTACCCCCAATCTACATTCCTGACACACCTACTTATTGCGCTTTACATCCCACTACCGATACCCATCACCTCCCCACCCCCCTTTTTTTTCCCCTCTCTCTTCCCTTATCCTTTCCTCTCTCTCTTTTTCTCAAGATCTGCTCTCTCCTTCTCTTTGCTCATTTCCTGCTTTAATCCATTCATCACACCTAAACTCTTCTTGATCTGGCACCAATTCGCATCTCTTTATCACTCTCAACCTGCATATGGCTCATGCCCAGATGTATACAATCTACCTAGTTAGCCAAGTGATATCTAATGGTAGAACACGAAATACGCAGGTTACATGCGCAACATAGCTCGAAATATTCTGGAAGGCATATAAACGGAACATCTAAGAGTAAGAACGGACGAGTTCTCGCGGTTCTCCATTTTTATTAAGGCATACTCACGAGATGACGATTAAATTTCATGATTTATATACGTAATTTTTATTGTTATAATTTGCACTCTGTTCTGCTGTTAACTTTACTGAACAAAATAAAAACTTTACATTTAAAAAAAAAAAAAAAAAAAATTTACAATTGGGTATTTCTAATGTCAGGACAAAATTTTGAAACTATTTAGCCGGGGGTCTTTTTTGTCGGTTGTAGGGATTAAATTTTGAAAATGTGTTTTTTCCAGTTTTTCACAGCAAATTATAGGATATGATGGAAATAGTGGTATCTTTAGAAAGTCCATTTAGTTATACAATATGCGTGGGTCGCATAAACGAGTAAGAGGAAAATTTGACCTAAAACAAACAGCAGCGGGCACTTTGACGGATTTTCGGAAAACTGCCCGGTCACTATAGGGTTAAAGGGTATTTCAGTAAATAACATGAATGTGTTACATGGGATTGTCTGGCGTTGCACAACCAGGGTTTTCTATTACAGCCCTTTAGCAGTTTTCTTGGAAGCACTCAGCTTTTTTGACACTAGAAGATTATGTGTTGGTTTCTGCTAGTTTTTGTGATGAAAATGTCAATCTAAAGGATTTTCCTATTCATGTATATTTTGGCCCTTTATTATACAAGGGGCTTGTGGTAATCATTGTGTTTTACACGCTTATGATACGGGTTCCATCACATCTCCCCACATACAGCAATGCTCAATATAGATTTGTTAATTAAAAAAGGTAGACACTAAGGTATTTTACAGTAAGCTTTTAATTACTTTTTCAGACGCTATCTTGGTACATTGCAGTTGCTTTATTGAAGTGGTCCCAGAAATGGTATGTGCATGAAAAACAAGACACATCTACAAGGCCAGCGTGCGTGCTGCAAACGGTCCCACTCTCCCACCAAGGAGAGCAGGAGTCCAGATCAAAAGGATTGTGCATGGAAACAGCTTATTACGTTTCCCCAATTAACAAGCAGGGGGAAGAGAAGTTGCCCGGGTCCAGAAACAACTCAACCACATGGAGGCATATCTCCTGCATGCTGGCTTCACACCAACTCCAACCACCCTGCCTGCTCCACCCCTACATCTAATCTTACTACATCCATCCCTGCGTGCTGGCTCCGCCCCTTCATCCACACTGGACCCCTCACTCCCCATATTACACTGGAACCCTGGAACCGTGTCGTCAATGCATGACTGTATGTAAAGTGTGCATACTGTGCATTTGCCAATTAAGCGCGCACACTCCATTTCATTAGTGTATTTGTAGGTCACAGTGCATTTGCACCTGCGTGTATGTTGCATATACAGTGCGTTTGCACCTGCTTGTATGTCGCACATACAGTGCGTATGTACCTGCGTGTATGTTGCATATACAGTGCGTATTAGGGCTGCAACTAACGATTATGCTCAAAAAAAATAAAAAATAAATTAATCGAAATAAAATCGCCCAACTAAATCGATTCATCGGATAGAAAAGAAAAAAAAAATTGTTTACTTAAGCAATTTGCATAGTGTATGTATCTTTCGTATGTACATACGCAAATTGCGTATCTTGGACTTTTCACACAAGCTATGGGAGTGCTTGGTCAGAGGGAGGGGTTGATGATGAAGGAGGCTACAAGCACTTGGTCATAGATGATGTCAGCATGAAATCCAGGTTAATAAGCTAAAGTGGTCAGGGTGCGTAGAGTGTCCCATTTAACCCTTTCACTGCTGAGGACGTGTGGGGAATGTCCTCATTGACTCCTAAGGAAAGCTAGGGTAGAGATGGGGGGGTTCCTTTGAACCACGATATCTCCCGACTGTTGGCAGCTAGCAGGGTCATGTTTGGTATCATTAGAAAGGCCAGAGCATGACCTTTCCAATGATAAACATGACCATATATAAAGTAAAGAAAAAGCATAATAAATGTAACGGGTTTTTGCATAGTCCCACAAATACCCCTGTGGTCCTTTACCTCAGTTACCTTCAAGCGCTCTGCAAGCCGATCCTGAGCCTCCGCTACCTGGGAGTTGGGGTACATGACTGCGGCAGTGCCTCCACCCAACTGGACATCCAGGCTTTGGGTGTGAGATCCAGTTGGGAACATATTTAAACAAGCAATAAATCAACACAGAGCTGTCTTTTATAAAACTTTGTATTGCACAGCAAAACTCTATGCAAAAATAAATGTAACGGTCTAAATAAATATAATGTAGTGGAATAAGTAAATAACGTAAGAGTCAGTAGGAGTTTACCCACAAACAATACTGCAGCCCACCCTAGTCTTTTCCCTAATGGTACCATATGTAGGTGGTGCACATTGTTGGGGCCCAGAATAATTGTAATCCACTTTGTAATATGCTGGGATGTTCCAGGGATCAGAGAAGTCATAGACTGCTGCTTTAGTAACCAGTGTCAGAATGCCTTGTTGTAAAACCAAGGGGAGAGGTCTCAGTTTACCACTCCAGTCTGTAATCAGATTTTGTCCAGGAAGGGGAGAAGCTGCTCCACTGGGATTCCTTCACTCTGCAGAACAATCACTGCCAGGAACAGTTCTGTGCTTTGATCTGGATACAGAGTCTGCTGGGAGCCTTTATGCAGGATGCTTCAGCACTGGACACAATACCACAAATCTCAGCCACCATCATCTTCCAGCTTCCACACACAAAACCATAGAGCCACACAGTCTTGAATCTTAGAGCAAACAGAAGGTCCCCATCTGCTGGTTACTACATAGAAACTGCAGGGTAGTAGAATTACTGTACTCCAGGGGTTACATAAAAATAAAAAAAAGGAAAAAAATTTTTTTAAGACATGAAATGGCTAAGCAGTGAAGGGGTTAAATAATTTTGTGAACAAACTGAGTGGGAGGAGGGACTGGAGGTGGAAGGGAGTGACTTTGCTCAAGTGACTTGAGCAGAGAGTGGGTATGGACAAAAGACTGGATCTGAGTGTTGGAGTGAGTTTGGGGAAAGGGACCAGACCAAAAGGGAGGGAATGGTAGTTCCCGACCAAAGCGGGTGGGGTGGTAGCAGGGAGGGGGGGGTGGTGGCACAAGACTCCAGCCTCAAGTAAGGATAAAACAGACGTACAGCTCCTTCACGCAGTGGCAGTATCCTATTGTTTGTGTTATAGTTCTGCTACTGTTGTAAACAGAATAAAAACAAACTGGTTGTGCTTGACATAACCCTAGAACTAAATTATACCTAGTAAAGCAGCTGCACGTCTATCAGCACCAAAGCTGAGGTTATTCACGTTTAACTCAGTCTGACGCTAAACAGTGGGTGCCATACACAGGACGATTAATCTACACCGATTAATTGATGATTAAAATAGTTGTCAACCATTTCCATTAATCAATTAGTTGTCGATTAATCGATTAGTTGTTTCAGCTCTAGTGCGTATGTACCTGCGTGTATTTCGCATATACAGTGCGTATGTACCAGTTAATATTTAGTTTAGGGTGTACTGTGTGTAGTATGTGCAATTTATTGTGGGTGTCCTGTGCAAGCTGATTGACAGCTTTCTGGGAAGGGGTGGATGTTCGCCCCCTACTTTAGAAGGCAGTCACAGCCCACCAGGGGACACACCTAGCACATCACGGCCTGATAACCAAAGATAATTTAGCCATTCTGCAGTGTCACAGCTTGGCACGTACAGGTCAACAGATTTATTATAGGTTTACATGTACTATGTATAGAAAACAAAGTCAGCACCTTTCTCACCACAAAAGCGTGGGGGGGGGGGGGGTCAAAAAGAATTGGAGAAACACACATTAGCATTAAATTGTTGCGTTCTAAAAAAGGAGGCCTTTGTCTGGTGACATTAACGCACGGAAAGAATGAGAAGCACAAGCCTACTCACGCAACACAATGAATCTCGCTGGAACCGCCAGGCTTCAAGAACTGCCAAAAAGCAAAATAATTTAACACCGTAAAAGAATGAAAATTGTATTCTAAAAACACTTTTTGGACAATTAATCCAGTGTAGCCACGGGACGTGTTGTTAATTCACCCCGACGGACAGCGCGTAGAAGGTATGAAAGCAGAGCCAGCTAGCTTAGGATAAAGAAAGTATAGAAGTGCTAGATCGGAGACCCCTGGGCAAAGACACGGATTATTACTGTGTGTGTAAACCTTTCACAGAAAGAAAGAAAAAAGTAATTGCCTTTTCTGGATATCAAAGCAAGGATCAGTCGAGTAGCTCTCCTTGTATTAAAGGCAAATGCATCTGATACGCTAGAAGATTGGGATAGAAATCTCCTCCGCCGAGAGGATACATTGTAGAATCAACTGCAGTTATTTTCAAGATACAGAATTATAAACAGAAAACAAAAAAAAATAAAAATAAACACATGAAGACGACAGCTTCAAATCATTTTTATATGGGGCATTAAGTGGTTTTAATGCAAGCCTTTGGGGTTATACAGAAAGTGGCAGTGTTTGCTACTGCTAGTGCAAACACCAGTGAAAATCGTCAGGGGTGCAACAGCAAAAAGCACATCACAAAAGAATCCATACAGCAGCAGGAGAAGCTTCACAGAGAATCTCCTCCTGATGTTGTAACAACTTTCTCTGGTGAAGTTCTGGCGTTTCTCACCATTGAAAAAAAAAATAAAAACACACCGGAGCTCTTTGAATAACCCCTTTAAATATAAATCTAAATCTGGTAAAATAAGCATTTTAGCACTAGAAACCATATACTGGTCTATATCAGTGTTTCCCAAACCTTTCCTCAGGTTCCCTAACAGGCCAGGTTTGCAGGATATGTTAAGCACAGCACAGGTGATAGGATTTGCTGCTCAGTGATTGCAGGATTCATTCGGCTTGCTTTTCCACAAGGTGATCTGTAAAACCTGTCCTGTTAGAGTGACCGGAGGACAGGTTTGGTAAACACTGGTCTATAGGGACAGCTTTTTTTCAGCACTATCGATTTAGATATGTATTCTTCATCTTCCCAGAAATGCAATTTATTACTCATTTGTTTTCACAGATTTAAAGTGAATCACGATGCAGAGGATACCAGATCGAAGATAAAGTACACAGGTGAACATTACAAGATACACTCTTGCTCCTCTTCGACTCTGTAAGGCCCCACGCCGCCAGCTTCAGCCCTGGCACACCCTCCAGACTCGCTACCTGCAAAGATGCTCCCGCACCGCAGAGCGTGCCTGGAGGAAATCCCGCTCTGAAGCTGATTTTGTTCACTTCAAGTTTATTCTCCGGTCATACACCTCTGCCCTCCACTTGGCCAAACAATCCTTCTTCTCATCTCTTATATCTACGCTGTCCTCCAACCCTAAACGGCTCTGGTCCACCTTCAACACCCTCCCTACCCACCTGCACCTCCCCCCTCAGCTGCCTTCAGTGCTCAAGAGCTGGCAGACTACTTCCTCAGTAAAACTTAACTATCAGAAGCAACATCCCAACACAAGATAGTTATCTGCCACCTCCACTCCCACAGGTCCCCTCTGCCACCCTCTGCCGCTTCCTCCAACCACTGAGGAGGAAGTCAATTCCTTATTGTCCTCCTCACATCTCACCACGTGCCCGCTCGACCCCATTCCCTCACATCTAATTCCTCCCCTCTCCTCCTCCCTCACCCCTGCTCTCACACACATCTTCAACCTATCTCTCTCCACTGGCTCCTTTCCATCCGCCTTCAAACACGCGCTAGTTACCCCTTTACTAAAGAAACCATCCCTAGATCCCCACTCTCCATCCAACTACCGTCCTGTATCCCTGCTTCCCTTTACCTCTAAGCTCTTAGAAAAACTAGTCTTCAACCGCCTCTCCCTCTTCCTGTCCTCCAATTCCCTACTTGACCCCCTGCAATCTGGCTTCCGTCCCCTACACTCAACTGAAACTGCCCTCACCAAAGTCACCAACGACCTCCTAACTGCTAAAAAACACGGCCACTATTCTATTCTCATCCTGCTTGACCTCTCGGCTGCTTTTGACACTGTTGACCACCCCCTCCTTCTACAGACCCTCAACTCTCTGGGTCTCGGTGACACTGCACTTGCTTGGATTGACTCCTATTTATCCAACAGGTCCTTCTGTGTGTCCTTTGCTGGTAACTCCTCCTCCTCATTGCCTCTATCTGTTGGTGTACCTCAAGGCTCTGTCCTTGGTCCTCTGCTCTTTTCCATCTACACCTCCTCCCTGGGCAAAATCATCAACAGCTTTGGCTTTAATTACCACCTCTACGCTGATGACACTCAGATCTACCTCTCTACCCCTGATCTCTCTCCCCCTGTCCTTTCCAAAGTCAGTGACTGTTTATCTGGCATCTCCTCCTGGATGGCCTCCCACCACCTAAAGATCAACATGTCAAAGACTGAGCTCCTACTTATTCCTCCCTCTAATGCCGCCCCACCTCCTGACTTCTCGATCACGGTGGAGGGTATCACCATCTCCCCATCAAACCAAGTTCGCTGTCTTGGAGTTACACTTGACTCTGCTCTTTCCTTCATCCCCCACATCAAGTCTCTTTCCTCCTCCTGCCGATACCAACTGCGTAATATTTACAGAATTCGGCCATTTCTTACCGCTGCGCCACAAAACAACTCATACACGCCCTGGTAATCTCCCGACTCGACTATTGCAATAATCTCTTATCTGGCCTCCCTCTGTCCCACCTCTCCCCCTACAATCCATCCTGAACGCCTCCGCCAGGCTAATTCACCTCACCCGCCGCTCTGTCTCTGCCGCTCCCCTCTGCGAGTCCCTTCACTGGCTCCCCATCCACTGCAGAATTAAGTTCAAAATCCTTATCCTTACCTACAAAAGCCTCACTAACTCAGCTCCCCACTACCTGTCCTCACTAATCACCAAATACACCCCAGCCCGCTCCCTAAGGTCAAACAGTGACCTGCGCGCTAGCTTCTCCCCGCATCACCTCTTCCCATGATAGACTGCAGGATTTCTCACGCGCAGCCCCCACTCTCTGGAACGCTCTCCCTCGTGCTGTCAGACTTTCCCTAACTTCTCTTCCTTCAAACGCTCCCTGAAAACATTCCTATTTAGGGAGGCCTACCACCCAACTCACTGACGCAACCATCAATCACTCTCACCTTACAGTCCTCTCCTCCTGTTTCCAACCCCAACCCTCCCAGATTGTGAGTTCCTACGGGAATAGGGCCCTCATCTCCTCCTGTACTGTTTCAAATGTTGTTCAATGTATTGTAACCCTGTCTATACTGTGCTTATTGTACAGCGCTGCGGAATATGCTGGCGCTTTATAAATAAAGAATAATAATAATAATAATAAATGTGAAATAATGTCACTTATTTTATCTATTTTTTACTGCAGATTACAGTCTAAATATAGCATTTCCCTGTGTTATTGTATATGTAGCTCTTGCTTGTGGACGTGAAATATTGATTGCTAAATTAACCCCATTTTTCCACATGTTGAGGAATGTTTGTTGAACCGATATTTTATGTCCAGGCAAAGAAATGGTGATGATATTTTTCTGTGGTTCCAGATCTACAAGCACACACAAAAAAAAAGAAGAAAAAAAAAAACAGCATCCAAAAGGTCTTCTTTAAAAAAGGGGTCATCCTTGATCAAGAGGTTTCAGTTTGTATACTGAAGGCATACTAGAGAGTTAAGCAGGTGGCGGGGGGGGGGGGGGTGTATTAACCCTTTTGTAAAATCCAATGAATCCAGCACTGGGCTGCCTCTGCAAGCTTCTGGACTTTACATGCTGCCGGCTTCTTGCAAGCTGCAGCATATCATGAGACTGCAAGGGGGGGGTGGATCCATTGAATAGTGCACTCCCTTTTTGGAAGCTAAGTGCCACTGTTAGGAGCAGCTTCCCTGACACTACGCAGAAGCCGATATCAGCGCTAGCTGATCGTCAGTTATGTGGAGCCAAGCCCCTGCACTCCAAGGACTGATTCAGCCCTCAGGAAGCCAATCCCCCGCCAGAGAGGGTGTAGAGGGGAATGAACGCTCAAGATACCATGTCCACTCAAATTACAAATGAATGGTCACCCTGCCTAAAGTAGAGGAGTGCAAAATTGGCCCTCCACAGGTTTTGAAACTACATTTCCCATGAGTCTCTGCTAGCCGATGAGTGGCTTAGTATCAGGTGAGATGTAGTTACAAAACATCTGGAGGGCCAAGGTTAATGACCCCTGATCTAAAGAGAGTCCCTATAAAGCAGTGGTCCCCAACCCTGGTCCTGAGGGCCCACTAACAGGCCAGGTATTACCTTGGGGAAATGAAGACTGAATCCTGCAATCCCTGAGCAGCAAATCATGTGATGTGCTTCAGATACCTGGCAAACCTGGCCTGTTAGCTGGTCCCCGAGGACCACGGCTTTAAAGATTACCTGTCAGGGAAGCACTCCCTTTATAGGTCAGTTTTAACCGACATGTAATTGATACAAATTAGTAATTCCTTTTCAGAGTTTGCCTGTCGCTCATGTGACTGTAGCAAGCCACGGGGGGGACGGGGGACAGCTCTGTGCAGAGGCCACCAACTGGCACCACCCTCACAGGGTGCAACATGGCAGCACCCATTGCTGGTTCAAGAAGAGTACAAACTGCAAACTCTCATCCAGTAATAAAAGATCAAACTGATCTTTAAGAGCAATGGGATATAGCAGCAAAAGCGCACATTACAGGCTCCCACCAGGACCAGGTACAGAAGACAAAGAACTATTCCCTGGCTGCTTTAAAAACACAAAACACACTTTCCAGGAATAACTTCTTTAATCCTTGGCAGATGCATTATTTCTAAAAGCATAAAAACATGCGCGGTCTGAAACACAGTTTGCAGTCCACGCGTCTTGAATAATACATTGATGTTAAACCGATGAGAGCGTGGACTTGTCTGCATTTCATTTTCTTCACAGCAACGCTGTCATGGCAACTAAGAATTAGCCTGTGATGGCGAACCGCCAAGCATCTTCTTTTAACTTGGATTGCCGCTCGTGAAAATAAAAATAGATGTGAATTGCTCCCGAGACACCGGCGACGCTCGAGCCTGTTACACCTCCACTTGTAAGCAGAGGAAGAAAGCGTGCGAGGAATGTATTGTCCATTACAGTAAACAATCAAAAGATAAACTTCAAACCGGATCTTAAACAGTTCCATTGGTTGACATATTAAAAAGACTGTCTGACTGGCCTCTTATGTTGGACATAGCATATACACAGAGGGTGAGGACAGGTATGCAGGGAGTCAGGGGACACACACACGCAACTCTTTAAATAGGCAATATTAGGATTACATTATGTTTTGGCCAATGAGCAGGGCCCATGGCCCTTTATCTGTATCTCGCTCCCTTTGTTTATTGTAAAGCGATGAGGAAACTGTAGGCACTACATAAATGATAATAACAACAAGCATGCACAAATGTTAATCTGCAATTTAGAAAGAGGGTTTGCGTACTTTGTGACTTCTCCTTTTCCGTAAAATATCTGCAAACATTAGCAGCAAGATAACAGATCTCACGTTAGGTTATGATGATGCCTCAAAGAAAATAAACAAGTACTAGCGCCAGCTTTCCCCTCCCGCAGGTCGGAATTGGTACCGTAGTGATGTCATTTTACTGGCACTAAAGTTAGTTTACGGGTTGGTATATGTGCTGGTTTTCTGGCACCAGCATTAGTTTACGGGTTGGTATATGTGCTTGTTTTCTGGCACCAGCATTAGTTTAAGGGTTGGTATATGTGCTTGTTTTCTGGCACCAGCATTAGTTTACGGGTTGGTATATGTGCTTGTTTTCTGGCACCAGCATTAGTTTACGGGTTGGTATATGTGCTGGTTTTCTGGCACCAGCATTAGTTTACGGGTTGGTATATGTGCTGGTTTTCTGGCACCAGCATTAGTTTACGGGTTGGTATATGTGCTGGTTTTCTGGCACCAGCATTAGTTTACGGGTTGGTATATGTGCTGGTTTTCTGGCACCAGCATTAGTTTACGGTTGGTATATGTGCTGGTTTTCTGGCAACCAGCATTAGTTTACGGGTTGGTATATGTGCTGGTTTTCTGGCACCAGCATTAGTTTACGGGTTGGTATATGTGCTGGTTTTCTGGCACAGCATTAGTTTACGGGTTGGTATATGTGCTGGTTTCCTGGCACCAGCATTGTTTACGGGTTGGTATATGTGCTGGTTTTCTGGCACCAGCATTAGTTTACGGGTTGGTATATGTGCTGGTTTTCTGGCACCAGCATTAGTTTACGGGTTGGTATATGTGCTGGTTTTCTGGCACCAGCATTAGTTTACGGGTTGGTATATGTGCTGGTTTTCTGGCACTAGCATTAGTTTAAGGGTTGGTATATGTGCTTGTTTTCTGGCACCAGCATTAGTTTAAGGGTTGGTATATGTGCTGGTTTTCTGGCACCAGCATTAGTTTAAGGGTTGGTATATGTGCTTGTTTTCTGGCACCAGCATTAGTTTTAGGGTTGGTATATGTGCTGGTTTTCTGGCACTAGCATTAGTTTTAGGGTTAGTAAGACAAAGGAGGGGTGAATGAAGCTTCTTACTGAGTAATGGAGAGGGAAATGGGAAGGAGGAAAAGGGTCGATCACAGGACACACTAGGGAAAGGAGGGGGTGAAAGGATTTCTTCAGAAAAAGGTGGAGCCCAACCAGTGGTTCAGTAAGGGCCCCAAGATGTATATTGCTTTTGATGCTCGAGAAGTGCCTCTTACGGAGAAACCTTTCTGCTTCATGAAAACATGTCCTTTTCTCTGCAGAATATTGTGTAGAATAGGGCTCTCAAACTCCGGCCACCTAGAGGTTACTGAACTACAACTCCCATGATTCCCTGACCATCTATTGCTTTGCAAGAATTCAGGGAATTGTAGGCATCATCTCTGGGACCATAAGTTTGACAGCCCTGGTGTAGGAAATATGCTCCAATGCCCGATACAAGCCACAGACGACGGACGGCATTTTCCCTGGGATCCCTTAGAACGGCTGGAGGCATCGGCTCGTTATCCTTAGTTTGAAGACTGGTAACAAAGGATTTGTGGATTTCTCCCTTTCATGTAGGTTTTGTGCGCCATCTAACATTATCCCACATGGGTTTTATGTAAGAGTCTGTTTTTGAGTCATCTATATATATATATATATATATATATATATATAATCTGATTAAGAAATCGATAACATACAAGTATAAATTTTACTCTCATCCTCATCGCATGGGACGTAGGACTTTAAATCTTTGAGATTGTTACGGTATTCATATATATTTCACCAGTTGCACAAATAAACTAGGGATCCGTTATTTTTCTTCTCCACAGTCGATACCGATCAGCAGGCTCTGACCGATAACTGGTGCCAATATTCGATACATTTACAGTTGTAGGGGGGGGGATGAAAAAGAACACATTCAGTTAATGGCATGCCGGATTTGTGTTAACGATCTTTAAACATCGTACCATGCCCATTTCATTTATTCAATTTAAATAATAAAAACTTTTTTTTCTTTCTTTTAGCTCACACAAACATCGTGGCGCTGTCTATTGATATTATTAGTATTTAGACCATTAATTAATGGTAATAGACCGTTGGAGGCCAGACTCTGCCCTTTGTAGTGATACCTCAAGACTTTGTAAGACATAGGCAGCAACCATGGCACTCCAGATGTTTATGAACTACATCTCCCATGACTCTTGGATCCTCATTAGGAGTCCGATCATGTCCCTACAGCTAGAACAGATAGCATCACTGTTTTACCTGTAGATTACGGGGCTGGCGCTGAATCCAGCAGGCTGCCCCGCAGCAGCCGTTGGGGTACGGGATGCTGGGGGCTGCGCTAAAGTGCCATCCCGAGCATCCCCTCCATGGATTCCAAAAAGGAGGCTTCTGCTGCTGGGTCCCATGACCAGCAGGAGCTCGCCTTGGCCAATTATCGTGAATATAAAAATCGGCCAATAAACGGCAGATACAAATTATTAGTAAATTGCTGAATATTGTCCACCGATCATCAAGCTCTCCCAACTTTTTTTTTTATAAAACTTAAAACAGGCAAGGGATCAGGATACTCAGTCACAGTGTTCCTTAGAAGATTAACTTTATTCTTTTTTAATAAAATAAAAAAAATAAAAAAAAAATCACAACTCAATAAAAAGGAAAGTGTTCCTGAACATTGCCCGGCTAAACTAAAATTTTGAAATATTCCAGATAAATCAGAGTATCCACAGCTACAAAGCCTTCAAAGCTGGGAATGATGTAAATGTAAACATGATGCCTTAACTTCATATTACATCCATTAATCTGATAAAATCTGGAAGCAGATCTCCTGTTCAGCAAATGTAAATGTAAACATGCCCATCAAATTTGCCATCCATGGCCGTCTAATGGAGCAATTAAGATAAGAGTCTGACTGCATTGTTAATAATTAATTCCTGCAGCTGCAGAGCTGAGAAGCACAGGCCCTGCGCGTTTTAAAGAAGTGACCCGCGTCACCGCCGCTACTGGACTACAAGCTTAAGATTTCAAATGAAACGTTTTCTTTGCATCCAGCGGCTGCTGAGGGGGGAGTTCAGTAGATTAAAAATTCCTATAACTCCTCAGGGTCTGCGCTTAGGATAAATACAAAACGAGAAAAAAAAAAAAAAAAATGCACCAATATTAATACACGAATAAATAAACTGCAAACTAAAACATAAGTTCTTAAAAGAACATTACTTCTGCATAAACAAAAGAAACATAAAACACACGATACTGGATTTTTCCTTTAAAGTGATTGCATGTAAAAAGTAAAAAAAAAAAAAATTTTTTATCCGTTTCTATTTTGTGGATTATTGCCATGATGCCATAACATTTTGGTAAACATTGTAGCAAGTTTCACTATACAGCTGTGGTATAACTTACAGTAATGAAGAGGTAAAAGGGGGTGATGGAATATAGACAATGCAGCACGGGGTCTATTGCGCTTTCTCCCCCACGTGATGTCATTTACATACATTCCACACAAAGCACGTCAATAAGCCAGTTTTCTGGACTTATCACCCATAGAGCCCATTCTATGTCCAGTGCCCCACGGTGAGGAGCAAGTGCTGCAAAGATATTGTGGGGACCGTTTAAAAAACAATGTTTTTTTGGAGAGGGGAGAAAAAAAATATATAAATAAATCACTTGGTAGTGAAGGGGTTAATATAAAAACGTTTGCCTGAATTTGAGAAGGAAAACAAAGAACAAAAAAAAAAAAAAAAAGTCTACTTTCCGCCAGACTCTAGTCACAGCAAAACAAAACTACACTTAATGCTGTGCTCCCATCAATAACAAATGTGAACCTCTTTGTCCTTTGGGGGGGGAAAAAAAAAAAAAAAATATATGGTAGATTAGGTCACTCCAAATGAGTAAGTGGAGTATTTCATGTAAACTTGTGTAGATTAAAACAACAATTAAGCAACAAAAAGGTCATAGCACGACAGCTACAGGCAAGATGCAAAGTTAAATTGATGGGTTACAATCTGACTGAAGCAAGATGACCAAGAACCCAATGGTCCCTCTAGAGGAGCTCCAGAAATCACAGGAGGAGATTGAGAAACTTGTGAAAGGTTGGGGGGGGGGGGGGGGGACAAACCAAAAGAACTCTGTGTTACTCAGACCAGAGAATTTTGTGTAAGTAAAGATTGAACCATTGATGCAATTCAAGGAGTCACATCACCTGCGCAATACCGTAGCAACAGTGTGGCATGGAGGTGTAGCATTATGTTTTGCCGTATTCAGCAGCAGAGACGGTTCATGGTTAATTAAAAGCAGAACTCGTCAAAATACAAAGTTAACATGGTCCAGAGAAGAGTAAATCAGCTAGGCCACAGCTTCACCTTCCAAAAAGGACAAATGGCCGTAAGCACAAGAAAAAAAAAGAGAAAAAGAGAGAGAAAGAGAGAGAAAGAGAGAGAAAGAAGAGAGAAGAGAGAGAAGAGAGAGAAAGAGAGAGAAAGAGAGAGAAAGAGAGAGAAAGAGAGAGAAAGAGAGAGAAAGAGAGAGAAAGAGAGAGAAGAGAGAGAAAAGAGAGAGAAGAGAGAGAAAGAGAGAGAAAGAGAGAGAAGAAGAGAAAGAGAGAGAAAGAGAGAGAAAGAGAGAGAAAGAGAGAGAAAGAGAGAGAGAAGAGAGAGAGAAAGAGAAGAAGAGAGAGAAGAGAGAGAAGAGAGAGAAAAGAGAGAGAGAAAGAGAGAGAGAAAGAGAGAGAGAGAAAGAGAGAGAGAAAGAGAGAGAGAAGAGAGAGAGAAAGAGAGAGAGAAAGAGAGAGAGAAAGAGAGAGAGAAAGAGAGAGAAAGAGAGAGAAAGAGAGAGAAAGAGAGAGATCGGACAATGATTGAGTGGTAGAAACTGGCCAAATCCGGCTTGTCGCATTATACCCAAAAAGACTTGGAAGTCTGAACTCTATCAATAGGTCATTCATCCAAGCACCGAGTTAAAGGAAGGAACACTATTCATCCTGTCCACTTCAGATTTTCAAAATGGTCAGGATGTGTGGAGTGCCCCCCTTCTCCCCCCAGCCCTCCTGTTTTGCATAAAAAGCTGGATGAAGTGGAGGAGTTTCCTCCACCCCCACCCAGCGTCACCAGCAGCCAAGAAATTAGAATTTCCCAGCTGTCTGTCACTACTCGTTAGCGATTGGTCTCAGAGAGGCCAAGATGGATAGGAGCTGCGCATGTGCTCCGATCAATCGGTCTTCGGCAGTATGGGACTTGCGTGCGTAAAGTTCTCAAGTCCTGTTGTGCTGCCCAATTTGCGTTTCCTATGCTACGCATGTGGTGAAGGAAGCACAAATTAAAAAAAAAATAAAAAAACGCGCCTCTAGGGCTTCCAGAGTCCGAGCCGAAAAGGAGGAGCTGCGCGCAGCGAGGGACAAAAAGAGGAGTAAAAACTGGGCAAAATTAAAAAGGAAAAGATTTTTTATTATTATTCTTTAGGCTAGGGTCAGACGAACGCATTTTCGCGTTGTCTGTGAAAAAGTGCGTTCGAACGAATGGACGCATTTTTTCACGGAGTACGCGATAGCGGTCATACGATGCGCATTTGCATCCGTGATTTTGTACGGATCATCAATAAAACACTTTGTGCATCTGGACGTTATGTTGGCCGGACATTAGCAGTGTCTGACATCTCCAATTCACGCACACACGCCTCTAGCGGACGCAGCGCACTCTGTACAACCGTACTAGAGGTTTTACGTTCGACAAAATGCGTTCGTTTTCCACTTGCGTTGCGCAGCCAGACTTTTGTGCGACCGTACTTCGTATATTGGCCGTCATTGCCTGGCACTTGCTGCTACTACGGCCGTGATTAAGTGCGCCTGCACGCGCGTTCGCACTGCGCTCGTCTGACCCTAGCCTTAAAGGGAAAAAAAAAAAAAAAAGGGACCTCCACCTTTCCAGTGGAGTGTTTAAGGGTCTGAATACTCAGCGTATTTATTAAAAAGAAATATTGGCGAATGTCGCCACAATTCTTGATTTTGCTTCGTCATTCTAGGATGTAGACTGGGGAGAGAAAATGTACTTAATTCTAATAGAAGGATGCAACATACAAGAATTGAAGGGGTCGTATGTATTGTGTGACACTGCAAGACAAGCTCTTGGTCCTACACATGTTCATTATACATTTCTGAAACCTGAACGATTAGTGAAGTTACTGCCAAATGCAATTTAGTCTTTACTGAAAGTCAGGTCACAGATATTAGCCAGGTGGACGTATGATGAAAATGAGAGTATGACGAGGGTACAGGTGACATTCGCACAAATAGACACAAAATGTAGCTCAAGCACAACAAATGGTAAAACAAAAAACACCAAAACAAAAGCATTGGTGTTTGAAAGATAAGTAGGTGAATTCATGCTCACATTAGCAGGTAGGTTCCATCTCGGCCACTTCGCTGTCAGTGATCTGCTATTAACATCTCGTAACTGCACCAACCACTCTCAACTTCAAGACTTTGAGCTGTTCCATCTATGGAACTCCCGCTCATCATTCAACTCTTCCCCCCCCCCCGTACCTTCAAAAAAAACGATTTAGACACACCTATCAGCTCACTCCATAATCCCCCCCACTGCACCTTTACTGATCTATCCCCCACAAAGCCACCGTGCATCCCATTATATGCTCATACTCTAAGCTCAATGGAGCAGGGTCCTCTTTTCCTATTGTGTGTATTTGGGCTGAAACGACTAAATCGATAATGAGAATAGTTGACAACTATTCTCATTATCGTTTAATCGGCTGTTGATTAAATCGGTTTGTGTACAGCACACACGGTTTAGAGTCAGACTGAGTTAAAACGTTATAACTGCAGATTCTCCTTCGTCCTGTGCCACCACCCCAACCTGCCTGCCAACCCCTCTTTAGTCTGGAGCTGCAATTATCTCCCTTTTGGTCCCTTCCCACAAACTCCCTCCCACACTCAAGTCCGGTCTTTTGCCCAAACCCACTCCCTCTCACACACACTTGGGTCAAGTCCCTTGCCCAAACTCCCTCCTTTCCACCTCCGGATCCTCCTCCCGCTCAGTTTGTTCATGAAATTATTGTAAAGGGACACGCTAATAAGCTAAAGTGGTCAGGCTGGGTGGAGCGCCCCCTTCTCACCCTGATTTCATGCGGACATCATGTCTGAGCAGCAGCGTTTGTTTGGGTAGAATGCAGACATGGACTTAAGCTGCGAACGCAGCTTCAATCCATCACTGTGACCAGGTGAAGGTGTACGAAAAGCATGCAGTTTGAGTGTGTTTCTCTTTTATCCGATGAAGCAATTAAACCTAATGATTATTTTCATAATCGATTTTAGTTGGCCGATTGTTTTCCCCTACCCAACGTACAGCACTGAGGACTATGTTGCCGTTTTATAAATAGTTGCAGTAATCCCAGCAGTGTCTGCAAGGCTGGCGGCACGCGAGCGCACTTATGCTTTCGTGCGCCCACACTTCCCTGCGTCTGTGCCGTTTTGACGGGGCGAGCCAACCACTGGGCATGAAAAAGCCCTCCATGTCAAAAACGGGGGACGCTGACGAGGATACAAAGCGTAATCCTCCAAAGGAGGAGGCTTTGTACGCTGAGCGCACAGAGTGGAAGGAACGTCCACACTCACGGACGGACATTCCTTCCTCTCTGAGAAACGCTTGTGTGCTGCCACCCTTAGACCTCAGTCTCTCGGCTTCCATGAGTCCTAGAACTCCAGAACAGGTGGCATTGTGAAGATAAATGGTCTCCCCTTCCCCTCCAATGGTGTAAGTCTCTTGGTTCAATTACTGTAAAATATAAAAAAGGACAAAAATGATGTGGGCATGTCCCACTTACAATGTAAACCTTGTCATCATGCCAACATACAGGGTGAAGTATCAATTACCCGTTTCCTGCACCCATGTTCTACCCTAGCAACAGTCTGTAATGCACTGGCACTCCCTGAGGGATTGTGGTGTGTAACAAGCCCAATATACCCCGATATCATTAGGTTACAGTAACATCTGACATGTCAGCAGCTGGAGCTGTTGGCTTAATATCTAGTTATTAGGATCAGGACCCGATCTCTGACCCTTTTTCAAGGTATGGGATTTCTCAAGTCGGTCCTACTGAAAGGGAGACATGCCATGAAGGGAGACCTCCAGCTGGGGTATCACAGCCTTGGCATTGACTCATAGCGTCTTTACTGCCCATGAGTTATGAAGGAAACGCGGAAGATGCTGTGAGCCTCCTAGCTGGAGTCCACGTGCCTCTGCATTCCCTGCCTGATCGTAGGTCATGGAGCAGGCAGGGAAGATACTGCGAGTGAATGCTGAAGCCCTGGGATTCCCTTTCGTGAGGGAGATTCCGGTCCAGCCGTGGGTCATGCTATAGTGGGTCAGAATTCTGTATCGGCCCATCTTGAATAATACACGACCCGGATCGGGGGGCCTGAAAATAGTGATCGGAACATCCCTATAATTTATCAGGCAGTGATTGATTTCTCAGTGCCGACATACTTTCATTTGAAATACAAGCAATGGTCCTTTTTATAAAAATCGAAGGTGTGCTAAAGCAAGTTGCACATTAGGGCTCCTAATAGCAGAGAGGGCAATGCTGACCAATCAAGTTGGACATTATTTTTCAATATGGCTAAACCTGTGTGTCTTTATTTGCCACCCCCCCCCCCTACTCTTGAGGAATTCAGGAAAGTTATACAGGTAAGTAAATAAATATGTGGGGGGGAGCCTTGTGTTATATTTAAAACGTCTGAAAATAATTATATATATATATATATATATATCTCAATTTATATTTAGCAGAGAAAGCTTACGGACCCTTCTTCGGTTTTGGAGTTTTATGGACTTTAAAAATAAATAAATGGCAATTCCACACGCAATAATAATATTCCTGAAACACAAAACTGAAATTCATAGTTTTTTAAATTTGAAAGAAAATTGCATACTTTCAGAGAGATAAAAAAAAAAAAAAAAACAGATTCAGCATTTCTGATTTTTTTTTTTTAATAGAATATATAACCAGTAGTGTACCGAGGAGTGGGCCAGGAAGGTGACTGCCCTGAGCGGCACGTCAGTGGAGGCGGCAGCAGACACTTGAGGTTCATGCACGCTACCTGAAATATGCAGGACTATTACTTGTGGCACACTGGCCTTTTTTGTCCAAAGTAACGAAAAGGCACGATACTCCCCTGCATATAACCACAAAAGGTTTGAGTGATAAAAAAAATCTATTTTTCAATACTTTATTTTTTTTTTTTTTTTTAATTAAATCTATTTTTAGCTGCAAACTATTTTAATATACTTTTACGTAGCCTCCACATGTAACGTGACATTTCCATGTGTGGGGTTATCTACTAAGTGCAGGTGTTTCCAGAACAACAACAAAAGACATTCTACAGTAAAAGAGAGGGGGTTAATATAGTAAAAACTTTTCACATGGTGTGTGTTTTAATTTATTCGTATATAGGCAGACAGCAATACATTACAAAACAATACCATTGTTTACACAGTATCACGCAATGGCATGAGCAACATGAACAGCGGAAATTTAATGCAAACTTATTTATATTGATATATTCTATATTTATTTATAACGTATTTTACCAGGAAGGATACATTGAGATTTCTCTCGTTTTCAAGTATGTCCTGGGTTCAAGAAACATTGCACTGGAGGTAAATATTTGTTAAAGTCTATGAAAATCAAAACCGTCAAACTAATAAAGTTTGCGAAGTTCAGGAATACAAAAAAAAAAAAAAAAAAAAAAAAAGGCAAAACTGGAAAATTATATATTTTGTAGGTTTTCCCTTCAGCACAACTGCTACAGCATAAAACTTAACAGCTCTTCAACTCAATGTGCGCTCGCTGCAGTACACATTTTTTTTTTAATAATGTCTTCTTATTGTTTGTTACTTAAACACCTCATAAAAGCATCCAAGACAAACCCGAGCGGAGACAGAGGTCTGAGTTTTTACAGACTGCGTGGCAGCAGAGCAGCGAGTTAAAGGGCCTCGGCTCGGAGTTACTTCCTGGTTGGCCTCTGCCACTATTTCCAAACACTTAAAAAAAAAGAAAAGCATGGATGAAGGGGGTGTGTATACGAGGGGGGGTGTGTGCGCGCACGCTCATTCTTTTGCACAGCAAAAGAAAAAAAAAAAAACAGAAGGAATTCGGCAGTGACCATTTTATCGTTCAGGGGAAAGAAAAAAGAAAAAAAAAAAAAAAGATAAAAACCACAAAACCAGCAAGGATCAGCGCCAGAAAACGCCAGGTAATCCGGGACAGACGAGCTGCTGCAATTTTATTTTCTTTCGATTAAGCGTGATCGTTAAAAACGTGCTGTGCGCCAATGTAAACCACAAAAGGGGCCATGAAATCTACCAATGCCAGGCACTGGGCACGAAGAATAGTCTAATGAATAAGTCAATAATTATTAACACCGCACGTCCCAGGCAGACAGAAATACAAGACTGAAGTAGGAAAAGTAAACAGCTGACGCGCCAAAGCTTTTGGGAGACTTACGACTTGCCTGTAGGTTTAATAAAAGCAGATATTTATTTTCTATTATTTTTAACCACGATGCATAGGGCCCCCCCACCCATTTAAAATTAATCTAGAAAGACACATACCAGCAAATTCTAAACAGAAATTAGCAACGTGGCAGCAGACACAAAATGCTTACTTAAGCAAGCGCACCCCCCTTCCTTTAGGAGGGTAAAGCACTAAAGTGACCACATGGTAAAATACAGAGTATAAATGGAAGATCATCAGGTAGAAGCACTCGTCTGGCAAAGAGATGAAGGGGTGGGGGGGGGGTATATGCGGTCTTTACCACTTTCACTTTATTGTCTAGATAGGGTTGTTTGTTGTTTTTTATTTCAAAAACAAAAACGTGATCCTTGAAGATGTACATGAATAATAAATATATAAAACAACCTAAAAGATGCACGATGCTAAAAATTAACTTTTTACAGCCTTTTTTTAAAAAAAATGTAATACTAAAATTAGGATCATGTGGCGGAGGAGTGACACTGGCCGTGGGAGGCGGTGACTGCTAATGTGTGTCTGTCAGATGTTACAGATGACTATCACGATCTTCAGACAGACTTATGGGTGACTGAGCATCATGGGACATGCAGTTCCACAACATCTGGCAGGGGCCACCAAGCATAACCACCATGGTTGCAGCAGATAATAAGGAGTTATGGGTGCCAGAGACGGACTCGCTCTCGGCGCAGCCACCACAGGAAATACATTGGATGCAAGGTCACACCGAGAGCGTAATCCTAACCACTTTCCCTTCCGCATCTGATTCGTTCTGCAACCAGAGTTCAAAAGAAAGTCAGTGGTACAGACTTATGCAGTCTTTTTCTTGGTTTATTTATTTTAAGCCAGTGCTTGTCGATCTTATCGTGCTGTGAACCGAAAACCAACAAAATAAATAAATAAATACTGTAATCCAAGGCTCAGCCACCTTAGCCCTCCAGGTGTTTTGGAAATACATCTCCCATGATGCTCAGCCACTCATTAGGCTGGGAGAGACTCATGGGAAATGGTCACAAAACATCTGGAAGGACAGGATTGCTGCTCTGTGTATAAACTCAGCAGCTCGACTTCTGGTGAATTCCCACGCTCAAATTGTGGGTCACGTGTGCCATTACAGAGGTAACCAATGTTTATAAAGCAACCATACAATCATAGTAAACCAGGTGCTTCCCAAACCAGTCCTTGGGACACTCAACCAGGCCAGATTTTAAGGATCACCTTGGGAAAATGCAGACTGAGTCCTGTAATCACTGAGCAGCAAATATCACCTGCGCTGTGCTTCAGATCTTGCAAACCTGGCGTGTCAGCGTGTCCCGAGGACAGGTTTGGGAAACACTGTACAGTATAAGTAAACGCTTCCAGCTTCTGCTGTTATTAGGTTTACATGCCATTGAGTATTTACTCTGAAAGAGCCCTAAATGACTTGGCTGAAGCCACATATTCATTCACCACCAAAAAACATGACTGAGCAAAGAAGAAAACAATAAATAAATACCAGACTTTAATGGAAAAGAAGAAAAATGCAATGTATTGCTGGCACAATTTATTTAAAAAAATACATTTAATAAAGAAAAGCCTGATTGCAACAGGAAACAGCAACAGGTTTCACCAAGCTCTTAAATGTGAAATATATGGGTGGGGGTGGCCAGGAGAGAGTATGCAATGCTCTTGCTACGGAATCTGTTGGCGCTATACAAGTATCTGTAACTCTTCTGTAAAAGTAATTTCTAGCCGAAACACAAGATTCTATGAAAACAAGAAAAGAACACTTAACTCCAAACAACATGGGAAATTTGTCAGCAACTGTGTCCAGAAAAAAAACTTGCCACATGGTTAGTTGCAATTTCACCTCTTTCAACTTGGATAAATTGCCCATCGGCACTCACCCCTGGTTTTAAACAGCCCAATTCCTTCCTTGCCCGGGTGCACAAATCCAAAATCGTATGTACTTAGAAAACAAAACATTTCACTCAGGACTAGATTTAAAAAAATATATTTGTATTAAGTATTATTCGCATGATGTATTAAATTATAATAGTTTTGTCTCAGCCGAGCAGTTAATTAGTAGATCGTGTAAATAAAAAGATCTATAACACAGAATCATTAGGTTACAAAAGGATAAAACCTAACGTGATGGAAGTACAGTGATTTTGGGCCATCTTTTAATATTGTGTTATAGCGCTCAGAATTTTCCATTACACAGAGAGGATGCACTGCAGGGGGTCTTAATAATAAAAATAAAATTAGACACTAAAGTTATTCCTTCCGTTAAAAAAAAAAAGAAACTATTGGATCGTCGTTAGGGTTTTTATTGAGCGATCAACATTTATTCTCATAAAGACCTAGACAGGGTTGGAACACTGATCCAATTTTTAACGCAAAAAGATCAAATACACCAAAGACTTTCCAAAAGTCTATCCAATTTTTTAAACCCAAAGAATAACATTAAAGGGTCTATTCAAAGAAAGGTGAAAGTCAGGAGAATGACTGGAGAAGTGAAAATTCTAGGTCAAAATAGCCAAACCAGAAAAAGTTTCCCATTTATCTCACTTTCCAAACCGGCTATTTGGTCTAGATTGTTCTCTTCTCCTGGTTTTCACTTTTCTCTGAATAACCCTGTTCGAGAGTTGTTCTATAAAAGACCCCATAGTGCGTCCTCTTTGCGGTTGGAATTCATATGAAAAATTAAATGCATCATCACTGGGGGCTGATAACTACGTCCTGTAGCATCAAGTTCCTCAAAAGCTCGTCGAAACATATATAGAATTTTATATTTTGGAACCAAAAGGGATAGGACAAATGTCAGCGTCTCGTATGTCATAAGCATGGACACACTTACTCGTCTCCATCTGGGCACATTCCTGTGGTTTCATCGTATTTAGTACAGTAAACGTCAGGGCTGTAGTTAAAGGTCCCGTCTCGCCTCCGCATGGGCCTGCGGCGCCGCTGGTTTAGGAAATGCCAGTGAAAGCAGGTGAAGGGTCTGTGCTGCGTACATTTGTGCTGCAAGAACAGCGGGCACTGCTCGGTCCTAAATTCCTTTAAGTACCTGTAAAAATAATTATAAAAACAGATCAGACATTTTTATTTTAAGTGCATACATTTGAAAAACGACATCAGTAAGGTACCCTGGGTAATGGCTTGGGGGACAGAGGGATCAAATAACTACATAACAAAGTGAAAAGTTCATTTAACACACAAAAGGAGAAGACAATCCGGTGGTAAATTATGTCATATTTTAACTTTCATGTTCCCTGGTGTTGGGGATATTCTAGTGCACCAATGTCAAACTCTGTCACCCCAAGTGGTGATGGACTACTATTCCCAGAATTCTTTGAACGAATAGAAGGACAGAGAACCAAGGGAGTTGTAGTTCAGCAATGTCTGAGTTTGACATACCTGCTCGTGTTTTAACTTGCTGGTTAAGGCTAATGTCAGACGAACGCAGTCTGAGCGCACTCTGCGTGCATGCATAACGGACGGACTGATGGAAGATACTGTAGACGCCACACGTCTGTTTTTTTGACGATGTAGAACAAAAAAAAAAAAAAATATGGGAATCAAAATTAAATTATAATTAAAATAGTCATCCAGACCATAAAAACATCTGAGCGACAACATTATGGACGTCGCAAATGCGCTGCGTCTGATGTCGCAGCATAACACACACAGGCCGCTACAGGGACGTGGTGCACTCTGTGTGTCCGTCTTAGCGGTTTTAAGTCTTTGCCTAAATTGAGTCCGTTACCATCTGCGTGGTGCGCTCGTACTTCACGTGTGGGTCTCTATTGATCATTATACTATGCTACGACGGACGTTAACCTGTGCGGCAACACAGACGTGATCACTGCGTTCGTCTGACACCAGCCTAAGTAAAGCGCGTGTACTTATATTAAGAGGAAGAAGTCCGTGGACTTTTCTTTTAACTAGGAATAACATGCCGCCGGCAGGAAATCAACAGGTGTATGTGAGGGAAACGCTTGTTTTAACACGCCGAACTGATTTATGCAACGTTTAAAATAAATAAACAAACACTACGATTCTCCCCATTAACAACCAAGGGACATGCCATGCATACCTATAGCATAACGTAAAAAAATGAGGAGGGAAGAAAGAACAAGTTCATAAAACACTCTGCTTCATAAAAACAGGCTAGAATACTTGTCATTCCACACGAATACTTTCAACACAATAGACGTGGGACGGCCGGGGGCGCTTAAAGGCAGGAAAACCTGCAGTTTTAGCTAGAAAAAAAATATATATATTGTTGACAGCGACGGAGCGCAATGCACGGCACGTCAGAAATGTGAAAAATTAACCCCGAGTAAGCCAAACAAAAAAAAAAAAACAACAACATGCGATTGCAGAAAACCACTTTAATTCAGGGGGTGAGCAACCCTTGGTCCTCCAGATGTTTTGGAACTACCGCTCCCCACAGCACTGAGCCGTTCAGTTGGTGGAGACTCATGGGAGACGTAGTTCATAAACACCTGGCAGGGATCAGCGACCCTGACCCTCCTATGAAACTCCTCGCAAGAAGTAAAAGAAATATAGTTTTGATTGATAAAATCCTTCTTTGATCAGCTTGGATTAATTAAAAGCACAATATAGGGTTAAAACACGGGATGGAAGAATAGGAGTACATTCTAAAAAGGGGGGGGGCCTTGGCAACCTTGGCCCTCCAGATATTTTAGAACTACATCACCCATGATGCTCAGCCAGACAAGTGAGCGGCTGAGCATCAAGGGAGAAGTAGTTCTACAACACCTGGAGACGCCAAAGTTACTGGTTTGCTTTAAACCACAGGAAAATGTCATTTTAAAGAGTTTTGGGTACACGGGTATCCCTGTGGGTTGTATTAGGGGTGCAGGGGGCCTGAGGTAATGGGCTCTGGAGGAGAATTTACCGATGGAAGTTAGGCATAACCGTGTAAATCTGCGGGGAAGGGAAGCAGGTGGTGACAGAGCGGCCATTCCTCGGTTTACAGAGGGATAACGTGTTCGTGAGGAGCCGGCGGGGCAGTGTCTGCTGGACACGGGGAGGTGAGGGCTTCTCTCTGGCCAACACAGAAAGGAGGGAAAACGGATTTTTACTTCACGTCAGCCACTGTTCAGGAATGAGCAGTCGCTGCTCGCAGTGGGATTCACAGAGCCAGTTCCGCCTGCTGGATGCCGTAAGCAGCCTTGTGGAGGAGGGGAGGCGCGCTACGCCAGCTGCGTAACGGTTTTCCCTCACACACACACACACACGGCGGAGGAGAGGGATGGAGGGCGGGAGAGGTTGGGTTTGGAAGCTCGGTAACGGGGAAGCGGGCAGGAGGCGGAGAGAAGCCGCGGGAATACAGCGATAGGGGGGTGTTGGTGTGTCGGGGGTGCTGGGTTTGTCTGGAGGTGACTCGCTCCGGTCTGCTTCTGAGTG
Source organism: Leptobrachium leishanense (assembly GCA_009667805.1). NCBI lineage: Eukaryota > Metazoa > Chordata > Amphibia > Anura > Megophryidae > Leptobrachium > Leptobrachium leishanense. The sequence goes on along the minus strand of CM019069.1, from coordinate 133,212,459 downwards.
AGGGGGCGGTGAGCTGCGGTTTCCCGCTCTTACGTGTAGTGAGTCGGTTTCTCGGTCTGCGGGGAGCCGCTCGAAGCCGCTTTCGAAACCGACGGCATTTTCAGTCAAAACAAAGCTGTGCGCATGCGCCGGAGCCTGTCCCCGCCCTCCTCTACTCAACACTCCCTCCTCCGTCCACAACCACGCCCCGCCAGGGACACACCCCTTACAGACACACCCCTTCTTTCAGTGTCAAGTGCGACGTAGTCACGTCCCCACTGGAGACATACCCCTCTCATCTCGCTCCTCCGCCAATAGTTACGCCCCCCACACGATACTGATACCTCTCAAACAATCCGCTCCTCAAGCTGTAGCCACGCCTGCATTCGAGACACACCCCTCCCTTTGCGCTCTTTTCGAAACAGCCACGCCTCCTCTCGAAACACACCCCTCCGATCAGTTTCAGACACGACACACCTCTATTTACTGTTTACACCCCCTCTCGAGACACAGCCCTCCATTCTCGAGTCGCATACCCTCCTTTCCCATCTACAGCCACGCCCTCACCAGAGACACACCCCCTCCATGAATCTCGCGCTCTGAACTCCCATAACCCTCCAGTCCCTCCTAATACTATCAGATCTCCCCTCTCTCCTGCCTCACTTGTCTGTAAACACTCCCCCCCCGTACTGCACCCTCCACAAACCTCCCAAATGCATCCCCCAAGACATTCCCTGTTACACACTCCCCAAAACACCCCCCTACTACACACTCCCCAAAACACCCCCTCTACTACACACTCCCCAAAACACCCCCTCTACTACACACTCCCCAAAACCCCCATCTACTACACACTCCCCAAAACACCCCCATCTACTACACACTCCCCAAAACACCCCCTCTACTACACACTCCCCAAAACACCCCCATCTACTACACACTCCCCAAAACACCCCCATCTACTACACACTCCCCAAAAACACCCCATCTACTACACACTCCCCAAAACACCCCCTCTACTACACACTCCCCAAAACACCCCCTCTACTACACACTCCCCAAAAACACCCCATCTACTACACACTCCCCAAAACACCCCCTCTACTACACACTCCCCAAAACACCCCCATCTACTACACACTCCCCAAAACACCCCCTCTACTACACACTCCCCAAAACACCCCCATCTACTACACACTCCCCAAACCCCTCCCTAATACACACTCCCCAAACCCCTCCCTAATACACACTCCTCAAACCCCTCCCTAATACACACTCCCCGAAACACCCCCTCTATTCCACGCTCCCCAAACCCCTCCCTAATACACACTCTACAAAACATCCCCCTATATTACACATTCCCTTAACACCCCCATTAAACACTGCCCAAAACACACACCCCATTACACCCTTTCCATTACACTCTCCCCACAAACCCTCATAACACACTCCTCCCTCCATTAAACACCCCCTTATTTACAAACTCCCAAAATCAACCCCTTCATTACAGAAAAAACTCCACACAAGCCCTTATTCAAACGCCCTATGACTCTCCATTTACCTCCCCCCCAGCTCTCCCTAATCACGCTTTTATTATTATTTACATGTTATATTCCTATAGCACCAACAGATTCCGCGGCGCTTTACAATTCGTAGAAACGATTGAAGACCCTGCCCCGACTGACACCTCCACCTCAATGCACACCCTGCCCCGACTGACACCTCCACCTCAATGCACACCCTGCCGACTGACACCCCCACCTCAATGCACACCCTGCCCCGACTGACACCTCCACCTCAATGCACACCCTGCCCGACTGACACCCCACCTCAATGCACACCCTGCCCCGACTGACACCTCCACCTCAATGCACACCCTGCCCCGACTGACACCTCCACCTCAATGCACACCCTGCCCGACTGACACCCCCACCTCAATGCACACCCTGCCCCGACTGACACCTCCACCTCAATGCACACCCTGCCCGACTGACACCCCCACCTCAATGCACACCCTGCCCCGACTGACACCTCCACCTCAATGCACACCCTGCCCGACTGACACCCCCACCTCAATGCACACCCTGCCCCGACTGACACCTCCACCTCAATGCACACCCTGCCCTGACTGACGCCCCCACCTCAATGCACACCCTGCCCTGACTGACACCCCCACCTCAATGCACACCCTGCCCCGACTGACACCCCCACCTCAATGCACACCCTGCCCCGACTGACACCCCCACCTCAATGCACACCCTGCACCGACTGACACCCCCACCTCAATGCACACCCTGCCCGACTGACACCTCCACCTCAATGCACACCCTGCACCGACTGACACCCCCACCTCAATGCACACCCTGCCCGACTGACACCTCCACCTCAATGCACACCCTGCCCGACTGACACCCCCACCTCAATGAACACCCTGCCCTGACTGACACCCCCACCTCAATGCACACCCTGCCCGACTGACACCCCCACCTCAATGCACACCCTGCCCTGACTGACACCCCCACCTCAATGAACACCCTGCACCGACTGACACCCCCACCTCAATGCACACCCTGCCCTAACTGACACCCCCACCTCAATGCAACACCCTGCCCTAACTGACACCCCACCTCAATGAACACCCTGCCCTGACTGACACCCCCACCTCAATGCACACCCTGCCTGACTGACACCCCCACCTCAATGCACACCCTGCACCGACTGACACCGCCACCTCAATGCACACCCTGCCCGACTGACACCTCCACCTCAATGCACACCCTGCACCGACTGACACCCCACCTCAATGCACACCCTGCCCGACTGACACCCCCACCTCAATGCACACCCTGCACCGACTGACACCCCACCTCAATGCACACCCTGCCCGACTGACACCCCCACCTCAATGCACACCCTGCCCGACTGACACCCCCACCTCAATGTGCACCCTGCCCTGACACCCCCACCTCAATGCACACCTTGCCCTGACTGACACCCCCACCTCAATGCACACCTTGCCCCGACTGACACCCCACCTCAACGCACACCCTGCCTTCACTGACTCCCATACCCAAAACACCTCTCAGAATCCCCCTCCTCACCCACAGCTCTCATATAAAACACTTGTGCTCATTCCAGACCCTCGTCCAGACTCTCTCTGATTAACCTTTTCAGGCAGGTTTTAATCTGAAACCAGGTTTTAAATAATAAACCGCTGTAAATGTCCAAATTACATTATGTCTAGATATAAACTTATATAAGATATTTGTTTTATAGATTTCAAGTAATGTACCAGAAAGCTTCCTATAAGACCCATCTTATTTTCCTCAATCAAAGCCCCCTCTATTGTATTTCATCTACCCCCCCACCCTGTCACCCCCCCCCCATCCATAAAACCTCCTGTCCTCTAATCCAAAACATTCACCAGATTCAATCAATTTACCCTCCTGCTCCCTAAGCAAACCTCCTCCACAACCATTTGTCCTCCCTTAGTCTAAAACACTCCCCCCCTCTCTTAGCAACCATTCTCCTATTTCACCTTTACCATTCCTTCATCCAAAACATCCCTCCCTCCCATCACCAGCAACACCCCCTCCCATGCCTCAGTGACAACAACCCCTACCAATCCGATCCTTAGAACACTTATCAGCCACTCCTTCCTTATGTCACTGACAGCACTCCCCAAACACACCCTCCATGACCACAACAGTCCCCAAACACACCCTCCATCTGTCAGAACACTCCCCAAACACACCCTCCATGATCACAACAGTCCCCAAACACACCCTCCATCTGTCAGAACACTCCCCAAACACACCCTCCATGATCACAACAGTCCCCAAACACACCCTCCATCCCTCACAACAGTCCCCAAACACACCCTCCACCTGAATGACAACACTCCCCAAACACACCCTCCATGATCACAACAGTGCTCAAACCCTCCCTCTAAAAATTACAACACTCCCCAAACCCTCCTTCCTTTCTTCTTCAACTACATTTCTAAAACACTCCAACCTCCCTCAATAACTGCACTCCCCCAACACTCTACCATCTCTCAATGACAGCGCTCCCCAAACAATTAACCACATTCCCCAAACACTCCATTAATCACAAGACTCAGCCCTCCCTCCATCAATCACAACACTCTCTAAACCCTCCCTCCATCAATGACAACCCTCCCTCCATCAATCACAACCCTCTCTAAACCCTCCCTCCATCAATGACAACCCTCCTCAAACCCTCCCTCCATCAATGTCAACACTTCCCACCTTTATCCACCAACAACATTCCCACAACACTCCTCCTTCCCTAAATGAAAACACTCATCTCTTTCTTCACAAACTACACTCCCAGAACAATCCTCTGTCCGTCAGTGAGAACTCTCCCCAACCACCCAGCTCAGTGATAACCCTCTCACACCCTCCCTCCAGTGATGACCACACTCGCCAAACACTCCTCCCTTTCTTCACCAGCTACATTCCCGAAGCACCCCTACCCCTCCTTAATGGCAACACTCCCCCAACCACTCGCCCCTCAATGACAACACTCACCAAGTCAAATATTCCTCCCTCCCCTCCATGATTTAACGTTCCGCAACAGCCACTCCTCCCTTTCTTCACTGTCAACATAATCCATCCTTCCCCTGAAAATAATCCCGCCACTGGTTCCCTCCATCCCTTCGTCACTGCCATCACTCCTTTCTGCTCTCAGAGCCGTCACGTGATCTTCGCCAGCCTTTTTCTCCTCTGTCCGACAAAAAACAAACACACACAATCCTGCCTACAATTTACTGATTACCGCCATGAAGCCTTGCTGGCATCGCATAACAATGGATTCTTCACCGTTACTAATGGCACCATGCCACCTGATGCGGGTAACGGGTTACAAATTCCCCAGTGACTCGGTGCTTCCATCAAAGAATAACGCTCCTTTCTGACCACGGCGAGCAGCGGTCAAGTCCTAAAACAAGAAGTGCTGGAACTCACCAAGATTTCTGGCCCCAATTATCAAGTATCACCTCGCACGTAACGCAAACACGCACTCAAAACTGATATATTTATCTATGTACGTGGATTTTATCAAAAATATATGATAAATCCCATATGTATTTGCGTCTTAACTTGGAAGGATATGACGGAACATCTGAATACAAGCGTTAGACTGGTCGTCCACTGGGTCCGTATTTGTGCGACGGTGCGAACATCCGATATCGTCTGTCGTCGTCCGAACGATCCCACAACATGCAGGTGAATCAGGCTCTCTTCCACTGCCTCCGACTTCCATCAGACGATTTAAAGCGACTGCGACAGATTAGCGATCCTTCCAATTTGAAGGGGATTTGTCAGATGAAATCGGACGATCTGGTGCAATTTACATGAGAAAAAGATGAATTGTATAGCTCAACCGCCGTGCCGCAGCAGGGATATTGCCCCGTAGAGAAGTGATTCAGTTAGACAGCCCATAGGATTCAATATAAATAAAATAATATTTTCGTTTTTATATATTTCTTTTATTCAACTGTTTATTCTTTTCATCCGCAGCAAAAAGCCTTTTTAGTTATTTTTATTTTTTTTAGAATATTTTTGGTACTTTTCTGGATTTTTTTAGGTGACGTTTTGGGTTCCCATTTTTTAAAAAAAAAAAAGACACGGCTTGTTTTCTGAACGTGGCTTTCTTTTTTTTTTTTCTTCTTCACGCCGAATGCATCCGGCGTTGCTGTCCTTTGTGCTGAAACCTATGACAGGTGGTCCCCCCCCCCCCGCAGCCTTCGGCAAGTTTTTTTTTTTTCTGCTTCGGCTGCGTTCGACGGGCTATCCATGGTCCTGAAACCCTGTTTCAGCACTAAGGGCAGGGTTTTCTTCTCCACGCAGCGGGTTGTTTTTTTTTTTTCATTTGGCGGCCTGTCCGTCGGCTGACCCTGTTCATCCACAGACGCTTCCAGTGGACGCTTCCAGTGGACGACCCTGTCCGTAGGCTAACCACCACGTCGGTTGTCCAACTACGGTTCCACTGGATGGGTAGTCATTTAGGGCCCTATTACATTCTTCGCGCAAACACGCATTAACGCGAGGGGCAAAACCCTTTGCGCAGAACGTCATATTACAATGTCAGCGCAACAATCGCGCGTATACGTCTACCGCGGGTGAACCTGCGCGAACGCTGCGCGAGCTTACTGTACGTCGCGCGTCCTATACTTAACATTGTGAGCGCAAATGCGTTTGTGCGCTGGTACGCGGATGGTATTACAATCTATGCGCAGGATTTAACGCACAGCCTTTACGCGCATAATTTTTAGCAACTCCTAAAAGCTGGTGTTAATGGCAAATTCTAACAACCCGGCCGAACCCAAATACACCAGCCCAAAAAAAAATTCGCAGCAAAGTATAGTTACACATTCTACACATACCCAAACAATAAATTTGAGAAGTTGAGTGTGTTCTTTTTATTGCTGCAGCATATATGCGCAGATTGACTTTGACAGGCGCAAAAACTTAACGTGACACAATTGTGTTTCCTAATTCTGATTGGCTGAATCGCGTGAAAAAAAAGTCCGCACACTGATTTCTGGGCGCATTGTTAATGCGCGCGCGTTTTGTGCGTCCGTATTACGCACGTTATTTTTTGACGGATGAAAAAATGCACGAGGATTGTAATACCAGTGTTGATTTACGCACGTTAACGTTTAACCCTTCGTGCGAAAATTCACGCGTTCTGCGTGCGTTTTTGCGTGAAGAATGTTATAGAGCCCATAGTGTGTTAAATCAATGGGAACCGAGTTCCTTATACAAAAATAGTAGGGCAACTGCGATCCCCCTGAACTTGACCACTGACGGTGCGCACATCTTGTCAAAGATCTTTTGACTCATCGACTATACGAGTCACCGTTTCTGGCCGCATGACCTAATCAGGGGGTCATGTCCTCTATAAGGACATGTGGGACCTCATCAAGTTTTCTGCCTGCCCTGCCAGTAATCATTTTCACATCGCCCTTAGCCCTTGCTGGAATTCTCTATTGCTAATAAATAACGCTATAGCCACGCTGGGCTTTACTGAGACATTGATAACTATCATATATTTAATGTGGCTTAAAAGGAATAAAACCCCCCAAAAAATAAGGCTTTTTGATGCACAAGCCAAATGGGAACTCCGATCCTGCTGCAAAAATGCTGCAGGATCTACGATGCTGTGCCGGCTCTCTCACCTTGACCGCTGGACCTAATCTGTTCCTCCGTAGCTTCACTAGCAGTACGTTTCTCCATGGTTCTGATTCTTGTTCTTTAAATGACAACATTCCGACATTGCTGTGTGAAAGTAGAATCCTCCCTCTCATGTTTCATAGCAGCTACGTCTGTGCGCCATGCACTCCTGCATCTGCCTGCAGCGAAATGCAGCTCGCCTAGCAGTGAATAAGTACTCTGTGATACCTGGGCTTCGGGGGGGGGTGTGGCTAAATTGATCATGGTCTGCTCTTTTTAACTCCTTGCCGCCGGGAGTTCCTGCCATAGCTCTCCCACCCGGCGCTGAGGCCGACCTTTGGCCCGCCTACGTTGCTTCGCGCTGATCATGGCACTGGCTGCTACTGATGGGCCGAACACCCCCATTCGAACTCGAACATCCAAAAAAGTTCGACCCCGAACTCGGACACGATTCGAACACAATGCAAGTCAATGGGGCTCGAAAGATTGAAAATGAAGGTCCCCTCTAGAGGGCATATATGCAAGATATTGGCCATAAAAGGTGTATGTGGGCCTGGGTAGTGCCCTGGGGGACAGGAAAAAATAGTTTTTTAAAAACCCACTTTTTTAACCCTTTCACTGCTGAGTGCTGAGCCATTTCACCGCTGTGCGCTGAGCTCATTTTTACTGCTTTTGCTGATGTTTAAATGCGATTTGAAGCCATGGGAAATGTTTGAGCAACAAGGTGTGGGAAATGTTTGAGCACCAAGGTGTGGGAAATGTTTGACCAACAAGGTGTGGGAAATGTTTATGAATCCCATAGGTTTCAATGTTAAAATATTCCCGTTTTAATCCAATATCTAATAAACCGTTTATTATTATTATAATCTGCAGAAAAAGTCTCTTTATTTATAGATTTTTTTAGATCTTTCAAGCCTTTTTTTAAATTTTTTTTTTTTAATTATTTTTTTTCTTTGAACTTTCAGCGAACGTCCCGAAAAGTTAGAAGTTCGCAAATTTTCAGACAGCCGATGTTCGAATCGAACTTCGAACCGATTCGAACCGGCAGCCAATCCCTACTGGCTGCCTGCGGCGTGATCATGGCACGTGCAATGTAAGCGGGCCGATTGCATGTATGGGAAGGCTTCGGGGAGTACCATGCCGACCCGTGGCGTTTAGGCCCACCTGCTGCAGAGACACATAGCACGACCATTGTCATGAAAGGGGTCATAGACCATTGCGCCCTAACCATGACTAACCCTCAGAAAATGGATGAAGCTTCTCCTGCAGCATTTGAATTTCTCTTCTTGAAATGCCGAAGTTGATCATAGTTGCAACAGTGGCAATTTCCACCCTTGAAAGGAAAACACTGGTGCTTGGTGAATAACACACTTTGGAGTTGATTACAAGCCTCACGCTAAAACCAGGACACTAACCGGGATAATGCGCGTCTGCAGTTTTCCCCGTAGCGTCCCCATTTTAGCGTGATGTTCAGGGGTAGGCGCTACTTCAGCACCTCGTCCCGGAACAAAGCGCTGCCCTCGGTGATACTCTCGGCCTATGAAAGAATACACCCTCCTGTATTATGAGGTCTGCTTTGGCTTTGTTAGTGGTACGACACTTTATCTGTCCCTTTGTATATGCGTGAACTTCCCTTGTCTGGATTTGATAAGTCTTTTTGAGAAAGAGAATGTCTTTAGGGGTTATTCAGAAAGTACCGAAATTTCTCTGAAATTATATATGGCGTTTGCTTTACAGAGATCCATAGATAAATAGATAATACAGGGAAAGATAGACAAACATAGACTGATAAATAGATAATAAAAAAACACATTGATAAATGAATAAATAGATATAAAGTGATAAATTGACGGATAGTTAGACAAATAGGTCACTATAGGAATGGAGTGAAAAAAACCAAAACAGTACGCTTGAAGGTTTGAAAAGTTGCTGTTTGCAAAGAAACTACAGAACGAAAATGTCTGAAATTTACATATGAGGTCCAATGAATGATAATAAAAAGGGCTGTTACAGAAAAAGTAAGTAAAGTTAAAAAAAAAACAGAAAATGTTTTTGCAAAAAAATCCGGAAAAATGCCTAAAAGATCCTAAAAAAATCTATAAATAAAGAGACTTTTTACTGCAGATTATTATAATAAACGGCTTATTAGATATTGCATTAAAACAAATATTTTTAGCATTGAAGCCTATGGGATTCGCCTGAATAAACCTGCCGAATGAAACCACCGAACAGCAGGGAAATTCGGCAACTTTTCACTGCTGGTTTTTGTTCTCTGAATAGACAAAGCATTGCTTCACTATGGGGATTTCACTGCCCTCGAACAGGCACCGAACAGGCACCTTATATGCAGGCAATTCGCCAGGATTTGGTGAAGTGCCTGCTCTCTGGATAGCCGAATGGCCAGGAAAGGTAACTAGTCTGAATTTCACTGTTCGGTTACCTTTTGACCACAATTCGGAGCTCTTTCAATAACCCTGTAAGTCCTCGCTCCTCCCTAATACAGAACAAACAGGTAAGGCCAGGGTCAGACGAGCGCACTACGTCAACTCGTACTGATGTGCCTCCCGGCGTCCGTCACAGCGTTGTGAAGCTTCGACGGGGCCGGCACACGCTGTAGCGTGTGCACGAATTGCACGCATTACAGTGGACGTGCTGCAGACGTGCTGTAAGCCTTCCCTTCGAAACACTATGTCGCACGTTCAAAGGGGCTGCAAACCGCGTTTCTCCATAGGAGGATCGAGCCTTGCAGCACTGAACGCACTAACTGCTCTCAGCGAGGTGGCCAGACGGGCGTCAGAGCGGAAGGAACGTCCACTCTCACGGATGTTCCTCCTGCTCTGCAAAGACGCTCGTCTGACGCGACCTAAGATGTGCAAAATAATGGTAAAACCCAAACAAAGCTTCAGAGTGGTTGTGTGACACTGGAAATGGTTATTAATATATGGAAATCACAGCCAAGGATGAACATGAAAATACCTTTCTGATTGGCAAAACTATTCTCAAGACACAATGGACATATTATTAAATGGTAACGTGACACTTCACATGTAAGGTCACCCTTTGTTTACAAATAAATTCCAGTGTCACAATGACCCTGTGAGTTGTTTTCTGTATTACTCCCACCAGCAGAGTGACCAGTGTCAGCATGTGATACATTGTAATGCTAAGTGACGACCTGCTGAGACATTTACTTCCCAAAGGGACTTCACTGGGTGGCACCCCCCATCTTTACAGACACCCCCCCCCTGGAATCATCAATGCAGATAACAAAACAAATGCAAAGTTAAAGAGGATTTTTCACGTGACCTTTATAGACTCCCTTCCCCCAGGACATACTTGAAAACGAGAGAAATCTCAATGTATCCTTCCTGGTAAAATCCTTTATAAATAAATCCCTCCACCTAATATCACTGAGAAAATAACGCTATAAATATGCTATATTTAATTCCTGGCACTCACAAGTTCATGGGAGTAGGAATTGGGGGGGGGGCAGTCCATCCATTCCCTCTTGATATCTTCAGGGATGTGGAAACTCACTTCCAGAGACTCTCCACTCTCATCCCGGACTTCACCTCTATAGAAGAGATGAGGAAAGTCCACATCATACTGGGAGAAGAGGAGCCGGCGGTGAAAATATCTGCCCAATACATCACAGAATGCAGTGACGTGCGGTGAGGTCAGTTCTTGGTGAGGCATGGCTAGTATCAGAGCCAGATATACACAGGTTACGCAGGTTCAGGTTCAGTGCTCCCCAGGATCTGGCTGCTGTCGGTGCTCCCCAGGATCTCTGTGTCATCCTCAGGCAGCCTAGTGTGACACTGAGGCCACACCTCAAGCACAGCCCTGCACCCACTGATTATGCGAGACAGGACACATGACTGTCCTGCGCCAATCAATGCATGGGAGGCCTGCCTCCCATGCAGGAGTTTTATGAATGACTTGGGCCAATAGCGCTTTCCTATTGGTCCAAGCTATTTCATTGCTCTCCCAGTGCCTCTGAGGCACTGGGAGAGCAATGTTCAGGAAGTGGGCAGTGCTCGGATGTTTGTTCATTGAACAGACGCGCCACACTGCACTGTTCTTGGCAGCATACGTGATTTGCATAGGCTCAGGCTATTGAAGGGGAAAAAAATAAGAATGTGTGGCGCACACAAAGGACGGACGGAGCTGACGGCAGGGGAACGAGGAGCAGGTGAGTTTGCCTGCAGCTGCCCTTAATGGCAGGTGAGGCTCTGCCTCACCTGCCGCCCCTGACCGCACGTCCCTGACAGAATGTCACAGACTGAGAGGAACATGAGAGATCCTGGACTTATAAATCCCCAACACGGACTCGCCCCCATCCCCCTTCACATTATCCCTTACCCCTGATAATGTCCATGGACTTGCCCATTCCCCCCATATATGTCCCACTACCCCCCCTCCACCCCATATAACCTCCCCATATGCTTTGGCAATGCTAAAATGTATTTGATCCTGCCAATAAAGCTTATTTTGATTTGATGTGCAAGTAGTTTCGTACCGAATCGATTTTCGGACGGAATTTACCATTTTCGTGCTTCTGAGGGCATCCCGAATCCGAAATGTCAACCACTTGAAATTTCGGATCGATTCAAAATTTCGAGTCATTCGATTCAATAATTCGGATGATTTGAAATTTCGGATCAATTAGATAAATCGGGTCTATTCGGTGAATCGGGTCATTTCGGCGTTTGGATCATTTCGGTGATTCAGATCAATTCAGATCATTCGTTTAGTTGGTTTTTCGTTTTATGCTGCAGTAATTATACTGTAGAGGTGCTGCCCGGCAGTGTGCGGAATCATATGCTGCATTGAAACCTATGGGTTAAAAAGCGCTGTTTCTTTAGAAAAAAGTTAAGAAACCTAAAATTTCACCCAAAAAATGCTTAAAAAAATCTTAAAAGAATAAATAAGTAAAGGAACTTTCATTCCATTTGTAGTAATCTACTTCCCATTCTTAAATAAGCAATAAAAAAACAAATAACTCGTTAAAAAATGAAAAAACAAACTGAACCGTATCACCCGAATCACTGAATCACCGAAATGATCCAAATGCCAAAATGACCCGAATCGCCGAATCAATCCGAAATTTCTAATCGATATCGAATCCCCAGATTGAATCCCCGAATCGAAACGAAAACAGTCCGAAACGACCCAAAATGAAAGAAAAAAACACCTGAAAAAAAGATGAAAAACAAAATATTCAGCGGCGCACATCTCTACTTCATAGACACACTCAGGGTTATTCAGAGAGAGGTGAAAACCAGGAGAGTGGCAGGAGAAGCGAACAATCTAGACCAAATAGCCGATTTGGAAAGTGACATAAATGGGAGAATTTTTCTGGTTTGGCTATTTTGACCTAGAATTTTCGCTTCTCCAGTCATTCTCCTGGTTTTCGCCTATCTCTGAGTAACCCTGAGTGTGTGACTGCGATAGAGCATGTTTATTGTATACATTGGAGTGTATGCTGCTTTAGTTTACACCCTAAACCAGAGCCCCGTTCAATACCTCAGCAGCTGCTGAATTGCTGCAGCGCAGCAATTCAGTTTGCTGCAGCAGTGTCATTGAACGCTTTGGATGCGAATTTCGAATCCAAAATGGCCGACGATTTCTTAATGAAAGATTCAGATTGTTTTTCATATGACTCGGACAAAATATGATAAAGAAAAGCAGTCAGCACAAATCCGTTTTGTATGCACACACCAGAAATGATAGTTTTTATTGAATAAATGTTATGTTTACTTCTGAAACAAAATATAAATTGAACTGTAATATATGTCTATGTGCAGGGGGAAATAATAAATAAATATTTTGTGCTTTGGTGAACAAAAACCTCAAAATTAACATTGCTGTACGGAATTGTTACTTGCTTCATGGCGGCGGCCATCTTTAATACGTCACACTCAGCTACTCGCAGCATCTCCTCGGGTCGCTACAAGTGCTAAGTTAGCAGTGCTGAGCGCTGAGCGGCTGAACGGCGTTCAATGGCAAGTTGCTAACTTAGCACTAGTTGCAGCGGCTGAGGTATTGAACGCGCCTCAGGGGTTACCAACCTTGGCCCTCTTTGAAACTACATCTCCCATGATGCTCTGCCACTCATTAGGTTGTGCGAGACTCCAGGGAAATGTAGTTCAAAATTAGCTAGCGTGCTAAGGTTGCTGATCCCTGCTCTAAAGTAACTGAATTCCCTATTTCTGGAAGGATAAGGGCAGCAAACGAACAAAATGTGCTTTAGTCTGGTTATGCTTTTTTTCTGCTTTACCTTGAGAAAGACCCCCCCCCCCATACCCTGCACTGTCACACAATAACTGGTTCTGGTTGCACTCCCTTCCAACAGGTATAATGTCATCATCATCTCCTCAGTCATAGCACTTCTGTTACAGTTACAAGTCTTTATAAAGCGCTAACAAGTTCTGTAGCGCTGTACATTGGGAGGCAGAACAACAAATAGGTTCAACACACAGTACAGTAGGTGAGAGGACCCTGCTCAAGAGCTTACAATCTACAATCTCTTATGTCCCTTTTTCTCTCTTAATTACAATTGCACTTATTTATAAAGCGCCAACAAATTCCGCAGCGCTGTACAATGGGTAGGACCAAACAATAAAATGAACAAACAAGCTAAAAACACTGAAAACAATAGGAAAAAAGAGGATACAGTTAAGTAGTGATGGTTTATCCCGGAATCCCTGGACAACCCGCAAACTGAATTTTTACATACTGCTCCCTTATCTCTCAAGCCGGAGATACACGGAACGTGCTGCGCGTGTAGGCAGTGCTGCGCGTCGAGACGCTCTCAGTGTATACAGGCCTATCTTCTCTGCACGCTCAGCCGGTGTCGGGCCGCGTGGCTGAGCTCCCGGAGTTGAAAATAGCCAGCTTCTGCCACAATACGGTAGCGCTTCCGCGTCGCCACGAGTATCACCTCCTGGAGTCCATAGGACTCCATGGCGGGTTGCGCTGCTGGGCCACGAGCCCTGCGCAACCTTGTTAGGGGAATCAGCGCCAGCTTTTGGGTGCCGGTAAAAGAATTGATTAACCTATCGGTGCAGTAATAACACCTTACTTATTTTGATGCTAATTACTGATTGCACTCCACATGTTAAGTATAGGAGGCGCAAAGTAGAGGAAGCTCGCGCAATTACTGATGCGCTAACGGATTTCTTTACCTATTTAGCATTGGGTGTAATCAGTGGGTCATGTGTTAAAGTCACTTAACCTGACACTAACGTTTGCACATCCAAACGCAACAGTTAGCGTTCAGTATGTAATCTAACCCGATGTGTTTAGGGGACAAAACTACAAATATGTTTCAACTACTTTTAAGTGGAGAATCCTGGACCCACCTTTCATATATAGATAGATAAATAGATGACAGATCGATAGATATTTATATATATATATATATATATGATAGAAATATGGATGGATGGATGGATGGATGATGCCTCTGCTCACCTACTCACACTTGATTGAAGCCGCTTGTATGGCCCCACCATTTCCAAACCACTGGCACTAATGATCCTGCTATCTAATTCTCCTTCTCTCCCTCAACCCCAATTCCTCTAGACTGTAAGCTCCTAGGAGCAGGGCCCTCTAAACCTCTTTTTTTCCATCCTATGTCCGTTTATCTGTATCTCGTTCCCTTTGGTTATTGTAAAGCGCTGCGGAAACTGTTGGCGCTATATAAATGATGACAATAATAATAATAATATATATATAAACCTTATCTCTGCTACAAAGCCACAGTGTGGCATAACATTGATTTTAGGGTTCTGTGTAATAACAGATCCAGGATGCATAAAAGTGAAACAGATGTAATTTGCATATCCTACCCAGAATTCCTTGCTGCATATGGGGAGTGTGGCACTGGAGCTCTGGGATGCAATTCATCAAATTGCTGTGTCTTCTGCAAAAATAAACACACTAATATATATACATATTTGATACATATATTAGGTGAATGGATGGATAGATGGATAGGTCATAGACAAACATAATGATATCTGGATAGATCATTTATTTATTTTACCAGAAAGGATACATTGAGATTACTCTTGTTTCAAAGTGTCCTGGGTTCAAGAACATTGCATTTTTACAGAAGGTACAGAAATACAAAATAGACAGACAAACATATAGATAGATGAATAGCTAGGTGACTAAGAAAAGGACAGCCAAACATTGATAGCTAGATGAATAGATAGATAGATAGAGACATGTGATAGATAGATAGATAGAGACATGTGATAGATAGATAGATAGATAGATAGATAGATAGATAGATAGATAGATACAGACATGTAATAGATAGATAGATAGATACAGACATGTAATAGATAGATAGATACAGACATGTAATAGATAGACAGATAAATAGAAAGATAAATAGACATATGAATGGATAAATAGCTGTATAGATAGATAGATAGATAGATACAGACATGTAATAGATAGATAAATAGACATATAAATGGATAAATAGATGTATGGATAGATAGATACACAGATAAATAGATAGATAGATAGATAGATATAGATAGATAGATAGATAGATAGATAGATAGATAGATAGATAGATAGATAGATATACAAATAAAGATAGATAGAGATAGATACAAATAAAGATAGATAGATAGATAAACTGATAGAGATAGATACAAATAAAGATAGATAGATATGATAGATAGATAGAGATAGATACAAATAAAGATAGATAGATATAGATAGATAGATAGAGATAGATACAAATAAGATAGATAGATACAGATAGATATGATAGATAAACTGATAGAGATAGATACAAATAAAGATAGATAGATATAGACATGTAATAGATAGATTACAAAATCGATAGATGAATAGATAGCTAGACGGATAGATAGAAAAACATTGATAGATAAATAGGCAGACATATTGATAAATAATAGACAAAGATAGATAGATGAAAAGATAGGCATACAATGATAGATGGTTTATAGATGCATTGATAGATAGACAGACAGACAGATGCTTTTGCTCCAGCAAGCGCAGGCATGAACATTACTTGTGCTGAATTCCCTGGACTGGGTGATACTGGATGTTGGTTGTTTTATTTTTATTATAGGGATTACACAGAAAGGAATGAAATTTCAGTGCTTTCTAGTTTGGTGCGCTTCGATTCACTTCAGCCATTCCATTCTGCCGACCCTGCGGTGAATTCGCTACTTTACTACGTCTAGCGAATAGACAAACTGCCACGAAATTGCGCTGTGTGGTGAAATTAGCCGTTCGGTACATTTCGGAGTCAAGTTAATTTTTTTCTGAGTAACCCCTTGTGTGTGTGAATTTCAATATTTCATCATTCAGAAAAAACAATGTATACAATACATTATCCGCATATTTAAATGAGGTGTTTGCATTACAGAGTCTTTTACTGCATATACTTTAAGTTACTTTTCCACACACAGTGTGTGTATTTACATACTGACACAATTAATGTGTATTTTGTGCTTAAGGGGAGACAGTGTTTTCCTTTCTTTATCCACAATGGACTAACATAGATAAATAGATCCCATCTGTCACTTTATAAGCAGGGCTCATTGTTTGTAAACACAGTTTCTGTTTACACTCTAAATGCTAAAGGACACTTTACACATTTCAGTCACTGTGTGTAAATGTGTATCTGATGTGTATATTAATATCTTTCAGAGCTGAAAATATCCCAGTAAATTCCTCCTTACTAAAACACTTCATATATCAAATATAAAGTGTGTGATTGATCGATAGATTAGATATGATAGATAATAAGATAGATGATAAATTGAATGAAATCGAGTTTTGATCTGATACTGCCCAGTACCTTGTCAGCTCCTACACATGGATATGGAATATGTTGCTGGTATTTTGAATAAAATGCACAAACAAAGATACAGCTATCCTTGAGATCACTTATTGTGTGTGTATGCTGATTCCATGAGACATATAGATTTAGTGTATACAGTGATACATTTAATATATACAGTCAGTCTAGATATACAGTTAGTGTATGCACACAGTCAATATATACAGAGATACACTCAGTATACACACATACAGTCACTATATACAGAGATACACTCCGTATACACACATACATTCACTATATACAGAGATACACTCCGTATACACACATACAGTCAGTATATACTGTACACAAGCAGTCAATATATACAGAGATACTCTCAGTATACACCCATACAGTTAGAATATACACAGTATGTAGAGAGGAACAGACAGTGTACAGTTACAAGTATTTATAAAGCGCCAATAAATTCCTTAGCGCTGTACATTGGGAGAGACAGAATAACAAATATACATGCACGTTACACACATGGACACACATAGCATCAGTATATATAGAGATAAAGTCAGTGTACACACTTACAGTCAGTATATACAGATATATACATGTCTCGACAGTGTACACACATACAGTCAGTATATACAGATATACAGTGAATGTACACACACACACATACGTTAGTATATACACATACAGTCAATATATAGAGATATAAACTCAGTATACACACATACAGTCAATATATATATAGCGATACGCTCAGTATACACCTACAGTCAGCATATACAGAGATACAGTCAGTGCACACACACATACAGTCAGTATATACACATACAGTCAATATATACAGAGATACACTCAGAATACACAGAATATATATAGAAATGCAGACATTGTATACACACATAGTCAGTATATACAGACATACAGTCAGTATACACACATGCAGTCAGAATTAGGGATGAGCCGAACACTCCCCGAGTTCGGTTCGAGCCCGAACCCGAACTTCCCATTTGTTCGGGACCGAACCCGAACCCGAACCCCCATGCAAGTCAATGGGGCTGAAAATTCGGTTTTTTAGAGTGCCCTCCAAGAGGGCATATATGCTACATATTTGCCATAAAAGGTGTATGGGGGTCCGGGTAGTGCCCTGGGGGACAGGAAACAAGGACAAAAAGTTTTAAAAAATACGTTTTTAAAGGGACAGTGAGGTTTCCATGAAATAAGGGTTAAAAATAAAAATGAAAAATTCCTTCAAATATCGTGCCTAGGAGGTCCCCATAACCTGCCCGTGAAGTGGCGGATTTCTAGGATGTATAGAAATATGTAAAAAAACAAAAAATGACATTTCAAATGACGGTAAATGCTTTTCCTTTAATCTATCCATAAACAACTGCTTGGGGCGGCAGCCTGTATGAAAAGAGGAGACATTTTCGAACAGGCAGAAAAAGTTTACAGATTTTTTGGCGGTGAAAAGCAGGAGAATGACTGGAGAATGGAAAATTCTAGACCAAATAGCCGATTTGGAAAGTGAGATAAATGGGAGAATTTTTCTGGTTTGGCTATTTTGACCTAGAATTTTCCATTCTCCAGTCATTCTCCTGAGTTTCACCTTTCTCTGAATAACCCTGTCAGGGTTATTCAGAGAGCGGTGAAGAGCAGGAGAATGACTGGAGAATGGAAAATTCTAGGTCAAAATAGCCAAACCAGAAAAATTCTCCCACTTAGGCTGGGGTCAGACTAGCGCACTTAATCACGGCCGCACTAGCAGCAAATGACGGGCAATGACGGCCGATATACGAAGTACGGTCGCACGAAAGTCCGGCTGCGCAACGCAAGTGGAAAATGAACGCAATTTGTCTAGAACGTGAAACCGCTAGTACGGATGTACAGAGTGCGCTGCGTCCACTAGCGGCGTGTGTGCGTGATTTGGAGACGTCAGACCCTGCTCATGTTCGGCCAACATAACGTCCAGACACCCAAAGTTTCCTGATTTGGATCCGTAAAAAATCACGCACAAAAATGCGCATCGTATGACCGTTTTCGCGCAATCCGTGAAAAAATACGGCAATGCGTTTCAGACGCACTTTTTGACGGTCGCTGCGAAAAATGCGTTAGTCTGACCCTAGCCTTATCTCACTTTCCAAATCGGCTATTTGGTCCAGATTGTTCTCTTTTCCTGCCATTCTCCTGGTTTTCACCTTTCTCTGAACAACCCTGAGAGAGAGGTGAAAGCCAGGAGAACTGGCAGGAGAAGAGAACAATCTAGACCAAATAGCCGAATTGGAAAGTGAGATAAATGGGAGAATTTTTCTGGTGTGGCTATTTTGACCTAGAATTTTCCATTCTCCAGTCATTCTCCTGCTTTTCACCGCTCTCTGAATAACCCTGTGAATGTTTAATCCCGAGGTGAAAAATAACATTGCTTTAAATTTTTTTCAAACACCAGTTAAATGCAGCATATTAGGATGTTTTAGGGAAATTAATTCTCAAATCTCAATCAGAAACAGACAATGTACAATGTATCAAATTGATTACCAGACTAAAAACACCTGGTGTTATGCCCGTTTGTGAACAGAGGTCATTTAGAGTTGATAATCTTTCCACGTACACATTAGGTTTTAATTCAATATCTAATAAACCGTTGCTTATAATATTCTGCAGTAAAGAGTCTCTTTATTTCTAGATTTTTTTGGATTTTTTTAAGCATTTTCTATACTTTTTTCAAAATTTCTTTTTTTTTCGAACCCGAACCGAACACACCCAAAAAGTTCGAAATTCGCGAACTTTCGAACTACCAAAGTTCGGGTCGAACTCCGAACCGTCCGAACCCGAACAGCTCATCCCTAGTCAGAATACACACACATACACATAGAGAGATACAGACAGTGTATGCACACCTAGAGTCACTATATCCAGAGATATAGTTCACAAAAAAGTTAAAAAAGGAGAGAAAGAACAGCGCTCCTCTTAAGGTATTAAATTCAATTTTTCAAAGAAAAATACCATGTACATACAAAAAAGGAAAAAGAAAAACCTTTTTAAAATAGATGATAGTCATATACCTTTTTTAAGACAGTAGGCAGATGTTGTATTGTGTAGTGGTAATTCACCATATCTCCATATTCACAGGTTTCAACATCACAGGTAAACACAAGAAACTTGCCTAGAGTGTGTCTCAAAAGGAGAAAATACAGTACATAGTATAATATAGTTAACAGAATTTTAGAAAATATTTAAAAAGGCAGATTTACACTCACGCTTTACGAGAGCTGCAAGCACTCATATGATCACTTCTCAGGTTATTTAAAGGCTGACCTGACTGCCCATAGTCTCCCGATTCCTTTGATGGTCTTTAAGGAATGGTCAGCTGGAGATATAAAACTTCACGCAGACCGTGGAAAGTTTAAAAGACGTTTATTTCCCAAAATGGAAAAGGAATAAGTAGCTAGACGCGTTTCGCGCAAAGCACTTCCTCAGTAGCATAAAAAAAGAGATATATCTTTTTTTATGCTACTGAGGAAGCGCTTTGCGCGAAACGCGTCTAGCTACTTATTACTTTTCCATTTTGGGAAATAAACGTCTTTAAGGCTAGGGTCAGACGAACGCATTTCGTGAAAAAGTGCGGTCGAACGAATGGACGTATTTTTCACGGAATACGCGATAGCGGTCATACGATGCGCATTTTCGTCCGTGATTTTGTACGGATCATCAATAAAACCCTTTTTGCGTCTGGACGTTATGTTGGCCGAACATTAGCAGCGTCTGACGTCTCCCAATCACACAAACACGCCGCTATGCGGACGCAGCGCACTCTGTACGTCAGTAGTAGCGGTTTGACGTTCTCGAAAAAATGCGTTTGTTTGCCACTTGCGTTGCACGGACCAACTTTCGTGCGGCCGTTCGTCGTATGTTCCCCGGCATTGGACGTCATTTGCTGCTAGCATGGCCGTGATTTCGTGCGGCTAAACGCACGTTAAAACTGCGTTCGTCTGACCTTAGCCTTAAACTTTCCACGGTCTGCGTGAAGTTTTATATCTCCAGCTGACCATTCCTTAAAGACCATCAAAGGAATCGGGAGACTATGGGCAGTCAGGTCAGCCTTTAAATAACCTGAGAAGTGATCATATGAGTGCTTGCAGCTCTCGTAAAGCGTGAGTGTAAATCTGCCTGTTTAAATATTTTCTAAAATTCTGTTAACTATATTATACTATGTACTGTATTTTCTCCTTTTGAGACACACTCTAGGCAAGTTTCTTGTGTTTACCTGTGATGTTGAAACCTGTGAATATGGAGATATGGTGAATTACCACTACACAATACAACATCTGCCTACTGTCTTAAAAAAGGTATATGAATATCATCTATTTTAAAAAGGTTTTTCTTTTTCCTTTTTTGTATGTACATGGTATTTTTCTTTGAAAAATTGAATTTAATACCTTAAGAGGAGCGCTGTTCTTTCTCTCCTTTTTTAACTTTTTTGTGAACTATTTCTCGTGGTGAAGGGAACACCACACCTTGAAAGAACTAGTAGCGATCCTAACTTTTTATTCAAAGCGCCATTTAAGACATCCTATTGTATTCTTATATCCAGAGATATAGTCAGTGTAAACACATACAGTCATTATATACAGATATACAGTCAGTATATACAAAGACACAATCAGTATATAAACACACAGTCAGTATATACACACAGTCAGTATAGGAAGATAGTCAGTATATACACACAGTCAGTATAGGAAGATAGTCAGTATATGCACACAGTATATACAGAGATAGTCAGTATATACACACAGTCAGTATAGGAAGATAGTCAGTATATACACACAGTCGGTATATTCAGAAATAGTCAGTATATACAGAGTCAGTATATACACACACAGTATATACAGCTATAGTCAGTATATATACACACACAGTATATACAGAGATAGTCAGTATATACACACACAGTATAGGCAGAGATAGTCAGTATATATACACACACAGTATATACAGAGATAGTCAGTATATACACACACAGTATACACAAAGATAGTTAGTATACACACACATACACAGTGAATATAGATATAGTCAGTACATACACACACAGTATATACAGAGATAGTCAGTATATACACACACAGTATATACAGAGATTGTCAGTATATACACACACACAGTATATACAGAGATAGTCAGTATATACACACACACACAGTATATACAGAGATAGTCAGTATATACACACACAGTATATACAGAGATTGTCAGTATATACACACACACAGTATATACAGAGATTGTCAGTATATACACACACAGCGTATACAGAGATTTCAGTATATATACACACAGCATATACAGAGATTGTCAGTATATACACACACAGTATATACAGAGATTGTCAGTATATACACACACAGCGTATACAGAGATTGTCAGTATATACACACACAGCATATACAGAGATTGTCAGTATATACACACACAGCATATACAGAGATTGTCAGTATATATACACACACAGTTAGTATATACAGAGATTGTCAGTATATACACACATACACACACACAGTTAGTATATACAGAGATAGTATATACGGAGATTGTCAGTATATACACACTCACAGTTAGTATATACAGAGATAGTCAGTATATACACACACACAGTTAGTATATACAGAGATAGTCAGTATACACACACAGTATATACAGAGATAGTCAGTATATATACACACACAGTTAGTATATACAGAGATTGTCAGTATATACACACATACACACACACAGTTAGTATATACAGAGATAGTATATATGGAGATTGTCAGTATATACACACTCACAGTTAGTATATACAGAGATAGTCAGTATATACACACACACAGTTAGTATATACAGAGATAGTCAGTATATACACATATACACACAGTTAGTATATACGGAGATTGTCAGTATATACACACACACAGTTAGTATATACAGAGATAGTCAGTATATACACACACACAGTTAGTATATACAGAGATTGTCAGTATATACAGAGATTGTCAGTATATACACACATATACACACAGTATATACAGAGATAGTCAGCACATACACACATACATTCAGGAGATACACACACACAGTGAGTTTTCATGCTGTTTATTTTGATCCAGTGAATGTGTATATAGTATGTGGCAGTGTGTGTATATATATAGTATGTGGCAGTGTATATATATATATAGTATGTGGCAGTGTGTATATATATATATATATAGTATGTGGCAGTGTGTGTATATATATCTGTATAGTATGTGGCAGTGTGTTTATATATATAGTATGTGGCAGTGTGTGTATATATATAGTATGTGGCAGTGTGTATATATATATAGTATGTAGCAGTGTGTATGTATATATATATAGTATGTAGCAGTGTGTATATATATATATATATAGTATGTAGCAGTGTGTGTATATATATCTATATAGTATGTAGCAGTGTGTGTATATATATCTATATAGTATGTAGCAGTGTGTATATATATATAGTATGTGGCAGTGTGTATATATATATATAGTATGTGGCAGTGTGTATATATATATATAGTATGTGGCGGTGTGTATATATATATAGTATGTGGCGGTGTGTGTATATATATAGTATGTGGCGGTGTGTATATATATATATAGTATGTGGCGGTGTGTATATATATATATAGTATGTAGCAGTGTGTGAATATATATAGTATGTGGCAGTGTGTATATATATATATAGTATGTGGCAGTGTGTATATATATATATAGTATGTGGCAGTGTGTATATATATATAGTATGTGGCGGTGTGTGTATATATATAGTATGTGGCGGTGTGTATATATATATATAGTATGTGGCGGTGTGTATATATATATATAGTATGTAGCAGTGTGTATATATATAGTATGTGGCAGTGTGTATATATATATATAGTATGTGGCGGTGTGTATATATATATATAGTATGTAGCAGTGTGTATATATATAGTATGTGGCGGTGTGTATATATATATATAGTATGTAGCAGTGTGTATATATATAGTATGTGGCGGTGTGTATATATATATATAGTATGTGGCGGTGTGTATATATATATATAGTATGTAGCAGTGTGTATATATATAGTATGTGGCAGTGTGTATATATATAGTATGTGGCAGTGTGTATATATATATAGTATGTGGCAGTGTGTATATATATATAGTATGTAGCAGTGTGTATATATATATAGTATGTAGCAGTGTGTATATATATAGTATGTGGCAGTGTGTGTGTATATATATAGTATGTGGCAGTGTGTATATATATATATAGTATGTGGCAGTGTGTATATATATAGTATGTGGCAGTGTGTATATATATAGTATGTGGCAGTGTGTGTATATATATATAGTATGTGGCAGTGTGTATATATATATAGTATGTAGCAGTGTGTATATATATATAGTATGTAGCAGTGTGTATATATATAGTATGTGGCAGTGTGTGTGTATATATATATAGTATGTGGCAGTGTGTGTATATATATAGTATGTGGCAGTGTGTGTATATATATATAGTATGTGGCGGTGTGTATATATATATATAGTATGTGGCGGTGTGTATATATATATATAGTATGTGGCGGTGAAGCCCCGGGGTGCAGGGCAGGGCATTGCACTCGGCCCCAGGCTGTGCCCGGTCATGTCACGCTGTGTGTGGTTTCACATGGTGCTGGTGATGCTGCTCACACGCTTTATTTATGTTTGTGTATCCCGGCGCGTTCCATTCTGTGATTCGGGGTGTGTGTGTTTATTCCTCCCCCCCATTATTCATGACTTATTTTGGCATTTCCAGGCTCGTTCTCTGTCTGGGTTCCAGTGCGGTGGGCGGTACTCGTCCAAGGGTACGCCCAGCGCCCACTATCCTATAGCATCAGCGTGTTGTAAAGGAGAGGCGCGGCGACAGTGGTGACGTACTGAGGTCTACTTAAGAGCAGGCGGCGGGCGCGAGGTACGTTAGTCTCTCGCTCGTCTGGACTGATCTCTTCTTCTACGTCACATTCCGGTAAGTTTTTTCCCGCTTGCGGCCTACCCGCCGCCCGGGAGACTCGTCGTTCTCGTCTTTTCACAGCATCGGCGTCGTACACGTTTCCCATCAGCTCCTCCGCGGGCTCCGGCGGCCGCTCTGTGCCCGTTTCCGGTGTTACCGGACACCGGTAACCGTTACCGGACAGGGGTGGGGTAACTGGCGTAGCTGTGGCAGGACGATCGTGGCCTCCGGTTGGATTTAACGGCGATTTTCCGCCGTCTTTCCGTGCCCCGGGAGGCGCGGTTTTCCCGCCTCTTCGTCCCCGTCGAGTCGTCTGGCCGCCATGTTCTCTCGGGGTGTAAAGAGACAAGAGGACGTGAGCGCAGGCCGTCGCGTAATGGAGGATCAGGCCTCCCCCCACCCCCAGCAGACCTCATCTGCCACACAGCTGTGCCTGGGCTACCTCCAGCCCCCTGGGGACCCGGACACCCCCCTAAACCCGCCTCCGTGACGGCCCCTCCTGCTCCCCCTCACAGGCTGTGTCCTCTCAGTAAAAAAAGCTGCTTTTTACCCTTTTTAAACAAAAAAGCCCAAAAATATCACTTGCTGGCGGGAAATTTGAAGGGTTGTGCTTTTTGTTGGTTTTTCGCGCGGTTGGCGGCGCCCGGTTACCGGCGGGTGAGGGAGAAGCCGTGTCTTGCTTTGTTTTTGTGCTGTGAGTGTGTGGAACCGGAGATAATATCACATAATGGCGGTTGGCTTTTTCAGGGTGTCATGACACCGAGCCGCCGCTAGGGGCACCAGAGAGCACTGTCTGCTCCGCTCACTCAACCGGGCTTTTGTGGTTTAGACTCCAAAGCTTTATTAAACGAACAAAACAAGGTATTTGACTTTTCTAAAAAAATAAATAAATATAACCCTGCTTCTTCACATCAGATTATAACGTTAGCTTTTTACTAATTACTGAGACCTTTTTTTGTTGTCATGGTCCCTGAACAAATCCCCATGCTCTCGGCAAACTCCTGATTCTGCTGTGCACCTCTACTCTGGCCTGCAGGATCATGGTCTGGCAAAGGAACCTAGAAAGCCTAGCGTTTTATTTAGCTTGGAGGGTCTACACCAGGTTGGCAACATCAGCCATCCTGATGTTTACAGCTCCCGTGAGGCTTTGCTGCTCAGTGGGCAAGGTCTAAAGGTAAACATGGCAGTTAAAGAGCTAGAGGTCCACAGTTGATGACACCTGTTAGATCTGTGTTAAAACCATAGCACCCTCTGTTGCCGTGTACCTAGCATCATGGGACAACACCAAGGAAAAACATGTCTGTAAAAATGGATTGATACACGGCCAGCGGTGACCTGGAAGATTTTTGTTGGTGGTGCAGTTACAGATCTTGTCTTTTACTCTTTTCAGAATCGCAGGAGCTAAGCAATGGCCCGTACCAAGCAGACCGCCCGTAAGTCTACTGGAGGAAAAGCCCCCAGGAAACAGCTGGCTACTAAAGCGGCAAGGAAGAGCGCCCCCTCCACAGGAGGTGTCAAGAAGCCTCATAGATACAGGTATGTGCAGAGGAGCAATGCATTCTGGGATGTCTGCATACTACATGGATGTCACTCCTAATTCTGTCAGACGTTTTAGGTAATGCATTTATTTGCTGTGGGATTGCAGCTGTTCCCCCAGTTTTGGCACCAACCTTCCAATGGGGGTTTGAAAGCCACTAGAGCAAGTGCCCCCCCCCCCCGGTCCTAAGTATCACCCCCAGAAATGCAGACAATCCTGCAATCGCTGAACGGCAAATACCTCACATGTGCGAACAAAACTGGCCTATGTGGGTCCCGAGGCTCACATTTCTGATTCTTAATCTAGATTTTAGATAATCCTGATGGCCTCCCAGGTTATGATTTTTTTCTGGACGGCATGTATGCAAGGATTTGCCTAATTATTGCAGTGTCATAAATGCGTGGCGAGCCTGCACTTCTATTGGTCACTTGTGTTCTCCTTTTAGGCCTGGTACTGTTGCCTTGAGAGAAATCAGAAGATACCAGAAGTCAACAGAGCTTCTGATCCGCAAACTGCCATTCCAGCGTCTTGTGAGGGAAATTGCTCAAGACTTCAAGACTGATCTGAGGTTCCAGAGCGCTGCTATTGGTGCTCTGCAGGTGAGTCTTGTGGTACCAGTTGGTCCAGCATAAAACTACCACATTTTTAAGGGCTCTGCTAACTGTACTTTGTGTTCCCTAACAGGAAGCCAGTGAGGCATACCTGGTCGGTCTCTTTGAAGACACCAACTTGTGTGCTATCCATGCAAAGCGAGTAACCATCATGCCCAAGGACATCCAGCTAGCAAGGAGAATTCGTGGGGAACGTGCTTAATTTTTTGGAA
This sequence comes from Leptobrachium leishanense, assembly GCA_009667805.1. Classification (NCBI taxonomy): domain Eukaryota; kingdom Metazoa; phylum Chordata; class Amphibia; order Anura; family Megophryidae; genus Leptobrachium; species Leptobrachium leishanense. The sequence goes on along the minus strand of CM019069.1, from coordinate 133,185,043 downwards.
GTTTTTGTTTTTCTGATATTAGAATGAATTTTTGTTTTGAACGTTCATTTTTTTACAAATTGTACATACGTGTGTTTCTTTATTTTATAAAGGATTTGTTAACTTGTAGGGTAGTTGACAGTAAATTGGTAGTGAACATTTTATATTACATTCCCTTAATCCTCAGGTTTTTCAGAACTATTTGTATCTTCAGCTAGTTGCTTTTGTGACTCATTACAATAGCATGCTTAATATTGTTTCCATACCCTGTATCTCTCACTGTATCTCCATTGTAAATAAACTCTCCACTACCTCAACATTATCTGCCTTGATTTCTCTAAACTGTTCACTCGAGGCCAGCTGTGAGCAACCATGACTTTGCAGATGTTTTGGAACCTTCTCTGACATCTGGCGAGCCAAGGTTGACCCCTGGTCTAGGCTTTGACACTTGTCAAGGATCTCTTAAACTGCAATGTCACTGGGGTATTTCAGCCTGTAGACAAACTCTCTAAAGGGGGTGCATGGCCTTGGGCTGATGTTACAAGGTGTTAGGACAAGTTTGTTCTGCACTTATGTCACAACCTGCATTCTACCAAATAGAGCCACTCAGAAAACAAAGCAATATATATTTTTTGAGCTGCAGTTGCTGGTTTGTCCTCTAGGTGGCATAAGACAATGGTGTAATATTCAGTGAGGTGTGCAGTTAAAGGGACATGAATGTCTTAGAATTGTCTTAAAATGACAGTTAAATGTTTTGACTAGATTAAATCAACATTCTGTCATTTCTCTGGCACCTTCAGCTAGGGATGTTCAGATCCAAATTCCTGTGTATCCTACACCGCCTCTTGGCCAATTGCATTGTGACAAGTGTTGCCCTTCTGTACCGCTCTGCAGGAACTACTGGGTGGAGTAGAGGTAACATCACTGCTCTGCGTGGAGAGCCTGGAGACATGGGTTCAATCCCGTAAGTGTGCTTGGGCAAGACACCTAACAGTACTCGTGACCCAGGACATACTAGAAAACGAGAAATCTCAATGTATCCTTCTTGGTAAAATCCTTTAAAAAAAAAAAGTTAAATTGGAATGGCCCTCCGCTCAACTTGCAGAAACTCTGTCGCACATGCTCAGTGCATTCCACTACATACAAATCCAATGGGTGTGAGAGCTAAAAGCAGGAGTATGAAAAATAGCAGTTACTTACGCTTGAGATTGGCTCATGAACGCATGCATGTCCCTTTTTAACTCAATGACTGCAGAAGACCTAAGGGTGACCCACATCGTTTCCCTACAGTTCTCTTGAGACTCGGGTGCCATGGACAGATCTGACTCAGATCTGAGCAAAACCACACCTTGGGACATCCCCCCCCCCCCCCAATACAGGAGTCCAAAGGACCCTGCAATTTCCCAAAATTGTGATATTTCCCACAATGCCATAAAGTGATGGCCATAATGCGCTGATTGTTCCATCAGACACATTGCTGTAAGGGGTATTTTTTCCAACCGTGTCATGTGGCATCAGAAAGGTCATGCTGACCTAAATATTCACATATAATGGAAAATTAGCTCTTGTGCTTTTTATAAAACCATGTTGCTGTACAAACCTCATCCCACATGGTGAGCAAACGGAGGTGCTGATGCAAAGTTACACATTGGTCCCTCTAAAGCCTAAGCGGCTTCAAGGGGGGGGGGGGGGTACTTTAGATTCCTGGATTTTCATTTACACCCTGTCACGTTGGGTGTCACTGGACAGGATAGTCAGGACTTTTTAAAGTTTTTGACTGCCATTGCTTAGAAATGTCAAAATTAGCAACGCTATTACCTCATTTTCTGCACTGGTCAATGCTGCAAGGCTCGATCCTCTTATGGAGCATCGTGCTTTGCAGCCCTGTCAAGGCATGTCCTAGTGCTTTTGATGGGGTGGCTTGCTGCACAGCTGCTGATGCACACGTAACAGCCTGTGGCTGGCCCTGTCACAACTCAGTATGGGTGCACATACAGGTTTCTTCCAAGAAAGGTAACTCAGGAGAATGGAAAAGTGAATTCTAGGCCAAACCAGAAAAATTCTCCCATCTCCCTTTCCAAATATGCTATTTGGTCTAGATTAGGACTGCGATTAGTTTGTGTACAGCACACTTTAGATTCAGACGGAGTTAAACATTTCTGCTTTGGCGCTAAACTGACGTGTTGCTGCTTTACGCTGTATGATTTTGTTCTAGGGATATGTCAGACATTGAAAACAAACTGGTTATGTAACACACCTTGAGATACTGGGTATGGGCACTACCACTTTATGAGCTTGAAGCTGGAGTCCTGTGTCACCCCCCCCCCCCAACCTGCTTGCCATTCCCGCTTTGATCTGGAGGTGTTATTCTCTCGTTGTTCCAGTCCCCTCCCACACTCAGGTCTAGTCTTTTGCCCAAATCCACTCCTTCTCACACTCTGGTCAAGTCCCTTGGACAAACTGCCTCACTTCTTCCGGACCCTCCTCCCGCTCAGTTTGTTCATTTAAATTATTGTAAAGCGACACTGAGTGCCCCCCCCCCCCCCCATTCTCACCCTGCTTTTGCGCTGATATTTCTAGCTGAGCACTTGTAGCAGCGTTCATGTGGGGAGAAAGCAGACCTGGGCTTAAACTACACGGCATCAATCCATCACGGTGACCGGTGCTTGTACATTGTGTGAACCTGCAAATTGCCTGTTTTTCTTTTTATCCGATGAATCAAAAATATGTAAATATTTGTTAGTTGCAGTCCTAGTCTAGATTGTTCTCATTTTCACCTTTCTCTGAATAACCCAGATAGGCTGTCAGACGAGTGCACTAAAACAACCAGAAATTTTTTACCTGTATTTTAGCAAAACTGCATTCTTGCTCCAATGCAGCAACGGGTTCCCATTTCTAATTTAAAAGCACCCCATAGAATATATAACCACAACGGCTCAGATGATAAAATGTGAATTTTAGCTGTAAATTAAAAAAAAACCTGCAAATTTCCATTAGACTTACATATTTTTTGTTCTAATCTGCTGAAAAATAAGGATATAATTGGTCTGCGTCCAATAAAACGCGACTTACAGGTGTGAAATGGCTCAGCAGCAAAGGGGTTAAGGCTAATGTCAGATGAACGCAGTCTGAGTGCACTCTGCATAACAGACAGATGTACTGACGGAAGATACTGTAGACACAACATGATCTGTTTTTAATGGATATAGAAAAAAAGAAATGTGGGAAATTAAAATTAAGACAGGTACAGTCAGCCAGACCAAAAAAACCTGATCGTGAACCTGATGGATGTCTCTGCATCACACACACAGGCCACTACACGGACGCGTCACACTCTGGCTGTCTGTCGTAGCGCTTTTACATTGAGGCCTAAATGGCATCCGTTGCCACCTGTGTGGTGCGTGCGCACTTTGATGGTCTCTTGATCACAAATCAATGCTACGACGGACGTTAAACTGCGGTGACAGACGTGATGGCTGCGTTCGTCTGACGCTAGCCTAAACTAACAGGAACTCAGCCAAAAATCTCAAACTGGAGATGACATCTGGCTGAAGTGTCACCAGTAAGCCTAGGTCTGTTAAACCTCCCTTTGTAAAGTGACAAGCATAATGCTAAAAAATTCAGTTTACAATACCAAACTGAAAAATCTCATATCCTGATTGCATGGTAAAAGTAACCATGTATTTGTCTATGCATAAGACTATACTTTTGTCTAAGGACGTGCTCAGCACGCCAGCTAAGTGGTTCTACTGTGCTATGGACGCGCTGAGCGCGTCCTAGCACAGGAGGCAGCAATCAGCCAGGATTCTGGCCGATTGCTGCACCACCCCCCCCCCCCCCCCCTGTGCGGGCTGACATCTTGTCAGCCTAGCACTCCGGGACCCCGGCAGGGACAATAGATGTCATTGCGCTAGCATCTATTGCAGGTGCCCCCGCGAGTGCCTCCCGATAGGCACCATTTGGAAGGGCACAGCCTGCCCTTCCAAACGGTGGCTGGCTTTAACCCCTTGGGGTCAGATCACAATTCGGCGCCGAAAAGCGCCGGATCGTGATCCTATCCCGGAGCTGTCCGACATACTGGATGTCAGCCAAGCTTCCGGTAACTCCCCCAGTTTTGGAGTTAACCCCTGCCTCCAATGATGGAGATAGAGGGTTCATTGGAACCCCCTATCTCCCGATCCGTGGCAACAAACCATAATGTTTGGTATCTTTGGATCAGCCAGAGCATGGCCTTTCCAATGATACCAAACATGACCTATGGTAAAAGGGAAGAAAAAAATAAATAATGCAGCAATATTGTTCCCATTTCATTTATAATGTTAACAATGATGCTGCACTAACGATTTTTGTATGGGGTGTGTTTGTTAAAAATAGCATAATTTTCCCTCCAAAAAATTTAACGAGTCCCCATTTCTAATTTTTTTAAAAAGGGCAACTCATAAAAAATATAACCGCAAACGCTCGCATGTGAAAAAAAAACACTTTACACATTGTAAATTATTGAAAATTAAAATTTTATTGCATTTTCTGTTATAATATTCAGGCAGGACATGACGTATACATATAATAATGATATATTATGAATCTGCCGAGTCTGCCGGAAAGAACGATATATAATATGTCTGGGTCATTTAATAAAATATGGCTTGAAAACACGTTTAAACATGATGAGCGAAACCGTTAAAAATGAGTTGAGCACACAGGTGTGAAATGGCTCAGCAGTGAAAGCGATAAGCCAGAAATTGGGGGGGGGGGGGGTCTCATACACGGGAGTAACTGGTACCATATGTGGGTCTGTTCTATCACGCTAGCTTCAATGGCCACAGACCAGAATGTGAAGCCGCAGGAGTAGATGGTGTTATACTGATGAACCTTGCGTTTGCGTGGCAAAACTGCTGATACCTTCCCTTTGCAAACCGGCATCCTCCAATCAAAAGCCTTAGGTAACAGACATCATAGACATCTGATGCCGAACGAACCAAATGCAATTCTGAAGGAATTCTGTTGGGGGCAGTAGCGTGTAGGCATTGTGCAGATGTGACAACACCGGTATTCTGAGCACTCTTCCATGAAGATGGCAGAAAATAAAAATTCTGGATCTAAGAGCAATGAAGAAGAAAGCAGCGATGCAATAGAGGCTGAAGAAAGCGATATGCCCAAAGCTGAGTGTGATGCATAATACAGTATATCTATGTAACATGGACCATGGGTTGATTTTATAACTAGGCAGAGTAGGCATGTGCCTACAGGTGCCTGCCAGTAGAGGGCGCCTTGCTCTGTTTAAAATAATAAAAAAAAAATCTTAACAATTTACAATCATTTAGACCAGTGGTTCTCAACCCGTGGACCCTCCGGACCCACAATTGTCCTTGGTCATTAAGTCGCGACCCAAAAATAATTGAATTTCTGAAACATAATTTATTCCACAAAATAACGTGTGCAATATACTACAATGTATGCACTTTTTGAACAATTTTGAAAACAAAAAGGGATTCTTTCCAAAAAGGATAGTGCAGTAATCACAGCACTAGTAAAAACGAAAGTGTTTGCTGTTAATTTCATGTTTCAATTAGTTTATTTAAGTATAACTTAAGAGCAAGAAGCAGCCCCAGTTTTCCAATAAGTGTCTCAAAGTCTGGGGTGATGGTAGACAAAGCAACTCTAATTTAAAGCACTACTGAATAATAAAAAAAAATAAACTCACCTGCTCCATGCTCCCCCGCCATCTGTCTCTGCGCACATTATTTTTAAGCAGCAGCCTGCCCTCCCTGAGCCTACACAATTTGCGTAGCTGAACGCAAAGCTAATCGAATAAGCTCAAGCTGGTCAAGAGATTGAGGTCTACAGCACGCGTCTGGTGTCGCCAGCTTCCTGAATCTACCCTCTGCAGTGCCTCAGAGACGGACTGAAGAACAATGGAATAGCTTTGACCAATGGAAAAGCACCATTGGTCCAAGCCATTCAAAAAAACGCCTCCATGGGAGGCTGACCTCCCATGCATTGATTGACGCAGGACAGTCATGTGACTGTCCTCGTCTCGCACAGTCAGTGTGCTCAGGGTGTGACTGTTCACTGTGTCGGCACCTCCTCCCTGCAGGTGGAGAGGGCAGTGCGCGGCTGCCTGGAGTGGATGATGCAGATCCTGGGGAGCACTGAGAGCAGCCAGATCCTGGGAGCACTGAACCTATCTAAACTTGTGTATATCTGTCTCTGATACTAGCCAGTGCCTCACCAGCCACTGACCTTACCGCACGTCCCTGGTATGCAGGGAGGCCGGGATCAGGAAGCGGTGTGTGATTCTGCGGAGAATTCTAGTTCTCTGCAGGGATTATCACAGGAGGAAGGCAGGAAAGGAAGAGGAGTGAGAGATTTATAGAGTAAAAGGGAGAGAGTGATAGAGGGAGAAAGGAGAGAGATGAGGAGAAATGGAGAGTAAGACATAGATACAAAGGACAGATGGAAAAATACACAGGACACACAGATATACTGTAGATGGACAGACAGAATACCAGATATTCAGAAAGAAGGCTGCATAAATAGGTAAAAGGACAGAGAAAAACACAAATAAACATAGGGAGCCCCCCCTTACCCAACAGCCTTTTGCTTCACTGAGATGTGCATTGTGTACAGTGGCTCATGGTGTTGGGAGTACAGAGCTGCTGCCAGTCACTGAGTCCTACCCCACACCTTCCCATTACAGATTCAACCCCCCCCCCAACCTTGCAATTAGAGTATCTTACCTGATGCAGCGGGCCCCAGGTGGCACCTTGGATCATTCAGAGGTAGCCACACTGCCTGGCACCCACTGCTGCAGGCAAGATGCATCAGCAGGTCCCAGGCATTAGAGAGGCCTGGGGGCACTTGCCCCGCGACCCAGTCCGCCCCTGGTCGCGACCCACTTTTTGGTCGCGACCCACCACTTGAGAAATAATGATTTAGACCACCGTATCTCTGGAGTCCTAGGGGCTAGAAACTTTTTGCACAAACTGAAAAGTGCAAAACCCCCCCCCAAAAAAACGGATATTGGGCTATGAAGTTAAAATGTATTCAAGCGGCATCCTAAAAAAATGACTGTACGGGTGTACATCGGCACACTACAGACAATCTTAGGGCTGCAGAGATGTCTCCTGTGCTTAACATTAGATGGATTCTCTGGGTCTTCTAGCTGGAATGTAAACCTTTGAGGATCCACAGGAAAAGGGATACGAGACTGATCTAAAGAGGTCCCCTAAGGCCTCATTCACACACAACGCAAGAGCAAAATTGAATATTGCGTATACACGCGTATGGTATGTTTATAATCCCAGAATGCATCATTTTTGGAGTCCTGTTGTTGCTAGAGAGTGTTCTCTGCCTCATGTACTAGCAGTCAGGGGTCAGCAACCTTGGCTCCCTGAGGTTTTCGGAACTACATCTCCCAAAATGCTCTGTCATCCATTAGGCTAACTGAGCCACATGGGAAATGTAGTTCCCAAAACATCAGGGAGCCAAGGTTGCTGAACTAGCTGCTATTAGCTGTGGTGTGATAGCAAAGATGGACACCCCCCCTAATGAGTTGATGAACCTTTTAACATTGCTTGTGTTGTTGAGGCAGCAGGGATGCTCGAGAGAATCTGAAAGGCGATCCAAGCGTCCATTCTGGACCCATCCCATGATGTCACAGAGGTCCTCAGGATATCCAGGAAAAGTTTTTTTTTTTTTAAAAACTGAAAACTTTACTGTACGGATGTACACGCCTAAAAACGCTGCCGGGATGCAGCTCGGTTCCATTCTGTTTTTACGCGATGCAACTGTACGGCTCCATAAGCGACTGTGTGTATGGAGCCATTTATTTGCATATAGTACAATACACACGTACACGCGCATCAGTGTGAATGAGGCCTAAATGTTGGTATTATACATAAAGGGGGATAACAGACTGAAGGTAATTCTGCCGACTGTGAGGAAATAAAGCTGAGAGCTCCAAATTCAGCCTCTAAAATGAAAGAAGAAAAAAAATACACACTAGCGAACTAAAGAATCAAAATATCATTCATCACTTTACACGTTTTGCCGTGAAATTATGGCATCCCCAGGAGTGTAAAAAAAGTACCCCATAGTATAGCAGCTTATAGAATTGAAATTGGAGGCGGGTGTGGCTGCGGGGAAGATGGAGCCGGAGGCGGCTGTGGGGAAGATGAGGGTGGGTGTGAACTGAAGGGAAGATGGAGGCGGGTGTGGCTGAAGGGAAGATGGAGGTGGGTGTGATTGCAGGGAAGATGGAGGCGGGTGTGGCTGCAGGGAAGATGGAGGCGGGTGTGATTGCAGGGAAGATGGAGGCGGGTGTGGCTGCAGAGAAGATGGAGGCGGGAGAGCGAGTGCGGCTGTGGGGAAGATGGGACGGGTGTGGCTGCGGAGAAGATGGAGGCGGTTGCGGGGAAGATGGAGGCGGTTGCGGGGAAGATGGAGGCGGTTGCAGGGAAGATGGGGCAAGTGTGGCTGAGAAGATGGAGGTGGGAGCGGTTGCGGGGAAGATGGAGGTGGCTGTGGGAAGATGGAGGCGGCTTGCGGGGAAGATGGAGGCGGTTGCGGGGAAGATGGGGCAAGTGTGGCTGAGAAGATGGAGGTGGGAGCGGTTGCGGGGAAGATGGAGGCGGCTTGCGGGGAAGATGGAGGCGGCTTGCGGGGAAGATGGAGGCGGCTTGCGGGGAAGATGGAGGCGGCTTGCGGGGAAGATGGAGGCGGCTTGCGGGGAAGATGGAGGCGGCTTGCGGGGAAGATGGAGGCGGCTTGCGGGGAAGATGGAGGCGGCTTGCGGGGAAGATGGAGGCGGCTTGCGGGGAAGATGGAGGCGGCTTGCGGGGAAGATGGAGGCGGCTTGCGGGGAAGATGGAGGCGGCTTGCGGGGAAGATGGAGGCGGCTTGCGGGGAAGATGGAGGCGGCTTGCGGGGAAGATGGAGGCGGCTTGCGGGGAAGATGGAGGCGGCTTGCGGGGAAGATGGAGGCGGCTTGCGGGGAAGATGGAGGCGGCTTGCGGGGAAGATGGAGGCGGCTTGCGGGGAAGATGGAGGCGGCTTGCGGGGAAGATGGAGGCGGCTTGCGGGGAAGATGGAGGCGGCTTGCGGGGAAGATGGAGGCGGCTTGCGGGGAAGATGGAGGCGGCTGCGGGGAAGATGGAGGCGGCTGCGGGGAAGATGGAGGCGGCTGCGGGGAAGATGGAGGCGGCTGCGGGGAAGATGGAGGCGGCTGCGGGGAAGATGGAGGCGGCTGCGGGGAAGATGGAGGCGGCTGCGGGGAAGATGGAGGCGGCTGCAGGAAGATGGAGGCGGCTGCAGGAAGATGGAGGCGGCTGTAGGAAGATGGAGGCAGGTGTGGCTGGGAAGATGGAGGTGGCTGCGGGGAAGATGGAGGCGGCTGCGGGGAAGATGGAGGCGGCTGTAGGAAGATGGAGGCGGCTGTAGGAAGATGGAGGCGGCTGTAGGAAGATGGAGGCGGCTGTAGGAAGATGGAGGCGGCTGTAGGAAGATGGAGGCAGGTGTGGCTGAGAGGATGGAGGTGGGAGCGGTTGCGGGGAAGATGGAGGTGGCTGCGGGGAAGATGGAGGTGGCTGCGGGGAAGATGGAGGTGGCTGCGGGGAAGATGGAGGTGGCTGCGGGGAAGATGGAGGTGGCTGCGGGGAAGATGGAGGTGGCTGCGGGGAAGATGGAGGTGGCTGCGGGGAAGATGGAGGTGGCTGCGGGGAAGATGGAGGTGGCTGCGGGGAAGATGGAGGTGGCTGCGGGGAAGATGGAGGTGGCTGCGGGGAAGATGGAGGTGGCTGCGAGGAAGATGGAGGTGGCTGCGAGGAAGATGGAGGTGGCTGTAGGAAGATGGAGGCGGCTGTAGGAAGATGGAGGCAGGTGTGGCAGCGGGGAAGTAACCGCTTAGAGATGGCCAATGATCACAAAGAATTTACAACAGGGAAGATCAGGACAGAGCGTAGAAATAAAGAGAAATGAGAAAGAGAAAACCTCTGCATTTGCTCCATTGATAGCTGAATTGTAATTGTGGTGGATTTATGGCTTCTAGTCTGCATTACACTTTCAGATTTATCACGTTCGGTGCACGGGGACATCCTGATTGTAGTTACAGGTTACCTTGATGTGCTCAGGTCATTACATAAAGGTAGGATAGTTACCGGTAGTACCATTTAGTACATTAGATTCTGCTTGGTGGGGGAGGGGCTGCAGGTAACCGGGCAGGCTGTAGATTAAGCACCGCTATCATACAGGGTTCTGAGATCGAAGAGCTAGAGCTCGTACGTGTTCCAGGTTGTCATTGGGACCGCTTATTTAGCACTCACATTGGAGGAAAATGTGAGATTTCTTCCTCAGGAACCGGAGGAACAATGTTTTGTTTTTGTTTGGGTTTTTTCCAGATGAGATTTGGTTAACCCCTTAAGGACGGGAGTAATTTTACAACTTCGGCGCTGTTTCGGAAGTAGAAGTTTGCTGAGCTCATTTTGACCGGTTTTAAGTCACGTATTATTATACCACCCAGACAAATTATATATCGTTCTTTCCGGCAGATTAATAATATATCATTATTATATGTATAGGTCATGCCCTGCCAAAATGCTATAACAAAAAATGTAAAAAAATGTGAATTTTCAATAAAGTTTCAATCTTCCACAGTGTGTTATGCGTTTTTTTTTTAATTTTATTATCCGAGCCTCTGCGGTCATATGCTATGGGGTAGACTTGTTAAAAAAATTAGAACGGGGAGCCCATTTCTTTTTGGGGGAGAAATTGTGTGAATTAGCCAAACCACCCCCCCCCCCCCGAGGTGGAAAACTTTACTCCGCCATCCCAGCTGTCAGTCAGCAGAGCGGGAATCATATTTCCCGCTTCTGCCGACTAGGAGACGTCATCGTGCTTTCAGCGCGATGACGTCTCCAACTCACCGCAGAAGCTGGCGGCTCCCTCCTGAGGGTTAGTGTTGTGCGCATCCTCTAGCGCGCAACACTAATCCTCAGAGGGAGCCGGGAGGAAGCCTGCCGATTGGCTGGCTTACGTGAGAGGCGCGCATGCGCGCTTCTCACGTAAACCAGAAGGCAAGTCGGATAGAAGAAGGACGGGAGCGGAAGAGGAGTATAAAAAAATAAAAATAAAATAGCGCTGGAAACAAGAGGATTTTAGGGTAAGTATTACAGTTACACGAAAAAACCCCAAAAAAATAACTATTTATTAAGGGAATAGGGATAGGTTAGAATTAAAAAACGGGTGGGGGGGGGGTGATTTTTTTGTTAGAGTGTTCCTTTAATTGTAAGCAAGATGACTGATCAAAATCAATGTCAAACTGGCCAAAACACTCAATTTCAGTGGGGGTTGAATAATTTTGAACACAACTGTACGTCCTGCGGCGTTAAGAGGTTATTCAAAGAGCACCAAATTGGCCACAAAATTGCACCGAGCAGTGAATTTCCCCATACGGTGCAATTTTGTGGCCATTGGGCTATTCAGAAAGCAGGCAATTCCCCAAACAATGTTGAACTGCCAATGTTGAATTGGCAGCAGTGAAATCCCCCATAGAGAATCAATGGTTAATCTATTCAGACACCGAACAGCACCGAAATGTCAGTAAAAAGCCCTGATTTCTGTGGTTTCCTTTGACAGGTTTAAAAAGGCGAATCCCATAGGTTTCAATGTAGAAAAAAAAATCCCCGCGTTTATTAAATGTTTATTCTTTTCATTTGCAGCAAAAAGTCTTTTTTTTTGCCATTTTTCTGGATTCACCCCCTCCCGATTGCTGCGTTTTTCTTCTTCTTCGTGTAACAGACCCCCCCCCCCCAACAATACATAAATACACAGTAATCCAAAACGATTACAATCTGTCTATCGAGACCTTATTTCCATGCAGTATTTTTTTTTTTTTTAAACGCCTTTTAGGCTGGGGTCAGACGAGAGCACTCCAGAATGGAAGGAACGTCCGTGAGAGCGGACATTCCTTCTACACGACGCCCGTCTGGCCACCTCGCTGAGCGCAGGCAGTGCGCTCAGCGCTGCAAAGCTCGATCCACCTATGGAGGACCGCGCTTTGCAGCCCCGTCAACGCGTGTCTAGCATTTTGACGGGGCTACTTTGTGCGCGGACGCCTTTTACGTGCGCTCGCTCAAGCGTGTGACCGGCCCCGTTGCAGCGTCATAACGCTGCGACGGACGCCGGTAGGCACACGAGTACAGGCGCATCTAGCACGCTTGTCTGACACCAGCCTTAAAAGTTGCAGTGTTTGTTTTGTTTTTACCCCTGTTTGACAGCTTTTTTGGATCAATTTGGCAGATGCGTTCGGCTGCTTGTTCCCTGCACTTCGGTGACCCTGTGGTGAATGCAGAATTCTCCGCAGGGTCGGCAAACTGAACTCGCCGAAGTGCGGCAAATGGGAGAGCACTGAAACATCAGTGAGAGGTCGATGCCCTCTGCATAACTCCGTGACTGAAAGTGAGGAGAAATGGACAACGAGTCTGTGAGACAGAAGAAATGGTGGCATCATCCACCTGAATTGACAAACAGACTGGGCCACGAAGGCCAGGCCTCAGCAACAGATTCTGGACGCTACACTGAAACCAGGCTTCATGTACAGAAAATATGAATTTAATGTGAAAGTCTTTTGCACAGGCTCCTTGTAAAAGGTCTGGAGCCTCCTTCCATGACCTGATGAACACTGGCAACTTTATTATGCTCATCCACACAGCTGGTAGATGTCCATCTCAGAAATGGTGCTCTACATTCCTTGTTTTATCTGACACTGGTTCCGAGACAACTTCCCTCTCTCTAGGAAGAAAAAGTCAAACCCACTCTGTCCATGCACAGCGATGCCACCGCTTTGTAAGGTAAGCCCTCTTCTCTCATGTCAGCTTGGGGAGATTCCAACCTCAGGCGATGGATGAGATCCTGTTACTCCTTCCTTGCCGTGTCCGTCTCATTCGTCTCGCTGTCCTTGTTGAGATGGTCTATAGGCCTAAAGAGTATTTCATCGAACTTTGTTTCTTTCCTGAAGACAGTCCATAGCATGATGGCAGAGATCAGGGCACTTACGCTAAAGACCTGCCATAGCGGCCGGCTATCCTCGCTGCCCAGCGACTTCTTGAATGACCAGTTTCGGTTACTGGCTTTACTGGTAGAAAACTTCAGCGGTTTGGAGTTTTCCGTCTCTTTGTTGTCTGGGCTGACATTTGATCGGAGCGTTCGGACATGACGGGTCACCAAGGGCGATTGTGTTAACCTAGAGGGGGGGAGAAAGAAAGAACAAAGACAAGAAGCAGGTCACATAGAACCAAAAAGTATCCTAATTCGGGGCTTGACGATTCTGGCCACCAATAAACAAACCACAACGGCAACAAACGCTGACAAAGATATATCAGGAGTGATTCCCTGTCAAATGAGCCCCACTTCTTAGTCTCACTTTAAAAAGGGACACTCTAGGAGCAGGTGTGGGCAACTATGGCCCTCCAGATGTTTTGAAACTACATTTCCCGTGATGCTCGTTGGGATTGCAGAGCCTCAAGGGAAATCTAGTTCCAGAACATTTGGAGGGCCGGGGTTGCTGAGCCCTGATTAATAGGAATATTTAATATCAGCGGTGCACCAAAATTAAAATTTCTGGCCGATGCTGAAATCGAAAATTCAGGATCAGTTCGGCCGGAAACAGATACCGAAAATCAGTCATCCGAGCCAGGGACTCGCTTGAGCCTGGCCGAGCAGGCAGCAGGAGGCCCAAGCCGAGCAGGGGACTCGGCCGGCCTTCAGGCTCAGGCGAGCCCCCGACTCGGCTGGGCCTCCAGGCCCGGGTTCGGATGACTGATTGGGGTGCGGGGGTGAGATTGCGTTACACATACTCACCTACATCCACACCTACACTGGCCCCGAGCTCCTCCATCGGTGGCAGCCCCATGGTGAGTGGTGACAGTCCTCCAATTCCTGCTCTCCGTCAGACGCCAGTCGCAGGGATGACGTCAAGGAGGCAGGCTCCAGGCCCTGTTTCAGATGGCAGGTTTTTGGCTGATTTTTCCTATCAGCTGAAAGTATCATTTTCAGACGATAATGTCGGTGACCGTAATTTCGGTGCATCTCAATTTAATATTACAATCTGTCATTTTGCTGCCCTGTCCCGGGATACTTGTAATTAGGGATGCGCCGAAACCACTTTAAGACCGAGTACGAGTACCGATACTTTTTTCAAGTACTAACCGATACCGAGTACGATACTTTTTTTTATGTCATGTGACCACTTTCCAATAAGAACAGATAAAAATGCCCCCAGCTCTCAGATATGCCCCCAGCTCATGGGATTTGCGCCCCAGCTCACCTGGTACTCTCCGATCATACTTACCTTCCTGAGCGACACCGGGAAAGTCTTTGCGCGTGCGCTCGTTGGCAGGCTCCCAGCCGCGATCACGTGATCGCGGCTGGGGGCCTTCCAACGAGCGCACGCGCAAAGACTTTTCCGGCGTCGCTCAGGAAGGTAAGTATGAACGCGGTGAGCAGCTGCAGGGGCCTGTCCGAATGCCGATAGAGGGGCTGGGGCGGCTGTCCGAATGCTCTGAGGCCGGCAAGCCGGCTCCCGATATCGGGGGTACTGCACGAGTACCAAGTACTCCTGCAGTACCCGGTATTGGCACCGATACTAGTATCAGTGCAACCCTACTTGTAATTAATAAAAATCCTGGTGTGATTTGTTTCTGATAAACAGTTTATAAATATCTATATTTAGCATTTTAGAGTCCTAATTGAGAAAGGGGCAGATTCGCGCATACAGACTCAAAACACAAGGTAGCAGGTCCTTCCTGGGCCCTGATAATCATTCCATGCGGAGGGAAGCTCTGAAAAAGTGCAGCCCCGATCTACGGTGTATCCTTGGCACTAACGATTATTCCATGCTGAGGGTAGTTCATGAAAAGTGCTGCCCCCCCGTACATTTACATGGCACTGTATTGTTGTGCCAGGACAATCTGCGTAGCGTAGAATCATGAAATTGCACATAAATTGGGACCTGTGCACGTTATGTACGCGCGTTCCGTAGCGCCTGTGCAGAATGATCCAGCGACTCCCTCTCTCAGACGCTTACAATCGCGGTGGTCTCAAGGAGGTTGACGTCGGCATGTTCACATCACTAGTGCCGTTCTGGTGACTAGCGGCTGGGAAATTCAAAATCCCGGCTGCTGGTGAGGGTGGAGGTAACTCTTCTACTGCGCCCAACGTTTTCACCAGGACAGGGCTGAAATAAGGGGGTGGGTAGTCTACGCATCCTGACCACTTAAAAAAGATAAAGTGGTCAGGATAAATAGAGTGTGCCTTTAATAAAATAAATACACATTACGCATGACTTATAAAGGCTACATAGCGAAGGGCAGCACTTTTCATGTATTACCCACAAGCACCTGTATGAAGCCTGCACACAGGAAGTCTTGATGGCTCTGGTGGAAACCTTAATATCCCAGAAGGTCTTAGATTGAGGAGTGAGAGAGGTCTCAGAAATATTCCAGTGGCTGCCTGGCTGGCCATCTCTGCCCCAGACACAGTCAGGCATGACAGCAGAGAGAGAGGACAAGGAATGAGCAGGAGTTTGTATGACAATGGAGGAATGGCTGCATTACCTGCTGAAGGGGAATCTCCACACACTGCCCCTCATAGTGACTCCTCTGCTAACAATGCCAGGGGAAGAAATGCAGCATCTCCAGACACAGCATCAGCAACTCACCACCAGCCTTCATCACACATGCTATGAAGGTCGAAGGAACAGGACGTGACGTAATGACCCGGATTCCTCTGCTCTGCTGCGAGGCAGGTGGAGCCATCTTAACTTCTGGCAAACAGATTTGTTGGACAGTTGTGACGTCCTTGACTTTTTCTTGAGAGAAAAGGATGTGTTATTTGATACCCATTCCTCCTCTAAATACTATTCTGCATTTAATTCTTCTGTTTATTTAACCCTTTCACTGCTGAGGCATTTCACCGCTGTGTGCTGAGCTCATTTTTACCGCTTTCGCTCATCATGTTTAAAAGCGATGTAAAGCCCCATTTTAATAAATGACCCAGACATATTATATATCGTTCTTTCCGACAGACTCGGCAGATTCATAATATGTCATTTTTATATGTAAACGTCATGTCCTGCCTGTGTATTATAACAAAAAAATGCAATAAAATTCGAATTTTTAATCATCTGCAGTGTGTAAAGTGTTTTTTTCACCTTTTATCACATGAGCGTTTGCGGTTATATTTTCTATGGGGTGCGCTTGTACAAAAATTAGAAATGGGGACTTATTAAATTTTTTGGGGGAAATTACGTGATTTTTAACAAACACACCCCATAGAAAAAAATCATTAGTGCAGCATCATTGTTCACATTATAATTGAAATGTGAACAATATTGCTGCATTAATAAAAATAACACACAAAAAAAAAATACATGTATTTTTTTTTTTTTATTTTACTTTGTACATGGTCATGTTGGGTATCATTCGAAAGGCCATGCTCCATGACTCCCTAGCTGCCGCGGTTCTGGAGATATCGGGGTTCAAAGGAACCCCCTATATCCACCAGGGGATTTCCTTCCCCAGGCAGCTAGGGGTTCCCTGGCTATCTGACATCATCACACTATGCGCGATGATGTCGGGCAGAGAGGGGGGACCCGGGGGTGGAGCCGCCATCCAAGATGGCGGCCCCCACCGGAGCTAGGCCGCACTTGACCTGCGACCCGGTGCTTGAGGGGTTAAAGCCCCTCTCCCCTTTTAAGCGGTGCCTGGCTTTTGGCGTTGTGCCTTCCCGATCGGAAGGGAGAGGGATCCGAACGGATCCCCCCCTCCCTTCCATGCTATCTCCCGGCATTGCCGGGGGGGTCGCCTGGAAATGACGTCATTGCGCATGGCGCGATGACGTCATTGACGTCGGGAGGGTCTTAACTTCATCGTCTGAGGTCGCTGAAGTCAGACCGCCGCGGGACCCCGGACAGAGAGGTGAGTATCTAGGCTGGGGGTCCCGCAAAGCTGGTGACGTGTGGGGCACGTCCTCAGCATGTAACGTGCGTCAATGAGGACGTGTCCCACACGTCGTCAGCAGTGAAGGGGTTAATATAGATATATATCCATAGTGTATGCATGGATCTCTATGTATATATAGGAGAAGAGAGATATACTCTCGAAAGCTTGTGTTTTAAATGTAACGTTAGTCCAATATAAACGGTATTACCACCTACTGCTATACTTGTGAGTTTGGCATCTGGCCTAACACAGTTTATCTAATCTACATATACAGTATATATATATATATATATATACAGTAAGCCCCAGGTCATTCGTAGTTCCGCGTCCGCGGACTCAGTGGTTCACGGATTTTTTCCGTTTACCACGTGGTAGTAGCATCCTGGTGTGTCATCTATGGTTCCTTATCGAATACTGTTCCAAGGAGCGCTCGGCAAAGAACGGAACTCCACCTCCCCAGGCTCCAACACATCAGCGCCTCCCAAACACACGCCTTTGTGCAGCCCCCTGATGTGTTGGAGCCTGGGGAGGTGGAGTTCCGTTCTTTGCCGAGCGCTCCTTGGAAGAGTATTCGATAAGAAACCATAGATGACACAACACCCCGGCAGAGAAGCTGCTCCTGTGCGTCTTCGGGCGCACGATCGTGGCCAGGGCATTCCCTTCTCTCGGCATCATTACAAGAGAGGAGATGCCGAGGCTCCTGGATCCCCGGACCACTCTTGCGGGGGTGCACAGGAGTCTCGGCATCTCCTCTCTCGGAATGATGCCGAGTGAAGGGAATGCCCTGGACTCGATCTTGAGTCTGGAGATGCACAGGAGCAGCCATTCTGGCAGGAGGACGGCGGCTCCTGGGTCCTAACGCCGCATGGCCGTGCTTTTTTTAGCACAGCCACAATTCTCGTTTTTTCAAAATTCGCGGGGGTTGTTGGAACGTAACCCCCGCGAATTTCGGGGGATTACTGCATAATATATATATAGAAAATGCTATTCAAAGGAAAGACTAAGGAAATATTTATTTGTTGTTCATTTATATTTCCTTGCGCACCATAAATATACAATTAATAATTATCAGCTAATACGTTTTTACATTAAAGCATTTGCCTGTTTAAACCTTAAAAACGGAACCACTGAAAATCAGGGCATTTCGGTGCAGTTCAGCGTTCTGTGAATAGAACACATACAGAGTTATTCAGAGAGAGAGGTGAAAACCAAGAGAATGACTGGAGAAGTGAAAATTCTAGGTCAAAATAGCCAAACCAGAAAAAGTCTCCCATTTATCTCACTTTCCAAATTAGCCATTAGGTCTAGATTTTTCTCTTCTCCTGCCAATTCTCCTGGTTTTCACCTTTCTCTGAATAGCCCTGATAGTCTTCTGGGGGTTAATCAGAGAGATTCGTAATGTAACCGGACACTGAATTTCAGCGAATGCGTACATTTCGGGGCCATTCGGAGAGCAGGCAATTCGCCAAATTTTTTATTATCATTCTTTGGATCTTATATATAAATTCCAGACATTTTCGTTCAGTAGTTTATTTTGCAAACAGCATTTCAAACTTTCGAGCGAACTGGTTTTTTTTTTCACTCTGCTCATCTGCGTGTCGGCTTTTTCCGGCAGCTGCTCTGCACTTTGATCGGCGGCTACTCGGATTTTTCCGGCGTGTTCGGCTTGGTTTTTGCGGTGGTTTCAGCGGGTTTTCGGTGAGTGTTCGGTGAGTATTCGTTGAGTGTTCGGCGAGTTTTCTACGGGTTTGCGGCGAGTATTCCCTGCACTACAGGGGCCCTACGATGCTTGCTGAATACACTGCAGGGTCGGCGAACTAGGAATCGCCGAAACGTCCTGAAGTGCGGGGAACAAAAACGTCACCAAACGTGAGGTGACTTTTCGGATCTCTCTGAATAACCCTGTTCTATGAGGCAATTTCGGTGCTGCTGAACTCTGTCAAATTTCACCATATTTTGCTGTCAATTCGCCAGTATTTGGTAAATTGACAGCTTAGCGAATAGACTAATTGGCCCAAAATTGCTCCGAACTGTGAAATTTACCATATGGTGGCAAATTGGGAGGTTATTGAATAGCCCCTTCTGTATACATCATATCACGTCAACGTTCTATATTAAAATTTTTTAATGAAACTGTACATTTCCATTAATGTAAACTTATTTCTCTAGGATTTATTAATAACCCCTATTATGCGCATGGGGTGTTTTTTTTTAAATCTTTCTGAAATAATTAAAACTGACATTACCAGTAGGGTTGCCACCTGTCCAGTTTTCACCCGGACAGTTCGGGTTTTGAATCGTGTGTTCGGGTTTCAGACCCCATCGCACCCGGACACCTGTTTCAGAGAGCTGTGTGGGAACACTGGCCTTTGGGAGGGACAGATACCTCCCAGTACTGTAAGTGTGTGTGTGTGTGTGTGGGGGGGGGTATATATTATCAAAACCCCAAGATTTGCACTTGCCCTTCTTTTTTTGCTGCCACTGATGGCAGGTTAGCTGCAAGTGTGTGTGTTCCCACAAGCAGAGGCCTGTAGGGTTTAAATTGTTTGAAAGCTCCCTGGCCTATACCCCACAATCAGCAGTTGTGTGAGACAGTAGGGGATGCAGATAGGGCATGATCTCTATTAGAATCACTAGAATAATAAAGTAGCAGGAAAAAGAGGGGAAGGCTGTGAATGCCTGTGTCTGCTCGCTGCTAATCTATGGCTCCATGAACCAGCAGTGAGCAGAAGAGAATTCCAAAGGACCCACTGTGACAGGTAGGCAGGTTGTCACTGAGCTGCCTGGCACTTGGTGAGGTGCTACATGCAGAGGACCAGGCTATATTAAAACTCTGCCAACACAGTCGCGCAAGCGCCATCAGTGGGGGGGGGCCTCAGTCATCCTTCATACTCATTGTGTATATGCTACATAAAAAAAATGTACCACGCCAAAGTGTTCGGGTTTGGCTTGAAGGAAAGGTGGCAACCCTAAATACCAGGCAGTCAATGAATACCTGGGACATGATGCAAAAGGATCTGTCTCCTTTGGAAGAAAGGACCAAAATACAAGAAGAAAGAAACATGGGCAGGGTTTTACTTTTTTAACCACTTCGCTGCTAAGGACGCGCTCAGCGCGTCCAACCACAGGTAACGTTCCTTGCGGTGGACGCGCTGAGCGCGTCCTCTCTTTGGGGCCAGCGTTCCGACCAATCGCTGCCCCCCCCCATTGCGGGCTGACATCCTCGATGTCAGCCCAGCACCCGGAACCGCCGCCAGAGTAATTAGGTGTCATCGCGGGGGCGCGATGACACCTAATTCAGGTGCCCCCCTGCATGTGCGGAGGAGGCGCCTGAAAGGGAGGGGGGAAGTCCCTCTCTCCCTCCCGATCGGCGGCGTGCAGGGGGTTAACCCAGGCACCGTTTGGAAGGGCACAGCCTGCCCTTCCAAATGGTACCTGGAATTAACCCCATGGGGGCCGGATCACGAATCGGCACCGAAAAGCGCCGGTTCGTGATCCTTTCCCGGAGCTGGCCGACATCTTGGATGTCGGCCAAGCTTCCGGGAATGCCCCCTGAGGCTGGCATCATCGTGCATAGCACGATGACGCCAGTCCTGGAGTTAACCCCTAACAGCCACCAATGGTGGAGATAGGGTGTTCCAATGAACCCCCTATCTCCCGATCCGTGGCAGTTAGGGGTTAATGTTTGGTATTGTTGGATCGGCCAGAGCATGGCCGTTCCAACAATACCAAACATGAGTATAAAAAAAGTTTTAAAAATAAAAAAATATTTAAAAAAATTATAAAAAAAAATAAACAAGTTTTTTTTTTTTTTTTGGTTTGTTAATGCAGCAATATTGTTCCCATTTCAATTATAATGTGAACAATGATGCTGCACTAACGATTTTTGTATGCGGTGCGTTTGTTAAAAATCGCGTAATTTTCCCCAAAAAAAAATATAACGAGACCCCATCTATAATTTTTTTAACAAGCGCACCCCATACAAAATATAACCGCAATTGCTCGCATGTTAAAATGTGAAAAAAAAACACTTTACACATTGTAAATTATTGAAAATTCATATTTTATTACATTTTTTGTTATAATATACAGACAGGACATGACGTATACATATAATAATGACATATTATGAATCTACCGAGTCTGATGGAAAGAACGATATATAATATGTCTGGGTCATATACTAAAATAAGCCTTCAAAACACGTTTAAACATGATGAGCAAAACCGGTAAAAATGAGCTCAGCACAGGGGCGGGAAAAGCCTCAGCAGCGAAAGGGTTAACTGTTTGAACATAAATATTTTAATAATAATCAGCAATCGATTTTCGTGTTGAAGGTTTGAAGATATAATGAAGGGGGTTAAATATCAAAGCATGGAAGCCGTCAGAGGGACGGTCACCATGCCAACGGCTGTTTTTAAATGTGCCGCCAAGGCCAGTACGCATGCGCATCGGCTCACCAGGCTTGGACACTGCTTGGGGAGGGCGTGGTTAGAGAGTCTCCACAGTGCATGCCGGGAGAAGGAAAGGCGGAAGCGTCTGAAGGGACAGTAAGAACACGTGGGTGGGGACCTGTTTGTTTCTGTATTTGTATGCTCTTCTCTCTGTGTAGCGGTCGAGGCGTTGTGGCACTCGGGCTCAAGGTGTTATGTGCCACGGGTTAATTGCTGAGTCACACAGGACACATTTACATGTTGTGCTGGGGATGCAGGAACCGCCATGCCTTCCATTCCTATATCCGAGATGTGTTGTTATGGCATGAAAAGTGCTGCCCCCCAATCTTCCCGCTGAAGATGAATCGCAGTTGGCTTTGCCCCTGCAGCATAACCTGTCCGACCCAGCAGCACTTGTCACTTGTGCTCCCCCTGCATATACAACTGGTGTATGGGAAGCATGGATCTGCCTCTTCTAGTGGTCTCCAGATCCAAAGCGTGTTTTGTCGACATGTGCTACACGCAGCTGGGCAGTGCATGAACGCGATGCCCCTCCGGTTCCTAACATTCATGTGTTGTAAGCGGAATTGTCATCCGTTCAGTCGGCTGGGCAGCACAATTCATGCACTGCCCATAAAAAACAAGTTAATCACGAGTTTTCCAGACAGCACAGTGTGTTCCAGTACCTCCTTATGCATCTGTAAACAGCTTGGAGCAAAGCGCTGGCATTGTTTGTCAATATCTTGTTTCTCAAAGTAAATATTTATAAATTAGTCAATGAAATATTTGTTTTTGGTTAAAAATACTAAACATTGTTTGTCTTGTCATTTACTTACAATCAAATAAAGCATCTAGCAAAGGATATTGCATTAAAGGGGTTTTCAAGTACTATAAATGTACAATTTTACTATAAATATACTTCATCTGGTAACAGCTGCGTCACCGCGCTCGTCAAATCTGTAAAAAGGTTTGGCAGGAATTCATTTAGATTTTCTTTTTTGCTGAAAAAGATATTTCTGTAAAATATCAATGTTCTTCCCCTGCTCAAGCAGCGGAAACTGCCACCCCCTGCTGTGATCAAACTAAAAAGAGCAGAAAGTGTAGTTGTCGGTTTTTTTGAAGGTTGCTGAATAAATAGGATTAATTGTAGGCATAAAAATAGTTTCTTCTGCTAAAATGCTTCTTTTACCAGACAGGATTTGTAAACACTTTTAGAGATACTAGATAGAAATTTTGAACCCCCGATGCTCAGTGCCATATCTGATTGTGTGGGTTGTTCCAAACCACTATTTAAAACAGTCTGGTGCTGCTTTAGGCCCCGTTCACACTGTGCGATTTGAAAGTCGCACGACTTTCCACGTGATTTTCATATTCGCGTCATGGTGCGATAATGTCGTGCTGTTTTGTGCGATTTTTGCAAAGCACCACCAATACAAATCGCAGATAGCAAATCGCAAAAAAAGGGTCATGTACCAGCGTCATGCTTCTGCGACGCGTGACATGCGACGTCGTGCGGCAAGATGTGAACAGCTCCATTGAAATGCATTGGAGAAGCCACACAGCGCGACGTCGCAACAAAATCCGCGCGATAAATCGCACAGTGTGAACGGGGCCTTAGGCTAATGTCAACTCAGATGAACGCAGTCTGAGCGCACTCTGCGTGCATAACGGAAGGACGAACTGACGGAAGATACTGTAAACACCACACGGTCCGTTTTTTTTTTTTAACGGATGTAGAACAAAAGGGGGAAATATGGGAATCAAAATTAATTATAGTTAAGAATGGTACAGTCAGCCAGACCAAAAAAAAAACTTCTGAGCGTCAATGTTATGGATGTCGAAAATGCGCTGTGTCTAACGCCGCAGCATCACGCACATGGGCCACTTCGCTGACGTGGCGCACTCTGCGGGTCCGTCTTAGCGGTTTTACGTTCTTGCCTAACTTGCGTCCGTTTGCCACGTGCATTGTGCGTGCCCAATTCGGTTCGCACGTACTTTGTGTGTGGGTCTCTTGATCCTGATTCTATGCTACGAAAGGACGTTACACTGTGCGGCGACACGGACGTGATCACTGAGTTCGTCTGACACCGGCCTTAATCGGATCCATGCACATTACGGGTCTTATTCCTACCGAACTGGGGGCATGGAGGTGCTAAAGGTAAATACAGTTGTGTTCAAAATTATTCAACCCCCAATGCTGTAAAGGGTTTTAGGGAATTTAGTGTACATTTGTAATTGTATTCAGAATGAAATCCTACAAGGACTTTTTAAAGAACCATATGCAACTAAAATGACATCAATTGGTTTTGTAATACAGTAGTAAATGTTTCTTTTGTGAATTCTTCATTGACACAATTATTCAACCCCTTAACCCTTTCGCTGCTGAGGCTTTTCCCGCCCCTATGCTGAGGTCATTTTTACCTGTTTTGCGCATCATGTTTAAACGTGTTTTGAAGGCTTATTTTAGTATATGACCCAGACATATTGTATATCGTTCTTTCCGTCAGACTCAGTAGATTAATAATATGTCATTATTATATGTATACGTTATGTCATGTCTGTATATTATAACAAAAAATGCAATAAAATATGTATTTTCAATAATTTACAATGTGTAAAGTGTTTTTTTCCACATTTTAACATGCGAGCAATTGCGGTTATATTTTGTATGGGGTGCGCTTGTTAAAAAAATTAGAGATGGGGTCTCGTTACATTTTTTTTTGGGGAAAATGACACTATTTTTAACAAACGCACCGCATACAAAAATCGTTAGTGCAGCATCATTGTTCACATTATAATTGAAATGGGAACAATATTGCTGCATTAACAAACCAAAAAAATAAAAAAAAAGTGTTTATTTTTATTTTTTTTATTTTTGTTTTTAATTTTTTTTAATTTTTATTTTTCATTTTTTTTTTTTTTTAACAAAATTTTTCACTTTCATGTTTGGTATCGTTGGAACGGCCATGCTCTGGCCGATCCAACGATACCAAAATTTAACCCCTAGCTGCCACGGATCGGGAGATAGGGAGTTCATTGGAACTCCCTATCTCCACAGTTGGTGGCAGTTAGGGGTTAAGTCTAGGACTGGCGTCATCGTGCTACACACGATGACGCCAGTCCTCTGGGGGAGTTCCCGGAGGCTTGGCCGGCATCCAAGATGTCGGCCAGCTCCGGGAAAGGATCGCGAACCGGCGCTTTTCAGCGCCGATTCGCGATCCAGCTCCCCAGGGGTTAATGCCAGGCATCATTTGGAAGGGCAGGCTGTGCCCTTCCAAATGATGCCTGGTTAACCCCCTGTGCGCCGCCGATCGGGAGGGAGAGAGGTCCGAAGGACCTCCCCCCCCCTCCCTTTCAGGCGCCTCCTCCGCACATGCGGGGGGGGCGCCTGAATTAGGTGTCATCGCGCCCTCGCGATGACACCTAATTCTGGCGGCTGCTGGTCCGGATGCCGGGCTGACATCCAGGATGTCAGCCCGCACCGGAGGGGCCAGCGATCGTCCTCAGCAGTGAAGTGGTTAAAGACTACCACTCTGAAGAACAGAGGTTCATTCAAGTGTTTTCAATCAGGTATTGAAAACACCTGTGGATGTCATGGAGCAGCAATAAAGCATAATAAGCACCAATTAGGCAGCTTTAAAATGACTGTGATACTCAGCTCCTTCTAGACATTTACTGGTGTGGTTACAAACATGGTGAAGTCAAGAGAATGGTCCAGGAAGACAAGAGAAGAGGGGATTACTCTTCACAGGAAGGGCAATGGCTATAAGAAGATTGCAAAGATGTTAAACATACCAAGAGAGACCATAGGAAGCATCATTCGCAAATTCAAGGCAAAGGGCACTGTTGAAACGCTACCTGGACGCGGCAGAAAGAAGATTATGACTTCGACTGCTGTGCACTACCTGAAGCGTAGAGTGGAGAAAAGTCCCCGTGTGACTGCTGAGGAACTGAGAAAAGATTTGTCAGATGTGGGTACTGAAGTTTCAGCTCAGACAATACGGCGCACACTGCGTAATGAAGGCCTCCATGCCAGAACTCCCAGGCGCACCCCCTTGCTGACTCCAAAGAATAAGAAGAGTCGCATGCAGTATGCCAAAAGTCATGTGGACAAACCACAGAAGTTTTGGGATAGTGTTCTGTGGACTGATGAAACAAAATTAGAACTGTTTGGGCCCATGGATCAATGCTATGTTTGGAGGAGGAAGAACAAGGCCTATGAAGAAAAGAACACCTTGCCTACTGTGAAGCATGGCGGGGGGGGTCAATCATGCTTTGGGGCTGTTTTGCTTCTGCAGGTACAGGGAAGCTTCAGCGTGTGCAAGGTACCATGAATTCTCTTCAGTACCAGGAGATATTGGATGACAATGTGATGCAGTCCGTCACAAACCTGAGGCTTGGGAGACGTTGGACCTTTCAACAGGACAATGATCCCAAGCATACCTCCAAGTCCACTAGAGCATGGTTGCAGATTAAAGGCTGGAACATTTTGGAGTGGCCATCGCAGTCACCTGACTTAAATCCGATTGAGAACCTCTGGTGGGACTTAAAGAAAGCAGTTGCAGTGCGCAAGCCTAAGAATGTGACTGAACTGGAGGCTTTTGCCCATGACGAATGGGTGAAGATACCCGTAGATCGCTGCAAGACACTTGTGTCAAGCTATGCTTCACGTTTAAAAGCTGTTATAACTGTAAAAGGATGTTGTACTAAGTACTAAGATTGAATGTCACTTGGGGGTTGAATAAAACTGATAATGATGTGAGCACAGAAAATACATTTGTGGTTATTTCATTATAAATGTTATGTTATATTTGTCTGACCTACACGTGCCTCTTTGATTTAATTGTAAGCAAGATGACTGAATGATCAAAATCAATGTCAAACTGGCCAAAACACTCAATTTCAGTGGGGGTTGAATAATTTTGAACACCACTGTATCTGCGTGTGCTGATGGCCATCAGCGCCTCCCTGTTACCAACTCTATTTGGACCAGATTGCTATATTAGGGAGCCTCTTGTAGATTCTGGCAGCGACACTGAGCGTTATCCTTTGTGGGGGGTGGCACAGGAATGGTTAAACTAATTGGATCAAGACCCTAGTTTGTTGTATGGACACACAGGTCTATAGGACAGAGTCTGTCCAGCTGCAGACGACCCTGAACTAATGCTCTGCTAATCCGATAGGTCAATGCCTCTCAATTTGTATTGGCAGCTATTAAAATTGCTCGTTCTACGCTGTGACAACCTGGAATGCTGTCCGAGCGTAAGCATATTGGCAGCCTTTCGGGTGGAGGGAAGTGCTCATCTTTGCCTGCATGGACAGCCATGGTGAGGGGGGGGGCATGGAGCACACCATGACCAAATAATTCAGTTTCTTTAAAGGAACACTGCACTCATCCTGACCACTTTAGGTTTTTTCCTCCAGCATCACCAGCAGCCGGGATTTTGAATTTCCCAGCTGCAGGTCACCGGATTGGTCACTAGTGACGTCAGCATGCAGAAAGCCTGCTGCCGTCACCCTCTCTGAGACCACCCGTGATACCAGCGTTCTCAGAGTCAGTCGGATGGTTTGGATCAACGCATGTGTGCCACTCTGATCCATGGCTCTGTTCAGGTGCTACGAAACTTGCATACGTAATGTGTGAATGTCCGTAGCGCTGCGCAAGATGTGGAGGAGGGTTAATTGCATAGTAATGTGCCAGGAACTTTTGGGTTGAGAGTTGCATGTGCAGAGGGAGAAAAGGTGAGTGAATCCATTAATACTTTAAGAAAATAAAATAATTGCCATGATTTTACTGGATTTGCTTAACTTCGACCTTTAGGGATTATTATAACCCAACCGCGTCCATGTGATCCTCACTGGGCTTTTACAGTTGTAATGTGACTTTAGTTACATGTATAATTGGTTTACTCTATAGTCTGGGAGATGTGAATAAATCTAAACGACAGAAAATGTTTTTAATTTTTAAAAATTAAAATATAGCTGAAATTGAAGAATTTATTTGTTTTCTCTTTTATTATGGCTAAAAATGTGAATTGCCCAGTTTAGTGAATAAACCCCACAGTGCAGCATGCTCCGGTGAGAGGTGCTCTGGCTCCCTCTAGTGGATAGTCTGCATGAGCAGCAACATTACAAGACACATACGGTCTTGTTCCAAGCTGGGCTGCGATGACTGTCCTTGAATGGCATTTATTTATAAAGGATTTTACCAGGAAGGATACATTGAGATTTCTCTCGCTTTCAAGTATGTCCTGGGATCAAGAACATTAAAATGTTACTTTGTATTTCTGTAACAACTGTAATACAATGCAAGATATTAAAACCCCCCCACAAATATACAGATTAACAGAAAATTTTGCTGGAGGTTACTGTATATTTGCTCTTCCTATACCTTTTACAGGAAGCTCAAATAGGGTTGCCAAACTGACCATGTTTTCCAGGACATATATTATAGCTACATGGAGAGGGAGAGCACAGGGAAGGTGCTGCCCTGCAGTATGTATAATTCATATGCTGCGAGAGGGAAATCTGTTATCCAATCAGGGCTGCTCATACGGGATTCCACTTAAGAGGTTATTCATTAATCTCCGAAATTGCCATTAAATTTCATCGTTCAATGCAATTTTGGAGCAATTCGTCTATTCACAAAGCTGTCGATTCGCCAGATACACAGGGATTGAGAGCGTCATACGGCACTGTAAATGTTCCATAGAGAACTATCGATTTGTCTATTCACACAACGCCGAATTGCATGAAATTTCAACAAAATGACCTGGTTTTCAGTGTCTCAATTTGACAGGTTTAAACAGGCAAATTTAATAGGTTTCAAAGTAACAAATGTCATATCTTTTTAAAAAAAAATTAAAGATGATTTATTATATCTTTTGCAAATACTCATTTTATTCTTTTTGTATTTTTTTAAGACCTTTTTTATTTTGTCACAGACCTTTTTTATTATGTTTTAAATGGGAAAGGACCGGTACTACTATTGGTGCCGATACTGGCATTTGCGCAAGTACTTGGTACTCATGCAAATCTGCAGATACCCGGAAGCTAGCACTGGGCTTGCCGGTGCCCGAGGGGCTTGGGCCGGTGGCAGAATGCATTAAGAGCATTCCGCCAGCATTCCCCTCTGTCTGGCCGTGTTCAACCGAGCGGCCGCAGGCTTGTGAAGGCTGTGCTGCGGCCCCCAGCTGTGATCTCACGGGGGTCATGGGATCTCGCAAGAACGCTTAACAAGCTGGAGGCCGCTCGGTGGAACCCGGCCAGCCAGAGGGGAATGCTGGCAAAATGCTGTTAATGCATTTTGCCAACAGCCCCAGTGTCTGTGGGTATACATGTGTCTGAGGTCTGGTGTGGGCATACATATATATATATTTGTGGTGAGGTCTTGGTGTCTGTATGTGTGTGCAGGCCTGCACAGTGGATAAATGGGGTGTCTGGCCATACATTTCTATATTAACATAAACTTGACAGGCTTTCAGCAAAATGCTAAATTATTGGAAAGCAGTCACATGCCTCTAAATAAAAGTATCGGTATCGGTGAGTACCTGAAAACTGTATCGGTACTCTCCCTTAAAAAATGGTATCAGTGCATCCCCTAGTTATAAAGGACTTTTGTTTGTTGTTTTTAGACACATTTGTACTACATTTTATTAGTTTACGCTCTGAATAGGAGACTTCCTTTTTTTTTCTTTCAATTTTGGTGCAATTCTTCGCATTTTGCTGACGTCTGATAACTGCTTCGGACTCTCCTCTTTTGGCGAAATAGGATGGGCACTCGATAGATAGTAAATGCACCATATTTCTGGGGAAATTGAATCGCCGAAGCGAGCCAAATTGCGTCCAATTTCAGTGCTTTGATCTATTTTTTTTTTTTTTTTTTTTTTATTCAAAATTTTATTTGAAAAGAGTGTCAGCGATACAATCAGCCAGTTAAAATAAATGAAAGCGATCACGCAGGATCATCAGACAGAGGAACTCCTCAGAGTATCAGAAACTCGGTTCACAAACACATAAGCACATAGTGCGGCAATGGGGCATCCAAAATAGGAAGGTGGGGGAGACCTACCAAAAAGTGCTCCAAGACCCTATATAAAAATAAAAAAAAGAGGGGGTGGCAAAGGACAATTATGTGACTTTCCCAGAACGCTCCTGAAGGTCCGAAGTACCGTAGGAGGCCATGGAACCGTGCAGATCACAAGGCCGGGGCATTCAAGGGCCAGGTATGACAGGCAGAGCCATGGTGGCCACCACCATGGTACACCCCGAGTTTGCCCCAAACGCCAAAAGAAAGAAGAAGAAATAGGGGGAAGAGGGTCTGCAGCATGAAGAGGTGTGTGTGTGTGGAAAAATGGGGGGGGGGTATGGGTCATCCTAATAACATATTCAGCTAAGAAACACACAAAAACTCGGCGTTGAGTAACATAAGCAAGTGTCCACAATGTCTTCCCCGAGTGGGGGTCTCATCAAGTAAAAACAAAAGTCCTTTAAAGTGGTCAGCAGAAAAATGAATATCTATCTGGGGGGGGTGTTATGGGGAATGTCTGCATGGAGGTGTCGTCACGGGAAGGTAAGAGCCAGCATCAGAAGTATAAGCAGGAAGGGGTTAGAGGTTTAGTCCAAAAAGAAAGCCCGCATTAGGGTCCAGAGCCGAACGTCAAAACACGGGGACGACGACATCAAATGCACTGGGAAAGAACTTCTTCAGCAGGTGTGTCACATCCAGCAGGGCATTGTGGTGCGGTTCAGGACATATCTGCCCCCCTGTAGATGGAGTCAAAGCTAGGGACATGTCGATCACGAAGGTCCAGGGCGAAGTCCTCCAGGACGGCAGGCAGCACCTTAGCAGCGACCAGTAAGGGGTAGCCATGAAGCGTAACCATTACAGTCATCTGTGGGAAATATTCAGCAGCCGGTCACAGCCGCAGGCACCGCCACCTCGGGAACTGCTGCCTGGACACGCAACCCGCCCTCCTCCGACAGGCACGGCCTCCACGAGTCCGGTGTCCCCCCTAGCAGCCGAACATCCAGCAGCAGCACGGCTACAGGGTCCCCCTGCTCCGCTCGAGACGCACTCAACCCTTCTGAGGCTGCATAGTAAGGCGCGACCGGGTCAAGCGACAGCATCTTCCGTACTGTAAAACTAGCGCTCTCCATCTCGGCCTGCTCGACATTCGGGCGCCCAGCCGGTACAGCTGTATCATGTGTATCAGCGTGGCAGGAACGCAGCAAAAGTTCGGCCCTCCACATCTCACGGAACTCAGCCAGTAGAAGCTACAGAAAGCCCTTGGTCAAAGGCCGATCCTCCTGGATCAGCGATGGTAACCCCTGTTCTCCACTCATCGTCAGGTCCAGCTCCATATCATAGGTCTCAAAATGGCCGCCGGTCGAACTCCCCAGCCAGAAAAAAGTCGGCGATTCCGCAGCCAGGAAGGCCAAATACCCTGGGACGTTTCCTCTCAGAAAGCGAGGTAGTATCTAGAGCTTCTCGGAGCCGATGGGAGAGCGGGAATACTTCGAAAAATGATGAAAATACACCAAAAAGTCTCAATCAGAGCGGAGCTCCTGAATTCTGCTTCCTCTCTCCTCGGCAGTTAGCCACGCGCCCTCCGATTTCTTACCTGTTGTACAGACTGCAGGGTGGCATTTTTCATACACTGTGCCCATAATTCTGAATAAACCATCAGGGTTATTCAGAGAGCGGTGAAAAGCAGGAGAATGGCTGGAGAATGGAAAATTCTAGGTCAAAATAGCCGATTTGGAAAGTGAGATGAAAGGGAGAATTTTTCTGGTTTGGCTATTTTGACCTAGAATTTTCCATTCTCCAGTCATTTTCCTGCTTTTCACCGTTCTCTGAATAACCCAGGAATGTTATGTCCAGGAAAACATGGCTGATGTGGCAACTCTAAGGCTAGGGTCAGACAAACGCATTTTCGTGTTGTCTGTGAAAAAGTGCGTTCGAACGAATGGACGTATTTTTTCCCGGAATACGCGATAGCGGTCATACGATGCGCATTTTCGTCCGTGGTTTTGTACGGATCATCAATAAAACACTTTTTGTGTCTGGACGTTATGTTGGCCGGACATTAGCAGCGTCTGATGTCTCCCAATCACGCAAACACGCCTCTAGCGGACGCAGCGCACTCTGTACGTCCGTACTAGAGGTTTGACGTTCTAGAAAAAATGCGTTCGTTTGCCACTTGCGTTGCGCGGACGAACTTTCGTGCGGCCGTACTTCGTGTGTTCCCTGGCATTGGACGTCATTTGCTGCTAGCACGGCCGTAATTTCGTGCGTCTAAACGCACGTTAAGACTGCTTTTGTCTGACCCTAGCCTTAGTTGCAAATCAAATGGGACCTGCACGATAACAAGCGATTCCAGGCTTCGTCTTGTTTTGCAGGTGGAAACCCAAAAAATGACCTGCTGCTGCTACACGGGGAAAGAAATTTCCCAGAAAATGTAATACCCCTCATCCCACGATGGAGAAATAATGATACTTAGTGAATAAATCCCTATAAAATTTATTCTACTGAATAAACTAGCAATGGGATTTAGGATAAAAAAAATAAATATATATATTTTTTGTGTGCAGAAGATGCATAATTTTAATTGACAGCATTACTGATGATAGTCTCTCACTTTCCTAGTATGCAATTATTACACATAAAAAAAACCAAAGCAAACAGTTAAAATCAAATTCGTTTTCAATTATTCGGTAAACAAAGGAAATAGAAAGTCCGTCTTGACCCTATAATGACCTGTTTCTCTTTTTTTCTAAACCTATCAACTGAATCAGGTTGCACGTCCTCTTTAGGCAGAGATAATTTTTTTTCTTTATGTGAATTTTTTAAATTTTTTTTTAACCCCTGTGACTGAATCAAAATCTATTAATCTGTCCTGCTGGTGTAAAGGCATATAATATACGCTGAACCTTTAATGTCCATTGTAGAATGGCGAAAAACAAGACTAAACCAGAAGCCAAAAATGAGGAGAAGAAAAAGTTGTCAGTCGGTACTAAAGAAGTCGAAGAAATTCCACGAAAAAAGAAGAGGACAACTCCCAAGGTTAGTTGAATGTTAATTATGCTATTTATTTTTTTGAGTGGATAAATGCATATAAATTTTGATTGGAACATTACATCAAGCACGCTGACCTCAGTCAGTCCTCTCAAATATCTAGGTATGTGGTTAGACCCAAATCTATCCTTTGGCCCCCACATCGAAAAACTCTCATCTAAACTTTACCCCAAACTAGGTGCCCTGTACAGAAACAAATCCTGCCCGAGTCCCGCGGTAAGAAAGCAGATTGTACAACAAATGCTTATGCCAGCCATTGAATACGGAGATGTAGTGTATGCAGCTGCCCCGCAAACACACCTTCATAAACTTACTACATTCATAACCCATTCAGCCACTTTGTGCTACAATGTAACTACATGACCCACCATTGTGACATGTTAAAAGAGCTAAACTGGCCATCACTGGAATCTAAACGCACCCTTCACCTTTCCAGCCTGGTGTTTAAGAGGTTTTCTGGAAAGCTGCCACCCTACCTGATTAGACTGCTTCCCTCAGCAGTTCCCTCATCCTATAACCTCCGATCCAGGACCTGCACCTTACTTGCAATACCACAATACAAAAAGAAAGTGGCTCGATCCTCATTTTCCTACATAGCACCACTATTATGGAATAACCTCCCAGACACCATCAAATCTTCCCCCAGTCTTAAGTCACTTAAGAGCTCCCTATTAACATACCTCAATACAGAATGCACCTGTAAACATGTAACATAATGACTTTATTTCCTACATATTTATTTTTCTGTTAATCTGTATATTTGTGTTGTTTTTTTAACCCCTTCGCTGCAGAGGACGCGCTCAGTGCGTCCACCCGCAGGTAACGTTTCTTGTGGAGGACGCGCTGAGCGCGTCCTCCCTTTGGGGCCGGGTTCCGGCCGATCGCTGTGCCCCCCGGTGCGGGCTGACATCCTCGAAGTCAGCCCAGCACCCGGAACCGCCGCCGGGCTAATTAGATGTCATCGCGGCGGCGCGATGACATCTAATTCAGGCGCCCCCCGCATGTGTGGAGGAGGCGCCTGAAAGGGAGGGGGGAGGTCCTTCGGACCTCTCTCCCTCCCGATCGCCGGCGTTGCGGGGGTTAATCCAGGTACCGTTTTGAAAGGCACAGCCGAAAAGCGCCGGTTCGTGATCCTTTCCTGGAGCTGGCCGACATCTTGGATGTCGGCCAAGCTTCCGGGAATGCCCCCTGAGGACTGGCGTCATCGTGCATAGCACGATGACGCCAGTCCTGGAGTTAACCCCTAACTGCCACCAATGGTGGAGATAAGGGATTCATTGGAACCCCTATCTCCCGATCCGTGGCAGTTAGAGGTTAATGTTTGATATTGTTGGATCGGCCAGAGCATGGCCGTTCCAACGATACCAAACATGAGTATGAAAAAAGTTTTTTTAAAAAAAAATAAAAATAAAAAAATTATAAAGAATACGTTTTTTTTTTCCTTTTTTTTGGTTCGTTAATGCAGCAATATTGTTCCTATTTCAATTATAATGTGAACAATGATGCTGCACTAACGATTTTTGTATGCGGTGCGTTTGTTAAAAATCGCGTAATTTTCCCCCAAAAAAAATGTAACGAGACCCCATCTCTATTTTTTTTAACAAGCGCACCCCATACAAAATATAACCGCAATTGCTCGCATGTTAAAATGTGAAAAAAAAAAACTTTACACGTTGTAAATTATTGAAAATTCATATTTTATTGCATTTTTTGTTATAATATACAGGAAGGTCATGACGTATACATATAATAATGACATATTATGAATCTACCGAGTCTGACGGAAAGAACGATATATAATATGTCTGGGTCATATACTAAAATAAGCCTTCAAAACACGTTTAAACATGATGAGCGAAACAGGTAAAAATGAGCTCAGCACAGAGGTGTGAAACGCCTCAGCAGTGAAAGGGTTAATATCTTGCATTTTATTATTTTGTATTTCTGTACCTACTGTAAAATTTCAATGTTCTTGAACCCAGGACATACTTGAAAGCGAGCGAAATCTCAATGTATCCGTCCTGATAAAATGCTTTATAAATAAATAAATAAGTGTCCATGATGATAAATATTCATTTGGATTGGAGAGGGGAAAGTAGATTGAGGTGAAGCTTGATAAGGAGGGAAATGCAGTTTTCCCGTCAGGACATGGAGAATGTATTTGGATTTTTGTGGTGTCTTGTGTCAGAAGAGGTTGACTTTCGAATATGTTATGTAGGTGGAAGCCGCAGCAACTTGTAATCGATCGAATGAGGGCTTGAAGGACAGAATGGAGGCAGATGGGGCGGGGGAGCCGTGTGCAGGGGGCTATCAATAGACGTCCAGTCTTCAACATGTTGCGTTTGAGGTGATCCAGGAGGTGATGCTGGAAAGACCTTCAGATACTCAACTCAAAAGAGCAGGAGATAGGGTTGGGGTGGACATGTATTTTTGAGTATCATTGGCATTAAGGTATGGTAGTGTAAGCCAAAAAAACCAATGAGCTTTCCAAGAGGTGTTTTCGATTTACGTTTGCTTTTGAATGCCATATACATTTGTGAGTAAAACTAGGGTGTAGGTTATTTCTGAGAAAGGGGTGACAGCATAAGTAGCCTGTCCTATGGTTGGTCCCCACTCAGGTCTCATTCAGTTTTAGCTTGATGGTGACATTACAGAGGAGACTGAGACATATGTCAATCACCCAAAAAGGCTGGGCAGAACTGAAATGCCAAGGAAGCCTCCTGCACAGAGGAACCTCAACCCCCAACAATTGTTTTGGCCTTATCTTCGTCAGGAGGGAATAGCGGATACCCCCTCTAGCCACTGTGAGCAAGGGGTCCACGCCTGGGTTACCCCGTATACTAAAAGTGAGCAAAACAAGGGGGTGTGAGAGCACTGCGAACTGGCAAAAGCGGCCTACCCTATGGTGGTCTCCACCTCAGGTCTCATACAGTTTTAGCTCGATGGTGCCATTGCAGAAGAGACTGTACAATATGCAAATCAGCCCGCTATCACCCAGAAAGGGCGGACAGAGCTGAAATGCCGGAGCATGAGAGGATCCACAGCCCCCGACGTTCGTTTCGGCCTTCTTAGGCCTCGTTATATTCATTTGTACACTCTTTGTTGATGCTATGTCAGTACTTATTTTTTATTTTTTTTATTGGTTTCCCTTTTTTTTTTCCTTTCTGTATCCCCAGTCATTTTTGTGAAATAAAAAAAAAAAAAAAAATTGGACTTAAAAAGGTGAGGGATAGAAGCCAGTTTGCTACACGTGGAGCGCAGGATAGAGGGATAGTAAGTGGTGAATGGCAGCTATCGGGGATGAGGTTGCATGGATTGCGAGAAGTTGTGAGCAGGGCAGGCGAGGTTGCATGTACGTTTTAATACCAGAAGGCCCAGGGATGGGAGGAATGTTCTCAGCCATCACTAGAAGTGAAAGAGAAAGCATTGGGAAACAATATTTCGCTGACGTTGGAAGGGGCTTTCAGCCGACCATTAAAGCATTCAGCCAAGGAGGCAACAGATTTCAGCCTTATATGGAATCGCAATGATATAAAAAGATAAGCTGTAAATGTTGCATTACCAAGGACCATTAAATAATGCGATTATGATACCAAGCGTACCATTCTGGAATTTATTTTTTCAGAGTAAGCAGTCATTTCGTGGGCATCAAAACAATAGTTTGACATCACTTCTTTTTAATATTAAGAATGAGAAGTGCTTGGGCACCTGCCAAAAGCAATGTAGGATACATTGTAGATCAAGCAGGCATGGGGCCCCATGCCTCTACCCCCTAAACACCCAAAAATATCACCTGGCAATAGCTGGGAGCCATGCTATGGATACGGTGCTTTAAGGCAATTCGGTGGTTGCTGACCTTGGGCACACATATAAATAAAAAAAAAAAGTTTTATTTTTTGCCAGTTTTGCTCAATTTCTTAGTTAGTGGAAAAACTCCATACACTTTATACTGGGGTGATCAACCACAGCCCTCCCGACGGTTCAGCCATTTATTAGGTTGGCCGAAGATCATGGGAGATGTAGTAGTTCCAAAACCTCTGTAGGGCCAGGGTTGCTGACCCCCCCCCCCCTTTCAGAATATGCCAGGACTACATGGACGTTAAATCGCTGTGCGTTGTCCCTCCATTAGACGTTTGACATTTAGTTTGGGCTAACAACAAATGCTCTTCTTCGCCTAATAAGATAATCTCTGAGAAGCCTGACATTTCCCTTTGGATAAAAGCAAGAGCTCCTTTTACACCGTTACATTTCTCAATTTGAATTATAATTTTTTTTTTTGTATTCACCAAATTAACCCTTTTACTACTAAAATCGTTCGAAGAAAAATATGAAACATAGGTTCTAATCTGCCGACATGTTGTTTTGGCCCATCTAGTCTGCGCTATTATATGGATACATTCCCTGGATTTCTCTTTTATTTAGGATAGACTTATGCCGATCCCATGCCTGCTTAAACTCACTGTTTTAGTCTCTACCACATGCATTTGAAAGACGAAGGCCCAGATCACAACTGTGACGCAAAGCACAGCTCTTGAACCGTACAGTAACTCTACAGCATCCTTTTACATCCAAGACGCAAGCTGAGTTTGTATCACAGATGTAGCGCCTGGTTACTGTACATTAACGTCTCCTATAGTTTATATGGGTGACATTAATGAGCAGGTAGCAGATGGAGAGCGAGCTGTTACAACCAGCTTGTTCTCCATTTGCACCTGATGTTATTCAGGTTTGAATAAAGTCTTTCACACCCTGGTTTTAAGTAACTGAGCTTCAGCACAATCGCTCAACACAGTAGTCTAAACCCATACTCGCCTCCGATCCCTCAGTGGTGCGATCATCCGCTTCCTCGTTTTATGGGCAGAGGAACACTGGGAACAAACTGTTCCCAGTGTTCTTCTGTGTATTCCTCCGTCTTCTGGATCTCACGAGCGCAATCTCTCATCGGTTTCCGTGGAGACCTATAGACTCGTGGAGCTGATAACAGCGCTGCTGGTGTTATTAAGTTGCGACTCCTGCTGCTGGCAAAGTAGTTCGGTCGTAATATGGTCGTTAAACACGAGACACGATTGGAAAACTGCAAACGTTTTTAATTTGTGTCTTCCCTTTCAATGACCGACTTGTGATCTGGCTCGGGGTGTGAAGCTAACAAGTAAACATAAGGTAAAATAGCAATTCTGTGTATGGATGATTGTTCTAAGTTTGCGCATTTTTCAATTTTAGCTTCTCATTAACAGAAATCTTGCTGGGATGGAAGGTTTTAAACTCTGAAGCGCCACACTCATACGAAAAATTTATTTTTTAGAAATTAAGCTGCGGTCGTTACAAATTAACCCTCGGTTTGCCAGTAGTCTTGCCATTATCTTGTATTTCTCATATGACTTCCTCTCTGTCCTGTTTCCAGGTATATGATATAAAGCTCCCAGGAAGAGCTGTGCGGTGATGCCATTTGAAAGCCTCTCTAGATGTATGAGCTATTGCACGCCATTCATATGTTTAGGCACCCCTATCTGGATGGCTGTCCCTGCGGCTGCTCCTTGTTCAGCAGGTCCTACAACCGCAGAATCCTGACACTCTCCCTTCTGACTGTGGTTTGTAACTTCCAGTTTTGAAGGGCATTGGTATCGAAATCTATGTATAGAGTTTAATTTCTCCTCAACAGATTATACGTCAAGCGAGCAGGTACCATGAACGAAGTACAAAATGTATACCTAGTCTGATTATTAAAAAAAAAAATATGTAAGTCCTTCACGACCACTATCTGGATAACGTCCTCAAACTTCAAAAGCAGCTTCAGGTAAAAGGAATTAATTTGCCAATAGGCTCCAGAATAACCCAATACATTACACCTGAAAGCTGATGTGCTGGGACTTTGGGTCCTCAAAAAGTGCAGTTTAACCCCTTCACTAGCAAGTGATTTTTCAAAAAAACATTGTGTTTTTTTTTGTAAATAGTTTTTAATAAATTATACATTAATAAATGGTTATTACAGTAAATAACCTATTTGGCCACTAGATGGCGCCATTTACTGCCAAATTAAGATACAGAGGTTTGAGCAGCAGGTCTATATTCCCCCCCCCCCCTGCATCAGCTGCTGACACCCCGACATTTCCGAGCTTTCAGCAGCTGAGTTTGCTGTTTTTAGCTCTTTGGGAATTATGTCCACAGGGCTAAATCTTTGTGGGGGGGGGGGC
Source organism: Leptobrachium leishanense (assembly GCA_009667805.1). NCBI lineage: Eukaryota > Metazoa > Chordata > Amphibia > Anura > Megophryidae > Leptobrachium > Leptobrachium leishanense. The sequence goes on along the minus strand of CM019069.1, from coordinate 133,146,366 downwards.
ACCTCCTGAAGCCCAAAAGCAAACAAAATTAGTTTGCAGCAATTTAAATTTCATTTGCTTTTGGGCTGCAGATCAGCATATTCGAGATATCTCTATCGGGGCACAAGATGGTGCCTTTTGAAGCCTGAGATATCTCGAGGCGAGGTAGTGAAGGGGTTAGGCAAGAAGGCGCTGTAAACCAGGTACAAAATTTACTCATTGACTACCACTATCAAGTTAACTTAATCTTTAAAAGTGCCATCAGTTGCCCAAGATCGAGTTAACCCGATCCGGCCTTATTGTGAAGAGATACAAATGAATTTAGTCTATTGCAAATGAAATTAATGTGAAAATGGGTTCCAGGGCATCGCAAATGTACAAGATCCCTATATAGTGCTGGGACTTCGGAGTGTCTTTTGGAGACCTGGGACAGTCCTCTCCTGACTGCTTTACCCTGTTTGTAAAGAAGAGGGAGTTTCTATCGGTCAGCATACAAGCTGTAAATGTTTGTAACAGTACAGTGCATCTAGACTGTGTGTCGGTGTGTCTGCGCAGATGGGGTTAAGAGGTAATGTAAAAATGGTTTCCTATAGAATCACTGGTTCCTGCAAGTGGTTTTATGGAAAATCACTTTGTAGTCAAGGGATCGAAAGTCATTATAAGCCTCTTAACGTATTACATGTTCACTTTTCGACATACAGATTTGTAATATATAATGTTAACACATTAAATCCTTTGTTGCAAAAACCACCGTATCTACATGTACCGCTTTCATTCTAATAAGGCTCAAAATGTACAAAGGTTCTGACTTCAGAAATGTCCACTGTGTTCCATGGTAACATCAGAAACGAGGAAGGGAAAGGGTTAAAGTCTCATACTGTGTCAAGCCAGCTATATAAACGATGTGTTCAGCGATCCCGCTGGGAAGGGTCCGGCTCGCCTTTATTTAATAGCTTGTGTATTTCCTTCCCACTGGCAACAACTGCGAGTCGGAGCCCATGTGTGTGATTTGGGGACAGACTGCAATCATGATATTTTATGGTCTCTTGAGTTATGATAGCCGAGGCGTCTAAACGTCCAGTTTTCATTGGTCCAAGAGCGTTTTTATTTTTTTATATATTGAAAAAACAAAACCTTCAACGCTTTCAAATTGAACCACTTTGTCAGGTCACCCATTATAGGATATCATTTTGACAAATAGACTTTGATAATAATACTTTGCTTTCCAGGAGGTGTGTTTTTAATGGAAACCTTGTAAAAATGTGACTCCATGTTGCATGTCACACGCTGGGGATGCCCAGTGGCTACCAGCGAGTCCTGCGTCCTGTCACAGTGCTCAGGAGCCAGGTTCCCAAGCGGCAGCGCTTGTCCGGAGCGCTCCCAGTCCACAAATATTAAATCCTGATGGCCCTGAAAATTCTGATCATCAGAGTCTTACAGATTCTAGAATTCACGATAAAGGCTGTTCAACTTGTATCATTAGCGGGCTGTGATACGTGTACCTTGTGTCCGTCATAGAATACATAATCGCCAATAGCCCCGATGTCTTTGCTTGTGCCCACGGACTCCAGATGTTTACGTGTGACTCACTGAAAATGACATATTCCTTTCACTGGCCAGGGATCTTCACATGCCGGCAACTGGATGAAACCTTCTGCTACGCACAGCCTAAGAAGTGGAAGTCTTTTGAGCTATAAATGTTCTGCGTGTGCATCGTTGTAGCTGTAAAATATATATAGTGTAATTATGTACAGCCATGTCTGCACGACAAGTGGTGTACTTTTCTTCAAGTGGAGTAATCACTTTGGTTCTCTTTTAGATTTCTTGTTATTTCTATTTAAGATAAACAATGCTTCTGCCGTCCTCAGGATTCTAGGAACATGTCCTGATCCGATCCCTAGGATCAAGACCTGATTGCAGCAGTTTTTGGGGATTAGAGATCGGCTTCTTCCAGGCCTGCCGAGCAGCGAGACTCCCGAGCCGACCAGCTGCAGTCCCCCGGCCATGGCAGTGACTTGTGGCATCTTCTCTGCCTGCTCCCAAGTCATGGAAGACGCTGAGAAGATGCTCGAGTTTCCGAGTACCTCTCTGTTCACTCAGTGTCTTCACTGCCTGCCGCATGAGCCGTCAACAGGCAGGGAAGATGGTGAGGTCTGACTTAGACGAGGGAGCTGCAGGTCCGGCCGTAGTCGGGTGGTATCCGGACAATGTATTGACCGATCCCAAAAAAACACAAGACTCGGATCAGCGGCTCAAGAATACTGATCGGGAAATTCCTAATAAAGGTGTCACATGTATAAATAGAAAACAATACCGGGTGACTCCCCCACAAGGGTTGCATCCATACTACATGTGACCAGTCCTTCAAGATGTCTCTGAAAACGCATTACTTTAGAGAAGCCTGTCGGCTCCCTCCATGATCTCCCCCACTGTCATTTCCTGCTCCTCTTCCCATTCAGCCCTCTTGCAACCCTCCACTTCACTTACCCTATTCACCCTTACCTAATGTGTGACCCCCCCTCCTTTTAGATTGTAAGCTCTCGAGCAGAGTGCTCTCTCCTTCTGTTACGTGTTTGTAACGTATATGTATATTTGGTATTCTGTCTCTCCCATTGTACAGCGCTAAGGAATTTGTTGGCGCGTTATAAATACTTTTAACTGTAGCCATGATTTGATGCCATCTATACAACATAAAATATGAGATTAAAGAAACACAATTACTGATGCAGGAAAAATAATGACTCAAAGGTTAAAATGTCGTTAGATGTGCACAAATTAAAAACATACATACACACACAATGTGACCTGTATGTGTGTGTGTGTGATATATAATTTTAATATTACGATTAAAGCCCGAAGTGTGGTTAATCCTAGCATTACCCAGGCGTCATTAGCAAACGTCCGAAGTGAAATTAAATTTCGGCCTTTACCCGGGTAATCTGCAAAGTATCCAGAGGCCTCTGGGTACTCCGGTTTTCTACACTCTTTTAATCGGGTAATTCGCACATTACCCTAGTGTTGCTGGATAAAGTGTGATGTGCAACGAAACATAGGACTTTATCCGGGTTATCTGCAAAATATCGAAACGCCTCTGGGTACTGCGCTTTTCTTGGGTTTTCAGCAGGTTACAGTTGACTGAATTCTGAGGATTACCCGGGTAAAGCTGCAAACTGTTATCTGACTGATAACAAAATTGTGTTTCTTTTTGTTATTTTTAATGGAATTGTATCCAGCCACAAACCACACTAAATAACCATCATGTAACTCTGTGCGTTAATTGTCTGAAAATGAGTGTATAAAGACATTATATAAAGAGTAACCTGATGGTTATTATGTTTTATAAATGATATATAGGCACATATGACACATAATAACATAGAAACATAGAAAAATGTCGGCAGATAAGAACCTTTCGGCCCATCTAGTCTGCCCAATTACATGGATACTTTACCTGGATTTATCTTTTGTTTAGGATAGCCTTATGCCTGTCCCATGCTTGCTTAAATTCAATCACTGTTTTGGCCTCTACCACTTCTACTGGAAGACTGTTCCATGTATCCACCACCCTCTCAGTAAAATAATGCTTTCTGATGTTACTTTTAAACCTTTGCCCCTCTAATATAAGACTATGTCCTCTTGTTTTGCTACTTTGTTTCCTTTTAAATATACTCCCTTCCTCTACCTTGTGGATTCCCTTTACGTATTTAAATGTTTCTATTATATCTCCTCTGTCTCGTCTTTTTTCCAAGCTGTACATGTTAAGATCATTAAGCCTTTCCTGGTAACTTTTCTCCTTCAAGCCGTACACCATTTTATTAGCCCATCTCTGAACTCTTTCTAAGGTGTCTATATCCTTCTGGAGATACGGCAAGCTTCAGACTTGCACATTATCCGGGTAAAGTGCGAATTTTTCAGCTCTTCCAGACTGTTACCCAAGGGCAGAAACAAACAGTAGGTGATAGGAGAGGCACAGTGATACTTATCTTGAAAAATGCCGATAAACTTCCCAGGAGATGGTCCACAGCTCCACATGAAACACTAGAAAAAACGCAGGGAATTCGGCAGGAAGGGTATCCAGAATAGTATACGGACCGATCCAAAGCTGGTCATCAGTACCGGAAACGCCAATAACCGGATAAATACCAAATAAACCAGGAAGATGGGAATTTAAAGGAATAAAATAATTTATTATAAATAAAACAAATAACGCCCAACGCGTTTCGTCTAAAAGACTTCCTCAAGGGCAGTAGTAATATGCAGTATATCAAGAGTAAAATAACCCAAGGGCAGTTGGTTGGTCCTAAGATTACCCGGGTAAAGTCCGAAAATTTTCATTTTTTTTCTTTGCAGCTTTACCCAGCGGTTTTGGGTAATGTCAGGATTACCCGGGTAATCCTTGGATTAACCGCACTTCGGGCTTTACCCGTAATAAATTTTATATATATATATATTTTAAAGCGAATCGAAGCCCCCCTGCCCTGTAGTATTTTTATATTATTATTGTTGCCTTGAAAAGATCATGCAGACGTTTCTTGGCGTCTCCAGCTTTTCCTTACAGCGTCTTCCAGCCTCGGTGCTTTTTGGAAGCTCTTTCTGCCCAAATACAATACAGCACCATGAAAATGGATGAAAAATAAAAAAATGAGTCTCTAAAGAAAAGTGCTCCATAAAAAGGATTTGCAGTAAAAAATAAAGTGACTCTTGTTGTCCAAACTGTGAAGACATTCCACATGGGGGGGGGGGGGGTAATTTATAAACTTAAATGCAAACCTACAAGAGAAATAAAAATATAATAATGCAGACCTGAACAGAAGAAATGTGATTATTTCCAGGTGTGCCCTCAGACGTTTGTTGCCAAGTATGTATATAAGTGCAAATGCACTGTCTCTGGCACCTATGTATCAACAATCTCTGCGAGGGCACATCTGGAAATCATAGTTTTAATTTTATTTTTTTGTTCTGGCCTGTTAAGTTTTTATCCTATAGGTTTGTCTTTATTCTCAGTGTATATACTGTCTATTTTTCTGTACTGTGTTTGGGAAAATATAGCAGACCCCTGAGGACCTCAGGATAGATGAACCGCAGCTTTCCACACTTGTACGTTACTTTTCTATTGACCTCTGTAGGACAGCATGCGATACTTTGCCAGCCATAAGTGACGTATAAGTAATGGGCATGGGACCCTTTGTCACGGATCCCCCTTGGGTCTACGATACTGGTCCCTGTATACCGTATACTATTTACCCCTCCGATCCTTGGATGGTTGGTAAAGCTAACTATCTTCAGAGCGTAGTACCCAGCAAGGGTTAACAGGCCCCAGAATAGTAGAACACACTTGGCCCCAATAGCATAGGTCTTAGGCTAATGTCAGACGAACGCAGTGATCACGTCCGTGTTGCCGCACAGTTTAACGTCCGTCGTAGCATAGAATCATGATCAATAGAGACCCGCACCTGAAGTACGTGCGCACCGAACTGCGCACGCACAACGCACGTGGCAAACGGACGCAAGTTAGGCAAGAATGTAAAACCGCTACCATGGATGCGCAGAGTGCACCACGTCCGTGTAGCGTTCTGTGTGATTGATGAGATGTCAGACGCAGCGCATTTGCGACATCCAGCACTTTGACGCACAAAGTGGCTTTTCATATCCTTTTTCAAATTTTTATCATTTTTCATATTTTATTTCTCATAGTTCCCTTTTTTTTTTCTACATCCGTCAAAAAAAACGGACCGTGTGGTGTCTACAGTATCTTCCGTCTGTCCGTTATGCCCGCACGCACGCACGCAGAGTGCGCTCAGACTGCGTTCATCTGACATTGCGACGTCCTGGTTCCCTTCTCGCGAGGAGGGAACCAGGAAGCAAAACTCTGCGATCGCCGGAGGAGAATGCGATCGCGGAGGTCAGCGAGGAAGTGCAGGGACAGGTAACGTATCCAGCCTGAGTGTGTCTCAGAGTTACCGCTTTCAGCATAGACCGTTAACCCCGAGCCACACTCGGGATAACCGCCAGGGAGGTTAAACCAAGTGTTACACTTAGAGCAGAGTTGTCAGGAATAGCGAGGGTCACACACAAAGAAGGATACTCCGAAATAGCCGTGGACATACACATAGAGGGTTCGTTATCAAAAGCCAGAGTCCTTCACAAAATTAGAAATCTCCCAAAGCACTGGGGGAAGCATACTCCTCGTCAGGGCAATGAGTCTGCCCAAACAGACTGACTTTAAACCCGGCGGCTTTGCGTTGTCATGCTGCGCCCCACCCCCTGACCACCCACGTGACTACCGCAGGCTTGCTTATTTTTCAGCGAGCAGCGAGGACGGCGCAGCCGGGCAGGGTGCTGGACGCGACACCCTTCTGATGCCTCAGGAAACCATAGTATAGGCACAAAGGTAATTTTCACACTTTAAAGTCCTATTTTAAGCCTGGAATTCAGGGGTTGACTGACAACATTTGGTCCAGAGGGCAAGTGACACAGTGGTCTAACTCCGGTGAATGGAAGTGAGAGAGGGAGAATAAGGGCGAGAGCACGAGCGAGGTACCGAGAAGGCGAGAGTGATCAGGAAAAAGAAAATTAGATTCAGACAGTAGGTCTTATCCCCATTTTCAGTTGGGCGGTATTCAGGATCGACCAATACTGAGTTCCGTTACCGCAAAACCCACTGTAAGACCAGCAGCTGCATCCCGTGGCCTCAGCATTCACTGATGACATTTTGCCTGCCTGCTCGCAGGTCACGAAAGTAGAGTCCCTGGACTTCAACTAGACATCTTGCAGTGGCTTCCCTGCCTTCTCCATAATCCGTGAATGGCAGGGCAGCGGCTGAGAGTCACTGCCTGCGGAGTCTGCGGGACTTCAGCTAGGTGACTTGGGAGGCTTGCTGCACGGCTGGTCTCTGAGAATGCGTTCACATCGGCTCGACAAAGCTTATACCCGATCTCCAGAAAATGCAGCGATCAGGTCCTGATCCCGATGCTAGGATTTGGATCGGGACATTCCTGTCAGAAAAATGAATAAATTAAAAGTTTGATTAAAATGAGTTAAACCTGTGGTCACACACACTTTTTATCAGCAGGCGAATGGTGAACTCCCTTTTGCTTATAGGGTTAAATAACAGCCGATGCCTGATTAAGACTACCCTGCCCTTATAGGAGATGTGGTTCCCTCTGAGAGGGCAGTCTGGGTGCTGGGTGCAGCAGGGAAGGAAGCTAAATCCTGAGCCCTTAAGGAAGGTACATTATACAGAAATCTCAATGTATCCTTCCTGGTAAAATACATTGCAAATAAATGTTGGTTTCACAGATTGGTAAGTGGTTTAGCCACCCATTTGTTAGACAAGAATTCTGAAATGTTTATTTAGCCTCTGCATAAAGGAATAGGTGTTTTGTATTTTTTTATTTTTCTGCTCATAATGTACCCTGCAATGCCTGCACAATAAAGAGAAGCCGAAGCCCTGACCTCTGTCATTTATGTCTTTTATATACAACACTGCCCTTAGGATACGGCCGCTACTCGATCCTAACAGTTATACAGGGCTGCTCCCCCTGCCCCAGCTACGCAAAAATGGCCTTTTGTTGCTGACTCAACCACTAGGAGGGCATCTAGCCATGCTGGCTCTCTGGACCCCAACCCTGGCAAAATTGGAGATTTATAACATCTTGGTACCCTTTAAGTATAAATTACTGATTAGGTTTTGAGACAATGACAACAAATTTTTTAGTATTTACGCTCCTGAGTCTTAACGTACACCATTTGTCAGGGAATCACCCCCTTTATGTGTCAGAATTTTTCTAATAAAAAAATGAGGAGGAGGCCAGTGTCCATTCGAAACGTTTATTGGGCGTTTACAATAACAACGAAAGGCAACGTGTGACTAGCAGCCATTGGATAAGGATGGTGGAGCAAATCCCAGATTTTTCAGAGCATCCTTATGCCGGGTGAATCTCAAAAGAAGAATGCGTTACGTGCTCAAAGGACACTGGGCAGCACCGTCAGACTAGCAGACAGACACATCGTATGACAACAAACAGCAGTATCACGCAGGCTCAAGATCAGTGGTGTATTTTGGCCTAGGGTGGCACTTTCCAGGGGGCGGCGGCCCGCACCGGGTGGCCCCACCCCATGAAAAAAAAAATATTTTTTTTTTGCTTTTGCAAAGTATTTTGCCAGGAAGGATACATTGAGATTTCACAAATTTTCAAGTATGTCCTGGGTAGGCAAGGCCTAGGCTTTCACTTTCCAGGGGGCAGCAAAAAACCTCACCACTAAATGGGTTACTCACAGAGCACCGAAATGACGCCAACATTTTGGTGTTCTGTAGTTCCCTGCACTTTGGGGAATAAAATTTCCCCACCCTGCAGTGAATTCACCATTCACCGCAGGGTCCCCAAAGTGCATGGAGTCGGCCGCTGAATGCTGCCACCGCAAACCCGCGGCCTGCTGTTTTCAAAAGAACTACTGAACGAAAATGTCTGGAATTTACATATAAGATCCTATGATTGATAATAAAAAGTTATATGATATGCTCATACACAGTGCCCATTTCTGTGGGTTTTATTGCTGTGCAGCTCTGTGATACGCTCATATGCAGTGCACGTTTCTGTGGATTTTATTGTTCAACCAATTAGAGCGGCTGTGACCCAGTATACGTGACATGCGTGGCTGTTCTTTGTAAAAATGCTTGAATTTAAACATTTCATAATTTTATTTATCTCAATAGATACATTTGAAATGGTATACAAAATATACAAGTAGGCACTTGGTATCCACTTTTAATATAAAGAAAGGAAAAGGCGGAGCTTAAAGAGAAAGGGTGGGGACTAACCAGGAAGAGGTGTGCCTTTGACAGGAAGGGGTGTCTCAAATTTAAATTAGGGGGTGCACGAGTTTAGTCAGGCCTGGGGCAGCACAAAACCTAAATACACCACTGCTCAAGATCCTATAGATCTATATAAAGAGAGAATTTCGGTCGTCTCAGGCTGGGGTCAGACGAGCGTAGTGTTCACGTCCGTGATTGCGCCTAAAAGTACGTCCGTGATAGCATGACAGCCCATCGGAGCCCGTTACATGAAGTACGTCCGCACTGAACTGCGGACGCACCACGGCCGCGGCAAACGGACGCAAGGCAGGCACAAACGTACAACCACTAGAACGGCCGCACAAAGTGCGCTGCGTCCGCAACGTCTGCATAGCTTTGTGTGTGAGTGATGGAACGTGGTCAGACTGACTGCATTTATACGTCCAACATTTTTCACGGACAAAATGGTTTTGCTTTTTATTTTATTTTCTCTCCTACATCCGTCAAAATATACGTCAGTGACTAAATGGACTGTGTGGCCACTACTGCATCTTCCGTACTGACGTACGTCCGTGTGCACGGACGTACAGTCCGTAGAAATCACGCTCGTCTGACCCTAGCCTTAAATGGCCATTGAAGTAATAAGTCCACCACCTGTCCCTTGATTTTGAGTGTGGGTGATACTTATTCTGTTTGGATATTTGAAGGCATCACACACCATCAAAATATTAAATTGATTATTGAAAAGTATCGATCTATCGGCTGCCTCCCTGTGACTGTTCGCTAGCGCGATTGTTCTCAGAGGTTAACGTCTGCACGCTCTCTTTTTGCTGATGCCATTAGTGACCGAACTGACGACCGGCAGCTGGGAAATTCAAAATCCTAGGTGCTGGGGTGGGTGAACCCAGCTTTTTAATCAATCAGGGCAGCAAAGGGGAAGGGGGACACTCCAGACATCCTAACCACTTTAAAGCAATAAATCGGTCAGGATGAGGAGAATGTCCATTTTTAAAAGGCATTTAGTAGGAAACATAATAGTAAACCATAATTTGATATCAAAGCTCCGAATCAATGTGTTTTGAATTGCTTCTGGGTTTTATTATGTATTCGCTGCGTGATATCTGTTGTTTTATTTGTTTTACTTGTACATCCCTTTATTATGTAATGCTTTGGCCGTCCTGCTTGGCAAATCTCTACAAATATATACAGGCAAAAAGAGTCGATTTCCCAGGGCAAAGCATTTGCAGCTGGGAAAACAGCTCCCTCTTTGAAGATCCTTTTTCCCAGGCAGAAATTTTTTACATCCCCCTACTGTTCCCTTTGTGAACATATCGGGACATACCTAGGACGACTGAGTAATGGCATGTAAGGCATTGCAAAGCGGCCGGGATTTTTGCAGCCATTTTGCTTTTTGCCCGTGTCCCGGCGTCTTGATATTGTTGCGTTTATGATCAAAGTGTCCATTATCACATCCTGTACACCACAAAGGATATCCCCCAAGGAATGGAAAAGTGTCGCCTTCTTTCGTCACCAAAAGCTGAGGGTCCCCTGATCCCTTTCCGCTTTGCTTTACATACATTGTGACCTGATGCCTCCAAAAGAAGTTTGCGTTTGTGTTGATACTTGATGGTGTCTTGTGATGTATTTTTTGGTTACTCTCGATGGGCACTTTTCAAGCCCAACCTAATTTTCTATGGTCAATAGAACGTGATGTGAATATCCGAAAAACAATTGTGACTGACGAGGGAATTTCAGATTTGTTTTGCTAAAATAACCAAGCTGGGAAAGTAGCTGAGTCGGAACGATTTGTTTTCTTATTTGGCCGTACGATTCCATGGGCAATGCCCGACAGCTCTTATTTTAGGAAATACTGATAAATGTGTCTTGTTCAACCCTTATTGGTGAGAACTGTGTCGCTTTCCGTGTTTGTAATTTTCAATTTATTCATTTAGTTGAGGTCCCTGTTCATAATTTAATGTATTAAAGTGGTCAGGATGTTAGGAGTGCCCACTTCCACCCCCTGCCCCGATCGGGTGATGTGGGCGAGTTTCTTCCACCATTCCCAGTGTCCCCAGCAGCCGTCATTTTGAAATTCCCAGCTGTTGGTTACCAGATCGGTCACTAATGACGTTGGCATGCAGAGGGGTTGCGGACGTCACCCTCTGATACTGCCGGCAAGAGCGACAATGTCAGAGAGGCAGCCGATGGAGCTTTGATCCAGTGCCAAGCAACACCTTCACAGTGCTTGGTTTTGTACTGCATTTGACTGGTGGATTAAAGCAGTGGTTCGACCTTTGTTGGTTTCCCATGATTTTCCAATTGGTTTTGAACTTTCCGTAAATCAATTCTCCTTGTTAAAACATGTGTTTTCTGGTCAATCTCCTGAAATTGCAACGCCTGTCGACTCCGCCTATAACTAAGATAAAAACACCCAGCGGCGACTTTTTGACTGACCCAACGGCTATTAATATGTATTTTCGCGACTACTTTGAAGCCTTTTATAAAGTTGAACACGATGATTGGAAAGATAAGGCTACGTTTTTTCTTGGCAGCTGGGATGCGGAGTTGGAATTGGCTCGAGAGAAATTTTCGATGCCATTTCCCACCTCCGCCCTCTTAAAACTCCTGGCTTCTCTGCCGAATATTCTAAATTGTTGGGTGGGCACTTGGTTCCCCACCTTTCTGCCTTATTTAACAATATACTACAGGGAAAGGCTCCGCCACCGTCCTTTATTGCATCCCGAATGATAGTAATCCCCCAAACCAAATAGGTACCCCTTATTAATTACTTCTTATCGCCCAATCTCTCTTTTTAAATGTGGATTTGAAATTCCTCTCAGCCATAATGGCTCGTCGTCTGCATGCCCCGCTTCAGCACTTTATTTCCCCTGCCCAGACGAGCTTTTTAACAGGTCGTCACTCTACGCAAAACGTTAGGAAGGCTATATCCTCCACCTGGTCGTCAAATTGTCGCACACATTTGTCGGATTTGCTCCTCAGTTGTGATGCTGATAAGGCCTTTGACCGTATTTCATGGTCCTATTTACAACGCTTCCTGAAATATCCCTTCTTTGGTGTCCCCATACTTAACTTATTTAATGCTTTGTACGATCACCCTTCTGCCACTGTTACGACTAATGGCCTAAATTCTGTCCCTTTTACACTGGAACGTGGTACACACCAGGGTTGTCCACTCTACCCCCTCCTGTTTAATTCAGCCCTAGAGCCACTCTTAAGACTTTTCCAAACATGCCCTGACTTTAGCGGGATAAAACTGGGTTCCCAAGAGGTTCGAGTGGTTGCTTTCGCGGATGATCTGCTATTTCTGTCCCGCCCTGATATGGCGATCCCGACCTTATTGACGTATTTAGAAGACTTCCACCTAGCCTCTAGGTTTAAGATTAATTATGACAAAACATTAGCGATAACTCTGGTTTCTGCCAGCGAGGGACAGATCAGGCACCGGTGCCCCTTTCTTTGTTGCCGGTCAGTGGTCTTTAAGTACTTAGGTGCGCTATTGCCGACCGATGCCTCGAGGCTATATGAGGTCAACGTCCCACCCCTCCTGGCCCAACTCAGAGCTTTGCTGACTTCCTGGGCAAAATTACCGCTGTCTTACCTGGGAAGAGGCGGCCTCATTAAAATGGTTGCATTCCCGCGCTTGCTATACCCGATCTAAATGCTACCAATTTTTCTCAAACGGAAGGATATCGCACTTATTCACTCATTATTTTCTAGATTTATATGGAATGGAGGGAGGGCACCCATAGAGCGCTACGTACACTTCAGCTCCCCTATGGTATGGGGGGTTGAACTTGCCAGACATTTACTCTTATAATATTGCGGCCCTGTATCGTCTAGTGGCTGATTGGATCTCTGATTCATCCAGGTACACGGACTGTGCCTTGGATCGAGCCATGTCTTTCCCGCTATCCCTGTTGGCTTTCCTACACATTTCCATGATCCCTCCAATCCAGAGATTTAACCCCTTGCTATTTTCCGGCCGAGAGGCGTGGTATAGGGCTCGCAAATTACTGGGCCTGTCGTGGACGGCTAGTCCGCTGCGACCAGGGACTAGCTACCTGGTGTGTTCACCTTCCCAAACAATCGCCCTTAACCTTGATAGCGCCCACTAATAAACTATGTAAAAAGATCCCCTCTGCCCAATATGACAAAATATTTTTTAAGCCGCTCCACGGCGCTTATGTGGCCCCGGATAGATTGGCCCTCATCACGCCCCTCGGCTCTGGCCAGTGTCTTTAAGTGTTTGCATGCCAATGCCAACCTCTTTCATTGTCTGTGGTCCTGCCCCTTCATGTATAAAGGAAAGAGAATTGTGAAGCATAATCTGCAAGACATATCAATACACACATAGTGCAGACTGCAGATACAACATTTAATCAATTATGCCCCCGCTGGATTGGCACTCACAAGATAAATAACTTAATCAGGCACATAGCAGGTACTTGGTTACCCTCTCCTGATAGATTGTGTTGCCTCCTGAACTTCGGACCATCAGAATAACGCCAAGGAATTCCTCCAGGGTTGTTTGGTCAGTCAGTGGAACAGGAATCAGGAATCCGGCTCATTGAAAGAAAATCAGACCAGCAGTGGCTCCAATAAAAAACAATTTAATTAAAATAACATGAATAAAAAAGTTGGAACACCATCCAACGCGTTTCGTCTCTGCTACACGCAAGACTTCATTAGGGATATGGTGTTCTTTCAGAATAATGCAGTTTATATAGCCAAACAATCATGAAAAAAGGAGGGGATACAGCTGACACACATAATTGATTAATTGTCCACATAAGTCCCACTTATTAATTTCCCACGATTCGTCACTTCCAGTCGCATCAGGAACAAAGGGAAGAGGATGAGGGAAAAGCACTACAAATGGGAAAAAAACTACAAATATGGATGTGCGCTCCATTGAAATTCACTAAGTGGGACTTATGTGGACATAAGGAGAGGGTAACCAAGTACCTGCTATGTGCCTGATTTAAGTTATTTATCTTGTGAGTGCCAATCCAGCGGGGGCATATTTGATTAAATGTTGTATCTGCAGTCTGCACTATGTGTGTATTGATATGTCTTGCAGATTATGCTTCACAATGCTCTTTCCTTTATACATCCTGTTGGCATTGAGGGGACAGTGCTGTTGTACGAAGCCTAGCAGATACGTATTATTTTATTATTGGGAGTGGTCACTAAATTTTTCTTGGTCCTGCCCCTTCATATCAATATTCTGGGACTCCATACGGAGATTTGGTGTAAAGATTTTAAAACTGGCAGTGTCTTCCACTCCGAATTGGGCTTTGTTCAACCTTTTTTCGGAGAGCGAGGCCTGTGGTTTATCTAGGAACCAGAGGGCTCTACTGGGCGTTCTGTCAGCAGTGGCCAAGAAGGCCATTCTGGGGCAATGGATTGCTACCCCCCCCCCACATTTTCTATGTTTTATTCCCGTTTTTATGCTATTTTCCAATATAACTGGCTAGAGTCCATTCTCCACAGGGAAGACAAAGTGCTACAATTTTTCGATAAGTGGCTACAGCTTGTGACATGTTTACCAGAAAATGTATTTCTAAAGTGAAAAAGATTTCTATTTTTATATTTTTTTTCCTGCTGGTACCTGAACAGATCCCTGGCGGCACCTCCGCTACTACCCATTCCTCGCCCACAGGCGCTCCTAAAATTTTCTGACTCAATACCACTAGCGTAATGTATTTTTATGTGGTCTATTCCCTTTTCCGCTCGTGTATAACCTAACGATTATTCTCATAATCGATTAGTTGGCTGATTTATTATTTTGCTTAATCGATTCATCGGATGAATTTTTTTTTGAAAAAATGTGTTTACTTAAAAGGAATTTTATGTAAAAAAATAATAACTGCAACCCTCCCCCTTTTTTCCATAAGCAATTTGCGTATCTTGCGTACTTTTCACACAAGGTATGAGAGTGCGTGGTCAGAGGGATAGGTTGATCATGCGCAACTTAAGCGCATGTTTGCTTTCTCAAAGGAACATGGCTACAAGCACTTGGATAGAGATGATGATGTCAGCATGAAATCGGGGTTAATAAGCTAAAGTGGTCAGGGTGTGTAGAGTGTCCCTTTTTAATAATTTTGTGAAGAAACGGAGTGGGAGGAGGGACTGGCGGTGGAAGGGAGTGACTTTGCTCAAGTGACTTGAACTGAGTGTGAGAGGGAGAGTGGGTATGGACAAAAGACCGGATCTGAGTGTGGGAGTGAGTTTGGGGAAAGGGACCAGACCAAAGTGAGGGAATGGCAGTTCCTGACCAAAGAGGGTGTGGCAGGGAGGGTGGGGTGGTGGCACAGGACTCCAGCTTCAAGTAAGGATAAAACCCAGGCATACAGCTCCTTCACCCAGTGGCAGTATCCTATTGTTTGTGTTATAGTTCTGCTACTGTTATAATCAGAATAAAAACAAACTGGTTGTGTCTGACATAACCCTAGAACTAAATCATACCTTGTAAAGCAGCGGCGCATCTTCTCCAATCAGCTTCGAAGCTGAGGTTATTTACGTTTTAGCTCAGTCTGACTCTAAACAGTGTGTGCTGTACACAGGACGAATAATCGACAGCCGATTAATCGATAATGGAAATAGTTGACAACTAATTTAATCGATTAGTTGTCGATTAATCGATTAGTTGTTTCAGCCCTAGTATTGTTGGACTTTGAGGGAATGTGCGTGAGTTTGAATATTTCTTTCTACACTGTACCGTGACCTGACTCTGTTAATAAAGAAAATTATTGTAAAAATCATTTTTTAAATTTACCTCCCATTTTTTTATTTCCTACCCGTAGCATGTTATTGCTTCGTTGACGAAAAGTCCGCAGGATTCTAGATCCTGACCTGAACGTATGACCTTTACCGCTATGTCCCAATCCTGATTCCACAGTGGAATGCTGTGCGTGTTGCAATATTTCTGAGCAGTTTCAGGGCCGTTTCTATTTTGTCATTTGAGGCCTAGGGACTCGGTACGTATGGAGCACATGTGTAGGACAGGAGGAGAAGTCCAAGGAATCCTTCAGAAATTTTTTATGTCCTCTTTTTTCCCCCTCTCAGTCTCATGACTTTGCTTTTATCGTTTTGGTGTTGTTTCCTTGTTAATGCTCACCTCCTGTCTCCTTTTGCTTTCACTTCTCTTCTTCTCTTTTCTCCATTTTTTTTTTTTTTTTTTGCCCCTACGCCATTTTATGGGGTTTGCCGCAGTCTCTGCCTTTTTTCCATCTCTTCTGTCTCACCACAAATAGTCAAACTTCTAAGATCCTTTCAAAAGTGTCTTAGAGGTCGATATACTCTGAACTCTCTGTTTCGTCCAACATTGCCACCTCTTCCTGAAAGTGCGTCTTCTTGTCAGGGTGCCGTTGAGTGACCCGAAACGCTCCACCATCTCTTTGGAAATATGTAGCTTTGGCCAGCTGCATTGCGAACACATTCCTTGACCATATGGTTGCCAACACGTACGACATCCGCTTGTTATTCTTATGGCAACAGTTACACTCGCGTCGGCCACGTGGTACCATCCGTCTGTGTCATGGATCATTGCCGTGTGTCACATATTGTTATAAAGAGCGAGTGACGGAGAAATGGTGATCTCATCTTGATGCTTGTCCAGCTAATGTGCTGACAGGCGTCTGGGGTTTCAGGCAGACCCAAGTCTCTGCTTCTTGCTCTGATCTTGCGATTTTTCAAATGCCAAGGCCAGACATCATTTCTCTTCATAAGAAGCATTTATTAAAAAATTACAGAAAAAAATGGAATTAAGAAGAAAAATAACGATCACCCATTTGTAGAATGCCTACTTTTTATTTATCCGGGGCCATCTTCATTTGCAAATTTGCATTTGTAGTTTTTATTTACAGGGTTATTCAGAGAGCGGTGAAAACCAGGAGAAGAGAACACTCTAGACCACATAGCGATTTGGAAAGTGAGATAAATGGGAGAAATTTTCAGGTTTGGCTATTTTGACCTAGAATTTTCACTTCTCCAGTCATTCTCCTGGTTTTCACCTCTCTCTGAATAACCCTGTTAGTCAGAGCCATCTCTTGTGTAATAATACAACACTTAAATGTACAAGTATAGACGTACAAATGGTCTTTTTTGTTGCATAGACCGTTGGAACTCAGATGTTATGGTGCTAGCTTGGGGAAAAAAGCAAGTACAGTGATCGAAAGAGTAAAGAGCTTCAAATGTTTGTAATGCTAAGGACTACTCTCATTGTCATCACTTACATAATTCATTAATACAATGTCGGTATAGGTCATTTAGAGGGACGCACAACCACCTTGACCAACTAAGTTAATTGACCATGGTGGTTAAAGTATGGTACATACTAACTTAGTTCCCTTCTTCCTCCAGCTGGACCCTTTCTGCTGGGACATCACTTGAAACAGGAACTTTTGGCCTTGTAAGTCAGTTGCTGCTGGATGTCCTTCCAAGGACTGAGATCCCCTGAATCCAAAATTACATTGACGTTCGACCAACTCGTGCTTCTTCTCCCTCATAGCTACCCTGTGCGGGATACAGAGGAACTTTGCATAGATGTTACAGTCCATGGCATATGGAAGATAATCATGTAGAGCAGTGGATCCCATCCGCGGTCCTCAAGTACCCCCAACAGGTCAGGTTTTCCTGATATCCGAAGCACAGCACAGGTGATATGATTTGCTGCTCAGTGATTGCAGGATTCAGTCTGCATTTCCCCAAGGTGATCCTTAAAACCTGGCCTGTTGGGGGGACCTGAGGACCGCGGTTGGGAACCACTGATGTACAGAACCTCATGAAAACTACTTGGTAATAACTCAATCATCGGGTCAGTTAAGTAAAATTTACAGAGCAGAAGTGCTATAGACCGTTCAGACTAGCCAACATGTGATTGTGTTTTGTGACCAAAAACAAACCATGAGCAACTGGACACAATATTGATTTAAATTCTAGCTCCGCTCCCTTGGAAGTGGTGGGCATCACACCCACGTTCTATCTCTAGAGTTGATCTTGCTCATGCTGGAAGAGGGACCTGAGTTCAACATTTTGGTTAAACGGAAAATAAGAGGGAGTTTTAGGAGACCATTGTCATGGTTTTTGTTCCAAAAGGATCTTGAGGTACCCTGCTTTCTTGCATGCCTTTAGGAGCTGCTTTTCAGGATCAGTTCGCCTGTGTTGCTTTCTCCGGTGTAACATTCTTTATGGGTGACTGGCGTGTCCACCCTTCTGCCGAATCATGTGGGAAGATAGCAGAAGCCTACCTGAAGGCTTGTATGCGTCTGATACTTCAAGTGCTGTTTCTTGACTGTTTTTCTCTCCTTCACAAAACTCACATTTTGTGGTGCAAAACATTTTTTTGCGTGCCTAATAAATATCCAGTACACTATGTTTAATGGCACTGCTACAGTGCTTTACAGTGTCAGTACTTAAATACTATTCCTGGATTATTTTGTATATTTTCATATTAGATGTATTTCATTTAGTGCTAAGAAATTATTTGCTTTTTATTATCTGGTCCCAGAAGAAGCCAAGATGTCTTTGGCTGACCAGGGTGCCGGAACCTTATGGTTCCCCAAATAGGTTTTCTCTCCCATTAATCGTCTGACTTTTAAGTGTTTGAAATTTGCAAATGAGGGAACAAGGATAGGGGACAAGGTTAGGTAGGTTGTTTCCTACATTGTGTAGTGGATTCAAACATTAAATGCGTTGGTGGTATAATTTTACCATTACCACCCACAGTCAAACAAGCATGAAAGAAAGAAGGGATTGGCTACTTTTAAGACCATGTATAGTGCAGGACATTGATGATCACTAGGATCCAGTGGTTCCTAAACACATTAGGCCCTATTCCTAGGTTGGTGTAAACTTAACCATAGTTGTTGTAAACTTACCAAAGCCATTTAAGTCTATGGAGTTGTTAAGTTTACAACAGCTCTGGTTAAATTTACAACAACATTGGAATAGGGCCCATTATTTGTTGTTAATTACTAGACAGATGTAATGAACATTTAGTTGTAGCGTTAAAATTGCATTGTCTATGAATTTGACCTACAAGTAGGGTTACCTGATGACTAACAATAGTTTCCATGAGTCTATCGATGGGTTTTCCATTGCATCCAGGTTTACATTTAATCGTTCTTTAGAATTATGATAGTGATGTCCTGTTTAAGAACGAATATTATCTGGAACATTTTCTGTGCATGATGGGTTCCCGGAGTGTTACCTGTTATCTTGGTGTCCAATCTGCAAAGAAAGCAACTGCACAATGACCTTTTATTTAGTTCCTGGGCAAGGGTCACAGTGATTTCTGATTGGGCTGTATGAATGTGTTAGTTCTACCTCACCAAAGGGAAAATTACAGGCCATTCTCATGTGCCAGATGGTCCCGGTACGGTGTAAAGGGATGAACGGCCATGCCGTCGCTTATCAGAGATTAAGGAATTTCCGCTGAAAAGCCCCTAGAGAACGAATTAGCTTTTACCATTAAATATTTGCTCAGCTGTCTTCAAACGGGTTATATTTGTGCTAAGGGAACATTAAGTTATGCTAATTTCACAGTAGGAGTATTTTTTTTATTAAAGCTCTCCTTCTGTCTGTGAAGAGCAGCCAATTTTCGTAGACAAATTTTAAAAAGCACGTGTCTTGCCGATTGATTCAAAGGTCTGGTGACCCAATATCAATTTGATCACGTTTAATTATGAACAGTGAGGGGAAATCTGTAAATCAATAATGTGATAGTTCTACCACTTCTTCAACATCAGGACTATGCCGCCTCTATTACCTAAAAGTCTATGTAGGTTATTCACTAATTGCCATAGTTTTCCATTGTGGAAACCGTGATAATCTTCTGCGATGTCAAACTCCGGAAGGCGACTTGGGTCCCAATCTGATGCTCCCTACCCTTTAAACCATGTCTTATGATAAAGTCCTGAAAACTCCTAAGCCAACTCATTGGCGCAGTAGATTGGTGGAAAGTCTGTGCCCACTTTTTTAGTGTAATGTCAGATCATTTGAATGTAATAGAGAGGGGCACTCACTGCTACCATCACAAAAAGAAGATGACAATGGCTCCTCACAGCCAAGGTGGAAAATCTTGGATCTAGTGACCGTAAAAAAGAGCAGCCGGTCAAACAATGTCATTTCTAAGCTCGGGCAATATAAATATGAGCTGGGGGCAATATAAATATGAGCTGGAGGTGATCTAAATATGAGCTGGAGGTGATATAAATATGAGCTGGGGGCAATATAAATATGAGCTGGAGGTAATATAAATATGAGCTGGGGCAATATATATGAGGTCTCTTATTGAAATGCGGTCACATGACATTAAATAAAAATATCGGTAGTTGGTATCGGTGAGTTCTTGAAAAAAGTATTGGTACTTGTACTCGATCTTAAAAAAAAGTGGTATCGGTGCATCCCTACATAATATGCAGTGGCCGGTATTCGGAGACCAATGGTAACTTGCAAAACAGTAGCTTGTGGAAACAGAACTGGTAGAAACCAAGACCTCAAGCATGTCACCATTGGAAATTTGAGCACTGGCCTTTTTAATTGGGAGTGTGTTACTGCATGTTTTTGTCAAGAAAAAATTCTGGCAGAGGGAAGTAGAGAGACTATTTGACCTGTGTCAGGAGAACAACGGCAAGTATGGTGTTTTAATTTTTTCTTATTGGATTTCCCTTTTGCTTAATCATTTTGTGACAGGTTTTTGGTTGTGGCTTTAGGGAAAAAAGAGCTGAGCGATAATGATTAACAAGTAGAGTATTAATATTGATACAATAGGAAATTGACCCCATTGTTACATAGGAACCTCCACACTCCGAAAAGTCGATACATCTATGTTTGGTGCCATATCTGGGCCCTGCGAGCACTCGTATCTTGGCTCCCTCGCTGGCGGCCTCTTTTCCGATGTCTGAGACGCAGAAATGAGAGACACACACACAATGTGATTTCAAAACTGCACACCCGCTCGGAGCTTGCACACACCTTTTATTGAAACAATAAGAGAAGGGGAGGGGTTGTTGCGTAACAAGATGTTTCACCGGAATGTATGGTTCTTAGCCTTGGCTGTAGTAGTTCTTGTGACATGTTTTATCTGTACGTGGTGTGTAGCAAGAACAATGCCGAGCAGCTGCATAATGCAGTGGCCTTGCTGAAAGCAATTTCTCTAAGGCTGAGGTATTAACTCTTTACTAAGTCTTCTTCTTACAAATACAAATATGTTTCGAGAGACACACTTCTAATTATACAAACATTAGCACTTGTCTTAGAAAAGGACCCAATGTGTATTGTAACTTCTATTGAACAGTTTTGCAATAGTTGTGTACAGTCCCTTTTTTAAATTACAAATTGTGACCGGAGCTGTCGTTAATCCAGAATCCTAAACCATGGGCATAATTGCCTCTGGAATTCACTTCTTGTTCTAAAAGGGGTCTTTGATTTGACGAAACGTCTTAACTTTACTGAGAACACATGAATAAATCGGGTTTGGGTCGAAATCCCTACAACCAGGTTCCCTAATGCCAAAATCCCGACGGCCAACTTCCCTACACAGACAGCTCCCTTATGGCCAGTTTCCAGACATCCAAAATCCCAGCGGCTAACACTAAACCTAGCCCTAACCCACTAAACCTAGCCCTAACCCCCTAAATCTAGCCATAACTCTAACCCCCCCTAAACCTAGCCTTAACCCCCTAAGCCTAGCCATAACCCTAACCCCCCTAAACCTAGCCCTAACCCCCTTAAACCTAGGGTTTGGCTGTTAGTATTAGAGTTAGCTGCTGGGATTATGGATGTCTGGACGTTGGCCGTGTTGGGAACTTGGTATGTCCGGCACTTGTTTTGTCTGGAAGTTGGCTGTCGGGATGTTGGCATTAGGGAACCTGGCTGTAGGGATTTTGTGCGGCACCTGGATAAATCCCAGCTATAAGAACTTGTCAGACTCGCGCCATGAAGGAGCCATGGCACAGCCTATGTGTGGTTATATATAATCCCAAGCGCTGGGGATGAGTAGGCAGACACAGGCAGTATATGAACAATAAAGCTTGTATTGTAGGATATAGTACACAGCATACAGTCTTTGCAGAACACAAAAATACAAGCAATAGCAAGCGGATGGTGGGCCACGTAGTCTCTCTCTGGATCCTTTTGAGGAGAAGCAGGAGCCTTAGGTAACAGTACCTTGATAGAAGGTCTACGTCTAGGAGAGAGCTGAGGGCTGGGAGCCACTTGAGAGTCTCTGGACCCACTTGATAGTGGGCCACGCAGTGGATCTTCCAGCAGGCAGGAACCAGGTGATGCAAACACAGCAAGGACTGAATAACTGGTACACGGTACAGCAGATAAATCCAGGGACAAGCAATAACAAGAGGGGCTCTCAGGACCTCTGAACACAGGAAAGGAAAACACAAAATGAAAGAGCAAAGGGGAGGAGGGAGTGGTCTGGTTTTATGCAGAACCTCAGGTTCAGACACAGGAGTTAACCCTTTGGTGGGAAGCAGGTATGGAGAGCTAGTGACCCAGGCTGGCCATGGCAGGCTCTCAGAGCTGAGGCATGACAGAACTACAGGCTGAGTATCCCATATCTGACATGCATGGGATAAGAGGTTTTCCTGAAAGTCAGATTTGTTACGGATCGGGTACCCCAAGCTTGGTACCCTCCGACTGGGTGCCCCTTTCCACTGTATAAGGCGGTGCTTGTATCCACACAGAGTAGACGACACAAACTGAGGAGTTCTTGCAGATTCAAAATCCAAATGGAGACAATGAAATGCAAGCAAAATAACTTCAAATAAACATTGGGGCGGCCGTTTCGTCACATATCTATCACGAAAACCTCCTTCTGATGCCAAAGGGTGTCCTGTATGCTGCGCGTGATTTAGCCCTTTAGGCAGGTATGTTGCTTGCATGATGCGGAACCCAAAACATAGAACTACACAAGAGGTGACCGGAAAGAGTACAAACACACACGAGGGAGCCCTGCTTTGGGAAAAGATCCTTCTGTGGTCTTCTGATGTAATACAGATTGCAGGGTTGGGGTAAACAACACAATAAACAGGAGCGTGCAATAATACAAAACCAAGAGGCCCAGCAGCAATATAGAATCCTGAGCTATGAACGAGGTCCTTACTAGTTGGCCACTAACATAACCTGCACTATGCTGCTGGGTAAATACAACACAGACAAGGAAATAATACATAAACAAGAAAATGTCAGTAGTAAGCAGGGATCAGGAGCCAGGAAAACAGATCATACAGGCCGAGGTCAATACACAGAAGGCAGTATACAGATTCCAGGGAGCAGACAATAGAATAATCCAGAATACGCGCCAAGTCATATACAGGTAAACTAGGATACAGGGTCCAGGGGGCTGACAGAAGAGAGGTCCAGGAAACACGCCAAGAGGTCATACACGTAAATAATACAAACAATAGCAGATCACAAAGTGGGCACTCAGTAAGGGAACTTATCCTGAAGCAGGGATCTGTTTTACTACTGGCCATATATATAGGGCAGGCCTGGTCATATGACCGTAGACGATCAGACACAGGGAAGATGGTCTGCAGAGGCTATTCTAAAAACCTGCCAGAGCTGATGAGCTCCGCTCTTACCACCAGGGGGCCTGGCTGGAATGTGAAATCGTGACAATATCTCCCCCTTCCAGATCGTCAGGGCGAGCTTAGATCCCAACTGATCGCTTGCCACTGACAAGTCTTCTCACTCTGTCTCTTTTTGCGCCAACTGCAAAGTTTTAGGATGCTGACACACAAATACCATCAGCAGGGTCTGACGGTCGCTGCAGGGTACCCCTGGTTGTGGGTCCATAGTCCTGGGGTAAGAGGCAAGCCACCCCTCTTGTCCAGTGCGCAAGGCAACAGGCCACCACAGTCCACAAACACAAAATGTTCGCTAGCGGGCACACTGAAATTCCCCCCCCCCACACATCTTTCTCTCTCCATGGCACCTCTGCGGACCAAGGGCCAGAATACAGTCAGTCCCCAGTCTCTCCTTCTGTGGCTGCCCCCTCCCAGATATTCAAAAGGGGTCCACTCCACGGAAATCCACGCAATCCCAAATGGGTGCAATTCTTCCTGGGACCTGGCAGCCTCTCAGGATGGTCACTCACCGGTTTCCTTGGCAGGTGGGTAGTGGTCTCCTCTGTTTTTGCACCTTAGTTGGTAGGGGCGGCGTACTGGGGGGTCCCCATGTTCCTCGGGGACCAGGCACACTTGGATGCCAGGACAGCATCCAGCTCCAGGAACACTGGGTACAATCGCTCTTCTGTGCAAACGATAAAAGGGGCAATGACTTGACCCCCTGTTGTGCTGCTCTCCTCCGTGGTGGGCAAGTGGGTGCTGGCAGCTCTTAGTAGGGACAGCTCATCTTGAAGCTGTCGGGAACTGTGCTCGTGTCCCATCAAGCTCAGCCTTCAGGTGGCTGGCAGTGCCCTGGTGCTCCTGCGCCAACACCACTAGTTGGTGTGTCAGACGGCTCACATCCTCGCTTGCCTTGGTTTGAGTGAGGCTCTCTTTCAGAGCTGCGCCAGTTACTTGGAGGTGGCGTTGGCACAGCTGGAGTTGGTTCTGGAGCAGATGTATTTCCTCTTGCTCACAGGCCCATGCCTGCATAGTATCCTGGGAGAGCTGTGTCTGCTCCAACTCCTGCTCACAGAGCTCCAGACGAGTTTTAAAACCGGTCATTTCTGTCTGTAGAGCAGCTCTGGTTCACCACTCAGCCTCTAGCTGCTCCATTATTAAACGTAAGCCGTGCTCCAGCTTCTCTTTTTGAGCATGGGCTCCACTGCGCTCCGTGTGGTATGGTGTGGGTAGAGTCCTCGCAGGCCCGAAGCTGGGCCGACAATTGTTGTATAGTGGCCACCTGCTCTTGCACTTCCTTGCAGCGACAATCGCTCTCCTCCGTGACCGATCGCAGTTCGGTCTGATGAACTTGCAATGTCTCTGTCAGGGCCATTATCTGTGCCCGAGCAGCAAGCCACTCAGCCTGCAACAAGCTAACCAGACTGTCTGTGGATTACGTGGTCCCATCTCTCATGAGGGAAACAGCCTGGGTGCCAGCCTCCCCGGTGACCTGATATTGCCCGCTTGAAGATGGCTTAATGCTGTAATCCCAGGGCTGTGATGTCATTTCCCTCGGCCGTCCCTCTTTTTCTTCCTCTTCCCGCTGGCTGGTGTGGGGAGGCTTCCTCCTGGTATCTCGGAGACTTGTTGCTGGGCTGCTGTCTGGGCCAGCAATGGACTTAAAAGATTCACAATCAACTCTAGGCTTTCCAGCTCCCTCAGCCATCTTTATCTTGGAGCTATCTGGGCTGGCTGACCAGCCTCCTAGTAACTCGCCGGTGAGGCTTTCACTCTTTCTCACCGTCACCAGGCAATCGTCCTGGCTGCAAATATCCTCTGGCTCGATCCAGAGCAAAAACTTGTCCTCGTTACACTCCAAATCCTGAGTGCCAATATTTTCCTTATCCAGCGCAGCTCCCCCGGGTGGTCGCTTCTCTCCCCAGCGGTCTCTGCATTTTCTTTCTTTATTTAGAAAAGCGTTGACCTCACCCATGATGGTTAGGATAACCTTTTCAGAGCGGTTAAGACCGACCACTGCCAACCTCATCCGCATCTCTTTTTGAAACTCCGTCTCTTCTACGGAGTCTTGGGACAAGGCTGACCTGGCGCAGTTGTCCTCCATGGCTTTTGGGTTGTTGCTGGATGCCAGTCCCCAAGCTTCTTCCAATTCTTTCAGCGTTATCCGTTTCAGGCGCAAGTAGACGCTCTCCATTCAGCATTTCAGGTGTCCATAAGCTCCCTCCAGCTGGAAAGGGCAATCCCACCGTGCTGCCAACCAGTGTTACAGATCGGGGTACCCCCACACTCGGTACCCTCTGTCTGGGTGCCCTTTCCACTGTATAAGACAGTGATTGTATCCACACAGAGTAGACGACAAATAAACTGTGAGGAGTTCTTGCAGATTCAAAATCCAAATGGAGACAACAAAATGCAAGCAAAATAACTGCAAATAGACATTGGGGCGGCCGTTTTGTAACCAGATTTATTTATTTTTGGAGGGGAGGGGGATTTTAGAATATTTGTATATAGTTCTGAGATATCTTATGAATGCGACTCAAGTCTAAACACAAAATTAATTTATAAAGTATTTTACCAGGAAAGATGCATTGAGATTTCTCTCGCTTTCATGTATGTCCTGGGTTTCATATACACCTTTCATAGCCTGAAAGTAATTGTATACAATATTTTTAATAATTTTGTCCTCCGTTACATGAGGTCAAATGTGGAATATTTCAATTTTGGGATCATGTTGGTACTAAAAGTATTTGATTTCGGGCTCTATGGATTTCAGAATTTTAGATTAAGGGATACTCAACATTCTTGGCAAGCTTCACTGATCTGTCCAAATTTTTTATGTCCCCGAACCTTCAAACTAGACAAGTCATTGATTTATTTGTTAAATTTAATGGGTATTCAATAGCAACTTCATTGCATTTTTAACAGTGTATTTATTTTGGGCAAGACTAAAGGGGTTATTCACAGAGAGCATAACTTGCCACCAAATTGCACCGAACTATGAATTTCCCCATAGGGTACAATTTCGTGTCCATTCGGCTATTCAAAAAAGCTGGCGATATGCCAAATAGTGGCGAATTGCCAGCAAAATACGTCAAAATTCCCACTAAAGTAAGTTGATCTATTCAGAGAACACCGAACAGCAGAGAAAAGCTGGCGACATGCCCAGATTTGCGGAGGTTTTGTTAAACAGGTTTAAACAGGTGAATCCCATAGGTTTCAATATAAAAAAATTAAAAAAAAAAATTCCCATCTTTATTAAATATTCAACCATTTATTCTTTTCTTTTGCAGCAAAGCGTTTCTTTATTTTTTTTAGAATATTTTAATGCATTTTTTTGGGATTTATCTTGCAAAATGTTTGATTCTGATTATGGCTTTTTTTTTTTCTCTAACAGACCTTTTTTATTATTACTCATATGACCTTATTTATTATTGCCATGCACTTGCATGTATAGTTTTCTTTTGAAACGCCTTTTTAAGGTTTTTTTTGTTTTTTTTCTTTACCCCTGTTCGGCAGCTGGTCAGAGACGTTTGGTGGTCTGTTTGTCGATTATTTGGCGATTAATCCAATCAATTCGACGGGTTATCCGATACGTTCTGCGCACTTCAGGGACCCTGCGGTGAATGCTGAATTCACAGACGGGTCGGCGAATTGAACTTTCAGAAGTGAGCCGAACGAGAGCGTCTCTGAATAACCCCTTAAAATATTGATTCATCTTTTTTCCTGCTTTTAAACGAGTGGTCGACTTGTAGGTAATGACGTCTCGTAGAGAAGGGGGAAGAGTTGCCAAGGTAAAATTATAGGTTTGATAGCCTGACAATTATTTCTGAGAAGTGCACAGCCGTAAGGAGTTCTTAGAGGAACAAAAATATGCCACAGAAATAATCAATTATAAAAAAAAAATGGAAAACCTGAATAATGCTCAAAATAGTAAACGTTGCTTGAACGTTGGGCTAAAGCAATATACAAGCAGGCCATGTAGAAATGTATTTAATGCAATATCCTCCACTGGCTCTTGATTACCATTGCCAGATTCCAGAATTTGAATTCAGTGTTCGATTTTATAAAAAAAAAATTTGGGGGGGTGTCAGGGGCCTATTCCGACTTCATATTGATCCCTTAAACTTAAATGGGCTACATTTCTTAAATAGTCCCCAGTCTCTCTCCATGAATCACTCTGCGCCCTGCGCGATCTTGTGAGAGCGAGATGGTGCATGTCCTCGCGTCCTGGCATTGCAACCCTCATTGGAGTCCTATTAACGCCAGGAGGTGATACTCACGGCGCGGAAGCGCCACTGTGAGTATCAGCGAGGGTTGCGCTGCTTTCTGGGGCTGGCTGTGGAATTGGCACCTGTCCTTGAATAGTGCGGTAAAATGAGGATGTTAAGGGGAAACCTGCAGGCGCAGGTTTTCCCCTTTTAGGCCGGGGGCACACGGGACGTTTTCTTTAACACACATTACGTGCGTTAAAGAAAACCAGCTTCGCACTCGACGACCACCACCCCCGTTTGTGTGATCTTCCATAGGAGGATAGCGGAGCCCCGTCGACGCACATCCTAGCGCATCGACAGTGATGATGCGCTAGGATTCGTGTCGACGGGGCTCCGTCATCCTCCTATGGAAGATCACGCAAGGGGAGGTGGCGGGCGTCGAGTGCGACGCTGGTTTTCTTTAACGCACGTAATGTGCGTTAAAGAAAACGTCCCGTGTGCACCCGGCCTTAGTGTTCCCTTTTTAGTGCAGAACACTGCACTGAACAGTGTCTTAAGGCTGGGGTCAGACATGCGTTTTGCAGAGCGTACAGAACGTCCGTGAGAGTGGACGTTCCTTCCACTCTGATGCCCGTCTGGCTACTTCGCTGAGAGCAGTTAGTGCGCTCAGCGCTGCAAGGATTGATCCTCCTATGGAGGCTTTCAAAACGTCCGCAGTACGCCCGATGTAGGACGCGCAATTTGTGCGCGCATTACAGCGTGTGGCCGGCCTTGTCGAAGCGTCACAACACTACGACTGACGCTGGGAGGCACATCAGTACGGGCGCACATGGTTCCCTCGTCTGACCCCGCCCTAAGGAGGGAGGATCACGTTTCTTCTAGTATCTCTAGGATAAACGGCAAAATATTACATTGTTTAGTTACATAACAAAAAAATTATCTTCTGGGAATGTTGTCTTAAACTGAGCTTTCTAAAGTAAATTTACATTTGACCAAGCACTAAAAAAAAAGTGAAATGTTTCATCTATAAGAACATTTATTGGGAGCATCATTCATCCGCTCAAGTCTTTGCTGATGTACATGAGAATTTCTAGTTTCGATGGCCCTCTGGTCTGCTATTTTAAGTCGTCTCTGGAACCAATTACGACTGTCGAGATAAAGAGTGGTACTTCGTTCTCGTTAGTTGCAACCGGCTAGGAATAACCTGAGAAAACAAGCTCTTGAGAAACCATGCCTATTTTGTGTTGTTTTTTTTTTTCCCCTCTTTTCCTTTTCAATAGTTAATGGTTTAGTACTTTTAATCTGGATTTTGATCGTTATTGCCCCTATTGTAGATCACGGCATTGATCTACATTCAGAGCTGATGTAGTAGTGGTAGTAAACAATGTCCTTGACCGTTGTATTAATAGCTTTCCTGCCATAGTCTAAATTTACGGCAGGCCAATTGCAGCAAATCATGAAAATGTTCTTGCGCGTCTTGTTCCATGAAGATCTGTTGGATGAAGATTGTTTCCTTCATTTACAGAGAGGGGATCATGGGGGGGATGTTGCGGTGTCCTCAAAAAACAGAGGCGACAATAATAGTCGCATCACACACATCTTCGATGGCTCTGTTTGTTCTTCCCCTTCTTGTGTCTCCTCCGCTATCTATGTTTGGCCTTGTCTTCAATCACCCCCTTCATATTCCCCCTACTGATTTTGTCTTTTTCCTTTAAGTCATACAATGTCCCCTTAGCCTCTGTCTTTCTTCTGTAGCGCTGTTTAAAAACTCTGTTGCTGTATTGCTCGGATTTGGCCACCAGAGGGAGACAAGCGCAATGTAAAGTATACTGGACACAATAGGACTACGTTTTCCACCATGCTTTGCGGCGGAGACAGGAAGTGGGTGGGGGAAAGAGGAAAGGA
Source organism: Leptobrachium leishanense (assembly GCA_009667805.1). Taxonomy (NCBI): domain Eukaryota; kingdom Metazoa; phylum Chordata; class Amphibia; order Anura; family Megophryidae; genus Leptobrachium; species Leptobrachium leishanense. Next base: position 133,116,868 of record CM019069.1, on the reverse strand, counting down.
CATCCGCAGCCTCGTGCTAAGGAGAGCCAGTGTGAGCCGAGCGGTGAACAGAGTAAGACGCACGTGAGACTGTGAGCGATTGTGACCAGGCCGGAGAGGAGGCGCTGTCTTGCCGACGCTGGGGATCGATACAGTGACTTGCCAGAGACCTAGTAATCCACCGCTGAGAGGTTTTGCACAGACACAGAGTTCTGGTTTGGACCCCGAGTAAGGAGACCGCGATGATCCACTGGGAGTGCAGGCGGTAGGCCGTAGATCTTGTTGCAGAAATCGGGCAAGCAGGAGAAGCGGATCCGGTGGCACAGAGTTCCAGTATAATCCAGCGGAGAGATATCCTTGATCGGGCAGCGGAACAGATTGTCTAGCGGATGGGTGAGAGGCCTTCCAGGCCACAGTCAAAGTTTAACAAAGCACGCTGCAGTATTGTTTAAATCTACAGGGCCCCAACGTGACTAGTCGAAGATTTGCTAAATACATTCACTGGTCAGTCGAATATAGTACCCGGGTACCTGAGCTCACACACACACACCTTTTTTTGGGACATTACCTTCACGGGACTTACACTCCAGAAACAAAGGGGTTAAACTTTTCTTTTACCGCTGCGCATTTCTCGCATTACGAAATCCTGTTTTCTATATACCGTGCTTACATCATATATGCCGCTTTATTGAGACCAGTAAAGTATATAATCTATAAAATCCACAACAGTGCTGGTGTATATTTATTCCCTAGTGCGGAGAGACTAACCCGAGGTTAAATTCAGCGGCTCCTCCGGGAGTGAGCGCTACACTTCCACTGCCCATGCAAAACCAAGATTTATGAGGGTACGGAGAAAAGGCAACAGCTCTAGTGGCCTGCCCTACAGTGGGTCCATGCTTTGGCCTTCTAAGGATTTAGCTCGATGATGCCATTACAGAGAAGACCATTTCATATGCAAATCGGACTATCGCCCAGAAAGGACGGCCATTACTGAATTGCCATGTGGTTGATGCACGAGAGATACAGCAACCACTAACAATCGCTTCTGCTTTGCTTGGCCTCGTCAAGAGGGAATAGCTGAACGTAGCCGGAGAAGCGCCGAACAGACCGCCGAATGACTCCGACCAGCCGCCGGAAAAAGTCGACCAGCTGCCGAACAGGGGTTAAAAATAAAGCAACTTTTAAATGAAAATAATGCATGGAAATAATAAATAAGGTCCTATGAATAATAATAAAAAGGTCTGTTACAGAATAAAAATAAAGCCATTAAAAAAAAAATCGGAATAAAAGATTTCACAGGAAAAATCCTGAAAAATGGCTAAAATATTCTAAAAAAAATAAATAAATACCCCCTCAAGGCCTTCTGCTCTTCTCTGTTACGCTCTCCATGCTGATCTGAAATGAAAATGTCCTGGGTTGATGTGAAGCAAATTCATGTTATTGTGAATATTCTGATGATATCTTTCCACTGAAATGAATCGATTAAGGCTTGGGCTACACTGACGTACGATTTGCGTCCATTGTGATCCCCTCCCAGTGTTCGTCGTAGCGTTTTGATGGATCAGCGAGGAGGACCATATGATGTAATGTGCGCACTTTTATCTCACGTTACAACGGATGTGGATTTTAAATACCCATTTATCTGCTACGACGAACGTCAGATGGGTCTACAAAGTGAGCGGTTCTCTTCGCACTTCTCCACGCTCATGTGACCTCAACCTTACTATTCCATTTGTCTTGGTATTTTACATTCAGAAAGTGTAAGTTTGATGGTTCATTAAAAATGAATGCAGGCAATATTTTTTATTTTTTGAGCAATGACCGGGAACGTGGCTTCCTAGGGTGTCACTTTTGGAGATATCACAAGGAATTACATTTTTCATGAGTAAACCGGCCATGGATAAGCCTTGAACCTAGCACAAAGACATTGAATGGACTTGGAAAGGTAGAAAGACCTGGTGAATTTCACGGGAGCACAGGAATAAAACACACGTGGTGAACCGATAAGGACAATTATGTGAGACCGGGATTAGCCCCCCCCCCTTTTGCTCACTATAAATTAACAGGGTAATCCAGACGTGGACCCCTTGCTCGAGGTGCCTAGAAGGGTGTCCGCTACACCCTCCTAACAAGGCTGACATGATCGTCGGGGTTGCTGTATCTCTCGTGCAGGGATGACGTCCTTGGCATTTTAGTACTGGGCACCCTTACTGGGTGATAGCGTCTGATTTGCACATGGAGCAGTTGTCCCTGTAATGGCGCAATTGAGATAAAACCTTGTGAGACCTGAGCGGGCCCCACCGTAGAGCAGGCCACTAGTGCTGTTGTTCGCTCTCAGGACCCTCACCCCCCCTCTTTTTAAGACCGGGATTAGGCCTGAAAGAGGGTTCCATGTATACAGATCAAGACACTAATGAAAATCTGTCATAATTGCCCACCATTTCAATTATCAAAGCAAACAAATCCACCTGTAGTTTGACCATACGTTCTGTCACCCATGTTTTCTTAGCCTCATGGGTTTCCCTGCCTAATGAAGGAGCCAACCATCCTCCAGAGCTCTCCGGGCTGCCAGTAAATTTGGATAAAGATCCTTTCTCCTTTCACGTGAATACATTATCCGTTTTAGAAGAAAAGTCCACCAATTTTAGTTTTTGTGATTAAAGGAACTTTCTACTAATGTAGGGCACCATGTTATAACAAGCACTTTCCCGTGTACGTCCACTTTTGATTTCCTACATTTATTGAGTCATTCCTACTGAAGAGTCCGCAGACTTCTCCCTCCTGAATCAAAAAGCATGAGCTTTACTCACATTTAAAGGGATAAACGTAGAGTTCCCTTTTTTTTTTTGCCCATATATAATTGGGCACAGGCTGCTGACGGCCTCTGGCCAAGAGGCAGCTGGGGACATCGAGGGAGCGCAGGGAGAGGTGATGTATCCAGCGGCATCCCGAGTGTTGCTCGGGGTTACCTCTTCCAACATAGGAATTTAACCCCGAGCTACACTTGGGAATACCGCTAGGGGAGGGGGAAAGAAAAAAAAAATAGACCGCTTTTAGATGCGGTTCTTACCAAAAATTAGACCGCCAGGGAGGTTAACTGCTCCCTGATATGTGAGTGATATAGAGATGCATGGCCCTTCCTTCAAATAAGAATAACTCGCTCAAGGTCGATTAAATAATAAGTAATGGACGTCACGTAAATGAGTGAAAAGCTTTGTTCCTCGCTGACTTGATTTAGGTAAAGATTAAAAACCCCATAGAATGTTCCTTTAGCTGGGCACATGTACCCCGTAGTCTGTTTCATGTTAATATTGATTGGAAAATATTTTATTACAATGTGTAGTTGATAGTTTTGAAAAGTTAATACGAAAATAATCGGCCACAAGCATTGCTTTTTTGTTTTTTGTAGCGAAAAAGTGGAGGTATTCTTAAGCCCGCGGGTAAGGCTGGTGTCAAATGAGCGCACTACGTGTGCGAATTGCGCGTGCAACAGAGACCGTGTTGCAAGCCTCCCCATCGAAGCGCTAGGACGCACGTTCGACGGGGCTGCAAAGCGCCATATTCCAAAGGCGGATCGAACCTTGCAGCGCTGAGCGCACTAACTGCGCTCAGCGAGGTGGCCAGACGGGCGTCAGAGTGGAAGGAAGTCCACTCTCATGGACGTTCCTTCCACTCTTAAAAACGCTTGTCTGACATCAGCCTAAATTGTGATTATTTCCTCTAGCGAATGCGACGGCGATCACTAACGCGTCACTCACGAGAGCTCCATCCCATGCACAAGCGTCACTCGTGGAAGTGCCAGCCAGCCCTCAGGTCATGACTGGGGTGGCCCAGCTCGTGGTCGTCCAGCAGATGGCAAAGCGAATACGTAATCGCAGAGGCAAATCTTAAGGTCACTAAACAGGCTGAGCCGTACACAGGTAGGCGCAAAACAAAGGCGGAATGTGGAAACCATGGAAAAAGCAAAGACCTCGCAGGGCAGGACAAAGGTAATGAAGAATGGAGTACGGAATAACAACGGCACACTGACTGATTCCAGACGGAAACCACGACAGGCCCCGCGAGGTACCAGCGTCCAGACGTTTGGTCTCCACAGAGCGCATGGTTGCTGCAGCGCATATGCGCCAGCGATCGCCTCTGGAAACCGCCGTGGAGGCTCCATCTGCACACCTTAAAAATGCTGGCTCATACCGGCTGGGAAAAAAAGCCCTGGCTTTAAGTTTCTGGAGAAACTGCACATAAATTACAACTTTTAGTCAATTTTGATTATTTTGCCCTCATCCAATTCAGTTGCAGTTTTCTACCTCTTCCAGCTCTTGGTTAATAACCCCCTTCCTTTTAATATATTGCTTCTTACCGCCGGTCTCTTCTGGACTCCTGGTCCTTTTAAGTTTTTCAGGAAATCCTCTTATATAAGCTTCGCTAGGCACATTCTTTGCATAGTAGGATAGGAAGTTATCAAGATTCCATAGCGTTTCACTGGTCTCATGTTTACTTGTCCATCTGTCGCAGCATCCTCGTTGCATTTAAAAAGCACTTAGCTGTCATTGATGGAGGGACGTCGGGGGACGGAAATACACCACACCCTGTCTTCTGCTGAGTTTTATGGTGCACACTCGGCCTCGAGAAAAATGCTGGTATAATGGGAGTGAGCGAAGCCGACCCTTTGCAACAATGGGCGAACAAACAAAACAATTCGCCAAACTTCACTTTGTATAAAATAAATTCTCCACCTGCCGATTGAAGTAATTTAGATATATTGACTTCTGGGGGAAATTATTGATCTCCAAAAATCCCTGATATCTCCAGTAGAAATGCTCAAGATTACAAAATAGAGACAATTTTCAACAGACTATCCCTTTAACAGAGTTCCCTTTATTTCCCTTAAATAATTGGGCAGAGACTGCAGAAAGCCTCTGCCTAATTATATTTTTCATAATTATTTTAAGTGATATTACTCACTTTTTGTCCCTCGACGCGCACTGCTTTGGCTCAGGTACTCCGAAGACCCTGAAGCTTTTCTTCATAATTTGCGCTCCTCCAGAGCTTGCCTAGCATAGAAGCCGCAAATTGCGCACTGCTGCGGGACGCACGTTCAGTAGCGCCTGTGCACAACGATGGATCGGAGCTGTACATGCATGCGCATATCCAATCCATCGGCTCTCTCTCTGACCCTGCTCGCTACAGCAGGTTCAATTAAGAAATTGAAATACCTCAGCTGCTGGGTGGGTAGAGGTAACGCCTCTTTCACCAGATCGATCGGGGGAGTGGGGGGAAAAAGGTGGGAGACTCCTCACATCCTGGCCACTTTAAAACAATAGAGCAGTGGTCAGGATGAGTAGAGTGTCCCTTTACTGAGACAGAACTTTCGGGCTGGCAATTCTACTAAACAATTCACGAAAACGGTCAAAGATGATGTTCTCGACTCAAATGACCTGTAAGAGCTGAAAAGTTCCATTTCACTAGTGCTCCTAATGGAGGCTAATTGTGGTGCCTTGAAGTGGTCCTGATTATTATGGCAGGGGATCTGCAAACACTGTGTGAAAATTTCCTGCATAGCCTGATGTTGATGATCATAAATACATTGATGATGTCTTCACCTGGCCTCCTTCGTGTTGCAGTTGATTGGGAACAGAAACAAGTGGATCTAATACATGGCACACTGATGGTACCTGATAGAGCGGTTAATTTTCAACCTAATAAGGGGCATTGAAGCTGTTGCTAATCAGCCAGCTAATTACAGGCCAACGAACATAGATAAGTGACAGTCCTTTTCTTTTACTCTGTAGCTGTTTTTAACCACAAGGTCTTTTCATAAATGTACATGTGGACTCAAAGATTACCCAACGGTACTCAAATGGAAAGGTTGGCCAATTCCATGTAGACTACTTGGAAGTCAGTGGGTAGATCACACAATGATCCTATCCAAAGAAAGGTTGACTGGAATTGGATGTTAAAGAGTGAACTACTATACCATGTTCTCCATGCTGAGGCTCATTTGGTATCACTGTAAGGTGTCTTGGTCACTGTGACGTAAATCACATTGTACTTGGGGTGCATGGGCATAGAGGCTTATTTGTAGAGTGCAGGCCCCATAATCAATATTAGTTCAGTGGCCTATTTGTGCAGAATGTTTGTAATCTGTGGTTATGCAAGAATCATATTGTCTATTGTCTGGTCCATGCTTATCTGTTGAAAGGATTAGACTCCCAGTCTACCCTTGAATCAGGAATGTGTTATCTGTTTCTATTTGAATAGGTTGTAAATCTGCTGTCTGTATCTTGTTTATCATACTGATTACCATTATCCTGTCTCGTTTAGAAATGTTACATAATGTTTAATTTAACTGTCTACCTAATCTAATTAGGTTTCACATTCCAAGAAGTAAACGTTTGTCCAATTGTCTGTTTGGTTGGGTTCCCCAGCTGTTTCTAGGAGAAGTTTTGTGTATGTAAATGACCCTGATTAAAACCATTCTTTTCTGACCCTACATGCAGTTCCGACTCATGGTTTGGGTAGCAGCTATATTCTGTTCGCTGCTCCAACGCAAAGCTCCAGATCTACAGCCATGGCTTATTTCTGGGGGACTCTAGCAAGGCTCTCTACGTGTACCCATCTTTAAACTGCGGCTTAGGACTGGGAGAAAGGCACGAGAGTCATGAGGAGAACACGGGGGTCCAGCAAGGAAGCGGCATTGGCAGATGTGACCCTCTCGGGGTACTGAGATCTGTTACAGTCAAGTTTTGCATATTCAGATACTGATGGCACCGAAAACGCAGAAATAATGCAAACTAGACGCGTCTTAGACTTTTTCTTTTGTGGACACTTCAACAGCTTTTATGGGCATGACACAAACTAGAAGTGGAGGAACAGCAAGGAATACTGTAGATACTCGAGTATACCGCTAGATTTTGGTGATAAAAATTTACCTTAAAATTGGAGGGGGTCGCATTATATTTGAGACATCTGCATCGCGTGTAAAAATTAAAATAATAAAAAAAACTTGACTTGCTCAGGGATCCCAAGTCTCCCTGACTATTGGCGGACGACGCGGTGGATGAGCTTGCCTGCTGGAGGCGGAGGTCAGAAAACGACACCTCCGTGCGTTCTGGCTATTGGTTCACTGAGTTGGTCACGTCGCTCAGCCGGCCATCTTTTGGCAAGTAAGAAGACGGGCGGCCGCCCGGTGGCTTCATACTTAGTAACAACTACAATCATTCTAGAGCAGAGCACCCTGGCCTGAGGGGTAGCCTGACTGTGTTAAGAAAACCTGGAAGGATTTTAATGTTTTTTCAGTACAGTATACTTTTATAATTTTGTTCCTCGCGTCATATTCGAATCTTGAGTATTTTCTCATTTCCATAATAAATCTCTATCCATCGCGTTATATTCGGGTCGCGCTATACTCGAGTATCTACGGTAATTCATTTTCATTCCCATAAGAGGCAAAATTTTATTTGGGTAACTGACCAACAGAGAGCCTACCTTTTGCAGCTAAAGAGCATCAAATGATTTAAATAGTATACAGATCACAAAGATTCCTTCTCAATGCTTTTCTTAAGACTCCTGTCTCCGGTGGCTAGTTGCAATCGAGTCCCAGAATGACTCCAGTGCTGACGTTTGCAAACAAAGACCGAGTGAGGGACTTTATGGCTTTTATCTCAGAAATGGCAAATGGAGCCCTGAAAATAAACCAAATGGATTGATTGTACGCTGATATTGCTTTATTTTCATCTAATCAACTTCTAAATAACCCTGGTTGCTCAGTGGCAGGTTCAGCAGGAGGGTCCATATGTATGTGTGGGTAGCGAGCGCAATCACCCTCCCATATTTTTAAGGGTTAAGCTTTTAAGTGCCATTGATGTTCTAGCCTTTGTCCACTGAATAACAATAGCGTTCCCCTGGAGAAGCTTTGAAAGGTTCTATAGATTGTATTCAAGTTGTTTTTCCCAGAAAAACCTAGTGCTGTCCTTTTTAAGGCCTGGCTAGAACATAAAAAAAGCAAAAATAAAAAATAGGGTTATTCAAAGCGAATCGAAAAGTCACAGCACGTTCAGTGACTTTTCGTTCCCTTCAATTCGGTGCGATTTGGCGATCCCATTTCGGCAACACTGCAGTGTATTCAGCAAGCACCACAGGGCCGTCGTAGTGCAGGGAAAAGCCGCCGCAAACCCGCCGAACACTCACCGCAAAACCCGGCGAACACACACCGAAACCCGCAAATACATCTGGATTAACCCCACCGAACACGCCGGAGAAACCTGAGCAGCCGCCGGAGAAACCCGACACCGCAGACAAATGGAGTGGAAAAAAAAAACGTACGTTTTGAATGTTTGAAAAGTGAAACGCTGTTTGCAAAGAAACTACAGAACAAAAATGTCTAAAATTTACATCTAAGATCCAATGAATGATAATAAAAAGGGCTGTTACAGAAAAAAGCAAAAACGATAAAAAAAAAAGGAAACAAACTCTTCCAACAAACCAACATTTGGCGAACTGCCTGCTCTCTGAATAGCCGAATGGCCAGGAAAGGTAACTGTACTCTGAATTTCACTGTTCGGTTACCTTCCGGCCACAATTCGGATCTCTTTGAATAACCCTGTCAAGATTTTATTATTGTATATTATTTAAAAAGTTTGAGATTTTTAGCCAAATGACATTTCACAGCAATTCACCTAGGGGAATCGGACTGATTATATTAGTAGTGGTGTAAAAGAAATGTTCCTGATTGGTTCATAGATCATTAGTGCTGATTTACTAACAAATTCAATCTTGTAATATTTAGGGCCGTTTGATTATGTACTCACCTACTTACGTTTAGTACAGCCTGATGGTACTTTCACCTCGCTATTGTTATGACCGTTTTATGATACACTCACCTCCTTGTCATTGGGATGGTTTGATGATGCATTCATCTCCTTGTCGTTGGGATGGTTTGTTAATACTCATCTCCTTTTTGTAGGAATGGTTTGAAGATGCACTCATCTCCTTGTCATTGGGAGAGTTTGATGATACACTTCTCTCCTTGTCGTTGGTTGGGATGGTTTGGTGATACACTCGCCTCCTTCTCATTGGGATCGTCTGAAGATACTCTCCTCCTTGTCGTTGGGATAGTTTGATGATGCAGTCACCTCCTTGTCGTTGGGATAGTTTGATGATGCAGTCACCTCCTTGTCGTTGGGATAGTTTGATGATGCAGTCACCTCCTTGTCGTTGGGATAGTTTGATGCAGTCACCTCCTTGTCGTTGGGATAGTTTGATGATGCAGTCACCTCCTTGTCGTTGGGATAGTTTGATGATGCAGTCACCTCCTTGTCGTTGGGATAGTTTGATGATGCAGTCACCTCCTTGTCGTTGGGATAGTTTGATGATGCAGTCACCTCCTTGTCGTTGGGATAGTTTGATGATGCAGTCACCTCCTTGTCGTTGGGATAGTTTGGTGATACAATCGCCTCCTTGTTAAGAAAGGTTTTATGATACACTCCCCTCCTTGTCATTGAAATGGTTTCCAATACACTCACCTCATTGTCATTCGGATGGTATGCTGATACTCTCCTCCTTGTCTTTGGAATGGTTTGGCAATACACTCGCCACCTTGTCTTTGGGATGGTTTGACTATACACTCACCTACCTGACATTGGGATGGTTTTAGAATACACTCACATCCTTTTTACTGATATGGTGTAATGATAAACTCACCTTGCCATTGGGACATATAATCACATCCACTTGACTTTATGGTGGTGAACTTTTGCAGTGTGATGCCTCAAGGGTTACCCTCTACACCTTTGCCTCGGGTGTCTTACTCTTTAATTTTATCTGAGGGACTTTTCAATTTTTCTTTCGTGAACTTTTTCAGACCTAACAAAATCCAAGGGTGTGTTGAGCTCAATTGTTTTTTTTTAACAAACCTTTTTTGCTAATTGATTTAATCACTTGTAGAAATTAGTATGTGAAATGTGCAAGGACAATATATTGATCTTTCACTAAATATGAAAAGTTTTCCTTGCAACTGATTTGTAGTTTGCAGATCAACCCATATCAAGCTGATTTGTGGAGGGGATCATCTCATTCCTATGTTGGGACATGAGGGATTTGAGATCTCTTTAGAACGGTTATCAGTCTTATTATCATGCGTGTGGTCTTTATATTTTGGGAATGATTCACAAAGCACTGCCAGTGTTTGCCGTAGTAGCAGACAACGCTGAAAATCTCCATTGTTGCAACTGCAACACGTCATGGTGTTTCATAAAGAGTTATTCAAATGATAGCAGAAGAAGCTTCATCAGTGAAGCTTCTCCTGCTGCTGTATGAATTCCCCTTTTGTGATACGCCGAAGTTTGCTACAGTGCATTTCTCTTTTTTCAATCTCGGCAACTACCAGCGGCACCTTGTTAATAACCTGCTTTGTTAAGATTTGCAACAGGGTTGACGTTCCTGGAGGGATCCGCCAAATGACAAATGATTTAGGTAAACTAAAAAAATGGTCGGAGTTGTGGCAATTGAGTTTTAACGTGGATAAGTGCAAGATAATGCACCTGGGACGTAAAAACCCAAGGGCTGAATATAGAATATTTGATACAGTCCTAACCTCAACATCTGAGGGTTGGGATTTAGGGGTTATTATTTCAGCGGATCTAATGGTAAGTAGTCAATGTAATAGAGCAGCAGGAAATGCTGGCAGAATGCTTGGTTGTGTAGGGAGAGGTATTAGCAGTAGGAAAAGGGAAGTGCTCATGCCACTGTACAGAGCACTGGTGAGACCTCACTTGGAGTACTGTGTGCAGTACTGGAGACCGTATCTCCACAAGGATATAGACCTCTTAGAGAGAGTACAGAGAAGGGCTACTAAAATGGTGTACGGCTTGAAGGAGAAAAGTTACCAGGAAAGGCTTAATGATCTTAACATGTACAGCTTGGAAAAAAGACGAGACAGAGGAGATATGATAGAAACATTTAAATACGTAAAGGGAATCCACAAGGTAGAGGAAGGGAGTATATTTAAAAGGAAACAAAGTAGCAAAACAAGAGGACATAGTCTTAGATTAGAGGGGCAAAGGTTTAAAAGTAACATCAGGAAGCATTATTTTACTGAGCGGGTGGTGGATACATGGAACAGTCTTCCAGTTGAAGTAGTAGAGGCTAAAACAGTAATTGAATTTAAGCAGGCATGGGATAGGCATAAGGCTATCCTAAACAAAAGATAAATCCAGGTAAAGTATCCATGTAATTGGGCAGACTAGATGGGCCGAAAGGTTCTTATCTGCCGACATTTTTCTATGTTACTAGTTTTCAGGTATAATTTCTCATTGTTCATTAGGGCTTTGCTTTTTACTGCGTACCATTATCAGCTTGCCACAAAATGTCTTGCCGTTCGATTGTAAAGGCAGTGGTGTCTCTACTGGTACTTGACTGCGTATCCTTTGTAATGACTGGTATAAATGTCATTTGGATTGTTTCAATTTAACAGGAAACACAGAGGAAATAATCTGAACAATACACGGTAAAGAGCGTCATTTATCTTCAGCTTTGTTAGTACAAAGTTTTCTCAGGGCAGATATCAGGGATCCAGAAATAAAATTCACCAGACATGCTACGTTTCTAATAGAACCAGATTCTTTATGCTTTTCCATCTCTTTCTAACCGTGGTGGCCTACTAAAAATGTGAGCGAACATTTCTGGTTTTCGTCATCAAAGCCCGTATTAACACGAGATAATGGATAGAGGTTTTCAAGAATTGAGGTAAATAGTCCCTCAAGCCTCTTGTAAAATCAAGGTAAGTTGTCAAAAATGGCAATTTTTCATCCGTTAAGCTCCGTGGCGGTCCGATTTTGACATATTTTATATGTCAGATTCGGTGCATTAATTAAAGCTCCCTGGTGGTATTAGAGTGTGGCTCAGGGTTAAATTCCTATGCTGAAAGCGGTAACTCCGAGCCACATTCGGGCTGATACATACCTGTAGCTGTGCTCCCTCGCTGACCCCCGCAGTCACCTCCCTCCGATTGCAGCTTCCTGGTTCCCTTCCAGCGTGAAGGGAACCAGGAAGCAGGACGTCGCGATTGGACGGAGGAGAATGAGATTGCGGGAGGTCAGCGAGGGAGCGCATGTACAGGAATGTATCCAGCACGAGTGTGGCTCGGAGTTACCGCTTTCAGCATAGGAATTTAACCCAGAGCCACACTTGGGAAAACCGCCAGGGAGGTTAAAGTGGCCTTTTTCAAGCCTGACCTTTTTTCCCCTATTCTTGCATACTGTAAAGCCAGGCAGAGCCTTGGATCACCAGCGTTCTTTGTGAGTGCACCATTGTTTGGACACGTCTGAATTTATAAAGGGTCCTATTCCCTAGTGTGCTCTAAAATGGGGATGCTAACGGAAAAATCTGCAACTGCAGATTTCCCCGTAGCGTCCCCATTTTGGTACGATATTCTGGGGCAGGAGCCAGCTGAGCACCTTTCCCTGGAACTGCTGGGATACTCTTGGCAGTGCTGAGATTTGCGCTTCCAGGACGCGAGCCCTGAGCGATCTTGCTCTTGCGAGAATTTTGTGCAGCGTTGTGGAGGGAGACTGGGAACTATTTCTTTCCAGTCTCTCTCTGCTACCAGCGACTGCTCACTATTCTCACTGCTGGATGAGAAGTGAGTATTGTATTTATTGGGGGGGGCTTTTAAGGGGTGCTAAATGATTTTGCAAAAGCAGAATCTTTTAGCTCCAGATTTTAGGGCTCGCACTAACAATTGAATGTGCATCCCAGCAGTATTTAGTGCTAGCACTTTGTAATACCTTACTTATCGAACATCTAATGATTAGGATGCGCAAAGTACAAGAAGCTCTTGGAAGCTAATGCAAATTACCGATGCGCTAAGTGATTTCTTACGGGTTTAGTGTCATGAAGCTAATATGGGGGCCTGCATTAAAGTCACTTATCCTGGCAATAACGCTTACATATCTGAACGCTAACATTAGCTTTCACTATGGAATAGTGCCCAAAGATCTGTATCCATGTACCCCAAAATGAATGTCAAATAGAGAATCGGTGTTCTATGACAAGCTACCTCCAAAAGACACAAGTGCAAAATACCTTTATTACTGACAATGACATATTTGGACCTGTAGTAGGAGTATATCTTGGCTAGCAGGAGTACATCAGGTGGCAATAATATGAGTTCACTGCTGATTGTAACCGTGTGCGATGGTGATTTAAGACATTAGCTTGTCTAACCATCCAGACACCCATTGGTCCTATTCCAACTGAGCAGCGAAGTTAGCGAATGGGCCCACCATACTTTTTGGATCCTCTCGGTAACTTAAAGGCAGGGCCGGCCCGACAATGGTGCAGAGCGTAGCAGCGGCGCCAGGCGGCAGAAATTCGGGGGTGGCAAATTTCAGCCCCGGCACCGCTGATGCACTCTGCACTATTTTTTTTATTTGGCGGCGGCAGATCGTGCGGCCGCTGCGTTCGTTCCTTCAACGAACGGCAGCCACATGAGTATCTGCCGTTCGCCTGAGATCCATCCGCCAGCCTACCGCAATCGAGATCACGTGATCTTGCAAGATCCCGGGAAGGCTGGAGGGTGGATCCCAGGCGAGCGGCAGATACTCATGAGGCTGCTGCTCGTTGAAGGAAGGAACGCGGCGGCCGCACGATCTGCCCGTCGGAGGGGCCTGGCAGAGGTGAGCCTGCGGGCAAATCTATCCATGAGGGCAAATATATCAATGTGTGAGCCAAGGGGCAAATATATCAATGTGTGAGCCTGGGGGCAAATATATCAATGTGTGAGCCTGGGGGCAAATACATCAATGTGTGAGCCTGGGGGCAAATATATCCATGTGTGAGTCTGGGGGCAAATATATCAATGTGTGAGTCTGGGGGCAAATATATCCATGTGTGAGTCTGGGGGCAAATATATCAATGTGTGAGTCTGGGGCAAATATATCCATGTGTGAGTCTGGGGCAAATATATCCATGTGTGAGTCTGGGGGAAAATATATCCATGTGTGAGTCTGGGGGCAAATATATCCATGTATGAGTCTGGGGGCAAATATATCCTTGTATGAGTCTGGGGGCAAATATATCCTTGTATGAGTCTGGGGGCAAATATATCCATGTATGAGTCTGGGGGCAAATATATCCATGTGTGAGCCGGGGGGAAAATAATATCCATGAGTGAGCCTGGGGGCAAATATATTCATGTGTGAGCTGGGGCAATATTCCCATGTGTGGGCACTGCTGGGTATGTGACGCTGGGCTCTGCTGGGTATGTCACAATGGGCTCTGCTGGGTATATGACGCTGGGCTCTGCTGGGTATGTGACGCTGGGCACTGCTGGGTATGCGACGCTGGGCTCAGTTATACACACCTCACATTACTGTATCACAGAGCTCCACAGCAAGAAAATTCTAATGTACGGTGTGTATGAGTGTTTGAATTTTATTGCTGTGGCGCTCTGTGATACGCTCATACACGCTGCGTGTTTTTTTTTTTGGGGGGGGAGGGCAGCATTTCATCCTTCGCTCCAGCCAGCACAATGTCTTGGGCCGGCCCTGCTTAAAGGCGTGAGCCGCTATTCCAACTGAGACTGAGAACTTTGCCTACGGCTTGGCTGTAGTGTGGAGCTACCATAAATTGAAGTTTCCTATAGTTTGTATGGGAAGCATTAATTAATTGCTAGCCAGAGAATGATGAGCTATTCCAACCTTGCTCGTTATTCTCAGCTCAAGCTTGTATTCTGAAAATTAAACTGACCTAAGAGCCCTGTTTTCAAGTGAATTTGCAAAAGCAAATTCACTTAAGACTTAAAATTAAACATGCCCAAAAAAAAATACGTTACCTTCGGTCCTGCGATGCAGAGGTTGACTTGATCCACCGCCTCCTCTGGCAGAAGGCCTAGGAACACTGGAAACAAATAGTTTGCAGTGTCCTTCCGTGACCCTGTTGCGAACTTGTGCAGGGTGGCGCTACACTCCATGGAGTCTTTGGTTATGGTGCAAGTGGGTCTACTGCACCGGGCTCTTTGTAAGTCATAATCTTGCCACACTCATTCTATTGCCAAAGATGCTAGATGGGCCATCATGCTCTAGTCATCTCCTTAACTTGTTTTGCTCATGTAATTGAATGTTCGGGGTCCACAATTCGCAGCCATGACCCTTTAGGTTTGTTGTCGTGCGGTAGCTGGTTTCAGCCATACTGTGGCTTACACAGCAATTCCTTGTATGACGTGATCTGACATGGCTCCTAGCTACTATGGAACTTCCTCAGGCCCTATCCATTTTTACTGTTATATAACCCAATCTACTGCAGTAAGTTACATATCGGAGGAAATGAGGGTTTATTTTTGGCACCAACCGATTAGCTTATCCCCAGTAGATCCCAATTCGTCAAACTGTGGTTATGAGTGATTAGGGTCATGGCTTTCTAATGTATATTTCAGCACTATGCGTTTAAGCCTTATTCAGTTTATTTAGCTGGTTGATGTCTGACATTCACATAAACAAAGCCGTCAAAAGCCCTTCGTATTCTGGAAGTCTGCCGCAGCTTTTGAAATATTTAAAAAGAAAATAGTGGCAGCAATGTTTCAATAAATCTGTAACCTTCGCATGAATCCACCTATATTTATGCTTGCCATTTTGCCAGGTCAGACACAAGCATACGGCAGGGCATTGCAAGGGAAAATGCATAGCGACCACTTGTTCATTTGGGCTCAGGGTGCTTACATAATTAAAATCGCAGCTTTTGAAGACCATGCACAAGTTCTAATGCAGCCCTGATTGAGCACACTGCCAAGCAGCTGGTCATCTTGGGACGCATGCACACCGGGATGACATGATGCCTTCTGGGGACATGGTCATTGTTGGGAATTGCATCACGGCCATGTCCACACCCCCACCCTCCCGATCTCAGACCTGTACTTAGTGTTGCCATCTTGGGAAGCACATTTACGAGCAAGGTATGCTCGCTGCCAGCTGGTCATTCTGCCCCACATCTACTCTAGGATGGCGTGTCGTGAACATTATTGGGGATGCATATTGCATCACGACCATGCACCCAGCAGCCACACTCCCACCAGATCTCCGTAATTAAAGAGCATCTGCATTTTTGGTAATAGAAACCATAGTACAGCTAAAACCCAAATCGGGTAAGGACCGAAAAACACCAATTATTTTTTTTTGAGAACGTTTTTTACCAGGAAGGATACATTGAGATTTCTCTCTTTTTCAGGTATGTCCTGGGTGGCGAGTATATACCGTTAGGTGTCTTGCCCAAGGACACTTACTGGAGAGGTGCTCTTGCCAGGATTCAAACCTGTGTCTCCACGGTTATAGAGCAGTGATGTTACCTCTACTCCAACCAGCCAGTACTGGTCGATTTGTGACGCTTGACACCTTGTCAAAAAAGGCAGCGTATTTGTGTCCCAATACAAGTGATCTATGCTTGGGTATGATTCTTTTGAGTAGGGTAAATCATTTGTGGACTGGCATAGACACAATCTGAAAGTCCACCCACCCACCAAGCACGTCACATTTTGTTTGTCCTCCAAGTACGTCCTAGTTCTTTTACAAATGGTCTATTATTAACAAACTGTTTCTGAGAAATATATAACTTTTAACCATCAATTTCCTTTTGGGACAGTAAATGTATTCAGCGTTCTCTGGTTCGACATGAACGAGCGTTTTGGCTCTGTTAAACCTTTTTGTTCTCATTCTCCAGTATACACAAGACTTATAAATAATTTTACCTTGTCTGCCAAAAAAATCTTTTGTATTCCTGAACCACACCTTTAAAGACTGCTTCCCCTAGAGACCTCTTATCTTCCAAATCACGTGCCGCCAAGCGCCGACTTTATCGGTTGTTTTTGTTTGTAGTTATTATGGACTTAGAAACAGACTCTCTCCCTCACAGTGTTAATGGAAATTTGCAAAGAAACATAAAATTGAAGAAACTTTCAACACCATACATATTTTCTTTTTCTGTTTTTATAAATTTTTGGTAACATTCAACAACATATGCTCTACTGAAGTGATTGACCTGAAACCAAGTATAGTCATCCACGAGATCTATGTATAAACCGTGTACTGGTTGCGATTGTAACATTAAACAACCTGCTGGCAAAAGGATTTGTCTCTAGTTCGGTCTACACTCCACTGCTGAATTTAACTTCTGAGTGATCGTCAGGCTCTGGAATGACGGACTTTGCGGAGGTGTGACAGAAACGGTTGAAGGCGGACATGTTCTTCTTGTCTTTGATGTAGAGCCGAAGCTTGTCTCTAAATGTTTCTCCTAGAAAGCTGTAAATAAGTGGGTTTAAGCAGCTATTTGAGAAGGCTGCCAAGTTTACAATGTGTTCCATGAGCGGGTGGCTGTGTCTGAAGGATTTATCATTCGACTGGTTGTCCTTGCTACCTTGTAGAAGGCCAATGCTGATGAAGACATTTTCTGGGAGCCAGCAAATGAAAAACACCAGAACCACCACCACGATCATGCGCAGAGCTTTTTGCCGCCTGGGTCGCAGGCTCCTATGTTTGTGTGCCCTTACTAGCACGCGTATGATCAAGGAGTAGCAGAGGCCAATAATGGCGAACGGAATAATGAATCCAAGGGTTACCTCCAGCCATTGGATTTCCTTGACGTCCGCAAAGCAAAAATGCACGTCATCTGTGTGTTGAACCTGCACAGCTGTGAATGGCAGCAATGTGGCTGAGATAGAAGCCATCCAGATGAGAATACAACTTCTCCGCGCATGCTCCTTAGTCCGAAATAGGTTGGATTTCATCACTTTGGCCAGTGCTATGTATCTGTCAAAGCTCATCCATGTGAGAAAGAAGATACTGCTGTACATGTTGATTTGCAGGAATAACGACATGAAGGTGCAAAGTATGGTTATGTCGTAATATTTCTCATTGAGGTTGAATACTTCTATGAGCGAGTCCGCTACCAGGATGAGGTCGGCTGCAGCTAAGTTGATAAAGTATAAGTCAGGAATGGTCATCTTCTCGCGGAATCTGATGTTCACAACGAGGATCATGATGTTCCCTAAAAATCCGATTGGGAAAAGCAATACTGTGTAGACACAGGATAAGAAAAGGCTTATAAAATAGTGCTTGCTTATGTCCGAAGCTTTATCAGATGCCATGGTTGTGTTAAACTCGTTGGACTCATTCAATTCTACAAATGAGAAGTTAAAAGAGATTGGTGATGGCCCAGTGCTGTAGACTTCCATAATGGCAGATGCCAGATAGTGAGTTGTGTGATCTGAGTTGTAGACAAATCCAATGTAATAGTGTATTTTCATGACAGTTCAGCTCTGTAGATAGTTTGCCGAGATCGGGTATTGCACGATTTGTGACAGTGTTTCCTTTTTTACTCCGAATCAGGTATAACAGGAAAAAATTGGTGTTATACCTCCTCCTCCTTTAATCGGTGGAATGATATGGCTCGTACACTGCGGAATGATCCATGAAGACGTCATAGCTTCCTTAGCCAATTGCATTTCCTTCAGGTTCAGCCTAGATGCTGGACTTGTGTAGGTATACGGAGACTTTGCTGTCAAAGTTCCTCATCTGTTCCTTGTAGAATAAGTAATCTTTCTCCATCTTTTCTGCTGGAAAATTTAAACAAAGTCACTTTTTAAATAAAAAATAAACAATAATATATATATTTATGCCCCTTTTCTTAGCTAGAACAACCTAATAAAAATAGGATAATAAACTTAATCATAATAATTCAATTTGTATTGGTCTTGCAATGTGAAATCAAGTTAATATCTCGTTTTTCTAGATGAAATTATTGGCGTTGTTAAATCTTCTAATTTTGGAGAGGCAACTATGCATAGAACCCCCCCCCCCATTCCCCACAAAAACAAAATCGAAAATTAACACGATGGACAAGGCTCAGCTCTCGATATCCTTCAAGTATGCTTCATATCTTTTTGCCCCGACTCCCTGTCTTATTAACATCTTTTATTACTGGATTACCAGAGTTCTCCTTGCCTGTTTAATTGTCCGTTTCAACCTCTTCACCCGCCCCCCCCCCCGCCCCATCGTCTTCTCTTTATTATTGTTCTCAGAAATATAAAGCTTTTTATTACTTTTTTAAATCATATTTATCCTTTTTCGTATCTAAGTATAATTACCTACATTTAGCTTTCTGATCACATCAAGGGACGCATCCGTACCCATCATCCTGTCAATTATTTTTGTTTTTGCCATCTGCAGTTGCTGTGTTTCTTTTTTTTTTCTTCATTTTTAATTTCCAGATAGAATATACAGAAAAAAATTACCTTGCTAGCTGATCAAAGGTACTTTGCCACGGGAATGTTTTTCTGCCACCCTTATGATGTGAATATTTCACACAGACTTGTTTTGTTCATTTTGTCTAATATGGTCTCCTAGGTAAATAATGGACACCAGGTGCTGCATTGTTATTCTGTGTGTAAGATGAGCGGAGTATGTGTGTGTATGTACACACCGCACCATGTTAATGTACCCATGCGCTTATAGTTATGTGCATTTTCATAGGTCTGCAACTAACGATTATTTTCATAATCAGTTGACCGATTAATTGGATAAACAAAATAAAAACAAATTTATTTTATTTTATATGTCAAAACCGGTCCAATAATTTTTCAGCCCCCTGGCGGTAATCGAGTGTGGCTCGGGGTTATATTTCACTGCTGCAGGCAGTTACCCCGAGCCACGCTCGGGCTGGATACAATACATAAAGGACACTTAGGGAAGTACAGTGGTACCTCGGTTCACGAACGCCCCTGTTCACGAACAACTCGGTTCACGACCAGGAAGTTCGTCAACATTTTACCTCCGTTCACGAACTCCGCCTCGGGTTACGAACACAACCCGGGCCATCTTCCCCACTCTGACACATGGTCGTGTCTTCCTGTACTCGAGATCGCGATCGTAGACAGGGCTACTGTGAAGCTTTGTTTTTGTGTGCTTTGTAGCACAGTACTGTTCAGTTTTACTGTATTAAATCCAGCATGGCTCCCGAGGATGTGCAGAACAAGCGTGGCGGGAAAAAGAATGTGCAGAGAGGTGACAAGAATGTGCAGAGCGTTAATGAAAGTGACGAGGATGTGCAGAGCGTTATTGAATTTATTTCATATTTTTGTGGTTACATTCCCCCCCCCCCCATATATGGTTGAGAACGGATTAACCTGATTTAAATTGAACCCTATGGGAAAATGTGATTCGGTTCACGACCAGAGTCGTGGAACCAATTAAGTTTGTGAACCGAGGTACCACTGTATAGAGGGAGCGCCCCTGATATCTTAACTATGCACATATATAGACAAATCGAATATAGACTTATCTTAATATCCCAAAATGGATATATATATTACAGTATATATTCCCTTCAGTGGTTTTGTTGTAACCTATAATGGAAGCAATAAAAAAATAATCGCGCAGTATAAAGTACATGGGAAAAAATTCCCGATGGTATCAATAGATGTATACACTATGATACCATCGGGAATTTTTTCCCATGTACTTTATACTGCGCAATTATTTTTTATTGCTTCCATTATAGGTTACAGCAAAACCACTGAAGGGAATATATACTGTGTGTGTGTGTGTATATATGTATATATATATATATACACTATTTTGGGATATTAAAATAAGTCTATATTCGATTTGTCTATATATATGCATAGTTAAGATATCGGGAGCGCTCCCTCTATGCTTACCTTAGTGTCCTTTATCTGTTCTATTTGTGGGTATGGGATAACATCTGTAAGGTGAGCCGCTCAATAGAATAGAACTTTGCAATATTTTTAGCGCCATCACATTGAGAACCGTCACAGGTTCATTTTACACTGGATACAATACATACCTTTACCTGCGCTCCCTCGCTCACCCCGCAATCACATTCTTCTCTGGCCGATCGCGGCTTCCTGGTTCCCTTCTCGCGAGAAGGGAAGCAGGACGCCGCGATCACACGTAGAATGCGATTGCGGAAGGTCAGCGAGTGAGCGCAGGGGAGGCAGAGCCGCACCTACCATTAAGTGATAAGTTAACAAAATAAAAACAAACTCGCCTGCTCCCCCGCTGTCAGCTTCATCCTCTGCCTCTGCAGGCATTAGTTTTCCCAGCCTACGCAATTTGCATAGCAGGACGTTTCCCCGCTGCACTAATTGCGTAAACTGCTCAAGATGTGTACAGCACACGTCAGAGACAAGTGCTGCCTATTTCCTGGTCACTGCTCATTAGTGCCGCACAGACTGACAGGCACTGATAGAGCATTGGAAAAGCTCGGACCAATGGGAAAGCACCATTGGTCCAAGCCATTCCCAAAAAACGCCTGCATTAGAGGACTGCCTCTGATTGACAGGAAGGGGCACATCTAGCAGTTAGACATGCCTCTTCCGGTCAATGATATTCCAGGCAGCCCTCCAATACAGGCTGTGAAAAGATTGCATGGTGGACAACTCCTGACTGGCTGCATGGGGAGCTGCAGTCCAGGGGCCTGGCACAGGGGTGCCTTGCTCTGCCACTCAGATCTGCATCAGCTGGCGGGCGACTCAGCAGATGCAAAGTTGCCAGCAAGACTCTCACAACTTATCTTCTACCAGGGCTGTCAGATCACAGCGTGTGCTTCATGGGTCACTGGCTTTGGGCTGGGGTGTCAGATCTCCATTTTGCTCCCTGGTCAGTGCCTGAAAGTACTGCCCTGCAGTGTGCAGAAGTCAGGTTGGGTCAGTTTTCCAGTTGGGTCAGTGGCTTGCTTTCCCTTCAGTATGATATGAATGACGCAAAATTGTATAGGTGCTTTGAGGAAACCTACTGGATGTGGCCAGGCTCCTCTTAATAATACTTTATTATAGGGGCAGCATATAGAGAGTGTGTGTGTTCTTACAGTGCCAGTCTCTTTACACACCCCCTTTCTTTCACATGCTGTGTGTATGTATATTTATATCTCCAATCTGTGTGTGTGTTTTGCCAGGGGCAAGCGTTGGGTGAACCTTTTTATTAGCCTGAAATATCAGGGTTATTCAGAGAGAGGTGAAAACCTTGAATTGGCAGGAGAATGAACAGCCAATTTGTAAAGTGAGATAAATGAGAGAATTTTTCTGGTTCGACTATTTTGACCTAGAATTTTCACTTCTCCAGTCATTCTCAAGGTTTGCACCTCTTTCTGAATAGCCCTGTATCGGGGTCATTCTTCTGCTTTTCACCGCTCTCTGAATAACCCTGATAAAGGGCTATTCAGAAAGATGTGAATACCTTGAGAATGACTGGAGAAGTGAAAATTCTAGGTCAAAATAATCAAACCAGAAAAATTCTCCCATTTATCTCTCTTTCCAAATTGGCTATTTGGTCTAGATTTTTCAATTGGCTATTTTGTCTAGAATCAGTGTTTCTCAACTCGTTTCCTTACTAACGGCCTGGTTTGCCAGATATGTGAAGCACAGGTGAAATAATTTGCTGCTCAGTGATTGCAGTATTCAGTCTGCATTTTCCCAAGGTGATCTGAAAAATCTAGCCTGTAGTGGGTCCTGAGAACTGGAGTTGAGAAACCCTGGTCTAGATTGTTCATTCTCTTGCCAATTCTCAAGGTTTTCACCTCTCTCTGAATAATCCTGATATTATTGAATCATTGTGCTGGCTCACTATAGCTTACACTATTTCAGGCTATCAGGGATATTCAGATAGGTGAAAACCTTGAATTGGCAGGAGAATGAACAAATAGACAATTTGGAAAGTGAGATAAATGGGAGAATTTTTCTGGTTTGACTATTTTGACCTAGAATTCAATTCTCCGCTCATTCTCAAGGTTTTCACCTCTTTTTGAATAGCCCTTTATCAGGATTATTCAGAGAGCGGTAAAAAGCAGGAGAATGACTGGAGAATGGAAAATTATAGGTCAAAATAGCAGATCTGGAAAGGGAGATGAATGGGTGAATTTTTCTGGTTTGGCTATTTTGACCTAGAATTTTCCATTCTCCAGTCATTCTCCTGCTTTTCACCTCCTCTCTGAATGAATAACCCTGTATAGAAACAAGTCCAGGTACAAGGACCCAGGACTGTAGATTCTTATTTATGAAGTCTTTGCCAATGCAATTTAGAAGGCATATTGTAAGATAATTGTTCTGTATAAAGGAGGGAGAGGTCTGTGGGAACATAATCGGCTTCCAGCTCAGTCCTTACTCGCAGTGTCTGTCCTTCTGATGTACTAAATGCTTGAAGCCTCCTCTTTGGGAGCTAGGAGGTTTATCTGGCTCCGATACTAACCAGTGCCTCACCAGCCACTGACCTCACCGCACGTCACTAGTAAAGGTATGTATCCAGCCCGGGCTCAGGGTTACCGCTTTCAGCAGTGAAATTTAACCCCGAGCCACACTCGGGAAAATCGCCAGGGAGGTCAATAAGGAGCATTATGTAAAAATCAACCCCCCTTTTCTTATACAATTTGTGTAGTGTATATAACCTTTGTAAATACTTAGACAAATTGCGTATCTCCTGTAGTCTGTGTACTTTTCGCGAACAAGATACGTGAGCACCTGGTCAGAATGATGGACCGATGCTGCGTGCACAGCTTAAGCCCATATAATGTGCCATCTCTCTGCTCCCCATACCTCCAAAATCTTAGAACATCTGGTCTATAACCAGCTCACCAGTTTCCTCGCTGCCAACTCTCTACTTGATCCCCACCAATTCAACTTTCGTTCCCAGCACTCCACTGAGATTGCTCTGACCAAGGAGACTAATGATTTAGTTGCTGCTAAACCTAAGGTCACTTCTCCCTGCTTATTCTTCTTGGCTTTTCTGCTGTATTTAAAATTGTTGACCACCCTCTTCTGCTCCTCACGCTGCGGCAGCTTGGCCTCAGTGGCACTGCTCTCTCTTGGTTCTCTTTCCTATCTCTCTCTTCGCTCCTTCAGTGTCTCCTTCGCTGGTGCTTCTTCATCCCAAGTTCCTCTCTCAGTTGGGGTATCTCAAGGCTCTGTTCTGGGTCCCCTACTCTTCTTGATCTATACCACTTTGATAACTTTTTATAGGCTTTCTAAGTATCTGTAACTCTGCGAGCGAACGCCGCTATGAGCACTCTGATAGACATGATGATGTTAGCACAAAAGTGGGGTGAGAGCGGAGAGGCACTCTACGCAGCATTACCACCTTAATAAGCTAGAGTGTCACTTTAAAATAATTTGAAGAAACTGAGTAGGGGAGGGACCAGAGATGGGAGGAGGGATTTTGGGCAAGGGACCTGACCCAAGAGATTGGGTGTGGGGGGGGGGTTGTGGGAAGGGACTGGACCAAAGAGGGAGGGATGGCAGCTCTAGATTAGAGAGTGGAAGGGAGGGTGGGGTGGTGGGCACAGGACTCCAGCTCCACGTAAGAAAACACAGGCGGTATAGCTCCTGCACCCCGTGGCACTACCACACGGTCTGTGCTGTAGTTCTGTTACTGTTGTGAAGTAAATAAAAAAAATGATGTCTGATATAACCCCAGAATTAAATCATAGAGAGTAAAGCAAGTAGCACATCTTCTCCAATCAGCTCCGAAATAACGTCTGAGGTTAAGGTTTAACCGAGTTTGACTCTAATCGCTTTGTCGATTAATCGGCCTGTATACGGCACACACTGTTTAATCAATAATGAGAATAGTTGACAACTTATTGATTAGTTGTTTCGGCCCTAGCATTTTAAATATACGGATGGTATGTTGGGAACATTTTTCTATCTTCTTGATTCTTTCCTTTTGAATATGCCAAAATGCCAAGGAATTCTAAACGCTTGAGGTTATGCAGGGACAGAACTATGTGTGTCTGTGTGTATCCTGCTAATGGAACATAGCTACGTATGTTTGAACTGTTGATTGCGGTTGCCTGTGCTTTGATCCTAGGTGTCATGTATGCATCATAGGGAAAAAAAGGACTTAGTGGCACTTTAGAGATACATCTACATTCATTCTCTGAAACTATAGTTAAGAACACAGCAGCGGCTATAGATTGAGACTTTTTGCACGTTAATTGTTGAATTACATCTCACGCAGCCCCATCGGCGTTAGCAGTCGCATGCGCAGCATTACCATCAGAAGCCGTGCGAGGGGCAGGCTTGGGTGTAAGGAATTGGGGGCAAAGAGGGGGACAGATCCAGAGGTTCAGATGGCACTGATACTTTGAATCTATCTTCTGTAGAAAACTTTGTATAAAATAAGATAAAAGCACGTCCGTATAAATACTGAAATACATGTTGGCGATATGTAAAACATATTTGAGATTTAAAGTTTAACTCTTGGGATGGAACCTGAGCTATTTCTCATACGCTCCCGATGTGAGGTGCAAATAAAGGCTTTTATTTAATTTATTTGTCGTTTTCTTTCATTTTCTTTATGGGTAACGTGTTCGGTTTTTGCACAGTAATGTGTAATTTGACCACAGATAGAGTTTATATGATTTTTATTAGATGCCTTGCCAGGTTTGCTAATCAGTGTCGGGCAGTAGGGAGTCAGCTCTTCCTATACAAATACATTTTACGTCAACGACTTGGTTTGGAATGTTACTCGACTAATTATACAATGCTTTGGTGTCTCCTACTCAAGGATTTTACCATTGGCTTTCTAGCCGGCCCTACAATTCACGCAAAACTGCACCCTGTACCATAGCTACGCACAAATGATCTGTTTGCGTTTCAGATTTTATCGAATTCCAATTGCGTTTGGTTTTTGTCCGCCTTCATTCACCTGTGGTGGGATCGTCAAGGTTATATATCCCACTATCCTCTTACAGGGCACTATTCCGTAGTGAATGCTAATGGTGCACCGGCTGTGTGGAGTAGAGGTAACATCACTGCTCTATAACGTGGAGATACCGGTTCGAATCCCAGCCAGAGCATTTCTCCAGTAAATGTCCTTGGGCAAGACACCTAACGGTACATACTCGCCACCCAGGACATACTTGAAAACGAGAGAAATCTCAATGTATCCTTCCTGGTAAAATGCTTTATCCAAAAAAAAAAAATATGTTAGCGTTCGGGTGTGTAAGAGTTACCGCCAGGATAAGTGACTTTAACGCATGCCCCCATATTACTTTCCTGACTGATGCTAAAACCGTAATAAATCACTTGGCGCTAGCTTTCGTAGCTTACTGTACTTTGCGCATCCTGCGGAATATGCCGGCGCTTTATAAATAAAGAATAATAATAATAATCCTGTGCTTAACATTGGGAGCGCAACCTTTTAATTAGTGTTTTGATAAGTAGGGTATTACAAAGTGCTAGCGCTAATTACCGTCGGGACACGCAAGGTGCAAATTGAGCTACACCTAAAAGCTGGCGCTAAATGATTCTGCATTTGCAAAATCATTTAGCACCTCCTAAAAACCCCCAATAGCTTCCATACTATCCTCTGATTCTGTGGCGAGGCTGGTGGCCTGAACCGCCACTTCTGGTAACCGGGAACGGAGTAAGACTGGGAACAAATAGTTCAGTCTCCCTCTGCAATCATTCCGTGGCGCTGTGCGATCTCGCAAGTGTCCTATGGACTGCAGGAGGTGATACTCACAGCGGCACGCAAGCGCTACCGCAATTATCACTGTGGTTAGCACTGCATTCCAGGGCAAAATGCTGCAGACGCGGGTTATCCCCGTTAGCGTCCCCATTTAAGCACAAAGCACGAAATAGGGCAACAGTGATTAGAGAAGAAACCTCTGCCTTCTCCTAGTCTTGAGAGACAAAACTGGAAAATGTAAACGTACGCACTTTAAGGGGAGTATCCTTTTATGTGACTGTTTTATTGGTTTTACTTTGTGCTTATTTTTCTACGTGAATTCCATATCACGCTTTTGGAAGGTAATCAGACTTTGCGTAGAGTTTACTTATTGTAACGGTATTTTCAGAATATCGCTGCCGTTCACGTTTATGTTGTTATCCCTAGTCCTGACGCTTCGCACGTGCGTTTCCATCACGCGATTTAATTTGATTTTGCTCTCTAGACGGTGTTGCAGTTTTTTTTTCCATTCTGGTCTTTAAGTTGTTTATGTGAATACATTGGATAATCTTTTAAAATTAATAGAGCCATTGCCGGGAAAAGTACTAATAACGACGTGCTTCCCAGGTCCTGATTTCATTATGTTAGGAGTGAAAGATTTCAAAAAGGGTCCATTAAGAAGTCGCGGGAGGAAGGGAGGATCGGATGCTGATAAGCTCAACAACGTGAAGAAATCATTCAGAATTCATAGGGGAAAACCTATTACAAATAAATTAAACACTTAAAAAAAAAGTCCTATTTGGAGACCACAGTCCCCCCCCTTTTTTTATTTTATCCATTTCTCTTTTTCTCCATCTCTTTTTTTTCTCAGGTTTTTTTCCCTCCTTTTCGGTTTACCTGTGTTGATGCCTCCGTCTTTTGAGAAATGTACACGTTTTGGGCTCCTCCTGATGTTATTCTGATACACTTAGGGGTTGCACCGATACCGATACTAGTATCGGTATCGGGGCCGATACTGGGTACTGCAGGAGTACTTGGTACTCGTGCAGTACCCCCGATATTTTTTCCGATACCGGAAGCCGGCATTGAGCCGGCTTGCCGGCATCCGAGGGGCTGCAGCGGCTGTCCGAATGCTCTATCGGCATTCGGACAGCCGCCCCTGGAGCTGCTCACCGCAATACTTACCTTCCTGGGCGCCGCCGGGAATGTCTCCGCGCGTGCGCTCGTTGGAAGGACCCCAGCCGCGACCACGTGGGACCATGTGATCGCGGCTGGGGTCCTTTCAACGAGCGCGCGCGCGCAGAGACTTTCCCGGCGTCGCTCAGGAAGGTAAGTATGAACACAGTGAGCAGCTGCGGGGCCTGTCCGAATGCCGATAGAGCATTCGGACAGGCCCTGCAGCTGCTCTCTGCGATGATACTTACCTTCCTGAGCGACGCCGGGAAAGTTTCCCCGCGTGTGCTCGTTGGAAGGACTCCAGCTGCGATCACATGGTCCCACGTGGTCGCGGCTGGGGTCCTTCCAACGAGCGCACGCGCGGAGACATTCCCGGCGTCGCCCAGGAAGGTAAGTATCGTCGCGGGGGGGGGATCCTTGAGCTGGGGGTCATACCCATGTGTGAGCTGTGGGGGCATATCCATGAGCTGGGGGCAATACCCATGTGTGAGCTGGGGGGGGCATATCCATGAGCTGGGGGCAATACCCATGTGTGAGCTGGGGGGGCATATCCATGAGCTGAGGGGCATACCCATGTGTGAGCTGGGGAGGGCATATCCATGAGCTGGGGCAATACCCATGTGTGAGCTGGGGGGGCATACCCATGTGTGAGCTGGGGGGGGCATACCCATGTGTGAGCTGTGGGGGCATATCCATGAGCTGGGGTGGCATACCCATGTGTGAGCTGGGGGGCATACCCATGTGTGAGCTGGGGGGGCATACCCATGTGTGAGCTGGGGGGGCATACCCATGTGTGAGCTGGGGGGGCATACCCATGTGTGAGCTGGGGGGGCATACCCATGTGTGAGCTGGGGGGCATACCCATGAGCTGGGGGCATACCCATGTGTGAGCTGTGGGGGCATATCCATAAGCTGGGGGGCAATATCCATGTGTGAGCTGGGGCAAATCCATGAGCTGGGGGGGCATATCCATGTGTGAGCTGGGGCATATCCATGTGTGAGCTGGGGCAAATCCATGTGTGAGCTGGGGCAGATATCCATGTGTGAGCTGGGGCAGATATCAATGTGTGAGCTGGGGCAGATATCCATGTGTGAGCTGAGGCAGATATCCATGTGTGAGCTGAGGCAGATATCCATGTGTGAGCTGGGGCAAATCCATGTGTGAGCTGAGGCATAGCCATGTGTGAGCTGGGGCATATGCATGTGTGAGCTGGGGCAGATATCCATGTGTGAGCTGGGGCAGATATCCATGTGTGAGCTGGGGCAGATATCCATGTGTGAGCTGGGGCAGATATCCATGTGTGAGCTGGGGCAGATATCCATGTGTGAGCTGAGGCAGATATCCATGTGTGAGCTGAGGCAGATATCCATGTGTGAGCTGGGGCAAATCCATGTGTGAGCTGAGGCATAGCCATGTGTGAGCTGGGGCATATCCATTTGTGAGCTGGGGCAAATCCATGTGTGAGCTGGGGCAATATCCATGTGTGAGCTGGGGCAATATCCATGTGTGAGCTGGGGCAATATCCATGTGTGAGCTGGGGCAAATCCATGTGTGAGCTGGGGCAAATCCATGTGTGAGCTGGGGCAAATCCATGAGCTGGGGCAGTATGAATATATATATATTGGGGGGGATATACATGTGAGCTGGGGGCATTTTTATATGGTCTGTTCTTATTGGAAAGTGTCACATGACATTAAAGAAAAGTATCGGTACTCGGTATCGGTGAGTACTTTTAAAAAGTATCGGTACTCGTACTCTGTCTTAAAAAAGTGGTATCGGTGCATCCCTAGATACACTTAATGAATTTGTGTACCTCCCGACATATTAGAATACTAAAATTAAAACATTTGTATGAGTGGAAAAATAATTGAAGGATGTTTTTTGATGCTTCGTTATTAATAAGTTTTATTCGGCGCAGGTTTGATTATATTATTATTTTGATCTTTACATTAAAGTGCACCTGTCCTCTCCTGAGCACGTTAGACGGGGAATCACTCCCTGTACACATGCCAGTGTTGTTTCGCTAACACATATATAGGGAAAATTTTAACGAATACCTTACCATAGTTTTAGTATCCCTTGCGTCCGGACAGCTTGCTGTTGAAGGCTGGGGTCCAGGGAACGCAGTGCAAACGTGCGTTCAGCCGCACTTTATTACGGCCCTAGTAGCAGCAAATGACGGCCAATAATATACGAAGTACGGCCGCACAAAAGTTCAGCCGCGCAACGCATGTGGCAAACTAACGCATGTTTTCAAGAACGTCGAACCGCTAGTACTGACGCACAGAGTGCGCTGTGTCGGCATAGCGGCGTGTGTGCGTGATTAGGAAGCGTCAGACGCTGCACCATGTCCGGCCTACATAATGTCCAGAGACGCAAACTTTGTTACTCAGATTTCTCTTTTTTTCTAGCTCCGTCAAAAATCACAGCCGTAATTGCGCACCGTATGACCGCTATCGTGTCTTCCATGAAAAAGTGCGTCTGGACGCACTTTTTGACTGTAGACGTGAAAAATGCATTAGTCTGACCCTAGCCGAAGTGACAGTTGTGAGGAGCTGAAGAGCCATCCTACAGGGCAGCCCTCCACTCACTTCTCCTGATTGTCGACTGATGAGTCTTCACAACGGTGTCACCGCTGAGGGCCAATCACACAGTGCTGTGTGGTGGCCTTAAAGAGTGCCACTCATAGTTGATGAGCAGCCCAGCACTGGATTCAGGTAAGTAGCGGCTAACTGGGTAACGATACCTGGGTCCTCTACATCTATTGCGTCGTACCTTCGTCATCTCGGTGTATGCCATTCACTATGCTTGACCCTCAGGTGATGCATCGTCACTTTTGTCCCCTGAATGGCATAAACTTGATGAGGAAAAGTTCTGACTGGTAGGGCAGGACAGTTATTTTGGTTGGGTTGTGGTTCAAGCTACGGTGCAGGATAACAGGCAGCCATTACTGGGCAGGGTTCTCAGGGTACATGTTCTACTTCTACACCATGTGTCCTAGGCATTTTAAGCCATGCCACCAGACAGATCAAGGCTAGTAAAGGTCACTGTGGGGTATGGGTGGGTTTCATGGAAACTTACCCATGTCAAGCCCATAGCTGTTTTGATGCAGGACGCTCTCATAATTTTGAGATTGATGGAAAGACTCATCCACAACATGATCTATGACATAGGTTCCCTGCTCCAATTTGTCCCCAACAAATTTCGTTGTTCTGGAGCTCACAAGATGTCATCACCTAAATTGGCTATTACCTTTGGCACAATGCCCTGTCTTGAACACTCTAGGCTGAAAACGGGAGAGCGAAATCCAAAGGGACTAATTATTAACTCCTCTACCCACCCTCTCTTTTTTTCCCCTTGGCTTGGAGTGTCTTAAGTCGTACGTTTTTTTCCAACTGTATAGTCTACCTTCTTCTCTAACGTTAAGTGGCAGGTGCCTTTGCTCTGACGAATTGCAAAGACATTGAGATTCATTAAATTATCATTCTGTGAGGTTAACGGAGATCGAAACCCACAATTCTGTCTTGTGGTAGCAGATTGGCAGAGGTGCATGGCGGGAGGAACCCTCTACCTTGAAGGTCTGTTACAACTCCATGGACACACTCAGCACACCATGGCCAATTAATTAAATTAATGCAGTCATGGTGGCTAAAGTGTCCCTTTAATATCCTTCAAGATGAATGAAGATGATGAAGGCTGGGGATCAGACTAGCATTTTAAAGAGCGGAAGGAACGTCCCTGTGAGTGGACGTTCCTTCCACTCTAGTGTCCCCATTTTAGCGCAGAACACTGCACTGAACAGTGTCCTAAGGCCAGGCGAGCGTTTTGCAAAGCGTGAGGAACGTCCGTGAGAGTGGACGTTCCTTCCACTCTGATGCCCGTCTGGCCACTTCGCAGTTCGTGCGCTCAGCGCTGCAAGGCTCCATCCTCCTATGGAGGATCATGCTTTGCAGCCCCGTCAACGAGCGCCCTAGCGCTTTGATTGGGAGGGTTGCTGCATGGACGCAGCACGGGCGCTGTCGCATCTGCAATTCGTGCACGCACAACAGTGTTGTGACACTGCGATGGATGCCGGAAAGGCACGTCAGTACGGGCACACACTCAGGGTTATCCAAAGAGATTCGAAAAGTCACCGCACGTTCGGTGACTTTTCGTTCTCTTCAATTCGGTTCCTTTTGCCGATTGCATTTCGGTGACCCTGCGGTGTATTCAGCAAACACCACAGGGTCCCCGAATTGCAGGGAAAAGCTGCCGCAAACCTGACGAAAACTAACCGAATGCACGCTGAAAACAAGCAAAAACATCTGGATTAACCTTCGAAAAAGCCGAACAGGAGCCGAACAGGAGCCGAATCACACAGAGCCGAAGCAGCTGTGAGGTAGAGGAGGCAGTGAATAAATTAGCAAAACCATTTGTATGAATCTGGGAAAAAGAAACGCTGTTTGCAAAGAAACTACTGAGCGAAAATGTCTGAAATTTTCACAGGAGGTCCAGGGAATGATAATAAAGAGGGCTGTTACAAAAAAAATAAGTAAACTGAAAAAAAAAAATTAAAAAAATCGGACTTTTAACCACTTCAATGCTAAGGACGCGCTCAGCGCGTCCTCAGCATTGCCCCTGGTATGCGGAGGACGCGCTGAGCGCGTCCTCGCATTGGGGTCAGCGTTCGGCCGGGTTCCGGCCGATCGCTGGCCCCTCCGGTGCGGGCTGACATCCTGGATGTCAGCCCGGCATCCGGAGCAGTGGCCGCCATTATTATGTGTCATCGCGCCCCCGCGATGACACATAATTCAGGCGCCCCCCCCGCATGTGCGGAGGAGGCGCCTGAAAGGGAGGGGGGGAGGTCCTTCGGACCTCTCTCCCTCCCGATCGGCGGCTCACAGGGGCTTAACCCAGGCATCATTTGGAAGGGCACAGCCTGCCCTTCCAAATGATGCCTGGCATTAACCCCTGGGGAGCTGGATCGCAAATCGGCGCTGAAAAGCGCCGATTTGCGATCCTTCCCGGGAGCTGGCCGACATCTTGGATGTCGGCCAAGCTTCCGGAACTCCCCCAGAGGACTGGCGTCATCGTGCGCAGCACGATGACGCCAGTCCTAGCATTAACCCCTAACTGCCACGAAGTGTGGAGATAGGGAGTTCCAATGAACTCCCTATCTCCCGATCCGTGGCAGTTAGGGGTTAAATTTTGATATCGTTGGATCGGCCAGAGCATGGCCGTTCCAACGATACCAAACATGAAAGTAAAAAAAAATGTAAAAAAAAAATAAAAAATAAAAATAAAAAAAAAAAAATTAAAAAAAAATTAAAAAAAAAAAAAATAAACACTTTTTTTTTTTGTTTTTTGTTTTGTTAATGCAGCAATATTGTTCCCATTTCAATTATAATGTGAACAATAATGCTGCATTAACGATTTTTGTATGCGGTGCGTTTGTTAAAAATGGTGTCATTTTCCCCAAAAAAAAATGTAACGAGACCCCATCTCTAATTTTTTTAACAAGCGCACCCCATACAAAATATAACCGCAATTGCTCGCATGTTAAAATGTGGAAAAAAACACTTTACACGCTGTAAATTATTGAAAATACATATTTTATTGCATTTTTTGTTATAATATACAAACATGACATAACGTATACATATAATAATGACATATTATGAATCTACCGAGTCTGACGGAAAGAACGATATATAATATGTCGATGTCATATACTAAAATAAGCCTTCAAAACAGGTTTAAACATGATGCGCAAAACAGGTAAAAAATGACCTCAGCACAGGGGCGGGAAAAGCCTCAGCAGCGAAAGGGTTAAAAAAAAAAAAAAAAATCTGAAAAATGCTTAAAGTATCCTAAAAAATCTATAAATAAAGAGACTTTTTGCTGCAGAATTTTATAATGAACGGTTTATTAGATATTGAATTAAAACGGGAATATATTTAACATTGAAGTCTATGGGATTCTCCTGAATAAATTTGCCGAATTAAACCACTGAATGGCAGGGCATTAGGGGAACCTTTCACTGCTGGTTTGTGTTCTCTGAATAGCCGAAGCAGTGCTTTTTCATGGGGATTTCACTGCCCTCGAACAGGCACCGAACAGGCACCGTATGTGCAGGCAATTCGCCAGGATTTGGCGAATTGCCTGCTCTCTGGATAGCCGAATGGCCAGGAAAGGTAACCGAACGCTGATTTTCAGCGTTCGGTTACCTTTCTCAAGCAATTCGGATCTCTTTGGATAACCCTGATAGTGCGCTCGGCTGACCACAGCCGAAGTGGGTCCATTCCTTAAACGTCGCTTTGTCCTTGATCAGTGCAGCCTGCTATTACAGCAGAGTTGCACTTGACAGCATCGGCTTTGGTGCTCTCATAAATAATGATTATATTTATTATTGTCGTTTATATAACAATTTCCACCACTCTTTATCATAAAACAAGGATCTCAAACTCTGGCCTTCCTGATGTTGACGACTTACAATTCCAAGAATCTTTTGAATGCAGCAGATGGCCAGAGAATCGTGGGCATTGTAGTGCAGAAACATCTGGGGAATTTGAGATCTGCGTGTAAGGAATGGGGAATTATATACTAACAAAATTACAGGGCAAAGGGCCCTGCTCAGACAAGCAATCTTTCTCCTGAATTGGCCGACGTTTCCTTGTGTGATTACCAGTGCCATCGCATCAGGTCCATCATGGCTACAATAGCTGACGGTAATCTGGAGCACCATGGCAGCGTAGAGAGAGTCAAGCCCCCTCCACTAAACGTATGTAGCGACTGATGTATCTGTCACTTTGAGCAGAATGTAGGGCAGAATGCTATGGGAATTCTCAGCAATTGCCGTAGGCATCGGTTTCCTCAACAAATGGCAATATGATGTATCCTGCATCTAAAATAAGACCTCGGCACCTATAAAATATTGAAACATATCTGTGCTCGGGCTGTCCCTCAGTGGAAGAACTCCAAGAACTATAAAACGAATGTCCTCCACCAGGGGTGCTACTTCATGGCCCTCCAGACTTTTTGGAACTACATGATACTCGGCTCCTCATTAGGTCGACAGAGCCTTATTATTAATATTATTATTGTTATTATTGTCATCATTTATATAGCGTCAACAGTTTCCGCAGCGCTTTACAATAACCAAAGGGAACGAAATACATATAAACTGACATAAGATGGAAACAAGAGGTGTAGAGGGCCCTGCTCATAGGAGCTTACAGTTGGGAAGTATAGTTACAAAACATCTGAAAGGCCAAAGTTAAGCATTCCTGTCCTACACGTTATCTCAAAAATACTGCGAACGTTCCCCATATGGACAATTTTCTGGTTTACATAAAGGAGCCTAATGTCGTATATATCTTGAAAGTAACATATGAGGGGGGGGGGGTACTCTGAAACCGATGATATAATCCACTGAAAACATCCGAAATCCGTGATATAATCCCCTAAAAACGTCCGAAAATCCATCATGTCATCCAACGGAACCTTTTAAAATATCACGGGTCATGTGTGTTCTAATTAATAAAGTGTTTTTTCTTTTGTGGATCTGACACCATAGGGGTTAATCAGCTGGTATTTACGTACAGAAAACATTACCGGTAAAGCATGAAAATGATTTCAATGTATATAATGCTCGTTCGTATGTATAATTAAATAATAGCAATAATTATGGTTTTGTCCTAGACAGGATAATTGCATTTTTATATTTGTGGAACCAGGCTTAAGGGGGGGGGGTCTTTGAAGAACTCTCTGAATTTTCGGGATTATTTTAGCCTATAAATTCCATTTGCAAGCCTCCAAAATAAAATTATGATTAACCCTCTTTTTTTTTTTTTTGTGACATTGCATATTTTTCTTTCGGGTTTTAAATTTACATAATTATAATGCCGGTTTGGAGTTAAATTTTGTGCAATGTAAATTGTAATTTCCAAAGCTTTTTTTTATTTATTTTTTATTCCTTTAGCGGTTATAGGCTCAGGTCAGACGAGCGCAGTGTTCACGTCCGTTTTTGCACACATATTAAAGTCCGTGGTAGCATACAATTAGGATCTATAGAGACCCACACACGAAGTACGTCCGCACGGAAGTACGGACGCGGCAAACGGACTCAAGTTAGGCAAGAACGTAAATCCGCTAGAACGGACGCACAGAGTGCGCTGCGTCCGCATAGCTTTGCATGTGAGTGATGGAACGTAGTCAGACGGACTGCATTTTTGACGTCCAGCATTTTGACGGACAAAATGTTTTTCATATTAATTTATTTTCCCTTCTACATCAGTCAAAAAAAAAACGTCAGTCACAAAACCGGACTGTGTGGCCACTACCTTGTCGTCAGTCAGAAAGTTCGTCCGTTGTGCACGGACGCACAGAATGCGCTCGTCTGACCCGAGCCTTAAAGTTAAAACCGATCCTGCCTTGTTTTCGGTCAGTGATAGAGGATTTTCAAGGAAATTGCACTTATTATTATTTTATATCTGTGGAAAAGAACTGAATGGGAGAGTTTTCTTTTTTTAACACTTACCATGCCACTTGTTTCCAACGTCAGCGTTTTAACAAATTATCCTTCTCTAGGTAAGGCTAGGGTCAGACTGAGGCAGTGCGAACGCGCGTGCAGCCGCACTTAATCACGGCCGCACTAGCAGCAAATGACGGGCAATGACGGCCAATATACGATGTACGGTCGCACAAAAGTCCGGCTGCGCAACGCAAGTGGAAAATGAACGCATTTTTTCGAGAACGTGAAACCGCAGGTACTGACGTACAGAGTGCGCTGCGTCCGCTAGCGGCATGTGTGTGTGATTAGGAGACGTCAGACGCTGCTAATGTCCGGCCAACATAACGTCCAGAAGCAAAAAGGGTTTTATTGATGATCCGTACAAAATCACGGACGAAAATGCGCATAGTATGACCACTATCACGTATTCTGTGACAAAATGCGTCCATTCGTTCGAACGCACTTTTTCACAGACAACATAAAAATGCGTTCGTCTGACCCTAGCCTAACATGACTGCGACAGCGTGCAAAGTCTTGTTATTTTTATTTTTTTTACCTAAAATTTACAACTCTCTTATTTACCCATCTATTTTGGAGCGGGAGAAAGAAAAAAGCACTAGTTTTAATTTGTTCTGGCCTATGTCCATGATCTTTTGCGACGCTCTAAGGATACATTGAAAAGGAGAGAAATCTCAATGTATCCTTCCTGGTAAAATCCTTTATAAAAAATAGAGATTCTCAACACTGTCGCACGGCATCTCCGAGCTAAGCTATAAATATATATTAATACATAAAAATAACTGAACGCCTATTATTAATGAAGCCTGGAGTTTGCCAAGCATTGATGTCAGCTTATCTTATCGGCGAACGCAGGAGGCAGAAATAATGAAATGATTAAATTATTATATGGGATATTACTTATATTACTTGGCTTCCTGATGATAACAAGGTTTGTTCTATAAAGCTCTGTCTAGTAATTTTGAAAGTTCTAACCATGTACAATGTGTGAGTGTATATATGTGTGAGGATAACTGTATATATGTGTGAAGATATATTTTCGTGTGTGTGGATATCCTTCTGAGGAAATCGTTGAGTCTATACGTTATATATGTGTGAGGCACGTGTGTGTATGTGTGTAGATCTTTTGTGAGAATATCTTTGTGTGTGTATACTGTATATGTGTGAGGCTACTTGTGTGTGAAGATATCTTTCCTTGTGTGTGTTGATATCTTTGTCAGGATATCTTTATGTGTGTATACTGTATATACCGGTATGTGTGAGGCTATCTTTCCGTGTGTGTGTGTGGATATCTTTGTGAGGATTTATTTGTGTGTGTATATGTGTGAGACTACTTGTATTTGTGGATATCTTTGTGAGGATATCTTTATGTGTGAGTGTATACTATATATATGTGTGAGGATATCTTTGCGTGTGTGTGTGGATATCTTTATGAGGATATCTGTGTATGTGCGTGTATACTGTTTATATGTGTGAGGCTACTTGTGTGTGTGGATATCTTTGTGAGGATATCTTTATATGTGTGAGGATATATTTTCGTGAGTGTGTGTGTGTGGATAGCTTTGAGAATAGCTTTGTGAGTGTGTGTATACTGTATATATGTGTGAGGCTACTTGTGTGTGAAGATATATTTGTGTGTGTGTATATCTTTGTAAGGATATCTTTATGTTTGAGTCTAATGTATCTGAGGCTATCTTTCTGTGTGTGTGTGTATCTTTGTAAGGATATCTTTATGTTTGAGTCTATAATGTATCTGAGGCTATCTTTCTGTGTGTATCTTTGTGAGGATATCTTTGTGGTTGTGTATACTGTATATAAGTGTGAGGCTATCTTTTGAGGATATATTTGTGTGTGTATACTGTATGTGTGAGGATATCTTTGTGTGTATACCGTATATATGTGGGAGGATATCTTTTTGTGTGTGTGTGGATGTCTTTGGGAGGATATCTTTATCTTTGAGTCTTTACTTTATTTCTGTATGTGTGTATATCTTTGTGAGGATATCTTTGTGTTTGTGTGTATATATGTGTGAGTATATTCTTGTGTGTGAGGATATTCTTTTGTGTGTGTGTGCGCATACTTTATATATGTGTGAGGCTTCCTGTTTGTGTGGATATCTTTGTGAGGATATCTCTGTGCATACTGTATATATGTGTGAGGCTTCTTGTATGTGTGTGGATATCTTTGTGAGGATATCTCTGTGCATACTGTATATATGTGTGAGGCTTCTTGTATGTGTGAGGATATCTTTTAGTGTGTTGGTATCTTTGTGAGGATATCTCTGTGTGTGCATACTGTATATATGTGTGAGGCTTCTTGTTTGTGAGGATATTTTTTCGTGTGTGTGTGCATACTGTATATTATGTGTGAGGCTTCTTGTGTGTGAGGATATCTTTTAGTGTGTGTTGGTATCTTTGTGAGAATATCTTAATATGTATGTGTGAGGGTATTTGTGTATGCGAGGGGGGTGTCTTTGTGGATTTTTGTGTGTGTGAGTATATATATCTGCGTGCCGATCAGAGTATATGTGTACGAGCATGTAATACACAATACATTATATTACATGAATGCACCTCACTGCTGAAGCGGGGAGCACCTGTTTTCTCATTTTTCATTGACCTAGGAAATAACACAGTTTATTTTCTTCTTTAAAACCCCGCTGTTGTGTGCTTTTCTCCCCCATTGGTTTGTATTCCCTCAGCTTTTATTGCACTTGGGTTGCAGCAGGAAAGGCTGGCTGAGCATCATCGGGAAGCATAGTCCAGGCACATCTGGATTGCCAAGTTTCGGCTTTGACGGTCCTGGCTAACTCTGGCTCTCCATATGGTTGGAAACTGCATGTCCCACCACTGCCAGAGCATCATGGGACATGTAGTTCTAAAACCTCTGCCCAAGCGAAGCATTGCCAGCAATGTTTTTGGAGGAATTATAGCAGATAACTGAATGAGGTATCCTCGACATACATCACTTACACCACATGTACAGAGTTAGTGTTTCCCGCGATGACCACTGTCCCATCTGTAGGCAGTTGGTGTTTTCCGATCACTGGAGATAAACTCAGAGATTAAACTAGAACCAGATCCCGCTGTCACTCTCTGGCTTTTTATTTATAGCCTGTGATCTTTTGGGTTTAGGTTTTCAGTACTGTCATTCACTCGCTTCCAATCTGTGCTCCTCTTAACCCATG